>CM028136.1:375197500-376468333 GCA_016271365.2 Neoceratodus forsteri | reverse complement strand
GACCATGGTTATTTTTTTGTTTTATTTATTTGAAAAAGTTTCACCATGACAGGCATACTGAGCCAAAATGGCTCATTTACAGATGCGTCCTGGATGGAGGGGGAAATGGGTAAATACAACTGATTATACATATTAATACATAACAAGGATACAATAAAATAAGCTTCATACTGTGATATAAAATAACAATGAACAGTTATCTACTGTTGGAATCATGTGTTTAAGACCAATGTATGAGAAATAAGTAATGATATTTCAAATCTGGGCATGAGAGGCAAGTCCCTTATAGCAGGGGCAGAAAGGGGAAAGAAAGAGAGAGTAGAGAGAGAGTAGAGTACAGTAGGGGGAAGGAAGAGGAAGAGAAGGCGGTAAAGAAGGAGAGGCGAACCTTTGTTCCTCTGGGATGCAAATCCCACAAAGGCCAGATATGGCAGTCTGCACACCCAGTCCGTGTGGAGGGCCAGACATGGCTGGATGCACACCCAGTCTGTGTTCAGCTTTGCAGGCCTTCCATGAGAAATTAAAGAGGACAGGAAATCATTTCTAACTGGCAGCTGTTTATAAAGTTCTTATTCTCAGAAATTATATGCATTCACCTAAATTATCCATATTTAACTGTACTTGAATAAAAAGTGATATAAAAAGCTGTATTTTGCATTGTCTTGTTTTTATGGGCAGCATTCTGTTACAGTTCTCTTCACGGAACCAATAATTTGTAATTTTAACTATGTCATGGTTTGTGCACAGAACTCTAAACAGGGTTCTGACAGGTCAGCAGCTCATAATTAGCATTCTGAACACAAATCATGACATACACAACTCCACATAAGTGATTCCATGAAGTAAACTGTAACAGAATACTGCCCATAAAAACACAACAATGCAAACTACAGTTTTACCTATCACTTTTCATTCAGGTACAGTTAAATATGGATACTTTAGGAGAATGCATATCATTTCTGAGAATAAGAACGTTATAAACAGCCACCAGTTAGCACACATTTCCTGTCCCCTTTAAGGACAGGAGTTGGGGAAGGAGTAAAGAGAAAAAGTTAGAAGGAAGACAATGTGACTGCGAGCTGGTAATTAAGTCAACTAGTTCCCCACAGTTCACCCTGTTAATTCCATTTAGGAATTTGAAGGTCTCTATCATATCCTACCTCTCCCTTCTGCTCTCCAGCATGCACATGTTCAGTGCCTTGAGGTGCTCCTCTTAAGACATGCCCTGCTGGCCCTGAATTTTAAGTTCAGTCTTTTTTTACTGCAGTGCTAGGAAACAGTGTTTGTACCTTTATATGCTCCCCTGTTTTCCTTTTTGTTTGTCCTATATTCTGATATGCTTTAGCCCATTTTTGTTAAAGTAATTATCTAATTGTATTGCCATTATCATTACATTGAGTATTTCTGTCCTGAGTCCTCAGTAGCTACTGCCCTCATTTTTTATGTTTGCTTGCACGCATGTGCCATCATCAGAGTTTTCGGAGGTGTGTCACCCCCCTTTTCCAATTCAGTCAGTGTGTTGGCAGGTACGGACCCAGTCCTCCAATGCATGCTAGAGCTGTCTATGACAGCTCCAAAATGCAGTGGCGTACAGTTGAAAGGGGGAGCTACGCTTCAGTGAGCAGCGATCAGATATCGCCTGCTCATGCGCAGCTCCCCCTACACACGCACAAACACACGCCACGCATACTGCATGCTGCCCCCCACCCACACACTGTATAACCCGGCGGAAGTGCCCAATCCCCGTCGCTCGCCGCTGCCGCTCCCCAAAGCCTTCCACATGCCACACTGGGTGCCCACCCCAGCGTGGCAAGTCATGGTATAACTGACGGGGTGCCCAATCCCCGTCGGCTCCACTGTCCTCCCCGAGTACAGGGTGCCATGCTGGGAGCTCACCCCAGCGTGGCAACTGATGCTATGGCCGGCCGGGGTGCCCAATCCCAGTCGGCTCCATGCCCCCATCCAGCCGTCCTTGTGCCGCTGGGAGCCCACCCCAGCGTGGCAAATGTCCAGCGTCATCATTGTGGTCAAAAACCTGCAAATTAAAAACTGTCTCTGGCGCTTCTCCACCCCCCTCCCACAACCCGCACCACCCTGCACCCCTGCCTCCCACCCCCACCCCTTGCTTACCTCCGAGCTCAGCGACGATCTTCGGTGGACCGGAACACGCCTGCACTCTTCAAAGCTGACCGCGAACTGAGGAAATGCCGGTAAGCTGCATAATGTAATAGATAGGTTTTTCAACTTTGTTGCATATCTCCAGGCATTTTTTGAATTTTTGCACCAAATTTTCAACATGGGGTTTTTGGGACCCCTTCTCATGAATGATGTCACTATCATAGGCGTTATTCGGGCCCGAAGGGTGATTTCGCAGTCACTGCGCGAAATCACCTTTCGGCCCGATCAACAAAACGACACTGCCAGTGTTCATAAGGTGGGCTCTCAAGAAGCCTATTTTGAAAATTTGGTGGAAAAATTCCAAAAAATTACTGTTTTACGTGCGTGCATTGCACAGTTCCTACGCAGGCTCATAAGTTCACGAATGTTCAATATTTTCACTCCAGATTTTCAACATTGCCATTTTGCCTCACCTTCTTATGAGCAGTACAGCTGTCATTTTTCACATCTCACCGAAAACGTGTTTCTGCCCAATGTAGCGCACAATTATTTATTTATTTTATTTAGTTTTTGTTGACCAGGTAAGTGCACTAGACAAATCATGCCTATTTTCAGGCACGACCCTGGGGAAGGGGCTACAGATGAATGCCAACTGACCTTGAATCAGATTAAGCTGTTGGTGGTATTTTTAGTGAATGAGGGAAATTTGGCCAGGACACCAGGGAAATTCCCCTACTTTTTCTGATAACTGCCATGGGATCTTTAACATCCACCTGAACTACCACCAATCCAGGCAGATGGGACCTCGGTTTAACGTCTCATCCGAAAGACGGCACCTCAGAAGCGCAGCACCCCTCTCATGCTGCACTACAGTGTCAGTACTGGGATATTAACCCAATTGCCAGATGTGGGAACTGAACCCACAGCCCTCTGATCTCCCGGCCTCAGAGGTGAGTGTGCTACCTACTGAGCCACTGACACAGACACATTAAAAACTGTCCCTCGGCGCTTCTCCCTGCCCCCCAATGGTGCAGTCGGTGTGCGAAATCAATGTACGGAACAAATTAAGAAAATCACAGTGACACTGTTCATGAGCAGAGGCCTTAGAATGGCTATGTTGAAAATTTGGTGAAAAAATTCCTAAAAATGACTGTTTTACGAGCGTGCTTTGCGCAGTTCCTACGCACGCTCGTAAGTTCATAAATTTTCAATATTTTCACTCCAGATTTTCAATATTGCCATTTTACCACACCTCCTTATGAGCAGTGCGGCTGTCATTTTTCCATCTTGCCCAAAATGTGTTTCCGACCATGTAGCGCACAATGGCGCAGTCGGTGTGCGAAATCAATGTATGGGACAGATTAAGAAAATCACAGTTACACTGTTCATGAGCAGAGGTCTTAAAATGGCTATGTTGAAAATTTGGTGACAAAAGTCCATAAAATGACTGTGTTACGAGTGAGCATTGTGCAGTTTCCACACACCCTCGTAAGTTCTTGACTTGGAAATATTTTCAGTCCAGATTTTCACCAGTGGCATTTTTCCACACTTCCTTATGAACAGTACAGCTGTCATTTTTCACAACATGGCCGAAATGTGTTTTCACACTTTCAGCGCAGAGATGTGTGGTCACTGTGGGAAATCATTGTTCGGGACAGATAAAGAAAATCACAGTGACACTGTTCATGATCGGAGGTCCCAAAATGCCTCTGTTGACAATCTGCAGTAAAAATCCCAAACTAATTACATTAGGGTGTGCGTTGCACAGTTTCTATACTGCCTTCAGTGACTTCACCAGTTTTTTAATATTTTTACTACAGATTTGCAACATTGCCATTTTTTACACTCCCCATGAACAGTACAGCTGTTATTTTTACATCCTGTTCAGAATGTGTTTGTACCTGTGGTGCTAAATGTCGTGAGTCGCCAGCATAAGCAGCTTCGCTAACAAACCGATATTGCCACTGTTCATGAGGTGGGGTCACAAAAAACATGTTGAAAATTTGGAGTGAAAATACCAACGAATGCCTGAGGTATTACGGTTTCCAACCATAATGCCCAACCCCGTAAAGAATGACAGGCATCAGGGATGTGACTTGGGATTCTTGCCTGCAATGCTCATACCATTCCACACCCTGCAGCCAGTGAGAGGCATCGAGGTATGCCTTGGACTCTTTGGCCCCAAAGTTCACCCCAGGCTCCTAAACAGCACCCATCTCACCGTATTTCCTGATGGAATGGGGTGCTCATAAGGGCCAAAGACCCCAAGGCACACCGTGACACTTGTCAGTGTCTGCAGGGTGGGGTGTAGTGAAATGGCATGGCCGTTATGCCTGACGACCCAAAGGCACACCCCAATGCCTGTCACTCTCTGCAGGGTGGTGGTGGGGTTGGCTTCAGTTCAATACTTCACTGCCATTCCTATTACGCAGCTCTGTAACTTCTACACTACCACTGCCAATGCCAGCAAGCAAACATTCGGCATTGACAAATGCTTGTTTTATATTTCCCGAACATTCCATGACATTAGTTACACCTTTACAGGTCACTCAGATAAATAACATGGAATGGAGAGTCTGAAATTGTGCAATGCCTTTAGAAATATGAAAATAAATAGCAGTAGCTACTGAGGTAATGGGAACACAACGCAGGACTGGGGGTACCACAAGCATCAATAATTAAAAATTGGTCAAAGCATATCAGAATACATGACTGCCACGGAAATGGAAAGGAAAATGACTGCGTGTTACAAAGGTCACGAAAATGACTGTGTGTTGCAATGGTCAGAACAACAAACTGTGAATGAGCTTGGTAGTTATCTAAAAGTTTCCTACCTTGAGGTACCACTGAGGCAATTTGCATTGACTGTAATGTGACCCTGCCTCATTCTGCCTCAGTATACCCAGGTATACCTCAGTACTGAGAAACTTTTCTGTGACTACCACTGTACATCAAGCAGTCATGGGTTTGATTCCCACAGCCTCCACTTGTAGACTGTGTGATGCGAGCAAGTCACTGAACCTCCCTATGCTTGTGGGTCCCCCTGTAAATGGGCCTTGTGCCCTATGGGAATTTCCTGGTTACCAATGAATACAAATAAATAACAATATAAAAATGCTTCCTATTACTTTTAAAGTCTGTTCTGACATTATACACGACTTTGGAGGAGAAGCACTATAGTCATCAGTCATAAAAAAGGGATGGAGCCAGAGGCTGAGTCTAGGGTGCAGTTTAGCATCCGGTTTTTACCTCATCCAAAGATCGTGACCCTAGGCTAATGGTGCTACCCTTTACAGCCTTATCCGAGAAACACATAAATAATAACAAAAGGGCACACACACCATGAGTTTACTTGTGAAACGAGCAAAATTTATTGAATTGCTTCCATCAAGAACGCCAGACTACTCCTACATAGCGTCTTAATTTGAAGACTTCATCAGGTGGGGGGTACTCTGGATAACCCACAGCCATTTTATGCAGGTGCTCACAAATGTAATCTTTAAGACAAAACATGTATAAAGTGCATGAAATATTAAAGCATGTGCTGACAGATTCACCACAGTGTATTCTGATTATTGTAACTGCAGGATTTAAAACTTTTCAAAAAATTCCAATTAAGGACAGCTTTAAAAATGTAACACTTCTAACAGAAGCCTTTGCTAACAGTTCAGTAACAAAGTACTCTCTTGATTTCGTTCCATTTAATTTTCATGACTGAACTTACTACCAGTTATTTTAATCTATTATTCAACAACCGTACAAAAGGTTATCAGAGACACATATTTAAGCACGTCTCTGATGATGATAGGCTTGGTCAGGGGTTGGAGTCTATCATTTATACAACCTAGTGGTTTACAGCTTAGGCTATGCATAACAGTAAACCTTAACTATTTAATTTTGATTAAATCTTACACATTTCATTCACAACCTGGTAACTGGGAAGGATAACTTTATATTTTAAGGCTAACCTTTATTCATGGTTTAAATCCATTTCAAAAGGTTTTTTGTTGTTATATATAATATTTTCAAAGTCACCCACTATGTAAAATTAATGGCTTGAACCTGGAACCCAGTATGACAGCTAAACTTGGACAAGTAATCTTAAATTCTCTTTACGGTTGAAAAAACAACCAGTTAAAAGACATTGCTCTTTAAAAGAAAACACGTTTTACCTTCTGGCACTCTCCTGCTAGTGCCCATGCCCCCAATTAGTGGTTCTATATGAAAAATAATTTTTCTAAATTTAAGTAGTAATATTTTGCACATCTTTAACAAACTTCCATTTTCTAAAGTTGCCAGCAGCAATCTTGTGGGAGGCGTGCTGAGTTGGCAGGGGTGTATTAGCATATTCTGGGTGAAGCAGCGAGCAGTTCCCACGAGATGGCTGCTGGCAGCCTTAGAAAATGGAATTTGGTGAGCAATATTCAAAATGTAAATACGACTACCTAAATTAGGTTCGAAAATTAATTTTTCATATAGAAATGCTGATCGGGGCACAGACAATAGAAGGAGAGTGCCTGCAGGTAAGCAGTGTTTCCTTTGAATAATAGCCACCAAATTGTGCAACATACTGTAAACGTGCAGTATAATTATACTGCCAACAACTGTCTCCTGATATCCCTAAGCTAACCCTTATTAAAAATGTTAAATGGAAAGGGTAGGTGAGGTGGGTGAATAATCAAACCTGCAAAATGCATTTATATTAAAGTGATATAAAACACAACTGCATTGAAGAGTACAATTTTTTTTCACTCACATCGATACCTATCATGCACATCTGTACAGCTGACATTATATGCAGCATCTGCACTACGAGTTAAAAACAGTGAGACAATCTTACTTCTATTATTAGCGAGCTAGCTTGTTGCTGAGAAGTTACAGTAATGGTTTAAAATACAGTTTTAAATTCAGACACTGAGGATACTGAAACTTTAAAAACAGTAAATCCACCCAGTCTCTTTTTCTACAATAAATTTAAACAAACTATCCCCTCGTCTCTCATTGGCTGGTATGTGTTCCAAAAAGCTGAATGAAAAATCTTAGGTGGTGTACACATGGCAGGCCCTAAAGTGGTCCAAAAGATCATTTTCCTACAACCTTGTTAGATTTCCCGGATATGCTCCTATATCCTTGGGTATCAGATTAATCTAGTTCAATGTTAGTTGGCATCTATCCATATCCCCCTTCCCGGGACAAGGCTGAAAATAGGCAGAATTGCCTAGTCCTCCTTCCCTATCAACAAAAACTAAATAAATAAATTCTCTCTTTTGTACACCTAATGATTCTACCTACACAGAGCTTGTCACTGGAGCACCACCTGACACAGACTACATATTTTGTCCTACAGGTCATGATAAACTTAGCTCCTGTAATAGGATGAAAGAATATATGACCTGTGACTGTATAAAAACAGATGCTGCAGTTGTGGCAAGTGTAAAATCATGTTCTCAAATCTCTTCTTTGTGAATCAGCATTTATATAGTGGCTGCTGGTCAGTATATCTTTCAAATTTCTCCCCCTGCAGTAAGATAGCCTTGGTGCTTCCCCTATCAGTTGCCCTATTTCAGGGTCCCTAGACAAACTCTACTAACTGTTTTTGATCATTCTTACAACATGAAGGCAATCGCAACCGGGTGAGGAGCGCCATGTTTGAAAATGCTTGGCTGCACAGGGGCTTAACTAATTTTTATGAGCTTTCAGGTAACTAAAGCCTTAATTTTATAGGGTGCCTGTTGGGGGCGGGATCTGTGGAGTGAAGCCCGATCTGTACAGCAGTCAGGTCTTCTAACATGCTGGTACTTCTCCTTTAATGAGCTAAAGGAAAAATAAAAATGCTTCAGAAATACAAAGCTACAACTGACTGCTTCTTAAAATGTCTAACGTTTTCCTGCCTACTTTTATTTTGGGTCTACTAGCTCTTTGAATGACAGACTCCAACCCCCCCACCCCTCAATCCATGAGTAACTATCATCAGAGGCATATTTAAATACATGTCTCTGATTACATGTTGTGCAATTGTTGCATAATAAAATAAAATGATTATTGCTAGTAATTTCAGTCATGAAAATTAAATGGAAGGAAATCAAGGAGTACATAGTTACTAAACTGTTAACATGGGCATCTATTAGACGTTTTCATTTTTAAAGCTGCCAGTTCTTGATTGAAATTTTTTGAAAAGTTTTGAATCAAGCAATTATAATAGCTGGAATACACTATGGCTACTTCATGTCAGTACATGCTTTAATATTTCAGCATTTTATACATGTTTTGTCTCTAAGACTGCATTGATTAATATTCATGAGCACCTGCATAAAATGGTTCTGGTTTATCCTGGGTACCACCCCCCTCATGAAGCCTTCGAATTAAGGTGCTATGCAAGGGTATTCTGGCATTCTTGATGGAAGCACTTAAATAAATTTGTCTTGTTTCACAAGTAAACTCATAGTGGTATGTGTGCCCTTTTGTTATTTTAGATGCGTTTCCCCCCACCATCCAGTCAGCCACACAGTAAAGGTGAAGTACCAAAGATAACCAGGTCTAAGGTGAAAGGCCCAATGTTGGACATAGGTATGGGGCAGGCTAGGTGTCACCTTCTCTGATTGGTGGCATTTTCCCTGTTCTCCTTCATCCCCAGGAGAAGCAGCCATACAATGACGCCCATGATGTCACTGTGCACAGCTGTTTTCTTACTGGTACTTCCAGATGTGTGTAAGTCTGTCCATAGGAATGCAAGTAGTAGTATGGGCTGTTCTTCCATGTCAGCTGGGACAAACACCTGAGAGTGCAAGGACATGCCCCCTTTTCCATACACCCTCAGCTGACCCTTCTTTCCAAGTCTGTGGGCCAAAGGTATAAAATGAAATAATGCCATCAAGGAATTTTAGGGTGGCTGTTATGGAAGTTAATAAGGTGGCTCTTAAGTGTGTTATTAAGAGTCTTATTACATGTGTTATTAAAGGGCTTATTACAGTGTTATTTGGGTGGTTTGTAGTGTATTGGGTACTATTAATGTGTTATTACGGTGTTAATAACACATTAGTACAGTATAAATAAATAGCTAACTGGTAATCAACAAAGTCAAGTCTGATCCAGCCCCTACCTCCCTCGGTGTTCCACAAGGATCTATTCTGGGACCCCTTCTGTTCTCATTCTTTATCAACAACCTGCCTACACTCCCAGGTCGCGTCTCCATTATCCTCTATGCAGATTATATGGTTCTTTACACCAGCAGCAAGGATCTTTCATCTATAAATGCCACATTAAACACAGACCTTGACTGTCTGAACACATGGTTGAAGCAAAACCTCCTCCTGCTAAGCACTAAGAAAACTGTTTCCATGCTGTTTGGCTCTCCCCCTAGACAAGTCCTGCTCATCACCGCCTGCCATTTCATGTCCCAATGGCTCCCTCCTCGAGGTAGTTGATGACTTTAAATACCTGGGTGTCACCCAAGACCCTTCATTTGACTTCAGCCTTCACATAACTAATTCCTGCAGAGCGGTCAACTTTAAACTGGGGATGGTGTACAAAATCAGATCTTCAATAATGGCAGCTGCCAGGCTCGCTATTGCTCAGGAGACCCCTATGCCTAATCTTACCTATGGCCTAGCAGTGTTCATGGACTCCAACAAGAGTGCTCAACAGAAATGGGACACCTGCTAAACAATATCTGCCGCTTCGCTCTGGCCATTCCTAAACTCGTCCATTGCTGTGAACTCTACTCAACCTTGGATGGCTGTCCCCCTCTTCCTCCCGTACTTACACAGTTGGATGCCTTATAGCTAACATTATCCATTCTGGAGCACCTGAGTCCCTTGCTAACATGCTTTTCCTAAACGCACAGTCACACCCACTGAGATCTGCTGAGAGGTCGCTACTACACCCCACCCCTCGTTGGGCTACTAAAATGGGGAAACAAGCTTTCACCTTGGTGGCGCCAAGACTCTGGAACTCCCTCCCTGCCTATATCGGATTTTCCCAGTCACACAGACCTTTAAGGAGGATCTTCATTCTTTTCTCCTTGCCAATGACAGATGCTCCTGTGATGTACCCTGACTCTCCCCTCTGCCCTTTTACGCCAAGTATTCCTGCACTTATGGCTCTTAGTACTTGAAATAGTTTGCTTGTCACTTGTTTTGCTTAAATGTTTGCATCTTTTGTCATGTGTGCTAATGCTGGAATTTCAATTATCGTTCTTCCTTAGTTGTATTATCTCTCATATTTGTATACTGCCTTCTCTTGCTTTGTAATTCTCCCAGGTCGTGCCTGAAAATAGACAGTCTCTGTCTTTTTTGTCAATAAGAATTTTTTTATTATTTCAGCATAAATATAAACAATACATATAAATAAGAAATAGGAAAAAGTTGAGATAACATTAATTTACCTTAACGTAAGCTTATAACAAACCTTTTTTTGTATCACAGATAAGAGACATAACATGAAATTTCTATTTGCTCAAATAACAATTAATTTATGAATGTTAATAGATAACAAATGCTACTGATAAATACATGAATAAATAGTTAATAAATAAATCAATTAATATCATATGCGTGATATGTAGCCCTTGGACAATTTCTTTTCTAATAAGGAAATGTACTTTTCAACAGATTTAAAAGTGTCCAAACTATAGGAATAAACCTTGTCTAATTTCATCAGAAAACAGAAAAAAAAGGTATCTATAACATAGATACTAAGCAAGTATATTGGTATAATAACTACTATGTATACCATTCCATAATATAGTAGAAAGGGGATGAACAAAGAAGAAGAAAGGAGCCGAGACTAGAGGAAAAAGAAGAAAGGAGAATCATCTGCAAGATTACTACAGTTCACATCAGCAGCAATAGTTTAAACTGTTATGAGTGCTTATTACAGGTCTGTCCCCAGATAATAAATATGGACACAACCCTCATGATTTAGAGAGTATCATTTGAAAAAAATAACTTATAAATCGTATCCCATTGCTTGGAAAATTTAGCTATATTGTCCCTTAAAGAGAGGGCCAGCTTTTCTAGTTTGTGTATTTCTAGTATATTACTTTTTACGGTAAAAAGTGTGATGGCTGTTTCTATGGGAATGATCGGGAAGAAAGGAAAGGAAGAAAAAAAAAAAAGGAAGGAAGGATGGATGGATTGGGGCCTTGACACCGTAAAAAAGCCATGATGTATTTCCCCATATATGATGGCAGCCATTTAGCTAGTATGAAGCCATTTAACTAAGTACACTGTATTAATGTAGTTATCAACACCTTAATAACATACAAATACCCAATCAGTGTGTGAGGGCATGTGCGTTTACATACATGTTTATATATCTATAGTTACGGTTCGGTCTACACTTCTATGTTAAACGCAAAATTTTGCACTTTGATAACTTTGTAACCGTTCAAACAACTTTGCAACCATTCAAGCAATTCACATGACATTTTACATGGTCCATCATGGAACAGAGATCCCTTGATGTGGCAAGTTTCCTTCCAGTCGTGTGTGTGAGTGCAGAGATATGGATTGTCAAAGAATGTGAAAATTATCATTTTTGGTGAAATTATTTGTCACGCCACTGCACAAACACGGTGTGGAATTCTAGTCTTAAATGTTTAGGGTAGAAAGGTCTTGGGTCACAGATGTGCCTCTTGAAGAGTTGGTGAAAAAATATGAATCTGTTACAAAGATATTTAAATTTCAAAGTTTCCCATTTGTAATGGGCAAGGGTTTGCTCCCAGTGCCGACCACTCTCAAAATGGCCTGGTCGGGCAGTCCACGCCCAGCTACAATTTGGAATGGGAAAACACAAGGTAATTCGACTACACCAACCACCCAGAGGTGGATTTTTGTCTGATGCCGGCCAGCGGGTGTCAGGGGAAATTTTGGGAAAGGGGGCCCAAGTTCAAATACCACTACTGGGAACACAAGGAGAGGCGTGAAGCTGGGTTGAATGCAAGAAACAATGTAAAAGTTTATTAAACACAACTATACAATAACATTATACTAAATATCTACACTCTAAAACTCTACAACTAGAACCTTACTAAATTCAGAACTTTACCTCCTATGCGGTGAATCAGTCGTGAACACCCTACACCAACCACCCTTGTGTGTCTACCAGGGAGAGGGGGGAAAACGAGACGAGGAACCAGCTGTCTGGGGCAGGGGAAACATACAACAAGACACAGGCCATGACTATTCCGAGGCAGTGTCGGCCATCGGCAAAAAGGTCTCTAAAGACCACCAGAAATGACACCCCTCCAGGAAAAATCCTGCCAATTCTACCCAGCCACAGACCCTATGTGGATTGCCGGGACTCAAGGTCACCCAGCCACAGCCCCTACGTGGACTTCCAGGACAACAGGACAAACAAGAACATGACAGCTGGTCAGGGGAAACAGGGTTGGGACACCTGGGATCACACACAGGCTAGAGGGTGGTGGCACAATAAACATTTTTATTTAAACCCTGTGTCTGTGTCTTTATTTCTAGCAATCAGTACTAAGACACTCTATGTACACATAAAACAGTTCAAAAAATATAAATAAACGTAAATCACAGTGGCATTGTCTCTTGGTGACCATCGTTGGCTGGCTGGCAGGCACTAATTCACATTCATGCAAACAGTTATTTGGTTACAGTTCCTGGCTCAATTGAGCCTTGCATTTGCCCTGCCCCTTTAAATTTAGCACAAGCCACATAAAATTCCATTCAGAGGCATTCGATAACAGTTACCATCATCTGTACAGTTCATGGCTCCTTTTTGACTGAAGCAACCTGTCGTTACCTCTTTAATTCTGGTGGGACTGTCACTGCCCTTTAAGGCCACTGTCCATGCAGGCAGTCAATCAAGCTCACATTCTCCCAGCCCCTTCTCCCACTGTCTATGAGGCTCTCATAGCTCTGCCCCATGGGCGGCCTTTCCTGGTGCCTTACACACACACCCACAGTCATTTGGCTCAAGGGAGGCTTCTTCTTCTTCACCCCATGGGTGGTCCTTTGTTCGGGGCCTAGCCCGCCCACACATTTCACTGGCTCTATGAAGCCCTTCACTGACCCACCCCGTCAGCAGTCCATCCTCCTGGGGCCTTGCCCTGCCCCACAGTCACTGCCTTGGCTAGCACCTGGAAGCGCCAAGGATTTAATTAAAAAAAAAAAAACATTTTCTTTCCTTCGGCGGCCAGCACCCGAACACAGTGCTGCCACCACTCACCCTGTCACCCTCTCTTCTGGGCCAGGGACTGCTGCAAAAACCTCAGTGGGGAGGCCTGGACCCACCTCCTCCCACAGGCCTCCTCTGCTGAGCTGCTGGCGAGATGGTGGAGGGACGGCCTACCCTTGCTGCCACAGCCCCACCTGAAACCTCCTACTGCTGCTGCTGGTGGTGGAGGGGACAGCCTGGACCTGCTGTCCCTCCCGATGAACCTCTGCTCAGCTGCTGGGTGGAGAGGCTGGCCTGAGATTGCTGCCACTTCCTCTCCCAAAAAAAACACTCTTGGACAGCTGGATGAAGGGGACAGCTTGGACCTGGTGCCCCTTCCGATGGAACCTCCACCAATGCCATGGGCCTGGAGGGGATGGCCTGATGCTATTGCCGCCACTCACCCTCCCAACGACTTTCACCACAGAAGGCGTACCAGAACAGGATGGACTGTTGCCACCGATGAACAGAGAGGGAGCAATTGGCTGAGGACTGTCCGGGACATCGTGAGGGACCCCAGAACAACAGGGGAGTCCTTTCCCTATTCGCCTAGCCCTGACCTAGTGCTCCCTCTTGCATGTGCTGCTGCTTCTCACCAATGGGGAACTGCATGGCTACTGCCATTCAAAAGGGCTGAGGATTCTGTTTTGGAATCCTCTCGAGCCCATCCCTGCCTGCATTCCCTTGCGACTGGGCCCACGAGAGCAGGTGCCTGGCGTGAGGTAATGGGGCAGGGGGGTTCTAGCACAGAGCTGCAGGCAGGGAAAAATGAGCAGGAAATTTTTTATAACTGGAGCCCAGCTAGGGCTTCATGTTTGGGGGGGGTTCCTATGGGGTTCCAGGGCACCTCCCTGTCTACCCAGCCCCAAAGCACCTGGCTGCCCATATTTGGAGAGCACCAGAACTCTGGGGCACTATACATTATTTCCTATGGGATCAGTTAGATGACTCACTCAAGAAAGATTTCTTTATCACAAATGCAGAATCCTTTTTCGCAAACGCGGGATCTTTCGCCGCAAATGCAGAATCTTTTTCTGTGCTTCCACCATCTTTTTTCAGTTAGCGGTGAAAACAAAATTAAACCACTAAATAAATACACAGGTTTAGTAGACAACAACAGTTGTCTTTACCTAATAGTTTTTCGATAAGTTACTTAGACATTTTTTTTTCAAACATGCCGAAATCCTGTTTCACAAACTGCTTGAGGGGACACAAACGGGATCCTTTTTCATAATTTACAAAAAAGGATTTTTTTTCCCACAAACTGCGAAAAAAGGAACAGTAGAAAAGGATTATTTTTTGTAATTTTGTGAAAAAGAAATTTTTTAAATAGCCATTTGTCACTCCACAGTTAAGAAACGGTTTGTGATTCTGGTCTAAAATTTTCAGGGTACAAAGAGCTTAACCCACAGATGTGCCTTTTGCTGCTTTGGTGAAAATGTATTACTCTGCTGTGGAGTCCTGCAGGTTTAAATTTTGCTTGGTTTCCCATAGGATAACACTGTAATGTCAGGTGTACACACTCATTTCATTGTCACTACACTGGGAAGAAACAGTTTGCAATTTTGCTGTGAAATTTTCAGGATACAAAGGGCTTGTGCCACTGATGTGCTTTTTGCTAGTTTCATGAGCATACATTAATTTGGTGTGCAGTTACACAGGTTTCAAATGTTGCTGTTTTTTGGCACTGCCCTGCACACTACGGGATGGGAGCACAGGAAGCACAGGGCCCAGAGGGCCCTTCGGTCCTACAGGCAAATAAGGATACTACTACAATATCTCAAAAATTATGCAAATATGGATATCATTATGGACTGATGGGCACACAGGGCTCAGAGGGCCCCTATGCTCCCACGCAGAAATAGGGATATGATTACAATATCTCAAAAATTTTGGACAGATGGTACTGTGCACTCCCACATGCAAATACGAATACCATTATGGAGTGATGGGAGCACAGGCCTCGTGGATGGAAGCACAGAGCCCGGAGGGCAATGCGCTCCCACACACAAATATCCACAGCATTATGAAGTTATGGGCCCTGCACCCCCACAGGGAAATAATACAATTACGATCTGTCAAAAAGTATGGATGGATGGGAGCGCCGGGCCCTCTCATAACCAAATAAAACTATGACTATACTATCTCAAAAAGAAAGGAAATTCTTTGCAAAAAAACTTGTTAATGGATCAGTTAGGGTTCTAGCAGCAAAAGCTGGGAATTGTGCTGTTAGGGCTTCTAACGCTAACACCCCATCCCACCCAGCATGCAATAACAGACATGGGGGGGCCTTGGGGTTGCCAGCCCTAACACTCACTCCATTCTCCTATACTGTACCCATCTCAGCTTATATACTTATGGAATGGGGCAAGTGTTACGGCTGACAACCCCAAGGCGGACCCTCCATGCCTGTTGCTGCATGCAGGGTGGGGGTGGGGTGTTAAAGTTGGAAGTCCTAAGAGCACTTTTCCCAACTTTAATCGCTGGAACCCTAACTGATGCATTAACAAAGGTTTTTTTTTGTATGTGCAAAGAATAAATATAGATATAACTATATCACAATAAATGTTAGGTACTGTAAGTGTGGTGTATGCCCAAAGGGCCAGTGGGATTATGAGCTAATGAGACCCCAGAGTACATTTCCCCATACACCACACTTACCTAGCATTTATTTTATATAATACATTAGGATGGTTACTATATTTCATTTAGATTGCATTTGTAATCATTTCCAGGTTCGCCTTACTTTTTTGTCCCTCCTGCTTTTCCGTAGGGTGGTGGTAGTTCGTAAATAAGGGAGGACATGTTTTGTCCAAACTGATTTTCTGTAGTATAGGGGCCTCCTACAAACAGAGGCGTGGCTGCATTCAGTGTTTCAGAATGCTTCAGGATGGTCAAGTAGTACGGCGTGTGTGTCGTGGAGCAATGGTCAGGTGGAGTTTGTGGCAGTCCGGTGCGGCAGTTTGACAGTGTGGTGCAATGGTTCAGTACTGTGGAGCAGCAGTCCTGAGATGTATGGAGGTAGCAGTAATAGCATGGAAGATGTGGGTGAGTAGTGAGAGCTACTGTCAAGGGACAAGGGTATCTGGCTAAAAGGGTTTTTTTTGAGAGAGAGGGCTGGGGCTGTTTCGAGGGTTACTGTTGTTTTGGGAGAAGTAAGACTATAGCTACAGGGCCAATGCCCTGTATCATGGCAATGAAAGTCATATACCATGTCATTAAAGTCAATAACTTCCCTGCCTTCAACCCTCTAGGACTCTTACGCACTCATCCTCAGTGAGGATCCCCGTTGCCATCTTAGTCTCCCTTCCGCTTTAATGTAGTTAAGAGTGAAAACAGGACAGAGTAATTTGAACATGATGTAATCAGCCATGCAAAAGATAACAAAAAGCATATTCATACTCACTTGTTCCTTCAGTTGTCTGACGGACTGTTGAAGGGTTAGCAGTTGATTAAATACAGGGTCCTTCAGTGTATCACACAACATGTTCAGTTTCTGACTGTGAGAAGTATCCCCTCTTTCTTTCAGCTTTGCTTGCAGGCGATCAAGTGCTTGCAAAACCTTCTGTTTTTCTAATGTAGAAACACCTTTAAAAAAAAAAAAAAACACACACAGAGAAAATTTTCAAGCTTTCTTTAATTTTTCCAACAAATTAGAATTATAAACATTTAGGTAAAGCAAACATACCTGTAGCAGGATTTTCTGGCATGATTAGGTTTTCCAAGAAATATTCATATAATAATCTAAAAGTATTAAAACAGGAACAAAAAGCAATATTTTAGTTTCTGTAGTGTTTAGAACAGCCACTGAAATAAAATAAGAGGAGTGCATTTTCTGTGCTAACATACAAACATTAAAACATTAAAGCATGGAAGCTTGGTCACTAATATGGGGGGGAAAACTACAAAATAAATACTGTTCTCCTTGACAGAATACCACTAGTACATTCTGATACAGTGGCAAATATGTAATATAATTGTAGAATGGTCTACCTCCATGGAGAAGTGGACACCCACTTTTTAATACATTTGAACATAAACCCTGTTTACATTTTTAATATACTGAACTTGTAAATTTGGGAATGTGTGTAGTCTGTTTAAGCACCCTGGTGTATTGTTGTGCATTTCTTTTGAAAAACAGTACTATTTTATCCATAGTTAGAGCCTCGTATTGATGCAGCCTTTTTCCTTCCCTCAGTACCTAATATTCAATTTTGAATGCCTTAGTTCCAGACTCTGGTGACATCAATTAAGATGGAGACCGCAATGAAGCAAGGCCCAGTTACTTCTCCTGAGCTAACGTCACTGCTCAACTGATGTCACGGAATTCTGGAACAAAGTAATTAAAAAATCAATACTGGGCAGGGAAAAAAGCTGCACTAGTATGTTGCCCAAATAAGGGAAAAAAACAGGCTATTTTAAAACAAACACATAAAATAATACACTGGGAAAATTAATCAGTCTTCACACACATCCAAATTTACAATTTTATTTAAAAATGTACACAGGCTGGCCCGGTAGCATGGAAGCCTGAGGCGTTTGACATCTTACCTCGCTGTGCACCAGCAACCCGGGTTCGGGAGCGACCTCAGGTCGCCAGGGTGCTGGCACGGAGAGCAGGACTGAGTAACTGCTCTTTTCTCGTGGGTGGGGGGGTTACCCCGCCCGTAGTCCCAGCATCACCTAATAGAGGTTTGGTGATAAGCGCAGGTGGTACCGAGTGACTGGTAGGGTGGGGAGTCCCACAAGATGTACACACGCATGCCTCCACATACATGTGTCGTGGGATGCATGGAAGTGGGACGGGAGAAAACCCAGGAAAAACCCATAAATACCAACAGAAAAAAAAAATATAAACAGAGTTTATGTTCCCGTTAGTTGGTCTGACTCATTTTGAACTAAATAATGGTTAAAAGTGAACAGATGTGCAGTATACCAAAGTGCACTGACACATATAAACTATATTGTCAGGAAAAATCCCTGCTGAACCAACTCCAAGCTTTTTGTTTTTTAAAACAGGGAAGTTCCTTTCCCTTATGGTTCCAAAGTTGAACTTCAAGGGGACTATTTTTAGAAAGTTCTTATCTATTCAACCATTGTTTTTAAAACATGAGCTTGTAGTCAGGGCAGCAAGAGTAAGTCCTGTTGATAAAACTTTCAGTGTATTGAAGTACTGCACATGCACATTTACTAAATTTATACATTTTGTTTTTTACTGCATTGATAGGTCTACAAGTAGTAACTACTGTGTGTGGACTACAAGGTTTCATTTTTAAAAAACTAAGTTTCTAGCCCTCACAGTTCAAACGTAAAAATGTTAGAAGAAATTATCTTCAGAAGGAGCCAACTATGGAACAGTTAGGGCTAAAACTGTGTGTTTTTTAAAATGAAGGTTTGCAGATAAGCTGGTAGAGCTACATCCTGTTGAGACACTTCAAAGGGAACAATACACATCAATATATTAAAACAATGTAATATGTCTATAGCTTAGTAAAAGTGCATTTTTGAGAAAATGTATACTTTAACAATATATCAGCAAAATGAAGTTGTATTAACCGGTCTCCAAGCTTTTATTTTAAAACAATCAGTTCCTAGCCCTTGCGTTCCAAAAGTTAAACCTTTTTTAAGCTATTATCTTTAGAAAAAGCTAACTTTTAAATCAAAGCTTGTGTTAATGTGTACTGATGCATCCTGTCAGAACACTGATTTTTACTTATGTACTAGAAATATAGCAATAGAAACATATTTTACAAAGAAATATAGGATATGCCATGTGCTGACTAAGAACACCACATTTATTTTTATCTGCAGGTTTTGACCTCTACAGTCTCATGAGTGGCAGAGCTAAGAGCGAGCTGTGCAGAGGTCAAACCCTGTCGATAAAAATAAATGTGACATTTTTAGTCAGCCCATGGCATATGTTATTTATACAATGACTGTCCCTCTCTGGCAAGATTAGTTCTTTCAATGAAGATATTACTCTTTCTGTTTGATTTCACTGCTCTGTTTATAACTAACATACTATTTGCCAGCAGATTAGGCCTTATGGTCTATCGTGTCTGCTCGAACCGAACTGCAGCACATTTCATTGTGATGTCATCAGGCATCGTTCAAGCTGTTCAACCATTTCTTAAGAGCCCCTCTGTGACCAGCCTAAAGTGGAAATAAATGCTAATTACCCACCTAAGATTTAAATAAATGATTTATTTCCATTTCAGGCCTGTCAGACATGAAACAATGCATTTATTTGCAAATTCGTATTCTTAAAGTCACTGTATTATAGGGGCGTGATCGTGCCCCTATAGTTAGGGTTACATCTTCACTTCTATGTTAAAGTGAACATGTTGCACTTAAATAACTTTGCAACCATTTAAATTATTTGCATCAAATTTGGCAGGCACCATTTGGACTGATGCTCTCTTGATGTGGCAAGTTTTGTTCCGGTCGAATGTGGAGGTGCGGAGATGTGGAGTGTCAAAAACCGTGTAAATGACCATTTTTGTCAAATTCTTTGTCACCGCATTGCGCAACAACTGTGTGAAATGTTGGTCTGAAATTTTGAGTATATAGGTCTTGGGTCACAGTGGTGCCTTTTGAAGGTTTGGTGAAAAAATATTAATCCATTTAAAACTTATTAAATTTCAAAGTTTCCCATTATTTCCTATGGGAAAAGTTAGATGTTCACCATGAAAAAGGATTCTTTATCACAAATGCGGAATCCTTTGCTGCTAACATGGAATCCTTTGCCGCAAATGCGGAATCATTTTTTGTGCCGCCATCTTGTTTTCTGTTAGTGGTGACAACAAACAAATTACAAAAAAAATAGAGGGCTTTGGAAACACCAACAATTGTTACAATCTATATTTTATTATATCTTATGCATATTTCACAGACACAGTGGATCATTCTCTAGTACATATATTATTTATACATTCATGGTACAGCAGTGTATTTCATTAATATACATACTCTTTGATCCTTATATATTACAATCACTGTCATCTATGCCCATTTATTTTTCTTTTCTTTCTGTTTCCTTTATAGGTCTTCCACCAAGAGCTGGGTCCTTTATGACTATGTTACCTCTATTACTTCTTCCTTTCACCTTTTACTGACTATGTTTATGGAACAAATTCTGGATCGTGTTGCATTATATAATGTACTCAGATTTGCCATCTTTGTCTAAATTTATCCAATGTATAATTTAAATCTGCTGTGATCCAGTCCATATTGTATATATCATTAACTATGTTTTGCAATTCTTTCCTAGTGGATGGGTTTGCTTCCATTTTTTATTAGGACTTTTTCAGCCACTAGTATTAAGACCGAGACCATGGACCTGGGTTCCAACCTTGCATTGCCTTGCAGGATTTGCATTAGTATCATAGTTGGAGTTAACAACATGAGTTCCACTCCTATTTGTAGCATTTGTTCTTCTAAATTCCTCCAATATGTCTCTGAAGTAGGACAGTAAAATAATATATGGGACTGATCTGCATTAGCAGAACCTCACTCCCTCCAGCAATTCCCCTGACCCTCTGGAAAAATTCTGGCTAACTTAGCAAACGTGAGAAAGTACAGCATTTGACATTTCCATGTGAATTCTCACCACATGTTTGAGGAGGTTAGTTTAATAGACTTTTCTGCATGGCTGCACCAGTCTTCTCTAGAAATAGTCATGGACAAGTCCTTATTCCATCTGTCCAAGACTGACTGCGTTGTGTCAAATAAATACTCCATCAATCCTGCATAATAGTAACTTATAAGTTTATCCCAACTGGGCATCTATGAATAATTGCAATATCAGAGATTTCAGATCTGGGATTTTAGTTCCGACTTTAGATTTATGAAGAAGATATGGCCTTACCTGAAGGTATCTGAAATGTTCTCTTCCCACTAGCCCATACATTGTCTGCAAATACTCAAAAGAAACCACCCCATATCTATCCAAAAACTGGTGAATATAAGTGAGGCCTGATTGCCTTCATCTGGTGAATGTCATGTCTATTCTGGGTGGGAGAAAGTCTGGGACCATGAATAATACTTTCAAGAAGTAAAATGGATGAGACAACAGTCCATTTTGAAATAATGACTTCCAGAACTTGAGTGTAGCTGCTTTGTATTGTCCAAAGTCTTTTCCAGTGATACGCCTATCAGAAATATTAAATAATAGGTGGCCTGGGTGGTGTAAGTCATACAAGACAAATTCAATATGTTTCCAGAGTGTATCTGAATTCGGATTTAACTAATGATAAATTAATCGCAACTGCACTGCTCTGGCATAATTTATCAAGTGTGGAAGTCCTGCTCCTCACTGTTTTTTTGACAAGTGTAATATGCTGTACATAACTATATGCTTTTGTCCTGCCCAAAGGAAGCATGAAATAACTTTGTCCCGGTGTTTAAAGTATTTTGAATTCAGGGCAATCAGTATAGTTTGAAATAAATATAACAGGCGGAGAAGTATATTGAATCTGATCATCTCCATTCTTGAGAATGTATATGGGAAAAAAGTCCATCTTTCCAAGTCTTTTACTATGGTTTATATTAGTGGTTCATAGTTCAGCAGTTCTAAATTCTGTACATTTTCTGATCCCGAAGTCAACTGTAAGTGATTTGCTTAAAAATAAAACTGCCCCCCTCTCTGACTGGCACTCTAATCAGAACCCTGAGAGAAAGTGGAAGAGGGACGGCAAAGATACTGATGTTGAGGAGGCTTTACTCCAAAAGTTTACAAATGCCAGGGGTAAAGAAGCTTTAATTAGTGGCCCACTTTTAATCCAGAAGGCAGATAAACTAGCAGAAGCTCTTGGCAAAACTGATTTCAAAGCGACTGATGGTTATCTAAGCCACTGGAAACAGTGGCACAACACAGGGTTTAAAAAAGTCCACGGGGAAAAATTGAATGCTTACTCCATGGCAGCTGACACTTGGTTGAAGGATGTTTTGCCACAATTGCCAAGTGGTTTTAGCCCAAATAATATTTATAACATGGACGAAACTGGGTTTTATTTCAGATGTGTGGGTTCTGGGACATTAGCGTTTAAGAATGAAAATCCCATGGGACTTATAAAAGCTAAGGAGCGGGTGACATTGCTTGTAACATGTAACATGACAGGATCAGACAAAAGAACACTGATGGTCATAGGGAAGTCTGCTCAACCACGCTGCTTCAGAGATGTCTCCAATCTCCCAGTGCTGAACAGAAGCAATAAAACAGCATGGATGACTGGGGACATTTTCATGGCGTGGTTGAAAGATTGGGACTGCAGGCTAGGATGCAGGAAAATTACACTGATCCTGGATAACTGTAGTGCCCACCCAAATGTCAGTGGATTACGAAACATTACACTGATTTTCTTACCCTCCCAATACAACATGCATAATGCAGTCTTTAGACCAGGGCATTATCTATTCATTCAAAAGGCACTGTGTTAGGCTAATGAGGGGTAGGCTGCTAGAGATCCTAGACTACAACAAGGAAATTATGACTTCTACCTGTGTCAGATGGATTAATCTGCTGGATGCTGTGAGGCTCATGCATAGGGCCTGGAATGCGGTTCCAGCTGAAGCTATCCAGAACTGCTTCAGAAAAGTTAGATTCACAACAGACCCTGCTATTAGGGTGGTCACTGAGGAGAATGAGGCAGAAGAGGAAATTAGCATCTCAGCAGTGGAATCAGACACCATTTGCAACTCTGGATCCGTGAATCCTGATCAGATTCAACAACTGTATGACATCACCAAAGCTTTATCCGGATTGGACAACACAGACCAGGAAGTGGAGGAAGATCCTGACGAGGAGACAAATCAAGAGGAGGAGATCTGTGTTACACCTTCCAACATCTGTAATGCCTTGCTGACACTGCGAGAGCAGCAGAGCAAAGCACGGACATTATTCCAAACAGAGGCTTACTAGCACAAACAGAGAATGCCTGGATGTGTTACACCACAATGAAGATGAAGCAGACTGCCATTACGGACTTCATCAACCGAGACCAGGTGTAACTATGCTGCTGGTACAGTAAAGCCACATTTTATCGCACATTTTAAATAAAGTTGAATAAAAGATGAAACTCACGGGGTAACACATGGAAATAATCCATAAAAGAGCAGTAATCATCACCATGTCTTCCCAGTACTGTACATGTTCTTTGTTCTGTGCTAGTTTGTATGCTTGTCCACTTGTCATCCGTGCTTCTCACTGCATTTGCACATTTTTAAACATTTATTTATTTATTTAAAAATACAGCGCACATAACGGACACTGCTTCTACCAGACAAGACACTGAATGTCAAACTAATCTGGTACACGTGGCGCATACTGTAACTGTTTTTGGATGATAATTCCTAAATATTTCAGTTTAGTCCCCCTCCATTTGAAGGGAAATTTATTCCTAATGTCCTGATGTGGATCATAATTATATGCCAGTACCTCCATTTTTGTTAAATTTAGGGTAAATCCTGATATTAAGCCATATTCTTGTATCGTTTCCCAAAGCATTGGGATAGACTGTCGGATTTAGTACTGTAAACAGTATGTCATCCACAAACAGCACATCACCGATTGGTATGTTTTCTACAGGGTTTTATTTAACTCTAAAAATTGATTAGCGTTTTGCTCATAAAAGTGCTAAAACATTGTGAAAATGCACAGCACTTGCCCCACTGTGTTTAACAAACATATCACTTCTAGGAAACCTATATAAATACTTTCTGTACCGTTAGTATTGTCCCAAGGAAAAAAAAATGCTCATCAATTATTTAAAACCCTGCTTCTATCTGCATACATTGTTTAATGGCTACTGCCAGAGGTTCTATATAAAGGGGAAAGGGGCAACCTTGTCTTGTTCCTCTCTAATGCAATCAGTGATGTCAATGTACCGCTGATCCTAATATATGTCTTTGGCGCAGTATACAAGTTTTTAAGTATATCATAAATGGCTTGGGGGAGTCCAAAGGCCCTCACTGTGTTCCAAAGAAAAGACCACGACACTTTGTCAAAGGCCTTTTCAGCATCACAACTAAGGGTCACCACTGATGACTGTCGGTGGAAGGCATGATCAATAAGAGGGTACATTGAATATTATCGGATGTTTGTGTTTGTTGAACATAGCCTGATTGGTCTTTATGTATCAGTTCTGGAAGCAATGTATCTAGTCAATGTGCCCAGATTACTGTGTAAATTTTGTCATCAACATTCAACATTGAAATGAGTCAGTAGGAAAACACCACCCCGGGCTATTTTCCAGTTTAGGTAGTGCCATATGTCTTGGAGGGGCTCTCCTTCTCCAATCTTCTGAAAAACTTTTATTAAATTGGGATTAAGTCTTTTCTGAAGGCCTTATTCCATTCTGAAGGGTAGCCGCCTGGTCCTGGACATTTCTGTGTTTTTAAGTTCGTTATGGCTTTAGATATTTCCTCAGCTGTTATCAGCCTCTCCAGTCTCTCTCCCTGCTGAATTGTCAGTTTAGGTAATTTTAATTTTGTTAGAAAGAACTTTCGCAGATCATCTGCAGCCAGTTCCTGCTCACTGTATAGATTATGACAGTATATTTGAAAGATTTTTAATATATCTGAAAGCTTATTTGTGTGTTGCCCTGTAGTAGGATTTTTCCGTTTTAGTACTGTAGATGCCTTTTGGTTTTGTTGTATGCATCTGCCCAATATTCCGGTTCCCCATGTCCTTCCCACATATGAATGGTGATGTAAAAAAGCTTTTTGTTGGACTAGGGGAAAAGCCACTGACCAGTTAGAGTCAAAGGTCACAAACTAGTGTAGGGTTAGGGCAGACTAGATGGGCCTGGCGGTCCTTATCTGCCGACAATTTATGTTTCTACTTTTTCGTCCATATACTTCTGTATCTCCTGTTTCACCAGATGAATCTGGGTGGACGCTTCTGAGATCCCTGCAACTAGAAGTGTTTGTAGTGACTCCGCGGCTGGTGAAGAAGGTCCCTTTATTTGGCCTCCCATAATTTCTTTTTTCTGGCTGTGTATTCCACTATACTACCCCCTAATACTGTTTTAGTTGTATCCCACAGCAGTGCGAGCGTAATTCCCAGTCCTGAAACACCAATAGTTGTGTTTATAATTGGGGCCTGCGGAACTGGATTCTGGGGTTAGTTTTTTGATTAGTCAGAAATGAGCTTTTTTAGCTGGTGAAATCCTTTTTCGCAAACCACGGAAAACCTTTGAGTGAAACAGGATCTTTTTCTGTAGTTTGTGAAAAAGGATTTTCTTTTACTGCAAATTGCAAAGAAAGGATTTGCTAAAGAGAACCCTTTTTCACAATTTGTGAAAAAGGATTTTCTGATTCCGCGGAAGTGTAGAAAAGGGTTCTTTTTTGCAATTTGCAAAAAAATAATTTTAACCTGTTTCTTTGTCACTTCATAGCAAATAAATGGTTTGGAATTTTGGGCTGAAATGTTCAGGGAACAAAGGGCTTGCCCCACAGATGTGCCTTTTGGGGTTTGTTGAAAATGTATTAATTTGGTGTCCAGTTACACAGCTTTCAAATTATGCTGTGTTTTCTACAGGATAAGACTGTAATGTGAGGTGTTTTTTGACACTGTACACTGTGGGATGGGAGTACAGGTTCCCATAGCCAAATAAGGACACTACTAGTCTATCTGAAAAATTATGCATGGATGGGAATGCCGAGCCCAGAGGGTGCTGCACTCCCGTGTAAATAAGGATACCGTTATGGACTGATGGGAGCACAGGGCCTAGGGGGCCCCTGCACTCCCACAGAGAAATAAGGATACAATTACAATCTCTGTAAACATATGGATGGATGGGAGCACAGGGCCACAAGCAAATAAGGCTATGACTATACTTTCTCAAAAAGTAAGGAAATTCTTTGCAAAAAACGTTGTTAATGCATCAGTTAGGGTTACAGCATGTTGTGTTAGGGGTTTCCTATCCTAACACCCCACCCTGCACGCAGCTACAGGCATTTGGGGGGGTGCCTTGGGGTTGCCAGCCCTAGCGCTCACCCCATTCTCCTATACTGTAACCATCTCAGCTGAAAGCAGCAGTATTTGTTAACATTTAGGGGTTTTTTCAGCAGCAATGTTTGTCTGGCAAAAATATTAAGATGCACATTTTTTTTTTCATTTTGTTTAATTACTGAACCAAGATACAGGATTTTGAAGTTTTTGAAAGTTCCAACTCATGTGCCATGCCCGCCATGAAAAAATTAAACATCCTGGTATTGTGCTGGGCTGTTTACCATCAGAAACATGTGGCAGCACCATCCTAATACATCCACAGTATGAATCTAGCATGAACATTCAACAGATAACCTCAGCAGAAAAGATTTTTAAAAACTGTGAGTGGGACCATCTTCAATGATATGATCATTAATTGAAAATTAGCTGTAAAAACAATAACTGAGAAAACTAAAAATGAACAGAGTATGAATCTAAGGATGTCAGAAATACATTGTTTCTTAAAAAAATATTATACGATAAAATTTCCTCTCGGCCTGTGTCAACTCGCATATCCACATGTACAGTATGCAGATGGCACAGTTCTCTACACCTCGGGTCCATCAACTGAGGCTGTGGAAATCTCACCTTGGCAAGACTTGCACAATGGCCTGCGATGGTTTCAGGCCAACCAGCTCCAGGTTAACACCAAGAAAACAGTGTCCCCAACCATTGGGTTAAGCCATAAACTGGCCAGGCTTGCTGCTCATTCTTCTTTTGCCACCTTGGATGCTTCTCTTCTTGAAGTGGTTCACTCCTTCATGTACCTTGGTGTGTGGTTTGATAGCAGGCTTGACTTCTCTGCCCACATCAATGCCATCCATGCCAAGCTCCACCCCAAACTTGGTGTCCTGTACTGTAATAAAGACTGCTTGACCCCGCATGTCCGGCAGGAGCTGGTCACTAAAATGGTACTCTCAGTCTTTGATTGTGCACATGTGGTTCACAGTACCACTCCGTCCTCTTCCCTTACCAGACTGGACACCATCTGCAATGCATTCTGTTGTTTTGCTACTAACTCTCCCCCTTGCACTCATCACTGCACAGTCTATTCCTCTCTCTCTCTCCATCCTCGCTTTTCCCTCCCATTCCCTGCTCCACTGTGCATCTCTCATCTCTAAATACTGGTGTGAGGCACTGCACTCGTATCTATCCACGCTCCTCTCTCACATTCCACCTGCCTCACACTCCCTTCATTCCAGAGATCCCCACATCTTCTCCCTCCTCCACCCTCGCTCCATATCTTCTCCTTCACCCACCCTCACTCCTCTGCTGGTAGTCAGCCTTCTATCACCTCCCCTCCCTCTGGAACCTCCTCCCCACTTCCTTCAGTCTCATCCTCCTAAATATCATGTAAGCACCAACTCTTGCCCTCCCCTTTCTGCACCTGTCAGCTCCCTACCTGACCACTCTGTTCCTCTCCCCCTCCACACTGCAGTCCTCCTCTTCGAGGCCTGCTCTGCTATGTAATCATGGATATGTAAACCAGTTGTTAGACTGTATCTCAGGATGTCAGAGCATGTCATGTCACCAGATACCCACTTTTGTTATCGTGCACTATAACTGCTGCACCTTATTTGTATAGTATGCATCATTTGTATTGTTTTTGCTTCTGTCTGCTTGTTTGTATCCCCCCTCCTCCTCCTCCTCCTCGGGTCACAGCTAAAAAGGAACCTTGGCTCAGTGTGCCTTTCCCATGACATACAAAGGCCGTGTGCTTGTGATACTGTGCATGTGAAACAAAAGCAGATACACAGATACATAGACATTGTCGGCAGATAAGGGCCCATGGCCCACTCAGTCTGCCCATTTGAGCTTGTAAGTTCATGTTATGTTTTCCTAGACGTCTGTTGCCCATTACCCCTGACCTCCAGAATTCCCTCGTCTATCCCATGCATTCTTAAATCCTGTGATTGTTTCAGCCCCCACTTCCTCTGGCAGGGTGTTCCACTTGTCCATCACCCAATCTATGAAGAAATTCTTCCTCACATTTCCTCTGAATCGCTCTCCCTCCAACTCATACCATGCTCTCTAGTCCTGGAATGTCTTTTTCACAGGAAAATAGTGTATTCCTGCACCCTGTTCCTCCCTGTAAGGTACCTGTAGGTCTCTATCATATCCCCTTTCTCCTTCCTCTCCTCCATGAGTACATATTCAAGTCCTTCAACCTGTCCTCATAGGACTTGTGATGCAATCCCTGTACCATCTTTGTTGCCCTCCTCTGAACCTTCTCTAACCTGTCTATGTCCTTATGTAGGTAAGGTCTCCAGAACTGTACACTGTACTCCAGGTGAGGCCTCAGTAGTGTCTTGTATAGTGGAATTATGACCTCCCTTTTCCTGCTGGTGATGCCCCTGCCTATGCATCCTATTTGCTTTACCTGCTGCCTTGTCACACTGTTTCCCTACCTTGAGGTCATCAGAGATGATATACTGGAAACTGTGCATTAAACCTCTATACAGCACTATCATGTTTCCAGGATACAGTACATCCAGCAGCAATCACAGCAACATGTGGTTCAGCATGCCACTTGGGGCTCAGCATCCCAGAACCAGGACAAAGGTGCTGGACTTCGAGAGTGACTTTCAGGAGGATGGCAGAACTCCTGCAGGTTCAGCTTGAAGGAGTAAGCAGATGTGGGGGAGCGGGAGGTAAAGTTGGAGGTCATTTAAAGTGCAGTTTTGGAAGTTTCTAAATGCTGTGTGAAAACAGTGGGCAAGGCTAGGAAGTACAGAAGGGCTAGCTGGTTCTCCAAAGAGGTCAAGAAACTGTAGTAACAAAGAAAGTGGCTTTTAGAAAATATGAACAAAACAGACAGCGGGCAGTAGGGAAGCCCTCACTTTATACTCTTAAGGGGTGGAGGCAGAACAGGTCAAGACCTTTAAATATCTTGGACTTATTTTGGATGATTGCATGACTTGTGAACAACACATAATTTAAATGGTTAGAGTAGTTCACCAAAGGCTAGGCACACTATACAAATTAAATCCTTTATTGAAACAATCTACAAGGTTTCTTTTGCCAGTGATTGATTATGGTTTATTATTTTATCACTCTGATGGGGAGGGGTTGTTGGCTAGTGTAAAATCTCTTCCGAACCAGATTGCCCAATTTGCTTCTCAGTTATTTAACCAGACTTATCATCTGTGACTTGCTAAAACATGTCGGATGGCTTCCCCTTGACATTAGGTATCAATTCCAACTAGGGATTCTTGCAAAAAAGTAATTTCAAACAAAGTTACAATTTTTTCCACTCCATTTAAAAAAAAAAAAACACTGTTTATCTGTGCACCAATATTTTGCTACTCTTACAATGAAAACATCAGCTGGTCAGAAAACAATGTTTTACAATTTACTGTTATTCCTTAACTCCCTCTCGACTATTTTTGACTACTTTAGTGTCTCTAGCTACAGCTTTAGACATGTCTTGGAAAAATATTTATTTTCTAGGAGTCAATTTAAATGTTTTACTAACTAGTTTTTTGTCATATTTATTTACTCTGGTTGTTCATTGATCACTATGTATTTTAATGTATTAATTTATGTGGATATGTATCTGTATGTTGCTCTGGTCACCCATGAAAATGGGTCTTTTTTTTTTTTTTTTTTACTACAACTAGGATTATAAGCAAGCAATAATACCCGACAGGGTGGGCGGCACTGGGCAATACCGGACCGCCCAGGGTAGTGATGAGACACGACGCCACAGGAGGAGGGCCTTATAGCCTCTGGGCAGTCCGGTATTGCCCATACTGCCCACCCTGGAGGGTATTATTACGCTTAGAAAATGGGCAACTGTATTTTATGTTTGTAAAAAAAAATATTTTTGTTTTTTGTGTGTAGATGTTAAAATAATTTTTTTTTTTTTAATAAAATAGTTCCTCCACCAATCTAGTTGTCATACTCAAGCATCCACCATTTTCACTTTTTCATGGTTAGGCATCTCCCCCTCTATAAACACAAACACACACACACACTCACTCACTCACTGGTGTCTTAAAGCCTTGTTTTTTTTTTTTCCAGTTAAGGTTTTCATTTTGCGTTTCTGTTTTCTTTCTCTCCCGCATCTCTGCAAGCTGTCATCCACTGTGCCCCCCTCATACAATTGCGGTAATTCTACTGGCACGGTGGCACCTGGAAGATCATCTCTTCCCTTCACACTATTGTGTATACTTTTTGGGGGTAGTTGTTTTAGTAAGAAGAGGCTGATAATTTAAGGGAGAGAATGTCTAGCTAGTGAAGTGCTGTGTCAGTTATAAGAAGACGCCGGGAGAGAGAGCAAGCGAGACACTTTTTGAATGGGACGAGCTTTACTGGGGCTTCACTTTAGGAGCACAGAGTCTGTGGAGAGCTGTGTCACTGAAAAGTTGATCTGAGAGCTTAGATAGTAAGAATACTTTTTCTTTTCAGTTGAGCAGTTAAAATGTGTGGCAATGTGAGAGCGAAAGATCGGGAACTGACATGCGGTGTGTGTGTGCGAGCGAGAGAGACAGAGAGAGACTCTGTGGATGAACCATCGGGGACAAGAAAAAATAAATAACATGTGTAGCGAGAAATTAGCTCAGGGAAGGGTGTATGAGGTTTAATCAGGCAACTGGCACTGAACTATGGAGACATGGAGGTCAGTTTCTTCCCCTAGGCGAGAGAAAAAATGGCGGCGATTTAAAATTGAATTACGTGCTTTCCACCAATGAGAAAGCAGGTTGGGCACAAATATACTTGAACGGGAGAAGGGACACTGGGGCTGGCACTTTTTGTTTCCTGGTCATCTATTGAAAGTTAATGTACCCCTCTGCCAGGGGTATCAGCCAATCAGAGATCAGGAAATAAAAAGCCCATTTTCTAAGTACCTTTGGCCCATGGATTTACCAGATTTTAAATAAACCAAAAAAACCAAAACAAGCTTACCAGGAGAAACACCTGAGTGTTATCTATTCTGATGCCAGCATATCATTCTGTGGCACACATCAATACTTGGAGGAATGAAAACAACAATATATTCACAAAGTTAAAAAATCTTGGCAATGACCAGAAATGAAATGGAGAAACTAAACTACTACAGAAGATGTCAAATGTACGTATACTCAAAGATACAGAAGAATCAAGCAGGGACTTCACCTGTGAAATAGAGAATACTGGGTAAGCAACTATGCACAACCAGTGTGTTCTGCCACAGAGGGGTTCCGATTCCCTCTGATCTCAAGATTAAAGCTTGACAGATCCGTGGAAATCAGAACTCCGAGGTGGCAGAACACATTGGCTGTGCACAGGGCTGCCTATCTAGTATTTTCTATAGTGTATGGTCCCCCCAAAAATAATCTAAATAGACTTTGATCATTTAGTTTGTTTTTTTTGTTTGTTTGTTTTTTTATTTAGTACAAAAAGAAACTGTTCACTCCTGCATCTTATTCTGGGGTTCAGTGCTGGTTGCTAGTGTCAGTGGTGTGGTTGTTAGGGACCAGACGTCCCTACATCTAAAACACAGACTTCTAATGGTTGTTAATCATGTTTGGGGGGAGATTTTTTTTCAGCTTCTTTCTTTTATTCCCTCCTCAGCTGTGGGGTGTTGCCTATGGTCCCCCTTCCCAAGAATTAAAAAAAAATGTCACTGAATGTCTCGCATAGCTAGGAGAGGCTTACTCTGAGGAACTGCATTTAATTTTGTGAGTAAATTTAAATATCTGGTTGATCGTGTGTTGTTTTTTTTCTATAACCGAGAATATCTGGTTGATCCTGCATTTTCTTTGCCTATCTGGTTGATCCTGCATCTGCTGAACTTAGGCAAGTGAGATCATGCACCACAACATTCTATCAAGTTGATCCTACAGTTTCTGTTGCCTCAACTGTTTTAAACTGTGACTTGTGCACTTTCCAAATGAACTGGAATGCTACTGTACCACAGAAGGGTACAATCATGTTCCATGAACTTTGAACTGTGGCACAACAGTGTTTGAGCCGAGATGGAAATCGGGTTGTAACAACATTCCACTATAAGTATATTGTTGTTAAACCACTAATGGACAATGAAATGGAATCATATGCCCTGAAAATAGCAACAAAGAAAACATTAAGGGAGAGAGACGCAAGTTTTATGCATTTTTTTATCTAATCATGATTGTACTTTGTACATAGAGTCATGCCTGAAATAGCAACTTCGGTTCCAGTGCACTTACTCGGATAACAAAATAAACTAAACTAAATCAACTCAAACAAAGGGAAGCTCTTCAAGATGCCCAAGGATGAAAAGACAAGGTGGTATGTACTCAATGTCACAGAAGGGAGGTAAATGCAGGTGAAACATCATGAAGAACCATTTCACAGAAGGAGTGGTAAACACTTGGAATAGACTAACAGAACATGTGAGATCAGCTGATACTGTCATAAATAACCTTCAAATTCAGACTAGACATGTGTGCAACCCAACCTAGAAGCGAGGCATCTGTTGTGAGGATTACTGAGGGTACACCCACCCTGAGGTTGTGCTCGTCCAGCCACCATTGTAAAGCCTGGACTAAGCTTTTTGTGACTGGAACCAGTTTGGACATAGGATCCGTCCTTTGAGACCAATACTGTCTGAGATGGAACTGAATATCTGAATATCTCTCATTTGAAATCTGGAGCCCATTACCACTGCAGTGGCAGATGCCATGTGGCCCAGTAGCCTGAGAAATTCTCTGGCTGATTTGGATCTCCCGGATACAAAGAATTTTGCAATCTGCAGAATGCTTACCACCCTGTCTTGTGGCAGGAGGGCTCTTCCCAGTATGGTGTTTAGTTCTACTCCAATAAGCTCCAGCACCTGAAGTGGTACCTGCTGAGATTTCTCTTCGTTTATCAGAAATCCCAGGGATTCTAGTGTAGATTTTGTTAGTGCCAGTGACTGTACTGCATGCTGCAGAGACTGTCCTACTACTAACCAGTCATCCAGGTAGGGAAAGATTGTTACACCTTGTTTTCTCAAAAACTCTACCACCACTGATAGGCACTTTGTAAAAACATTTGGTGACGAAGTCAGTCCAAAAGGGAGAGCTGCAAACTGATAATGGCCTGAAGCCAGCCTGAATCTCAAGAATTTTCTGTGTGATGGTCTGATGGGAATGTGGAAATAAGCATCCCTTAGATCTAGGGAGGCTAGTGGCAGGGAGGATCTTGATGGACTGCTGGTCTTCTTTCCCCCTACATAAATGTACTATGTACGCCTGAGTCAGATATTTGCTGCTAAAAAATAGTACACCTTAGTGAGTTGAGTGATTTGAGAAGCAGTTACGCTAAGGATGCAATACTCTGTACAAGGTACTATTGACTCATGAAAATAGTAAAGTGATCTTGTTTTGTGGAACAAGTCTACAACTCTTCGTACACAACAATGCTCATGATGATTAACACAAGCAAGGTAATGTCCCCAGAGGGAGTACACCCACAACTTTTAAGGGAACTGGCCAAAAACTGCCCATCCTACTGGTAATGAGTCATCAAACTCTGCTTACATACTCCTGAGGGTTAGAGAATGGCCCATTTGGAACCAAACAAGAGTTGGGTACAACCCACAGCAGCTACTTTGGCTTGCTGTTTCAAGCTGTATTAAATCTGAGGTTTGTTGTAATACAACACAGCTACTTTTGGAACGGTGATAGTCAGGATGGCTGGATATTAGGTTGCTGTTAGCTTTCACGCCTCTACAAATTTTAATTCTGATAGCAGCATTCCAGCTTTAATTAACTACTTGTGAGACCACACCTGAAGTATTGTGTCCAATTCTGGAGGCCGCATCTCCAAAATCATATAGACAGGGTGGAGACAGTCTAGAGGAGGGCAACTAAAATGGTGCCATAACATATCAGCTGCACAGCAGGCTGGAGTGGGGGCTGTTGAGTGTCACCTGCTGCTCCTCCCGTGCAGCATCCCCCAAGGGTTTGCAATGGAAGATGAAGGTAACAGGCAAGGAAGGGGGGCAGAGGGTGGCAACCCTAGAAAGGGAAGGGGCTCTGGAACAGCAACAAGAAACTGTTTCACACCATTAGTGGATGTGGTGCATGCTACTCCCCCTACCAAGGGAGCACACCGAATACTCCCAGAGCCCCAGCAGTAGCTAAACCTGCTGTTGGGGATGCAGTCAGAAGGGTAAGACTAGGGGAAGCATGATCTTAGTGGGGGATTCCATAGTTAGGGGTACCTAGACAGTGGTCCGTGCGTCAGACTAGGTGAGGTCGGTGGTGAACTGTCACCTAGGGATGACGGCAGATCGTGTTCTCCCTATGGTAGACAGATTTTCACAAAATGGGAGAGGGACAGAAGTTATTGCCCATCCTGGTATAGAAAATCTAGTATGAAAGCCATTAAAAGCAATTTAACCAGAAATGGTTCACGCAATCCAATGAGAAAATAGTTTGGTCATCACAATCAGTGTAAGAACCCAACAGCACAAATGTCCAGTTTCAAGGGAAACTCAAAGGACAACACAAATAAAAACAAAGTATACAAAACAAAAACAAGCAATGCAATAGCAAATAAAACCAAGTACACAAACAATTCAAATGAAACAATGTTGCAACTGAGATTTAAAAAAAAAATAAGACTCAATAGTGTGGAATTGTGTTGGTAAAGAATTCCAATCTTTTAAAACCTTGTAAATACATAAATGTTGACGTATGACATAAAGGGAGCCTAAAACAACATTTGCCAGTAAGACAAGTCAAGTGTACGGAAAAAAACAAGGCTAGGTAATCTTGTAAACCTAATTAGGGCTTGATTAAATTTTGAAAAAAAAAATAAGACAAAAACAATAACATCTTGGTTCAAATGTAGACCAGTTCAAATGAAACAATAAGTCACAATGATGAGCAGAGCATTGACTAGAAGTGATAAAATGACAAATACTATCATACAAAACTTTATCTCTCTTTAGAGAGACAGAGAATTTGATGGCAGATAAGGAGAGCTTGACCAATCCAGTCTGCCCATTTTTTCCCCTGCTCATACTGTCACCCCAGACCTTACTTGAATCTTTAACTCTTAAGCATGCTTGACGCCCACCACTGCTTTTGCCCCCACCACCTCCACTGGAAGACTGACCCAGACATCCACTACTGTTTCCGTGAAGAAGTACTTCCTCACATCTCTCTTGAATGTACCCTCTTCTGGCTTCACTGCCTCTCCCCTTGTTCTTGTGCATCTTTTCTTCTAAAAATACTCCCCTCCCGAACCATGTTTACCCCATGAGTTATTTATAAGGGTTCCATCATATCCCCACTCTCCTTCCTCTCTTCCAGGTTGTAAACATTGAGATCCTTCATAACAAACACATTTAAAGCATGATTTTTCCTGTTTGTATTGGTTCCAAGCTAAAAAAATTTAAACTGACCATTTATTAAAAATGGTCGCCACCACTGGTAATTATGAAAAACAAGACATGGATGGGTGTGTGTATCTCAAATTTTTATACACACCCTCGGTGTGGGATGCTTTTAACCCCCTTGCACTTCACTCTTAGGGTTTATGTAGTATTCCATACTCAGGTGTGTCTAAAATTCTGGTTACACGCACCCTGTATTATTGTACGTTATGTAAAGTTAGGAATGTGCAAAAACAGGGTAACATTCTAGTCTTTTTATAAGCATGGCATGCCCTATTTCGGCTTTTTCCCAGTCTTTCAAAAGCTGTGTTCTGAAGTGCTCCAATGCTAATGTAGGTAAATCTTGAATCTGGAAACCAAAGCAGATCCATGATTTTACTACGGTGGGTGCAGGGTATGGGATTTAGATTTTTTGTTAACAGGATTTAAATCCTTTGTTTGATTTGCTATTACCTTTAGTTAGCAGGTCTTCATAAAAAATAAAAATCATGCAGTTTAGGCATCGACCACTACGGAAGGAAAGGATGTCGGCTAGTAAGTGTCCAATGAGGTGGGGTAGCCACATACCTCTCAACCTCCCGCCTCATAAATCAGGGACAAGGCTTAAAAAAAATCAGGGACAAAGGACCAAAATCAGGGACACATCTTCAAAATTGGTGATATCCACTTAGGAAGCTGGTAGAATAAGGTGCTTGGTGTAAAATGCATTTTCTAAGGAAGAACAAGTCTATAACTTTAATGTTTGACATTATTTTTTGCTTACAACTCCTACTGTTTGGTCACATAAACACAATTTTTAGGAGGGACAGAGTACAATTTTGAGGCAAAATCAGGGACAGTTGAGAGGTATGGGTAGCCACCCCCTCTAGATCCGCCTTCCTATACTTCCACTTCAACCGAAACTCATGTACTGCGTCTGGGAATTGCCTTCCAGCAGTCGAGAATACACAGGTAAAAAGCTAAAGCAAAACCCGTCTCGTCCTGGTCATAACACGATTACTGTAGTTCAACTACCCGTTTCCCCATACACATTGTTGTTTCCCTCGTATTATTTAACATTTTAAACCAAATGATAAACAGATTCGCTTGTTCATGACACAGCTCAAGATGACGTGAATTATTCTCATAGGGCTATGAGCCCGCTTCTCATTCACCTGCTGCAGCTCGCGCACATTAAAGTTCATACATCAAGTTGAAATGCAAGTAAGATACTCTTCAGGGTGTTAAAACTTTGTTGTTCGTGTAGCTGCTAACAGCGCTACTGACATTACCTGGGAAAGAAGTAATGGGTCCAAGTTGGTGTCGCTTTGATTTGGTTTGGTCGCAGTCCTCTTACCTGACGGAAGTGCGGGGTTGGTGGCCGCGCCTCACCTGAGACACAGGAAGAGCTCAGGCACTGCGCTATCGGCTGGTGGGGGAGGGACTGCCCTGGTTAGGTACACTCCACAGACAGCAGGGGGTGGGGATTCAACCCGGCGGGCAATGTCCTGTCTGTCCGAACTCTGGCTGCTAGGGCTCGGAGGATTTCTTCTGCCCTTGGCACTGACGGGTTCTTAACTTTTGAGAGAGCAACAAATATATATTAACAGAATCACCTTTATCTTGTAGTCACTGTCACTAGTACGAGGGCAGCACAGCTTTACCAATGTGGAGGACTGGTTTAGTAGGCAAAAGCTTATATTAAATTACAAAAAAAAAACAACAACAAAGTTATGCTTTTCAATAGCTCCCATAACAAACATAGATCTCACCCACTGATAATCAGAAACTGTGTTGGCGCCACCCGCTCCTCCCCCCAGCAGATTCAACACTTTAAAAATCTTGGGATCACCACAGATAGTACCTTATCCTACACCCACCACTTAGAAAAAGTTGCCGAAGTAGTCAACATAGGAATCCTGCTGCTGCATACAGTAGGCACAAGCGAAGCCTGACTACTGCAGCATTATGGCTTGCAATTCACAGCTCTGTCATCTCTATTATAGATTATTGGCTGGTTATCTATGGCTCTGCCACTGATATGTCCCCTTGACATAGCTCCATGGCACTTAACAAAACCTGTAGGCCCCTCACCGATGCAGAACACCTCATGCATACGTGTGACCTCTATGTCCAAGTAAGTTGGTTACAGTTAAAGGATAGAATCAAGTACCAAACTTGCTTGTATCCAAAAAAAGGTTCTTCTAGGACTCACACCCCCTGGGATTCAAAAGATTCTAAGCCCTTGCTGGCCCGGTGACGTTGATGGTTGAGGCGCTGGATGCCACACTTCGCAGCACGCTGGCGACCCGGGTTCAGGAACGAACTCGGGTGTCAGTGGGTCAGCAGGGGAGGATCAGGACTGTGCATTTATAGACTGCTCTCCTGATCCTGGGGAGGGCTGGGGAATTTCACTGTGCTGTATCGGCCTCTGGGGATGCCCGGAGGCACTACATGCCGGTGAATAGTCGGGGGAGCATGGCGGACGTCAGCATGTTGTGCCTGTACATCATTGCACATCTGTGCTCCAGTGGGATCCAAAAAAATCAGGTGGAAAAATGGCTGGGTGCGACCGTGCAGCTTGATAGCCTGCCCTGCCTCGCTGGGAGGACTCTCATGGAATCACACTGGGGGCCTGGGGCCGGTCTGGCTAGGCAGGGTATGAGGGAGGCCCTCCAGCAGACTGGCCACAGCCAAACTGGAGCCCCATCATGTGAGTGAGCCTGGCGCTCTCCCGGCTGGTAGGGCCGGCGGCTGGATGCCCCCCGCCGGTAGTTGCCGCAGTAAGGCGGAAAAATAGAGATGTGTTAAAAAAAGATTCTAAGCCCTTTCTGTAACCTTCATTGAACAAGCGGTTCAGATAACCAGATCTTTATTGTCCCCTGTTGCCGCACAGCTCAAGGGCAACCGTTGTTGACCTGTAAAGCCCTGCTATGGCTTAACTCGCTTCACAGCGACATCTCTTCAGAATTTAAGCTGAGCCCATTCAAATATATATCGGATAGTGCATGAGTAACAGTTAACAACAGGGCTATTCTTTCACTGAGTTGGTACTATGACAATGGATTACCTGCAGAGCGCAGCTCGAAAGGTAATCCATTGTTATAGTACCAACGAGGTGAAAGAACAGCCCTGCCATTAAATGTTACACATGCATTGTTCTGTATAGTGTATAGTGGAACATCCCCCCCCCAAAAAAAAAAACATTAACACATCTTTCTTTTTAAAATAATTTTTACTGATGTGGTAAAAGTTAAATTATCCAACAACTACAGTTGCTTTAAGCGTTTTACATTTGCAGTGAGTAAAAACTCAAACAGCAGCAGCAGCAATTCACGATCTGTGGGGAAGAGAAGAGAAAAGGGGTAGGTAGATGAATCTATCCCTTTCAGATAGTGGCCTTGACAGTACTGCCACAGACATCGCTAGTTCATGTATGTGTCCTGTCAGCATGCCCTAACTGTCAGATTGCTGCTCGAGGAAAGAATATGTGACGTCTGCACTTCAGCAGAACAAAAAGTAATTTTGCTGTCCTGTGGATGTCACTTTTTTGTTCTGCTGCACTGCAGACATCACTAGTGCAGCAGAACAACATTTTGAGAGCGCTAGATTTCAGTGAACAACGATGTTCCACTATACACTATAAACTCAGACAACACCTTGCGGCTAACAGCAGCTGTGATTGCATCCACTAATTTACCCAACCATTTTTTCCTCAGTTGTCATCAAGATCATTTCCTCTGCTGTCTCCATCTATTTATTTTATTTATTTATTTATTGAGCAATCAGAATTACAACCTTTGAGCTAAAAATTCATTTACAAAGGATCCTTGTCACAAAGGAAGGGGAGAATACATGAGTTTGGGAGTCAATAGCAGCTAAAGAGGCATTGTCAGAACTATAATGTGATCAGTGGCAATCAATAACTTTGGTAATAGCAACACAACATAGGTAACAAAGGCAAAAGCAACACATAACCAGAGCATGGGTACAGGGTACATGGGGATACAGTACACACAGCAGGGCAGATAATAAAGTGCATAAGTCAAATTAGGTACTAGTTGGAGAAACTCAGAGGTTGAAGCTATACAGGAGTTTGTAGGGAGGAACAGGAGATGTGGCTGAACAGCATTCCTGATACCTAATTTGGTTACTAGGCTACATCCAGGGGGTTAAGCATAGCTGTGTAAACAGTCAGGGTGGTGGGAACTAATCAGGAATACGTAGCAGATGAGGAATCAGGAGGGGAACGGAGGTTAGGCTAATTTCCAGATGTGTCCTGTGGGGGGCAGTGAGTAACAATACAAACAAGGTAGAATAATGATAGATAAATTAGCAGTATAGCATACACGCAAGGTACAAGAACAATAGATACATTTACAGTATGACATGTTCAGTACTGGCAAGAGCATTACAATTAGAATAACAATAAATACATTTTCAGTATAACATATACAATGCAAGGCAAGAGGAATACAAAGTTGCAGGTATGTTTGATGATTGGCATGGTTGCAGATAATACAAATTAAAATACCAGAAAAGATAATAAGGAGTTGGGGGGATTATGGAGGGAGTAAAAATTATGGACTGTTACAGGTGAGGGAGGGGTGGGGGACATAAGGTCATGGAGAAGTGTGGAAAGAGCACGAGATGGGGAGGTGTTACAGATGGTATAGGGGAGGGTGTTCCAGAATTTGGGGAATCAGTGGCAGAAAGCAGCTTGACCAGCAGAGGCAGAAGTGGAGGGTACAGCCAGGGTATGGGTGTCAAAGCTTCAAAGGGAGTGAGAGGATGGAGGGGGTAGGGAAAGAGAGTGAGAGGTGGGGGAGGGATGCCAAACCAGAATTTACTGATGAGGCTGGTGCAGTGGGCATGGTGTCTGTCCTCAAGAGAGGGAAGAGATAGAGACTGGTACAGAGAACAGTGGTGAGTACAAAGAGAACAGTTAAGTGCAAAACAGCAGAAAGAGTGTGTCCAATCTGGCTAAGAAAGTACCAGGGCAGCACTGTAGACTTCGTCTCCATAGTCAGAGATTGGACGGATCATTCTCTGGATGATTGCACGGCATGCTGTCAATGAGATGCAGTTGCAGTTCCTGTACAAGGCACTGAGCTTTGGTGCAATTTTTTAAGTATGGCATCCATGTGGCCAGAGAAGTTGAGGTGTTGGTTGAGCCATACCCCAAGATACCTGATGGAGGTAACATCTCCAGCGGGGACCTGTCTAAAGTTTGAAAAGATGGGAGGGATGGGAGCCTAGAGAGTCTCTGCCTCATGCCAAAGAACATGGAGACAGTCTTCTTGGCATTCAAGAATAGCTGATTTGAGCATAGCCAGTGCTGAACTTTATTGAAGTCAAGCTGAAGTCTGGATGCCATATCAGCAGTGGAGGGGCCGGAGGTAAACAGGACTGTATCATTCGCATACTTGTGTATGGATGTGGATGAGCAGGCTGTAGGGAGGTCATTTAGAAAAACTGAAAATAACCACGGTCCAAGTACTGAGCCTTGAGAGACACCTGTGGTAATAAGGAAGGGTGGGGAGAGCATGTCGCCAATTTTGACAGATTAGGTCCTACCCTTGAAGTATGAGTGGAACCAGCTGATGGCAGGTCCTGAAAGCCCAGCAGCCGAGAGTTTAGAAAGGAGGAGGGGGTTGGAGACAGTGTTGAATGCCTTAGCCAGGTCGACAAAAATGGCAGAGGTGATGAGGCCCTGATCCGTACCTGTGAGGATAGGATCAGTGAGCCTAAGGAGGGAGGTGGATGCGGAGTGCTGCTTCCGAAAGCCCAATTGAAAAGGGGTGAAAACTGAAGAGTCAAGGAAAGGAGAGAGTTGGGAAAGAACAATGCATTCCTGTAGCTTGGCAAAGACAGAGAGGGGGGAGATGGAGCGATAGTTACCAGTAGCAGAGGAGATGCCTCCTTTTGGGAGGGGAACGGCAATAGCATGTTTTCAGGCATGCAGAGGGGACAGAAGCATAAGAAGACAGGTGTAGGAGGTCAGAAAAAGATGAGGAGATAGCAGGGGCTGAAAAGTAGAGGAATTTACTATTCAGACCATCAGGACTTTTGCCTTTTGACAGGTTGCAGGTAAGGAGGACATAAAGAACAGCAGAGGGGGGCCCAGTAGAGAACGCTGTAGGAAGATTGTTGCCCTGAGGACTGGTCTGAGACCAGTTTTTATTTATTTGGACAATGTTTCACCAGGAAAGACAACATGAACTGTGAACAGCTCATTTCCGAAGTGTCCGGGGCGGGTTACATTGTTGGGAGAGCAGCAAACAAATAACAGTTCAGGAGCAATACAATGCAGTGCAGTTTACGAAAACATAACAGTGTGGTACTGGTACAGAGCCAAATGACCCTGGCCAACAGGTCAGGAAAACAATCCTAGATAGAAAAAACAGAGAGCAGCAAACTAGCAATTCAGGAGCAATACAATACAGGAGTAATACCTTACAGTGCAATTAATACAAACATATCCACTCTACCTTACCTCCTCTCTAGCATCTCCGCCCACCTCCTCCTATGCCCTCAGATCTACTGACACTCGGCTGCTGTCTATCCCCCACTGTCAGAGCTAAGCGGGCCAAGCCGCCTTCTCCTACCACCTCCCTAAACTCTGGAACGACCTCCTGGCCCAAATTCACCACTCCTCCGCTATGCACTCGCTATCCTCTGTCTTGTCAAACTTTTACGTGGCAAATTGCTCCTGTGCCTGATACCTCCACCCTCCACTTCATCCTTCCTTCCCCTCAAACCCTCAACTCCCCCACTAAATGCCTCCCACTAACCCAAAGTGACCCCTTATGAATGCCTCCCTCCTACCCCTATTGGCCTGACCAGCGGCATTAGCTATTGCTATGAATGCTGGCATATACCATCAACATCCGCACTTGGCCCCATTTGCATTTATAGTTTTGTTCCCCCCACTAACTGTTCATGTTTCCCCAGAGCACTAGGACTGTTTAGCTCAGCATTGTCTAACTTAATCCATGTTTACCATCATGTTAAAGTATCCTTGCTGCATGTAATCTCTTATTCAATGTTGTTGTAACTCCGGTGAATTGTAACTGAGAACTCATGTCACACTGTCTGTATCAGTTCTCCATCTGTAACCCCCACTCCCCAGGTCGCACCGTGAGACGAGCATCTTGTTGCTCAGTGTGCCTTTCCTGGTGAAACATTTCAATAAATAAATAAATATCAGTGTGGTGCCAGTATGGAGCCAAATGACCCAGACCAACCAGCTGGGGCAACAATCCTAGATCAAAAAAACAGGGGTTGCAGCAGCCGAAGAGCAAGAGAACCCCCAGAAGGGGCAGACACAATTGAAGTGCTATGGAAATAGGCTGAGCATGAAATGGGAAGTGCTTGGAGGTGCATGGGAGGGCAGGAATGAGACAAGTGGGGAATAGAGAGGGCGATGATTTGAGGGTGGTGGAGGGAAGAGTAAAGGGAAGGTGGGGCAGCCTAGATCCAATTCCCCTTCAAGATGCTGGGAAACCATACAAGGGAAACAGGACTAGGCAGCAGAGAAGGGGGATAAAATGGGGGGAGGTGGAGAAAATGGGCAAGGGACAGGAGGGCAGGAAAGGGAGGAGGAGGAAGTGGGGGGGCAGGCAAAGGATTAGAAGGTGGTGGGGGGAGGGAGAAAGGTAGAAAAGAGAGGTGATCTAGCTAACCTAATCTAGTCCCCTTCAGGATGCAAAGAACCCTGCAAGGGGAACAGGATTAGAGAGTAGGAGGAAAGTACAAGGGGAGAAGAGAGAGGGGCCACGATCTACACCCCTTCAGGATGCAGAGAACCCTGCAAGGGGGGGTCAGGACAAGGCAGAAATGACAGAATGGGGAGGGCAGGAAGAGGAGAGAGGAGGAGGCTCAACCTAGAGGGACATGGGGAGATGAGTAGGGATAAGTATAAGGGTTGGGGGGATGGGAAGGGGGTACCATGCAACAGGTATAGGTAGGGGAATGCAGTTAGGTAGGGTAAAAGGAGAATTTGCCTTGGGAGGAGGGCGGGGGGGTTAGAGACAAGTGCAGTCTGGGGAATAGAAATTAAGTAGGGCTAAACAGACAGAGTTTGAGGACGAGGGGAGCCAGATAGGAGATGGCAGGGAGCTCTAAAGCTTTGGGAAGCTGTAGGAGAAAACTTCCTGTCTAATGGTGGTAGGGCAACGGGGGACAGCTAGAGAGCAAGCATCAGTGGATCTGAGAGGGCAGGAGGAGGGTGCAGGAGCAGAGAGAGAGAGAGAGAGAGAGAGAGATGGAGAGATAGCAGGGGAGCGTCCCAAACCAGTATTTAGATGTGAACTTGGCACAGTGGGAGAGATGCTTGAACTCCAGGGAAGGGAAAGTGAGAGAGCGATACAGGGAGCAGTATTGAGAACGTTAGGGGGCATCAAGAGCAAAACAACAGAAAGCACTGAAAAGAGTATCCAGTCTGGTGAGGGAAGACTTGGGAACAGCACTGTAGACTATATTGCAATAGTCAAAAGTAGGAAGTATAATTTTCTTCTTTTTTTTTTTATTTCTTTATCTCCTCTCTGTAGACTGGCCCCCTTCCTCCGGCCCCTCCCAGCCCCATCACCCCGGTGTCTACTAGTGTTCACCTCTTGGCTTGATATGCCAGCTGGCCAGGTGCGACACCTGCGGAGGGCTGGCATCATCCTGCCGGTCTGCAGTATTTTTCTTCCTCCGGCTTTCTCCCCAATCCCAAGTGTAGGACGTAGCTTGCAATGACGCCAATGGCTGAGCTGTGCACACTTCCTCACGTGGTACACCAGGTGTCTGCTTCATCTCCACCCCATCTGTAGAATAGGTGTGCCAGCCTGCAGCTACCACTAGGGGCCAGGCATGTGCCAGTCTCCAGCCCCACTCCTCCCCAGGGGGTTTATGTGATAATGGCAAAAGCCTAAAGGTGATCACTGTTATCTAGAAATCAAGAGTGCTGAAAGTTTTTTTTGCCACTCTGACACCCCAGCGCACAGCAAAATGGCACTGGGGACTTACTCCTCCCCCTCCTTAAGGATTCTCAACTCCAGGGGGATGCATGTTGAGGGGTGAAACATTAAAAAAGGTTCGGCTACGCACAAAAATGCACCGCGCTCGGACCCAGTGCCCTGTCGATCAGCACCACCAACCCACCCACTCTACCAAGGGATGGCTCGCACCCCACCACTGCACCACCCCTCACATTCCCCCACGCATGTACGATAGCGTGTATCCTGTCTTTATCTGCCGACCCCTCCAATCCGGCCAACCTTACCTACAGTAGCTCCCTGGACACATGCACCAGGGATTGGGTTGCCGTTATTGTAGGCGCCCACTCCCTAGCACTCACGTCAGGCTACCTCCCCAGGAGAGGAGAGCTGTCCTCTGGATGCTCAATCCTCTCCCTCTCCAGCCGACCCCCGGCAACCCACTCACACCGCAATCACAGGTCACCAGTGTGGCAGGAGATAAGGCATGATGCCTCAGCCCTCCATCCCACTGGGCTGGCTCAAGTGTCATTTTCTGTACAAGATCGTGCTGAACTGGTAGTGGTAGGGAACTATGGTTCCTGTAAAGGGCGCCAAGCTTGGGGTGCAGTTTTTACAGGATGGCGTCAGTATGTGCAGAAAAATTAAGGTGTTGATTGAGCCAGACACCCAGCTATTTAAAAGAGGAGGTATCCTCTAGAGTAGTCCTGTCAAGGGTATGGAAGGAGGGGAGGGAGGGCAGCCTAGGGAGTCTCTGCCTAGTGCCAATCGGGTCTGAGATCAGCCTGGTCTGGGACCAGTTTCAGAGCTGCCTGGTCTTAGACCAGTTTCTGTGCCGCCTGGTCTGAGACCAATTTCTCCTTCCAGCTGAACTGGTCTGAGATCATTTATTGTCACATATGTGTCTAACCACATGCTTTCTAGGCAGGGGTGTAGCCAGAAATTTTAAACTTGTACTCAAAACTGATGCATTGTTGCCTTCCCCTCATTATGTAAACATAAACCAAAATATGCACTGCCACACCACACCAACAATAGCCCCTTCCCGTTTGCCAAGTCTGAGTTCAAGTAATTAGTTTCTTCCTGTAATCCTCCTTCCTTTGTTTTTCTGTCTACCTGGTAAGTTGTTCTTGTTTGTGTATTTGACTGGTGGCATCAGTGCTCCATAGCGAACAACAAAGACAAAAGGTGTCAGCAAGACACAGACACAATGTGACTCACAATGTCCTTGCTTTCCTCTTTTTATTGCCCCTGCCTGATTTGTTACTGTACTCTGCTGAGTACACTGCGTATGCCTGCCGACGCCCCTGTTTCTAGGCAGCAGCCAGCATATTAGTGCACTAGGCTGTGATTCTGGAAGTCTTGGTTTGAATCTCACCTTCCCGTAAAATTCTTTTGACCCTAAATTTCACTGGTGTGGTAATCCATGGTGGCGTAGAGTTGGTAATAGTAAATCTGCACTAAAGGGAGTTGGTGCAGGAGAAAAACTAAGTGCAACAAAGAAAGCTCCTGTACAGTGGTGAAACTGGTCTCAGACCCGGTTGGTCAGAAACTGGTCTCAGGCCAGGCTGCACAGAAACAGTCTCTGACCAGTCATCATACCTCTCAACTGTACCACATTAGGAGGAACGTTCCTCATTTTACTTCACAAAAGCTCCCTGTTCCACATTGTGAGGACTTGTCCCACATTCAGTATTAACATTTTAAAGCAAAAATCTATAGTAAATGATGCAAAAATTGTATTATTCAGTAATAAAAGACTTTCCGAACATAAATGCAAACATTTTAACAGTGTTCTGAACTTCCTAGGTAAAGATTTGATTAAGTGTTCCACATTTTGCTCATTTGTTCCACATTTTGAGAGGCAATGTTCCACATTTGGGGGACAAAAGGTTGAGAGGTATGCCAGTCATCAGGGGAACAAACTTCCTGCAGCGTAGAGAAGGTGAAAGAGGGGGTAGGAGAGGAGGGCTGTGGTGAGAACGTGGGAGCAAGGGGAGGAGGGGAGAGGGAGGAGAGGAGAAAGGGGGCACAACAGGTAAAGGAGGAGTTAAATTCAGAGGTGACTGAGAGGGGACGGAGAGGGGGAGTCACCCACTTGGAGGACAGGAGAAGGAGGGTGAGTTGGTGGGGAGAACTGTTCGTGGACCACTTTCCAAAATTTTGATGGTTGATTGATGTTTTTCTCAAAAGCGTTAGAGAAATAATCTGCCTTAGCAAGTCTGACAGCCTTAGTGCAGGCATTAAAGAGGTAACATATAGAGGATATGCAACTGCTTGACTCAGAATATGCCATTTATTTTCTTCAGCGAGGTGGCATAACAGGTATTTGAAGACCTTGACCCCAAACAAATGAAGATAAATTGATTATTCTGAGCCAGGTCATTTCATATCTGATTTATATTACAGTCTGCTAGCCTTGCCACTGCCAACAGCACTCTGTTGCCTACCCTGCAATATGACACCGCAGACCATGAGGAGCTGCTTGACCACCTGCGGTTTTGGTGTGGCTTGTCTGGTATTGTTACATCAACTGGTTTAGATCATACCTGACAGGTAGAGTGCAGAGGGTGATGATGGGGTTAGCCTCATCTAACCCAAAGCCTCTGTGCTGTGGGGTACCGCAAGGTTCGGTCTTGTCGCCCTTGTTGTTCACGGTGTACATGCTGCTACTGGGGGACATTGTCAGGTGGTATGGACTGGGTTTTCACTGCTATGCAGATGATACCCAGCTGTACCTGTCCTGTCCGCCCAATACCTGGGTGTCAGACTCTGTATTTAACAGCTGTCTCGATGAGATCCAGGCTTGGATAACTCAAAACTGACTTAAGCTCAACCCAGACAAGACAGAGGTACTTGTTGTGGATCCAGTTTGTCGGGGCATAGTGTGTCGTGAGGAGTTACCCCCGACCTTGTGTTGGGGGGTGTTCCCCTTACTCCATCTAGACAGGTGAAGGATTTGGGCATGATCCTGGATGATGGTTTGACGCTTGATGCTCAGGTGTCGGCCGTCGTTAAGAGCGGATTTTATCATCTAAGGAAAATTGCACAAATCCGAGCCTTGATCCCACTGGAGGATCTGACCACACTTGTACACGCTTTTGTCACTTCCAGGCTGGACTATTATAATGTCCTGTACCTAGGGCTATATGGGGGCAACTGCCATGGGCTGCAGCTGGTGCAGAATGCAGCGGCAAGATTATTGACTGGGGCAAGACAGAGTGATCATATCGCCTCGGTCCTCCACGGACTGCACTGGCTGCCAGTCAGGTGGAGGACTGTCTTCAAGGTAGGGCTCCTGACCTACAAATCCCTACACAAAGGGGGACCTGTCTATCTGCAAGATCATCTTGCCACCTACTGTCTGCCCCATACACTCCGTTCTGCTGGGAGTGGCCTCCTTGGCGCTCCCAGAGTGAGGCTGTGGCATTCTGGGGATACACCCACTCTGTGGAACTCCCTTCCTGGTTATTTAAGGGAGGCCCCCTCGGTAGAAGCCTTTAAAAAAGCACTAAAAACATATCTGTTCCAGCAGGTTTTTAATGATTGAATTTGGTTTTAATGGGCTGGATAGAATTTTAAGTTTGTGTTGAGCTGCTGCCTATATGTATTTTGTTATTGAATGATTTTGTACAGCGCCCAGAGTCCATGGAAATGGGTGCTTTATAAAGAAAATATCTATCTATCTATCTATCTTACATTCCTTGTGGGCTATTAATTACAATAAGTGTAACTGTCAAAGTAGGTCACTTCGCTGCTGGACACCCCAGAATGCACCACTGTAATGTATTAACTTCCCTGGGTTAGCCCCCTTTCACTGCACATTTACAGCTCCCCCTGCTCTGCCTAGCCTTCAGATCAGTAAAAGGTCCTACCCCCCCCACTTTGAAGAGGTCCTCAAGTTCAAGCAGCATTCCAGGCACCTTGATCCCTCCTCCAGTCCCTCACTTGAAATTCTCAGAGCTCATTCTGCCTCCAGTAGGTATGCCTTCTCCTGCACACACACCCCTGGAATACTCTCCTGGATGTGATTATACCCTGTGACTGATTACATTCAAGAACAAACGAAAAGCCAACACAATGGCAGCGACACACTGCAGATGTAATTCGTCAGTGATTTATAAACTGCCTCCCTGATAATCCACTGATTTTTTTCATACTCTATCCAGGCTATCAGAGCATTTGCTTTTGTCGTGAACCTACACCTAGCTCTCGATCTCGACATTTCGGCTGTCTCAACTATTGTACTGTTATGCAATGCTTTATTCTTCATGTAAGTGCTTCTGTATTCAGCTGCATTGTTCTTGTCCCCCTGTTGCATTATTTGTTTATTAACAACTGCTGTCCCCTACCCTATTGTGATGATATCCTGTGGATGTTACACTGCACCATGAATGACTTTGTATGTTTTCTGCCACATAGGTTTATATTTGCCTCCTATTCCTGTATGGCTTCGTATACTCCTTCCACAGCCTCTATTTAAACCCTCTACTGATGCACTTCCCTTGCTTAGGGAGTGTTTTATGTCTTCCCTCACTGCATGGGTCATGTTGCTGTGCCTCTTTTCTTCACCTGCTGCTGCTGTCTGGTTTGTTTTGCTTTCCTTCCTTCCTTTCTTTCTTTCCTTCCTTTGTGCGTCCCCCCCCCATTGTTCTTTCCCTGAGTTTGTCCTCTCCTGCTTTTCTCCAGTGTCCATTTTGTCTCCTCCTCGGCGGCTTCTCCACCTCCCCGCTCCCTTCCTCCATTCCTACTTGTGTCTCTATTCTCCCCCCCCCGTGTTCCCTTTTTGAGCTTTTAGCACCATCCATCCCTCTGCTCGGTGCTTCAAGCACCCCCAGCTCCTCCATTCCCTGACTACCGGGCATTCCGAGGAACACACAAATGGATCAGCCTGGGGAGGCTCTTAAGCGCAGTCGATCAAGCACGATGGCACCCCCTCTTCACTAGGCAGCCAATCGCACTCCCGCTTCCTGATCATCCCCTACTACCTGTCCTTCTCCCTCCTCGACTCCTCTGTAGTGCTCCCTGCACCTAATTCCCCCAGACTCATGCCTACTCCTAACCTTCACCAATCTCTCTCACATGCCTTCCTGTTTACAGGCATACCGAACGTCTCACTCGTACCTGATGTTGCTTTGTGCCTTGCTGTATCAGACTTCGCTCCAACTCTCTCGCATGCTTATTGTAGCTGCCCATCTCCATGCTGCTGCTTCCCTCAAGTCGGCGTTCATTCTCCCATGACACTTCCTCTGGAGCCTACCCATGTGTTCAGGTGGCCCCGATCCTTAACGCCTCTATCCAATTTTCACCATTGCCTGCTCTGCTCTGTACTGTAAGTACCCAAGCAAGTTTTCTATCTACTGCTTGACTCATAGCGGCTGTTCTACTCTGTGGAACTGCGACTGGCAGCATACTTACTAAGTTTTACTCCCATCCTTCTCCTGCAGGTTTCCAGGGGTTAGCCCTGCGCTTCTGGGGATTTTACTTATTTTATACAATTTTTCTGCAGTTCAAAACCCTTGGGAATCCATCTAGCACATGGACTTTCAGCGATAGACATGATCTACTAGCAGCAGGGAGAAACTTTCCTTTTCACTGCTCAGCTTGCTCATGGTGCTGGCGGGGGTAGGGGTGTTGTCATTCATGCTGATCTTGGACACTTACCTCATACTTGGGATGACTTTCATTGGGCGAGCCGTGATTGTCTCCCACCAGCTCACTATAATTGATTTCCGATTTGTCTGTTCTTCATATACCTCGAGTCCTTTTGCAGGACTGTTTGCGCCCGATCCGCAGGACGTTGGAGGTGCTGTGGGTGTGTGTGGGGGTATGGGGTGGGTGGGGAGGTGCTCCCAATCCTATGAACCCTCCTTGTTCCCACTTAACCACCCCTGCTGCCAACGACCTCAGTCACCATCCCCTATAAGTCACTATTATGGTTCTTGTTTCCGTTTACAGGACAATCCCCTTCCCTTTTTCATTGTTGCAGCTTCCATGGCCAGATCCTTCCTTCTATGTGTCAATGCCACTTTCTGTGCCTACCATTCTTACCATGCTATGTGTATCCTTCCATACCTATGTACTTCCTCATACCCATATAATTTCAATTTCATACTCCCCTCTCTTCCTACAGCAGCATTCTGTGCCTTCTGCCAGCCCATTCCAGCAGTATTCTGGTGTACCTAACTCACACCTTCTGAGGTGCTGAGCGAAGGTAGGCTTCCCCCGGTAGGCAGGGGAACGTAGGCTTCCCCTGCCTACTGGGCATGAGATTCCATTACATTCGCTACCTCCTACTACTTACCAACCTGACATCCTCCATCCCTAACTCTGCTGGACAGCATCGAGTGAAGGTTAGCTCACCCTGACTACCAGGGATGGGAATCATGTCAACAATTTTCTGTCTTATCACGCCTTCTCTACCTCATACCAGTTGCCACGTCCCTTCGGGAATGGAATTTCTTTGACCCATTTGCCTTAATCATCCTACATCTGCCTAATTTCCTCAGCTCAAGATCATCTCGCATCAGCAGTCACCGATGGATGTCCGATTCTACATTCCACTGCTTCAGTTTATGCTTTCTCAGCTTGATGCCTGGTTGCTACTTCCCTTCCAGAACTTGATTTTAACTGACTTGCCTTCTCCATCCTACCTGGTCTGTGGAATGGAACTTCATTGCTCCATGTGCTCTCATCCTTCTACCTACACCACCTCCTGCACGTCACTCTTGATGCGGGTTGCCACTTCCATTCAGGAACAAAACTTCTTTTGCTACGTACTATCATCATGCTACCTCTTCTCGTCGCATCCAGTAAAGTTAATCTTGCCTCGATCATCATGGATGGACACCTGAGTGTACGTTCTACTGCTTCACACATCTCCATTCCCAACCTGGTAAAGGATGCCGCAACCCTTCTGGAACTGGACCTCATCCTGCTCATATTCTTCATTATTCCTTGCCTGCATCCCCTCAGGTCTTATCCACTGACTTCCCTTGTCAGGAGCCTGAGCTTGCATCGCTGCTTCCACTTACTGCATCCTCTACCTGATACTGGGCACCAACAGGACCATCACAGTCCAACTGCCTTACACCCCTGCCTCTGTCTGTCAACACCGACAGTAAATCATCTGATCAAACTCAGGGTGTAGTAACCCTTTCCTGGATACGCTGGATCATTGTATCCTCTGTCTCATGCCCAGTTGCTGCTTAAGTCTGAAAAAGGACCTCAAGAACTTGTTGGCCTCTGTCCTCCTACCTCTGCAGACTGGTATTGAAGGCTAGTTCTCTCTTCTCAGTTACCCTGCCAGGAAGCCCATTTCTATAATCAACCATTTTGCTCTCATTTGCTCTCCAGTGGACCATCGCTCACTGCTCCCTCCTGGACTTGAGCACATACCAAATGTGTCTTCACCCTCGACCATTGTCTGGACCTTCAAGCCAGTCATCCCATCTTCAAGCCAGTCATCCCACCTCACCTGCCTCGATTAGGAACCCGTGTCCCCACTTGCTGGTCCCTCCTTGTGCAGTTTCCATATCCTACCTGATTATCACTTCTCTTCTGACTCAGGACCCCTTACCCCAACTACCTTATATCCTTCCTCACCATTCGACATCCCACTCATCTATGAACCATCATACTTAACCCCCTTAGCCTTCTTTACCCCATGACTTTGAACTTGCCAGCTGGTTTGGTATCTATCGTGATCTAGTGTGACTTCTTCGGGGACTTCCTTGCTGCAGTGCTCCCTTCCAGTTGATACATGAGTTTCTCTCTCCTTCAGATGTGGGAACTTTATCCTTCTTTGCTCCAGCTCCTTCTGTCCCTTCACTAGTTAGTTGAAGCCTTCGTCAGATGCTGGATTTATGTACCTCAACCCAGTGGCCCATTACACTTCGCTTCACTCATTGGCCTTCCTTGGATCATCTTCTAGTGACTGCTATAGCCTTCCTGCATTCTGTTGCCACTCGCTGAGGAGCTGACCCAGTCCCATTCCTTCCTTCCTGCACAGTGCGTCATCCAGCTTCCTTCAACTTGGCACCCTCTTGGACCATTTCTTCTGTCCATCAGGATTCACTGCAGACTTTTCTGTCATCTTCGGATGGTGACCAATCCATCTCCACCTTGCAGGCTTGGGTCTTCGTCCTGTGTGTTGTGGTTCTTTTGGGCTTCCTACTATATCTGGCCAGTGTTCCAACTAAGTCAACTACTACTCCAGACTAGCCATTTTATAATCTTACTCTGGCCATTTTAACAGCTTCCATGCACTACTCGATGGATCACTGTACAATTCACTGGAGGAAACTATTTCTAACACACATCCCTTAGATATCAGGCCTCAGAAACTCTTAAGTTATCATAGAGTTTTCCATACTGCCCAATCAGCTCCCTTCATTCATTTCAGAATCTCATTCGACTGGACACTAGAAAGATTCCCATCTCTCTCTCTCTACTGAATACTCTCTAGGAATCTTGTCTATTCAGTAGCCATGGGCTTCCCTGTCTGCCATGCCTCTTGCATGGAAAGGATTTCAATTCTTCTGTCATGCTCCAAATTAATCTCCATTATCGCTGCTTTGGATACAAGGACTCGCAAGATACCTCATGCCACCTCAGACATCATCCAGTCACCTTCTGCAGCCTCTCCTACCATCACTGACTTGTTGACCATGTTACTCGACTCCTACTTCCTCAATAGACATTGCCTGCCCCACGACCTTCTAGCTGCTTTCTAGAACATTCATCGTTGGATCTCCAGCACCTAGCTGCTTATTCACATCAAGCTATCTGAACCACCATTTTCTGGCTTCTGGATATCACCATTCTTCGAACAAGAATCAGCATTTCCTCGTCTATTACTTTCAGTCGAGTTAGCTGCCCTTCCAGCGGCTCCTCCAGCTATCCTTCATGAGTTATCTCCATCACTCTCTCTCCGGTAAAGACTATCACTGAGAAAAGGCTCCTCCTAATTCCTATCTGGAAATACCCAATGGTTGAGGTAAATTCACTATCCCAGTCTTGCCTCCCAACTGGCCTTAAACATCCATACCACTAAGATCCTTTGGCACCCACACTACTCAACTTCACAACTAATCTAGCCTACAGTCTCTTTCATATTTCCACCTACATACTGCTTTCAAGTATTTCTGCATCGGATTACCGGTAAACCTAACCAACTATAAGCCACCACAGCGCATCTGACAGACAAATCCTGCCACACAAATACCTGTATTTACTTCAGCCAGCATACCAGTAGAGCATGTACAAGTATTGTTAGGATATCATGCCCAACTAAGCCATCCAATTCCTGATACCGAACTTCCAATCATTCTCTCTCTATATATCTTCGGTCACTATTTAGCCTGCATATGCAAATCCTCCTCATTCGCTTACTAATCACTTTATGGCATAACTCCCATCAGGCACACAAAGACTCTCTTCTACTCATATTCTACTTCATGGATGCTTACTTAGCAACTCATCACTCACTACTAAATTCCTTGCCTCTAGACTTTACCACAAATGTCAAATCTTGCTCAATTGGATCATTCACCCAGGATCTCTCATATCATAGCATGTCCACTGTTCACTGTCTAGTAAATTATCGATCAATTCATGCTCTCTTTGCTCATTATGCCCATGCGATCCCTTGGGACAAGCATCAGTCATCACCTTGGAAACCTGGACTTCATTTGCCCATCATCATCCTCTGGACCTGCTTCACACTTAGGATTCTCCCACTCCATCAGAAAAGACCTACTCTTCAACTTCAGGATCATCGTTCAATCAGCATCGTCCATAGATCAAAGTTGTCCACCATATCTCCAAGAAGCTCACCTTCCTAAAATTAACTATGGTTACTAGAACCTAGGTCCTTCTCTTCTTAGTATGCCCAGAGGATGGGCAGACCTATGGCCATGGGTCCTCAGAGGTTTCCTCCACCTGGGGGGTTTTGTCCTCCTGAGTGCCAGGAGTCATACTCTCCGTGAGTTGGAGGCGGTATCTTTTTGGGCCTTCTATCCCCTACACATTCCTACCTACATACCTACTACTCAAGGATGGGAATAGAGTTAAGCCACAAAAAGAACTACAAGTTACACAAGCACTATATACCACATTGCTGTTCCAAAAACATTGAATGGGATGGCTTAGCCTGAGGTTCAATGTGGGGAATAGCTCCTCCCACAACCTCTACTAAAACCCTCCACTGACGCACCTCCCTTGCTTAGGGAGTATTTTTCATCCACCACCATCCCCTCTTCCTTCTTCTCCAGTGCTCTTCTCACCCTTGTTCAAGGGCCTTCTATTTCCTACAAATTCCTACCTACTACTCAAGGGTGGGAATGGAGTTCAGCCACAAAAAGAACTACAAGTTACACAAGCACTCTATACCCCATTGCTATTCCACAAACAGTGAATCTACTGTATGGGTGCAAATTTGCTACTGTATCTTATTAACTCTGGGTCGCCCCTGAAAAAGGGATACTTTGTTTCAGTGGGCCTACCCAGTTAACAAAATTCAAATAAAATAAATTATCAAACACAAACCTTTATAGCAGCTATTTTTTGTAGTTGTATTGCTTATTGTGATAAAAAGCATTACTGAATTTTCTAAGTGTAAACAGCTTCTTCGCTGCCAAGCTTGAGGCAGGTTACTAGAATGCACTTGAAGGGTTAAGCCTGACCCTGAGAGTTGCTTTCAGTTTGAAGTGGAAACTCGGTCATGAATATTCATGGGCCTGCTCTTTCCCTTTACACTATAACAGGAGAAAGCTAAGTGCCAGGCAGTTGCCAGAGGAGAAGATCACGGGTTCCAGCAGTTGAGATTATATCATTTGAATAGAGGAACCAAAGAGTGGATCCCTGTCTTTCCTCACCCCCTCCAGAGGTGCGGAGGGGCACTTTAGAGAACACATACGGGAAGACCTGAGAGCAGTGTCCTGCCTCGAAGGAAAGAACCATCCAAAAGCCTAACTGGCACCAGGGGGTAGTGGTGGGCCCCCCTCTTAACGGAGACTGCAGGGATCCTTGCAGATCCACTCCCATCAGTGATACTCAAGGGAGGTAGCAGCATGTGACTGAACATTCGATGAAATGCTCCAGAGGAGAACAGGGACCTGAATGTGAAAAGAGTTAACCCTAGGTAAAATATAGTAATGGTAACAGGTGGTCAGAATAAGGTGCCTTGTAAGAGTTGGAATCATCTAAGTTATATGGGGGATGGGCCAGTCATGGAAGCCTGCTTTGTTCTTTGTGTTACTAGGGCTGTCAGTGCGATGTCAGAAGGGAAACCCACATGGCCAGACCAACTATCAACTACGTAGAAGTAAATCATAAGTCTGGCTTGCTATTTCATGTCATGCAATTTGCTCACACAGTAGACAAGTGCAGGCACAGCTGCCTCCAGGGTAGTGTTTGCCTAGCCTGGCAGGCTGCCAACAATCAAATGGTCTTGTGGGTGCAAATACCCAAAGGACCCCCAAACCCAAAAAGTTTGCAATAGGGTGGACATTCTGGGGGCGGGGGTGGGGGTGGAAAGGATTAGCAGAGACCTGAGAAAACTAGAGGAGTGGTCAAGGGTATGGCAGCTGGGTTTCAATGTGGAAACATGCAAAATAATGCACTTGGGGCACAGAAACCCAGGGCAGAGTACAAAATAGGTGGAGTGGTACTGACGACCACCAAGCAAGAAAAAAGACCTGGGGGTAATCATATCGGGATGACCTGAAGATGGCCAGGCAGTGTGACAAGGCAGTAGGGAGGGTGAATGGGATGCTGGGGTGCATAGAGAGGGGTATCAGCAGCAGAAAGAGGGAAGTTGTGTTACCTCTGTATAGATTGCTGGTAAGACTCCTAGAGTATAGTGTCTAGTTATGGAGGCCACATCTATGGAAGGACATAAAAAGAATGGAAGCAGTCCAGAGGAGGGCAGCTAAAATGGTGCAGGGTCTGCATCAAAAGTCCTATGAGGAGAGACTAAAGGATCTCAATATGTACACCCTGGAACAGAGTAGGGAGAGGAGGACCTTTAAATACCTCACGGGGGTAAATAAGGTACAGGAGGGGAGATTTTATTTCAGAAGACAAAGTGCTCAAGAACAAGGGGACATGCTATTGAGCTGGAGGGGGGGGTAAATTCAGGAAAGATGTGAGGAAGTACTTCTTCACAGAAAGAGTGGTGGATTCCTGGAACAGCTTCCAGTGGAGGTGGTGGGGGAGAAAACATTGGTGGGTTCAAGAATGCATGGGATAAGCACAAGAGAATCATAGTGGAAAGGAAAGGGGGAGGAAGAAAGAGCTGTAGTTGGGCAAAGTCTGTGGTAATAGTGTAGATAGGGAGAAATTGGCAGACTGGATGTGCCAAGCATTCCTTATCTGCATCAAATTCAATGTTTCTGTGTAAAAGGGAGATAGGGTTTCCGTACCTAAAGCAGAAGCTTAGCCAAGTCAAAGTGAAAGACACTACAGAGACATGCTTTTGGTGCTGACAACAACCTGGTATTATGAAACATATTTTTGCGGACTGTCCAAGAATAGCACCATTATGGGGGAAAAAATCAAAACAAGGAGTTGGAAGGTCACTGGGTTTGAATGATATCCTTATGTGCAAAGTATGTACTTTGTGGATGCTCCCTCATAAGGTTTCAAATAAAAATAAATATACTGTATTGATAGCCATAACTGTAAGAACTTATTTTGAGAAACTGGAGAAATTTAAAAACATTATAACTTGTAAAAAGTGGCATGCTTGTTTACTGCAGTCCTTAGTTCTTCGAAAACCATGTGCCAGTTTACATCACAAAATGACTGCTTTTGAGAAAAGATTGTTTTGCTTGTTAGAATTTTTATTAGACATGAACTTAAATATCTAGTGATAACAATGGAAATATTAGTCTTCATTGCAGTTTTGCGAATAGAAATATTTTTTACATACCATCTGTTGCTAACAGTATCAAAGTCTATGTTAATCTAATTTTTAACTTGTGTCACTTTCAGACATTTTTATGGCAAGTTTTTTTATTTCGCTCATTCTTTTTTATTTGTGTTTATTGAATCAGATTGTACCACCCATTCATCATTCTCAGTGCATATGTTTTATTTATGCAGTTTTCTTCTTAGCTCCTTTGCTTCTTGTCTAGATGTCTATTGATGTGTCCTCGGTCTTATGCCATTAAGCAGCACTGTACTTTTCTCCTTTTCCTTTGCCACCACTGGTCAAGACAGGTGGGGAGCGGGGCACCAGAACACGTTTGCAGGGGCACCACTAGCAGGAGACCACACACAAAATCATTGTTCAGCTGAAATTCAGTGCCAAAAAGTGCAAATTTATCAAGTGTATACACTTAGGGAAAACAGCATAGGTGGAGGAGGAATTAAAACTCCAGTTTTGGTAAAGATCTCCCAAGGAGCGTGGAGGGGATGGGCCGGGAGCAAAATGTTACTTCAGTGACCCACTCGCACAGCCACAAACTGGACTTAGTGTTTTCATTAGGTCTTGAGACCATTGACCTTAGAGTTGATCCAGTAGTTTGGTCAGATCAGCGTGGGCCAATGGGCGTGCAGACCGTACCATACTACACAGTCCAGATATGTGAATGGATCCATTCACATATCTGACTGTGTAGTATGGTAATGAGCCCGTATGCCCATTGGCCTATGCTAGACCAATGGGTGTACAGCCCTATTGTATGCAGTCAGTCGGCGGGCGGTGGGGCGGCTGTGGGTGAGCCGCCGCCCATTGCTGACTGGGGGCGGGGGGCCCAGTGGGCGGTGGAAAGGGGTACCGCTGGACCACTAGGGATGGATTGGTATGTAATATGTTTAAACCTATGCCCGTAATCAGGCTGGACGTGGTCCACTGGACCACCAGGGAGTTTGGACTTCTTATTGTAATACATATGCCCATGATTGGGCTGGAAGCGGTCCACTGGACCACCAGGGATATAGGACTTCATATTTATATACATATGCCCATGATCAGGCTGTGAGCAGTCCACTGGACCACCAGGGCTGGGATTTAATTCCTTACATTATACTTCTGTCCATGATAGGGCTGCGAGCGGTCCACTGGACCACCAGGGATGGGTTTAGTCTTTATTTTTATACTTCTGCCCGCGATCGGGCTGGATGCGGTCCACTGGACCACTAGGGATATTGGAATATTATGTATTGAAACATGTGCCCGCGATTGGGCAGGGGGGCTACCAAGATGGACGGTGCCGCTGGAGCTCGGGTGGCCACCCACAGCTGGCAGCTGCCGTGTTGCACCCTGCAACACGGCAGCTCACCTGTGGGTGGCCAGCTGTAGCTCCATGTTTTTTTGGATCAACTGTGTGCAGCGCAGGTAGGGGTTGCACCTGCAGCCTGCTCAGCACATCCCGGCTGAATATCGGGATGTGCGGAGTATGCATGGACACGCCCCCTACGTCAGGCCAGATATATATTGTTGCACCTCGGCACATCGGGATTTGTGCCAGGCACTTTCCCCTTTTGAATATCGTGCCGGGGTGCATCAGTGGGTTGGTCATGGCGCAACTATGTTGCGTCATGCGTAACCCTTCTGAATATCCCACCTATGGTGTTTAATGCCTAAAAAAAACAGGAAGTTTGATGCTGAGAGCTGTAATCCTTTTTTTCCCATTTTTTTGTAATAATTACTGAGGAGATTCATTTGGAATAGTAACGGTCATTACAGCACCTAGTACAGTGGACTTCTGCACAAATGTGAGATGTGAAAACAAATGATACGTCACACATCTGAATGTAGTGGCAGCCTGGATTCATAAAATAGCTTATGCTAATGTATCTAATCTTTTGATCAGAAACCTGCTCAGTATTGTGTGCTGAATTTGTTATATCTTCATTCAGGTTTCCATGGGGGAATGCGGCTCGAACCTTGTACCTCAGCAAGGTACATTTAATTCTAAGCAATGTTCTCATTTGTGTAGAGATGGCTAGCATTTCATGTTGGCATAGTTTGTGTTTTAGTCATAAACAGTACATGCTCACCTCATAAGTCACTGTTTTTAACCTAGTTTTAGCAGAAGCAGATTGTGATGTTGTCTGTGTTCGCTTCCTATTTCATATTGTTATGCAGCTGACTGTATTTGTGAGTCTCAGAAGTGATCGGTGTACTATGTCATGTCTCAAGGTGCATGTGTAGTTGCAAGTGTGGTAGGCCAGCTGTTCTTTTTTTTCTGGTTTGTAAATGTCTGCATGACTAATGTAATTCTTACTCTTTTTCTTCACTTTTTAAAGGCCTTCTTAAAGAGACAGTGTCTTAACTCCAGAGTGCCTTACAGCACATCCATAGGAACATTAATAAAGGATATAGGCCTTTCTTGCCACACTTGGCAATCATAAATCAGCAAAAGAGACACAGACAAGTGGCATATTTGGTAATAAACTTGTTTATTACACAAAAAGGTGACATGTCCTAAAACAGTTCTTATCATTAGACACTGGGAGCCAAAGGTTTCCTCAATACCCCAAGTAGTGAAGATGGTCTCAAGGGGAATACATAATACATCTTATATAGTAAGATAGTAACTATAGTAACTAGAGGACTAGATACATAAAATAGGCCCTCTTGGCTAAACGTTATGTGGTTCCACAGTGTTAACTAAAGATATACAGTGCAAGCCGCTTATAACGGGCACATCTGTGTAAACAGATTCTGCCCATTATAGCAAGTGGGCACTATAACCAAAAGTAATGGTTTTGGGTTAAAATACCATGCTACATAGTAAAGGATATGATTCACATTACTCTAAGTACAGTACAGTAAAGCAAAACACTGTGAGTGCACCGTTCATGGTTCTGTATGCAGTAAGACAGGATTGCAGCTTTTACCTACGTTTAAGTATGCTGCCACAGAGTTTATGAGTGCCTTTACTTGCCTTTACTCCCCTTTTCTCTCATAGCAAGTTACAGATGGGATTGAGGAAAGAAAGACAGTGCTGGTCTGTCTTGAGGCTTGTGATGACTGGGAGTCTCAGAAATGTGTGCAGTCATGACTGTGAGGTGATCAGATGGGCTGGGCTTACAGCTCTCCATATTGAGAATTGCTTTTTGGGAGTCTGTGCTCTGTCTTGTGGTTTGCGAGGATGTGATCAGCTGAGAGCCAGATGAAAATGGGGTTATGACTTGCGGTTTGCGATGACTGGGAATCAGCATAATTGTTCTGCTTTGCCAACCATTAACACAAGGTGATAATTTTCATTTTAAATGGCCCAATTAAGTTTAATCTGTACTGTAGCTCGAGTCAGCTGTAATTGTTGCACACACACCATGTGTTAACTTTGGTGTTAATTGGCCCAATTAGCGCTCAATATCACTGCTGGCTGGCTGAAATAGCAGGCACCAGTAGATCATTATAACCAGTGTAATTAACACTGTACATCTATGGGGGCTGCAAATGGCAAACAGAAACTTCCTGCAATAACTGACTGCCTGTGATATCCAAGGACATTATAAGTGGAGTGGATTGTACATTATTGAAAAAGTCAGCTAAAAATGAGAACAAAGGACTCATACAAAATACAGGATATAGTGCAGTATTACATACATCTGCATAGTGGCAGTGCAGGCTATACAACAACTCTTCAGAAGAGCAAGCAGAGAGCACATAAGTGTATCTCGGTACAGTACTTGCAGTAGGTTTCTTAGCAATTGCAGCATGTAAATCGCAGCATGTTCCTGGTTACTTACATTTGTACGGTAAGTACCAATGCCCTAAATGTTAGTACTTATTAGGTATTTGCATATCATATAGTATAACATAAGTATTGTCTATGGTGTGTATCCACTTAGAGTGTGGGGACCAAGCAAAACATTCCCCCCCTTGTTTCCTTACGGAAAAGGCAACAACACTATGGGAAAGTAATGGGAACAATTTCCATCATTTACAGATCCAACACATGAGCCTTGTAAAGGAACTTGAGTTGTTCACGGTGTTGTTTGAGCGTGTGCTGTAAACAGTAAACAGTAAAGTGCGCTGTATACAGCAAAGTGTTAGTATCAAAAATACAATCAAAAATGCTTGTATAATAACAAAGACTTTAAAAGTTAATTGTAACCAAGTATTTGCAAGTGCAGCTCTTAAATCACCATCATGGATAAGGCTGTTAAGGTCATCTCCAGCTTTGGAGATGTTATTGCTGATGTAGACGAGATGGGTGTCCTTTTTATCTAAAAGTGATTTGAAAGATAGTGTCAAAGGGTCCATATGTACATTAAAAATGGGTAAATGCTGAGCTAGAGCAAGCATATATTTAGGGTCACTGCCAATAACATGGGGTTCCGCTATGGGAACAGGAGTAATCACTGTATGACCAATTACGGTAGTCTGACGAGGAATAAAACAAAAGTTAGGATATTAACATCACAGGTCTTGAGGCCATAAGAAAAAGTTTTATGATTTGTAACAACACAGTACTGGCCGTCAGAGTTATACGACCTTTTAACAGTAGGAACCCTCCATTTTTGTAGTTGAACTAGGCAGGTGAAAGATTGATTTGTGAGTCTTGTATTCAGGTGATGAACCTCTTCTGCATAGTTCTTGTAAAGACAACCAGTGTTGCCCACTGTTGATGGTGCCTTGGGGTTATCAGTTTTATTGTAATTAATGTTCGAGTCCAGAGTAAAAAACAAGAAAGAATTTTCCTTGAATCAACAGAGTGAGTTGTGAGCTGTGAGTATTCCCATTCCATTTCATTGCACTGGGAACTAGTAAAATGCACAATGATGACACTTATGACAACATTGATAATGACATGCTACAAGTCTCGATGGCTGAGAGGGACCTGGGGGTGGTGGTGGATGTCAAGATGAACAACTCAGAGACTTGTAGGAGGACAGCAGCCAAGGCCAACAGGATGCTGGGATGCATCAGTAGTGGGATCACCTCCAGAAGGAGGGAAGTGATATTCCCTCTGTATAACTGCTTGGTGAGGCCACACCTCGAGTACTGCGTGCAGTTTTGGAGGCCACACTTAAAGAGGGACATTAAACTCCTGGAGAGGGTCCAGAGGAGGGCAACCAAAATGATTTGGGGCTTGGGGGACAGGACCTATGGGGAGAGGCTCGAATAGCTAAATATGTACACATTGGAAGAGAGAAGGGACATGATAGAGGTCTTCAGGTACATGAAGGGGGTAAATAGGGCAGGAGCAGTCAGGGTGCTTCGAAGGAAGGAGGAAGGGGCAACTAGAGGGCATGGGTGGAAGCTGGAGGGGGGAGAATTCAGGGGAGAAAGGAGGAGGTGCTACTTCACTGAGAGGGTGGTGGAGCCATGGAATGCGCTGCCCAGGGGGCTGGTGGAGGCAGAGACAGTGGAGGGGTTCAAGAGGGGGTGGGACAGGTACAGGGGAAGGGTTCTGGAAGCAAAATCCAGTGCAGCGAGAATATCCGGAACTGGGAAGGGAGAAGCCAGAGAAGGCGAGGGGGGCAGCAAGGTCAGCTCCCAGGGTAGGGGCTGACCAGATGAGCAGACACAAAAGACCGTTAGGCCTATTCTACTGGTATTTTAGTATGTTAGTATGACATGGATAATGAAAGTGGCGAGTTAAAAATTGCCTCAGAGTATGACTACTCAGACAGGCATGGAACCTTTATGGAACATATATTTACTTGTATGTAAATGGAAGTCTAATAATTTTGTAGATAACCAGCATACGAAATGTCACTATGAAACAGGTGCTTAATCCTTACATCCTTACTGCATTTCATTATCTTCAAAATGCATAGGTGGCAGATGAGGTAATGGATTGTGACAACTGATGTGATACAGAGTATGATACTGTAGAAGACTGCACAGTAAACGAGGTGAAACCAGAATCATTTATGAATAACAACATTAGTTTGGTTTATGAGACAGCTTGATGTCATTGGTTAAAAAGATTCCCCTTGAGAACTGTGACAAATGTGGGTCAGAGGTACACACTGAAGCACATCATACCTCATCAGTAATTCTTGCGCTGTGGGTGAATTTCCCATCACTTTCTCATACTGGTAATTGTCTGAAACATATTTATTGGCTTAATTTTATCTCCTGCTTCATATGTAATTGTTAGCAATGTAACATGTCCTGGTAGTTTGCATTAGGTTGCATCTGTTCGCACAGGATGCCAATATTGAACAGATGACAGTCTTACGGTGAAAACTTGCAAGATGCAGTTCTGCATACACCTATCTCAGGGAATGACACAGGAATGCAGACAGCGGTCTGGAGACATCCATCTACATACCACCCCATTCCAGCTTCCAACATGTATGCTATGGAACTGTGCGGCATCCAGTTGCATGCCTGGCGTCTTCAGATGAAACCTACAGTACCTTATCTCTCACCATCTCCTACACACATTTTTTTTATTTTTTTAATTTTTATTTTTTATTTTTGGTTCCACTAGATAATGGCAACATTCCCATCTGCCAAAACCAGACTCATGCTGTGTGTCCTACATTGCAGCCTTACCGGAGGTTGAGGCTGACAACTGCAGTGCTTATCTTATGGGTTTGGGAGAAATTGTAAATGAAGTTGATCCTGCTGAGTCATGCAGGCCTAAGCACTGTAATGAAATCTATTTTAACCACGCTGCATCATGTCATTCTTAGCTTTGTTATGTTTCTCATCCATGCAGAAATGTTCTTCTGGCCATGATGTTTACAGATGGTGATCACAGCCATTGGTTAAGAACCAAACATATGCTGGTGATACAGTACTTGTGGCACCAATAGTTATGTCAGAGAATAATTTTGGTATAATAAGTCTACTGGGAAAAGTATGAACCTTCGCATGATAAGTGCGTCAACATTCTTTTGTGTGCAAAAATATTTTGTTATCCCAATTGTGGAAAGCACATGGAGCAAAATGCGGGCAAACATTGTTGAAGGGTTGCATGGCAAAAAGGTTATTTTAAGTGGTAAGTGAATAACAGCAATATCAGCACTGCATTCACAAACTTATATTTTTCTGCGAATTAACAATGTTTCCTGCAGTGGTGCATTGATGGAAAGTATGGCATCAATTCTGTCATTACCAACACATTGTTGTATAAAATCCACTCATATTAGTTTCAACAAACAGTGATGCCATGCAGTGTGGTCCAATCCTGTTTTGTTCTCCCCCAGAAAACTGGAGCAACAGAGGTCGTGAGGGCTGGGACCCTCCCCCAAGAACGTACCTTTTTTTCCCTCGCCAGGATGGAGCCTCGCTGACCCCTACCACTGCAAACGGCCAAAGGCACTGCTGGAACTCCAAGGAGGTCATGAGGCGCACGTAGTGCAGCTCTCCCACTACTACGGAATCGCTTCACCAGGCCTCTCCCCCAGAAAACCAGAGCAACGGAGGTCGCGAGGGCTGAGACCCTCCCACAAGAACTTACCTTTTTTTCCCTCTCCAGGATGGAGCCTCGCTGACCCCTGCCACTGCAAATGGCCAAAGGCACTGCTGGAACTCCAAGGAGGTCGTGAGGTGCACGTAGCACAGCTCTCCCGCTGCAGAATCGCTTCACCGGGCCTCTCCCGCAGAAAACCGGAGCAATGGAGGTCGTGAGGGCTGAGACCCTCCCCCAAGAACGTTCCTTTTTTCCCTCACCAGGATGGAGCCTTGCTGACCCCTGCCACTGCAAATGGCCAAAGGTACCTTTTAAAGCAAGCACCAGGCTCTTGTGTCCGGGTGGACTGCATCTCATGCCTGCTCTCTGTTACTGTGGTGAGGACAATGGACCGAGATTCATTTGGTGCCTTTTTTAAAAAAATCGGCGTAGTAGTGGAGATAGTCTCTAGCTCTCCACTTTTCCTGCCCAAAGCCTACCATTTTGCTCCACTGAGACTGTTGCCTTAATTTTTTTTCCAGCATAACCCCTGCTTGTAGCTAGTATCTGACTGTTACCTTAAGGAAAAAAAAATAAAAAATCAGAACCTAGAGATTGCCTTATAAATTGTCTGCCCTTGGTTTCTTTCCTTGTCGAATGTTTAAGGCTGTGCAATGGTCACCGGTGAGCAGTTATAACGCTAATCTCAGTCTTCCTTGCTTTAAAAAAAAAAGACTGGGACTGGGGCTGTGTGAGCCTGGTGGCATTATCAAATCATACCTGCCACAACCTAGTTGAATTCTTATTCTAGTCCACCAGAGAATACTCTGCCTGTTGCCAGGAACGCTAGCGAGCGGTCGGTCCTACTGACCCCTGCCTGCCTTGCAGAGTAGTCTGTAATTTTTGGACCGAGGCAGTTTATGGCCGATATAGATTTCTGGACCCAGCCTACTTGATACTGACTCCTTTATCCTTTCCCCCTTTGTCTTTTTCATATCCGACCCAAGCTCACTCCTGGTCGCTGCACCAAACGCCAAGTACATCGGTGTGTAGACTGAAAATTTAAATGTAACCTGCCCTGTGCTGCTCCTAGGATTTGCACGGTAACCTCCCCAATTGGTTAGGGCTAGTGGAACACCTGCACCACGTGGCCAATCCCTAGGCTACCGGCCGTATCCGTCTTGCAACCTGAGATGTAAAACAGCTTACACTACCATTCTTTGTGCCCTATTTAAACTCACCCTCTCTCCTCTACTTCTACAGGCACTGCTGGAACTCCAAGGAGGTCGTGAGGCGCACGTAGGGCAGCTCTCCCACCGCGGAATCGCTTCTCCGGGCCTCTCCCCCAGAAAACTGGAGCAACGGAGGTCGCGAGGGCTGAGACCCTTCCCCAAGAACGTACTTTTTTTTCCTTCGCCAGGACGGAGCCTCGCTGACCTCTGCCACTGCAAACGGCCAAAGGTACCTTTTAAAGCAAGCGCCAGGCTCTTGTGTCCGGGTGGACTGCATCTCATGCCTGCTCTCTGTTACTGTGGTGAGGCCCCGCCGGCGCTGTGCGCCGGCTCCCCACCTCCCTCACTACCGCCCTTGGTGAGCATCTGCATTTATAGGAGAAGTCACGTGAGCTGTAGAACCTATCAGCTCACTTTTCCACCTGCAGGTTATCACCTATACCCACTAGAGGCCGCTCTCATTATCCTATTCCCTCTGTCCTGCTTCTGCAAATGTAAAGCAACACTGCTGCTTGCTGCTAGCTGCAACAAACTCTACTCCTATCCTCCTCATTCCCCTGTGCTCTGTAACTCTGCAAAAATCTCCATAAAATGTCCCTCTGATTCTAAGGATACATTGCTCCCTGTAATAATTCTTTCAGAAAAGCCAAGCCTCAAAAGGGCTAAGACGCCCCTCCCAATAATGCTGTTGGCCCACCCTCAAGCCCTCACCTGCCAGAACTCCCCCCCCAGGCTCGGGGGCCCTCTTCCCAGCCCTCTACTGCTACGCAGTGGGATATTGAAACCAACCCTGGTCCTTTCTCTCCAAACTGCACACTCAGTGACCCTACCACCCCCTCCTGGGCAAACTTCAGGGGCTCAGACTGGTGCACATGAACATCGGAAGCCTGAGACACAAGGTGGCCGACCTCGAGGCTTGGACCCTACTCTACAAGCCTGACATCTTAGCTGTGACTGAGACGTGGCTGAAGCCCCACATCCTCCCTCACAAAGTCGAACTAACAGGATATCAAACCATACGAAAAGACAGACCTGGAAAAAGGAGGGGGGTCCTAATCTATCTGAAGTCCCCCTTGAATGCCACCCTGATCGACCGCCAAGCATTGGATGGAACCCAGGCTGAGGTATTATTTCTCAAACTTATCCTTGAAGGTACTAAGCCTCTCTATATCGGATGCACCTATCTCCCATAGAAACATAGAAACATAGACTTTGATGGCAGATAAAGACCGCTAGGCCCATCTAGTCTGCCCATTTCCCTACCTACAGGATAGGCTGCAGATCCTAGTTAACCAACAGCCTATTTCTTCCTACCCCCCACAAGAATTGCCTTATGTCTGTCCCATGCATTCTTGAATTCTCCCACAGTTTTAGACCCCACAACCTCCTCAGGAAGGCTGTTCCATGCATCCGCTACCTCTCTGTGAAATAATACTTCCTCACATTGCCCCTGAACCGCCTCCTTCTATCTTTAAATTGTGTCCTCTTCTTCTGCAAGTCTCTTTTTCTGAAAGATGCTACCTCTTGGACTTTGTTGATTCCACTGAGGTACTTAAAAGTTTCTATCATGTCCCCCTCTCCCTTCTTTCCTGAAGGGTATACATATTGAGCTCCTTTAGTCTCTTCTCATACGGCTTCTCTTGCAGACCCTGCACCATTTTAGTTGCCCTCCTCTGGACTGCCTCTATCCTGTCTATATCCTTGCGGAGATGGGGTCTCCAGAAATGGACACAGTACTCCAGATGGGGTCTCACCAACTGTCTGTACGGAGGGATAACAGCTTCCTGTTTTCTGCTGATGATGCCTCTCCCTATACATCCCAGTATACCCCCAGCCCTCCCTACTGCCTTCTCACATTGCTTGCTAACCTTAAGGTCATCTGATATGATTACCCCCAGGTCCCTTTTCTTTTTTGTTGTTGTTACTACCTCACCACCCATTGTGTATTCTTTCCCTGGGTTCTTGTTTCCTAGGTGCATTATTTTGCACTTCTTTGCATTGAATCCTAGCTGCCATACTTCTGACCATTCCTCCAACCTTGCCAAGTCCCTTTTCATCCTTTCCACGCCTTCTTGTGTATCAACCCTGTTGCAGATCTTTGTGTCATCTGCAAAAAGGGATACTTTTCCTTCCAGTCCCTCTGCAATGTCACTGATGAAGACATTAAAAAGGACTGGACCCAATACTGAACCCTGCGGTACCCACTAGTAACCCCCTTTCTTCAGAGTGGACTCCATTTACAATTACCTTCTGTGTCCTGTTGTCCAGCCAATGTTTTACCCAGGCTACCATCCTGGGTCCCATGCCCAGGCTGGTTAATTTGACTATTAATCTTTTGTGTGGGACTGTGTCAAATGCCTTGCTAAAGTCTAGGTAGGCCATGTCCACAGCCCCTCCCTGGTCTAGTAATTTGGTCACCCAGTCAAAGAAATCTATTAGATTCGTCTGACATGACCTTCCGCTGTGAACCCATGCTGCCTTGGGTCCCTGTCTCCACTGGCCTCTAGGGTACTCAATTATTCTTTTTTCCTTCAGAAGTGACTCCATCACTTTCCCTACCACAGAGGTCAGACTGACAGGTCTGTAGTTTCCTGCCTCTGTCTTGGACCCACTTTGTGAAGGGAATCACATCCGCCTTTCCTCCAGTCTTCGGTACCACACCATCCTCCCATGATTTATTAAAAGAGTAGCCAGTGGTTTCACTAGTTCCTCCATTAATTCTTTTAGAATTCTGGGTGAATTCCATCAGGACCCATTGCTTTCTCCACCTTCAGTTTAGGGGTTCTTGCAGAACCCTTTCTTCTGTGAAAGGACTGGGATCGACCCCCTATCAAGGCGCTTCTGTTAATTGGTTAGGCACTTCCCCTCCTCTTTTGTGAATACTGAGCAGAAATATTCGTTCAGTATTCCTGCTTTTCACTGTCCCCTCTGCCCACCCACCGTTCATTCTATTCAGCCTCACTATCCTCCCTTTGTCTTTCACCCGCTGATGTACCTATAAAAGGTTTTATCCCCCTCTAACTGAGTTGGCTATCTTTTCCTCAGTTTGTGCCTTTGCATTCTGACTTCCTCCCTGCTTCCTTCTGCCTTAACTGGTACAGCTCTCTGTCCTGCTCCTTCTGTGTTCCTTATACTTCCAGAATGCTATCTTTTCTTCCTGACTTTCACAGCCACTCTTTTGAGAACCATAGTGGCTTTTCTTTCATTTTGATTTGTTTATTTGCTTCACACAAGGCTTGTTGCCTCTGTGATGGCAGTTTTGATAATTCCCATTGTTGCTCCACCTCCTTCTAGTCTGTTTGCTAGTGCTTTTCTGAGGCACTCTCCCATCTTGCCAAAGTCAGCCCTCCTAAAGTCCAGTACCCTCACTTTTGTATGGCTTGACTCTGTAGCTGAGTTTATGAGAACCACACTGTTTGATGGTCACTTGTCCCCAGATGGCAACCCACTTCTAGATCTGAGATCCTCTCACTGCCCCCGTTTGAGATCAACGAGGTCTAAGATTGCTCCCTCACAGTGGGTTCAAACTAGCTGTCTAATGCCTGCCACCTGTAGGGCATCAAGAATGGCCCTGCTCTTGGATGTGGCTGCAGCAAAAGTGCTCCAGTTAACATCTGGCATATTCAGGTCTCCCATCAACAGTATCTCCCTTTCTCTGGCATTCTAAGAATGCCTTCTATCATATCCTTGTCCATTCCTTCCCCTGACATGGGGGTCTGTACAACACCCTGTGCGGATTGTGGTGCCCTTCCAGTCTCCAAAGTGACCCACAGTGCCTCTTCTCATCCCTGTCTCTTTTGTTCAGTTGCTTTTATCCCTTCCTTTACATGAGACTACTCCTCCCCTCTTCTCCCCTGCCTGTCTCTCCTGTAGGTTATGTACCCTGGTATGTTAATATTCCAGTCATGGTTCTCTGTGTACCATGTTTCTGTGACTGCTACGATATCCAGGCATCCCTCTTCCATTAAGGCCATCAGCTCAGGGAGCTTGTTGCCCAGACTACGGGCATTGGTAATCATTACCCTCCATTTCCTGATGGCCTTACTCCCTTTTGCCCCATCCCTGTCCTTCTTGCCATTGTCACTTTCTTCATTTACCCCTGCCCTTCTCTCTAGCGACACCTCGATGTTGGTGTTTGCCGCACTTACTACCGTGATTATTTGGGGGGGGCTAGGATTTTCCTGCTCCTTTCCAGTGCCTCCCCCCTTGGCTAGTTTAAAAGCTTGCCAATGAAGCATTTAAACCTATCACCTAGGATCCTGGTTCCCCTCCCGGACAGATGCAGCCCATCATGCCAGTATAGGTTTGCATCACTCCAGGTGGACCTCCAGTCCCCAATGAAGCCAAATCCCTGAGCTCCACACCAGTTTTTCAACCACTGATTGAATCCCATGGTGCGGAACACCCTAGCCTCTCCTATGCCATAGATGGGTAGCACCTCCGAGAAGGTTACCGTGCGTGCTGCTTGACTAAGACCCTCCCCAATTCCACAAACTCTTCCTGCACTTCTCTAATCCCTTTCCTAGCCAGGTCATTTGTCCCTAGGTGGACAATGACATCCAGCTCCCTTCCCTGTGCAGCTGCTCTGGCAATCCTGAGGATTCGCTCCCTGTCCCTCCAAAGCCATGGCGCCAGGCAGGCACCTTACCTCCCTCTCCCCTTCCTCCCCCAGTTCTACCTTCCTAACAATGGAGTCCCCCACCAGGAGTTGTTTCCTTCCCCTGCAGGGTCCCCTGCCACCCTCCTGTGGGTCTCCTTTGTGGAGGTTCCCAGCATCCTCCTTGGTCTCCACTGTGGGTGCCTCCATAGAGTAACCACACTTTGCCGGAATGGCATAGGAATTGTGGAGAGGTACAACAGGAGGGATGCGCCTCTGTTCCACCACCCTCACCCTCCCTGAGCCCACTGTGGTCCAACGCTCCTCTTTCTTAGCAACCTCTGAGGCAGCGGCAGTGGCACTGGTGGTCCCTGGATGGAAGAGGAGGTCCCACAAATCCTGGCCAACTCAGCCTGGAGATGAGCAACCTCCTTCCTCAGCCCAGAGAGGGTGCCTACAGATGGGACAACACCGCATCCTCCAGAACATCTCCCGAAGACTGCTGCTCCACAGTCACTGCACTGCACCACCCAATCATGTCTCATTTCTGGCCCCTTAACTGTTTGCAATCCTTACTCTTTCCTCTGTTTTTCTCTCTCTCTCTCTCTCCTTACTTTCTGCCTGTGTTCCTTTAAGCTCCTGATTGTCCTGTTCTGAGACAAGAATATCCTATATTTCGCAGTAGACCACTTACTTGCTCAGAGGCAGACCTCCAGCAGCTAGGGGGCCAGAGAGCTACTCTTGCCCTTCTAGGATGGTGGGTCCTTGGTGGTTCTGTGATCACTCACTTCCTGCCCCTAAACAGGAAGTTCCTGTTGTCAGTCAAATCCTGTGCCTATAAAAATAGAACTAGTTTTGGGTGGGGGGAAGGAGGGCAATATAGTCCCAGCAGAGAAGTTCAGTCACACAGCAGTCCTTTCTCCTAGTGTCTTCTGCCAAGCTATTAGCAGAAACTTTCTAAGGCAGTCTTTAAATGTAGCTTCCTTCTAGCTAAGCCACTCCCCCTACTTACCAGATCTTTTTACAAGTAATTTAAACCTCACAGCAGTTAAGTCCTTTCAGTCACCTGAGATTTACACCTAGATAACTCTCCAGATACCCATTCAGTTCAGTTAACCCAAACTGAGCAGAGGAGTTCAGTCACACAGCAGTCCTTTCTCCTAGTGTCTTCTGCCAAGCTATTAGCAGAAACTTTCTAAGGCAGTCTTTAAATGTAGCTTCCTTCTAGCTAAGCCACTCCCCCTTCTTACCAGATCTTTCTACAAGTAATTTAAACCTCACAGCAGTTAAGTCCTTTCACTCACCTGAGATTTACACCTAGATAACTCTTCAGATACCCATTCAGTTCAGTTAACCCAAACATACACTTTTTTTTTGTATGTTAGTTTTTTACCCTAAATTAAAGGTCAAATACAAAAATTCTTCTACTTTAGTCCCAGCAGAGAAGTTCAGTCACACAGCAGTCTTTTCTCCTGGTGTCTTCTGCCAAGCTATCCGCCACTCCCTCCCTTGAATCTCTTGCTAATGCCATCCTTCAGCTCCCCCCGAGGGAGAAAATCCTCCTAGGGGACTTCAACCTCAACTGGCTAGCCCCTAACTCCTCCCGAACCAAAAACCTGATACTAGATGCATCCCTTACCCAAGTGATTGACATGCCAACCAGGCACAATGCTAAAACTGACAACCACTCACTTCTTGACTGGGCACTTACCTCCAACCCCGCTCAGATAATGGCTGCTGGGATCATGTCAGACTCCTTGAGCGACCACTGCCCTATCTACTGTATCTGGTCCAATAAACCCCCTAGGCCGGCTGCCAGACTGATCGTTGCAAGAAATTACAGAAGATTCGAACTGGCAGGCCTCTGCGCTGACCTCCTAAAGGCAGAATGGGGTCCTATTGTCTCCCTTCCCACCATAGATGCAGCCCTTGAATACTTTACCCACACGTTCCTGGGCATTGCAAACCGACATCCCCTGGAAAAAACTGAGAGTTCAGGGAAAGTTCCACAAATGGCTATACCCTGAGCTAAAACATACCATGCGGCTTCGAGACAAGGCATGGGGGCTCTACAAATCCTCTGGCACCACTTCTGACTGGGAGAAGTACCGATGCCTGAGGAACAAGTGTAAACAAGCCACAAAACAGGCCAAATCAAAATACCTCCGGGACCTCCAAGCGGGCAACCTAAGTGACCCAAAGAAGTTCTGGGGCCATACAAACTCCTCCTAAAGTGCATACTTAGGAACCATGTGTCCGCAGTACGTAGCTGGGAACTCACTCACCGTCGACCCCTCTAAGGTGGCAGAAGCTTCCAGCACATCCTTCACAAACCCCTCAGGCGCTCCCCTACCATGCCAGGACCTCCTCCTCCTCCTCTCACCCGCCCTAACACAATGCTCTCTTGACCATCATTCCACCTGAAACTAGTGGACCCCTGCATGGTACTATCACTACTTGGCAAAATTAACCCTGACTTGTCTATTGGGAATGACCAGCTAGAGCCACGCCTACTGAGGGCTGCGGCACCGGCCATTGCCTACCCCGTTACCCTACTCATTAACCGATCCCTCCTAGAAGGGATGGTCCCCAGTAAATGGAAAGTTGCCACCATAGTTCCAGTCCATAAAAAAGGAACCCGGGACAGGGTGGAGAACTACAGGCCTATCTCCCTGCTCTGCCCCCTGGGAAAACTCCAGGAAAGATTAGTCTATGATCAGCTACAAGACTACCTGGAACAACACCTACTCCTCTCCAAAGTCCAGCATGGCTTTCGGAAAGGCCATGGCATGGACACTGCCCTAATCAGACTGACATCTGACATACTCAACGCCATGGACCAAGGCACCCCAACGGGGGCACTATTCATCGACCTCTCCAAGACCTTTGACATGGTCAGTCATAAACTGCTCCTTACTAAGCTTCAAAGGCTTGGCATGGATCAGCTCTCTCTCTCTCTCTCTCCTGGACCACAAGCTACCTAACAAACAGAACTCAAACAGTCCGCTGGTAGGGAGTCCAATCAACCCCTAAGCCAGTGATCTCTGGGGTACCCAGGGCTCCATCCTAGGCCCCTGCTATTCTCTCTGTTTGTGAATGACATAGAAGAGGTGTGCACCCTGCAACCTAATACTATGCATCGCAGATGACACTGTAATCTACCACAGTGACCCCCAAACCTCTGTCATTGCACCGAACTTCAAGCTTGCCTGACAAAACTTGAAACATGGTTCACTGCCAACCACCTAAAGCTAAATGAGGAAAAAACAAAAGCAGTCCTTTTTGGGACCCGGCGACTGGGTAAAGACCGTAGAGGTCTTCTCCACATATCATCAGCCCAAGGAATGTGTGTTGAGGTCGCTGACCAGTTTAAGTATCTTGGGGTTACCCTTGACCAGGAGCTAACCTTCAAACCCCACATAGATGTCTTAACAAAGTCCATCCACCAGAGACTGGGCCTACTATACCGCCTTGGAAACTTCCTCTCTGGAGAAGCACGTAGAGCCATTGCGAACTGCAACCTCCTCCCCTCATTACTGTACGGCTCTCCTCTACTACAGTCCCTCAAAGAGACCGAGCTAACCAAGCTCTCCACCCTTTACTACCACATTGCTCACTTTGCAACCCACTCCTCCCCTAGGAGGCATCACTGTGAGGCTCTCATGGATCTTCACTGGCTGACACTTAAGCATAAACTATCCTTTTCCCCTGCCTGCCTTACCTACAAACTCCTCTCCATTCACCACCCACCTCACCTTAGCGACCTGCTTACCTCCAAAGTCTCCCTCCGTAACCTCTGGTCTACTTCCAGTCTGCTCCTAAACATACCCTGCATCCATACAAATCAAGGAAAAACGCTCCTTCCAGTTCACTGCCCCTCATTTCTGGAACTCGCTCCCCTCTTCCCTGCTTGACAAACCCTCCCTCTCCTCGTTTAAGGCTGGTCTTAAAGTCTACCTCCTGGAACTGAGCCTCTGCTGCTGCAACCGCTAGACAATACACCCTTCCTCTCCTTACCGTAATTTGGCTACTGACAAACTCTTTGCTCCCTATTGGACTAGCTAACCCCTATAGACTGTTACCTCTGTAGGCTCACATGCCCCACTGGCTAGGTACGTACTCTGCTCTGGTGTTTTTACCGAACTTGCTCCTACACCGGCTTACCGTCCCCTTGCCTCCTGTACAAACTGAGTATGTATTTTAGACTGTGTACTAATGTACCCCACTGACAATGCATGTTCTCTGACTCTGTTACTTGCTGTATGCTCTCTGTCTCTGCCTTACTGTTACCTAGCCTCCTGTACAAACTGTATATGTATTTTTAAGCTGCATACTGTACCTAATGTAAAGTAGTTGGTGTACTCACCCCGGGCCGCCCCTGAAAAAGGGACCTCTGGTCTCAGTGGGTTTTACCTGGTTAACAAAATCTAAATAAATAAAAGAAATAACATGGGTTAGGAAATGTCTGCCACCTGTTTGGTCAAGTCTTTGTTTTAGCCATGTTTTCAACAGGCCAACACCTATGAGTAGAATCATGTCCCTGCCAAACAGGGCATCTCATACATAAAAATTATTAGTCACTTCCATCCTAATTTCTATCACAACCAGGGCTGCAACCTACACTAATATATGTGTGTGTTTTGAGGGGAGGGGACAACATTCTGGTATTGGAATATTGCAGACATTTTTTTCATCCATTCTATGGTAAATTAGCCTGCAGTGTATCAAATATGATGGTAAATTAGCGGACTGTTATGGAAAACATCTTGGGATAACTGAGTTTACATAATGTACTTTTTAAAAAAATGTGGGGGGAAGACTGTAAAACTGATAGATATTTTTGGTTCATGACAGTTTTCCAATGGTCCATTTCATACAACAAATGAGTAACATCTGGAACATTAGTTGCACTAGGTTTACTCCTCGATCAGTCTCTGTACGCATTCAGTTTTACATCGTGTCATACAACTCTTCTGCCCTAGTGGTACACCTAGTACATCCAAAGCCATGCTATACTGTTCTGTGTGTGCATGTCAGGAATACTATCTAATACTTAATACTATCTAATGCTTTTATGTAAAAAGGGATTGGAAGGGTATCATTCTACGTGTTGTTCAATAGGCAGTTGCCATTTCCTCAGTACAGGTGAATTAGTACAGGAGGAGTTTTACACAGACGTGCACAGATGCAATGACTGTGCATCCACGCATTGTTTAATTTTATATTGATACAGGTGATGGCAGAATGGATAGTCCCTGGTACTGTGCCCAGTACTACACATATACATTAATGAATTATGAGACTAAGAAAATAGTTATCAGTTGAAATCGTTGATAAGTGAGAAATGAAATTGGACTCTCCAGTTTTAGAAAAGGAAGCTTTCAAGAGAGCATTGAATAAGCTATTAGTGCTTGGAATTGATGTATCAGAAGTTGTCACAGATGCACATAGATATCAGCTCTAATGAATAAGTGCCACTTTTGTGTAGGGTTGAAGTGCAGTTAACCCCATTTGTTTAACAGGATTATTATTTTCCACACTAGTAAACAGTTATATTACTGAAACTGTGTCGTGGTACAGATCTAGAGATTGTATTATTCATGTATTCGCTATTCTGATTTTCCAACAGAAAATGAATACCCACAAATCAGTCACTCCTATGATATATGGCATTGTGCTAACAATCTAGGAAAGCAATTAATTGCCATAAGTATATTCACTATTCTGATGATTTCCTCAACCACAGTCCCTCACAGACATGACATACTGATATGTTAACATCTATGCATGTGTCTGTTGTGCAGAGTACCTCTGAAACCTTGTTTTTATATTTTGTTTGCTTTTAAAAAGGGGTAAGCAATAAGACAAAATGGTTTTTACATTATGATGAAATAACTCCATCCATAGGGGTGCATTAAGGCATGAAACCTCATTCCAAGTGCCTATAGCCCTTACAAGTGGGGCCATTTTATCACAGTGCACAGACCTGGAGTGTCCTATTGTGTTAGTAAAGTAGTTTACTTTAATTAAAATGTGTTTGACAATATAAATAAACATTTGTAATAACTGGTGGCTCCCCTATAAAGACTGGATTTCCATTCCTGATAAAACACGCTAATACCCCACTGAATTCTGTAATAATGCAATAGAGGGTTCCTACTGTGTTTTCCTCCTCGCACTCTAACTTCACAATATTTCTGGTAGCACAGCGGCTGCTTGGGAATACACTGACTCACACAAATACAGTTCACAGTTTTTTTCTCTGTTGAAACTTTTACCTACTTATTACAAAACTATAAAAAGGCATGTTCAAAGTTTGTTTTATGAGGATTTTTCACACACAGCATCAGTGTGTAATTATATCATAAATGCCTCAAGCTTTACTGTCCGAGTCTATGGATTATAACACACCTCGGGTGTGTTGAAAACTTTAAACTGTGCACAAACATTATTGCGTATATATGTACTTTTCATTCAACTGTTTAACTGCACAACATGCAAGGATGTTATGCCTATCTGTTTTAGAGTTATACTTTTGTCATATTGTGCTGTCTGTAGTTTGATTGGGACAGACAAGGTGCAATGAAAGTGAATTGGCTTGTATTAGACCAGAGATATGGAGAAATTTGTTTTTTGACAAAAAGAAAGATTTCATAACAGGCCCTATTTACTAGCGTTCACTTGAACAACATGCCAGATGTCAAGTCATGATTTCAAGTTATTTTTTATATATGTATGCATTTATTTGTTTTTAAATCATCCATTTTCTTTTTTGGTATTACAGATCAGTCAGCAGAAGGACTGCAAAACTATTGCATCCTGGTGCAGTGACATCATGAACCACTTCTGGTTTTGCGGCAGGGTGGTACACAGTTGTGACAAATTCATGGTACATGTATTATGTTTGAATAAGATACATAGCAATGATGCAGATGTGGTAGGAACTTACAAACTCTAAGCTGTATCAAGATAATGGGTATACAACCAGAATAAGCAATCACAGACTTGCAAAGGTTCATGTAAATGTATTCAATAAAAACTATATCAGTTGTAAAATACATCAGTGGTCATGTGTGCACTTTTTAAAGGAAACAAAGAAGAATTACCAGCTTCCTGCAGCTGATTCCAAAATGCATGATTAGCACTTTTAGATAGTAAGAGATTTTCTTTAAAGTACCTGTAAATGCATTTTTAATCAGCGAAACAGCAAGCTACAACTTCCAATTTCTATTGCTGGAAATCACCATCTCACGAGCAACTGCATGCTTCCCTCACTTACTTTATGCTATCATGTCCTGCCAACTTCAGCCATTGGTCAGGCATGGAATTTTAGCATAAAGTAAGCGAGGGAAGGGTGCAGCTACTCATGAGATGGTGATTTCCAGTAATAGAAATTGAAAGTTGCAGCTCGCCGTTTCGCTGACTGAAAAAAGCATTCATAAGTACTTTTAAAAAATCCCTTACTGTCTAAAAGTGCTAACTGTGCATTTTGGCATCAGCTGGGGAAAGCTGGTAATTGTCCTTTGTTTTCCTTTAAAGAGGCACTGTCAACCGGCGTAGGCCTCGAATTGACGCTTTTTTTAAAAACACGTTATGAATGTTCATGTTCTGCAGAAACTGCTTATTGAACTGATTGTTTAATTCTGATCCCTTTTTCTTTTAAAAAGTGAAAAACAGGCAGCCCACCATACTGGTGTTACCACACAAAAATGTATTTGTTTGCAGTCCTTGATCAACTCAGATTGCAATTTTTCTAGAGTTGGCAACACCCCCAACATAATCTAGCCACTCATGATGCAGTGGGAGGAGAGAAGGCTATTACATCATGAGTGGGTGCTTTTTTTCGCGGGGTGTGCCTAATGCTCAGGAACTATGCAATAAGAGTGGAACAAGGATATGAAACAAAGCAAAGCAAAGTTGGGTATAACTAAACCATTAGCACGCATTTCCGTTCTACTGAGAAAGGAAACAGATACAGCAATCAGCAACATGAATGAATTTTAGAGGAGGTAACTAATCATAAAATGTTGGTTTTCAACTAGAAATAATATACAAAAAGGGCTGATGGTGGCTTACAGCTATTGCTTAACAAGTTTCCTACACAGATAAAATGACCAAAATGTTAAATGTTTTAAAGTTTGTACTTCTCTTTCAGTCATATCACAAGGGCATGTGGAGTTCTTTACTTCACCATGTTATGAATGAACACAAGTGGGCCTTGTCACAAACGCACTCAGCAGGTCAGGCCCTCTGCTCCCACAGTGCCAACCTCCGAGTGCAATAGTGTGAACAGGTAACCGACAGGGTAACCCTCCTGTCTACTTTTGGGTCTGAATCACCTTTAGTCTCAAGTAGTTCTGGGGGGATTCAAACTGTGAATCTTATGCTAGCAAACCCAATGTGTAGGCTCAGATATGTATCTTCTTCGGGGATTGCAGTGCAATCTTTCACCAGGGGTACCAAGCTAGGCTTCCAAAATGAACCCTTAAAACTCTGTAAGAAACCTTAGGTATATTCTTACCTTTTCCTAGTTAAGTAACACCATCAAGCCCTTCAAAACTGCTGTCAGACTTAACTACGTATACATCACATGCAAAAAGAGCTTGGAAGACACCCCCAGGCAGCATCTTGAAAAAAGATTCTTTACTAAAAGATGATAAAAGTATGAAAAATGTAAACACAGAACAATATATCAAAGAGTTCACAATCACATAAAAGAACAAGGGAAAAGTACAAAACAAAAACTCCTACCACAATACATTTAGATCTTTGTTGTCTAAGGTATTGCCTCTGGAAGTGTTTTAAAGTTAGATCAGAGAGCTGTGTCTCTCTAGAGTCCCAAGATGGTATGACCACATTTCAGACACAAGTATCAGTTTAAACTCTATGTCTCCACACCGCTTCTGGGAGTCATCTAGCTCCTGCTTTTAGAATATAAGATTACAAAAAATGATTTCCTATCAGGAGGTATTTTAAATAAGGTGCCATCAGAAGAAAAAAGACATTTCCTATCTATAACTCCTTAATTGCACATGTTTCCTTTGAACTTAGCAATCCCACACTGGCACCAATGTGTTAAATAGATAACAGGAATCAGCCTAATGACGTCCTGTTTCTGAAGTCATAAAGTCACATTTGGTTTGCACTTCAAAAAGTCTAGGCATGTCATAAAAAGGTAATAAAATGCTATTCTGAAGGAAGTCAGTTAATTAAATGGCTCCTGGTCAGTTTACATATCCTGTAGCTTCACTGAAACCTGGGGTGGGGTGGGGGGGCCATCCATGGAGCACAGGCTGTCTTATGTGAGACAATCACATACAATATTTTTATATTACACATACCATACAATAATCATAACCAGCTGGCCAAGCATCACAGGCCTTCGGCCAGGGTTTGGGAGTTGTGCAATGTGCACATGGACAGCTGTCTAATGAAAGAACTAAAGACTGGCTTGTCAGAGGCTCTGTTGCTCAAAATGAATTTAAAAAACCCCTCTTAGACAGGAGATTTATTGGAAACATAACATTCCATATTTTCTTAACTTCAGGTTTGTGATATTTTATTGACCCAAGTTAGAAAGTGAGCATGGGGCATCACAGGGTCGCGGGGGGGGGGTTGGCATGGACAGCTCTCCACCTCCGGGGGGGGAGGGTTGTGGTTTCCCAACATGCTAGTGACACCCAGTGGAGACCAAGTGTCCAGCAGCCTGGACTGCCTGGCACTGCGGAGGTATCGGCAGACATCTGTGGGATGGGTGTGGGAGTACACCCCCGCCCCGTGCTGACATCACTGCATGTCTGTATCTCCTAGGGAACCAAGCTAGAAACCCCCTGGTCACAGAGCTCCATGATGCCCCTGGACTGCCTCCTGAATGATGCCTGAGGCATAAGCCTCGGCTGGGGCCTCTGGTGGATTTCGTCCCCCCCTCCCCCCGTGGGCTAACAGAAATGAAAAAAAATATGTCTTTGAATATTTGCATGAACAAAAAAAAAATATATATAACAGTCCACTAGAATTGTCAGTATGATGTTATGTCAATTGGCCATAATCATGTAACAGTTTTGCAGTTTGCTAAAATTGTGCAACTTTCAAGAGATGTTACTCACTGCATGTTTCTGTTTATTACTTTCAGAACCACATCAGAACTAGAACAGTTTCATCAACATGTGCTGATGTATAAATCTCAGAGTAAGCAGTCTGGGTCCAAAAAACTGAGCTGGCTCAGCAAGGAAGTGGAGTGGAAGGTGAGGGAAAAGAGATTGGCCTACATTAGGTTCAAAAAATCGGGGCATTAGGAGGATAAAGAGGTGTTCACAAAGGCATCTAGGGAGGTGACCAGGTCAGTCAGGGTGGCCAAGGCAGCAAAGGAGCTGAAGTTGGCTCAGGGGATCAGAAAGTGGGAAAAGGGGTTCTTTAAATACATAAGGGAGAAGAGGCATTATAGAGATGACATTGTTAGAATCAAGAGGTTTAGGGGATGGACAGAACAAGGGGAAGAACAGGCAGAGGTACTCAATGAGTACTTCTGCTCGATGTTCATAAAAGAAAGGGATGGCCTAATACCGCAGGGGAAAGGGGGCAAGGGTGAAGGAGGGGCAGAGATAACAGATGGGATCATCCAAGAGGACAGAGTTGTGAAGGGTCTTAAAGCCTTGCGGGTGGACAAGGTACCAGGACCAGATGGTGTACACCTAAGGGTCCTGAAGGAACTGATGGAAGTGTTGGCAGGCCCTCTAATAGACCTCTTCAATGCCTCCTTGGAGATGGGGAAGGTGTCCAGGGACCAGAGGATGGCTCACATGATGTCCCTTCACAAGAGTGGACCCAAGGACCAACTGGGCAACTACAGACTGGTAAGCTTAACATCCATAGTGGGGAAGTTGATGGAGACCATTAGAAAGGAGAGGTTGATAACCTTTCTCAATAGTAATGATCTATAGGATGAGAGACAGCATGGGTTTGTCTCGAGAAGATCGTGCCCAACTAACCTGATTAACTTCTTCAACTGGGTCACTTGGGTGGTTGACGAAGACCACGCTGTGGATGCCCTGTACCTGGACTTTAGGCTTTCGACTCAGTGCCCCATGGGAGGTTAATGAACAAGCTGAGGGACATGGGGATGGGGGAGAAACTGGTGGGGTGGGTTGAGAGCTGGTTGCAGGGCAGACAACAGAGGGTAGTTGTAAGGGGGGAAACATCCAAGCCAAGGCCAATAACAAGTGGGGTACCGCAGGGTTCAGTGCTGGGCCCTGTTTTGTTCAATGTCTTCACTGGAGACATTGCAGAGGGAATCAAGAATAAGATCAGCCTGTTTGCAGATGACACTAAGATTTGTGCAAAAGTGGACAATGAGGAAGAGAGGCAGGCATTCAGGGAGGATCTAGCTAAACTCAAACACTGGTCTAGGGAGTGGCAGTTGGGGTTTAACACTAGGAAGTGTAAGGTCATGCACCTCGGAACAAGAAATCCCAGGACCAGCTACTGGCTGGGGGGGTGCAGGTAACAGCTTCAGAGGTGGAAAGGGACCTTGGGATAACAGTCACAGGGGACATGAAGGTATCAGCACAGTGTAGGAGGGTGGCAGCAAGGGCAAATAGAATGCTGGGGTGCATTGCCAGAGAGATCACATCTAGAAAGGAAGAAGTCATCCTGCCCTTGTATAGGTCACTGGTGAGGCCACACTTGGAGTACTTGTGCAGTACTGGTGCCCATACCTCAAAAAAGGATGCAAGATTACTGGAGGGAGTGCAGCCCAGGGCTACGGAAATAATCATGGGACTAGAAGAGTTTCCGTATGAGGAAAGATTGAGGGAGCTCAACATGTATTCACCAGAAGACAGAAGGGAAAGAGGGGACATGACAGAGACATTTAAGTACTTGAAAGGCATAAACAAAGTCAGAGAGGGGGGATTATTCCGCTTAAAGGGGGGAAGGGTCACTAGCCTGAAATTGGGAGGGGGGAGGTTCAGGAGGGAGATGGGGCCCTACTTTACAGAGAGAGTGGTGACAAGATGGAACGCACTGCCGGAGGAGTTAATTGAACTGAGGATAGTGGATAGCTTTAAGCGGCATGGTACAGATCTTGGGATAGAGTCAAGGGCAGGATTAGTACAGACAAGAACACAAAGGGGGGAAAGACCAGGAAAGGGAAGGAAGGAGGGGTTTGGGTGGGGCAGGGACAGCTGTAGTAATATAAAACTAGGAGTTGCACAATCGGGCAGACTTGATAGACCTGTGGGCCTTTTTCTGCTGGCAATTTCGTATGTTCATAAAGCAAGATGCTACATTGCTGCAGTAGACTACAACAGTCACCTTGGACATGTGGACAAGTGATGTGCCTTTCTGCTTTTTCTACTAGACCTTCAAAGACAGAAATCTTACTGAATATGCTATAGATGTGAAGGAAAAGAACTGCATTGATTTGTGTAACTACTAGCATTGAAAATGCCTCATGTTCAATAGGATGTGGGTTATGGTAAACACATGACAGGGTGTGCAGTAATGATAAATTGCACCAAGTCAGTTGTGAGGCATGAGGTGCAGCCAACTGCCTTCACCCACCTCTGGAATGTGGTAATTTCTGGCACCTTTAAAATTATTTCAGAGTTAAAAAAAAACAATAGTAATGGAAAGTAAAAATTTGAGCTGAGCAGTAATTGAAAGTAATGCATGGTCATGTGATCAGTTTTGAACAGTCACATTGCTTGTTCGATTCAAGCCATGTTATGAGCAGACTGAGTTAGAAAACCACAATAGAAGTAAGTAAATCCCATTATAACCCACGCCCTAGAGAAGAATACTGACGATATACAATGTTTCCCTTTACTATTTGTAACCCCCCGCTAAAAAAGGCAAAATTAGTTTTGTTTTGGCATTTTTAGAAATGCTTGCTGATTTTGTTATTGTGTAATTAATAGAAGTTCTGTGCCACTAGGTAGAATGTGAGATGCACCCCAGAACTCAGACAGTGATATAGTTAGTCTTTTTTTTTTATTACTCTGTCTTCTTTTGGACAAAGCAAGGAGATAGTACTGAGCACCGTGTATGTGACAGAAACTGATGTTAAATGTTTCTCTACTACACACACTGCAAGGAGCAGTATTGTGAGCATAAAATGAGAAAGATTTTATTAAGTAATAAAAAAAAACACAGAAACATAGACTTTGATGGCAGATAAGGACCGCTTGACCCACTTAGTCTGTCCATTTCCCTACCTATTGGATAAGCTGCAGATCCTAGTTAACCAACAGCCTACGTCTTCCTACCCCCCCCACCAGAATTGCCTTATGTCTGTCCCATGCATTCTTGAATTCCCCCACTGTTTTTGACCCCATGACATCCTCGGGAAGGCTGTTCCATGCGTCCACCACCCTCTCTGTGAAAAAATACTTCCTCACATTGCCCCTGAGCCGTCCCCCCTCTGTCTTCAAATTGTGTCCCCTTGTTCTTGCACATCTCTTTTTCTGAAAGATGCTTCCCTCTTGGACTTTGTTGATTCCCTTGAGGGATAACAATATAGAGGATATTGTATGAGCAATCTAAAACAAGGCTATGTTTCATTCGAGAGAGTTACATGGTAACAGAAGACCTCAAGAGTGCGGTGCAACCTCAAGATTGAAACAGCCTCATATGTGTCTGGTTGCTCATACACAATCTTTTATAGTGTATGGGCAACCATTATTTCAAGCCTGTGCCCAGCACATATGAAAAATGATCCCCTCTTGCTCTGCTATTTCCTTTACCATTGCAGGGCTTGGGACCATAGCATTTTTATTAGTCACCACTCACTTCCGGGTTCAGCACCCTCCCTGTGACAGCCGCTTCATCGGGTATCATGGCTTGAATAAAGGCGGCCCTAGAAAACATTCTCTGTTGTTGTACTGGTGCATCACAACAGCATGATGATGTAGCTACTGCAATGCAGCATATAGAATAGTGGATGGGTGACCATCCACAACAAGGCTGTGTTTCCATCGAGGGAGTTGATGACATCATAGAGACCTTGAGATGGAAACATACCCTTAGTTGTGGATGGTCACTCATCCACTATGAAGAGTTGTGCAGAAGCAGTGCAAATTGTTCAAGGGAGTTTTGTGTGGTGGCACCAATGTGGCTGACAGTTTGTTTTTATCTTTGTAAACAAAACCCAGAATCAAAATTGAGCAACAGTTTACAAATGCTGTCTTGACAGACTATGGCCAATCATGAAACTATGGACAATGTATGACACAAAATAGTTGACAGTGTCCCTTTCACAGTGGCAAATCATAAAAAGCAAGCATATATACCGGCATGCATGATATGCAGAGTTCTGGATTGAACCCACAGTACAGTTTCTCAACTTCTGTTGGTATCTGTCTGCAATGACTGCACACACACCAATCAGGAATGCATGAGGAAAAATAAACATGTGAAGAGTCATTCACATTACCTTTGGATTCTATTATGTTAAACACAGGACCTGGTAGTTGATATGCCATCTATACCATTAGTTCCCTCATGCGCACAGTATCCATATTGGAGACTAGATGCTGGAAAACATAAACAACCTAGCTGAAGTCTATTAGATATTTTTACTCTACTGTAATAATGCCACACAACAGTCAAATATAAATGCAAATAACAATGCAGATAAATGTTCTCATGCCATCAGTACTATCATCCCAGGAACATGTAACTTTGTTCCAGCCATTTTGTTCCATAACAACTTGCCCCGGAATATTACTTTCAACATCAGTCGGCTCCCACTTCAGTTCATCCCAGGACAATGCAGTCACTCAACAGATTGTACTGTACTGCAACAATATTCACAGTACGAGTTCAAATTATACACACTTTGAACACATTGCCTAATCTGGTGGGTATAGTGCGGAGAATATTTAATAATAATTATGCTGGGAGTCAAATTGTCCAGGGAGCAAAGTGATGTGGGTAACCGACTGACACCAAAATGAATAGTCAGAGACAAGCTGGCATGGAGGAAAATAACCATAATGAACTGTGAATCACCCTCATCATCCCTGTTCATGGATCACAATAAGACAGCATGCCAGCAAGTCACAAAAGTGAATACATAGGGCTCAATTTTCAAAGCCCCGAGTATGATGCAAGGTGTCTGTGTCAAATATAATCGATGCAAATGGCACCTTGCATTAAAAGAGGTGCCAATCTCCATTTTTGAATGTGGTCTGTATCAAAAATGGGTGTCACTGTGCCAAACTGGCACTATGCCAACATTGTAACTAAAATCAAGATGCGCCAGGTCGCAAGGGGGCTTGTGCTTTGCTGGAGGTGTACTGTCCCTTTTTTTGGAATTTTGCAAGCCCCACCATGTACACAACAGGGGACTCTGCTTAGACCAGCTAGGTGGTGGTCTAAGGGCCCTTCACCACTGCACCACAATGTGGCAATTTCGGGAGTGTGGACCTGCCAGGAGGGAACTGGGGCAAGAAGAAGCATGTGGGGGTGCCCTGGGGGGCATGGGGAGATGGCATAAGACCAGTGTGGTGATGTGGCAACTTGTCAGGGCAGATGAGGCAATGACTGGCAGTTGATTGGCTGGCGGTTCAGGAGGGTTCAGGGAGGGGATACTGACCTGGCCCCAGGTGGGCATGGCCGTGGCACCTGCCCCACAGGTGCCACTAGCCAGAAACATGTGCATGGGATGCTTTGTCTGCAGGGTGAGAGCTGGCAGTGGTGGAGGGAAACCTTCTCTAGGCACCAAAGCAGTCCCCTGGCACCCAGTGCCACCCCGTGTCATGGCAGACTGCCTCCCATGTACATGCTTCTCACTAGTGGCACATCTGTGGCAGGTGCAATGGCTGTGCCCACCTGGGGCCAGGTGAGTTTTCCTCCCTGCCAATCCTCCCCAAACCACCAGCCAATCACTTGCCAGTCATTGCTACGTGCAGCCCAGCTGGGTGCTACATTATCACACTGCCCTTCCGTCATCTCTCCAGTGCCCCCTAGGGTACTGCCCATGCTTCTTCTTGCCTTGGCCACCTACTACCATGCACTGACACACACACACACACACACACACACACACACACACACACACCCTTTGCCCCCCCCAAGTAGTGTGCCATGGTGGGGGTTGGGGGGGCCGATGCCAGCAGTAATTCCTTTAGGTGTGCCACCATTTTTTACGCTGACCTGCAGTTGCAATGACTCCTGGGTTTTTGGTGCAGGAACCTCCCCTTTTATAAAATTAGATGCAGAGTTCCTGATGCACCAGGAGTTCACTGCAGCCCTAGAGTGACGTAACTTGTGTCGTTCTAAGGGCTTTATGAAAATCGAGACCATAATATCTAACAACCTGGACTGCTACTCTGCATAACATGAGAGGTCTGAATGCCACATGTAAATTTCCTGTCACAAGTTTGCAGATGGTTGGCATTACTGAGAAAACACCATCTAGTAGGACTCAATGCAAATTGTGGGTAACATGAAAGATAAGCTAGAGAACTGTGTACCATATTGCCCACCTTGTGTCCCTGCGGCACACAATCTGTTTTCAACAAGTGATAGTCAAAGATAGTTTACATGCAGATTATGTACTGAATCCACATTTCTACAATTTGAACTATGAATAAATAGTAGTAGTATCTGTGAAATGTCACCAGCCAACAAATATATAGCAGGAGGAGAAGACCAACGTGTGGCTGGCTGTCTGTGTTTGTCTCTGTCAGTAGTTTAGTTTTTGTGGATTTTCATGTGTTTCTGCTTGGAAGAACTGGATCATTCTTGGACATGACATATATGAACATTTTCTAGACTAAGAAACTGTAAAACATCACCACCTGATATTAGCATTCTCATCATATATCAACTTTTTTGGAAGCCATCAAAAGCAAAAGTAAGGTCAGTAAATCTGTTATATAAGCTCTGAGTTGTGAAGCGCTACATTGAATCCACATTTCCATATGACTTGTTCCTTAAAGGATCTGTTATTGTCTTTGTGGTCTATTCACAACCATTTTGGATAACAAATGGAAGACACTAACAAAGGATTTTTACATCCTGCATAAGCCCCAGGCCAGTGTTCATCACTTTCAGGAATTTAACACATTCTGGGTCTTTGATCTACAGTAACAACAGTTTGCTGGACCCCAGTAGTTCACCATTTCCTGTGGATTTGATTATTTTTCATCATTTGACTCCTGGTACCTTGGACAAGATTACTATATTACATATCCCTGAATATAACTATCTGCATGGTTTAATATTGCTACATCAAGAATGCAACCTAACCCCATGAGCGGGCCAGGGTATACTGGGCTGCAGGGAAATGGCTGGAAACTTGCTACGATGACTATTTGCAGCCTAATTCCAAAGATGCCCCAACTGCAGGTATGGGCCACCCTACATAAACCTGATATACTTTGCCTGACTGAGACTTGGCTATCCATCCCTGGTCAGGGATAATGAGATAGTGCTCCCAGGTTACAATACCTTTAGATGTGATAGGAATGGGAAAAGAGGTGGCAGCTGTCTCATTTATTTATGGAATACCCTACAAGGCGTTGTGCTCCCCATCACAACCTGCAGCATTGACCATGAGCTCCTTGCAGTTAGAATCGTTTTTGGTGAACATAAAAATCTCTGGTCATTGCATGCATCTACCTCCCACCAAAAATGGCCAAAGATGGTCTAATTAAACTACTAGGGTGCTTGGCTGGTGTTATCAACAACTGTGAGCTCATCATGACTGGGGACTTCAACATCAATTGGCTTAGTAATGAATCAACCAACCAGAAGGATACCATAGCCAGTTCCCTCCTCACACAATTAGTCACAGAGCCTACTAGAATGAACCATAAGACTGGTAAGCACACGCTCCTGGACTGGTTCCTTGCAAGTTTACCTGACAGGATTACCGATGTTTTGGTACTACCGGATTCGCTAAGCGATCACTCCCCTATCACCTGTCTGTGGTCTAATAAATTCAAAAAAGCGCCACCTGTCTTTGTGAACAGCAGAATTCTCAGGAAAGGGCAGCTCTCAGCTTTCAAGGAGGCACGTTCTCAGATTGATTGGTCTCCCCTTAAGGTACTGCATGACCTTGACATAACACTCCAGTACTTTATTGATAACTTTAATAGCGTTTGTGACAGATTTGCTCCATTCAAAAAAGAAAAGCACGTGGCCATAACAATGGGTGGATTATTAGTGACCTTCTAGATCACATGAGGGCAAGGGACAACCTTTGGTATCAAGCCAGGGCCTCTGGTAAGCCCAGTGACTTTCAAAGATACAGGGCAGCCAGAAACAAATGCACACATCTCATCAGGAATGCTAAGGCTAATTTCTGCAAGGATAAATTGGAAAGAACCTGGGGTAATGGCAGGCGGTTTTGGGACAATATAAATGCACTCACAGGGAAGGATGACAAAACACAGCCATCACTGCTAAACATTAATGGCACAAATACCATGGACCCCAACACCATTGCCGAAGAGTTCAACTCCACCTTCACGGATCTTAGCTCTGTTCTATGGGCTGAATACCTCAAGCCTATCAAAGCTGATAATAGACGCCCACCGGACATCAACTCGCACCCTCAATTTTACTTCAAGAGAGTCACTGTCAAAGAAGCACTGGCTTATGTTAAAAAGGTCCTGGGAAAAACCAGAATGGGGTCTGACAACATTGACATGAAACTGCTGATGCTGGCAATCTATGAAGTCATCGCTCCCATCACTATGATTTTCAATAAATCCCTCCAGCTCGCCAAATTCCCTTCCCTTGGAAACAAGCGCTGGTGACCATGGTGCATAAGAGAGGAGATAGGTCACTGACCGCAAACTTCAGGCCCATCTCTATCCTCTCCCCCCTCTCTAAAGCACTGGAAAGGATTGTGGCAGACCAGTTTACTGTCTATATTCACAAATACCAGCTGCAACGTCCCCAGCAGCATGGCTTTAGGAAACTCCACAGCATGGACACTGCACTGGTGGATTTCACTGAGTATGTCCATAAGGCATTGGATAAGGGAAAACTGGTTGGGTCCATCTTCATTGACCTAACAAAGGCATTCAACACAGTCTGCCACCCACTCCTCTTGTCTAAACTGCATGCCCTTGGTGTTTCTCCAAATGCTGCTCTATGGTTCCAGGACTAATTTAACTCCCAGTCTCAAAGGATCAAGATAGGTCACTCCATATCTGCATCCAAGTAAGTCTCGCTAGGGATGCCTCAAGGGTCCATCCTGGGTCCACTGCTCTTCAGCATGTTCCTGAATGACCTACCCGATTCCTGCACTAGCAAAGTCATTCTATACGCCGATGATGCTGTCCTACTTAGCTGTCACTCTTGTGTAGAGCACCTATAGGCTGTGCTACAATCATCCTTCCAGGAACTGGAGACCTGGTTCTACTCCAAAGGTTGCTACTAAACTACAAAAAAACCAAGACGATGCTCCTCTCTAGTCCCCAACTAAAAAGGAGATGCCTAGAACTAACAATCACAAATCACCTGACTGCCCATCTGGAACAGGTTCACTCCTTCAAGTACCTGGGTGTCATTGTGGATGATACCCTCTCGTACGTTCAGCACATTGTCATGATGGTGAAAGCTGTGAACACTAAATTAGGGATCCTGTTTAGGCACGAGAAAAGCCTGACTGCTGAAGCCCTCTAGCTCTCAGTCTCCAGCTCTGTCCTCTCCCTGGTCGACTACAGGCCAGTGGTTTATGGTGCTGCCACTGATACGGCCCTCAGAAGGGTTGCCACTGCCCTTAACAAGGCTTGCAGACTATTGCTAAAGGCTGACCGCTTCATGCACACTTGTACCCTGTATGGTCTGGCCCACATACTACTGCTTCAATCCAGAATCAGATACCAGACTTGCCTGCTAGGGAGAAAGGCCATGCTCTCCCTAACCCGTACCTGCATTGCAGACCTGGTAAAGGAAGGAAACAAGCTCCAAATACAACACATGAAGAACAGTGACAACACAGCTTGATGTCCCATTTCATAGAACTTTCCTAGGACAAAGGTCCTTCATGTACCGAGCTCCACTATGGCTAAATGAGATCCCTGCTGCAGCTCTCAATACAACAGATGTTCAGTCCTTTAAAAGAGAACTAAAGCAATACCTACTGAACTCAAATGCCTGTGGCTGCCTTACCTGAATCCATATGCTCAACCCAGATATCCCCCTCATCTGTCTGCACTTTTCTATTGTTTTACCTACCCTGGGCCCCCACCTGCCATCCCTTGCCACCCCTCCAAGGTCTCTCCAACTCCCTCCCCTCCATACCCCCAACACCTCCCCTTTCTACCCACTCTCCCCCCTAAATATTCTCCTTCTCCCAATCCCTTCTCTCTCTCTCTCTCCCCCTTGCTCTGTCCTCCTCTCTTTCTCTCTCTCTCTCTCTCTCTCTCTAATCTACCCCTCATTTGCACTCTTGCCCCTTTTCTTTCTCCTACCCTTTCTGATACTCTACCTGACAGGCCCCCCAGGGCAGCTATGCCACTCATTGCTAATTGGGAAACCCCATTCGCATTCTCCCCCTTTCTTTCTCCTACCCTTTCCAAGACTCTACCTTGACAGGCCCCCCTGGAGCAGCTATGCCATATGTTGCTAATTGGGAATCTCCTCCCGCTGTTTAATTTCAGTTGTCTAGGTTATTCAAATTTATTATTTATCTATATTCTGTATTACATGGCAATCTTATGTTTTGTGTTAACTGTCAAGTTTTTGTTATGTCTCTGCTGTTTTACATCCTGACATGAAACCTTTGTAAAAGAGTGTATATTCCAAGGTTGTATCCAAATTATCAAACAAATAAATAAATAAAATAAATATACTGTGCTTACATATTATACGACACACATGACTCATTAGACAACCAAGGCAGATGACACACATACTGTACTTGTAATGAATGAATTCAAGCACGCCATCTATCCTAATATTGCATCCCATTGCCAATTCAATCCCTGCTAGAAGACCTGTGACTTATTTGTTGTCTACAAGAGAATGTTCTTAGTGCAGCACCTGATAGATTCATTTCTGACTGATATGATAACTGGATTAATGCACATACATTATCATTCCTATTACCACATGACCCTCTATGTCTTCCTCTTCCAGTGTCATGATATCTTCCTGCTTGGTTTCTTCCATGTAAGAGAGGCATCATCTCAAATGAATTATTTAGAAAGCTCTGGATGGTTAAAAAAAGAAATAATAGTACATCTGCAAAGAGAAATACAAAAGAAGCAAAATCATAAAAATTAAGCACAGTCATCACTTATAACACAAATTATGGAATGAGAAACACCTTTCAACATTGTTAGCATGTAAAATGTCAATGGCTGTAGTGGGACAAAAATTTAAGAAAAGTTTGAATGTGGGGCAAAACCTTATAGTGAAAGGGTTTTTGTGATGAGCAAGGCAATAGCATGCTGTTGTATGGGGAAAGAATACACATGGGAAGAATTTTTTATGTAGGACTTCAATTTTTACGGAAGGTTTTATTATGAAAGTGAAATCACTATAGAATAGCTCACAACAGCAGTAGAGCCTGCAGGAGGCAAATTTAGGTAATCAAGATGACAAACCTGTAACAAAGTAAAGGGGTTACACTCCCTGATGTGGTGCTGTTACTTGAGGTCACTGTTGGTACTGTATCTGGTAATCAAAGTGAGCTACTACCACCATTTCTGTCACTATGGGGGCTTCTCGAGGGAGACACAGCAAAATGTATGGCTTCAATTCAGTAGGCAGATGAAACCTCAGCCAGATCCCATGACAATCAATGACTCCACTGCATGCATGAATGTCTCTTCAGCACCTCCACCCTTGGCTGTGGGCATCTTCAATATATCAGGTGTTGCTTCTGCCACATTGCTATGTATTGGATGTCAGAGTGGGAAGCCATGGCCCACTACTCAGTGTTATCAGACACACTGTATCAGATGACATAAATGAAGACAGTCAATGCATCAGTGAAATCAAGATTGCTAGTGGGATGATCGTGTGAATAAGGAGGTGTATAACAAGCATAATGAGAGATGTGATGTAGCACATGTGTGGGTCACTAGTGAGACACCACCTAGAGTACTGTGGGCAGTCCCAGATACCACATCTTCAGACAGATGTTAACAGAGTAGAGGCAGGCCAAAGGAAAGCAATGAGGTCAATCAAAGGGTGAAAATTGTTTGAATAACAGGTTAGAATTAATAAACTAAAATTATTCACCTTACAGAACAGACGATAAAGAGGGAATTTACTACTTCTTTATAAAATCCTACAAAACCCAAATTTAATGGCCCAATGTGGTATAAAATTTAATCCCACGACAAATAACCTTAGATCCCATAACATCCAGTTAATTGTTCCCAGGGTAAATACAGTCAAACGCAATAATTTTTTACACAGTTAGAATAGCTAGAATTTGGAACTCCCTGCCATGCAATTTAGTCCATGCCCCTATCCTGGAAACCTTTAAAAAATAGCTTTACATGTTCCTGGTCCAGAATGTGTTCAGACAATGAGCCCACTAAGAGTGAGAGACAATTCAATGGGCCTTTTTGCCTACTTTGTCTTCAAAAAACAAGTAATACCAAGTAACTACAATGGTGATCAGTCTACATTGCAAACGGTATGAGAAAAGAGTACAGAACCTGAACAAATGTACCCTACATGAGAGGACAAAGTTAAAGATACTCATAGGTACCCTTGGAAATTACAATTCAATGGGAGAAAATCACTCAAGAACAAGGGGTCAACACTGGACGATTAAAGAGGATAGATTCCATAGATGTATGTAGAATTACCTCTGTACATAAATAATAATACATCCCTGGAAAAGCATCACAGTGGTGGAAGGTGAGAAAACTGTGTTGGGGTCAACAATTCATAGCAAAGAAACAAGGGCATCACAGTGGAAAGGGAAGATTTGAGGTAAAGGATGTGCAGGTCAACCAGTATCTACAAGGTCCATGAAAGGAGGAAAACATGACAAAATAAATCAGCCAGTTAGATGTATCTCACTAAAGTTGAGGGCAGGAAGGGTTGATGCCAGTGAAAAAGTATTAAAACTTCCACAGAAAGATTTCTGAAAAAAGTGTGAAGTCATACAAGGCTTGGTATAATTCATCTATGTACAGACAGCACGTGTACCTACAAATTCACAAAAGCATGGACAACCCACACAACCTATGTACCATACAAACTAGTAAGTGAGACATACTGATAAAGAAGAAACTTACATAGCCTGCCATATTCACAGACAAAACAATGAACATAAAATAACATTAGAACAGAGCAGAACCCTCCCAAATAATGAAATTTGCATGTAGCTGGTCTCGAACCGTGACATGCACAGCCTCACAGTTGAAATACAGACATTGCCTCACTGTTACTGGCATATTTCTTCATATAAATTGATAAATCATATAATATAATTCATCACCAATGACAAAATGAGAGGCATCGTAACACTGTGACTATCAACACCAGATCTCACTCTACTACTCACAATATTCAAGTGTAACAGTTCTATGGATATGAACAAGTGCTATATCACCACACATTCCACAACTAAAGATAGAATTAAAAAAAATCACAATAGAGAGCCCTGTCACTACACCAAAGTACTATAGGTACTCATCGTCACAGCCCCACTCAGCAGGTCAGGCTCTCTGCTCCCACAGTGCCAACTTACGAGCGCAGTATTGTGAACAGGAACAGAACAGGTAACCCTCTTGTCTGTTTTGTGGGTTTGAATCAACCTTTGGTCTCAAGTTCTGGAGGGATTCAAACTGTGAACCTCTTGCTAGTGTACCCAATGTACAGGCTCAGATAATTCGGGCTCTTCAGGGAAGTGCCAGATATCTTTTGCCTATGGGCACCTAACTAGGTGTACAAAATGAACCCTTAAAAACTCTATTAAAGGCCTCAGATAAACTCTTACCTTTTCCCAGTTTGGTAAACCAGCAAGCTTTTGCACAGTGTCAACTTTAATCATATATGCTTCACTTGTCAAATAAAGAATTTCAAAGGCACACCAAGTAGTCTCTTAAAATAGAGGTTTACTTTAAAATAGAAAAAAATATGTATACTGTAAATACAGAACAATATATCACAAAACCATACAATCACTTAAAGGAACAAGGTTTAAAAGTGCAAATTCCTACCAACCATACACTTAGACTGGTCTATCTAATGTATATCTTCTAATAGTGCTGACAGAGGTTTCTTCTTCAGAGTCCAAACATGTATATATCTCACTCTAAAGGTCTGTCACAGCATGATTAAAACACTGTCTTGAACCTGCCTTCTCCATGATGTCACCCAGCTCCTCCTCTGTTTATAAAAAAATCATACAACCAGCATGTCTCATCATTCAGAAGGTGCCATCAGCAAAAACTCGTTTCCCCATGATCTTTTGATCTAGAGTGTCTTCCTGTCCTTCACAGACATCAAATGACCTTTGTAACTTAGCACCCAAGAGACATAACCTGTATTCTTCCTCTAAAAGTCATAAAAGTTTATGATTTCTATCCTAGCAGCTGGCAGCTACAATTAAGACAGATAAACAGGAAATCCTTAATTTATGTGTCTTCTAGTCTTCAATTATCTTGTAGCTGAAACCTGTGGTGAGGGGGTCATCCCACATGTTGTCTCAGCATGTCTCATGAGAGGCACTGAATAACACATTTTTATATTACAAAAAGCATAGCATAATCAGAACCAGCTGTCCAAGTGTCACACTCATATCGTGTGCAAGAAAATGAGCTCAGTTTCCATTCTGGCTGACACACACTGCCCTAGGTGACATGCAGACTGCTGTGCCATGTCATGTTTTATATGGTAATGACAATCATCTAGCCAGGAAGCCATACATTTGTTATATATGTCATTCTGTCAGTTGACATGCAGAAAAGTCATACTGAGACAATCAGATGTGGCCCAGTGGTGCTGAGGGTTGAGGCGCTGGACACCTCACTTCATGCCTTGCCGGCGACCCAGGTTTGGAAGTGAGCCCGGGTTGTCAGGGGCTGGTAGGGGAAGGAAGAGATTGAGTGTCTGGAGGACTGCTCTCTCTTCCCGGGGAGAGCTTGAGGGAGCGTTCGCTCATGGAGCAACCTCTGGTAGCTGGAGGTAGTCGAATGTAGTGACACGGTGTATGGCTGGGGGTGGAGCCATGGCAGTATGTTGCCTTGCCAGCCAGGCTCCACAGGAGTTCAACTCATGAAAAAAAAACATCCTCCCACTGATAGGCGATGGCGCCTCCCACCCACTGTCCACACTACCAGAGTTGGGCTTGCCTCTCCGCCATCCCCCGCCCTCCCTGGGCCGGAGTTCAATACTATAGAGAAAGAGCTCCCTTGGCGGGGGCGACCCTTCCTCAGAGGAATCAGACCTGGGGGTATGTGCTGGGCTGAAGGGAGAGGGGGAGTGGAGAAGGTCAGGTCATGGCAGGAGGTAGAGACAGAGGACCTGGGAGGATGCCAGAGAGAGTTCGATGGGGCCAAAAGGAGGTTCACAAATACAGTTTGAAAAAAAAAGGGGGAGAATCAGATGCTACTCTCACCAAGAGATAGCCGGTGACTGCATCAAACCACAGAATAATCTACAAATTGGTTTCAGACAAAGAGCAACAGAAACAGCCAATAAAAAAATACACAGAAAGATATATGCCATAAGACCCCTCAAGCTTATATTAGATCTAATGGCCATTTGTCACATAAATTTCACTTGCATAGGGGAACCAGGCAGGGATGTCCTATTTCTCCCCTATTGTTTGCTTTCTACATCGAACCTTTGGCCCAAATGATTCGACAAAACCAAAATCTTCCTGGTATTAACTTGGCCAGAAGCGAACATAAAATAGCATTATTTGCTGATGATGTTCTGATATACTTAGCAAACCCGAATAATTCTCTTCCATATTTATTTCAAAAACTAGCTTTGTTTTCATCCTTGGCTGGATATTCCTTAAATACTAACAAAACCAATTTATTGGCCTATAATTATAACCCCTCTAGACAACTTAAAGAAAAATTCCAATTTAAATGGAATTCCCAAACAACACGGTACTTAGGAGTTAATATTTCAGCTGATCTAGGATCACTATACAACCAAGACTATGACTCCTTAAAACAGACCCTGAAGACAGACTTTAACCTTTGGACAGTGATACCTCTTATCTTTTTATGCGAGAAATCAATCACTTAAAATGAATGCTCTGCCAAGATTATTATACTTGTTTCAATCTGTACCTAGTATAGTGCCCATACAATCCCTGAACAATTGGCAACGAACATTTTTGAAGTTCCTTTGGCAAGGCAAAAAACCCCATCTTAAATTCCAATTATTGATGCTTTCCAAAAACCTATGAGGAATAGCACTTCCTAATTTACACTATTATTGGAATGTCTCCCAAATGCAATTAGCGTTGTTATGGGGAAACACCCTCTTTGCCCCCCCGATGAGACAACTTCAAGGACTATTACCAAATGGTACAGGAACAATCTTAGAGGGTTGGAGGAGGGGCTACCCACAAAAACGGTTCTTAGCTGTGCCTGGAAATATTGCTGGTTCTCTGTGTGACAAGGCATCAGGTAAAGCAAATAGGATGCTGGGATGTATAGGCAGGGGCATCACCAGCAGGAAAAGGGAGGTCATAATTCCGATATACAAGACACTAGTGAGGCCCCACCTGGAGTACAGTGTACAGTTCTGGAGACCATACCTACGTAAGGACATAGACAGGGTAGAGAAGGTTCAGAGGAGGGCAACAAAGATTGTGCATGGGTTGCATCACAAGTCCTATGAAGACAGGTTGAAGGAACTGAACATGTACTCCCTGGAGGAGAGGAGGGAGAGGGGATATGATAGAGACATACAAGTATCTTACAGGGAGGAACAGGGTGCAGGAAAACACTATTTTTAGCGAAAAAGATGTTTCAGGACTAGAGGCATGGGATGAAGTTGGAGGAGAGACGATTCAGAGGAAACATGAGAAAGAATTTCTTCACAGAACGGGTGGTGGACAAGTGGAACACCCTGCCAGAGGAAGTGGTGGGAGCTGAAACAATCACGGGATTTAAGAATGCATGGAATAGACATAAAGGAATTCTAGAGGTCAGGGGTAAGGGGAAATAGACTTCTAGGAAAACAAACTGAACTTACAAGCTCAAATGGGCAGACTAGGTGGGCCATAGGCCCTTATCTGCCGACACTGTCTATGTATCTATGTATCCTACTTTTCCACTAGCACAAGAATATAAATGGTATGCTCACCAGGCCACTAAAGGCTTTATGTCACCTTGGCAAATAATTCAAAATTTTTCGACAATATCTTTCACAGAAGCACAAACAAGGTATGGCTGGGTTACAGTGACTACATATACTATTTACAGATGAGAAATTGGATTAATATGAAATAAAAACCCAAAACTCAAGATCATTACAAGAAGAGGACTGTAGTCCCTTTGTTCACATATGGATAATCTCTGGAAAAGACCATGTCATATCATTGTTATACCAATTCCTTAACAATTTCCAGAATCATCCAACTGATTTAATAAAAAGGAGATGGGAGAAGGACTTGGATATCTCCCTACTAGAACAATGTTGGCTGAAGGTGTGGCAAACAACATGGTCCACAACTTTGTCTCCCAGCTGGAGGGAGTATGTCTGTAAGGTCCGCACTAGTTACTTTCTAGTACCCCTATTCCAAGCAAAACATAGCCCTGGAACATCTTCATCCTGCTGGAGACAATGTGGGACACTAGAGGCTTCCCATCCCCATATATTTTTAAACTGCCCAGTGATTAAGCCATTTTGGCAAACAATCACACACCAAGTAACCAAAATAATGACCACACAGGAAACCTTGACCCCTCAAAACTTCCTATAGGGCATACCTCCTAAAACCATAAAAGACAGAGATACTTTGTATCTCTGGGCTATATGTATAGCTACAGCTTATAAGGCTATTACTAAAAAGTGGCTGCTCCCTCAACCCCCAACCTTACTAGAATGGCAAGAAATAGTAGCATATATACAACACATGGAACAGCTAACACACAACTTGCAGGACAGGGCTGCATTATACCAGCACCAATGGACCAGACGGGACCTCAACAAGTGACCTAAGTTGAGAGTTAAGGGGAAATAAGCAAACCCTGAGGACATTAAAAGGTATTTTCCCTTATGGGGAAGCTGAGAAATTACCTCTTTTTAAACATACCTCTTGGACCCCCTAAGAATTATAAAATGCTCTAAAAGTTTTACTAAATAAGACAAATAGTAAAGGAAAACTCATGCTATATAAACAAGATCTTAATTTATTTTTGAGATAAAAAAGACACAATTGCTGACATGTTTGATTTTATATGTATTTTAGTTATGTATGTATAATTTATGGGGTTTTTTTGTGTATTTTAATCTACATTTGTACTTGGAAAACTGCACTTTCTAAATGCTGTACAAATATCAAATGCTACCTAATGCTCCAGAATTAAGGAGCAAAAGCATCTGTATGATGAAGTGATATTTTAAACATGTATTATGGAAAAAAGGAAAATGCAATAAAGAAGTATAAAAAAAAAGAAAGATATATGCCTACATCATATTTATTCATTGCAAAAACGTTGTTAATGAATCAATTAGGGTTGTAACTACAGCTACAAAAGTAGGAAAATGTGGCATTAGGGTTTTGAACCCTAACGCCCCACCACCGCCCATAACCTGCATACACTAACTGGTGTCAGGGATCTGCCTTGGGATCATTGGCCCTAACCCTCACCCACCCCCATCACCATTCTGCAGACACTGACAGGTGTCGGGGGTGTCCCCGGGGTCATTGGCCCTAAAGCTCACCCCATTCTCTGTATAGTGCCCATCCCAGCTTATTTACTTATGGAATGGAGTGAGTGTTAGGGTCGACGACCCCAAGGATCATGCCCATGCCTGTCGGTGTCTGCAGGGATGGGGTGGGGGTGGGTGAGAGTTAGGGTCAATGACCCAAAGGCAGATCCCCAACACCTGTTAGTGTATTTAAGTTGTGGATGGTGGTTCCACCATGGCGCATCAACATGAAATTTGTCGACCAGCATTACAGCAACGACACAATGCCAACAGTCAGCATTATGCCATCAGAAGTAGAAGGTGTTTTTTGAAGGGGGCTTTCCCCCCACACTGCCCACATTTTAGATTATCAACTCCGAGTCAGAGTTGTTTTGGAGAGGGGGCGAAATCACGTCAGACAGCAGTGTCAGCAGTACTGCGGATGTTACAGCGAACTGCAGATTTTGTCACTGTAATGGTCTTCGCGGCATTGCCGTTGCTGTGTGAACGGTATAGCAGGGGGGGGGGGCGTTAGGGTTGGAAACCCTAACACCGCATTTCTTATGTTTGTGGCTGTAGTTATAACTCTAACTGATGCACTAACAAAGTTTTTTTGCAAAGAATTTCCTTACTTTTTGTGAAAGCATCACCATATCTCAGGCAGCAACACAATATTCCATGGCCCCTGCACTACAATGTCTTTATAGGTGGGAGTGCAGGGCCCTTTGGACCCTGCGCTCCCACAGTATGTCAAGTAGCAACACAGTGGCCTACAAACCCTGCATTACAACATCTTTAGGGGTTGGAGTGCAGAGTCCTTTGAACCCTGCACCCCCCAGCATCTCAGGCACCAGTGCCCCACAGAGCTTGTGCTACAACATGCACCACGGCATTGTTAAGGGTGGGAGCACAGGGTCCACAGTATCTCAGGCACCAGCACAATGCCCCATAGAGCCTGTGCTACAACAGGCACCACGGCATTGTTAAGGGTGGGAGCACAGGGTCCACAGTATCTCAGGCACCAGCACAATGCCCCATAGAGCCTGTACTACAACAGGCACCACGGCATTGTTAAGGGTAGGAGCATAGGGTCCACAGTATCTCAGGCACCAGCACAATGCCCCATAGAGCCTGTGCTACAACAGGCACCATGGCATTGTTAAGGGTGGGAGCACAGGGTCCACAGTATCTCAGGCACCAGCACAATGCCCCATGGACCCTGCACTAAAATGAGTTTATGGGTGGGAGTGCAGGGTCCTTGTGAGGCACAAGCACGATGGTTCACAAACTCTGCACTACTATTCAGCATTCCTCTATGAAAATAAAAATAAATAAAATTCACATTTGGTTTTTGTTTTCTTGTTACATCAATGCCCTGCAAACCATAAAAGCATCCATTTGCCCTGTTTCTTGTGTCTGGTAACTGCAGTTGGCACACACAGCCATGCACTTTTCATTCAAGGTTTCACTAGGGGAAAAAAAAATCACATTTTGTTTTTGTTTTCTTGCAATGTCAATGCCTTGGGAACACATCCATTTGCCTTGGTTACTTGTTTTTGATAACTGCATTTGGCACACACAGCCATTTTGTGTGTCAGGTATTTGGAGTCCCTTCACTGTTGTGTTGTTTTCCATGTTCTTTATTTTCTCCAGATGCTTAGCTCAATCCTCTTGTGGAAAAGACTGCGCTGAGATCTATGCCACTGGCAACATTTTCTAAATGTAACCTGTCAACATTTAAATCTTAAAAACTCTTGGATAGGGTTTGTGGGGGCATAGTGCAACAGTGGGCTGCCGAACTGGCCATGTGGCATGGTGAGTTTGTGGCAGGCTAGGGTTGCAAGGGTGCCGGGTTCAATTCTGGGAGCACACTCGTTTTTGGCGTCGGTCTGGGAATTTTTTTTTTCTTCGTGTTTTGCACCCCCCCAGAGTTGAGAATCCTTTAGTAGGAGGGTGCAGGGGGCATAGCCCCCTGCATAATAAAAAAATCCAAGTCTCTGGTGTTCTTTTGCTGTGTACCGAGAGTGTACATCGCCAAAATTAATTTTCGCCGATATGCACTCACCGTAATGGCGATCATCTTGGTGGACTGTTCACCAGAGGGTTTCCTGCCTTTTTCTTTTTTATCCTCAGTTCACCAAATAACCCCCTTTGTGCCAACCACCCCAGCCATGTCACCCCAACTTTCCTGGTACTTACCTCACCCATATCTTCCTGCAAAGCTTACTGTGCCTGGAGGAGGCAGCAAGGTTCCCAACCACACTGACGAAAGGATCTGGTTTTGCGGCAGTTGTCTTGTTATTGGGTGTAGACCCTGTTGTTGGCCAGAGTTCTGCTGCCAGCTGGGGTTTTTCCTTGGTTATTCTGTTCCCTTTCCCAATGGTATGGTGGGGTGTGCATGCATTGATGTCATGGTGGCACTACACATGCTTCCACATGTAGCATGCCAGATGTCTGCCACTCTGCCACTTTCACTTTTGCAGTCCCTGTGCTCTGCATGTTCCCTGCATATAAACTCATAAACTGTACCTATTTTCCCCGTCCATGGGATGAGCTCAACTCAGAGCACTGTTCTGACAGAAAATATGACACTGCAAGAGTTGTTTAAGCAGTAGTCATGCTTTACTGAAGTATTTACAGTTACATACTATGGAAACCAAGTCCCTGAAAGCTGTTCAAGTTAGCACTGTACAGGCAGGTTGAATCTGGATCCCAGACTTTAAGCAGTACCTTAGGGCCCCTCTGCAAAGGTTGTACCCTCCTCTTACATCTGGAACCTCATGATGCCTCCACTTCCCTTTTTCACACACCAGTGAGTGAGGTTACACCTCGGGTCAGAGTCTGTTGACATTCTACTCTGCATAACTTTACCTGGGTCTCCCACTAGGCTACAAGCTTGGATTTACCCTAGACACACACTTTATGACACCAGAGTATATGGTCAGCAGGTAATGCAGGAGGCATCATTGCTGCTGGGACTTCTCTCTCTTGGATTTCGGTTCACTGATGGCATCTAGAGGTTTCTTGGTCCAGAAGGCTGCTGCATTGGTGCCAGGACAGTCTTCCCACTGGAGCTTTGGGCCACCCATCCACTGGCTGCCTTACATCAGCACCTCCACACTCACCAGCAGCTGTGCTGGGTACAACACATACTCCACCCTGCCCTCTGGCAATTGCCCCAATCCCTCTTCCAGAGGCAGTAGCTCTGGTACCTACTCTATCCTATCTTGGGATTTCCTGTACATGATGTAAACATATCTCCTACCTTATTGTATCTGCAGCTCAGTCTCTCTCTCTCTCTCACACACCAAATTTCACTCCATCAGTAGTTTGGCTAGCAGCATTTCTCAGGCACAGGACCTTACATGTCCACCAAAGATGACACCATCCCTTCAGTGGGACCTTTTGGGTGCTGCAGGGGCTGCCAGTGCCCTTGATAGGAAGCCTTTCAGGGTTCTCACACCATCCTGATGTGTCTCATACACACTCCCCAGATTTAACAGTGATCTAAAATAAATGCCCCTAGATCCCTTTTCTAGGATCCCCGCTGCTGCCTTAAGTCTGTCCCTACAGGCTACCAGACAACTGGGCATTGAGATGAGTTGGTCTCCAAAGCTGGATCTATCAACAGCCGCGATATCCATCAATCAATCAAAACTTTATTTATAAAAAGGCACCTTTCTAAAAACCAAGGCACCTGTACATCACATAATAAGAGAATATTACTAAAAACAATAAAATTAACCACACTAATAATACTTAAAAATCATTATACGCTTGTTTAAAAAGATATGTTTTAAGTGCTCTCTTAAAAGTTTCGATGGTCGGGCAATCTCGTACCTGACAAGGTAGAGAATTCCACAGGGTTGGGACCACAAAACTAAAAGATTTGGCCCCGGAGGTCTTCAAACGAACCCTGGGAATCTCTAGCAATCCCTTGTCAGTAGATCGGAGAGAGCGGGGGGGGGGACAGTAGGGATGAAGAAGATCTTTCAGGTAGCAAGGTCCCTGATCATGTAGGGCCTTATAGGTCAGCAACTCGGCCTTGACAGTGATACGCCAGCATATTGGCAGCCAGTGCAGTCCGCGAAGCACAGGCGATATATGACTGGTCCTGGAAGAACCAGTCAATAGTCTGGCTGCCGCATTCTGCACTAGCTGCAAGTGGCAAATATCAACCCCCGGTAGCCCAAGATAAAGGGAATTGCAGTAGTCAAGATGGGAGGTAAAGAAGGCGTGGATCAAAGTAAGGAGATCATCGGGAGGAACCAGGTGCTTCACCCAGGCAATGTTCCTCAGGTGGGAAAAACAGGCTTTGACAACTGCCAACACCTGTGATTTAAGTGTCAAACAGCTGTCAAAAACAATGCCCAGATTTTGCACCTGGTCTGAGGTAGTTAGCTGGACACCCCTGAGCCATAAGCCTGAGGGAGATCCAGCCGACAAACCCGCCTCCTGGTGACCTGGGTCCATGACCAACACCTCAGTTTTTCTTGGATTCAACCGCAGCCAACTCACATTCATCCAGTCCTGGATTTCGGCAAGACAGTTATTAAAAACCGAGAGAACGGCATCTTGGCCAGGTACAAAGGACATGTACAGTTGAGTATCATCTGCATAGCAGTGAAAACTCAAACCGTACTGCCTAATGATCGATCCCAACAGCAGCATGTACACAGCAAACAACATGGGTGCCAAAATGGAGCCCTGCGGTACCCCGCAGGATAGGGGGAATGATGTTGAGGAAAAAAATCCCAGACACCACCCTCTGAGTCCTACCCTCGAGGAAAGATCAAAACCAACTGAGGACTGTACCAGACAGTCCACAGATAAACCGCAGGCGTTCCAACAGCACACCATGGTCCACTGTGTCAAATGCCACAGAGAGATCAAGAAGGACCAAGATAGAACAGGTCCTTCGATCTCTCACTATCAGGAGATCATTTAGTACCCAGACCAGAGCCGTCTTGGTACTATGTCTCTTCCGAAATCCGGACTGGAGAGACTCATAGACATTGTGGCTGGTTAAATATATGTGAGATACTGTCAGTTAAGACACTGTAGCCGGTAACCAGAAGCAAGAGACCTTGAGGGCATCCTGGCATTCTTCTCACTGGCACTAATCTCCACCCACTGGGTACTCTAGTCAGAGTCACTACCAGTCAGAAGGCTGTGGGCCTGGAATTCTTCTAACCATCTGCCTGCCCTCTAGTGGCAGGAGGGGGTTGTTACATTATGTTGTAGGTATGTAGGTCAGTAGGTACGAACATACGAATTTGCCAGCAGATAAAGGCCTTATGGTCTATCAAATCTGCTCGATTCTGCAGCTAGCAGCCCCTGTTCTGCAGCTGCCCCTCCCTCCCCTCCAGTGACCCTCCCCCTTACCCTATCCCATGCCCCTTTGAGCAGCCTACTGACTACAGGAAACCACTTTCACAGACAATGTGTTCCACCCAGACACCACCCTGTCCGTAAAAAAGAGTCTTCTCATTTCTCTCCTGAACCTTCCACCCTCCAATCTTAGTTCATGGCCTCAGGTGTCCCCCCCTTACCTTGAAAAGCCCCTCTGTGCCTGTCTTGTTCATTCCCTTCATGTATTTGAAGGTTTCAATCATATCCCCCCGTCCCTCTCTTCCTCCAGTGAGTACATTTTCAACTCCCTGTGCCTGCTCCATAGGATAAGTCCCCTAGTCCTTGGATCGTCTTTGTTGCACTGCGCTACACCCACTCCAGTAGCTTAATGTCTTTCTTCAGGTATGGGTGCCAGTACTGCACGCAGTACTCCATGTGTGGCCTAACCAGCGACCTATACAGTGGCATGATCACCTCCCCCCTCCTAGAGGATATACCCAGCATCCTGTTGGCCTTTGCAGTTGCCTTCCTACATTGTGCCGAGTTATTAATTGAGCTCGTAATGATCACCTCCAGGTCCTTCTCCTCCTCTGTCATGGCTAGCTACCCCCCCCCACAGCTGGTAGCTTCTCCATGGGTTTTTCATGCCGAAATGTAGCACTTTGCACTCTTTGGCATTGAACCCCAGCTGCCAGCTGTTTGACCAGGTCTACAATTTGGACAGATCATCTTGCAATCCCTGCCACTTCCCTATTTCATCCACTACTGCTCCCATCTTGGTGTCATTTGCAAACAAACTGATCTTGCACTTGATGCACATTGAGATGTCTGCTATGAATATCCCAAACAATACTGGCCCCAGCACTGAGCCCTGCAGTAGCCCGCTTGTCACCACCCTCGGAAATGACAGCTTCCCTCCCACTACCACCCTCTGCTGTCTCCTTTGCAGCCAGTTCACTACCCATCCCACCATCTTCGCCCCTGTATCTTCCAGCTTACTTCCTACCATTCCATGTGGCCCTGAGTCAAATGCATTACTGAAGTCCAGGTACAGGACATCCACTGCATGGCCCCTGTCCAACTGTCTAGTTACCGAGTCATAGTAATCCACCATGTTGGTCTGGCAGGATCTTCCTGCAACAAGCCCATGCTGTCTACCATCCTGCAGCCCACTGGTCTCCAAAAGAGACACCAGCATCTCCTTCAGGATTGTCTCCATCAGCTTTCCCATGAGGGATGTGAAGCTTACCAGTCTGTAGTTCCCAGGTTCATCCTTGGGGCCGCTTTTGTGGAGGGCACGACTTGAGCCATCCTCCAGTCCTGAGGTATGCTCCCCAAGTCCAGGGAGACATTAAACGGGTCTTCCAAGTGCCCCACCAGGATGTCTGCCGGCTCCTTCAGCACCCTGGGTGTATTCCGGCTGGCCCTGGCACTTTGTCCACCCTCAGTGCCCTCAAGCCCTCCAGTACTCTGTCCACTGTAATTCCCTGTCTGTCACCTCCTCCCCTCATGCCTGCCCTCCCACCCACCCTGGGTATCACCCTTCCTTTCTCCTTAGTAAATATCGAGCAGAAGTATTCATTAAGCACTTCTGCCTGCTCTTCCCCTGTTTCCAACCACCCCCCATACCTCATAATCCTTACGATTTGATCCTTACAACTTATTTTCGCCTAGGTACTGAAGAAGTCTTTCTCCACTTCCTTAATGCCCTGTGCCAGCATGAGCCCCTTAGATGCCTTGGCTGCTCTTACTGCCTTTGTCACCTCCTTTGATCCCTTCAGGTAATCCTTTCTGTACTCCTCCCTCCCTGATTTTTTTTAAACCTCCTAAAGGCGGCTCTTTTCTTTCTTACTTTTTCCATGACCACCCTGCTCACCCAGCTAGGTTTCTTGGCCTTAGCCCTCTTGCTCTGAACCCTGATACAGGTTTTGGTTGCACTCTCAATCCCCAGTTTGATGACCTCCCACCTCTGGTTAGTGTCCATATCAGGATGGATTTTGGCCAGATCGCCCTTTACTACTTCCCCCATCCTCCCAAAGTTGGCCCTCCTAAAGCCTAACACCCTTGTACCTGTTTCTACTCCCTCCTTACCCATATTTAACGTGAACCACACTGATTGGTGGTTGCTCTCTGCCAGCAGTTCTTTTACCCCCAGTTCCTTCACAAACTCCCCATTAGCCAGCATGAGGTCTAGGGTGTTCCCTAACCTGGTTGGCTTGCTGACAATCTGCAGCAGGAAGCTTTCCTGAAAGGCATCCAGAAGTACTTGCTCCCTTCTGTTCATGGTGGCTGGGGTACTCCAATCCACTCCCATCAGGTTGACATCCTCCACAATCACTGTGCAACCCTTCCTGCAGGTCCTTCTTATCTGTTCCTCTAGCTCCCTGTCTATCTCTTCTGTTTGAGAGGGTAGCCTGTACACCACTCCCATCCTGGAAGTCCTATTTTTAGAATCCTGGATCTGCATCCATAGTGACTCTGTTCTGCCCTCCTCCCCCTCCTCTCGGACACACTTCAGCCCTTCCCTCACATACAGCACCACCCCCTTTCCCATTTACCCTATCCCTTTGGAATATCCTAACACTGGTACCGCCAGGTCCCAGTTTTGGTGCTTGGTGGCCCATGTTTCAGTGATGGCCGCCATGTCCACCTCCTCTTCTGCCATGAGAGCCTGCAGCTCTGCTGTTATGTTCCCCAGGCTCCTAGCATTCAAAGTGACCACCTTCCACCCCTTTTCCTTCTCTCCTCTCCCTTCCTGCTCTCCCCTTCTAGCTTCCTCTTTGGTACTGTTCCTTAGTCCCTTGCCTTTGGTATGGGGGGTTAGTGCTATTGGCTTCCCTTCTTGTGGAATCTGCATGCCTCCTGCCCACTTGCTCCCACCACTCCTACTTTAAATTCCCTTCTTCTGCTATGTATTTTCCCAGTCTTTGTTTCAATACCTTTCTGCCTTCCTCACTTAAGTGAAGCCTGTCCTTAGTGTAGAGCTCACTGTCCTCCCAGGTCCTTCCCCACTTCCCCACCTGCCCATACCTTTTGGTCTGACACCATGTTCTTAACCATTCGTTAAAGTCCTCAATCCTTGGTTTCCTTGCAGTGCCTGTAGGTAGGTAGGTAGGTAGGCAAAATATTTATTTTTCATTATGATATTATTGGGATAAGTCCAATTTACTAATTTATCCAGAAAAAAGAAGTTACAGTATTAAAAGATGATATATTAAATTACAAATATCTTTACATAAAAATACAAACCTACATTTACAATAGTTTACCAAAAACATCTTCACAATCAAATGCATTGGCATGTATTCTGGAAGAAACTTTCTAGCCAGAGTTACTACCAGCTAGAATACTGTGGACTTGGGATTCTGGTAACCAACTCCCTGCCCTGTAGTGGGGGGGTTACATTATGCTGTAGGTGGGTAGATAGATGAAATATTTTATTTTTCATTATGATATGATTATTAGGACAAGTCCAATTTATGGAATCATCTTGAGAACAGAAGTTAAAGTTTTAAAAGAGGATAGCTTGCATAGCAAATATCTTTATGTGAACAATACAAAAAAATAAATTCACAATAGGTTATCAAAAACATCTTCACAATCCAATGCATTGACATCTATTCTAGAAGACACTCTCTATTTGGCATGAAAAAGTTTTTATAAATTCAGCATTTCTTAATTAAGATGAAGTTTATTCCTGTTACTGTATTAGCAGCTGCATTATATTAAAGAATCAGTTAACAAAACCTAGAGCTTACCTCTGGACTAACCATTCCACAATGTTTGAAATCTCTTGGGGAGTACCTAATATGCAAATTTAGAAGTCTGTTTAATAAATATAAGGGAGTTTTAGTTTTAACAATGTTCCCTTAAATCAAGGCCCATGCTTTCCCCCCCTATGATTTTCTAATGGAATTCAGGTTAGTTTATTGTTGTACATAATGTGATGGTATATTTCATAGGGACAGTTTAATGCAAACTGAGACAGTTTATTATATGAGTTATTTAGTTTTCTTAAGAGAGTTTTTGATGAGTGTCATAGTAAAATATGCTTCAGTCAAAGATGGGTAAGATCAGTTAATTTGCAATTATTATTCAAAACCTCTGTTAAACAATGGGAAGACTCTACTCATGGCACCAATATGAGAATTTACTTGCTTATAGACTACTTTTATATAAGATTCAAATTTCAAAGAATCATCAATTATTTGTTTATTTATTTTGTTTATTTTCAAATTTTTCACCAGGAAAGACATACTGTGCTAAAAAATAGATTGTTTCCAGATGTGTCCTGGGGGAGCGGGGAGCGGGAATGGGGAAATAGGTACAAACTAGAACAACTGATTATGCAATAAAACAAAAGCATGCTACAGAGATATAAAATTAGACTGTGCAAGTAATGTACATAAGGAATTTGTATGAAGTAGGTACGTGCAAAGAATAATGTGTATCACAAACAAGTAACAAGTAACATAAGTCTAGGGAGGGAGGGAGATAAATCATGTAGGAAGAAGGAAATGAAACCATTAAATAAGTGTGGGTAGAATGGGATAGGGTGTAGTAGTAGGGAGGAGAGATGAGTTAGGGGAGGTGAAAGGGAGGTAGAGAACTAGTTAGGAGAGGAATAAGGGAGGGAGAAGAGAGAGGAGGCAAGGGAAGGGGAGTGAAAGAGAAAAGTAGGGGAGCAATGTGAAATGGATGGGAGAGGTAAGCAAGGGAGGAGATCAAACTCATAAGGGCTCCCACCTTTCTGAAGGTTGAGGGCCAGGAGGGCACTTAAAGAAGCAGCAGGGGTAACCAATTAGCAATCAACACACCAAGCTATTTGTACTCTCTTTTGTTTGCTCATTTATTTCCTTGCAGAGAACAGACCTTTACATTTTCAGTGAGAAATCCCTTCTTAATGTTGGAACTAGAAAAGACTGAAGAAGATCACAACATTGGTTTTCTTTCAATTAACTAGTGAAGACTCAAGAAAACATTTAACTTCATCCAAAAATCCTCCTGCAAGCTTCTCTCCATGGTCAGTCTGCACATTGCAGTAACAACCAGCACAATGTCATTTGCAAACAACCTCATATCTGTGGTGGTCAACACTGAGGGGAGAGAACTGACAAAAAATATTAAACAAGAGGGGACCGATGATTGACCCCTGGGGCACACCTCTCTTAACTTGGGCCGGCAGAATCTCCCAAAGTTTGACCACATGAACATGACAACTGAACTGTGTAAAATTCACCAGAGTTCTCCTAATGGTGGACTAGTTTGCACTGGTTTGACCATTAAAAAGCTTTATGAAATAGGATAACATGAAATAACATAATGAACTGAGCTGATGAAACACCCAAAGCAGCAGGATGATGCAGTGGGCTACACTGAGAGGTACTGATTCCAGAAATTCTGTCTGTTCAGTCAGTGCCAAACAAGGACAATGCTAGTATAAGTAATAAACAAGAGTATGTGGCTAAGTAACAATGCTCAAATGTTAAACTAAAACAGTGGTAATTGTTAGGCCGATGTATGCCCACAAAATATCAGTACAGAATCTCACAGCGTAGGCTATTGGTTCCGAAAATTGTGTGGCCATTTGGACACTGCCAAACATTAATATAAAGAAGACTAAGTGAAGACAACAGTCCTGCATCCCACAGTGTAGGCTACTGGTTCCAAAAATAATGTGTTCCCATTGGGACAGTGCCATCCACGGACAAGGCTTCCATTTCTGCCATGGATACGTGTTGTACACACTGGTTTCATGGGTGTTTCCCCCCAGAATATTTATCTGGCCTGTATAGACCTGGCAAAAATTCACCAAACATTAATCTGAAGAAGACTGAGTGAAGATGACAGTGCAGCATCACACAGTGTAGACTGTTGGTTCCACGAACTGTGTACTCTTTGAGACAGTGCCACACATGGACAAGGCATACTGTTATGCCATGGATAAGTGTTATACACACTAGTTTTATGGGCAGCCCTGCCCCCAAAAAATATTTATTCAGCCTGTGTAGGCCTGTCAAAAATTTCACCAAACATTAATCTGAAGAAGACTGAATGACGACAACAGGGCAGCATCCCACAGTGTGTGTAGGCTATTGGTTCTTAAAAAAAAAACAAAAAAAACGAATGGACACAGAAACCCTCCCCATCACCTTCGTCCTCCTCTGTCTTTAGCCCAGCTTGAAGTTGTGAGGGATTTTACAATATCAATGAGTGGTTAGTTGATATATAGTATCAAAAGGGGGGAGTGTGAGGGATTTTATTTTTAAAAGAATATGAAATAATGCTTAGTCTCAGGTTTTAACTTTTTAACTATTTTAACTAAGTAGCTAAAATAAATGCGCATGTCCAGGCTTGCTGAAGCAGGGTTACTTTAGGTGAAAAATATAGCTGTGTAGCTGAATAAAACTAGTTAGAACTGGCAGTTGCTGTCTGATAAGAAAGAACTGAATAAGGTAAAAAACAACTCCATATAAGGAAAAATGCTGATAATAAAGTTCTGTGCATCTGTTGTAAGCAGAAAAATCAAGTGAAGCCACGCCAATCGTGTATAAAAACTGCTGTAAATTGTAATCGGAGAGCTTCTCCTTTGCAGAAGTCCCTCATGCATGTGTAAGGTTTGATCAAATAAAGCGACGTTAAGACAAAACCCAGTGGTGTGGTTTTTGGCCCGTGATGACGGGAGCGGTTGCTCAGGTAATACTTACAGTGAGAGAATTTGCGATCACAGTTTTGGCGTAGTCGGGAGGATGAGTTCTTCGTCCGTGTCACCTCATGATCGGGTTGTTTTCCTTGGACAAAAGAAGGACATTTTTGTGGAACCCCATCAGGGCGTGATGCCTGGGGCGGCGACACTCATCATCACTGTAAGTACAAGAATACCTTGGGCGGTGTGCACTATAAGGACAGGCCTAGATAGAATGGGAAACAAGGAAAAAAAATAAGCTGGGTCCGAGTTAGTATTGTCCGGACCGCAAAATGTATGTTTGACAAGGTTTGGCCAACAAATCACAAGGGCAACTGCACTGCCCTCTTTGTACTTGTAATTTGTGCTTGCTGCAAGTATATACTGTTAGAGCCAATGATGGCTTTCAAGTTCAGGCTGCTTTAGGAGAAAAGCAGCGGCTGATTAAATAACGTTAGATAAGCAACATTTAGAAAGAAAAATAAACTACTGTGGATGTACGCGTGGTAGGTGACTACAGACGGATGATTTGAAAATCCCCCCCCAAGTTGCCTATCTGTGTAGTTTCAAGTTTTTCTGTATCAATTTCAAGTTCCCTTGCCTCCTATAGAGGCTGAAATATTTGATCCCAAACCCAAGTACTGGGGACCTCTACCAGATGGATCTCAACCTAGTACTGTTAGAGATTTTTTGTTTTTAAACTGCAAACCAGAGCTCTGGAAAAACTGGTTTGGCAGATTACTAAAATAGCCAAAAGAAAACCTTTGAAAGGGTTAAAACCTTTGAAAGGGTTAATAGCTGCAGCGTTTGAAAATTATCATGAAGGTCCTGCAGTCGGTTTTCTCAAATCGGACCAGTGTATCAGAAGAAAAGAAGAAGAAAAATACCTTGGCACCGGGTAAGTCTGAATTTTTTTATTTAAAGTTGTTTTATGTCTGTCTGTTTTATTTCTGTAATACATATACTAAACAAGGTAATGCTCCGTCTTTCTCGTGCATATTTTCTAGCTTATATCCGTGTTCTGCAATTATGTTCTGTTGTCAAGGTTGCGAGATAGGATTGACTGCCTTCGGTGCACATGTTACAGTAAAAAAAAAGAAAGAGGAAGCTTCTTTGCCTCATATCTGACTGTTTTAATTAGTTTTATTTTTAATAAAACATTTGTGCTGCCTAGATAGGGTCAGTGAAGAACTTTTGTATGTAGTTGTTGGTTGGAGCAGGTAGTGTTGAAGGTGAAGAGATATGACGTCATAGATTGTAATGTGCAGAAAGATTTGTAGTTTGCAAGAAACATGCCAAGCCACTGCTGGGTAAAAATGTAATGTGTTAACAGCTATAAATGGCTTTATCACACTTCTAGTTATAACCAGAAACTTTTTGCAAAATGGTAGAGTGCCATATTTTGGCTTTGCCCCAGAAGGTGTAACCATGTTATACTAGATGTGTTCACTTACAGATGGTATGTTGTGCTGTATTTTAAAGGTGTTGGAAGGCATTGGAAGGTGTTCAAAAATATTTTTTTCTGAAAAGATTTGGCATGGAGATATGTATAAATTTGTTGGTTTAAAAGAAAAAAGAAATTGTCAGTGTTACAAGACAGGGGGAGGCAGCACATATATCTAAAACACGTACAGTTTTCTAATGAAACTATGGGCATTACCTCAGCAAATTGGTGTCAAATAATGTCAGTCTTATTTTCTGTTAAGCATTTCTTTTGTGTATGTGTACTGTCTTGGCCAGCAGTTTTGTATGCTCTATTATTATTTAAAGATATTTAATATCAGTAGTGTTCAAGGACACTAAAAAAAATAACTGGGTTTGAACGACCCTTGCATGCACACTGTGACCTTTTGCACGTTATTTGACCTTCTTGTGTTTCAACATTTTATGTTACTACCAGTTCAAACTTGATGTGTATTCCATACCTAAAGCACAACTTTTCACACAAAATGTATGTTTTCATGAAAGCACACCAAGAGTGAACCATGTAATTTGATTTTTATTGCAAAACTAGTATTCTAAGTAAAAAGGAACAAACTTTTTTTCTCTTCTCATTTTTTCTGACTTGCAGCCAACACAGGCAATACTCCAGCTGGAAGGGGAGAATTATTCATCATCTCCCCATATTTTTTTTATTATATTATTTTTTTATATTTATGCAGTGCACTTTTGAAAAAGGACTATTACAGCTGTTTTTGAGAGTTTACCATCTACAGTTAAAAACAATGACTTTTGTTTTTATGTGTGACCATGGTGTAATCATTTTTTTTCTTTTTAAAATGCATACTAAGAGATACATACGTACGGTATTACCATTAATCCGGATCCTTTATAAACTCAGCTGACATTTTGTCATGCTCAGGATAAGGGAACCCAGGGACGCTTGGCTTCTTTTATCCTATGGAAATAATCTTGTTTTATTTTTAAACTTGTGTAGGTTTAGTATTTTGTTGTTTGTCTGTGTTTCTTCTCTTTCTTCTAGAGAAAAAGAAGTTCCCCATCTTTATAGTAAGGTATGAAACTTACTAAACTAATTGTAATATTATCTTGTTATAATTTGAAGTGTAGTAGGTGGGGATCATGTCACCATCCACAGCAAACCTTTTTATTGCTACAGTATTCGAACTGTCTCTTCCACCTCGAGCTGTCTCTTCCACCAGTAGGAGCTTGGAGGGAGAGGGTAAGTTACCCTTCCTCCCTTCCAGTGTAATACCCACAAAGGTTGCAAGGTACATCACTGTTCCCCAAAGGGGTAAATAAAGAAAATGTGTATTTGCCAATAATTGTTTCTTATTACAGGTTTTAAAAGACCCAAGGTATTTTAACAGCATAACCCAGCCCAAGCCCTTCTGCTTTTCTAGTGCAAACAGTTAAATCTCACACCTATTATTGGTACAAGGTTTCTGCCCTCAGCAAGTAATCAGTTACGCTGGAGGGTGAAGTTGTGTATGTATGTCCACACATATTCATTCTTTTGATTGTCTTTTCGGCTTTCTTATCCTGTTAAAACAAATGTAAAACAACTTTTGTCATAGCCTTACAGCAATGAATGCATTTTTTTTCAACCAGTAAATTCACAGTACTCTAACATTTCTGGACTCTAAGCTAAGTTTACAGTCTATATGTGTTGTTTAAAATGTATTTTATGCATTATGCTCAATACTGAAATTGTTCTATTACAAACATGCTTATGTTTCACGTTTATGTTATAATGTTTTGATATACATCTTGCTACACTGTATCATGTATGTATTCAGAAAAGTGCTCCACATGTATAACATTTTTAATGCTCATAACCAGACCTAAGTACTGGGGCCAGCATTGCTGACCCACCCCTATAATATGTTCCAAAGCAAAACCAAAAGTAAAATTAATGCTCCGTTTGTCTTATTACTCACAGGTACCCCTAAAGAATGAGTGTACTCTATGCAGGTTTTGTCATTTTAAATTTTAACAAGTATAATATGCAGAATTTAGATTGTACTCCAAACCTATGCTTCAAGCCTTACCCCACTCAGTACTTTGGAGTATTTCACTATACAGGGTAAAGAAGGTAGACCTTTTCACTTGTCACAGGTGCAATAGGCACTGTTATTAAATTGGCATAGGCCAACAACATATGCATTTGTCCCACTAATTGCATTGTGTAACAGGCATATTGCTATGAACTATATGTTTGAAGCGTGTTATTGTAACATTACAAGATTTTATAACTCAGGTCTCAGTCAGGCCTGCTTGCAACAGGCAGGGAAATAATGTTCATCACTGTCATAATTGCTTCTGTGATTTGAAAGCAGGGTGTAATCATAACATTGTCATGATTTACAGATGGTCAAATGGTATAATTGAACCTCGGCCTGCATCCCCAGGTGTGCGGTTGATGTCCCATTTTTAATTTTCTCTTTCCAATTGCCAGAATTTAGGCTCTGTCATAGCACTCTTTACAAAACAAAAAGTAAATGGTTTAAAAGATTGTTATTTATGTGTTTTTAATTCAGTGTCTAACACACTTTGCAAGTTTGCAGGTTTCCACGATTGTGTCACATAAGATCTCCACGCTCAACAGCAGTAATACTTTCATCTAAGTTGCCAAGACCTTCATCTTTTTCCTTAAAAAAGAGAAACAACTGCCACAGTTTTGATGTTATCACCATCTTTGTGCCTGACTGGTTCCTTATAAGGACTATTGCATGAATAAAGTTATTATTACCTCTGCAAGTGTAATGTTTTCAGCAAAATTACACCTATTTGTAGAACTTTAAATCAACTGAAGAGGGTCCAGTCAGTTCAGACTCTGCAATCAAGCTTATTGTTTCTGCTTACTATGAAGTTAAGTCTGGGTTAGGGGCAATCCCCTAACTTCAGCAAGAAGATTCTTCTTCAAATGACCTTCAAGCAATACATCCATTTTCTTCACTGCTACTTGTTCCAAACATGGCTGGTACTTTCTACAACCCTATTGCTCTGTTATGGGCTGTGTTCTTAATGGTTTATTGTCAATTGTTACCTTTTTATGGACTGTTAATCTTTATGCCGGGGTGTAATCAACTACCACAACACAAATGCCATGCCAGTGTGTGTGTGTGTGTGGCTACTCCATTAAAAGGACTCAATGCACAATCTAATGCACCCCTGGCCAGTGTGTCTGCCAATCAGCCATCCAGCAGCCAGCAACATAAACACTGACTTTTCTACTATGCTGGTGTTTTGTTTTTAAATTACTGTCTGCATTGCCCCATGTGCCTTGTGGGGTTACCACCATTCTGCAAATGACATTTCACCTGTACTGTAACTACACCAACCTGTGGTTACTTATATAAACTTATGAACTGTTAATTTCATGGACTGTTATGTTTTATAAGGACTTATCTGTCAAGAGACATTATCAACAGATTCTTCAATCAAGCTCCAAGGGTGTGCCACACCTCAACACAAGGTGGCATCTACCTTATTCACTCTCAAAGTGGATTCCATGAACTCTTTTTCATCAACAAAATTGTTATGTTATATTGTGTTATATGTGGTGTCACATGTTAGCATTTTTTCACATATTTCAATTGTGGTGTTGACATCCCTCAATTCTGTATTATATTTTACAAACTCACAATTTGTGTTCTGTCTGTAACCACCCCTGTACCAACTCCAGAACAGAATGCTTTTTATAAATGCCTTGACTATCTGTATGCTGGCAACAAGTTTTAAATCATATACCTATTCACCTAGTCTAACAGTCTAAAAGTAGAAATGTTTAGTTTTTGTTTTTTTTTAACCTTCAGTCAATAACTAATATCTTTCAGGGTGGAAATTATTAACAGTGGTCAGTGGCCAAGGTTTTAGTAATCAGTGACCAAACTTTTATCAACAATATGTAGTTGGCTAACCATAAAATTGAGGAAATAGAAAGGTGTAAAATGGCTAGTGTAAATTTCTAAAGGGCTAGTAAAAGGTGAAAATGGTTAGTAAATGACTAAATAATGCCAACATGTAAATTAGTATATCTAGTAGCAAAAGGCTGCAAGTGGCTAAATACCACCATGTCACTTAATATGTATGTGTAAGACTTTAAAAGGGTTAATTGTAAAATTCTATACAATGAAAAAATAGCTGAAAGCATAAGGTGAGGCTGTGGCTGAGTATACACACAGCTGTGTTTAGCCTTGACTGTTAAAAGTTTCTCATCATATAATTCTCTTGTGTTAAAAACAAAATATGTTTAACAAAAAAAACTGATAAGAAATAATGAGATACCTCATTTAGTTGCTGGTACAAGGTTACTTTGACATTGTAGCAAGCTAGTCACTTCTCTCATATGCTTTCTGGCTCCCAAAACAAAAGTTATTTGAGATAAATATACTATTCTGTCACCATTTTTTTCCCTCCAAGGGTGAGAATAACTCCCTGTCTTGGCAAATGTCAGGTACATCTCAGTAACCAAAAAATGTGATTACGGGATGTCTCAGAAATTGTAGCTACAACATGTATAAAAACTTTAATTATGAAAATGTATTAATGTACAGGTGTCCAGGCTATGCTGTCATAGTTTCTTGGGAAATTCCAGCCTTGCATTTTTTTCTAAGCTTGCTACACATAAATATGGGACCCATGGTCATGGCTTACAAGCGTAGTTGGTGACTGGGGTGCTACTCTTCTCCATTGGGTGACAGTACTTGTAAGTGGTCATATTGGCACTCTGGCTACTGACTGTCCTAATCAAACTTCTCCTACAATGCCTGTGCAACACAATGGTGTCACGGGACGCCACCCACCTGCCCCCTTGCTACAACCCGAACAAAAGGACCCCATTAAACTGGAGGGGGTGTTTCCATTACAAAACGAGCCAGACGTGACTATAATATAGGTGGTGGCTAGTTGATACAGAGTATCAAAAGGGGGGAGTGTGAGGGATTTTACAATATAAATGAGTGGTTAGTTGATACAGAGTATCAAAAGGGGGGAGTGTGAGGGATTTTATTTTTAAAAGAATATGAAATAATGCTTAGTCTCACATGATTTAATTAAGTAGCTAAAATAAATGCGCATGTCCAGGCTTGCTGAAGCAGGGTTACTTTAGGTGAAAAATATAGCTGTGTAGCTGAATAAAACTAGTTAGAACTGGCAGTTGCTGTCTGATAAGAAAGAACTGAATAAGGTAAAAAACAACTCCATATAAGGAAAAATGCTGATAATAAAGTTCTGTGCATCTGTTGTAAGCAGAAAAATCAAGTGAAGCCACGCCAATAGTGTATAAAAGCTGCTGTAAATTGTAATCGGAGAGCTTCTCCTTTGCAGAAGTCCCGCATGCATGTGTAAGGTTTAATCAAATAAAGCGACGTTAAGACAAAACCCAGTGGTGTGGTTTTTGCACCGTGACGACGGGAGCGGTTGTTCAGGTAATACTTACAGTGAGAGAATTTGCGATCACAAAGTGTAGAAGAGTCATAATCCACAAACTGTGGCAGAAAGAGCTTTGGAAAAAGGGGCAGGTTAATTTTAAAAAAAGAGAGCATCTCTACATTTTGGGTTGAAAGGCATGTTCTCCTGTTGGTGACAATATTTCCTGCAGCACTGAAAATCCTCCCTGAGTATGGACTTATTTATTTATTTAGTTTTTGTTTACTGGGTAAGGTATCGTACCCACAAAATATGACTATTTTCAGACACGACCCGGGAGGTTACAATACAAAATTGTCAGACAAAACAAATAATAGGTATAGTTCAGAGGTAATCAACCATACAAGGAAAAATCTACACAATGTTCTGTGATGTAAACAGTATTGCTAATATGACAGAGACAATGGCAGAAAAATACACAATAGTACAAAACATAGTAAGCATACAATCATAGTGCAGTAGAGTTTTAACACATAATCCATGGTAAGTGCTACATATAACAGTAACAAGGGGTCAGAGTAAAACTGAAACATTTTGAGAGCTGAGGAAGGGGATGTCAAGCACCCTATGGGGGGTTAAAACAGGAACATCGTGCATGTTTGACGAGGAGAGTGTGATGCATCTTTTTAAAAGCAATATGACCAGGTGCAGAGTGAACAACAAGGGGTAGGGAATTCCAGTATTTTGGGGCCAGGCAGAAGAAAGCTGAGGTACCTTTTAGGGTTCTGCACCTAGGGTTGTATAGTAGAGAGAGAGAGTCCAGTAGAGCAGAGGCCATAGGTGGTGGACAGGGACACCAGCATGCCTGCAAGAGAGGTAGGTAGATTAGTTCTAATGATGTTGTCCAGCAGAGTACCAAGGGCAAGGAGTCGATTGGTAGATGGAAAAGGCCATCTAAGGTCTGCATATAGCAAGCAATGGTGCTTCAAACATGGGGAAGCCGAGGCATAATGACAGATACTATCGTACGTTGTATCCCACTTACTTAGGGTGGTTTTCAAAATATTTATGTAGGTGACAGCACCATACACAATGGATGGAAGTAGGATACCCCTAGAAATAGCCAGTCTAGCTGAGGGAGTAAGCATCCCACTAGTCCTGTAAGTTATTCCGAGTTTGAAGTTTACTGACTTGCAGGTGTCAATGATGTGTTGCTCAAAGTTGAGAGTTTCTTCAAGCAGGACACCTAAATACTTGAATGATGTTACTTTCATAAGCGGGGAGCCATTTGCACAAGAGAAGTCGAAAAGGTTGCGGTTTGTTCAAAGTTTGGTTGCAGATCCAAAGAGCATGCCCTGAGTTTTACTTATGTTTAGGATGAGCCTTTTGTTGTGGATCCATTCTTGCATTATGAGAAATGCAGATGTTAGTCAACTATTTATTTCTTCTATGTTTGCAGAGGAGGTGTAGAGCACCAGATCATCTGCATACAAGATTGTTGAGCACCGAGGGGTGTTAGAAGATATGTCTTTTATAAAAATGGAGAAGAGAATAGGCCCCAAGATGGAGCCTTGAGGAACACCAACGTTGATAGGCGCAGAGTCTGACACCAGAGAGTTAAATTTTACCTGTTGTCTTCTATTGCTTAAGTAGCTCTGGAACCAGTTTGTGGCTTGCTCCAAGAAATCAGTGAAGCTTAGGCAGTCAAGCAGAAGAGGGTGATCTACAAGATCAAACACCTTTGAGAGGTCAATGAACACTGCACCAGTCATGAGACTGTGATCCACAGCAGTAGGAGCATCATTTGTAAATTGTATCAGAGCAGTAGAAGTGCTATGTCCCTTGCGGAAACCATGTTGAGCAGGTGATGGAAGAGTATATTTAGAGAGGAACTCAGTGGCCTGTAAAGCCACTAATTTCTCAAGTATTTTGCTTAGTACTGACAGAATGGCTATGGGTCTATAATTAGCCATGTCCTTCTTGTCACCTTTCTTAAAGACTGTGGTGACTTTTGCCAATTTCCATATGTCCGGAACTTGACCATGGCAGAGAGACAGTGTAAAGATTTTAGCTAATGGGGCCGCAATAAAAGGAACAGCTTTAGAACATCAGCATTTGGAATAGCCTTAAAATAGAAGGGCGGATGTATGGACACGTTTGTGTGAGTAACGGGCATCAGGATGCGATTTGTTGTGAAAGAGGCAGTGTATTTGGTGAGATCAGTAAAGTATTTGTTGAAAGAATTTGCAATGGTGGTGGGTTATTACAGTGCATACCATTGAGGACCATATAATTCATGTGTTGTGACTGATTTGAGCCCAGGAAGGATTTTACATGTGTCCAGAATTTCTTCAGGTCCCCAGCAGCTTCCAGCAATAGACCTTTGCAGTATGATCTTTTGGCAAACCTGATTTGTTTTTTGCACATATTGAGCTGCTTTCTTTAAGTGTCATATTCACTTTGCTGACCCAAGGTTTTGTAGCGGTTTCAACTTTTGTCACGTGCCTGGAGGGAGGCAAGAAGTTCCTTGTGCAGCCACCTAGTCTGTTTGGCCCTAATGCATTGATTCTGTTTAGGTGTATGTATGTCCTGGAGGAATAAGAATATAGAAGGAAAGAGACTGAGAGCAGATTCAGTGTCTTGGGACTGGATAATAGGGATCCAGTTTACAGAAGAGATGTCATGTAGAAAGCTTGCTTGATCAAGTGTGGAAAAATCCCAGAAGATGATGTAGCGTGGCGAGGGGCTGGAATCACTGATGTTCCCCATATTCAAAACACAGGGGAATGGTCACTTATAGAATCAGGAAGCACACCTGAGGCAGTAATTCTATCAGGTCGATTTGTGAGTATCCAGTCTATAAGTGTTCCAGCAGTAGGTGGCTGAGTCAGCCTGGTGGGATCTTCAATTACCTGGTGCATGTTAAATCCATGTACTAGAGATACCAGTGCGCTTTTATTTTTCCCCAGCCAATTTAGGTTGAGGTCGCCAAAAATAATAAGTTCATTTTGGCCAGCTGCAGAGGTAGAGTACTCAGGTAGTTCAGAGCATCCTAGTTGACCTGCTTTAGGAGGATTGTAGGCACGTATTAAGTGAATCTTTTTGGTTCCAAGTAGAAGCAGGGTATGTAAAAACTTGCAGTTAGAGGTAACCGAACGTTGCATTAAGGACATATTCAGGTGGTTTTTGAAATTGAGCGCAACTCCACCTCCCCTTTTTCCAGATAGTCTGTCTCCTCAAAATAGGGAATAGTTAGGAAGAGAGCAGGAAGAGTCAGGAGTAGAGGGCTTTAGCCAAGTTTGAGTCAGACAGAGAATGTCAGGTTTATATATGGATATCCATGCCTCAAGTTCAGTAAAGTTATAGAGAAGGCTTCTAATGTTTAAGTGTGCTATACGAAGGCCTTTCATATTTAACCAGTCCATATTCAGAGAGGCAGTGGGTAACTGGGGGGCCAGGGTTTGTTTCGATGTCCCCAGATAATAACAAAGCTAGGAGCACGAGATACCATAGTTTCCATGGGAAAAGAGGTGGTACCAGTAGCATGTTCTGCTAGAGGTGTTTAGAGGTAAAGTCAGCAGCCAAGTATAAGAGATGCCTAGTGAGTAATAGAGGAGTCACATCATGCTGCTTGATCTGTGACACAAGTAGGTTCGAGTAGGTAAAATCAGATAGCGTGGAGGTCAGTTTAGCACTGCCAGAAGAGCAAGGTCTAGCATTGAGAAGAGCCAGTAAAAAGAGAGCAAGGCTCAGTGTCAGAAGTGGCAGTATTCTTCCAGCCATAGCTATCATGGAAAAAAATTGTGGACAGAGGTGAGGCTCTGAAAAGAAACACCTCACAAGATGTAGCAAATAATGTCACGTACTTCTAGCTGGAGAAAAAATTTGAGAGCAAATGTGCAACCCTGTGGGTGAGATTGCTTTAAAAAGGGGCAGTAAGAAAGTGGGTCAAGTCAGGTATTGAAGACAGGAAGGCCAATAGCCATAAGTATGTGCAGCAGTGGAGTGACCAATTAGCTGCTAGGCTGAGGAAAGGGGTGGAGCAAGGGTCTATTTAATACTGTGAGGAGGTTGAGGAGGTGGGGGAGGGTGGATGAAAAAATTCAGTCCAGAACACAGCACAGAAAGAGATTTCCCTGAGATCAGGAGTTGGAAAATTAGCCGAGGAGCAGAAACTGCCAATCAGTGCCTGGCTCCTCCACTGGGCGTCCAGTCAAAACAGCAGCATTCAAAACCATGAGTTTTGGAGGTCTGGCGTGTACCTGAATCTGTCCGGGGGTCAGTCGGGCGGTCTGATAGCTGCGGCTGGCTCGGAGAGTGCCAGGGCCACAGCAGCAGCTTGGGAAGCCTGCAGATGGGCTGCCTGTGGAACAAGACTTGCAGGTGGGCAACTGAGGTGTTCAACAGTTATATGTGTCAAAGAGGGCCAACTGATCTTTTTTTTTTGGTACCAGTACAATAGAAGCTCATCTCCTTCTGCTAGTGGCATGTTCTCATCCAGATAATCTGGCATGGTGTTGATTGCTGGCATCTGAGGCACCACCCTGTCAAAAAGTGACTTGCCATGCTTTTTCATCAAGCTATAGACAGTTGTTCCCAGAGTGGTTTGTCATCAATGCTGTATTTCTGGGTGGTGTAGCAGCAGTAGTAGCGGGTTGACCTGGAGACAAAAATGGGCGACTCCTGTGACATTCAGTAGTGGCAGTGGAAACACATCGGGATCCTCATATTCTCTCTGCTCCACCTAGCCTGTCAGTGTGATTCCAATAAGGGATGATGATGAGTGTTGTTGAGCTCTATTTGTCTTCTTGTTCTTGTTTTGTGCCATATATACATAGACCAGATGGATAAGTCAGGCTTTATAGAATTGCTCATCCTTTTTGCATTCTTGTGCATCAACCTATGTCTCTGATGTGTCTTTGAACCAAGGGCCCAAGAGAGTGGCCAGGATGTAGTGGTCATTGTACTGAGATGCATGTGTCATTCCAGAAACATGATCTTATCCTGTCTACTAGCTTGAGAGCAGTGGTATTCTCCTTTTCCTCATACTGAGTTTTCATACAAAGAAGTCACAGGTTAATGAGGGCAATCAGGGGGAGTAGCTGGCTTAGACCAGCTGTATTTATTTATTTTATTTATTGAAATGTTTCACCAAGAGGGCACACTGAACAACAAGTTGCTCGTCTCAAGGTGCGACCTTGGGGAAGGGGTTACATAGGGTTGTGAAGGATGATCAGTTACAATAGTATGTGGGTAGTGCAAGCAATACAACATTGTAAGATTATGCAACAGTTGGAACACAAGGTATTGTACAATAAACAGTAGTGGAACATTGGGTAAATTACAATACATGTCCAAAAACATACAATAGAACATATAAATGTACAAATCAGTAACAATGCAACAGAACCATTATAGTGCATGAGTATACCAGGAGCAGGCTTGAGGTAGTACGCAAGTGCTGTTGGAGTAAAAAGGACGGGGTAGGTTGTGCACACGTGTGACCCAGAAGGGCAGGTGGAGAAAACAGGGGGAGAGGCAAGAACTGAATATGATGAGAAGGGGTAGCCATTTCCTGATTCACTCTTCAGGATGTTGAGAACCCTGCTGGGGGGGGGTCAGGGTACCAAGGCAGAAACTGGGGATAGGTATTAAGGAGGGTTAAAGCAGGAACAGTTGAGGGAGAAGTAATTGTGTAGGGCAGAGGTAAGGGAGTAGTTGGAGGAGGAGTGTCGTATTTCGGGGTGGGCAAGAATTCCAGATTTTAGGGAAGCGATGGGTGAAACCAGTCTGACCGATGAGGGTGGAGCATGAGGGACCATCAAGGTGCAGGTGTAATTAGATCTGAGAGAGTGGGTGGGGGGAAGTGGAGTGGAGAAAGAGGATGAGCGATAGGAAGGGAGTACTCCAAACCAAAATTTGGAGGTTAGTTTGGCACAGTGTGAGATGCATCTGTGAGATAGTGGAAGGAAGGTTAGAGAGCGATATCGTTCACAATGGTGGGCGCGGGAAGGGGAGTCAAGAGAAAAGCAGCGAAAGGAGTTAAAGAGAGTGTCCAGCTTGGTCAGGGATGATTTGGGAGCAGCATCATAGACTACATCATAGTAGTCAAAGATGGGGAGTATCATCTTCTGGACAATTTCATGCCTCGCAGTCAGCAGGATGCAACTATGATTCCTGTACAGAGCACCAAGCTTGGGGCACAGTTTCTTCAGGATAGCATCGATATGCACAGAGAAGTTGAGGTGCTGGTCCAGCCAAACCCCCAGATATCTAAATGAGGAGGTGTCCTCCAGGATGGTTCCACCAAGGGTGTGGAAGGTGGGTAGGGCCGGGAGCCTAGAGAGTCTCTGCCTGGTGCCAAAGGTCATTGAGACTGTCTTCTTGGTGTTTAGAAAAAGCTGGTGAGAAGCAAACCAGAGCTGAACTTGGTTGAAGTCATGCTGTAAGCTGCTTTCCACAGCAGCAGGGTTTTTGCAGGAACTGTATAAGACAGTATCGTCAGCATACATGTGGATAGATGAGGATGAGCAGGCTGTGGAAAGATCATTAAGGAAAATGGAGAAGAGTAGGGACCAAGCACTGAGCCCTGAGGGACACCAGTGTTGATGGGGAGTGGAGGGGAGAGGGAATCAAGGATTCTCACTGATTGGGTCCTGCCAATGAGGTATGATTTAAACCAGTTGGTGGCTGATGGAGCAAGGCCAGATGAAGAGAGGGAATCAAGAAGCAGAGGATGGGAAACAGTGGCGAAAGCTTTGGCTAGGTCGACAAAGATGGCCTAGGTGATCAGGCCATCATCCATCCCTGATAGGATGGAGTCAGTAAGCCTGAGGAGGGAGGTGGTTATTGAGTGGTTCTTCTGAAAACCAGATTCAAAGGGGGTGAAGAAAGAGGAACTGGAAAGGAAGGGTGATAGCTGAGATGGAACTAAATGTTCTTGAAGTTTGGCAAGGGTAGGAAGGGGGGAAATGGGGCAATAGTTGCCAGGAGTGGATGTGTCACTACCCTTGGGGAGAGGAAAGACTACAGCATGTTTCCAGGATGAGGGTACTTGGGCAGCAATAAAGGAGAGGTTAAGGATTAGGGAGATAGGATAAGCAATTGCAGGAGCAGAAAGGTAGAGAAGTTTAGGATCAAGCTCATCTGGCGAGGAGCCTTTAGAGGGGTTCAGGGATAGGAGGGCACTAAGAGCTTTGTTAGAGGAGATAGTGGAAAATTAAAAAGGGGGAGGGGTAGGCACTGGCTGAGGTGAAGGGCTGAAATTAGTAGGCAGCAAGGGGGAGAGGGAATTTAGAAGAGATGTGGTGCACGAGGTGTAGTAGGCATTAAATTCATTGGCTACGGAGCCAGGGTTGGAAACTAGGGAGTTATTTATTTTGGGAACTGGATGGGGAGGGTGAGAGGGGGGAGAGAGTAAGGCATGAACTACCCTCCAGAATTTAGGTGGAGAGTTAATGTTAGTCAGGAATGAGGAGATGAAATAATCAGTCTTAGCCAGTCTAGTAGCTTTAGTACATGAATTGCATAGCATTCTGTACTTGGCGTAGTCATTTGGATGTTTAGTAGATTTGTGTTTTCTCCAGGCCTGATTATGCTCTCTGAAGCAGGGCAGAAGTTCAGGGGTGATCCAGGGGAGGTGAAGTCCACGGACTCTGGTCCTTCTGAAAGGAGCAAAGGCATTCCGGGTGGCAATGAATTTACCCTTAAAATAGTCAAGGGCTTGGTTGACAGAAATGGCAGTGGAGAGGGGGGCCTAGTCGATGTAAGGAAGTGCAGAGTTGAGTGGGGTAAGGTCTAAGGATTTAAAGGACTGAAGCTGTATGATTTTACGGGGAGGTTTGGGCGATGGATTTTACATACAATGAAAATGGGGTTGTGATCACTCAGGACATCAGGGAGGAGACCAGATTTAATGACGTGGTGCGGGTGGGTTGTGAGTGCCCAGTCAAGAAGGGTGTGGTTTTGTGTTTTGGGATTAGGGCATGTGGTCTCAAGTATAAATTGGGTGAGGTTTAGAGCAGTGATGTCATTGCATAGCTTGTTTAACTTGGGAGACAACCAATTTAGATTCACGTCACGCATTATGAGCAGTTCACCAGATTGTGAGAGGGAGGTGATATTGGCTGAGTTCAGTCGTGACTGAGGGTTGAATGCCTGGGCAGCAATAGATGCCAGCCACAAAGATTGGGATTGAGAAAGGAAGGGTAACACGAGTGACAAGAGCTTCATAGGTAGCTGGGATTGAGGTAGCTAGGGTGGTAGCAAGCTGCAGTGAGGACAGGATATACATGGCCACTGCCCCTCTGTGTCAGCACTTACCACCCTTGTGGCCTCCTCAAAAGGCTTCAGCACAGTGCAACGGGGCTCCATTAGGCACCACTGATTTGGGCTGATGTTTACGTCTCCCTTGCTGATACAAAGCGCAACAGAATACCGGTGGATAACCTTCTGTTGTTCTAACAGCTGTTCCATCATGTGATAGGTGGATTCCATCTTGTTGCCACATCCTGTTTCAGAAGGTGGAGGAGAAGGTAGTTTCTCCGCTGAATGTTTCGTAACAGCTTCCATGCCTTGACAGAACGGTTAAAATGAATACAATTGTTTTTTTCGCCAAACCTACACATGTCTGTACAGTGGTGCCTTCCTCATCTAAGAATCCCAGAACTACCAGATGTATACAGTGAGCAAAACATGGAATAAGTATATGATCGTTATCTTCAACTGCCTTTACAATGTTGTTTGTGTAACCCCCTTGCAAATGGGGGTTCCTAATGTGCCCTATGCCTGGTTGGTAGTTGGCATAAAGCCGCCGGAAGGGGGGTCCGTTGAGTGCTTTTTAATGCCTCCGTATACTGTCCCTTTAAGGGCTGCCTTTTGCAGTCGGAATGGGTTAAAATGGGAAGGGGTTGAGTGTTGGCATGCTCGACTCTCGCCTGGGCTGCTGAGTAGCGCCCCATCGCCATCGCTAATAGTGCAGGGGAGCCCTAATAAAGGATGTAGGTGGTTGGTTAACATAAACTGTAAAGATAATGATAATGTAGTTGTTCTAACCTGCTTTGCTTTTCAGCCCAGAGAGTTTGAGTGCCTCCTCCATTTCAGTCCCGAACTGTGAAAGTGGATCAATCAGTACTTTGGAATCCTGAGTTGACTGACCAATAGGAGCTGTTTAGAGGAGCAAGGCATTATGGACTATGGCTCGTTCTGCACCAATGGAAGCCATGAGAAGTGACTGGCAGGTTCGACCAGCCAATGACAACGGGTCGCGCCCGAACTTAGAGGAGTGCTGGGTGCTGCCAGCTTCAGATTTAGTAGTGGCCAGTGAAGAGAGAGCAGCTGTGTGCTTCTGCGCTGGGAGTGTTCGCACGGGAAGCGCGTGAGGGCCTAGTGGCCGTTTGCCTGAGGAAAGGAGTTCGGAAGAGCCGCGGCTGGCGGTCGAGGAGGCTGTGCTGCGCAGCTACCCACCAGGCTCGACCTGTTCGAGGACGGGAGAAGATTGCTGAATTGCACTCAGTCCGCGGAAAGTGAAGAGAAGCTGCCGTTACAGTGCTTGATGACAAGAAGCCTGGAGAGCCCAGCTGCTGCTGCCTGGTGTGGTACCCCTCTGCTAGTGCTGTTTACCGTATAAATGTGTGAGTAGCTCAAGTTAATCCTGCTGCACTTACAGGACTTCTGCTATTGCTGTTTACCATATAAATGTGTGAGTAGCTCAAGTTAATCCTGCTGCAATTACAGGACTTTTGCTATTGCTGTTTACCATATAAGTGTGTGAGTAGCTCAAGTTAATCCTGCTGCAATTACAGGACTTTTGCTAGTGCTGTTTACCATATAAATGTGTGAGTGGCTCAAATTAATCCTGCTGCAATTACAGGACTTTTGCTATTGCTGTTTACCATATAAATGTGTGAGTGGCTCAAGTTAATCCTGCTGCCAGTGAGGGATTTTGCCTGGATTGAGATAACCATATAAATGTGTAAAGAGACTTGTGAGTTCAAGTTAATCCTGCTGCCAGTGAAGGATTTTGCCTGGATTGTGATAACCATATAAATGTGTAAAGAGACTTGTGAATTCAAGTTAATCCTGCTGCCAGTGAGGGATTCTGCCTGGATTGCGATAACCATATATATGTGTACAGAGACTTGTGAAGTTCAGGCTCAGCCCTGCTAGTGTTGGAAGAACCGGGATGGGCTGGAGGTTGTGAGTACTAAATCAGGGTAGCTCCCTGTTAAGTGTGCAAACAGTGGTTTTCCAATCATATTGCTGTACTTTTGACTGCCTAAACAAACTTTCTTTCCCTTCTGACTTGCTCAGGATTGCAGCGTCTATCTGTGTTAAGGGCCCCAACCAGCTGCCACGTTTGGACTAGCCATTAGGGCTTGGGTACCCAGGGACAGTGACTCGTAGGGATAGGCCTGTGCACAGAGCTCTAGGTAATTAAGTATAATGGTAAACCGATTAGCCTGATTCCCCCCATCCTTGTTATCTCCCCCACTTAATAAATCAGATTTGTGTGTTGCAACTACACCCTGGCTGGTTTGTGCATCCCTGTTGAACTGCTGTATAGTAACTGTGATATAACTGTATCTTATCTTACAGGGGGTCCCTGGAGTGAGCTGAGAGATACTATCTGGGGGGTAAGTGTATTGGTTAAAAGCCTTGTTGGTACCCAGTGTGAGCCACTAGCGGGGAAAAAGGGGGGTTGCAGTAACCCAGAGGGCTGTGACCGAGGCAATCTCGACAGTATTAACCCCAACCTCTGGCTGGAGGCACCCGCCAATGGATCTAGGCCCCTCACCCGGTCTCTGTGGAGGCAGGCAGGGGTAGTAGCCCTAAGGGTAGCGCCCCCTGGGGGTTACATTTGCATATCTGATAATAACAAAACTGTTGTTAGTAAGTATGGTGTCAGTCAATCATCAAACTTCTGCTGAAGGAAGTGTAATAAGTTTTCTGTACCATGGTCATTGTCAAAGGCAACAATACATGAAGCTGCCTTCTTGTGGAACCGGGGGCTCCAGAGACTTGCGACTACTGCTTCTGCAGCTGCTGGCACTAAACCCAGAGCAGGGGAACAAAGAGGGGAACTGACACAATGAGCAGTCATGTAATCAGTCTAACCACTGGTCCACGTCAGTGGTGATGTGAATGGCTGGAACGAATGATGCTTTCAGGGCATGTGACACGGTCTTACAGACACTCTGATATAAAGCAGGATGAGCCACTGTAGAAAAATAGGTACAGCTGGTCACTTGACACCTTAGCAGTGCATCTTGCATTAGGAAAAGTAGGTACAGCTGGGCACTTAATACTCTGGCACTGCAAATTGCATTAGTAATAGAAAACCAGCATTGCTCACAAAGGAGAATGGCAGCAAGTCCATGGCTAGCATTTCCACAATTGCTCATGTTAACCTTTTTGCCTCTGATCTGTTGGCTTTATACTTCTGGCCCCTTTCCAGGGACTGGACCAGTGAGACACGAGTGCTTTTTTCCCTGGATGTGACAGTTGACTATTATTTTTGCCACCCCTAGGGGTAACAGTGGCTGGGGATTTGAGGCCCATCGGAGCTGTTGGACTCAATGGGCTAAAGAACTGAGGAATGGAAGATGTTGGAGTTGTGCACCCTCTACCACTTGAAAGACTTTCTTCCTCTGCCTCTATACCTGGTCTCTTAATGTTCTCCTCCCACTGGCCATCATCATTATCATCAGCTTCACCGCCTTGTGCTGCTGCTGATGTCATGCATTGGCATACATTCTAATACTGAGATCTGTGGAATTCAGCAACTGCTTTTTCATGGTAGATATTCCCAGTCTTGTTCCCTTCTTACCCAAATTCAGCCTGTCTGATTCTTTGTCCACTCTACCAACATCACTGGTTTGTTCCTTTCTCCTGGTACTCTTGGCTGTTGCCTACTGGATGGGCTACTATGGGCTTCTTCCATATCATCATCATCCTCATCTTCCTCCACCAGTTCTCCATGGTCAGGGAATGGCTCTTCTTCTTCTGTGTGTCCTGGGCTACCAGTTCTGTTTGTGTCTTTTTTAGCTGCTCTCATTTCACATGCTTGTTGTTGTGTTTCTCCTTGTTTTGTGGCCTTTCTGTTGTTTTGGTTTTACCACCACTTGTGGTCTTTTTTGATCTCTTATGTGCAAGTCACTCTCCCACCTGTTCCACATCTTACTCCTTCCCAGAACTGCTGCTGCCAGCACTTTTATCAGGTATATAATCACAGTTTATATCTCTGTCTCCAAGCTCCGCCAAATCACTTTGCTCCTCCTCTTCTGCCTGTGTCACTACCTGATGCACTCCTTTCGTATTCGTTTTCTACAATGTTTGCTCATGTTGCAATCTTTACAGTGCCACTGCAAGTGGTTCCTTCAATGTGTGATACTTTATGGACTGTTAGACCACTACTGTCATCTTTCTCTGCACTTGTAGTTCCCACTGAGGCAGAGGATTTATAACTGAGTCCACTCTACTTTTTTCCTTAATGTGACTGGACAATCCCATGGCACCATCTCCTTGGCCTCTCTGTTGCTCTATTTCCTAATGCTTGCTACAGGACTCAGCCACTCGGGTGATGAATGATGAAGAGTTAGACTATTTTAGTTTAATTTTTTTTTAGTTTTTTTTTTGTTATTTTTATTTTATCAATGGGATGCCACCAAGGATTACCAGATGCCAGGTCTCGACTCACCACCAGATGGCATACACTTGCTACTCACTGTCCAGATCAGACTGCAACAGCACAGCTCGGGATGACACACATACAGGCTGTTTCAGGACTCGGGGGGGGGGGGAGTAACCACAACAACTTGGGGGAATGTGAAGACTAACATTTTCAATTTGAAAACCGCCACAGAAAAATTATTTTTTTAATGTTTTTACAGGATGCCACCAAGGTGGCAACTACCAGGGGCAGGCGCTGGCACCCTGCCAGCTCGCACATGCTTGCTGCCCAGTAGTTACTAAATAAGAGTAATTCCCCCAAAAAATAATCACATCAGCCTCCTGCAAGGAGCTTCAATCAAAATTGTCTTGTATTTGTAATGCCCTGCTAAAATCCTACTTCTGAAAAAAAGTGTGCTGCACTCTTGAGATTAAATTTATTAGGCAACAAGTGGGGACTAGTGACTGCCACCTCATGCCCCATCTGGCACACTTCTCCTCCAGTCTAGAGTACAGTCTCTTTCTCCCCTCTCCCCTCTCTCAGGCAAGCCCCAGAGGCCTGCTGCTCAGCCTGCCCCTTTCTCTTCCTTTTCCTCCTAAACATAGAAACATAGAAGTTGTCAGCAGATAAGGACCGCTAGGCCCATCTAGTCTAAATATACCCTTTCAGCAACCCTGCTGATGCAGTACTAATAGGTTGAACTATTGAAGATTGTAAGATTATTTTGAAGAGTTTCCTAGCTAAGTTAACTAGAATGAATTGGCTCTATGTGAAAACAGCACCAACAAAATGGCGCCAACAAAAAACAGCGAGGCAAAAACAGCCCCAAGCAAAACAGCACAAAGCACCACAGTGTACTCAAAAATCAGTGCTGCTACACTTGCTTTTTCTGTGGGGGGCTCTGCCCCCCTCACGACACCTTTTGTGGGGAGCTTTGCCCCCCCTCACCCTCCACAATTATTATAACTATCAACAGGGGGATGACATTGAGGGACAGAGAAAACTCAGGAGGGGGGCTACTCCACCGAGGGACACAGGTCAGGAGGGGGAGAACACTGGGTGGGGGACCTGGGAATGGAGGGGAAAAAAGTCAGAAGGGCGGTCAAAATAAGACTTAAATGACAAAAACCAAAACAAATATCTCCCCACTGCCAAATCTAGGTCCACCAGCCACACAGGTGGTGACTCTAACCACTACACCACACGACCAGCTTGGAAATGGCCTTCTGAACAACTACCTACTGTATATACGCCACACAATAACTACATCTATGACTCCCTGCCGAAATGAAAGCGTTGAACTTACAATGTGCTGTTATTAGCACATAGCTCATTTCACAATCGCTGTTTTTACCTCGCCCAAATTGACTCACTCTATTCACAGGATACTGAATGAATCACAGCCCTGCCTGAGCTACCTAACAGCTAAACTATGAGCACGCAAGTGAGCTTTGCCGCTGGCTCATGCTGTTGAGATGAGTCTAGCTCCAGAACAAGGCTGGAGACTGTGACTCACACCGTGCCCTGTATTTAATTTTCTCAGGTGCAAAGTCTGGTTTGCGGTTCAGTTGGTCCACACCACCTGGACCGGGTCGAACCAGTGAAACCAAAAGTCCACCTATTTCCCCTAAAAGTTCACCAACATCTGAAAGAATTGAACGCCTGAAGATCAAGGTATTTGATTCTTTTGTAGATGCAAACTTGCAGGCCTAGTCTTATCCCATTGCATATTTGATAACCACCTTTAACCATTCTGTTCTCCAAATATGATGTGACCCATAATAAGGGATTATGAGCCAGACCAACATTCAACTGTCTATTCATAAACTGTCCATGATCCACCAGGTCAGATGCCTAGGACAGGTCCATGAATACTGCACCCACATACTCCTGCCTATCAAAGAACTAGAGGCTAACTTTATAGTCTATGAGTGCAGTACCCATGGAAGAACCTGTCCTAAAGCCAACCTGTACAGATTTGTGTTTTGTTAAGATTGTGCCAGATAAGTATGTAACTAAATATTGACTTGTCTCAACAAAGGTTAAGCTAACACAGAAAAATAAAACAATAGGACTACAATTATGAGGGTTAGTGGGGCCTCCACATTTCAGTATCAGGACAATTTCCAGGAGTTTGGGAAACAACTATTTTTAAACTCCAATTAAATAAACCTTTAAGTGGAGTGACTATAACATCCACAACCTTCTTTAAAATGTTCCAACTTCATCCAAGCCACTAGCTTTAGAGCGGGAATAGGTTTAGAATACATGTCCTGATTTCTCCAACGTTTATAATCCGAGACTTGAAATCTGGTGTCTTGTTTTTTTGTTTCCATACCATCTGTGTCTCACTGTGCTAAAAAAAAACTCTGGTTGCCAAATTAAAATCAGTTGATGGGATCTTTATATCTGAAAATGATGTGTATTAAGAATTTTATGTAGTCACAATTTCAAGAAGATTTGATATCAACTTTCCCTCACGAACTAAACTTGTTTTATGTTTAGTTTTAGAGGGTTGTTGGATTTGTTTCACAAAGTCCCTCCAAAATCTTGGGATTTGTAGAGTTTTCAGTTTTATCTCAGTGGTATTTTGCTTCTGAGTACTAAAAGATTTTAATAGTGACATTGTTTTTTTAAATTCTATCCAGTCTTCAGATTTGTCAGTTTCCTTTTTTTTTTCTCCCCAAATACTATTTCTTTACAAATTTGCTTTTGGATAAACACGGTGACTCATGTGATGGTCTAGAGGTGCTCTGTGAAATACTCTACTCTAAAGGTGGTGAAAAGAGATGAGTGAGGCACCAAGGTCCGAATTATGTGGATAGGATACTCATTACCCAAACAAGGAGAGGCAGGAGTCGACCTAGTGATTCAATGCCCGCAGGGCATTTATTTTTGTACCAAGGGTAGAGAGACACAGTCACAAGAGGAAGGAGGGGTTGCCCGAGAACAACAGGGCAATAAACAGGGAAATACCTTTTCTATGATTACTAAGATTATTACTACAAGAATAGACTAGAGGCCTACTGCCACTCTTATTCTAAAATTATTATTATTATGCAATTCGATAACCTTAGGTGAGGATCAGATGACAAAAGCCACTCAGAACTGTATTAGGGTAATTGTCACTACACACTTCCATCAGAGTCTAGAAGTTGCAAGAGTCCAGAAATCCGGCGTCTTTATGTATACCGTCGATCTGCGATGGTAGCTACGAAGGGGCAAGCAAACAAAATGATAATTGCTAATATAATTCCCAGCAGGGACCTTGTCAAGGCCACTGGGTAGTGAGAGGTTTGTTAAACAGACCATAAGATTCTTCGGCAAAACCCACTCTCTCCGAGTCTGCCGGAATAGGGAACCAGAGCAGCTGGTTCCTGGAATACCCACTGATGGGCTGTTGGATTTCTACTAAAACAAGGACTCCTCAGCCAAAACCCACTCTCAGGGTTGCCAAGGATGAAGAAAGAGATCAGGACCTGTGTGGCGACGAATCCAAATGGAGGACTACCATGACCTGTAGGATGCTGCAGCACTCCAAGGGCCATCTAAACTTGGAAGGATTTCTGACAGGACCAGGAACCAGAAGAATCTGCAGAGATGATGGTTGATTCTACAATCCTAGCATCAGAACTAGCACAAAAACAAAGAAGTGGCGGGTGTGTCCCGTACTGGGCTTTGACGGACTTGACTGTCGGCGAATGACCAGAAGGGGTGCAGACCAGGTTCTCCAGGATAAGCACACTCTTCAGTAGAGGGTGACCAACTACGGGACATCTGGAACAGGAACCATATGAAACGACACTGGCATGGCAGTTGTGATGTGTTTCGGTGGATGTGCCTTCGAGCTGTGAAAACAAGAAATGGCGGGTACGACTGGCGACAGACTCGACTTCGGCGAACGACACGGACAGAAGTGATGAGTTGATAGACGATCCCACAGGAGTGAAGGATGCTGAGGAGACGTCTTCTTCTGGGTAGAGACTGATTCTGAGTGAGGAGTATATGAGGTCACACAATAGGACTGCAATGTGGTAGAAGATCAAGACTGTCCTCATACACTGGTAGCGATGTAACTGAAAGATACCAAGAGAACTGTAGAATGATACAACAATTTGCTGGGGAAAAGGGCAAATTATAAATTTGGGGGTAATTGCTACTGGTGGGGCCAATATTCAGGTGCTTAGAACACTAGTTCAGGTACTTAGAGCAATAGTTCAGATACTTAGGGCAATAGTTCAGACAATTAGAGCAATAGTTCAGATACTTAGGGCAATAGTTTAGGTACTTAGGGCAATAGTTCAGATACAATCCAATACCACACAATCCTGGTGCTTCCTAGCAAGTTCACAGTCTTTCAGGTATTTTAGCAATAACCATTGGATAGGCAGTACAGTTGTTGCAATAGCTTCACAATATAGGCGAACTGAGCACCCTTGGATAAGCCCCTTTTTCCTAAATGTAGGGTCTTCCTGACTAGGCTCTGGCTATCCCTGAACGTTTTGGCTAAGGCCTCCCTTAGTACCACTAGACTGGCTTGCCCTATTACACTAGGCCGGGGCCTCCCTTAGTACTACTAGACTGGCTTGCCCTATTACACTAGGCCGGGGCCTCCCTTAGTACCACTAGGCTGGCTTGCCCTATTACACTAGGCCGGGGCCTCCCTTAGTACCACTAGGCTGGCTTGCCCTATTACACTAGGCCGGGGCCTCCCACGAACCCTGCTTTATCTTGGGCCTAATGCCCTACATTTACCTCGGGCCTGACGCCCTACAATAAACCGGGCCGGACGTCCGAACTACAGTGGGTCTGAAACCCTCTTTATAATGGGCCTGGATTGCCCCATTAAACCATGGGCCTGATAGCCCTCTAGAAACTGGGCCTGGTGCCTCACTTTATACTGGGCCTGAATTGCCCCATTAAAATAATTATCAGCTCAAAAGTGATCAGGACCCTTTAATTCTGCAGCTCTCTAAGGGCTGCCAGGGCCTCCCTTAGTACCACTAGGCGCTAACCCCTCCTCCCTACTGCATATTAAAATAGAGGGTCCTAGCGACCCAATGCCCATGCGGCACTTGGCTGCCTCATATGCGCCTACTGAGCTTTCCCACAATGAAATTACAGTCCCCTTTTGATTTAAGGCAGACAGCACGAATCGCGTGCTGCCACCGACTCACCGCACCACTTCGGGACAACAGGAGACAACCGGGAGGCAGGAGGTGTGCTGGGAGAGGGAGGGACGGATTCAGGCAGCTGGGGAGATGACTGGGGGCCTAAGAAGGCTGACCAAGGGAGAGCGACGTGATGCGGCAGACAGGGTTACTCAAATGGGGAACCGGGGCAAACTAAAACTAAAGGGGAAGGGCAAAATAAATAAATGGAGGGGCTATTCAGCCCAACGCTTGACGAACGGCCGAATTCTTCTTCGGGGGGGGACCCGCCAGACTCGGCAGCACCAAAAGACGGCAGCACCAGGAGGCTTACTGCACTGGACTGGAGGAGGGGAATCACCGCGGAGTCAACAGGACAGGCTTCTTGACGCCAGGTAAGCCACAAGTCCCTGTTGCACTCCTGTGACCCTCTCTACTCCACAGCCCAGCAACAACTACTGATTTTTTCAAACGGACGCTAATTTGTTTTCAAAAGTGCTTGAGGTTCTCATTCTCGAAGCCCGAGCTCGCACCCAAACAAACGCTGGGGACTTAGAAGAGGCACCACGTGCATGCCAGAGGCAGCGAACCTGGCGCGTGGTGCCCATTCTCCTGCTGCTTGCTCTGGGAGGAAGGGTGGAACGGAGCAGGCAGGCAGCAGGGAGAAACAAAACAATTACTTGAGCATGCCAAAAGCCTTTTTTTTTCATTTTGCTATGGCACACAACGAGGGACCCCTGGGGCATTTTAGAACCCCCTGTACTTTATTTTACTTACTGGGATGCCCCAACTTTGGGTCATTACAGATTTGGGCCCGACTAAAAATACATGTCCCCATGTATTCCCTTAACACTTTATAGAATGTAACGTCTTAACAACCTCTAAAATCTTACTTAACACTCTATGAAGTCTCATGTTAATAAAACACTCTTAAATTCTCTAAAAATGGTTTCAAATGTCAATTATACTGTAAAAAAAATATATATATATTTTTTTAAAAGTTTTACCCTAAAGTGACTGTGTCAGGGGGAATTGCTTGGAATAGATCTACCTGTCATACCAGGATACGAGTTGAGAAGCTTCTGTGATATACCTTCTAGGAGGGATACCTGCATTTGATCTTTGGGATCTGCGGGGTTGAAAATTCACAGGCTCTTGAACATTACGTTCTCTTTCCAGGAAATCTGGTATTTCCGGAGCTATCACTGGTATATCATTTGAATGGTCATGGGAATTCATATACGAAGTATGGGTCCAAGGTTCTGTACACCATCTGGTTGGTGATTCTAGTTCCCATATTTTGTCTTTTGTGGACTCCTACCTCTCTTTTGGCATAGGACTGTCCTGATCCTCAACGAGCACAGCGTCTCCGAAAGTACAAGCTTTTAGGAGATTCCAATGAACAATCTTTGTACCATGTCCTAATTCCTGTTGGATCTTGTATACCGGTAGTTCAGGATAAGGTATCTCAATAATACAATAAGGTTCTGGTTCCCACTTTGAAGACAATTTGCTGCATTTTTGGGTCTTCTTCAACATTACTCTTTCTCCAATAAGTAAAGGTGTAGCTTTGGCCTTGATATCATAATTGGCTTTTTGCTTTTGCCGTACTTGCTCCATGTGTCTACCAACAATTTGTCCAGCTTCCTGCAAATGTTGGTTATGTTCCTGGACCCAATTTGTAACTGGCTTCTTTACTTTAGTTTCTTCTTGTGGTACTTCCAGTACTAAGTCCATCGGAAGTCTTCCGTGTCATCCAAACATTAAGTAATGAGGTGTATAACCCGTGGAGCAATGAATATTATTATTATAAAGATATGTGAGCTCAGAGAGCAAAGCTGACCAGAAGGGACGTTTATATTCTGGTAGAGCTCGCAGCATTTCCAGCAGAGTCTGATTTGTTCTTTCGCAAAGTCCATTACCTTGGGGATGGTACGCAGTGGTCTTCAACTTATGGCTCCCATACAGGGCGCAAAGTTCATGAAATAGTTGGGATTCGGAAGACGTTCCTTGATCTGTGAGGATTTTTGTAGGATATCCGTAAGGTCGTACAAAACATCTCATGAAGGTCTTGGCAGTAGTTCGAGCAGATAGGTCTTTTACTGCACTTGCAACCACAAACTTGGAAAAGTGGTCAGCCATAGTGAGGATATAGATGTGTCCATTTGTACTAGGGTCTAACTTCAAATGATCAAGAGCAACTAGTTCCAATGGTGCGTTACTAACTATTGGATGGAGAGGAGCTCTCTGATTCACCTTCTACTTGAGCTTTAAGTTACAGGCAGGACATTCTTCACACCATTTTATTATATCGTTTTGCATTCCTATCCAGTAAAATCTCCTTCTGATAATAGCTTCTGTTCTTTTGTGACCAAAATGTCCCAAATTATCATGGTACGCCTCTAAGACTACGGAAGCACTGGTCTTTGGAACTATGATCTGAGTCAATTCTATGTGTGTGGTCGGCTCTCTACTCTTCTTAACCAAACGGCAATCTTCTATGGCCAGATGAGTTCTGTGTCTCCAAAGTTTCACCATTTCTATGTTTAGCTTCTTTCTTTCTTTCTGAGTCATGCGTTTCGGTGCAGCAACTAGAGTTTTTACTTGGTGAACTATAGGGTCTTGGCTTTGCAATTTCACCCATAGATTCTTTTGGTCTGCAATCATGTCATCCACTTCTGGTTGACTTTCCACTTTAGACTCGGGAGCAATCTGACAACAGGCCTGTACAATCTCAGCTGGTACCTGTAGGAAAGGTGGCATTTCTATGTTTTCTAGCAGAGTATCATCTATTTCTGATTCTCCTTGTCCAGGCATCTGGGACAAGGCGTCAGCATTCACATTAGCTTTACCAGAGTGATATTTTAAGGAGAATTGGTAATCCGCAAGTCGAGAGGCCCACCTCTGCTCAAGGGCTTCCAACTTCACAGTATTTAAGTGTGCCAAAGGATTGTTATCCGTGAAAACCATGAAAGGGGTGGCTGCTAAATATTGCTGGAATTTCTCGGTGATAGCCCAGACTAGCACTAAAAATTCAAGTTTGAAGGAGCTATAGCAGGTGTCATTCTGCTTGGAGCCTCTTAATCCTCTGCTTGCATAGGCTATTACTCTTTCTATGTCATTCTGTTCTTGTGCAAGTTCCGCGCCCAACCCTTTATTACTGGCATTGGTATACAACAGAAAAAGTTTCACATAATCTGGATACTCCAATATAGGAGCCTCAGTTAGTATTTTTTTTAATTGATCGAATGCTTCTTGTTGTTCAGTACCCCAGGTCACCAGACGATTCCTTGGGACTCGACCTTCTGCTGATCCTCTTAAAAGTTCATGTAATGGCACAGCAATTTTGGAGAAGTTCTTGATAAATCTCCAATAATATCCCACAAATCCTAGGAATTTTCGGACTTCTGTAATGGTAGTAGGAACAGGCCATTTCTTTACTGCTTTGATCTTCTCTGGGTCTGGTGTCACTCCATCCGGAGACTATATGTCCCAGATAACTTACTTTAGTCTGCAACAGATGACATTTAGAGGGCTTTATTTTAAGACCATATCAGATCAATCTTTGGAACACTTCATCCAAGCGACGCAAATGATCTGCGTGAGTCTTTGAATATACAATGATATCATCTAGATATAGCAACAGGGTATCGAAATTCCGGCTTCCAAGACAATGTTCAACCAGCCTTTGAAAAGTTCCCGGTGCATTACACAATCCAAAAGGCATCCTGGTGAATTCAAAGAGACCCATGGGGTTAATAAAAGCTGTTTTCTCTTGATCCTTCGGTGTCATAGGAACTTGCCAGTATCCGCTGGTTAAATCCAGAGTGGAGAATACAGCTGCTGACTGGATAGCCATGAGAGAATCTTCTATCCAAGGCAAAGGATACTCATCATTATGGGTGATGGCATTTAATTTGCGATAATCCACGCAGAATCGGATTTTACCATCCTTTTTCTTTACCAGGACAATTGGTGCTGCCCATGGGCTGTGACTTTCCTTGATCACAACAGCCTCTTTCATTTCTTTAATCATTTCTTTTACTTGCTGGTACATGGCTGGTGGAGAGGTCTAAATCGTTCTCTGATAGGGGGATGTCCATGGGTACTGATGTGATGTTGTACCCCACAAGCTAACCCAAAATCTAAGGGATGTTGGCTAAAAGCTTCCTTCCGGTGTAAAACCGCTTTCAAAACATCAGCTTTTTGCTTAACGGTGGTCTTCAGATCGCCTACTTTAATCTCTTTAGTCCATTCTGGTATCTGGTCGCTTCCTATCTCTCCTTCAGGTGCTTTCTCTACCTTTTCTCCAGCTTCAATAATGTCTTGCAAGCCCACCGTGTGGATCTGGGCAACCGGCTGGTTTCAGTACAGTTGCACATCGTGAGTCCCATAATTCAACACTCGGACTGGTATTCGACCCCTGATTACAGTAGCTATACTCCGAGCCACTATTATCGGCTCTTCCTTGTTCATAGGGTAAGGTTCTACTAGAGCATCATAATTTTGACCCCTCGGGCCCACCTTTGCTTTGCACCAAAGGGTGGTTTCGGTGCCTGGCTTCAATGTTACTGGTCTAGCATCTGTCACTCTTACTTTACCAATTTCACCCTCGGCATTAGCGAAACATTGATGGCATTGCAAGTTGTAGATGGTTTGTTGCAGGGCATGTTTCTCCACTCGGGGTACATGTTTGGCTTGCTGTTGGAGAATGCTCACTAGTTCATCAAAGCAATTTTGTAGAACATTCATCCCCAGGATTAGTGGTGGCAGTTGATCACTTTTGAGGTCGCTCACAATGATGCCTGTGTTGCATTGGATGTTCTTTCCGAGCTGTACATCGGCTTCTAGATATCCTAAATACGGTACTTTATCACTATTGCTCACCATCAACTTTACCCATGATCTAGGAGGTGGCTTCAGATCCTTAGGTGTCCAGTATCTTCAGAACTCTTGTCCTTGCAGTGTAGTGACCTGCGATCTGGTGTCTAACAATGCCATAAGCTCGATGCCATTGATCTTGACTGGTATCATTGGGCTTCTACCAATGAAAACACGACTACTCTAACGGGACTGCTGGACCTGATTGTCTGCTCTTCGAGGGTCTTTCCTCATCCCCAAAGAATTTCTGTTTAAATTCAGGGTGTTATTTACTGGCTGACCACATCTTCTCTCTATATGGCCACTAACACCACACCGGCGACATATGGGCCTCCCTTGGCCATCAAATTCATCTGTGGAGCACCTCCCTTCACTCCTTCTCGGATGGTTCATCTGGTCACTCTTGTTTCTTTCTTTCCCTGATGGATTTAAGCATTTCTCATTCTTCCAACCTGCTTTCCAACTTTGCATTTCCTTACACATCTCCGCCATCTGGTTAGTCAGGGTGGCAATCTGCTCGGTCAGCTCTGAGTGTTGACTAGCACTGGTCTGCACAGAACAGATCAGTGTCTGTATCCTTGGTCCACACATCTGTTCATGTTCTGAACGCCAGCTCGGGTAGGCAACAGTTTCTCTTTCAGGTTCCAGTCTTTGTAATGACATTTCCTCTGGCTGGAGTCTTGATTGCCAAGAACTGTTTTCTTTCCATCCTTTTGTAGTGTAGGCCGGCCATTGAGTTCCCATAGAGGTTGCTGTTTGGGGATATACCGGAGCCTCTTCTCTGGAATGTCCCGAACCAAATATTCAAATGGCTTTCTCCTTAAAATCCAGGAAATTGACTTCAGGGTTTTGCAAGTGCAGCATGCGTAGCTCTCTCCTCAGGGCCTCACTTTGCACTCCTTCCACAAATTTTTCTACTAGCACTCGATCTGCATCTCGGACCTCTGCCGCATCTACCCTCTCTATAGCTCGTAAGAGTTCCTGCAGACTCAGTGCGAACTCTCTCAGGGTCTCTTGGGGCTTCTGGGTGCGAGAGGAGAACTTCATTTTGAGGTCAGACATGGTCCTAGCATCAAAGGTCTGCTGTAGTCTCTGGAGTATCTGGTCCGCTGTGGCTTTCGCTCCATTCGGCCAGGATTGGACCTCTCGGTGGGCAGCTCCTTTTAGTTGCCCAATTAAAATTTTGACCTTCTGTTGCTCGGGGACCTGATACAGCTGGAACATTGCCTGCATCTTTGAACAGAATTCCCCTAGGTTGCTGGTTCCGTTCCCATCCTTTTCTCCGGAAAACTGTGGAAGCCATGGCGCTCCAAATTAATATGGCATGGTTAGTGGAGATGGTGGTATATTCCCTCGAGATCCATCTCAGTCTCCTCCAGCCAACTCTCCATCTCCCCCAGACAATCCACTACTACACCCTGGCTCCTTCTGTGCTTCTTACTAAGCCACTCCAACTTTAGACTCCTTGGATAAATAATTATCTCTATCCTGCCGACTACACCAAAAAAGAGAGAGATCCCTGTGATGGTCTAGAGGTGCTCTGTGAAGTACTCTACTCTAAAGGTGCTGAAAAGAGATGAGTGAGGCACCAAGGTCCGAATTATGTGGATAGGATACTCATTACCCAGACAAGGAGAGGCAGGAGTCGACCTAGTGCTTCAATGCCCGCAGGGCATTTATTTTTGTACCAAGGGTAGAGAGACACAGTCACAAGAGGAAGGAGGGGTTGCCAGAGAATAATAGGGCAATAAACAGGGAAATACCTTTTCTACAATTACTAAGATTATTACTACAAGAATAGACTAGAGGCCTACTGCCACTCTTATTCTAAAATTATTATTATTATGCAATTCGATAACCTTAGGTGAGAATCAGATGACAAAAGCCACCCAAAACTGTATTAGGGTAATTGTCACTACACACTTCCATCAGAGTCTAGATGTTGCAAGAGTCCAGAAATCCGGTGTCTTCGTGTACACCGTCAATCTGCAATGGTAGCTACGAAGGGGCAAGCAAACAAAATGATAATTGCTAATATAATTCCCAGCAGGGACCTTGTCAAGGCCACTGGGTAGTGAGAGGTTTGTTAAACAGACCATAAGATTCTTCGGCAAAACCCACTCTCTCCGAGTCTGCCAGAATAGGGAACCAGAGCAGCTGGTTCCTGGAATACCCACTGACGGGCTGTCGGATTTCTACTAAAACAAGGACTCCTCAGCCAAAACCCACTCTCAGCGTTGCCAAGGATGAAGAAAGAGATCAGGACCTGTGTGGCGACGAATTCAAATGGAGGACTACCACGACCTGAAGGATGCTGCAGCACTCCAAGGGCCAGCTAAACTTGGAAGGATTTCTGACAGGACCAGGAACCAGAAGAATCTGCAGAGATGATGGTTGATTCTACAATCCTAGGATCAGAACTAGCACAAAAACAAAGAAACGGCGGGTGCGTCCCGTACTGGGCTTCGACTGACTCAACTCTCAGTGAACGACCAGGAGGGGTGCAGACCAGGTTCTCCAGTATAAGCACACTCTTCTGTAGAGGGCGACAACTACGGGACATCTGGAACAGGAACCATATAAAATGACACTGGCATGGCAGTCGTGATGCATTTCGGCGGACGTGCCTTCGAGCTGTGAAAACAAGAAACAGCGGGTATGACTGGCGACGGACTCGACTTCGGCGAACGACATGGACGGAAGTGGTGAGTTGATGGACGATCCCACAGGAGTGAAGGATGCTGAGGAGACGTCTTCTTCTGGGTAGAGACTGATTCTGAGTGAGGAGTATAAGAGGTCACACAATAGGACTGCAGTGTGGTAGAAGATCAAGACTGTCCTCATACACTGGTAGCGATGTAACTGAAAGATGCCAAGAGAACTGTAGAATGATACAACAATTTGCTGGGGAAAAGGGCAAATTATAAATTTGGGGGTAATTGCTACTGGCGGGGCCAATATTCAGGTGCTTAGACCACTAGTACAGGTACTTAGAGCAATAGTTCAGATACTTAGGGCAATAGTTCAGACACTTAGGGCAATAGTTCAGACACTTAGGGCAATAGTTCAGATACAATCCAATACCACACAATCCTGGTGCTTCCTAGCAAGTTCACAGTCTTTCAGGTATTTTAGCAATAACCATTGGATAGGCAGTACAGTTGTTGCAATAGCTTCACAATATAGGTGAACTGAGCACCCTTGGATAAGCCCCTTTTTCCTAAATGTAGGGTCTTCCTGACTAGGATCTGGCTATCCCTGAACGTTTTGGCTAAGGCCTCCCTTAGTACCACTAGGCTGACTTGCCCTATTACACTAGGCCGGGGCCTCCCTTAGTACCACTAGGCTGGCTTGCTCTATTACACTAGGCCAGGGCCTCCCTTAGTACCACTAGGCTGGCTTGCCCTATTATACTAGGCCGGGGCCTCCCTTAGTACCACTAGGCTGGCTTGCCCTATTACACTGGGCCGGGGCCTCCCATGAACCCTGCTTTACCTCGGGCCTAATGCCCTACATTTACCTCGGGCCTGGCGCCCTACAATAAACCAGGCCGGACACCCGAACTACAGTGGGTCTGCAACCCTCTTTATAATGGGCCTGGATTGCCCCATTAAACTCTGGGCCTGATAACCCTCTAGAAACTGGGCCTGGTGCCCCACTTAATACTGGGCCTGAATTGCCCATTAAACCCTGGGCCTGGTAGCCCTCTAGAAACTGGGCCTGGTGCCCCACTTTATACTGGGTCTGAATTGCCCCATTAAAATAATTATCAGCTCAAAAGTGATCAGGCCCCTTTAATTCTGCAGCCCTCTAAGGGCTGCTGTCACTCACCAGCACATCGCCACCCCAAATCCCGCCCCCTTATGCATATTTATTAGGCCGCTATGCTGGCCTTGCCTTTCAGCCCCTCTTATGGGCGTCGCTAACCCCGCCTCCCTACTGCATATTAAAATAGAGGGTCCTAGTGACCCAATGCCCATGCAGCGCTCAGCCACCTCGTATGCGCCTACTGCGCTTTCCCACAATGAAATTACAGTCCCCTTTTGATTTAAGGTTGACAGCATGAATCACATGCTGCCGCCAACTCACCGCACCACTTCGGGACAACAGGAGACAACTGGGAGGCGGAAGGTGTGCTGGCAGATGGAGGGATGGATTCAGGCAGCTGGGGGGATGACTGGGGGCCTAAGAAGGCCGACTGAGGGAGAGCGACGTGATGCGGCAGACAGGGTTACTGAAATGGGGAACCGGAGCAAACTAAAACAAAAGGGGAAGGGCAAAATAAATAAATGGAGGGACTATTCAGCCCAACGCATGACGAACGGCCAAATTCTTCTTCGGGGGGGACCCACTGGACTCGGCAGCACCAAAAGACAGCAGCACCAGGAGGCTTACTGCACTGGACTGGAGGAGGGGAATTACCGTGGAGTCAACAGGACCGGCTTCTTGACCCCAGGTAAGCCACAAGTCCCTGTTGCACTCCTGTGACCCTCTCTACTCCACAGCCCAGCAACAACTACTGATTTTTTCAGACAGACACTAATTTGTTTTCAAAAGTGCTTGAGGTTCTCATTCTCGAACCCCAAGCTCGCACCCAAACAAACGCTGAGGACTTAGAGGAGGCACCACGCGCATGCCAGAGGCAGCGAACCTGGCGCGTGGGTCCCCATTCTCCTGCTGCTTGCTCTGGGAGGGAGGGTGGAATGGAGCAGGCAGGCAGCAGGGAGAAACAAAACAATTACTTGAGCATGCCAAAAGCCTTTTTTTTAATTTTGCTATGGCACGTAACGAGGGACCCCTGGGGCATTTAGAACCCCCTGTACTTTATTTTACTTACTGGGATGCCCCAACTTTGGGGCATTACACTCATGGTAAGTGGTTTCATTTTATTTGTATAGGTTTATAAGGACCATTTTATTACAACGCTGAATAAATCATTTGTAAAATTAAGTATAGCCAGGTCCAGATCATGATAACTTATTTACTCCACTCAAATCTTGTATAAATTTCACTTGATGAAAAGGCCTGATCATCTTCTGTTCTGAATGTTTGTAGGAATGTGGTACCAGAGGCAATGTTGTAAAGTGCAAATAACAGAGTTATGATCCCCAGATTTAGAGGGATCACTGCATTTTCCAAAATGTTTATGGAAGGGGAGACAAAGATCAAATCCAAGATGGTTCCTTGATGTTGTGGCATTTTTGGTATTGGTCTGCCACTAAAAGACATCTTACATTCTCTGTGGTCTGCCAGACCCATCTATCGCTACTGGTGAGGGCCCCATGCTGGACCGTATGAATAACTGGACAGACGCATAAAATAAAGAATAAAGGTTTATTCTGTACAGCGGATGTTCTCTTCATGAGGACAAGACCCAGACTGACAAATTTCTCTGACTGACAGGCATTACATGGCACTGCCAGGCAGTGCAATAAATTGTTACATGCAGGTTCTAAGTGCTCTTAAAGGGGCAGCAACTAACAACATTAAGCCCCATGCTTAATGTGTACTTCACATCACTCCCGGGACACTTAATGTGAGCACCACTCAAACAAACAATAACACTACAAACAGTTGCTAAGAAATTTTTAAGGCAAAAACAAACAAACATTTTTTAAGCATGTCAAGATATTACATTTCACAAAACAGTACTCCACTTCGGGGGGAGTCTGGACTACACTGGGGACCAGTCAGAGTAGCACCAGAGAGAAGGGAGCACTATAGTACTGGAAGCATGGTCATGCCACAAGTGCTAAAGTGCGGTGGAAGAGAGAGAGTGGAGGGAAGGATAGCACCTGGAGGATACCTAGAATGCAGGATTATGCTTTAATAACAGTTGATTAACAATAACAGGTTGGCTGTCCATGTGAAAAAGACATTCCTAAGGGAAAAAAACTGTTCGATGTGCTGGTGCAACTGAATGAGATAATATGAGAGAATGCTTGTGTAACTTGAGTTTTCTTTGTGGCTTTCCACCTATCTATCCATGGGATATGCCACCCTGTAGGAGCATGACACAAAGAACCCTAGAAGAGGGATCCCCCCCTACAGGTGCCGGGAATTAATGCGTCGGCTAAAGGTAGGGTAGAAAGAAGCCCACGGGTAAGAGAGGCATGCCACTGGAGGAGGAGGGGAGGATGGTGGGCAACGAAAATGAATCCTGGTGAGGCCCAGGATATTATGACCTTTAAACTTGATGGGGCAGTGATGTTGTTGCTCTGCCCATCGAACCATGGGCTTAAAGCCCTCCCATTCAATGTACTAATACAAATGAATGAGGTAATATGAGATAATGCTTGTGTAACTTGAGTTTTCTTTGTGACTTTCCGCCTCTCTATCAGTGGGATATACCACCCTGTAGGAGCACGACACAAGGAACCCTAGAGGAGGGTTCCCCCTCTACAGGTGCCGGGAATGAATGCGTCGGCTAAAGGTAGGGTAGGAAGAAGCCCAAAAAGAATACCTAAAGATGTCAAGCATCGAAGAGACGAGGATGATGAATAATTTCTGTGAAAGGAAGGGCTAACTTCCTAAGGAGAGAGGGGAAAGCCGTGGCCACCATCTGTCTCCATCCAACAGTGGAACCTAACTAACTAACTAACGAGAATGAAGCACTAACTCCAACTAATATTAATACCATTGGCAGGAAGGAGAGGAAAAAAAAAACTTTTTGAGGAGGAAACCTCTGGAGATCCAAGGTCTAGGTCACCTTCCCTCCAGGCTGACGATGTTTGATTTGAGGACATATGTTGGTAAAGAGAATGGTTCATAGATGAGGAATATAAGTAGGGAGGATGACAATGGAATAGGGAAAAAACTCCAGAGAAACATGGATTAAAATAAGGAGCATGAGGTAGCAGGGACCCAAGGAGGGTATGCGCGAGTATTCAATGAGAGATAGAAGATCAGAGGAGCACAGTATATCAGAGAAGCAAGGATGGGAGGGAGTAGATCCATGTTTAAGTCAGAGCAAGGGGTATCCAGATGTGCTTATGAGGAGAGTCCAGATGTGCTGATGAGGAGACAGATGATAATGCAGACTGATTTGTAAGCTTGATTGAGCGATGCGATTTGAGCAGACACTATGGTTGAAGAGGCATGTTTGATTATGCGATGTAAACGATTAGATTCTGAATGATTAGACCCTGAGTTTGTAGTAGATGCGGTAGTATGAAATTCAATGATAGGAATGTTTGAGTAAGAGATGTAAATAGATAAACTTTGAGGTAATGCTGAGGTGAGCGGTGCGAGTGGAATAGGTGACGACAACAATTAGATGCTAAACCTTGAGGTAATGCTGAGTGAATGATGATTGGATTTATGAACTTGATATGACTGGAGTTATGAACTTGATACATGCGGCAGGAAGGCCGCGGTTGATAGGTGGCATTGGAGGTATGGTAGGTACGTCCAAAAAGAATATCGATAGCAGGCCACGAGTGGAGTGAATCCTGGATGGTCGGTATGGACTTGGAAGAGAGACAGGAATGAACTTGAAATGAATTTGTACAAAGGAAGTAAAAGGAAGGAGGGAAGTACAAGGAAGTAGGCTCCTTAAAAGGAGGTAGACTCCAAGGCCAAGAAAGGATATCTGGAACCAGAGGCAACTCAGGTTGAGCGATTGAGGAACAAAACTGGATGAGATATGATGAGGAGTAAGCAAAAGTGGGCAATGTATGAGGAGGAGTGAAGCGAAGAACGGAGTGAAGTCATGATGGCTGGTACTAGAAAATGCACTAGGACAAGGAAGGCAAAATTAGGAAACAGATAAGGTACAATGAGGGATTGAAGCCATGGAGGCTGGTATAGGAAAGTGAGGTGACAAAGGATGGAGGGAGGTCAATGGGGTAGCATAGGATGCAGCCGTGAATTGATGAGGCAGACACATGAGTAAGGACAGTGATGCCCAAAAAAGAAACATCGAATGCAGCTGAAAAAGGCATCATAGGAATGGAGGAAGGACAACGAGGGAGTGACGCCATGAAGGCAGATACTGGAAAGTGAGGTAGGAAAGAACGTAGGATGGTAGGGATGGAATTGGATGAGCAGGTCGAGGCGAGGTAGAGTGGAATGGAGAGAACTAGGCATGAGGAAAGAGGGAGCCCTGGAGGCCAGCATGGCATGAGGGCCGCAGATCAATGAGGCGGCATAGGAGTCATGATAGGATGCCTAAAAGAAATAACGAATGCATACCATGAAGGAACTGAATCAGTGAGAGCTAGGATGCCAAATAACAACCGCAGTCATGAACTGGATGAATGTGGCAGGAGGGCAATAGCCATACCATGAAACAAAATCAGGAGGGAAACTGGTGCTCCAGGGAGGCAGCTAGACGAACCCCCAACAGCTATGAAGTTCACAAAGCGCTAGGAGAAGCACACATGAAAATACCAGTGCACTGCATGGGCCTATGAAAGCCCATCATGCAGTCCTAAACAACTCATCAAAAAGGTCCAGAAGAGAAGCATGGCTTGGCATGAGTTGGGACAGTGCTCACCAACAGAGGCGTGGATGAGGCCATATGGGCAGACACAGCACGAACCCCTACATCGCCAAAACAAGAGGTTTCGGAGCAGGTACCCATGAATGAGAGAGTCCCTGAAACTGATTTCCTCAACTCCGGGAGGTGTAGCAGGGATGAGTAATGATAGGTAGCCAGATACAGAATAGGGAAAATCCCAAAAGAAGGTAGTGGACAAGGAAGGAGGGAGAGCACCCACCAGAGGGAGGAATGAAGGAAGGGATTCAAGTGGCAGATCGAACAAGCCTTTCTTTTTTTTTTATATACACGAGAGGACTGAGGAAGAAAAGACATGAAAGAACTTGAAGATGAATGGAATGATAGTGGAGAGCAGCCAACCAGCCCTTAGCAAAGGGCGACAAACAGGACGGCATGGCCTGGATTGGAGGTAGAAACAAATCGAGCAATGTGATGAAGGAAACTCCTTGAAAGGAGGTAGATTCAGAAAGGAACTGTAAAGGAACTTGGAGGGAAGCAATGGATGATGGACAAAGAGGAGTGCTATGTGGGAATGGAATCCCGATGTCCAGTACAAGAAAAAGCAGCTGGCATGAGAGAAGGAGTCTGAAACCTGAGACACGTGGCCTGAGGGCCACGGGTCACTGAGCAAAATGGACGATGGACGATGAGGAGTGACACTTTGAATGGATCAAATCCAGATGGCCGAACAGGGACGGTATGGATGAGGGAATATATAATGAAGTCATGAACCTCAATACACACGGCAGGAGGGCCACAGTTCTAGAAGGTGGCATAGGAACCATGATAGGCAAGCCCAACAGAAATACTGAATGCAGACAAAGCATGGAAAGAATCCTAGATGGCCACTGGGGAAGGAGAATGGCAGGAGTGTGAGTCGGATGAATGCCAAACAAAAGAAAAAGAACAAAAGCAGGCCAGGAGTGGATTGAATCCAAGATGGCTGGCAGTGGGGGGAGAACATCAGGACGTCAAAGCGGAGGAGGCCAAATCAAGGTGACAAATACTCTGAGGATAGCAGGAGGCGAGCCAGGATTTAAGAATAAGAAAGCCACATTAACAGCCTTGGCAGGAGTTCAGGTGGCTAACCGCAGAGTTGGAACTGCAATAAAACATGGATACAATGCTCTAAAAACAGGGGTAGCAAGGCAGTGCAAGGAAGCTGCAAAGAGAATGAGAGCAAGAATGAGAAGTACAGCTAGGGTTAGAGGAAACCTGTGTCAGGTGAAAATAATTAAGTATACAACATGGAGCAGCTATGGGTGAGCTGAAACATGCAGATAATGATTGCAGGTGCAGTACTGCAGTTTGAGTGAGTTTTTTTTTTTTTTGTGTCTGCCTCAAGGGTGAGAAGAGTAAAATGGTAGGAAATGGAGGAGGTGTGAGGATGAGGAAGGGAAATGAACGGAAGCCAGGAGTGGAATAAAGCCATGATGGCTGGCAATATGAGATGACAGTATGAATAAACTGAAGCCTAGAGGGCTGGTAGAGGCAGGAACCCCAAGAAACACTGAGTGCAGGCCATACGGAGTTTTCTGAGGTATACCGATTGGTCCTCCAAGGCAGACAAATTGAGCAAACTGCAGGAGGTGGTAGGATAGGGGAAACCCCAAAAGAAAAGCACATGATGTGGCCAGGCGAGGAGGCAAACCAGAGGGTCCAAACCCAGGTAAAAAGGCACCAATATGTTCAGGATAAGGATGATAGTACAGAGTGTTTTTTTTTAATATAATTTAGATAAGGAAAGCAATACCCCACGCTGAGTAGTGGTGCAGCCCAGAACAGAAACGGAGTGCTGAAGCTAAAAAGGTATTAAGAGCCTAACTGCACTGCTAGTGAACTAGAGGCAGGGGGAACAGGCACTCTGCCTGAAGGTAAAGAGCCATGCACTGAGTAGAAGTGTCACAGAGTGAGAGTGAGGTAAGAATTCGTGCACAGGGTACCTTTGTGCTCAGACACACGGGAATTGGAAGGCACTTAAGCTATAAGACCAAGCAAGTGCTGGTACTGAAATCGCAAATGTTAATAAATGTATAAAAGCAAATTCAAGCTCCCATGCATGCAATACAACAGCAGAAGAGAGGCATGGCATGGTAAATGCAGTCACCTGCAGCCAGGCTCACAGTAACTCATCTGCTGGGTAGCCACAATTGGAGAACTAGGAATGAGAAAACATATGTGCAGGAAGGGCACCCACGGCGAAGATATTAGAAAAAACAATGCAAGCAAGGAATTGATGGCAGGGAACCAGTAGCTTGAGAACTGCTGTGTGAGCACATCCCAAAAAAACAAATAGCTGATGCAGTCGAGGTGGAGTTCATTTGTGGCGGTTGAAGAAGGAGTGCAAGGAGCGCAACTCAAAAGCTACAGTATGAGGGAGGAGAGGGAGATCAGATGAAAAGCGGCAATGCACATGCCCCCAATATGGCTAAGGAGAGAATAGGAGCAGAGAGCCTGAAGGCAGGACAGCGTGTACAGCGAAGACAGAGTGCTGGAGGATGAAGCCACAAGCCGAAGGTGCACAGGTGACTGAGGAACCGAAGATTGAAAATGGTGAAGAAAATGGGGCAGTGCAGGCACCCTGCTGCTAAAGTTTGAGAGCTCCCCTTCCTAGTCAATACAGATGTACTGATAGACAGATCATGGACTACAGGAATTACGGGGCACTCCCGAACAGATTTGATTTTTTTGGTTTTTGTTTTAGGACAGTTTGTACTATACTGTACAATCCAAGTAACAGGGCTGCACATAGTGATCCAATCCAGGCAAAAGGGGGATAAAAGTAAATTCAGAGGTAATTATGGAAGCAAGCAGAAGGTACTAACTGGTTAAGCGTGTATACGGCAGTGGTCCGTGAGGCAAGACAAAGCAAGAGATGGAACGAGAGCAGCAACGCCAACAGCCACGGAACAGGAGCCGTGGGACAGGCAGCAACGGAGGGAGGGAGGAAGGAGCTATAGCCAGAGACAGCGAGAGCTGTGTCGAGAACAGCAGCAGAATGGAGCGTTCTGTACTGTAGGAGGCACAGAAGGGAGCGGGATGAGTGACCAGACGCTGCAAAATCCAAGGAGCAAGCTACAGGAAGGCAGGATGCAGGAAAAAAGGTGCAGCGCCTCCAGCTCAATGAAAAAGAATCCTGGCGAGGCCCAAGATGTTGTGACCTTTAAACTCGATGAGGGAGTGACATTGTTGCTCCGCCCATCGAACCACAGGCTTAAAGCCCTCACATTAAATGCAGGAATGCAGTACCATCAGAAACAGTTGCATAAGATAGGTACAAAAAACATTTACTGCAAAACAATTAAATACAGAGACTATCACCAGAGAAAGAAGATTAAGTCCCAAAATACACCAACTCCAGTATCAAAGTTCAAGACCTCCGTCGACTTTTCTGGTCAGTGGGAAAGGAGGTTTGTGTGGATTACACCAGTTCCTGACAGGATGGGGTCAGTTCATTAAAAGTGACCCAGGAGTTCTGCAAACTGTCAGATCTGCACCACTTGACTCTGTAAGTCCAGGATCTGGTAGTAAACTTCTTCCTTAAGATCTCCTCACTCTGGTACACCGGTGTGTGTAAGACAGAGTCCTGAGAAGAAGAAGAAGAAGGCTGAGAAGAAGAGGAAGTCCCAGGCAAATCACCTGGCAAATCAGGCAAAACAGAATCCGGCTGCAGAGTGTCAGGAGTGGGAATTCTGTAGGAACTGGTTGCAAGTTGTCTGAAGGGCTCTCAGCTTCAGAGAGGATGGCAGGCTCAAGTGCAGCTTCATTGTTAGGTGGACTGGGGTCATCTGGAAGGTTCTTACTCTGGTACCCATGTTTTTTAGTTGGTTGATGTTAACTTTATTGTGTACCAGCTTTCTGTCAGACTTGCAGCGTAGACAAACGTGCACAGGAGGAAGCTTTTCTACTATGTAGAAGGGACCAGTCCAGAGGTGAAGCAGTTTCCTGGTGGTGCCTGGAACAAGGACAGGTCAGTACAAACACACAATGTCCCCAATGGAGAATGAAGGCTCATGTGACTTGGCTGCTTACATTTCTGCATGGCAGATTTTCTCTAACCCCAACATGGTGTTTGCAACACATCTGGCAAGTTCAAGCTGTTCCAGCATAGGGATAATGAAAGAAGAAGCTGACTTAAGAACTTCTAGCAGTGCGAGATCCCTATCCAGTGGAGTTCTTAGGTGATGTTCATGGACTAAGAAGAATGGTGTGTACTCTGTACTGTCGACACAAGGGCTGGTATTGTAGGCAAATTGCACAAAGGAAACAAAACGATCCCAAGTGTCGTAAGTCTCATCCAGGTACTTGGAGAGTGTGCTGAGAATGGTAGACATCATTCTTTCACTCTGTTCATTGCATTGTGGATGGTAACTTGGTGTATGTGTCTTTTTTATATCAAGAAGTTTGCATGTTTCTCTGACAATGGTGGAAAGGTAGTTTGTGCCTCTGTCTGAATGCAGGTATGTTGGGGTACTGTGACAACAAACTACCATGTTGAGGAAAGCACTTGCCACTGTGGCAGCTTTAATGTCTTTTAGGAGGATTAGTTCCAAATATTTTGTTAGGTAGTCCACTAAAACAAGAATGTATTTGTTGCCAGAGTCAGAGCATGTAGATAGAGGCCCAAGAATGTCTGTGCTGACTCTTTGAACTGGTTCAGTGGCTACAGGCATTGGAATGATGTGTGCCTTTGTTGGTTTGGCAGGAGGCTTTCTTTGGGAGCAGGGCTGGCAAGATTATACAAATTGGACAATGTCCTTGTTCATGTGAGGCCAGAAGAAGTGAAGTCTTGTCTTTCGAGAGTTCTTTGTATTCCCATATGACCTCTGGAAAGCGGAGAGGCATGATTGGAGAGAAGAACTTGAGGGATTAGAGAGGCTGGCACAACTAGCTGAACATGAGCTCTATCCATGTGATGACCCTTGCCTTCCTTGGTCCAAATGTGGAAAAGCACATCGTCATTGAGGAAGTACTGTGAAGCAAAGAAAAGTACATCTTGGCAATGCTTCTTTTGTTGTGGTAAGGTTCCAGACTCTAAGTATGAGATTGTGTCTGTGAATTGAGGGTCTGTTCTTTGTTACATTTTGACAGTTGCCAGGGACAGATCAGAAGTAGAGGAAATCAGAAGCTCTTCAGCTGCTGCAATAATTGAGGATCTGTGTGTCCTTCTGTAAAAGCAATTGGTAGCATCAAAGTGACTTGAGGTGCTGTAGGAGTGTCCACAGAAAGCACATCTTTGGCGTGAAAGGGAAGAGCTTGTAAGCAGGATTCTTCATCTGTTGAGGATGATGTGGTGGGATATCTTCTCCAGCTTACACCATCGGCATTTGAGTGAACTCGACCTGGTCTGTATTGAATTTCAAAGTTGTAGGATTGCAGCATGGCGATCCATTGGGTGAACTTGCCTACTGGCTTCTTCATTTTGAATAACCATCTGAGGGCAGAGTGATCAATGATAGCTATAAAGGAGGAGTACGAAGGTAGCAGTCAAATTTATTTACAGCAAATACCATGGCTAGACATTCTTTTTCTGTGATACCATAGTTCTGCTCAGCTGAAGAAAGAGAGTGCACAGCATAGGAGACAACTCGTTCTGTTCTGTCTTGAATTTGACAGAGTACAGTGCCCACTGCAAAGGAACTAGCATCTGAGTAGAGCTTGAAGGGTTGGTCGAACCTTGGGTTGGCCAATACTGGAGAAAATATTAAGTTTTGTTTCAAAGGCCTCTTTGCATTCAGAAGTCCATGTATAGTCACATCCCTTTTTAGTGAGGACGTACAGTGGAGCTGCAATCTTGGCATAATTGCAAATTAACTTTCTGTAGTAGCCAGACAAGCCCAGGAAAACTTGAAGGTCTTTGAGATTGTTAAGTTCTGGATAGTCTTTCACTGCTGAGAGCTTATCTGGGACTGGAGAGGTGCCTTGAGAATTATCCACATGTCCCAGGTAATGGATTTGGTGCTGTGCAAAATAACACTTTTCTGGGTGAAGCTGAAGATTGGCTTGCCTGAGACATTCAAACACTTCTTTGAGATGTTAGAGGTGCTCTGACAAAGTTCTGTTGAAGACAATAACACTGTCCCGGTAGACTAGGCAAGATTTCCAAGACAACCCACATAGTACACCTTCTATAACCAATTGGAATGTGGCTGGACAGTCCCGAAGTCCCACAGGCAGATGTTTGAATTGAAAGAGTCCCAAGTGGCAGTGCCATGCTGTGTATGGATGAGAAGCTGGATCAATGGAGACTTGGTAGAACCCACTCTGAAGGTCTAGAGTGGTGAAGTAAGCTAGACTGGCCACACCAAGAATCTCTAATGCATCTTTGGTTGTAGGTAAGGGATGAGCATCCTGCACCGTGTAGGCATTGAGCTTTCTGTAGTTCACCACAAAGTGATACCCTTTGTCTTTCTTTACCATCAGCAGGCAAGGTGCACCCAAGAGACTTGTAGATTCTTCAACAATGTCTTGTTCCAACATATCTTTGATTATGTCTTCTAGGACTTGTTTCTGTTTGTGTCCCACTTTGTAGGCTCGCTGACGGATTGGTTTCAGGTTGGGCTGCACTTCGATGGTGTGTTGCAGGATATCACAGCATCCGAGCTTGTTATCTGGACCTACAAAGACATCTGGGTAACTCTTTAGAAATTTCAGAAGTTGTTGCCTTTTTGTTGGAGATGCTGGAAGTAAGAGAATAGTCGCTGACTGAGGGGTAACTCTGTTGAAGTTGGAGTGGTCATGACAGTACTGACAGGACTAGAGTTGGTGGAACCAGGCTGAGGTTCTTGCATGTGATGGAGGTGGCCCCCTGTAGACAAGCAGACAAACTTTCCAGTGTTGGCACCCTTTGAGAGAACTACAGGCTCATCTGTGAAGCTGCAGTATTTTTGGAAGACTGCGCTGCCATGCACCACCTATGAGGTGTTTCCTGGAAGGATACCTGATGAATGCAGCATGGGGGATCCCGTGATGATGCCAACACCACCTTGTGGAAGTGGTTTACCTTGAAGCTTGGCAATCAAAACCATCTCTGACTGAGGAGGCACAGTGACTGAGCCAATTGCTGTGAGTTGCCTCCGATGATCTAGCGACAGTTTGAGGCAAAGTCCGGAATGGCTTTGTGAGCTTTGAAGGAGCCCAGGCCAATAATTATTGCAGGTTGAAGATCAGGCACTATATAAAACTTGAAGGTACCTTGTTGTGAGCTGACGTGGAGCTTGAGATGAACCACATCTGTGATAGGTACTGTAGTTGTACTTGCTGTGATAATGTACTTTAAGTCAGCTGAAGAGACATTAGGTACATGACGAATAGCTTGGTTATTCAGAATACTGCTGTTGATAACTGATATTTCTGCTCCAGAGTCGACTAAGGCATGCGTGGACCAATCTCTAATAGTTACAGGTACATACTTTGCTAGAAGAAGTGATCAGATGACAGGTACCCTTGCCCCTGGAAGCGAGAGTGTGCCTGAGTTTGCAGTTGGAGGGTGCTCTTTGTTTGAGTTGCGAGAGTCAAAGGGGCAGTCAGTTGCTGTGTTCCCCTGATCCTGGGAGGAGCTGCGGTTATCTTGCTGATTGTGCGGCAGTGGGTGCCTTTGGTTCTCTTGATTTTTGTTGTGGTACTTCAGCTTTCAGCAGACAGCAGCAGTGTGTCCTCTGAATCCACACCACTGGCAAGTCACAGGCTCTTGAAAAGGTGGAAGTGGATCCGGTCGCTGCTGAAAGGGTCAAAGACCATTGACAGAGGTAGCAGAAGAAGCAGTTGAGCTGCGGTGCAGACTATTGACAGTTGTGGTGAGCATCTCTATCATTGATTGCTGCTGCCGGACACATTGTTGCGAGAGCGGCTAACTCAGATGACTGAGGTGCTTGTACAGTGGTGGCCTGGACATTAATATGGACTCTTGTGCAAGTCGTGCAGCTTGGATTGTGTCCATCCAGGTTGTGGGTTTCTGCTGGATTACATAAGGGAGGAGTTGAGGAAGCAGTCCCTGGACAAAAGTTGGTATTTGCTCTTTTTCAGGATTCTGCAGATGTTTGCAGCAAGATGCAATGTCCACTATGAAGGCTTCTAGAGATTCAGAGGGTTGCATGGTACATTCCCACAGCTGCTGTTCCAATAACCAGGCTGGATGTGCTTGAAGAAAATGGTCTTTGAAGGTTGTATACAGAGTGGCAGTATCTCCTTTGACTTGTTCTGGAAGTGCATTGAACCAGGAAATGGCAGTCCCTCTCAGAAACAAGCACAAGGCATTGGAAATAAGTAAAGGATCAGTCCAGCCATGTAAGGAAATCCAGGCTTGGAATTGTTTGAGCCAGTTGACAGTGTCTTCGTGAGGCAAGGCTGAGAAGGGTACTGGCTGTAGGCTGATATGAACCATGGAGTAAGATGAAATAGTTTTAATGTAGGCCAGGTCATCTTGAATGGCTTGCATAGCTGGTGCTCCTGGGGCTGAGATGGATGACTGGATATCATGCAGGATTGTTTCAATTTTGTAGCCCCACACCCTTGAGGTGGGTGAAGAAAGAACTCCAGATGCTCCAGTGCCTGTATGTGTGTCATTTTCAGACATTGTAGTTGAAGATGAACTGCGCTTCACTGAATGATGGTTGTAAGGATGAGAAGGAGTTGCTGTCACGCAGGAAACGGGATGTCATGTAGCAGATGAAGTGCCGAGAAGAAAATATTTTTGTAGACAAAAGTACAATTATTTGTAAGCAAAGTTCATCAAATGAAGTCTTAATAAAGAATTCCCACTCAATTATGTGCTGTCTTTTATTTAAATAAACGTTTTGTTGCAAAGATCAGCTATTTGTTGCAGTGTCCATTCAATTCAATAGGTTTGCCATTGATTTCAATGGCGTGATGTCATTTTGTGCCCTTCACAAGATGGCCGACGAACTTTGACATACAGTTCCTGTGGTTTTGACTGGAATGCCTGTAGCAAGATGGCCACCAGCAGGGGAGTTAAGGGTCAGTTTTTTTCTTGTTGTAATGCTGACTAGATGGAGACTTCTTGCCACGAGGCTGCCTGGCTGATGAGCAATGGGTAAAATGGCAATTGCCACACTGCTGTTCTTCTTCCCCACTGAGAGGGAAAAAAAATGGTGGGCTTTCTGACTTTGGTGAGCGGCAAGGGGGAAGTACTGTATTTGTTGGACAGCTTTCCTTTTTGTTTATGAAGCAGGTGCTTTCCTTTTTTTTGTCTCCTAGGCTGTGCTTTATGTATTTGAATTTATTGCCCACAGTTCCTGATTTACTGTGGAGCTCTGGGAGTATTTGCTGCTGTCCACGTTATTTGTTGATTTGTTTTACTGATTATTTCTTTTGCTGTGCCGTGTTTTCACTTATGCTGCTGTACAACCATTCATTTCTTGTTCCCCTGCCCCTGTTTCTTTACTTATTCCATGTGGGCTCCTGCATTCTGTAGTTTATGTTAGAAAGCCCTTCTGTAGCATGGGCAACTGGCAGCTGTATGTTGTGACTTTGGGGGAGTGGAGCACTCCATCTTGACTGCAGGAAAGTTCATTTATTCATTTATTTGGATGACCCATAGTCAGGAACAAAAGTTCCGTGCAGTGGCAGTGGAGAGAAGGAAGCCGCGGTTCAGAGGGCAGAGCATGCGAGAGCAGGGCAGTCTTCGGAGGAGCCACAGTCAGTTGCGGCATTCATGGAGGTTAGTGCACTTTTCAGAGCTGCTTGTCATTGTGTGACTCCTGGTTTGCCGTCTGTGCTTGTGGAGTGGCTGTGAATGGAGCTGGCTGGGGAGCCGAGAGCGGAGCTGGCGCGGCAGTGGTTAGAGAAGCCGTGGACTTGAGGAGGGCAGGGAGCGGTATGCAGCAGGAGCACACACCTGGGCATGCACCTATCACATAACAACCAAACCATATGCTTTAATGCTTACCTAAACATACAGTAGCAACACAGAAACTGTCATTGTTAGATGTTCTTTAAATTTCAGGTATTAACCAAACTGGCCACAAAACAACCCACACACTGAGGTGTCAAATTGTGCTTATAAAATAGGTAAACTGAGATCATTTAAAACTTTAAAATGTCAAACTTTTTTCTAAAATTAAAAACAGGTATATTCTTTTGTTAAAAGTAACTAGTAGAAATGATAAAATGGCAGGGTAAAATCATGTAATCTGATTGGCTCTTATTTATGTGTAAAATATGGTTTACACATAGTTAAAAAAAGGACTGCTCAGCAGTGTAGAGTCTGCAACACAGATCAATGGGCATTTGGAACACAGGCATTTCAGATAGCCCTTTAATGCCAGAACCAATCTTCCACCACAAACATGGCTGCTACCTTTATACTGTAAAAAAAAACTTCAACTGGGTCCTAAAAATAAAACTACTTGAAATAAAAAATAAAACAAATGAATTAAATGCTGTTTCCCTGATTATCACACACTCCTTACATACATAAAACACATTAGAAACAATAACTATTGTTTATAGTTTTCACTACAACTGTTTCTTTGCTGACAGTGAAAAATCTCTCTTCTGTCTTTACCTGCTCATCAGGGAACTCTCTTCTTCTTGCCCTGACAGTGAGATAACTGAGTCTCTGGCTGAAACAAAGGCCTTTGTTGTCTGTGTGTACAGTGTGTTGGGAGAGAAACATTCTACCAGTGGAATTGAGCAGAATTTTGAATACATGTATACCATGGTAAACATTCCGGACGGGATATTCAGACTGCACCAGAAAGATGCGCAATAGAGGGAGCAGGCACATGTCCAGTGTGCCATGGTGCAACGGGCGCGATATTCAAACCATGTGCAGGACAAGATTCACCTGCGCAACATGGCTGAATAGCGCTCCCAATGTGCCATAGCGCAACGAGGGATGCACCATGGAGCAGGGTCGATGCGCAATAGCACCCCTAGGAATGCGCATGGACAAAGACAGGAAGCAGCTGAGCAGCAGCCATGGATGCGCCATGCTCTGAGGAGCATACACCAGGACAGACAGACCATCCCCCCCCTCAGCCCCCCACCAGGGCAAGGCCCCCATGAGCAGCACAACCAGACGGGTGCAGGACGGACCACAGACCCTTGAACTCCAGTGCTGAACCAACAGCAGATGTGACCCAGCAGTCCCCACCCGCTGGACACGGTGCCCCTGCACCAACCACCAGCCAACAGAGACCAGGACACAAGGATGGCCAAGCCCCACCCAAGCTATGGCACCACTACAATGCTGATCCCCCAGTACAGAGTGCCCGGGACACCTAGCACAGTAGCATGACCAAACAGTGCGTGGCACTGAAGGCAGTCCGGCACCACCATGCCAAGGCATCCAGTTGCCCTGGAGCACAATGCACACATACCACAACCCCACCATGACCACCCAACGAAGGCGGTGACACCGTCCACCAATGCCACCACAACCCACACAAGGCCCTCCAGCATGGCCCCCACAGAGGCACAGCAAGGTGGGTGACCTGGCACCAGTACCCGAGGGACCCTGCACATGACAAGGGCTGCCCTGGATGCCACCACAAGCAGGAAGGCACTCTGAACACAGGACCAGAGCACGGTCCACCACCCATGCACCCACCCCGCCACAGCACCGGCACCACCAGGCAACAGAGAACCCTCCCATGGTGCATGGAGGCATGTGCCACACAGGAGGCAACACAGGGCACACACAGTGCCCCCCCTCCTAGTCCCATGGGTACTTCGGCAAACAGCCACACAAAGCAGTGCAACAGGCGCTGCGTTCGTGAAGCCCATGGTGTCGTGTAACCTGTGGTCTGCACACCACCAGGGTGCTGGTGAGTCTGCCATGTGGTGGTTGCCCCATGAGCCTGGCCACCCTGATGGCAGGCTCAGGGGCCTGTGACAAGGCCACCACCTGCAAGCAGTAGGACCCCATGTGACAGCCATCAGACCACAGGCACCACCCCAGTCACCATGGACTGCATGGAGGGAACAAACAATAGCACTACCCACAGTGGCAACAGGGACAGATGTGCAATAGTCCAGGGGTCATAATGCCAGCTGCAAGGGTGCCATGCCTGCAAGGTGACAGGTATGGCCTGCCCTTGAAGGCATGTCATCAGCCGAGCATGCGGTGGTGGGGGACACACAACTGTGCATATCACAGTCGTGCATGGTGGAGGTGTAGCAGCAATGGCCACAGCTGCACAGACAAAGCACACACTGACAGGGGCAGCTGGGATATGGCACATGCACCACAGCCTGCTGTACACAGGCAAACAGTGCACAGGGCACACCACACATGCCTCCAGACACAGCCCATGGCCCCCACCCACACCAGTGGAGAAGCCCCACCAGGCACACCCACGCCCAAGCCAGCCCCACCCCACAGTAGCCATGCGCACCACTGCAGCAAGGCACCATGCGCCCGCTGCAAATTAAAGACCAACACAGAAGTAGATATAAACATATGTATTACAAAGAACAACATCTACAACAGCAACAATATCTATTTACAGTTATGTACAACAGAGGAGGGGATGGGTGAGGACACTACAAGGGGGAGGGGAAGGGTCAGGGGACAATGGGAATGGCAAAGGTGGGGGACATGAGGGTGTGGGGTACAGTTCAGGGAGGGATGGAGTGACTCCACTAGCAGCAGGCCCTACTGGTGACCCTGGTCCTCTCTTGCCACCCTGTGGCACCTGTGGTGCCGCCGCCGGTCCCCCCCCGTCCATTCTCTCGAGCAGCTCAAGTGTCGCCTGGGTGACTTGCAGGATCTCCTAGAGGGTTTGCTCCATGGCCTCCCAATGACGTCCACCTAGGACAAGGGAGCAGAAACAGTATGAGTGACTGGCCAGACTAACGCAGCCCACCCAACGTGCATGGCGTGCATCAGTGACCGGCGCCCCTGGGATGGCATGCGACCACCCACAGTGAGCCTGCCCACATGAGCTGCCCACCTGGGCAACCACAGCCATGCAAACCGCTGCACACCATCACCGCCCATGCACCGCACAGCACCATCCTGGACATCCTGCAGCACGGAAATGCAGTTGGAAGGCAGTGGCACAGCCAGGCACCGAGTGCACCCACAGCCCACCTGCGACACCCACCCACATGTGCAGGCCCACAGGACAGTGCAGAGGGCACCGCAGGAAGTGCACAGCTGGAGGGGCCATGTGCAGAGAGGCCATGCCACACCACCACCCCTGCAACCTACCCTGCACAGGTGTACAGAGAATCACAGTACTTACCTGCATCCTGGTCAGCAGGGCGCTGCTGACCCGCAGCACCACCACTGTGGCCTGCCCGCATGGCCACCCCCTGGCTTGGTCCTGGCCTTGTTGCTCCCTGGCCACCCATGCTCTATGATGTTCCTCCAGTCTTTGGGGGGAAACATGGAGAGAGGCACATCAGTACACGTCTGACCCATAGGCCCCCCACCAGTGCATTGGCCTGCACAGCACGTCTGGGTCACGGTGGCATAGGGTGGACATGATGCACCCCCACACCTGACAACACAGGTGCTGGCCCCTCCGGTGGCCTGGCCTGCCAACCTCTGTGCCCCGAGGACAGTCGGAGATCACTACTGATGGTCAAGGAGCACCTACCTGGCCGTGGCATGGCTCTCCACTGGGCACGTGCCTGCAGGTGCCTCAGGTGGTCAGGGTCACGCCACTGGAGGTCACCGTAGCAGTGGTGACACTGCTCCCTGGATGACGGCCCCCAGTGGCCTCTTCCAGCCCATCCACAACCTCCAGCCACACCGCGGTGCGAGGCCTCTGGAGGGGCACCTGCCCAAACAGAGTACCTGCATGTGGCTCTACAACAGCCACCAGATTGGCCAGCTCAATGGCATTCCATACAGGGGCTCTGGTGCGCGGCATTATCCAAGCTGTCCACAACACAAAATGGCACCCGGTAGCGCACATGTCCCACGTGCTGAGACAATGCAGTGCTGCACTGCCATTCACAATTGTGCTGGCACCGACTGTGCAATAGGGGGGCAGCCATGTGGCCGCATGGTGCCTAGAGGGCAAAGATCAGCCACAGGGTCAAGGGTCTGACCACGCACAGAGCGCCACTGCGCTATTGGGAGGCCCCTGTATGGTGCGTGGTAGGGTGCATGTGTGTGACACCATGCAGTGGCCTACTGTGCAGAGGCACCATGGCACCCACGGCACAGTGGCACAATATGGGGCATGATGGCACTGCGCCATCCACACTATGGTATGTGTGCCCCATAGGACATACAGCGCATGAGCACCAGAGGCACAGTAGTAGCTGTGCACCGTACTGCCTCCCACGCTATGTGCATATGCTGTGCTGCTAGCATACGTGTCAGCACCACATGCATACGTGGTGTGGGTCTAAGTGCACACGTCACAGTGGTGTGCCATGACTTGAGCATGCACAACACCATTGTGCAAGGTGCATCCGCGCTATATTCAGCCAGGTTATGCAAATCAGCTCATCATCCATTCCGCAGCGCATCTGCTGCATTTACATCCCATTGCAGTTGTGCATACCCTCATTTGCATGCAATGCGCTATAAAGGTGCCATGGAATTGCACAGGCCATGGATCAGTATTGTAGCCTTTGGAGGTATGTGCCAAGCAGTGGAGATGTCGGGACAGTGGTCTAGGAGGGCTGTGTGGGACTGAACAGTCCATGATAACACCTGTCCATCTCCCCGGGTTCAAGCATGACCGAACATGAGGAGGATGAGAAGCAGGGAAGGGTGTGGAAGCGGAGGCCCAACTTCACCAGGGGAGAATCGGATGCCCTGTTCGAGGCCTACCTCGACAGGGAGCCACTTCTCAGTGGACAGAGTGGCACACCACAAGCCTGTGCGCGGTGTGGGGTGAGGTGGCACGTGCGGTCAACCAGCAGGGCAGCCACCAGCGTTCCGTGAAGGAGTGCAAAAAGAAGGTTGGCACAGGCAAGAGGCGGATAAATGACAAGGTGGCTGTCATCCGGGCAGCACGTGCCACCACTTGTGGGGGTCATCAAGACGTGCCACGCTTGACGCCACCAGAGGAGCAGGTGGCTGGCAGCATGCTGTGTTGTGCCATTAAGGGTGTGCCCAGTGGAGGCTTTCAGATGGGCGGCAGCCCATCACTACATGGTAGGACCGGTGCTGGCAGTGTGTGGGTGGCGGGGGGTGGGGTCCAGGGTGCAGATGGAACCACTAATGGTACTGTGTTCCTTTACAGCTCCTGCGCGTCTGCATGGGGCAGCGGTGGTGGGTGTGCCCACCGAGGGGGCGGCCCTGGAACTGGTGGAGTACCCATCCACCTCCACTGGTGTCCGAGGGACCAACCGCCTGCAGCCCTGCACAGCTGTCTGGACTGATGCCTGTGGTGTGGGTGCGGGTGAGGCTCTGGCTCTGTTCCAGTGGGATGCCAGGCACAGTGTCCTGTTTGTTGAGACACAGATCAGGGCCAACTCCAGTACCGATGATGTGATGCACATCCCAGACAGTGATGTTGGTGGGTCACAGGGGGATCCCACGACTGGCATCCGCCTAGGCGGCAGTGTGGGCAGTGCTGGCATGGTTGCCTGCCCACCAGCCATTGATCCTGTCATGTCCACAGCATCCAGTGGGGCAGCACTAGTGTGCAGAAGTGGCAGTGGTGTTGGTGGTGCCGATGCAGCCATGCTGGTGGTGCCCGGTGCTTAGCAGCCGGAGGAGCAGTGGCAGCAGCTGGACAGTGTTGATGGGGGGATGGGGGCAGCAAAAGTGCACCACATGAGGATGTACCCCAGGAAGGCACTGTTGTGCGGTGCCCACCGTCGTGGGGCACTGTGCCGCAGGGTCAGGAACCACACAGGTGTCAGCATGATGGCCATGCAGATGACCCCTTGGACGACCACAGCCATCTGCTCCAGACCTCTGTGGATCAGCAGGTATGGCTCGTGGTAGCGGTGGATGCACTCTGTGCAGAGCTGCGCCAGGCAGAGGAGCGGCACAGCAGGGACCATGCCCTGCTCCTGGCAGAGTTAACTCAACAGCGGGCGGATGTGACCACAGCCATCGATAGACACCTCTGCGATGGCGACTGTCATGGCAACACGGGCTGACCGGCTGTGTGCCCAGCCACCACACACCCTGCAAAGTGCAATGTCCACCTCGTTCTTGGCGTTGGACGACCCCTGCCATGTCGATGCCAGGATCGGCTGAGGGCATACCAAGCATGCCCAGTGTGGACATGTTCGGTAGCCTGCAGATGCCTGTGTGGACACGGTCACATTCACGCGTCACCCCTGGGGGACCATCAGTGCCACCCCATGAGGCCACTGATCAGCCTGTTACAGCTGGCGGGTCTTGGCGGGGCCGCCCACGCGTCTGTGGCAGCTGTGCTACTGCGCAGCATAACTGATCCTTCCCCCTCCATGACCGCTGTCTATTGTTGCCCAGTGTGCACTGTGGTGTTCCTTGTGCGATGGAGGGGTGTGGTACCCTGTCCTGCACTCACATGGGTCCTGTGCACTCCCACCCAGATACTGTCCACATGGCATGTGCATGATGATGCCAGCATAGTGCTGTCCACCACTGTGCAATGGTGCTCAGTGTCTGAGACACACACAGTGCCTGCCACTGGATGTGGTTCTGTTGGGTCCTGTGTGGGTGTGTGGGGGGAACATATGGGGTGGGTGTGCATGTGGCCCTGTGGGTATGGGATGGGGTGTGTGTGCATGCTGTGTGCAGCCCTGCTGTGCTCTGCCTTTGTGTGCAGGCCCCCACCCATTCCCGCAGCCCTGCCACCGAACCTGCCTTGGTGTCTGCCCCTGCCTGTCTGTCAGCTGTGCCATTGCCTCTGGTGCTTGCTCGTGGCCCTGTCCACCTACCTATGTGGTCCATAGTGCTCCTCTGCAATGGTGTCCCGGTGATGTTGGGCTATCTGGGCCAGCCGGGGATCTCTTCAACACCAGCTGGACCGGCGTCCTCATCGTCCCCACCGCTGTCCCCCTCTTCGACCTCAACAGCTATCCCACAATCGGTGGCCATGTTGTGCAGGATACAGCAGGCCAGGAATAGCCCGTAGGCCACTGAGGGGCTGTACTGTAGGGCACCACCAGAACTGTGCAGGCAATGGAACCAAGCCTTCAGCAGCCCAAACACCCACTTGATGATGTTCCGTGTGGTGGTGTGTGCCTCATTGTACTGTTGCTGTGCTGGGGTCATGGGGCACCGGTATGGTGTGAGCAGCCAGGGCCGCAGTGGGTACCCACTGTCACCTGTGTGTAGAGAGGTATAGTTAGCATGGTGGTCTGTGACACTGTGCCCCTGGCTTCCAAGCCTCTCCCATTAGCACCCCTGCCCTTGCCCCACACACACCCCCAGCTGCTCCCAGCATCTGGCATGCACTGCATACTCATCTACCAGATGGCCAGTGGGGATGTCCCCACTCTTGAACCTATGGCACAGTGCAGTCTGGTGCCAGGTGAAGGCATCGTGTGCTCCCCCAGGGTGCATGGCACAGACACTAATTATGCCCCCCTGGTATTGCATGCCAGCTGGCAGTTGACACTCGGGTATCCCTTGCAGTTTATATATGCCGCCCACTCCAGACCAGGTGGCATGAGGATGCCAACCTGGGTGCAGTCGATGGCCCTGAGCACTCCAGGTAACCATGCTACCCTGTGGAACTCCTGCATGTTTGCTGTGTGCTCTGCCTGTGTGCTGGGGAAAGGATATATTCTGCAGCATGTGGCAGCAGTGCGCTGAGGAATTGTATGAGTAGGCATGACACAGCCAACTGGGTTATGCCTGTTGTGTCCCCTGATGGTCTCTGGAAGGTGCCCGTGGTGAGCAGGCACATGACAGCTGTGATCTTTGTCTCCATGGACAGAGCATGGCTCCGTCTTGTGGGTACCTGCATCTCTCACTGTACAGTTCACAGAGCTACCTCAGAATGGCTTGGATCAGGCAGTACCAGCCCACGATGTCGATGTCACTGTACAGCTCAAAGCTGACATGGGTACGGTACCTCCTGTTCTGGGCATACCACCGATGGGACCTTCCATGGCCGTGCCTCCCTGCAGCCTGCCTCCTCACACCCCTCATTTCCACCTCCATCTGGAAGGTCATGTCCTGGGTTGGTGTTCTCCCCCCGGGCGGCTGACTGCCCAGTCCCCCCCCGGTTGTATGCTGCTGGTCCTGCCCCTGCACCGGGTGCTCCCCGGCACTACACCACTGCATGCCCTGCCTATGCCCCACTGCTCTCTTTCCTCTGTGGCATGCACAGACCCTCACACATACACACACACACACATGCTTCCTGTGGCTCCCCGTCCACCTCTTGGCCACCCCTGATCACCTGTGTCTTGCCCTGGCTCCCTGCCGCTTTGTCTCCACTCTCCTCCACTATGGCTCCTCTCTAGCGCAGTCCTCCTTCCCTCACTCGCTCCCTTTTCTATTCACTCATATCCGCTATCGCGCAACTTCCGCTTGCTCCACTGTTGCGTACGTCACCTGCTGTTGTATATCGCATTGCACCACATATTCCTGATTACGCCCCCTGCACTTGTGCATGCATTCATTACCATTGCCCTACAGCACATTGGGTTTTGTGCTGCGCATATGCTGCCGCTGAATATCGCATTATGGCACATGTCCGCTCTCGCACAGGTGCATCCCTATTGTGCATGGCACGACTGCTCTGAATATCCTGCCCTCCATATCTTGAATGTAGAGAAAAACAGAGAAAAAAAAAACAGGAAGAAGAAGAAAGTAGGCAACAATACAATTACATCATCAATGACATCACTTGCAGTGGACGGAAGGATTATTTTATCACAAATGCACAAAGTAAATCTATTTTTCTACATATAAACATGCTTTTCCCAATAGTCAAAAGTAAAAAAAAAAGTCAATTTTATAAGCTCAATGAGGCACTCAGGGGTATGTGTAAACCATATTTTACAGTACGGCCAGCAGCTGAAGTCACTCAGCTGTTGGTCTCATGCCTTACTATGCCCCTGTCTGTGCTGTAAAATATGGTTTACACACACCCCTTTGTGCCTTATGGCTTATGAGTCCCTCCCAACCTGTCAATCATTTGTCTTTCTACACATTCAAGAGATGGAATGCAGGAACTCAAACATCTGCAGAATTCTACTGGCAGAATGTTTACCTCTCCCCACAGAAACACACACAACAAAGGATTCTGTAAAGCCAGAGACTAAATTTCATCTGTGGCAGGGTAAGCAGCACAGAATTCTTTGGTAGGCAAGTAAGAATAGAAGGTGGATTTTTTATGGTCAGAAAAGAAGTTCCAGAAAATAAACTTGTGACTAATACTTCATTGTGGCAATCTGTGTATGTGTGTGGCCTGGTGATGCTGAGAGTTGAGGTGCTGGACACCACACCTTGTGCCACACCGGCAACTTGGGTTTGGGAATTTGCCCGGACCACCGGGGGTCAGCAGGGGAGACAGAGGATACAGCATCTGAAGGACTGCTCTCCTCTCTCGGGGAGGGATCCAGGGGTAGTCGGCGTGGCAGCAGCCCCTGGTGGAGACCAGTGGCACTGCTATGCACAGGGGCCCACAATCAAGGGGAAGACATCAGGCAGCTGCCTTCCAGATGTGGGTAGGAGCACACACGTTGCAGGCTGTGCAGCATGGCATGTCCCACGTTGGAGGCGTAAACATTACGGAAAAAACCCTCCGGCCTGGATAGGAGACAGCCCTCCCAGAGCTGTGCCACCACATGCCCAAACCCTGGAGCCCTGCCACTGCCCCTTTGATCTCCTCGGGCCCTATGTCCCTCCCGGGGCCTCGAGGAGAAAGTAATGACCTTGAGGATGGCAAGGTTCCCAGTGGGCGGTAGAGTGACACCAGCCAGCGGAGAGGTCTGAGAGAGTTCCAGTGCCGGGGGAGAGAAATAGAATTGTAAAAGAAAAAAACATTTTGTGTATGTGTGTAAGGAGTGGGGATTTATTTATTTGCTTTTGGTAACTGGGTGGGTACCCTAGGCATAAGAATGCCTATTTTCAGGCACGACTCGGGAGGCTACAAGTTGAGTACATGAGCATACCATGTGACACAGCACATGAGATAAGTAACACAGTGAGGAGGGGAATCTAAATGCAATGGGAGAAACACAGTTTAGAACAGTGACATGATACAAGCACTACAATTTGGACAAAGTCAAAAGAAACAAATGCAGAAACATATGAGGAAACAAAGCACAGTAAATCAGTGGAATAAAATGTTATGTACGGTATACAGTAAGTGCCATTATGTAGCCATTGGCTTTGGGAGAGTAGAAAACAGGGAGGAGGGGGAAGGGAAAAGTGGTAGGAACAAAAGAAGAGGGTAAGGGATGATAGAAAAAATGTTCAAAGGGAGGGCATTAAAGAGAGGTGAGGGAAGGTGTCAGGGGGAGTAGTTACCTTGGTGTGAGGAAAGCAGGGAGAAGGATGATCTAAGGTGGGTGGAAGCAAGTGCAGGGGCTAGAAGCATGCAGATGATCCCAGTGAAGTTTCTTAAAACTGGCATGGGTGGGAGCTTGATGAATAGCTTGAGGTACGGAGTTCCAGTACTTAGGAGCCAGGTATGAGAAAGCTCATGCACCCATATTGGTTTTGCATCTGGGAATGTAGAGAGGGGCTTGGTCAGTAGATCAGAGCCCATAGGAGGGGGATTGTGAGTGAAGCAGAGAGGTGAGGGATTGGGGGAAGCCTGATCTGGCAATACCATCAACTAGAGAGCCATAGGACTGGAGTCAATGGGCAGAGGGACAGAGACATTTTAGGTCAGCATAGAGCTGACAATGGTGTTTGTACCGCAGAGATGCAGAGGTGTAGCAGCAGATGGTATTATAGGTGGTGTTCCACTTATGGAGGGAGGACTTTGTGGCATATAGGTAGGTAACTGAGCCTTATGCCAGGGCTGGGAGAAAAAGGTCCTGAGCCACGGCTAGCATGGCCAATAGAGTGAGGGCATAGCTAGTATGATAAACACTTCCAATTTTAGCATTTTGCAGATTTGCAGGTAGTGGTGATGTGCAGATCGAAATCCAGGGACTCGTCAAGAAGAATGCCCAGATATTTAAAGGAGCTAGTGCTAACCAGTGGGGAACCATCAGCACATGATATTTTGAGGGAATTTCAGTTTGCTTTAAGTCTGGCAGGTGAGCCAAAGAGCATGGAGTGTGTCTTACTTACACTGAGAACAAGTTTATTCTCTGTTAGCCAGGATTGTATGCTTAAGAAGTCTGAGGCAAGCAAGTGGTTTATATCCGAGATATTTTTTGCACTGTGCTAAATGACGAGGTCATCCGTGTAAAGCAGAGGTAAGCAGATTGGTGTGAGCAATGGGAGGTCGTTGATGAAAATTGAGAAAAGCAAGGGGCCAAGTATGGAGCCCTGGGGAATGCCAGTGTGTGTAGACGAAAGGTCAGATATGGCTGAGTTGAAAACTATGACCTGTTTCCTGTTGGACAGATAGCTATTAAACCAGGCCATTACATTGGTGGAGAAACCTAGGGAACATAGTTTTGGGAGGGGAAGGGAATGGTTAACCAGGTCAAATGCCTTAGTTAAGTCAATGAAAACTGCACCTGTCAGGAGGCCAGAGTCCATAGTAGCATAAACATCATTTGTGAGTTTTAGGAGGGCAGTGGAAGTGCTGTGGCCTTTGCAGAACCAATGCTGGGAGCCAGAGAGGAGGTTATGCTTCTGAAGATAATCTATGTATTGGGTTGCCACTAATTTTTCCAGGATTTTGCTGAGCACAGAGAGAATAGCTATGGGTCGGTAATTAGTGATTTCTTTAGGATCACCTTTTTTAGGAATAAGTGTAATTCTAGCTATTTTCCAGATATTAGGAACTGTGCCATGGCATAGTGACAAGTTAAAGATTTTGGTTAGGGGGAGGCAATGAGAGGGGCAGCAACTTTTGAGGAGCTTGGGTTCCAGACCATCAGACCCAGAGCTAGTACTGTCAGGGATGGTGAGTAGCAGCTTTAGAACTTCGGTTCTTGTAATGGTCCAGAAATGAAATGGAGGATGCATGAGTAGAAGTTCAGTATCTGCGGGGGCAGTGTGTCCGGAAGGGAAGGGGCCAGGTAACTAGATCAGTCTGAGAAGTGGCGATTGAAAGAGTTGGCGATTGTCACCGAATTGTTACAGTGTATGCCATTTATCAGCATATCACTTGTAGTGGCCATATAATTAGCTCCAAGGAGGGTTTTTATGATTGACCAGAACTTCTTGGAATCACCTCCGGCTTTTATTAGTAAGTCTTTGCAGAAGATTATATAGGAAAGAACATGTAATCAATATGTTGGGCGTATGTGACTTTTTCAGTGACTAAAGGTGATGGCTATGTTTGTAATGGAAATCATACGAACATATGAAGATGTCAGCAGATAAAGGCCTTATGGTCTATCTTGTTTTTGCTCAGTTGTGTAGGTCCCCCCTATGTCTACAGTAGGACCTGCCCCCTCCTTAAATCCTCCCTGACCCCCCTCAGTTCCCCCAGCCCAGTAACTTCCCACTTCATTCTGTCTCATCCTCTTTTGAAACTGTCCATCATTTTCAGGGAGACCACATCTTCTGGCAACTTGTTCTACTTGGCCACCATTCTCTTGGTGAAAAAGTGTCTCCTCATCTCCCTCCTGAATCTTCCCCCCATCAGCATATGCTATACCCCCAGTGGACTTGTTCCCACTATGAACAGAAGAGGCCCTCGGTGTTCACACTGTTCATACCTTTAAGGTATTTGAAAGTCTTGATCATATTCTCCCTCTACCTTCTGTACTCAAGGGAGTACATTTTTATTTAATTTTTATTTAAATTTTGTTAACCAGGTAAAGACACTGGAACAAGTCCCTTTTCAGGTCCAGCCCAACACTTAAAGCACAACACAGAATTCACAATTATAACAAATTACATGAACAAATTAGACAAAGCACCTACAAACTTCCAAAGACTGTAAATATATCTTAAAATTTAGTTTGAAATGTTGCAATGAATATGAAGAACATAAATTAATAGGTAATGAATTCCAGAAGAGGGGAGCAGCAACTGAAAATGACTATGCTCCGGCTCTGGAGTGATATGGAATAGTTTGAAAGAGAACACCACTAGAAGAATGCAAATTACAGACAGAGGACAGTATGTTGACCAAATCCATGAGTGGATACATAGTATTTGGGAAAAATGTATTTAAACACTTGACAGCCAAAAAAGTATGTGATTTTAGAATATGGAGACAGCCATCCCAGATTGCAATATAGATGACAATGATGAAAACGATAAGGGGAATCCATACTAAATGGCAAACATTATTATAAGTAACAGTCAATATATTCATTTCTTTGACATATCTTAAAAAAAGACTCACAACTTAATCGGAATGTGGTAGTAATGTTCCAATTGCAGTTGATCTCCGAGTATCGGGGTGAAGTATTTCTAAAATTTAAAAAGTAGACCCAGCTTTTGAGTAACCTTCTTACTGACTGCTTTAACCTGAAGAGAGAAGTTCATTCCTGGGTCCAACAAGACACCCAGGTACTTAAACTCTTTAACAAATTCAATTGCTACCCCTCTATTATCGTGAATTGCAAAAATAGACTTTTCAAAGAGTGGGGTGCTCCAAACAACATTGTCTTGGTTTTTATGACATTAAGGGCCAGATATTCAAAACTTAGCACAGCGCGCTAACAGTTTGTGCAGGATTAGCACAGGATTAGCATGGGACAGCCATATTCAAAAAAGGGAGATAGCACACGCTAAACGCAATAGCGCCAGGCTAAAACATAATGTATGCAAGGGGCAAAGTGGAGGGGTGGGAACCTGCATATGGTCGCAATAGGATATTCAGAGATCTAGCGCTGTGCTATGCACCACTGCATGGCACTTAGCGCAGCGCTATTTACCGCCTATAAAAGGGAGGCCTAAACACAGGACAATCCACTGAGGAGGGAGTGGCCAAAACAGGAAGTGCATCACAATGTCTTTCTTCAGCAATGCTGTAGTGCTGCACCTGATGGAGCAGGTTGTGGAGGAGGATGAAAGGCAGCAGGCTCAACAAGGCCCATTACCTAGATGAAGGAGGAGATATGCTGCACACAGATGGTACCGGTCCAGAGTCTCCTTTGAGACCCTGCCTGATGAACACATCGTTGGCCGGTACAGGTTGGACAGGGGAACGTTGAGGCAGCTATGCAAACTCCTGCATGAGGAGCTGCAGCCGAACACCAGGCGCAGCCACGCCATGTCAACTGAGGAAAAGGTGACGGCAGCGATGTGCATCCTAGCCACTGGGACATTTCAGCGCCCAACGGGGGACACCATTGGGATATCGCAGTCCACCACATCGCGCCTCCTGACCCAGTTCCTTGACGCTCTCCTGCCACATGCTGGTGAGTTCATTGCATTCCCCAGCACGGCAGCAGAGCGCACAGCAACCATGCAGCAATTCCATTGAGTTGCGCACCTACCTGTTGTACTTGGTGCCATTGACTGCACCCATGTCCCCATCCGTGCACCACCTGGTGATGTTAGTGACCTGTACATGAACAGGAAGGGCTTCCACTCCATTAATTGCCAGGTAGTGTGCGATGCGACAGGGTGCATTAGCAATGTCTTTGCACAGTACCCTAGCAGTGCCCATGATGCCTTCATCTGGCACCAGTCCCAGCTGTGAGGAGGACAGGATTCCATGTGGGCATCTAGTCAGTGAGTATGGGCAGCTGAAACAGGGTGATAGCAGATGGGAGGGGGGATAGGCCAGGGTAGCCATGGGAGGGCCAGGGAGCACTGGTTCAGAGCAGCAGCGGGCACTGTGCAGGACACCAACAGTAACACCTGATTTATTTCCACAGGGGACAGTGCCTATCCCCTACAACCCTGGCTGCTGACACCAGTACCTCGGCCAGCAACAGGGGTCGAGGAACTGTACAATGAGGCACATGCTGCTACAAGGAACATCATAGAGAGGGTCTTTGGGATGCTCAAGATGCGGTACCATTGCATAGACCAGTCAGTCGGTGCCTTACAGTACAGCCCTCAGAAGGTATGCCGTATCTTCCTGGCCTGTTGTATGCTACACAACATGGCCCTGAACCATGGGATACATGCACCTGAACCTGAGGTACATTCTGACAGTGAGCCAGAGCCAGGGGTAAGGGAGATAGTAGAGCAAGTCGAGCGGCGGGATCCACGCATGGCTCGCCGGGCCATAGAGCACAGGAGCTGCATCATTGAGACACTGAACCAGGATGTATGGTGAGTACAGAAAGCACAGACAAATGAAATGTTGTGAACAGTACATTTAATGGTAGTGATATACAGTACAGTGAAATCTGTGTGATAGATAGGTGCTGTACACGTTGCCAGTGGTGCAGTGCATGTGATGTGTGTGGTGTGTGTGATGTGTGTGGGCCACCACCATACCCCTCAACTGTAACATGGTACGAGGAACAGTACTACAGTTACATCACTGCAGCTACCTAGTCCACAGTGTGAGGACCTGTCTCACACTCAGTGACAAAACTGTAAAGAAATCCCCATTGTAGACAATGCAAACAAAAACAGGCAATTAAGAAAAGGCGGCCTGAACAGATAAGACAACAATGTAACAGGTCAGTCAGTTGCTGAGAGACTGCATTGAGAATGAGGTCCACATTCTGCTCAGTAGTATCATATCCTGAGAGGCACTGTTGTGCGGTCGGGGGACACAAGGGTGAGGGGTATGGCCACCACCCAGGTGCGCACAAGAAACAGCATTGTATATATGTGATGGCAGGGGCTGTGGCATGGGACTGAACAAGGGCCATGGAGGACTGTGTCTGTGCAGGGGACATGGGAAGTGGCTGTGTACATAGGCATGCAGGTGAGGGAGTCAGGGCCACAGCACGCATGTGGTGGAGCACATCAGCTAAGTCTGCCACCGCGCACACGACGCACACCCTGTGGATGGGGCAAACTGCTGGGCGTGCTATGTGCTGAGGACATTGTTGGGGTAGAATGCGGTGAGGCTGGGAGGACAGCCGGCCCACGGCCACACCTTGAGGCCTGCACAGTAATGGAAGGAGGGTGGCCATGATGCTGTGCATGTCCTGTGGATGAACGGGAGGTAGGGGTTGAGGAGGTTGCACCCACTCTGCGCAAACCTCTGCCATGCTGCTGCCCATGTGAGGCATGGCTGCACTGGTGTCTGACTGCATCCTGCAGTACTGTGGTGATAGTGTCCCGCAGCACCACAGCATGGGCCTGCACAGCAGCAGTTAGGTCACCAAAGCCACGCCCAATGGTGCTGAGAACACGGGTCATCCTCTCCTGGGACCTCTGTTCAGCACGGACAAGACCAGTGCTCACTGTCTCCCGCAGCTGTGACAGCTCATACTGCAGCTCCCTACGGAGATCATACAGGTCCTGCTGGGCTGCATGCTGCGAGGCCAAGGCCTCCTGAAGCATGGGCCATGCACCCTGGCCATCTTGTGTAGGTGCATCCTGCACCTGTGGCAGGGGTTGTGGCTGGCACTGGGCAGTGTGTTGTGGATGTGACCGGACCTGTGGTGGTGGCTGGCGGTGCATTGGCCACTGCAAATGTGGCCTCACAGGTGACTGAGCATGCTGCTGGACCAGTCCTGCAGTCCGTGCCCTGTGGGACATGTCCAGTGGGCAAGACTGTTCTGGCAGGGGAATAGCAGCTGTGGGCAGATAGGTGTCATGTGCCTGAGTACCCCTTGTCCCCAAGTCAGGCATGGTGCCATCCCCCACTGCACCAAAACCTCTGGTGTCACTAGCTCCACACATAATCATCATGTCGGGCTTCTCCATTGCATCCTCTGAGCTGTGGTCACTTGTGACAGTCAGGATCACCACCTGCTCCCCACTCAGATCCTCCACCTAGGCATACTCAGGTGGATTCAGGGACTTCAGGAAGGCTGCATCCTCATCATCTGATGATCCAGCATATGTCAGTGCCTCATGACATCTGTGAGTGGACATAGTGTTGACTGGCATGGCCACTGCCTGTCTAGATGTGGCTGCCATGCCTGATGTGGAAGGGTGCACCTCTGCTGTGTACGAATCCTCCACCTCCCGTACAACTGTGCCTGGCCCCACCTGGGACATCGCCTGCTGGGCATGTAATGCTGAAATGGAAGAGACTTATATCAGTCGCTGCTACAGTGACCAGCTCACCCAACCCCACACCACTCCCAACAATGCCAGATGCACCCCCAGCAATGTGTGCCCTCCAGTATGTCCATGCAGACACCAGTGTGCATCCCATGCAATTGCAGCCTGTGCCCTATGAGCCCCTGCACCATGGCACACGTGCACTCACATGTGCCTGCCAGCAGATGTCCACCACTGTGCAGCCCCAACACCACACTTGCAATGGAACATACCCATGTGGGTCCTATGAATGCACAATGACAGTAGTGATGTATGACTCTGTCCCCATGGTGTTGCTGTCCACTGAGTGGTGGATACATGCCACAAACATACCTGCTCTGGGCGGTGTAAGTGGTGTCTCACACCCACCACCTTTTTGACCCCACTGACTGCCACTGGCCGCAGAGTAGAGGCTACTATGACCATCAATGGGTCCCAGTCCCGCTGTTCAAGTGGTTGTGGTCCCCACCAGTCCACAGCCTGTTCCAGATCCGCTGTGCCTCCTCCTCCTCCTTCGCCCTGCACAGCAGGTCATTCCACCTTTTCCGGACAGCATCAGTGCTACGGCCACGACCACCTACGGCAATTACTGCTGTGGCAATCTCCTCCCACATCAGATGAACAGTGGCGTCTGTTGACTTGGTCCTGCATAGGACCATCTCCCTGTCCTTCACTGCATGTACCAGGGCACGCAGCTCATCTCCAAAAATTTGTGGGCCCCGAGCCGCTCCTGTCCTGCAGCCTCACCTGTGTGGGACAGAAGGCAGGGGAAAGGGTTAAACAGACTTGTGAACAAACATTGCATGGCTGTAACAGTAACATATGGCCATGATGCAACACACAGCTGCTATACATGCCCCCAACCCCTGAGGAACGGCAACAGGGCATGCACGATGCACCTCAGTGCTGTGGAGTCCTGCAGGCCAGCATGTGGAAGCCAGCTGTGTGTGTGCAGCACACAGTTGTGCTGGCCATGTTGCTGCCTGTGGCATGTGAGAGGTGGCCTGGCTTAACATGTTGGCATGGACATGGGTGCACTGCAAGGCAATCACAAGGCCTACAGCCACAGACGGTGCCTAATGTGCACATGTGTGGGACTGTGCAGCCATGGCTGTGAATGGCTGACTCATGGTGCCCCATGGGCACATCAGTGCCATGCTGGGCCTCTGCACACCCAGCACCATGGAACATATGCTGTGGAAGCATGGGTGTCTCCCAAAAACAGGGCTAGATGGCTGACCAGGACACACATTCCACTAGGGGTGCAGTCTAGGCACCATTGCATGTGCCAGAGCATATATCAGTGCTGCCACATTGTACACACATACAGGTGTGATGTGTGTATAGGTGATCCTGGCACAGCTGTGCACAAGGCCTGTGTGTGATCCACCATGTGTCGCAGTTGTGGGTACTGTACAACAATAAAACTGGGGTACTGCACTCCCAGCATGTGTGTCAACGCCTGTCACACAATGGCCTGGATGTGCACACTGTAGATGGACCTGCCTGTCTTGGGGGTAGACACCGTGGACCACAACAATGTTGGTAATGCCCCTGCCCCTGGCTGCACAGCGCTGTGCACAGACAGTCAGTAGCCAGGACCACAGTGTACAAACACTATTAACTGCATGAGTACTGTCTGCCATGCCCACATGCACATCACACAGCACAACACAGGGTGGGGTTGGCTGTCTGTGATGCAGATGCCAGTCAGTGACAGGGTGACAGCACGGTACCTGTGGCAGTTGTCACACTGGAGTACATGCACCCCACAATCCAAGTGGACTAATGATCCACTCCAGAGTGCATCCTCCACACCACTGATCACATCCCACTGCCATCTGCAGCACCACAGCATGCAGTCAGTCAAGCATGGCCTGCGCAATGGGCGTTGGACAGTGCATGACGTTGGTGGGGCAGCACTACCCACACAGGGGCAGTCAAGAGGGTCAAAGGGACACCCAGCTCCCACCAGCACCACCGCATACATGCCCAGCCACACTGCACCGGTCAAGCATCAGCTGCAGTCCCAAGCCCATTAACAGTACTGCACTGTTAGATGGTTCACAGATACCATAGCCTGCCACATACAGGCAATACAGGAGCAATGTGTGCATGGCAGGGATGATACAGCCACAAATGTGGTACTGCTGCACCTGGAATCAGGGCCTTTCCTGCCAGACAGGCAGGTGGCTGGCATTGTCTGGGTCAGTCTATCATCCATGCAGAACAGGACTTTAAAGTATGTGTAGGCCTGATTACCTGCTGATATCCAAACAGATTACAGGCCTGGCATCCCAGTGGTGTGATGTCAGGACCATATGAACTCATCTTAGCAGTGGGTCAACTAGACAGACTGCCATGGTTAGTCGGTATTCTACACACCTGGAACGTGCTTGAAAGCTTCAGTACAGTAGTCCTATAACATTCCAGTTGTCACAGTGTACTGTCACTGAGGCTAATGATCTCCATGGCTGATAGGAGTTAACAATGGTACTATGTTGGTCCACAGTCATTCATTCCATGTATCTCAATAGTGTGTGTACAGTACCTACACATACATTTGGCTGTACCGCAGAGTCAATACTGGGGTAAGGCCCACTTACACATGAGGGTGGGGGGATTCCCATGACGAGTCCCATCCATTAAACCTGACAATGCCTGATGTACAGGTGATAACCATGGTGTACGCACCTCTTGTTGTTGCTAGGGCAATTGTAAGCCTCTCGAGCTGTGCACTCAAGGTTTACAGATGTCCTAGCAACCAATCGAGGCGTTTACATCATGGTAATCACCTGTACACCAGCCAGTCTCCTGTATTACATCACACAGATCACACACAGTACGATACACAGGTGATGACAGTGGATCAGCAGGTAGCACAGACGCCATGCGGCCGGGAGATCATCCGGCTGTGGGTTCTAGTCCCACCCAAGGCTCCTGGGTTAACATCCCATAAGTGACACTGCAGTGCAGCATGAGGGGGGTGCTGCACTCCTGAGGTGCCATCAGTCAGATGAGATGTTAGACCGATGTGCCATCTGCCTGCTCTGGAGGTAGGTCAGGTGGACGTTAATGACCCCATGGCACATACCAACATGTGTAGGGGAATATCTACTGTGCCATGGCCATGTACCCCCTATCCACAAGAATACCACAAGCAGCGTAATCTGTTTCAAAGACATTTGGCATTCATCTGTATCCCCTTCCCCCTGGGTTGTGTCTGAAAGAGGCAGGATTTGTCTACAGCACGTACCTGGTCAGCAAACACTACAATAAGCAATTCACATGACAGGCAGAGCAGCGCTATGCACAGCCAGCGTCCCCTGTTGGGTCTGGGTTCTGATTCCCATGGACCTCACAAGCTGTGCTCTCGGTGTCACTGGGTCTTAGAATCCTTCTGTGGCAGAACACACTGGTGCTGCAGAGTTGCCCACCCAGTATCCCCTGTGTGCTGCTGCAGTAGTGCTGTCATGATGATGTTCTGCTGCAGTACTGATGTCACCACTGCTGCATAAGCGCATGGCTTGCTGGCACAGTGTTACCGTCCTCACAGTACCGCAGTGGTGTCAGTAGTCTTGAGCCACTTGAAACATCACATGTCGGTGTCAGTATGGAACACAGTGCAGAGTAACACACTGCACACATGTGACATACGACAGCTATACAAAACATCACATACATGATGCCACAGTTATACACAACCTGCGTTCTGTCACCTCGAGCATCTGTGCTCCCAAGGTCACAGGGACTGAGAACTCCTCTGTGGCAGTGCACACGCCTTGAGCAGACCGGACCATCCAACAGACAGAGTGGACATGTGTTACAGCCCTGACCTGGATGTCTGCCATCAGCCAGTGGTATCAAGCCATGCACACATGATATGGGGATGCCCAACTGTTGTCAGCATGGTGACTACACAGGACATTCATGAACAGCAGCCTCATCCAGGACACAGTCAGTTAGCAGTCATCTGTATCCCCCTTCCCCTGGTCCATACCTCTGCAGTGTACCACAATACGAGGAATAGTCCTCATGGTACGGCACAACAGCACGCTGTTCAACATTGTGAGGAGTTGTCCCACATTCAGTGGTAACACTGTAAGGCACTATTCCACAGTAAGTGATGCAGAACATATATTGCTCAGTTACTAACTGACCTCCTGTTATAAATGCAAATTGTTTCACAGTGTTCTGGGCCTCTGAGGTGCAGTTTGTAAACATGTTCCACATTTTGCTCATGTGTTCCACATATTGAGATGCAGTGTTCCACATTTGAGGGACATAAGGTTGGGAGGGTATGGCCAGGTTGTGCTTGGCACTAGGCACCCAGTCAACATAAACTACATCACAAACCTACTGATAGGTCCCTTGCATTTTACCTCTGTCTGCCCACATGCAGTACATACCTGACTGACTCTGTGAGTGTTCCATTGACATCCTGTGCTGCAGCAGTACTCACACAACAACATGTATTACCGATTAGCAACACGGGGGGGAGCACATTTAGCCCTTATATAGCAAAGCCGGGCAAACAAGCCTGTTAAGCATGCTAATGGGCCGATAATGATATGCTAATCTCCTTGTTAGCACCATGCATACACAATGACCATCATTTGCATATTCTGTTTGAATATGGCAGATGTTAGCGCCGGGCAAAGTGTTTAGCGCAGGGCAAACCATATAGCCCCGGGCTATCTTGGCTATGCTTAGAGCAGCGCTGTAGCAATAGCACTGTGCTAGTGTGGCTCAGCATGGCACATGCGTGGGGTGGGGCAGTCCGCGCTAACAGGTCCGGTGTTGGTTGTGCCTGAAGCGCCGCGCTAACCATGTTAGCACTGGCGCTAACCATGTTAGCATCGCCGCCATTGTGCATGCCTGGAACGCCTGCACGGGTCATGGCAGGGTCGCATGAGCACTGTGAACACTTCCGGTTAGCGTGGCGCTACGGCATACTTCTGCGCGGTGCTAGACTGAAGTGCTTGGGAGTGTCAGGGTGTGTGGCCAGTCAGTTACCAGTGGAGCAGTATCTTTCCCCCCTCTCATATTAGCCATGTCTGGGAGACGTAGGCAAAGGGCAGTGGTGGGCCGTGACAGGCGTTGGGATGAGGTAGAGATGGCCAACCTAGTTCAGCTAACTGAACAGCGCCATCGGCACCTATTTGGACCGGTCTGGGAGGGTGACCATCCCTGTAGCCAGGTCTGGGCTTCAATTGCCCATCGCCTCACAGCAATTATGGGTATACCCCATGATGGTGAGAAGTGCCGCCACCGATATGTGGATATCAGGTGCAGGCGGCACCCACTGCTGGAACGATGCAGGGCGATGGTTCGGGACGGGACTGTGCCCGTGCCAGGTAAGTGATGACTCTCACCACGGTGATGTAATGGGTGGTGGGGATGTGTGTTGGGTGGTGTGCATGTGTGTGTGTGTGTGTGTGATGCCCATTAACATACCATCGAGGGGACTGTGTTGCTGTGCTGGTGGGGTCCAGCTAGACTCTACCATGCATTTACTGTTGTGCACCTTGTGTAATGATATGTGACTCGGGTCACTCTTGAACATGGGTTCAAATCCCACTGCCGTTTTACCATTCGCTACCTGTTCAAAAGTACACTTTAAATACTACTCCGATATGTTGGTCTTATGCCATGGGAACCTCCAATCAGGTGTGTGTGTACTGTGTTGCCAGGGGAACAAAGCATCTTGGGAGTGTTGTCTGCAATGTCCTGTGTTGTGGTGGCACACTGCTTCTTACCACCTATTGTGGTGGCATGGACACACGACACCTGGCCCCCTGCCACATCCACTGTGTTCTGCCATGCTGCCAGGGGGGCAGTGTGCAGCTGTGCCTACTCTGTACATCCACAGTGTGTGTCTGGGCCAACATCCCAACCATATCACACCCACTTGTGGTACATTGGCTCTCACTATGTGGCATGAGTGGGACAACTGTGGATCACTGACACATAGCTACACCTACACTGCTCCAAACACTGTCACCATGTTTGCACTTATGTTCCAGGGGTCTGTTAATCCATTGTATGGTATATGGTTTGCACCATTTACTATGGCTCTGTGCTTTTGTATGTGTCCACTGCATATGGGTCGAGTCCTCACAATGTGGTACAGGGTGCTTCTGTGACGTACACTGAGGAGCGTTCCTCAGAATGTGGTACTGTTGAGAGGTATGTGTCTGGGTGTGGTTCACTCCACCATCACTACTGTGTCTGTGCCATGACACTGGCCAGTGGCTTGGGTGACAGGTCCTTGGCATTGATGCCCTGCTCTGCTGCAGACTCACACGTACTGTACTTGGTTGTGTACAGTAATGCTGTGTGCATGTCACATCCCATATGCCTTCCTGTCATCATTGTCATTCTATCTGTAGCCTTTGGGATGTTGTGTGCCACTGGGTTGTGTCTGTGTGTCCACATCTATTGTTGAGGGGTTCAATACTTGTGTTCCCTCATTACGGGTTGAGGACTCCTCTGCTTACAGTCTGCCTTGTGTGTAAGGGTGTACCATCCAGAAGGGCTGTGTACATGTGATGGAGGGGGAGCTGTTGCAGCTTGTGTGTACAGGATGGCATTGTCAGGTACACATTGGCCATGCACTGTGCAGTCTGCACTGACCTGTGTCATGCTTGGCATGGCTTTGGTGGTGCACTGGGCCTGTGTGCCAGTTATGCGTGTGTTGTGCTATGCCACCATGGTCCAGGGTGGTCTTTAGCGTACCGTGGTGGCTGACATTGTAGTAATGCTGCTGTACCATCTTCCCACTGCAGAGCACAGAAACCACACCAGAGACAGGAGGGGCGAGCCGCAGGCCGACCAGAGGCCATCCACAGACAGGCGCAGGGTGCCTTCAGTGGCGCAGCGCACAGCAGAGAGCAGTGACGGGGATGGGAGTGTGTTGAGTGAGTACTGTGTGCCATTGTGCTTTTCTACTGTGTGTCTGAGTTGTCACTGCAGGCATTGGAGTGCTGTGTCTGGTGTCGTGGCACAGTTGGCTAGGTAATCCAGGCCTGATGTGATTTAGCTGTGTTGCATTTGGATTCCAGGGTGCTCACTTGGAGGGACCCCTTAGCCATTGTGGCTACAATATGTACATCCACCTGGGGCTACAGTGTTCACACTTAACTTTGTGCTGGGGGGGCACTGGATGTTTGACACCAGTGGCACCATTCAGTGCACCCATGACCGTTACATCAGTGGGGCCTGCTATGCTGGCTGTGTGCATTTGTGTTGTCTTCCATGCCTCTAGTGCCTTGCCTTCTGCTGTGAAGCCAGTGACACGGCTGGCTCTATGTCTGATCTATTGTTGCCATTACTTCCATGTGCACTGCTATCTGCCTTGTACTGTCATGTGCAACATGTTGCTGTTATGTCCACCACTGTGGCAGGATGCAGCAGGTCCGTGCATGGCCGTAGGAAAGTCATTATGCCTGCCAGGGCTATTCACACTATGGCGAACAGGGGGCCACAGTGTCATGTGGTGCCTGTATTTCCCTACCAGTGTAATGCCATAGTAGTAAGGACACAGGTATGTTATTGTGTGCCCTTGTCTGACCTCCGTGGCGTACATGCACAGGGGCTGTTGGGGGGGCCTCTGGGCCTACGGTGCCACACAGGCCTGTGTGGCTGTGCATGTCATGTGTGCCTGTTGTGGCATGGGCGTAGGCAGGCATCCTCCAAGCACTCCATGGTGTGCTATTTTATTTCTGGGGGGGTAGCAAATAGGCTCTGAACTGCTTCCTTTTTCCATGAAGCCTAACAAAGACAATGTTGTACCTTTCTGTGGTTTCATTCATTGGGGTCTAAGCTAGGGGAACTGGTCACTATGACTGTCTTTGTCTCCCATGGACAATACAACTGTACAGGTTGTGGGCTGGTCTGTGAGTGTCTTGGTGTGCTATGCATGGCTTTGTATTTACCCATGCAGGGCAGCGCCCATTGTCATGTGTTTCATAAGTTGTATTTCTTATGCCAATGGTGGCAACATACACAGTCCTGGTGTACGTTTGTATAGTATCTGGCTACACTCCAGGGTGGTGTAGCTCACCCTAATGATGGGGAGAGAGATAGCAGTGTGTCCACATGGTGTGCAGCTGTGACCACCCTGGCTACACCCCTGCCTGTTGGCTCCAGCTCTGTTGTGGGGGCCATTGTCCCCTACAGGGTGCTGTCCCTCAGCCCCTGCAGTGCATGGTATTTGTGTATAGGTTATGCAGGTGTGCTGCAGGGGTTTTTCTGTGGTAGCATGGTGTGCTGGGAGTCAGACCCTATGGCAGAAGCTGCTCCCACAAGTGTGGGTGTGTGCCTCGCCATGCCTTGACCACCAGGGTGACACTGTCCTGCACATATCATTGGCCTACCACTGCCCTGCCACTGGTGGACCATGGCCTGTGTCCCTGTTTCACATGTGTGTGTCTTCTTGCATGTGCACCTTCAAGGTGCTACCACTTTGGGTGGTGGCACAGCCCCATGCCATGCTCTTCACCAGTGTGGGCTCATCATCCTTCTGTTGTGGCCATGGGTGTGGGTGGGCATTGGCACTTTCCTGTCTGTGTACTGCTTGGTTACCTGTCCTGCAGTCCCTACTGTACTGTTGCCAGTGTCGTTGTCCTCTGTGGTCATTTGCTGTCTGTGGTCCATGTCGAGTCTCTATCTGTGTCACTTGCCACTGTTCCACACTTATGTCAGTCACCCACCTGTTCAGGGCTTCCTGACATCATTTGTACAGCTGCTGTGTTATAGCATTGTGGGTGGCAGTTTGGCTGGGTCTCTACAGTTGTTGGGGGGGCACCAGTGAGGGTGGGCCACTGTTGGGGGGTATGGGACAGACATGTCTGGTTACACACCTGGGTGGGACTGTGGCACCTTCTCCAGGGGGTGTAATCTGTGTTGTGTATCATAGCTGTGTGACTGTGGGCAGCATGTCCCACCATGTGTCATCCCATGTGCATGTCATTCAGTGTCCACTTGTTCGCATCTCAGGGGGTGACTGTCTGTTGCACTGTTACAGCCTAAACACCACTGTGCTGGCTGGATTCCACTGTGTTAGGCTTCTCAGCATCCATCTATGCATATCCATGTACATTGGGGTGTTGCATGCTGCCCGTTACATACTGCCTTGTCCTGCAGGCACATGTCAGTGTGCATTGTGGTTTGTTCTGTACTGGCACATGGGCATGGTTGTTGGGGCATGCTGTCCACCATGTGGTGGTACATGGTGCCTTTGTGTCATCGTCATGTCCTGATATGGTCCCTCTGTCTCCTGTAGGTCCATGTCAGGCGTCACTGTGGGCCACCCGTCCAGAGGAGGATGAGAGCCGGGATGAGCTGCTGAGGAGGGTGGTGCGCCAACAGTGAACACTAATTGAACAGCAGGCTGTATTGATAGCAGAAACGAGATGTGTGGCAGCCATCCTAGATGAACGTCTGCCAGCACCTGCCCACTCCTAAGTCCTACCTCCTATTGTTATCCTGCTTCCTGTCCCAGGCCCACTGTCCCTAGCCCTATGTCTGCCATCCTGTTTCCCTCCATTCCTTCCTATGTCCACATCCCTCTCCCTTCCACATTCTTTCCCCATTGCACTGTACATATTTTTCACAATTGCCTTTTTCTACTGTTACTATTTTCCCCATTGTTTTTAGTCCCTTAGTTAGGCCTGCCCTTTTCCCTTTCATTGTGTTTTTCTTGTACCCCATTATTGCATGCTGTATTCTGCTGTGTTTTGCTTTGTTTTTCTGTTTATTTGTTCTTGTTGCCTTTGTGCCTTACCTGTTCCCTTTTTGAATTATACTATGCTATGCTTGACATTCCTGTGTCCTGTGTCTTTTTGGGGGAGTCGGGATTTGACAGTGTTCTGTGGTATTCTGGTTTCACTTGTGGGTCCAGGTTATTCCATGCCTTTCACTAGTACTGCAGTTATGTCTGGCAGGGCTGATTTGATTTCCTGTGTTCCTGGAAAGTTGCTTACACCTCTAACACTTTGTTTCTGTGGGTGTTTGCACTGCCTTTGTCTGATTGCTATTTTCAGTGCTGCTTTATCTGCTATATTCAGTACTGTCTTAATCCCAGGCAATTTTTGCCCTGCTCTCCTTGGCCTATTTGCCCGGCTTCCTTAGCTTGCTATATTCAGCTGGTTTTGCACCAGGCTATTTCCTTTTGAATATAGCTATGGTTTTGCTCCAGGCAAATGTTGCCCGCCGGACAGTGCTAATTTAGCCCCGGGGCAAAGTTTTGAATATCTGACCCTATGAATCAAACAATTTTCTGAAAACCAGTTACACACACTTTGGAATTCAGATTCCAAGGATAAAGTAATCTGATAAATGGATTTAGCTTGTGAATAAACTATAAGATAATCTGCACATAATAAGCAATTACATGATTTAAAAATGGCAGGTAATGTGTTAACAAATAATGATAACAACAAGGGGCCCAGTATGGACCCCTATGGAACATCAAGATTCAGTGTCCAAACAGATGAAACTACCGAATCCTAAACTAACCACCTGAGACCTGCAGGTTAGATAATCACTGCACCAAGCCACAACATTCTCAGAAAATACAACGTGATCCAATTTTAGGCACAACAAATGATGATTAATGAGATCAATTGCCTTGGTGTAGTCCACGAAAACCACCCCGTTACAAGGCCATTTTCAAAGCCCTGGAGGGCGGCATTCATGAACCTGACCAAGGCAGTCTCAGTGTCACGATTTTTTCGAAAACCATGCTGTTCAGAGCACATCACACTGTAAGTGTCTAGTTATTCGGTAATTTGACCTGCAACTACTTTTTCTAATAACTTACTTAAGGGGTTAAGAACAGATATCGGCCTGAAATCATCAAGACCATCAGCATTAGGTTTTTTTGGTATTGGTACAACTCTTGCAAGTTTCCAAGTTGATGGGAACTGTCCAGAGATAATGCACAGGTTAAATATTGAACATAAGGGGCCTGCAATTTGAGGAGCAATTAACTTTAAAAATCGACCATCTAGATCTTCACCACAGTCAGTAAACTTATTTGGGATGGTTATTAACAATTTCAATAATTCAAACTCTGTAATCCTGCAAAAAACAGAAAGTAGGCCTATTGCCCAGAGTTTGATCAGTACTCAGCATGATTTGATAAGTTAGCTGAGTTATACCCATAGCTTGAAAGATCAGAGAACTTAGCATTTAACATCTCTGCAATTTTAGTGGGCTCTGATATTATACCACCAGAAGTTCTGATCTTTTCAACAGTTGATTTATCCCTCAGGACAATCAGATTATTAACTGAATCCCCAAATGTTTTTGAATCAGCCCAATTATCATGCAATTTTTTTTTGTAAAAATCCTTCTTTGCACAACCCACTAAATAGCTAACCTTATTCTTCAGGAAACGATATCTATCAAGTAAAGCAAGGGGGGGGGTTGTTTATGTGCCGACCAAGCTAGATTCCTAGCACTGATCCACTCTTTCAGGTCCCCTGTGAACCATCTATTGAAGGTACCCCACATGTTAAGCAGAATCATTCAATCAATCAATTTTTATTTTATACTGGAAGGTATATGAGCAAAAATGCCTGTTTTCACAAATGTCCCATTGTACAGATATTTTTACAAAACAATTGGACAAGAAAGTATAGAACAAATAAGTTAAAACATCAAACAGTGAAGTGAGGAATAATACAGTATTTACACTTAATTACAGCAGGTTTATAAACAGGGGAAATATTTCACGCAGTGGCAGATGGTCAAAGGCAAAAAGCCTGAGGAAAACACCCAGGAAGGGTGTATTTGAGGCAGGTGCTAGGGGCTGGGGAAATCATGGGGGCAGACATGGGGAGGGGAGTGGGAGGAGTGGAAGGAGGGAGTTAGAAAGGAGGGAAAATAACATAAAATATTTGATGAAAGGGACAATAACAAAATATTTTATCATATTCAGGGGGGAGGATGTCCTGAGCACACACAGGTGATAGATTTTAGGAGGTGGTCCTTGAGGATGCTGCTGAAAGAACTGATTGAGCTACAGGCAAGAATTTCAGGGAGCAAATTGTTGTAAGACTTGAGGCCCTCGTAAGTGATAGAATTCTGTGCATGAGAGGTTTGATGGAACTGGATGTCAAAGATGTGATGGGCGGGCCCTCTTGTACTGTGCTTGGGGACTGACTTAGGAAACAGGGAGGTGACACTCACTGTTAGTAGGTTTAGATTCACCTTGTGCAAGAAAGAGAGCATTTTAAAATGGAATCCATCTTCAAGGGTGAGCCAGTTTAGAGGATCATAAAAGGAACAGTGGTAGGTATCCCACGGAAGGCCTGTGACAAAGCGTGTGATGCTATTATAAGTGCTCCTGAGTTTAGAGAGAGGGAGGGATGTGGTAAGGGGGGGAGTAGACAATGGAGCCATATTCCAGGAGGGGTAAGAGCAAGGAACTAGCCAGACGTAGTCTGACGGTGGGATGAGGAACATTCTGATTCAGCATAAGAGGCCCAGCCTCATATGAATCTTCTTAATGAGGTTAGTGATATGGATACTGAAAGTGAGGTGTGGGTCAAGGAACAATCCCAAGTATTTAAATTTGTCCACTTTTTCGAGATTGTCCGTGAGGGTTAAGCCTGAAGTTATGTTTTTTCTTGGGCCAAAGAAGATCATAAACTTAGTCTTCTTGGAACTGAGGACCAGATCCTTAGCAGAAAACCAAGAGTGTAGCTTGCTGAAATCCGCTAGCAGATTTCCAAACATTGTGTCCATGTTGTTGTCACTGCAGTAAAGGGCCGCATCATCAGCATATAGTACAATTTTTGTGGAGTGGCAGATATCTGGAAGGTTGTTTATGAAAAGGAAGAAGAGGAGCAGGCCCAGGATGGACCCCTTAGGAACCCCATACTTAACTGGGCAGTTACTGAAAAAGTGACCATTGATGGTTATTTTCTGGGATCTGTGGGAGAGGTAGCTACCAACCAATTTGAAAACGCTGGCAGAGATTTGCAGGCTCTGGAGGGTATCAAGAAGTAGGCTATGGTCAACAAGGTTGAAAGCCTTGGTCAGTTCCAAGAACACAGAGCCTGTGTATTGGCTTTTGTCATTGGCCTTGTAACTATCACTGGTGAATTTAACTAGGGCTGTTTCTATGCTGTGGCCAGATCTAAACCTATGCTGGGCTTCTGAGAGAACATTATGGCAGTCGAGAAAAGTGGTAAACTGGGAATGAGCTACTTTTTCAATGATTTTGGGGAGCAGAATGAGGAGAGAGATAGGTTGGTAATTCCCAACATCATTCCTGGACCCTGATTTGAAGAGTGGTTTTACAGTGGCAGTTTTCCAGATGCTTGGGAAATGGCCAGAGCAAAGTGAAAGGTTAAGTACAGTATGTTGGTGATGGGGATCGCTAGAGGTATGATTGTGCATTTAAGGTTTTTTTTTTTTACTTTCTTTGTATGGCCCCTTCCTCACCACATCTGGACCCTTCCTCAGAGTCTCCCAATGCACCATTCAGGCTGCGCTGCCAGGACCGGAGGAGCTCGCTCCCAATTAGTGACCCGCTCCAGTAATTCCAGGTATCCTCGGATATGCCCTGGGTGGGCCGGAGGGGTCTCCTCTTCCCCTCCAAATCCTCAGGGGAACATGCACCTGGAGCTGCACCCCCAGATCCCAAGGTAAGTGGTGTGGGAGCCCATCACCTGGCCTGGACGTGGGATATTTCCTGGTTTTCTGGTACTGCCTCCTGCGGATGTCGGCACTCAGGGATGGCCAGTGAGATGGAGGTACGCTGACATGTGCCTTCACTCAGGTCCTCAGCTGATGCCCACCCCTCCCTTGTACTCTGTGTCCTCTGCTGCACTTCCACCTGTGGTCCCCCAGGTGGCAGTATAGCAGCAAGGACTGCAACCCACCTCTCCTGGAGAAGGAGAGTGGCCTGTTGGGTGCTCAGTGCTTCTCCCCCCAGCTGGCCTTTTAGTGACCCAAGCTTGCTATTGAACCTGAGTCACCAGCATCTCAAGCAGTAGCGCTACCGCTGTGCCCGTGGGCTGGCTGCATGTAAGGATTTTGAAGTCAATTCCGGCTTAGGGTTGTTACACAGGATAAGCTTGATAGTGTCCAAAGACTTTAGGGCCTGAAAATAAGATTTAGGACAGGGCTCAGCAATAGAGTTTGAGACAGAGGGAGAAGGAGTGCGTGAGGGGTAGGCCTTGATGTCTTCATCCTCTTCTCATAGGTGTTGCCCTGCTGGCCCTGTATCGTCTTGGTTGCTCTTCTCTGGACGGTCTCCAGCAAGTTGACATTCTTCGTAAGATAACAGCACCAATAATTCTTGCTCTACTCTAGGTGCAGTCTTACCAGTGACCTATACAGCAGTAGTATGACCTCTGCCTTCCTGCTGGTAATCCCCCTGGCTATGCAGACCAGCATCCAATTTGCTTTTGTCACAGCTCTCCTGCAGTGTGCTGAATGCTTCAGGTCACTCTTGATGATAATCCCTGGGTCCTTTTCTTCAACAGACTTGGTGATCTGCACACCACCCACCAGTATTTGGTCTCTGGGTTCCTTGCCCCAAAGTACATAACCTTGCACTTTTTAGCATTGAACCACAGTTGCCAATTGCCAGACCACTTCTCTAACCTAGCCAGATCTTGCCTTAGTTCCTGTCTCCCTTCCTCCATGTCCACCCTCCCACAGAGCTTTGTGTTGTCTGTGAACAGGCAGATTTTTACCCTTGATCCCATCTGCCATGTCCCTGATGAAGATGTTAAACAACACCGGCCCAAGCACCAAGCCCTGTGGGACCCCACTGGTCCCTGACCTTTTTTTTCCCAAGAATCCCCCCTTCCCAGACCACCACCTTCTGGGCTCTGCCCTTTAACCAGTTTTTGGCCCATTTAATGAGCTTGGCACCCACCCCCAGATACTCTTGCTTCCTGATCAATCTTCTATGAGGAACAGAGTCAAAGGCCTTGCTGAAGTTCAGATACAGGACATCTACCACACCGGCCCGGTCCGTTGTCTTCAGCGTCCAGTCAAAACATCAATCAGATTAGTCTGGCAGAACCTCTCAAACACAAACCCATGCTGCCTCTCATCTTGCAGCCTGTTTTCCTCGAGAAAGCCCACCAGTCTCTCCTTCAAGATAGTCTCCATTAATTTCACCACTATTCAGGTCAGATTGACTGACTTGTAATTTCCTGGTTCATCCCTCCCTTGGACCACTTTTATGGAGAAGCATGACATGTGCAGTTCTCCAGTCCCCAGGCATACTCCTGGACTCCAGAGAGGTGATAAAGAGGTCTGCCAGGGAACCCGCCAGCACCTCTACCAGTTCCCTTAAGACCCTCAGGTGCACTCTATCTGCTCCTGGGGATTTGTCCACCTTCAGGGCCTTTAGAACCCTGTCTGCTTTTATTATGCCATTGGTGACACCCCCCTTCCCTGCTCTCACCCCATGCTCCCTTGTGGCACTGGTCCATCCTTCTCTCTAGTGAAAATGGAGCAGAAGTACTTGTTAAGCACCTCCATTTTCTCTTCACTTCCTTCTTCCCAACCCCTCCTTTTTGAACCTGAAAATTTATTTAATATTCCTCTTCTACCTCATATAGTTGAAGAAGACGTTCTCACCCAATTTTACTCCCTGTGCCAGCTGTACTTCCCTAACAGCCTTTGCTTCTCTAACCGCTCTGCTCGCCACCCTAGAGTTATCATTACAGATCTCCCTGTCCTCCTCATTCTGAGTATGTTTGTACTTCTGGAAGGCTGCCTTCTTTTGTCTTATTGCATTTGCCACTTCCTTTCTGAACCTGCTGGGCTTTTTGGCCTTGGCTTTCTTGCTTTTGATTTTGGTACACTCACTAGTGGCCTCCATCAGTCCCTTCTTCATTATGGCCCATTTCTGTTCCACCTCCATCTCCTTACAGATCCCAGCAAGGTCCCATTCCAGAATTTCTCCCATCTTATTAAATTCAGCCTTCCTGAAATCCAAAACCATCATCTTGGTCCTATCCATCTCTCTGCCCATGTCCAGGTAGAACCACACTGGGTGGTAGTCACTCCCTGCTAGTGGCACTTCCTCCTTTACATCCTGGACAGTCCACAGTTGGACAGGACCAGGCCAGTATGGCTCTCTCCTCAGTGGGCTCCATGACAACCTGTGTCAGGAATCCACTCTGGAATGCATCCAGCAGTACCTGCTCCCTTGTGCTGGAGGTAGCCAGGATTTTCCAGTCCACCCCAGGTAGATCGAAATCCCCCACAATTACTACCTCCCTCTTGCCTGCTATTTCCATAATTTGTCACCCCAGTACCTTGTCTAAGTCCTCATCCTCTGAAGGTAGTCTACAAACTACCCCCATCCTTAGTTTTCTCCCCTTATTGGCTGGGACCTGCAGCGATAATGCTTCTGTCTTACCATCCATGCCTTCCTCTCTGGTTCATGTTATCCCATCCTTCACATACAGAGCCACTCTCTCCCCCACCCATTTCCCTATCCATCCTATACATTTTGTACCTGGGGACTGCGAGGTCCCATCATGGTTTGATGCGACCCATGTCTCTGTGATAGTCACTATGTCCACCTCTTCTTCAGCAATTAGTGCCTGCATCTCAGCCATTTTATTTTCCAGGCTTCTGATGTTCAAAGACACTCACTACCCATCACCGCGACTCTGGCCCCCTTTACTGCTGTCCTACCCCCCTCCAAAGTCCCTCCTTCTCACTCCTCCCATTCCTCTGGCCCCCTTTTACCCCTGTCCCACTCCCTCCTCCCCAGTCCCTCCTTCCCCTCCCCCTTCCACTAGTTCCTCCATATTCTGTTCTGATTGGGGAGAGAGGCCTATTGGCTTCCTCCACCAGGTGACTGAGGGTATTGTGCACCCTATTGGCCCCTCTTGTCAGTTTAAATTGAGGTCTTTCTCCATGAATATCTCCAGCTTGCCCTTCAGGACCCTTGTGCCCTTTTTACTTAGATGTAGCCTGTCTGGTGCACAGATACAGGTCTTTATTTTCCCAGGTCCCTTTCCAGTCAACAACTATCCTGTACCCCTCTGCCTAACACCACCATCTGAGCCAGACATTGAATTCCTCAATTATGGTTTTCCCTTGAGGCTGGTAGCACTGCCATGAAGGCTACTGTACTCCCTACCTCATTGCATATTTTCTCCACCTTCCTGAAAGTCTGTTGCACCACCCCCCACCTCGCATTCTGCAAGGTTGTTTGTACCCAGAAGTACTGTTATGTAAGGTTTCCCACCCTCTTACCCCACATGCTTGGCTATTAAAGACCCCACTCTTTTCTTCTTTGCAATAATAGATGACAGGGTATGGCATATCATGGGATATTGTCACTCCTCGGGTGTACTGTGATGCACAAGACCACATGCTGAGTGTCTTATGCATCAGAGAAGTGACAGTATCCCATGATGTACCACACCCTGGAGTGTATTACTGCTATTATGAATTGGATCCACATCTAAATTAATTAAAAAAAACTTAAAAAATTAGTTCTTTTTGTATTGTGCAGGTGTCCATTTTAAAAAAGATAATTCTGGTAATATCAGTTTTGGTCAGTAGGTGGCAATGTTGGAAGTTGACGTTGCAAGCAGTTGTTTTGGGGGTTGGGGTGGGGTTGTACTTGTGGTTGATGGTAACAATGTAAGAACCAGTCAGCGCTAATAATGTGGGCTTTTATGGATGCAAGAGCTTCTAAATCTGAAGTACCAGAAGTATTTGGTTAACAGTGTTGGGTAAGTTACTTTTAAAAAGTAATCAGTTATAGTTACTAGTTACTTTCCAATAAATGTAATTAATTACAGTTACTTATTACTTTCATATAAAAAGTAATTAGTAACTGTAATGCATATCACTTTTCATAGTACTTTATATTATTTTTTTTTGTATGCTTTATTTATGCCCCGTGCAGTGCTTCTGCCACCTCTAGCCACCTATGGGCACTAACTCCCCAAAAGCCTGGCCTGGCCCAGATTGCATGCTCTATTCTGTTGCCTATGCCCCCTTCCCTACTATCTCCTCTATTGTCTCTCCTGTCTCCCTAAACCCCCCAACCCCACTATTTATCTCCCTTAAACCTCTAACACCACATCCACAAATAGCTAACCTGCTGGGTCTTGTCACTCTCTCCTATCTTTCTTCTGCAGCACACCCTAGTTAGACCCAGATTCATTCCTAGGGCAGCTGCCACTACCTACTCACTATTTTTCAGTTCCAATACCTTTCTGACTTTGCACTTTTCCTCCTCATCATGGGTGAGATCCCTTATAATCTGGTGTTCCTAATTTTTCTGAACTCTGTAATATTGTTGACATTACTGTGATACTGTATATTCCATGTATTTAATACTGTTTATTTTTAACAATGCCTCACAGCTGCATATGTTCCCACCTGTCTTGTCTCCCCCTCCTTTTATTGTATAATGAGAATACTTCGTAAAGGAGCTTTTAGCTCAAAGGATGTACTTCCAACTTTTCTAATAAAATAAAATAAATGCCCCCTTCTGTCACACCTGGCCTCCCTCTCCTTCGGGCAGCCAAGTCCTCAACCTTCACCGCTCCCCCGATCTGCTGTCATCTTCCCTGCCTCTCCCAGAGTATCCCTTCATCAGTGTGGCCCCCTGCCCATAGGAGGAATCTGGAAGGGGAGATCGAGGTGCCCTTTAGCACCCTGTCACAACTTGGGCGGGCAGTGTGGGTTGACTCGGGGGCTTCCCAGTTCATGGCCAGGAGACGCAGGCTGCCATCATCTGGCCAGCATGGGTAGCCATTTTCCTTTTTCTAGTTACCCCCCCGGGAGGCATGCCATGGTGTCCTCGTAACCTGCGCATGTGGCATCTGGTCACCCATGCCACAAAGCTGAAGGATGAATCTGGCCATGAGAAGCCACCAAAGGGTGATGCCTCCACAGCCCTCCCCCTGGGAGGAGAGTGTCCAAAGGATGCTCTTGAACCCTCCCTGCCAGCCTCTGCTCCTGATGATCTGGGCTCTGGTGCAAACCCAAGTCACCAGCATGCCAGGCAATCCCCTTTCGCCTAGCGTTATGGAGCCGGCTACTTTATATTACTTTTGATAACATGTTTGTATTTCCTCACTGAACATAGCTATGTGCTCATGAAACCCCAAGAAGTCAATACAAGGAATAAAAGAGAGTCTAAAGACAATTAATATGTAATTTATAACATAGTATCCATATAACTTTGCCAGCCATGACAATCCATTTACATTTTTATAAATAAAAGCGTTACTAAAAACAAAACACACACCCTGCATCTACTGTTGCCCTCCACAATCTTTTCCCTCTGTAGCTGAATCCTTGCTTTGCCAGCCGTTGCTGTCCCTGACCTTTTTCATTTCCATAACACCCATACTCACCCTCCAACACACACACACACACATACACACACACACTCTGCATCTAGTGCCTGTGCCCTTGGGGATCTTTCCATAGAGATGTATATCCTGACAATGCCAGCCACAACTACCCCTTTACATCCCACCCTTACATCACTGCCACACACACACTGCTGCATCTTCTGCACTTAGTAATCTTTCCCACATCTAGCTGGTATTCTCCTCCTGATTATGCAAGAGCCACAACTACCCTTTTAAATTTCTATAATAAAATCCTACCCTCACATACCTCCTTCTACACACACACACACACACACACATGTGCACCCTGCAGATTGACTGCCATTCCTTGCCTTGGTGATCTTTCCTCATTTCCTCACAGCAGCCTAAATTCTAACTTTGCCATTGCCAGCCACAGATCCAACCCGCATCACATACAATAAATTCCACTAGCACACACCTGCTTACCCCCGTAAAATGTAAACACACTTTTCCACAGTTGAACCTTGACTCACCAGTGCCACTGAGACACAGTTATAATTACAACTAAGTCTGCCATGATGCTTATTATGCAACTGTCAGTATGCCACAACTGAAGTCAGACAGTGTCACTTACAATCAAATTATCACACAACACAAAACACTTTTTGCACTCTGGTACATACCCCTTTAATGAGGATTTTCTTTGAGATGGGGTGGGTGATAGTGATAGACCTGGCAGGTGGGTGGATGGATGATCAAGTTGCCTGCTGTGGCAGTTTTGAATATGTGGTGTTGATGGAAATAGGCCCTGAGCCCTGCCTGTAGATGGACTACTTGCCTTTTTTCCTACAACAGCTATTCTGGCCTCGATTCCATCAGGGTTCACAATGGTTGCCATAGAGGGCCACGACTGATGACATGCATGGATGTAGCAAGCTGTCTATAAATTATACATCAACTGGGCAGTCTGTTGCCCCCTCAAACAAATTTCATCAATTCCTATAGCGATTCTTAGCTGTACCATGTAGCGGAGCATAAGTAGTATAATTTGTATATCAAATGTTGCAAAATTATATATCAATAATAAACTGACAAATTAAATCATGTTTTCTGACTTTTATTTACACAGCATGTTATAAATTTAGAACAAAATGGTAATATTAAAACACGTGCTGAAAATTAGGGATGCGCGGATATCCGAACCGATATCCAAACTAGCTAGCTAATCAAGTTTTCTTGCCAAATCAGATATTGGTCTTTGCAACAAGTCAGATAATGGCTGCTTTTTTGGAGAATTTATGAAAACAGGAAGCTCCATTTGAATGGCATGTTTCATGCCGTTGAAAATTTATTTTAAACATTTTGAATTCTCTATGTGGGAGGCATGATCTGAAACAAATAGCGAACATGAGAACCACTATGTAATCCATATACAAGGTCTTAAATAGTTTGTAGTAACCCATGAGGTGGTATAGGTCTGACCTGGGCTCTGATTATACAGGAACTGACAGGGTAAAAATTAAATTGCTGGAGTTATAGAATTAGTTCATTGCAGAGTATACACAATATTCCCTTTACCTTCATTGCAACTTGTGTCAGAATTTAGTGTAGTCTTTTTGTTTCTTTAAGCCATGAGATAGTATGGAAATAACATGGTCATGGACGGTTTACAAGTTCTCTGAGAAAAATGTAACTTGGAGTCATTTGGAAGCCACCAGAGAAAGAGTGCTATCCAACCCGGTAAAACCCAAACTGATCCAGATATCAATACTAATTATCTGAAATCTGATATCCGGTAGAATTTTGGTATCCGTGCATCTGTACTGAAAATAGAAAATTGAGTTAGAATCGATGTTTCAACCACAGGTCTTCTTCAGGAATAATCTAAGACAGAAGAAAGCAGGTTAGGGAAATAAGAGAAATATATGCGAGGAAAGAAAATGGGGTAGGCTATGGAAGAAATATAGAATTGTGAAGCACACATTAAGCATGGGGCTTAATGTTAAGCTGCCGCCCCTTTAAGAGCATTTAGAATCTGTATGTAACTAATTGTTGCACTGCCTGGCAGTGCCATGTAATGCCTATCAGTCAGAGAAGTCAGTTAGTCTGGGGCTTGTCCTCATGAGGAGAATATCTGCTGCACAGAATAAAACAGTATTCTTTATTTTACGTGTCTGTCCAGTTATTCGTACAATCCAGAATGGAGTCCTTACCAGCAGCAACCGAAGGGTCTGGCAGACCACAGAGAAGGTAAGGGGTCTTTTAGTGGCAGACCAAATAACCAAAAATGCCACACATGGTGGAGAATGCAGCCCTTCTTCTGCCCAGACACCATCTCGCTTGCCTGCATTGTTGGGTACCCCAGAGTCATCACCCAAGTATGCCTGCACTGTCTGAATGCTACTTTTTATTTTATTTTATTTCATTTTTGTTTACTGGGTAAGTGCACTAGCCATAGCAATGACTATTTTCAGGCACGACCCGGGAGGATACAGTGCAAAACATGGCATGAACACATTACACATACAGAATTATACATGATCGAAACTATTGAAATACATATGACATGATAAGATTGGCTAAGTTTAACAGGATTTCAAAATACATATGAAACACAGAAACACAAAACCGTCATTGTAGATAGTGTATAGACTAACATAAATTACTGATACTGCGGTGAGAGCACATTAGGTAAGTAGTAATAGACTGATTCATAAAGAATTTATGTATGGTGGTAAGAGCGGGAAGGGAGTGGAAGTGGAACAGCCCAACCTTAGAGGAAGGCCTGTAAGAGGAAAGGAAAAGGGAAAGGACATGGAAAAACTGAGAAAGTGCTTAGTGTTGAAAGGCACAACATAGGTGACAGAAACAAAAGGAGCAGAGTGAAAGGATGAAACAGGTTAAGGGAGTTTAAAGCAAGTGCAACTAAGGGAAGTGACAAAATGGTTATATAGCCCTTTCTTAAAAGAAGCACGGGAGGAAGACTGAGGCAGGGCAAGTGGGAGGGAGTTCCAGAACAGGGGGGCATGACATGCAAAAGCCATAGTGCCTTTAGAAAAATAGTGCCTGGGAGTGAGGACTGGTGCATTATCAGCAGATCCTAGGTCATAGTGTGGGGTAACCTTACGGAAGAGATCCGCTAAGGGTTTCGGTATTTGTAATCAGACAATGTTCTCAATGACAGAGCCATAAGTATAAAGCCGGAGTGCAGCAGGAGGAAGCCATCCCAGATCCAAGTAAAGGAGGCAGTGGTGTTTTAACCTATGAAAGGAGGAAGCGTAGTGGCATACATTGTTGTATGTGACGTCCCATTTTTGGAGGCTAGATTTGGTCACAGAGGTACAGGTGGCAACCCCATAGGTGAGAGAGGGAAGGAGTATGCCCCGGGTAGGGGCAAGCCTAGCAGAGGGGGTGAGCATGTATCTGGTGCGGTATGCTATCCCAAGTTTAGAGTTGACCAGCTTGCAAGTCTGTTGAATATGCAAATCAAAGTTAAGCGATGGGTCTAGAGTGACCCCCAAGATATTTAAATGAGTCTACCATCCCTAGAGTTGAACCATTGGAGGAGGAGACACTGAATTTAGGCTGGGAAAGTTTAAGCTTGGCTTTAGACCCGAATAGCATAGCTTGGTTTTTGACTAGTTTAGAACAAGCCTATGGCTAATTAGCCATTGACAGATTTGCAGAAAGTCAGTAGATAGTTTTTGGTTTATGACCTCAATGCTTCTGTCACTAGTGTAAAGAACAATATCATCAGCATATAGCAGAGATCCAGTCCCTTTGATGTTAGTGGTGATGTTATTGATGAAGATGGAGAAAAGCAGTGGTCCAAGGATTGACCCTTGCGGCACCCCTATGTTGATGGAGGTTTTGTCAGAGTAGGTGGAGTTATATTTAAGAGTTTGAGCCCTGCCTGAGAGGTAGCTGCCAAACCACCTAACCACATTTTGAGAGAAACCAAGTGATTCAAGGGAGGTTAGGAAGAGGGGGTGGTTAGCAAGGTCAAATGACTTGGTCATGTCAATGAAAACAGCCCCTGTGAGAAGGCCAGCATCCATAGCCATATGGGTATCCGAAGTAAATTTGAGGAGGGCAGTAGTAGTGCTATGACCCTTGCGAAAGCCATGCTGGGCTGGGGTAAGAAGGTCATATTTCAGCAGGAACTCAATCGTTTGAGTAGCTACCAGCTTTTCTAGAATCTTATTGAGAACAGATAGGATGGCTATGGGGCGGTAATTTGTGGGGTCTTTGCGGTCACCTTTTTTGAATACAGGAGAAATCCTAGCAATCTTCCATATATCCAGGATGCAGCACTGGGATAGGGATAATGTGAACATTTTGGCTAGGGGACCAGCAATGAAGGGGGCAGCTAGCTTTAGGAGCTTAGGTTCAAGGTTGTCAGAACCAGCTGCAGTGTAGTCAGAGATTTTATGCAGTAACTCGGTTACTTCACACCTGGTGACAGCCTTGAAAAAGAAATGCAGACCATTTGCAGGGGATGAGGAGGGAATATATGTCTGGATGGGGAAGGTGGAGGTGTAGGTCGATAAATCTGAGAACTTGTCATTGAAGAAATTTGCAATAGTAAGAGGATTGTTGCAGTGGACCCCATTTAGTATCATGCCAGTGGGGGCTGCTGCAGGATTTAAGCCGAGGAAGAATTTTATGTGGGACCAGAATTTTTTTGAGTCACCAGAGGAGTTTGCTAGTAATTCTTTACAGTAAGAGCTTTTAGCTTTTTTGATGTCCTTTCTACAGGAATTTCGCAGGGCACTATAAGCATTTAGGTCAGAGGCTAGCCCTGATTTCTTGTATTGGAGCCAGCTTTTGTCTCTATGTTTTAATTTAGTAGGTAGATCAGATTTTAGCCAGCGAGTTTGTCTGTTTTTCACCCTACGAGTTACTTAACCCATGGCCTTGGCTGCAGAGAGAGACAAAGATGCACTGTGTCCTGTTTTATAGCAGCCTGCAGCCCTCCTACTGTACTGAACCTGTCATACAGCAACCTGTCCAACATTGCTAACCAGCAGCTCAATGAGAGGACTGTTAAAAGTTGCAGTTATCCAAACCTGAATTGCAGTCTCCCCCCCCCAGCATTTACCTTGTGGCACAACCAGCCTGTATTGTTCCCGCTGTTTCAAGCTGCTCTGTTTTTCAAAGCAATCTTCCTACAGCCCTCCCAGCTGCAGCCATGGACTGAGAGAGGATCACAGCACAGAAAAATAAAATAAAATTGAAATTAACTACATTTCACCAACCCTGGGCACCACAGAAGATCCCAAGAGCTGCACTCATCCAATGATGCAGCATTACCTCATGGCCACAGCCTTACACAATGACTCTGATTGTGTCCTGCCAACCTCATCTTGTCGTGGCATCTGCAGAATTCGCGGTCTTCCATGCATTGGCTGCACAGCTGTGCCATGACAGGGACATGTCAGCCCAGTGGAAAAAACTACAGAGCCATACAAGAAGAAACCATGGCTCCACGATTCCTCTTCTTCCCCCACAGTCACAACATATGGTGGCTCAGCTCCCCGACTCACCAAAACAGCTATCCTCTTGTTTCGGCAGCCACAGAGAACTAAAACCAGCCTCTTGGTCTTCCAGCTTGCTCTCCACTCACAACTGCTGCCCGAGCAAGGACCGCACAGCTGCTCCATGCCGACAGCACCGAGAGGGCCCCGGTGTGCACAGCGGACACAACCGGAGCTCCGCTCCTCCTGCAGGCACTGATTGCAGTTTTCCTTTTGCCCTGCAGCCACACAGTGCATCCACTCCTCCTGAACAGCCACACACACGGATCTCTGCTGCTCTCCGCTCGGCCACACTACGAAAAGCCACAGCACAGTGAAAGAAAAACATAAACAAATAAAACTAAGACTGCACGGAGTGATCCACTACCCATGATGCCACGCTCCAACTCTGGGGACTATACAAAAAAATACATAAGTGATGCACAGCAAATTCATAATGGAGGTAGAGCACTGAGATAAGAAAAAAAAAAGAAATACAAAGTCATTTCCTAAAACCCATGTGCCAGCAAAGCATACAGAAATAAAAAGGAGACAGAAAACTAACTCTGGGGCACAGTAAACAAAACCTGAGGAAACAAAAAGCACATATAAATGAACAAGCAGTCAATAAATACAGTAATTTCCCCCTCAGTTTGTGACTCACCAAATAAAAATCCCGCCATTTCCAGCTGGGGAAGACGTACATCAATGCAGCAATCACCTTTTTGGACAATGTGGACAAGCACAGGCAGCCTCGTGACAAGAATCCTCCATCTTGGTTTACACAGTGAAGAAAGGAAGTGACCCTTAACCCCCCTGCTGGTGGCCATCTTGCTACAGTCAGGCCAGTCAAACTCACAGGAACTGTATGTCAAAGTTCGGTGGCTATCTTGTGAAGGGCACACAATGACCTCACTCCATTAAAATCAATGGCAAACCTACTGAAATGAATGGATACTGCAACAAATAGCTGATTTTGTAATGAAATCTTTATTTAAATAATAAACAACACTAACTTGAGTAGGAATTCTTTACTGAGACATCATTTGATGAACTTTGCTACAAAAATTTGTAAGGTGAAACACAGCTTGTCTCCAACCACAGTGTTCAAGGACGATACAGATATAGGCGGCGGAGCCTCCGGAGACCTACCTTCACCCATCTCAAGGGTGTGTGGCTACAAAATCAAAACAATCCTCCATGACATCCAGTCTTTTAGCTCAGCTCATGAAGCACCAACCATGCAAGCCATTCAAGATGACCTGGCCTACATTAAAGCTATTTTTCTACAGTCCATGGTCCATACCAGCCTACAGCCAGTACCTTCTTGGCCTTGTCTCATGAAGATGCCATTGACTGGCTCGAACAATTCCAAGCCTGGATTTTCTTACATGGTTGGACTGATCCTTTACATATTTCCAATGCCTTGCGCTTGTTTCTGGGAGGGGAATCTCATTTCCTGGTTCAACGCACTTCCAGAACAAATCAAATGAGATACTGCCATCCTGTATACCACCTTCAAGGATCATTTTCTGTAAGCACACCTGCCATGGTTATTGGAGCAACAGCTGTGGGAACGTACCATGCAACCCTCTAAATCTCTAGAAGCCTTCATAGTAGACATCAAGTCTCACTGCAAACATCTGCAGAAACCTGAGAAAGAGCAAATCACAATATTTGTCCAGGGACTGCTTCCTCAACTCCGTCTTTATGTAATCCAACAGGTACACCGTTAGAACATTGATTGCATTACAGCAACAGCTGCACAATGACAGCAAGTACAGCAACAGGGAGTTGATGGTGACAGGTGTCTTCTGTTGACAGGGAGGGTATCAGGAAGGTGGGTGGGATGTGTAGTGGGTGTGATTGTACTGATGGTGGATTGGCATGGCTGTGACACTATTGGGGAGGTGGGTGGGATTGTATTGGTGGTGGATCAGCAAGGCTGCGACACAATCGGGGAGGTGGGTGGGATTGTACTGGTGGTGGATCGGGCATGGCTGCGCAACAATCGGGGAGGTGGGTGGGATGTGCAGTGGGTGGGATTGTACTGGTGGTGGATCGGGCATGGCTGCAAAATGATCAGGGAGGTGGGCGGGATGAGCAGTGGGTGGGATTGTACTGGTAGTGGATCGGGCATAGTTGTTGTGTGGTTGTGCGGCCAGTGGAACTGCACTTTTCTCCACTGTCTGTGCGACACGGAGTTGGTTATCTTTAGTTCGGGGGTGGAGCCCCCCATGCATCGGGGGGGATGCAACCTCCTGCCTTGCTCAATGTGGCTTGATGTTTATCACTGTGGTGCTTTGTCGCTGTGGGACTGTGCCATTGTTTTGGGTGTCACTCTGGTGCTGTCACTGTATTGATGGTCGTTGTATTTCCTGTCACTGCGGCTTGGTGGAACCAATCCAACAGAAACCAACAACCTGGATGTACACAGTCCAAGCTGCATGACTTGCACAAGAGTCCATATTAATGTCCCAGGCAACCAGTGTACCAGCGCCTCAGTCGTCACAGTTAGCTGCACTCACAACATGTATCCAGTAGCAGCAATCAATGATAGAGACGCTTACCACAACTGTCAATAGTCTGCAACGCAGCTCAGCTGCTTCCTCTGCAGCCTCTATCAATGTTCTCCGACCATTCTGACAGTGACCTGAGCCACCTCTGCCTGTAGGAGAATCAGTGACTTGACAGTGGTGTGGATATTGAGGACACACTGCCACTGTCTGCTGAAAGCTACAGAATCAAAACAGAAATCAAGAGAAACAAAGGCACCCACCGACACACAATCAGCAAGATAACCGCAACTACACCCAGGATCAGGGGAACACAGCAACTGACCTCCCCTCTGACTCTCACAATTCAAACAATATACATCCTCCAACTGCAATCTCAGGCACACTCTCTCTTCCAGGGGCAAAGGTACCTGTCATCCGAACACCTCTCCTAGCAAACTATGTACCAGTAACTATCAGAGATTGGTCTGCACATGCCTAGGTCAACACTGGAGTAGAAATATCAGTTAACAACTCCAGTATACTGAACAACCCAACTATTCGTCACGTACTACATGTCTTTCCAGCTGACCTAAAGTACATTATCACAGCAAGTACAGTTACAGTACCTATCACAGGTGTGGTCCATCTCAAGCTCCATTTTGACTCACAGCAAGCTACCATCATGTTTTACACAGTGCCTGATCTTCAACCTGCAATAATTCTTGGCCTGGACTTCCTCAAAGCTCACAAAGCCACCCTAGACTTTGCCTCAAACAAACTGTCACTAGATCCTCAGAGGCAACTCGCAGCAGTAGACTCAGTCACTGTGCCTCCTAAGTCAGAGATGGTTTTAATTGCCAAGATTTGAGGTGAACCACTTCCACAAGGTGTTGTTAGCATCATCATGGGCTCCCCGTGCTGCATTTGTCAGATCACCTTCCAGGAAATACCTTATCACTGGTGCATGGCAGCGCAGTCTTCCAAAAATGCTGCAACTTCACAGATGAGTCTGTGGTCATTTCAAAAGGTGCCAACATCGGAAGATTTGTCTGCTTGTCTTCAGGGGACCAACTCCATCCCATGCGAGAGCCTCAGCCTGGTTCCACCTATTCTAGTCCTGTCAGTACTATCACGACCACTCCAGCTTCAACAGAGTTACCCCTCAGTCAGCAACTGTCTTCTTCAAAATCTCCAGCATCTCCAACAGAAAAGCAACAACTTTTGAAATTCCTGAAGAATTACCTATATGTCTTTATGAGTCCAGAACACAAGCTCGGATGTTGTGATATCCTACAATACACCATCGAAGTGCAGCCCAACCAGAAACCGATCCGTCAGTGAGCCTACAATGTGGGACACAACCAGAAATAAGTCCTTGAGGACAAAATCAAAGACATGCTTAAACAAGACATTGTCGAAGAATCTACAAGTCCCTGGGGTGCACCTTGTCTGCTGGTGGTAAAGAAGGACAAAGGGTATTGCTTTGTGGTAGACTACAAAAAACTCAATGCCGAAAGTGCAGGGTGCTCATCCCTTGCCTACAATCAAAGGTGCTTTAGACAGCCTTGGTGCAGTCAGCCCTGCTGACTTCACCACTCTAGACCTTCAGAGTGGGTTCTACCAAGTCTCTATTGATCCAGCTTCTCGTCCATACACAGCATGGCAGTGCCACTTGGGACTTTTCAGTTCAAACATCTGCCTATGAGTCTTTGGAACAGTCCAGCCACATTTCAATGTGTTATGGAAGCTGTACTATGTGGGTTGTCTTGGAAATCTTTCCTAGTCTACCTGGATGACATTATTGTCTTCAGCAGAACTTTGCCAGAGTAACTGCAACATCTCAAAGAAGTGTTCAAACATCTCAGACAAGCCAGTCTCAAGCTTCACCCAGAGAAGTGTTGTTTTGCACAGCACCAAATTAATTGCCGGGGACATGTAGTTAGTTATCAAGGTATAGCTCCAGATCCGGACAAATTCTCAGCAGTCAATGACTATCCAGTACCCAACAATCTCAAAGACCTTTGAGCTTTCCTGGGCTTGTTTGGCTACTACCCAAAGTTTATTTGCAACTATGTCAAGATTGCAACTCCACTGTACGCCCTCACTAAAAAGGGATGTGACTATAACTGGACTTCCGAATGCAAAGAGGCCTTTGAAACCTTAAAACAAAACCTAATATCTTCTCCAGCATTGGCCTACCCAAGGTTTGACCAACCCTACTCAGGTGCTAGTTCCTTTGCAGTGGGTGCTGTGCTCTGTCAAATCCAAGATGGAACAGAACGAGTTATCTCCTATGCTGGGCGCTCTCTTTCTTCAGCTGAGCAGAACTATGGGCATCACAGAAGAAGAATGTCTAGCCATGGTATTTTCCATAAAAAAATTTGACTGTTACCTTCACTATGCCTCCTTTACAGCTATCGTTGCTCACTCTGCCCTCAGAGGGTTATTTGAAATGAAAGAGCCAGTAGGCAAGTTCACCGATGGATTGCCATACTGCAAAGCTACAACTTTGAAATTCAGTGCAGTCAAGGTCGAGTTCACTCAGATGCTGATGGTGTAAGCTGGAGATGATATCCCTCCGCATCATCCTCAACAAATGAAGAATCCTGCTTACAAGCTCTTCCCTTCAATGCCATGGAAGTGCTTCCTGTGGACACTCCTATAACACCTCAAGTTGCTTTGCTGCTTCCAAGTGCTTCTACAGAAAAACACACAAATCCTTAACTACTACAAGCAGCTGAAGAGCTTCTCATTTCCTTCACTTCTGATCTGTCCCTGGCAACTGTCAAAATGCAACAAAGAATAGACCCTCAATTCACAGACATAATCTCATACAGAGTCTGGAACCTTACCGCAACAAAAGAAGCATTGCTAAGATGTACTTTTCTTTGCCTTGCAATACTTCCTCAATGATGGTGTGCTTTTCCACATTTGGACCAAGGAAGGCAAGCGTCATTGCACGGATAGAACTCATGTACAGCTAGTTGTTCCAGCCTCTCTAATCAGTCAAGCTCTTCTCTTCAATCATGCTTCTCCACTTTCCAGAGGTCATATGGGAATACACAGAACTCTCGAAAAGACAAGACTTCACTTCTTCTGGCCTCACATGAACAAGGACATTGTCTAATTCATAAAATCCTGCCAGCCCTGCTCCCAAAGGAAGCCACCTGCCAAACTGACAAAGGCACACATTATTCCAATGCCTGTAGCCACTGAACCATTTCAAAGAGTTGGCACAGACATTCTTGGGTCTCTACCTACATGCTCTGAATCTGGAAACAAATACATCCTTGTTTTTGTGGACTACCTAAGTATCTGGAACTAATTCCCCTAAAAGACATTAAAGCTGCCACAGTGGCAAACGTCTTCCTCAACACAGTCATTTGTCGTCACGGTACCCCATGGTACCTACATTCGGACAGAGGCACTAACTACCTTTCAACCATTGTATGAGAAACATGCAAACTTCTCGATATACAAAAGACACATACAACAAGTTACCATCCACAGTGCAAAGGATAGAGTGAAAGAATGATGTCTACCATTCTCAACACACTCTCCAAGTACCTGGATGAGACTCACGACACCTCAGACCATTTTGTTCGCTTTGTGCAATTTGCCTAAAATACCAGCCCTTGTGTCGACAGCACATAATACACACCATTCTTCTTAGTCCATGGACATCACCCAAGAACTCCACTGGACAAGGATCTTTCACTGCTAGAAGTTTCTAAGTCAGCTTTTTCCTTCATTTTCCCTATGCTGGAACAGCATGAATTTGCCAGGCATGTTGCAATCACCACGTTAGGCCAGAGAAAATCTGCCATGCAGAAATGTCAGCAGCCAAGCTGTATGAGCCTTCAATCTCCATAGGGGACATTGTGTATTTGTACTGACCTGTCCTTGTTCCAGGCGCCACCAAGAAACTGCTTCACCCCTGGACTGGTCCCTTCTACATAGCAGAAAAGCTTTCTCCTGTGCACATCCATCTACATCGCAAGTCCAGTGGGAAGCTGGTACACAACAAAGTCCACATCAACTGACTGAAACACGGGTACCTGAGTAACCACCTTCCGGATAACCCCAGTCCACCTAACAATGAAGCTACACTTACAATTACAGGAGCTACAATTACAGGAGTAATGTGTTGTTTAAATGTGCATGCCTTGAAATGTTTACAAATGTATTTTTTTTGCCTTCAAAGTTTCTTACAAACTTATAATTTTATCGCTTGTTTGAGTGGTGCTCACATTCACTGGTGGTGATGTGAAGCACACATTAATCATGGGGCTTAATGTTAGGCTGCCGCCCCTTTAAGAGCACTTAGAACCTACATGTACTGTAGCAAATTGTTGCACTGCCTGGCAGTGCCATGTAATGCCTGCCAGAGAAGTCAGTTAGTCTGGGGCTTGTCCTCATGAGGAGAACATCTGCTGCACAGAATAAACCAGTATTCTTTATTTTATGCGTCTGTCCAGTTATTCGTATGATCCAGAATGGAGTCCTTACCAGCAGCAGCCGAAGGGTCTGGCAGACCACAGATAAGGTAAGGGGTCTTTTAGTGGCAGACCAAATAACTAAAAATGCCACAGAATAATACATGGGGTGGTGTGTTTAACGAGATTTTACGCATACCTGAGTTGTTGGATGCCACATAAATCCCAAGAGCAAAGCTCGAGGGATTTATTTAAGCATCCAACACTGAGTGTGTGTGTAAAATCTTGAGTTAAACATATCACCCATGTTTTATTTTATATAATTGCTGGAGAGCATTTTTTCACCACAGTAGTTATATAAAAGAAAGCCACATCCTTGTGCAGTCACCATCCCAGGGTTTCAACGCAGTCCACTGTCAGAGCTTTGCTGCTGAAACATTTTATTTCCCCCTTTTTTCTTTTTTTTTTACAGCTTAGACATAATAGTAGACATAGGCCAGTTATTTACTTTTTTTAAGTTAACTTACTGCCGAGTGCCAATCACAGTGAAGTGTGCAGGCATGTGGCACTACAGAAAGGCAGATAGGGAGACATGAGTTGTAACTGGCACTTGTGTTGACGTAGGAAAGCTGGTGCATGTTGGCCATTGCAATCCATGGGTTATAATGGCAAATTATATCCTGGTTTCCCTTAGGGAAAAAATGATAGCCAGTTATTATAAAGTGATAATAGTTAGGGTAAGAAGGGAATCTGAAAAATGAAAAGGTGATGATAGATATAAAAAGGCAGAGAAGAAGTGAATGGGCTGAGGAGTCCTTAAGTGGGGACTAATTAACAGGACCTAGTTAGAAGGCTGAAGGAGAAAGTGATGTGTGCACATTCATTTTCATTTGCTACAGATTAAAGAAATAATCAGACTGGAGGGGTCAATAATTTTCACTGGATCTGTGACAACTGGTACAAGTACATGCAGTGCAAGGACACTTCAACAGAGCCATTCAGCCTAACAACATTTTCTGTAATGAGACAACTGGCAAAAACAACCCCACACCCAAAGGCAGGGAGACTGTAACCACGTAGAAAGCAATGGTGTGATAAATGAGGCTACCTTGTAGTCATAGTCACTGTGTTAGAGCAAAGATATTGAAGGGCAAACCAATGTTAGGGCAGAATTCCTAGACTAAATGTTACAAGGCTGTATGTCTTTGTTCCAGTTGTTGTGCCACGGGTTTACACCACCCTATAACTCTGGCCGCTCATAGTAACTAGACACTGTGACTACTCAAACCTAAATACCAGCAAAGCTACTAAAAATGGCACCTCACAGCCATGAAATGTTGCCTAAGCTTTGTATTGAGAAAAAAAAGGTAAAATACGGTAGGCAACTTGCATTCAATGTGCAAGGTGAAGATGCTGGGTGCTTATGCAGTGCTTGTCAGAAGGCAGTTTTTTTAGCCTGATGTTGTAATAAATCGAGTATGCAGTCATTTGAGCAGCCTTTGTTTACGCTGAAACCTGAATATCAGAAGACAGTTGCACAATCTCCAGATTTATGTGATGTCATAAACTTCTTGGGTTTCACTCTTAAGGTTTATGAAGTCACAGGAATACCTTGATGGATTACAGCGACCATAATAGAGGTATGCCCATCTGTTATTCTATTTATTACTTTTTATATTACAGTAACTAATTAACTTTTAGGGAAAAATAATGTCGCTACAGTTACTTATTACTTTTTTTCAAAGTAAACAATTACTATCACTAGTTACCTAGAACAGTAATCAGATTACAGTTACTAGTTACAAGTAACTAGTTACTACCCAACACTGTTGGTTAGTGTGTGCCAGTGGGTATTTAAACATGCATTGTACAGTAGCTGCTGCACTGTGTCATATTGAGGATGTCTGTGAGAATGGCTCTCTGTAAGAGGTTACATTCACCTGCAGTCATAAACCGAGGGAAGATGAAGTCAGCAGTAGTGGCAGTTAATCAGTTTATGGTGTTTGAGGTTGAAAGCATGGCAACTGGTGAAGTTTTAAAACAGCAATTGTCATGAGAATCACACTGCTGGTGGCAGTATTCAGTTATTTAAAATGTTTCACCAGGTAGACTTACAGAGATATACAAACAATCTTGTTTACAGATGCGACCTGGGGGAGAGGGAGAGGAACATGAGCAGTAAAAAACAAAAATATTCAAAAATATGAGCTATTATACTGTATACATTATGTGCAGGTTACAACAATCACAGGCATGGCCTGCAAAGCAAGAACGGATGTGCACAACGTTACCTAGCAATCAAGTGCAGTCACTGTAGGACACAGATTTTTGAGAAGCATTTTAAGAGAGGCAATACTGGTGGGTGACCTGTTATCAAAGGCTAGGTTGTTCCAAACCTTGGGGAGTCTATAGCTAAAAGCAAGTTGATCAGAATTCAGTTTTTGCCTTGGTACAAGTAATCTATTACTAGAGTGGGAGTGAAGCTGCTATGCAGATAGAGCAGCGGGGGGTGAGGAGGGTACACAAGTAATTTGGGAGCTTGTTAAGCCAGTATTTAAAACCATGGAGAGCATGGTGTTGGACCCTTCTGTCTGCCAGTGAAGGCCAGCCCAGGAGGTCATACAGCATACAGTGATGCGTCCGGGCAGGGACATGGAGGATAAACCTACAGAGGGCATTAAATAGGGTATCTAACTTTGTTTGCTGACATTTTGGGGTGATGTCATAAACCACATCCCCAAAATTAATGGAATGATTAAGCGCTCAGCCAGGATTTGCACATCTCTGGTGAAAGGCAATGACCCATGTGGTAAAGGGCACCAAGCTTCCTGTGGTTTTGGAAACCAGAGATTGGATATGAGTAGAAAAATCAAGTCAATTATCAAGTATGACACCAAAATATTTGTATTTGGGCAGGGCTGCCAGAACTGGTATGGGTGGTACGGCCATGGCCATGCCACTTTTGCCTCCTTGCAACATATTACAGTGCCGTTCCCTCACAAACTTCACTATAGCTAAATCCCGGTATTAGAGGGTTTGACACTGTGGGAACAAGGCATACACTGAAGCCTGTCTGCAGACATGCCTAGCACAATTGGACATGCATTCTTCAATTGTCTCTCAAAGGGGGGGTGTACGTGCATGGGTGGGGGGGTGCAGCACCCATCCTTCCATTCACAGTTACTTGTCATAGTCTTGTGGGCCCTCACCTGGTAGCATTGTGCCCCACCATTCTGAGGACCGAAGATGGGTGGGCAGGCTGGTGTGGCCAGTAACTTAAGATGATTAGCATGGCATATGGGGTGGTAGCTGGCTGTATTCCCAGTCTCTCCTTGCATCCATCATGACACGGATGCAGTGGAATAGCAACCCAGAGAACAAGGAGTGGCACTTCCATGACACATTGAGCACAACCATGCAAGAAAACCTCACTCAACTTGCAGCTAGCCTCTAGACTCCACACGGTCAGTTTCTCACACCACACAGGAAATACTGTGGCACAGTGAACACAGGATTTTTTCCATATCTAAAATGTGAATTTAGTTATCTTTTGCTGCCATTTTTTGGGGGGAGAGCTGGAGAAGGACTGAGTCATGGCTTGCTGCTCATTTTGCTTTAATTGCCACTAGCTGCCCCATGTGCTGCTGGTGCCTGTGGTGGGAGTGCTCCTTTGTGTCTAGGTGTACTGTTAGCCAGAGTTAGGGAGAGATTTGTTCCAGAGGGTCAGATAGATGTGGGGAAACAAAGACAGAAGCAGAAAAGGTGCTACTTTGTTCGCCGCTAAGACTGAGAGATTTGTCGAAAGTTGACATCTGTTTCTCTGTTTCCTATTATTGGGGAACATGGCTGATCCATATGACTAACTTTTAATTCTGTGGTAGTATTTCTGGACTTACAATGAAATGTATTCGATTAAACTTAGATGATAACTGATACAGAGTTATTTTTAAAAAGAAGCTGACACCTTTAGGAGAACTTTAACAAAACATAATATTTGGACACAGTTCGGCTTGTGTTTCACATTAGCTCTGTATTCCTCCTCCCCATTATTTATTACTGATGTAATCTGCATGAAAACAGGATCTTTGATACTGAAGAGTTCATCTATTCCTGTTGCTTTCTCCTTACCTGAAGTCATAATGCACTGCTTGTGACATCACAGCTACTCCCATGGCAACAGGTTGTTATGTCACAACACAGGATTTTGATATGAAGCAGGGAGTAAGCTATAGAGGCAGATGAACTCTGGGGTATAAAGAGCATGCATTTATGCAAATGTCCTCAGTAATAACTAATGTGCAGGAGAAATCTATAGACTATATATGGAATGCAAGCTGAATTGTACCAATTATTATGTTTTTCAAAGTTTTCATTGAGACGTCAGCAGCTCTTTAAGTATGGGCTTTACCAGCCAATCATGCATTGCTGCTGCATTTTAATTTTTTGAGTTTCTAATAAGATGTAAAATGTATATTATTTGAGGTGGTCTTCACGAGTTCAAAATATAGGGGTCCTAATTTCCCACTAGCCCTGAAGGATCTGGAAGCCTGGAGGAGTCAGGAGGTCCCAACTGTGATAGTGACACATTTCAGCTGTGATTGAAACCAGATTTGGAATGGGGCTGACATGAAGTTATGTCAGTGGTCTGATGAAATAAAACCCCCATTTAGTGTATCGTACAGTAGCAACACAGTATACTGATGCATCCAGTAGCTAGCATGCAATCAAAACATTAAAATGCTTGTTGCAAGGGGTGGGTGGTGGTTGATGGCACTGTTGGTCAGTCAGTTGGCCCTTGGCCCCCAGCTGCAGCTGCAGACTCTAAGGCCAGCCAGAGTATCCCACACCCCTGACTCCAGGGGTTAAAATAATTTTCTCCCCAGGAGTCAGGGGTAGGAAAGATATAACAAAAGTGTGTTTTATCTTCAATAAAAGCATCAAAACTCTCAACAGAGCATCTAAATCCCCAGAGCTTCTGGGGCCTGGCTGCCCCCAGATCCCCAGGCTTCATGTGTCAGATTTATTTATTTATTTTCTTGGATTACAAATACCTTTGAACTAGGAGCTCTTTTACAAAGGTTCCATGTCATAAAAGAACAATGCATACATATAAGAGAAATGAATGCAACAGCAACGTGACAGAAGCAATAAAATAAGTATTAGGTTAGGAGTGGTACATGGTTGTACAACATTCAAAAAAAGTTAGCATGGCCTGATAATCACAGGTTCTAGGATAAATCACAGTATTGTAATGGTGTTAACAAAACAGAGGGAATCAGCCCAGCAGGCCTTGTCCAGAGGCAATACCACACAGAAAGGGGGAAGGGAATGGGGAGAGGGCTGAGAGGGGTAAGAGGGTGAGGGTAAATTAGTGAGTCTAGGGGAGGAGGTGGGGATAATAGGGGGTGGGTAAGATGTCCAGATTATGGCCCTACCACTTTCAAAATGCTTCCTTCAGGTCTGTATTTGGGGAGTGTAGATAAGGAGGTACCGTCTGAGGTAATAACAGTTAGGGAAGGGTAGGTAGCTGCACATCTTTTGGTACCGAAGAGCATGGAGATGGTTTTACAGTGGTTTAGAGCCAAGCAATTTGTTTAAACTAGTTTGAGAGTGTTTTGAAGTCTGACTGCAGGGTAGCCAACATATCAGCAGGAGAACAACTGGATGAAAAAAAGGATGGTGTCATGCGTGTACATGTCAATATTAGAAGATTTTACATACTTGTAACCCCTAGGCAGCACTATTCTAAGGACTACTACACCTGCCTGGATGGCTATGCACAGGTTGAGGGAGCTGGGTTCTTTAAAAAGGCGCCTCCATCCAGAGTAGTGGTATTGGGGAGGCTTTATGTTCTGGTATAGCCCTCTGCAAAGCTATAACCCCCCCCCACCAACCCTCCTAGTGGCCCAGGACCTAAAGCAGTAGTAAATTCACGAACAGTACAGAATAGTAGTAATAGGCACATACCCTTCACACTTACCACCAGGGTTAGATTTGCAGCAGTTTCCCTGGAGACCCCCTGTAAAGTAAGGTTAGCAATACAACAATACACTCTTAGCACTGTAACCCAACTAATAATATGCACACTAGCCTGGTTAAACATGAAGAAAGATAATCAGGTTTATTTAGGGGCAGTAAACAAGGAAGATGTGTGAATTTAGTCAAATGATTAGCAATCTGATTTGATTCAGGTTTGGCATGCACTTCCAGTCCAAACATGACAGTCACACAACACTGGGTACCCAGGATGGTAAGTCTGGCTATCCAGATGTGTTGCCTGGGGGTGGCTGGCATTGCAGCTGATGTTGGGGCCCATGGTGGAAAGAAAAGCAGTTAACAAGCAAAACAACTAGATTATTTGTAATCCGAGCTGTTTGGCTCAGTCCTTTGAAAACCCAAGAAATTGGAACAATTAGATGGTACCACAGATAATTTAAACACTTGTTGCAGGGAGCTACCCTGATTGTACTCACACTACCAGGAATCTGCTCCACGGCAGGTGATATGGAGACCTCGTGGTGATGACCGATGCACATGGGGAAGCAGGGCTGACACGACACACCTCCCCTTCACGGCCTTTCCAGGTGGCCACAACCTGCGTGTTGTTGCTGCGTAGGGGCTGGATCCCCGAGCCAGTCTCTTACTGAAACAGCCTCTCGTGCAGAAGTAGCAACCTAGGCCGGATAGGCAAGGTCCAGGCAGGATGAGCTGTCTGGCAAAATTTGTAATCTTCTGTTGGTGAAGCCTTCAGCTGGCATAACAGGTTTGCCCGTGGGTAAGAAGGTCTTGACCCACATAACACATTCAGCACATTCAAAATAAACAGCTATCTCAGGTTACAGTTCGGTTATAGTCTGGTTGCAAAGTCATATCTCAGGACTCCTGACACCTACAAGGAAGTTCAGTGTCTCGTTTGAAATATATTTTCATGGGTTTTCACAATTTGAGTGACCCCTGCAATGTTTACTGTCCCTTTAACAAACTTCTTTTTTTCTGCCGCAGTTCCAGGTTGGAATCGGACAAGTCCGACTTCTGATATAGGCAGTTTCAATGCAGGAGAAAGATGGCAGGGAGGCAAGTTGGGCCTCTTCCTGCCAATTCCCCTTCGCTCCTCCTGGAAACAGCTGCTCGCAAGCTCAAGCCGTTCACACTTCAGTCTCCCACTCTAACTGATCTGCTGTCTCTTGTCCCTCTGGGGATTTCTCTTGTAAATCCAGGCTTGCGGTTGGCTGAAGGAGCTGTCAGTTACAGTTAGGGCTCCCCCTCCAGGCCCAACTGGCGCCAGCTGAAAAACTACAAAACTACAGATTTCCTTCCCACAGGACACTGGTGGTTCGGATCCATTTTAGGTCCCCAGGGGTTCTATTGGTCCAATTACTGGAAGTCCTAGACCCAACATGGTGGCTCCCATCCAAATGAATGAGCTGCAAATAAAGTAGGTTAGACCAACTTCTCTATTTTAAATATAACAATGCACAAACAGTGAATAAGCACAGTTTCTATATAGGCTCCCTCTGTGCAAGTAGCGACTGCAGAATGGAGCAAATCAGAGCACTGTCTGGCCAGTTGCAAGCCCTAAATTGCTTGGTCAGAGGAACAGACCATTCCCTTAACACAGATTGGCTAGTCTCTTAAAGGGACAGGTGCGGAGGCTCAGTAGGGCACTCTCACACGTAAATAAACAAGATCACACAATGACAGGACACCAGCATGACAGTGGGCATTAAGAAGCCCAGGAAGACATTAAGTAAACCACAAATTGGAGGGGGGGAGTTTACATGTGGCAAATCTTTTACAAAAATTGTAACAAGCACTTATCGATGTCGAATGTTTGCTTGCATGTTGTGAAGACCAGGGAGGGATCAGGAGGCTCCATATTAGTTTTGAGAGGCCAAAACTTGTAGAGGCAGGACTTGTGTTAAAACAGCAGCCCCAATATAAAGGTGTGGGAGGGGAGAAACACTAGGGGTAGGGGAGACACTCGGTAATGGTATTCTGGTGGCACATAGTGAAAGTGTCCTGGTGGGAAGGGTAGAGACACTAAGTGATGGGGAAAACAATCATGGTGTCCTTTGTTGGGTCATAGTGAAGTTGCTTTGGTGGTGAGTTACAAGATTAATCAGACATTCAGTTATCTGTTCTTGTCCCAGGTCACACTGGCACTAAAGGGCAGGGTAGTACAAGATGGACTAAGACAGGACTTGGTTGAGTCTTATTGAGTGTGGGCTCCTCACAAGCTCAAAGTGCTATTTGGTCCACAGTAGTCTTTAGAGTGTGGTGATTTCATGGGTGGAGGAGAACCAAGAGGTGTCAGGTTCAGGAGAACTGTACTAGAGTGTTAGTATCCCTGTCACAGGAAGGGGGGAGTCAATAAGCTTAACTGCCATGTCAAGGCCTCTCCCCTTGGTTACACCCTCATTAAAACTGCATTTCCCTTATCTATCCTATTCTGTCCCATGACCTGCTGTAACAGTATTTTCTACTGTTCCATTAGGCCTGGGAGATGGCCACTGTCAAATCTAGACATTTTCGGTGTATTTCTCTCCTCCTCTCTTTCCCCACTAGAGAAAATTATATTTGTTTCACCTGTTCTTTATCTTCTCCCCTCCCAGATCTGCTGTATTACCTATCCCCACCCATCACCAAATACACACACCCCTACCATGACTTGTCACAAATAAACTTGGTGCCAAAGTTAAAAATACAAACTGTGGCAGTGTGTGTGTGTGTGTGTGTGTGTGTGAGATCATGACTTTTCTCCTCCTACCCTTCTGCCACAGCTGTGGCAAATGTTCCATTCCCAGTTGTTCAGCTCAGCATGCTGCTGCCGCTCCATTTGTAATCCCAGCCCAGCCCAGCCACTCAACTGACTCCTCCTGGCTTCCAGATCCTTCAGGGCTAGTGAGTTTGAAAGGTATACCACTGTCAAGTTACAAAATGTATGCCACCGAGCACCATCGCAGTTCAGCACAGCAGGGACAGAACAGGGGCAAACAAGGGCAGCAGTTGGGAGGTATTTGGGATTGGCAGCAGTGCGTGTGTCAACATTTTAATGAGAAGCAAGGCAGACTGGGCAGTGATTGTGTGATGTTTGGTACTGGCAGCCGTGGGTGGGTAAACATCTGAATTTTATTTATTTAGTTTTTGTTTACTGGGTAAGGTGCACTAGACAAACATTTGCCTATTTTCAGGCACAACCCAGGAGAGTACAACCAGTTAAGATAATACAGTGCAAGACAGCGACTTCGTTGTTGGAGCACATAATAACCTTAGGAATACAATTCTGTGCACAACAAATTAACAGAGTGAACAGAGAGTGCTGAGAAAACAACATAGTACATAACTATTTGTGAGAGCAAAATAAATTGGCAGAAGCTCAAAGGTACAGACAGTATTAACAGGTAACAGAGTAAACAAGTGCAAGGGATAGTCAAGTACAGGTGGTTAGAGGTCACTATGGGCAAAGGCTAGGAACAGAAGCATACTGCCTGTTAAAGCAAATGTGACTGGTACTGACACCAGTAAGCTCGGGCAACTGTGCAATGTCTAATGTGAGCAGGTATACTGTTCCATAGTTTCGGTGCCGCAACAGCAAAGGCCATCTCTCCAAGTTTGGTCCTAGTTCTAGATATGGACAGAAGGTCAAGGTCTGAGGATCTTGGGGTGTAGGTAGTTTTATAAGGCACCAGGAGGGAAGTTATGGATTGTGGCTCTTGGTTCTGTATTATGCTGTGGATCATGCTACCAGAGGAGAGATACCATTCAGCAGCAGGGGAAAGCCAACCTAGTTTGGAGTACAGGGTACAGTGATGGGCAAGATGATTGCAAGCAAGGACAAATCAACAGATATTGTTGTCCCATTTATGCAGGATTGAGTTTGAGGCATTAGAAAAAATAAGCAGGTCATATGATAGTCTGAGGAGTAGGAGACCATGGACTACTGCAATATGGGCAGATGGGGAGAGATTTGGACTGGCTCGATAGGCAGATCTGAGTCCAAAATTAACAGCCTTACAGATGGATGTTATATGTAGAGAGAAATCAATGGATTAACCAAGTATCACTCCCAGGTATTTGAAGGAGGTTGCAGGGACCATGGTGGTGTCAGTCTCACAGACCACACAGAGTTGAGTATGGATTTTTTTAAATAGTGTGTGGTTCCAAATAACATAGCTTGTGACTTAGTAGAGTTCATTAATTGCCTATTTCCATGGAACCAGGTCTGAACAGCCTTCGGGTCTGCTGAGAGGGTACTATTGATGTCAGCCACATTTTGTGCGCTTGTGAAAATACTGGGTCATCAGCATAGAGGAGGGGGTACTGTTGGTGAAGCAGCAGTCAACAGAAATGACATGTAGAGAGAAAAGGAGGTGGCCCAAGTATGGAGCCCTGGGGGACACCAATGGTGGCAGGTAAGTTGTCAGATAGAGAGGAACTGAACTTGACATATTGCTGTCTATTGGTGAGGTAACTTCTGAACCAGGGTACAGCATGATCAGAGATTCCCAAGGCATTTAGCTTGCTACAGAGCAGAGAGTGCTCGACCATATCAAAGGCCTTTGTGAGGTCCATGAATACTGCTCCAGTCAGCTCACCTTTGTCAGGAGAGGTGGTGATACTGTTGGTTAGAGTTAGTAGTGCAGAGGTGGTGCTGTGGTTCTGGAGGAAGCCATGTTGAGCTGGGGAGAGGAGACTGTGGGTAAACAGATGGGGGGAAGTTGAATGGAGGACTATTTTTTCCAGAATCTTGCCAAGAACAGGGAGAAAGGCAATGGGTCTATAGTTACTAATTATTGTATTTCCTTTTTTAAACACAGACACTGTGTTAGCCAGTTTCCAGATTGTTGGTACTGTGTTAGTGGTGAGGGAAAGACTGAAGATTCTAGCAAGTGGAGGGGCCAGTTTGAAGTCAGCTAGTCTAAGAAGATTGGGTTCAATTCCATCGGAACCGGCGGATTCAGATTCTGGGATCTGACCCAAGAGTTTACACACCTCTGAGATGATAACTTGTTTGAGGTGAAAGGGAGGACACTGCCTTGATATGGTAGTTGGGGGAGAAGTTGGACAATGCGAGGGAGGAGAAAAACCCTCGGTGTATGCTCAGAGGTCCAAGAATAGCTTGTTGAATGCTTGGAAACAGTAGAGGGGTTGTTGCAGTTTATACCCCGATCTTAAAATCAGGAGGGGTAGGAGTTCCATTCTGTCCCAAGGTTTGCTTGATGCAGTTCCAAAAACTTGTGGGGTTATTGCAGGAGGAGGCAAGTTCAGTTCTACAGAAGCAGCTCTTACTCTGTCAGATGGCCTGTTTACATTTCTTTTTCCATATACATTTTTTCCTCCTGGAGCTGGCAAGCAGCTTGACCCCTTCCTCGAAGAGGTCCACTCTCGGGCCCTCATACTCCCACACCTGACCCACCCAGTAATCCCCCATGGGTTGCCCCCCCCCTCTGTGACAGGGCCGAGGGTGAGGGACGTCGACCTTCCCCCCTCCCCCAGAGACCAACATCCAGACTCCGGGGGGCTGGTACGGGTGCCGCAGAGCCGTCATGGAGCCTACCTGCTCCTCCACTTTTTCTCCCCTCACCACAGCCAATCAAGCACATGTGGAGGCATGCCCATGCAACGATCCATGGCACCCTCCCTAACCTAGCCACTCCCATCTGCACTACCCTTGGGCCTCCACCCAGGGGAAGCCTCACAGCAGTTGTGACTGAATCCCCACCCCGGAGAGGAGAGCCACCCTATGGCCGCTCAATCCAACTCCCAGCCTCCCCCCGTCGACCCCTGATGACCCAGGCTTGTTCCTGAATCTGGTTCGCTGGCATGGCGTGAGGTGTGGTGTCCAGCACCTCAACCCTTAGTGCCACCGGGCCGGCTCCACATTTATTTCTAAGAGATCTAGAGGTGGACCAGTCAGAGATGGAGTTGGTAGCCTTGAAAGTAGATCAGCTTCTATCTCATTCTTTTAGAAAGGATAGGAGAGGGTGAGTCAGCCATCTGGTTGTTGGACCACGGACTCTCCTAGTGGTGAGGGGGACTTGTTGGTCCAGGAGACTAGAGAAGATAGTAATGAATTGAGAGACAGCCTCATCAATGTCAGAGGTTTCCCACAGGTAGGACCAGTCAAGGCAGGCTACTTCAGTTTTAAATAGGGAGGGGGTTCAGATGAGAAAAGTCTCTAAAGCAAATCAGGCAAGGAGGGACTTTAAGGGTTTTCGCACCGCACACAGTAGACAGGGGCTTGGTCTCTAACAGAGTCAGGGAGGATGCCAGAGGAAAGAGAGGAAGTTGAGGAATGAGAAAGAGACAGACAGGGTCAGCCATTGTGAGGTGTTTAGGATTGATGGCAGTGGTTGGGTGAACTTTTAAACAAGAACCAGGGCAGACTGGGCAGCAGCTGGGAGATGTTTGGTACCCGGTGGCAGTGGGTGGGTCAACACTGAATGAGAACCAGGGCATACAGAGATAGCAGTTGGGAGGGTGTTTGGCACTGGTGGCAGTAGGTGGGTCAACATTTGAATGAGAATGGGGCAGACAGGGGCAGCGATTGGGAGGTGTTTGGGATTTAAGGCAGTGGGTGGGTGAACTTTTATATGAGAACTGGGCACACAGTGGTAGTGATTAGGAGGTATTTAAGATTTGCGGCAGTGGGTGGATGAACCTTTAAACAAGAACTGGGGCAGACTTGGCAGCAATTAGATGGTGTTTGGTACTGGTGGCAGTAGGTGGGTCAACATCTGAATGAGAACAAGGGCATACAGAGACAGCAACTGGGTGGTGTTTGGTACTGGTGGCAGTGGTGGGTCAACATTTGAATGACAACGGGGCAGACAGGGGCAGTGATTGGGAGATGTTGTGACAGGGTCGGTTTAAGCCCCTGTCCCATTTGATATTCAGAGAGAGTTATCAGCAAGGATTTGCTTTGTTCCCTCCTATTTCTGCCACTTTTCTGTCTCTTGCCTGTCTGATTGCACAATCAAAGTTTCTTGTGGCACCTAGAAACTGGCCACTCTGATGGTCCCACAATTTCCCTGTTTTCTCCCTTTCTTCACTTGCTGTTTCTAACTCTATTTTTTTCTTTCTCTCCTTGCTTCTGTGTGGTTAAAAAATATATGTGACTCTTTATGTGAAACTGAGATTCCTTGATTTGCCATTGTGTATGATTATACTGTTGAAATGATTACATAAAAGCTCTTTGAGTTTATTAAAAATATCAGTCTGAAACATATGAGGTTAACCCATGTTGACTTTCACATGCTTGTTTGCAAAACTATCACCAGAAGACCAGCTTGGGACACAATGTTCTATTTTGTTGCACCTGTTAATTGTACTCTTCAGGCTGGCCCCAAGAAGGTAATTTACAAGAACAGAATGCAGAATAAAACTGTCAGGGAAATACATTTTATAAAAAGAGAGCAATGCTTTCTTTAGTGATAGAGAGCTGGAGATTTTAAAGAGACTCTCAGATGAAGGACTTTTGTATGATGAACTATCCTGTACATTTTTTTTAGTTATTAATAAAAATAAAACACTACTTGTGAATTTTATAAATTCTCCTGGGTTTTTCTATGCTTCCTGGCCTATGCCCCATACCACAGGTATTTGGTACTGGTGGCTGTTGGTGGGTCAACATTTGAATGAGAATGGGACAAACAGGGGCAGAGAATGGGAGGTGTTTGGGATTGGCGGCAGTGAGTGGGTAGACTTTTAAATGAGAACTGAGGAAGAATGGGCAGAATTTGGGAGGTTTTGGGATCAGGCTGACAATGATGCTGCTCAGCTAGTTGCTGGGTGATGTTAAGTATGTAAGCCCCCCAACCCTGCTGGGCTTACCATTCTTGGCTCCCATTTCCCTGCTGCCCCATTGGGCTCACCACCACCTGGCCCATACCCCGAGTCTCTGTCTGGCCCCATGAAGCATTTGCCCTGCAAGAGAGGGGCTGTAGGAGCAAAGCCGTGGAAGTGCCGCAGAGCAGCCTCACAAACATGCGAGATGGCAGTCTGCACTTGTGCACTGGAGCGCATCAGTTTTCTCACCGCCATTGTGGCAAATGAAAAGCCTCTCTGGTGCTGCTGGACCCCAGAATCAGTAATTTGGGGTCTGGAGACACGGAGGAGGTACAAGAGGAGCCCCAACATGTTTTATTTTAGGAGTACCAACGAGTGTTAGTGTACTGCCTCATGAATAGAATATTAATGAGGCTTTTTAAATGAATATTAATGAGTCTGCCTGCTGCTGGGGGACAGGGCAAAATCGGTAGCAGCGACAGGCGGGGAATTGTTGTAAAAAATTGAACTCTGCATCGGGACTTAAGGGCAGAGTGTCTATTTCTGAACTTTGGTGGAACTTAACGCTAAATCAGTACATTTTGGCTGCAAGGGACTTTGAGAGTGAGGACTTTGCTGGCAACTATGTAACTGTGTATTCAGCAGGCATTTTGTCCACCTTTGCCCCCTGCCACTGCCAATCAGATGGCAGAATTTTACAGGACTTATGGGACTGCTAAGGGACTGTCGGGAGAAAAAGCAGGGACATTTGTTGGCACTCAAAAGAGTAACAAATAGGGTGTCAATTGAACCCAATAAATATTACTTTTTTCATTTGGCAATGGCTGCAGGCAATCACGCAAGGGGATTGGAAAATGGATTTAAGGTCTGTTTGCCCACCAGAGGGGGATTCTGGAGTGATCAGCCAGAGAGTGCAGAGGGAAGAGAGACTGCAGTGAGCTTGCTAGCCCTAAAGACCTGCCTGTCTGCCCAAAGGCCTTGTCTGGCCCCAGTATTGGACAAACTGCAGAGCACCTGAAGAAGCACATAGCCCCTGGGAAAGGAACTGGATTGTGTGAGAGGTTCCCAGGGTGAGATCTGAACCTGTGGCTGAGTGAAATTTCTGCTGAGAAGTTGGAAGTTGCTACTGAGATTTGAACCTGCGGCTGTGTCAAGAAAGTTTAGACTCCACAGCTAGTGTGAGAGACTGTTGAGATCTGCTGCTGGAGAGAGAAACTGACTGCCCTGCAGTGCAGAAAGAGCCAGTAGAGTTTAGCAGCTGGAAAGCAGAGACTGTAAAGGTTGCATACTAACACCACAGTGTCTGCAGCGGAAAATAAAGTGAGCTGCAAGTTGTGTTTCCCCTCAATGGGGTAAGCGCATTAGAGACTGCTTTTGCTGCAAGCCAGTGTAACGTCCATGCTGGGGTTAGGAACTGAGCATAGTGCAGTTTTTTTTACTGCAGCTGAAAAAAGTGTTTGCCAGTCATCAGTCTGGGGAGCCACCAACCTGCTCTATTACCCATACTGAAGAGACCACCAGAGAGGAAGACGTCAAGAGGCCCACCCATACCACTCAACTGTCCCTGATTTTCAGGGATGTCCCTAATTTTGCCTCAAAATTTTACTCTGTCTCTCCTAAAAATTGTGTTTCCATGACCAAACAGTGAGGGTTGTAAGCACAAAATGATGTTAGACATTAAAGTTACACACTTGTTCTTCCTTAGAAAATGTATTTTACACTAAGCCCTTAATTCTAGCAGCCTTCTTAGTGCATATCACCAATTTTAAAGATGTGTCCCTGATTTTGGTCCTTTGTCCCTGATTTATTTAAGCCTTGTCCCTGATTTATGAGGCAGGAGGTTGAGAGGTATGGGCCCACCAGGTGACCACCGCATACAAAGACCCCTGGGGTGAAGACTGGAATGGCCTGGCAAGTGAACACCAGCTTTTATCATTTCTTCAGCCAGTTGCTGCTTTGTACACCAACAACCCCTGATACCAGCACAATACTGTGAAACAAGTTTCTACCACCCCCTTTGAACTGCTGAACTGTAAGTACTCCGGGCTGTGGCTTTGGGGAGTCTTTATTTAGCTAGCTAGCTAGTCAGAGAAAATTAAGGGTGTTAAGTTCTGGGCAGGACAGCACCAAGATTAAAGCTGCGTCCAGGCAAAAAGTGAAGTTTGGCATCTGTTTCTGCTATTTAAAGTTAGTTGGGCCTCCACAAAAGATCCCCAGCGTCTTCTTCATGGCGGTATGGTACCCACCCAACTTTATAGACTTTGTGGGCAGCTGCCATTGGGAAGCTGGGTGCACCCATAGGTGGGAGGTGGAGACTGTGAGGGGTAAAAGTCTTTCAACAGTTGTCAATGTTGTTGTACTATTTTTCCTCCCCTTTCTTCCCTTCCCCCAAAATAAACACTGATAATGTTACATTCTGGAACTGTGACTCATTGCAGGAAGGGGGAATTGTTATTGTGTGGAGAAGGTACGGTGGGGGCAGTTACTGTATTTTCCCGGGGCGGGGTGTTAACCTGCAATTTATCCACAGGTATTCCATATCACTACCCCGGGTGGAGGCACCATGTGCATTTATTATTTCAGTGCCACTTGTCTGCCAGAGAACCTAGGCCGGCCCCCTCAAAGTGTGCCCAGGAAAGACATGAGGGCCCTAGAAACAGCTGAGGTGAGTGAGAGGGCCTGTTACATGTAAATTAAAGGATGCAGCCGCTGTCTGATAAGTGTGGCTGCCTCCTTTCAACTACACAAAGTTTCCTCCCATCAACCAGCAGAACAGTGTCGTGATCAACATTGCTGATCGTTGACTTGTCACTGTCGAGCCTCCTGCAGACTGAGCTGCACTGGATGTGACAGTGACTGCCTTTGAAACTCACCATGTTACTCTCACAATATGTTTGCTTTGTGTATGTGTGCAAGCAAACATAAAAAGGAGAGTCCCAAGAACAGAGCCTTGTGGGATCCCATGGGTGATTTGTCTAGGATCAGATATTGTCAGTGACACTGTCTCAGCAGCTTGCACACTCGCCTCTGAGGCTGGAAGATTGGAAGGGTGTGGGTTACATCCACATACCAGGAACTTGAGTGAAATCCTAATATTGACACTGTAGTGTAACCTGAGGTGGGTGCTACACTCCTGAGGTGTCACCCTTCAGATGAGGTGTTAAACCGAAGTCCTGTCTGCCAGTTCTGGTGGTTGTTCAGGTGGATGTTAAAGATCCCATGGCACTTTTCGAAGACTAGGGAAATTTCCCCGGTGTCCTTGCTAAACTTCCTCCATTCACTAAAAATATCACCAACAGTTTAATGTGGTTAAATGTTAGTTGGTTTCTATCTGTGTCCCCACTCTCTCAGGATGAGGCTAAAAACAGGCAGAGTTACTTAGTCCTCCTTTCCCGATCAACAAAAATTAAATAAATAAAATAAAAATAAATAATATATAGCCAGACCAGAGGAGACAGATTGAGTGTGGCCAGAGAGGTAAGATGAAAACCTGTAAAGGGAAGGGCTGGAGAGGCTAGAAGAAGCAAGTCTATTAAGAAGAAGAGACTGGTGAACTGTGACAAATGTTGCTGGCCCTGTGGTGTGGTAGTACTGCTACCAACCACCATGCCATTGACCATGGATCAGGAGCGATCTCAGGTTGCTGGGGGCCCACCGGAGCAGAGAGGATTAAGCATCAGAAGTACTGCTCTCCTGTCATGGGGAGGGTGGTTTGCCAGCTCCACCAATGACTGCCACAATGTGGAGGCCTTTGGCAGTGTGGGTTGGGAATGGCAAAATGGGACAGCTGCAGGACCTTTCAACACGAGTGTGCCTCCACATGCATGCGTTAATGTGTGTGCCCCATTATCGGGATGGGAGAAAAATGGCAGCAAGGCAGGAATGTATGATGCACTGTATGCTGGTCCCCACGTGGTCTACCACCAGGACCTTGTGGGATGGAATTGGCTTCCCCGGGGGAAGGGGAGATGGCCCAACCCCTCCTGCACCCACCAGGGGAGGGGGGCATGTGTATCCGTGGGGGTAGCCCAGACCACAGGTAGGCCTGAGGAGGTGGCACACAGTGTGTGATGGTGCGGACAGGGCTGAAGGAAAGCAAGCACACCTCAGCTAGGGAGAAATAAAAAACTATATGGAAAAAACTGTGCCAAGTGCTGTGACCAGATCAAAGAACATAGCACTGGTTTGTAGACCCATGCCTGTGTTAAAGAGAATGAAATCAGCGAGTCTGAGCAGAGAGGTGGACATAAAAGGAGTTGCAAGAAACCCAGATTGGTATTCAGAAAAGGAAGACTTTGCAGAGAGGTAAGCAGATAGTTGTTTAGCAGTCAATCTCTCCAATAGTTCAGAAAGAACAGGGGAAGAGTGATATTGGCCAGCAGTTAGCAGATGAGTCAGTGGGTTACCTTTGTGGAGGGGAATTACAGTGGCATACTTTCAAAGGGAAGAGTCAGAGGTAAGGGAGCAGTTAAAAATGTGAGCTGGGGGCAGCAATAGCAGGGGCACCAAATTTCAGGGGGGGGGATACCATCAGCCCCAGAGTGAGAACTTGGTTTGATATGGAGAGCTCACAAAGAACCCCAGAGGGAGAGATGCAGAAGAAGGCAAAGTGAGCACTAAAACGGAGGGGGGAACCTGTAGGGGGGCAGTGGCTGTAGCCAGGAGGTGGAGGGGGGACAATCGCTATGGGTCCTTCCACAAAATGGGTATTTAGAGTACTGGCTACAGAATGTGGGTCACTGACCACACCAGAGGTAAACTGAGGCTGATGACACCAGGGTCTGAACGTGAGACATTGAGCAGATTATTTACAGCATTCTAAAATTTGATTGGAGTGGGGTGAATCATTAACAAATTTGAAATGGAAGTAGGAGGCTCTGGCTTTCTGGATAGTTTGAGTGCATAGGTTCCTGAGCCTGTTGTACTGTTGTCTATCAGCAGAAGTACCAGAAGCCTTGTGGACAGACCAGGTAGCATTCTTTAGGTTAGATAAATATAGTTGGAGGAGACCCAGGGGAGATGGGCCACCTTTACCCTGGACATCCTGATTGTGGTGGGGTTGTCAAAAATGGAAAAAAACAAGGAGCAAAAACAGGATAACGCCTGATCACTTTCGAGAGTAATAGTAGTATTTAGTTGCCACTACTGTTAGTGAGAGCAGGGCTGAAGCCACTGTTGTGCTTCCTTGCTCTAACTGGGGGTTTACTAATCTTGGGCTACCCAGCTCTGCTGCACTTTCCTTGGTGAACCTATGCATCTAAATCCTGCCATTGGTGACCCCTGCATTAGCTGCCTTCCCTGTACTTTCATTTAAATCTACCTCACTGCCCTTTTCATTGACATGACCGCACCTCCTCCCTCTTAGCAGAATTGCAGTCCATTTTAGCTTGACTATAGATTACATTCATATGACCTATACTGCAGGCAGGCTAATCATCTGACCTGCACTAGCATCATGGTGCAGCAATACCCCTCCAACACTTCTGCTACAGAGTAAAGATACCAAACATCAGGATAAGCAACTACTTCTGAGTGTGTGCTATCAGGAGAAAACTATTTATAAATAAAATAGACTAAGTTCAAATGGTTGTCTAACACAAAAGGGCTCCTAGCAATCAATGGGCCTGTGGACCCTAGCTTTAAAAGTGACAGTAATAAGCAACCCTTTTTCAAATGTATTTAAGGATAAGGAAATCATAAAGAGTAAAACTAAAATATGATGGAAATTAACACATCAAGATTTTCATTGGTGCAAGTGATAGACAAGAAGTACAGGAATTCAGACACTGGCAGATATGAAACGCAGAATGATGATACTCTGAAGGCTAACTCTTATCAAGAAACATCTATCTGTATAGATACTACTACTGCAGACTCAGTTAGAGACATTAAAGTAATACTAGGAAAATTACATTGTTGAACAAGTCACATTTTGTGGGGGAAACCCCTGATTTCGGGTCACAGGCCCAGAAACTGCCATTGTGTTGCAGGGCTAAAAAGTTCAGTTCCAGTATCGGTGGGAAGAAGTACAGGAACTCCATTTCTGCTGCATAAAAAGGTACAGGAATGGAGTTCCTTTGCATTCCTGTTCACTTTCATCAGTGTACATGTTATAGTAAGACCCAATAGAAGTACCTGATAACAACTATGGGAATTAAGATGGACTCAGATAAGGTTTTTTTTCCAAATTGTGATAAGCCCCCAGGCTGACACATCCAACCTCTTAACCATTCTCCCATGTGGGATACAGTCAGAGGCTTTGCTGAAGTACAGATACAGTACATCCACTGCTTATCCTTTGCCTGCCACCTTCATAGCACAAAGAAATCAGTCAGATTTGTCTTCCATGACATCCCCATGGCGAATCCATGCTGATATTTGTCCTGTGATCCATTGGCATCCAGAAACTCCACCATTCTCTCCTTAGAATTTGTCAGCAGATAAGGATCACCTAGCCCACCTAGTCTGCCCATTTTCCCTGCCTATACTGACACAGTAGACCCTACCTGATCTCCGGTTACATCCCCTTCCCTCTGTTTTCCTACCTCATGTCTATCCCATGCAAGCCTGAAGCCCACCAGTTTTTGCCCCCACTGTCTCCACTGGAAGACTGTTCCAGTCATCCACCACTCTTTCATTGAAGAAGTACATCCTCACATCCCTCCTAAATTCCCCCCTTCCAACTTCGCTGCATGCCCCTAAATGATGACCTCAATTAAATTTGCCTAACATAAACATCAGACTGACTGATCTGTAGTTCCCTGGTTCCTCTCTGCCCCCACTCTTATGCAAGGGTACCATATCAGCTGCTGTCCAATCCACTGGCACCACTCATATTTCTAGTAAACAGTTGAAGAGATCTGTCAGTGGTGTTACCAGCTCCCACCATATTTCTTTTGGCACTCAAGGATGCAAACCATCCAGGCACATTGATTTGTTAATCTGCAGAGCACTTCCTGTAGGCTTTTCAGTACCCATTCCTCAGTAATCAGTTCCATGTTAAATTTGTCCCCCTGCCCTTTTGTCCTTGAGACTGTATTCAGGTAGTGGCACTTTGCCCACTACCATGAACACTGAGCAGAAATGCTCATTTAGTATTTTTGCTTTACCCTTGTGGAAGAATGCCATATTCTCATCCTTCACTCCTTCTGGTATCCTCACCTCTGCTTCTGACTTTGCTCTACTGACCCTCTTGTTGGTTTATACAGATACACAGTAATACCTTGTATTTTTGAAGGCCTTCCTTTTTTCTCCCTCACTGCTTCCTCCACCTCCTTTATGTACCAGATTGGTTTTCTTACTCTTCTGTTTTTTTCCTACTGCCCTAATACCGAGACTCATAGCTTCAAACATCACTTTTTAGTCAATTCCCATTTACTATACACCTTTTTTTGCACTCACATCCCCACCAGCTTCTTCCTAACCAGTTCCCTCATTCCACCAAAATCTGCCTTTCTAATGTCTAAAATCTTAGTTTGTGAGTGCTTTTTGGCTGTTTTAAGTTTGTCTCACATGGTTAGGTGATCATTTGTTCCCAGGTATTCTCATACTGTGACCTCTCCAATGCTGTCCCTATTTAGGAGGGCCACATCCAGAATGGACCCCTCCCTTGTGGGCTCCTCCACCTTCTGTACCAGAAATGCATCCTGTAGGGCCTCTGTCAGCATCTAGTTTCTTGCACTTACTGCTACTTAGACACTCCAGTCCACAACTGGCATGCTGAGGTCTCCCCTACATTAGTAGCACCTCACCCCACTTCACTGCCCCTTTTATTACCTCTACCAACTCCTTTTCTGCTTCTTCCTTTTGAGATGGCAGTCTATATATAGAGTACAGGCTGATACGTCAGCCGATGGCCTTTGGGCCCTTAGTGTTGCCTGCCTGTGCCTAGCACATGGTAGGAAAGGGCCTGATAATCCCTCTCCATAGGTAGCACATAGGGTAGGATGGTCTGGGCTGGGTAAGTAATGACTGCGGACAGTTATTTTCCTGGATGAGGGTGGGTGTAACCCCCTTGTCACCCGGGGTTACTAGAATCCCACTTAGAACTAGTGGCAGGCAGGGAAAGGCAGCTTATAAGACACCAGTTAAATGGGGTTCACACTGTCTCACTCTGTCCTCAGTCTCAGCTGAGCTGGAGGGATGACATCACCATAGAATTCTCACAGCAGCATAAGCCACATTGGAATGCTCGCTGCAGGGGTTAGTGTTAGAATGTTGGGGATTTTCAAGTGAGTCTGAAGGAGTCTGCAGTGAGAGGAAGAGGTGTGCTGCAGTTGGCAGCCCCTCAGAGCCTAGCTCTGCTTTAGAGCTACACCAGAAAGTGGGTTGTGTGTTCTCACCCTAGAGAGGAACACAGAAGAGACCAGGGGAAGTGGTAGAGGCCGTTCCCAGTGTTGCTCTAGTGCCCCATCCCCGGAGGGATGGGGGGGAATCCAGCATTTCAGGGGCAATCCCCTGGCCCTGCTTGGAAAGGGAAAAGCTGCCTGGCAGAAGAGATTGTACTAAGGTACCAGAGAATTTGTATTTTCCTTTGAAAGAAGCCCTGTGGGGTACCTGCATACCACGGTGAGTCTGCTCTGACATAGAGCTTATGTTTCACCAAGACAGAGTTGTGTAAAAGTATCTGCTTACTGTGAGGTCAGGAAAAGACTTGACAAATACAGTACTTTAATTTTGTGTATGACTTGGAAGCATCTGAAGCAGTGGGGGTCTAGGAAAATGGACAGAGCCACGAACAGAACTTTTTAAGTCAGGACACCACCTAAAAACAGTGTAGAATGTTAAATGTAATATACATATCGAGATAGCATCTACAACCCGTAGTTTTGAAGACAGGTGTATCCAAATGAATGGCCAGGTATGGATTTGGGAACAAGAGGTGGGAGACCCCATTTGGAGTAACCATGTTTACCTCAACAGATTCACTTTGGGCACCTATAGCTTTCTCCCAGGCACTTGGCCTGTGTCTGCAGAAAGTACCCAGACGTGGGATTACGATGATTTTCCCTTTAGAGCTAGAAAGTGCTCTTGGCTGGTTTAGGGAGCCACCATCAAACTCCATGCCATATGGAAAAGCGTCCAAGTACTGGCCGGGGTGCCATGTCAAGGAATCAAAGTAGAAGAGTAGCAGTTCGGGCCGTGTGAGCCCAGAGTAGTTCAGAACCTGAGGGTTTTCGAGTAGTGAAGAAGATGTGCTCTGTCCTCTGTAAATCTGCATTGCCAGTGAGTGGAGCCCTGTAGGGGTCCATCTTCACTTTGTTATTCCTGTGTTGATGTGAATAAAAGCCACACTCTAGAATCCCATTCCTGGTTTGGACATTTCAGTTATTGCTTCCTATGTCTGGAGTTACTTGGGTGCCCACTGACCAGAAGTACAAACCTAGCCATGATGCTGAGCAAATGATTTCTCCCTGAACCTAGGCTAGCCAAGTAGTGGTTACAAAAGGGAGGCACCATCACCACATAGGCTACAACAACATTTTAGTCTTAATTCTGATTATATAGAGAAAACAAGTCTGTTGCATTGGTCAAGGTTAAATATTGTATTGCGAAAAATCATGTTTCAGTAAGAAATGCCCTACTTTGGGCTTCTTAAAAGGTGGTAAGCCTATTTATTTAATTTGTATTGACCAGGAAAGGAGGGTTACGGGGAAGGGGTTGGGCTATGGATGTAAACTGACTTATTGAACCACATTAAGCTCTTGGTGGTATTTTGCCAAACACAATCCAATATGTTAAAAAGATTCTAAAGTATTAAGGCATTAACAAGGTGAAAGAGTCTAACATGTTTCAGTATAAGAAAAATAGCAAGACAAGAGGACACAGCATGAGATTAGAGGGAGGCCAATTAAGGGGTAATGTGAGGAAGTTATTTTTCACAGAAAGGGTGGTGTTCTCATACTGTGACCTCTCCAATGCTGTCCCTATTTAGGAGGGCCACATCCAGAATGGGAAGAAAGCGTGGCATTCAGAGGGCTTCCCAGATGATCAAAATGCGGGTTGAGCTCGATTTTAAACAGAAAAGTCAGATTTTATTACTTTTATAACGTTTCCAGTCACTGCAACGCTCCTTCTGGCAAGCCAGTTCGCAGACCACTCTCTCTCTCCCTCTTGAACATTGTGCAGTCACTCTAGAGCTGGCTTGGGGACAGGACTGACTGCAGTCTCACCAACCACTCGATGCCATGCAAATGAGCCTCTTTCTTCTCGTGCTCTTCTCCTCCATGGCGATTGTCGATCAGACAAATTTAAACTGCAAACCACCCTTTTTTTTTTTAAACTGTGACTACTCAGTGGGAGCACCATTTTGACCATTTTTCAAGGCATTTTCCTCAGCGACTCCCCCAGTCCACACAACAAGCACTTTAAACCTCAAGAGCACAAATCTCTCTTTGTTTCACGCAGTTTTCCATATTTTTCTTGTCACACATTAACTTTAAAAGCTGGCAAACATTATATTTTTGATGCAGGACAAGGGGCATACTTAATCTGGCTTTACTGCTCCTTGGTAAACTGGTGGCACTATTACAGCAGCACATGAACAGCAGCACACAGTGGCACATTTAGGTGGCATTGCTTCCAACTTTTTGGGCTACCCACTGCCAGACAGCCAAAATGCTAGCCACAGTCTGAACAAACCTTTCTTGTTTTCTCTCTAAATTCAAAACAAATCCCAGCGGTGCCTCCATTTTGTAGCCTATGTGATGGCGGTGCCTCCCTTTTGTAACCACTACTTGGCTAGCCTAGGTTCAGGGAAAAAGCATTTGCTCAGCATCATGGCTAGGTTTGTACTTCTGGTCAGTGGGACCCAAGTAACTCCGGACATAGGAAGCAATAACTGAAATGTCCAAACCAGGAATGGGATTCTAGAGTGTGGATTTTATTCACATCAACACAGGAATAACAAAGCGAAGATGGACCCCCACAGGGCTACACTCACTGGCAATGCAGATTTACAGAGGACAGAGCACATCTTCTTCACTACTCGGAAACCCTCAGGTTCTGAACTACTCGGGGCTCACACGGCCCAAACTGCTACTCTTCTACTTTGATTCCTTGACATGGCACCCCGGCCAGTACTTGGACACTTTTCCATATGGCATGGAGTTTGATGGTGGCTCCCTAAACCAGCCAAGAGCACTTTCTAGCTCTGAAATGTAAAATCATCCTTAATCCCACGTCTGGGTACTTTCTGCAGACACTAGCCAAGTGCCTGGGAGAAAGTTATAGGTGCCCAAAGTGAATCCGTAGAGGTAAACCTGGTTACTCTAGATGGGGGTCTCCCACCTCTTGTTCCCAAATCCATACCCGGCCATTCATTTGGATACACCTTTCTTTGACACTACTGGTTGAAGATGGTATCATGATATGTATATTACATTTAACATTCTACACTGTCTTTAGGTGGTGTCCTGACTTAAAAAGTTCTGTTAGTGGCTCTGTCCATTTTCCTAGACCCCCACTGCTTCAGATGCTTCCAAGTCATACACAAAATTAAAGCACTGTATTTGGCAAGTCTTTTCCTGACCTCACAGTAAGCAGATACTTTTACACAACTCTGTCTTGGTGAAACATAGGCTCTATGTCAGAGCAGACTCACAGTGGTATGCACGTACCCCAGGGCTTCTTTCAAAGGAAAACAAATTCTCTGGTACCTTGGTACAATCTCTTCTGCCAGGCAGCTTTTCCCTTTCCAAGCAGGGCCAGGGGATTGCCCCTGAAATGCTGGATTCCCCCTCCATCCCTCCAGGGATGGGGCACTGGAACAACACTGGGAACGGCCTCTACCACTTCCCCTGGTCTCTTCTGTGTTTCTGACTAGGGTGAGAACACACAACCCTCTTTCTGGTGTAGCTCTAAAGCAGAGCTAGGCTCTGAGGGGCTGCCAACTGCAGCACACCTCTTCCTCTCACTGCAGACTCCTTCAGACTCACTTGAAAATCCCCAACATTCTAACACTAACCCCTGCTCCGAGCATTCCAATGTGGCTTATGCTGCTGCAAGAATTCTATGGTGATGTCATCCCTCCAGCTTAGCTGAGACTGAGCACAGAGTGAGACAGCGTGAAACCTATTTAGTTAAATTAATTAATGTAATATTATTTGTTTTCTCTTAGCTGTCACTGATAAGGACTGTACTTGGCAGTATACTGTCATATGTTTTGTTCTCACTTCATGTTACGTCATGAAATACTTTTTAATGTTGACTCTGGTCTCTCCTGCCTGTAGTCTCCTGGGTCGTGCCTGAATAGGGTTACCACCTTTTCAGAAGCCCAAAGTGGGACATTTCTTACTGAAACTGGATTTTTTGCAGGACAATATGTCATCTCGAACAATGCAACAGACATGTTTTCTCTAAATAATCAGAATTAAGACTAAGTGTTGTAGTTTTTTTAGTTGTTTCTTGTGTTTTGTTATTATTTTAAGGTATTTTAGTTAAGGTATTATAGTTTTTTTGCAAAATTTAGAGGAAAAACAGATAATATTTTTTCTACTATAATGTCAGGACATTTAGTATTTTTCATGTTTTTCTGCAGGACACAGTTGCCCAAATCAGGACTGTTCTGCGAAAATAGGGACAGGTGGTAACCCTATGCCTGAATATAGGTAATATTCTTGTCTAGAGTACTTACCCGGTAAACAAAAACCAAATAAATAAAACTGGTGTCTCACAAGCTGCCTTTCCCTGCCTGCCACTAGTTCTAAGTGGGATTCTAGTAACACTGGGTGACGAGGGGGTTACACCGTAGTTGTTTTATTTCCATTGTTTCCTATCATTTTAAAGTATTTTAGTTAGGGTATTACAGTTTTCTGCAACATTTAGAGGAAAATTTAAGAATATGTTTTCTACTGTAAGTTCAGGTCATGTAGTATTATTTGTCATGTTTCTTTGCAGGACACAGCTGCGAAAATCAGGACAGGTGGTAACCCTTTTGCTCACCCTTTTGTCTCAATAGCTCAGTAAGTATTCATCCTACTGCTGGTTCAATATGTCAGTTTGCAGACTGTATCCTATCCGCTCCCCATGAACATAGGCAGACTTGCTTAGTCGGTCGGCAAACACTAAATAAATAAAATGGTCAGCCTTTTATTCTCTATAGCTCAGTATTAAATCCATACTGCTGACCTCCTGCGCGTTAAATGTACATCAACATTTTTTAAAGTATAAATTACAGTGTCAGTCTCTAATGACTGAAACGAGACACCTGAAATGCCCCAGAACCATAGCTCGCTGTTTCTTTAAATTGTTCTCAAAAAAAAAACCTTCCCAATGTGCATCTAGGAGTCACGTGATCGTTTTTCAACATGGCTCCTTTCCGGAAGCCAATAGTAAAATTTAGAGTATCATTAGCATTACTGTTAGCTTTTATATTTTGTTCTTCTACTGACAGTACTGGGGCAGGAGAAGTGGACAAGTGCGACGAGCTGCGACTGGGACAATATCCTTTTTATATTTAGCATATTCGGGGCTTTGAGTACAAGTGTTGACGCTTATGTAGTAAAGCCCAAGACGACTGTAAATGTATTACAGATCTGTGGAGACTGTCCTCTTTTCTGCTTAGGTTGTAGAAGTCTCTGTTGGCGTGTTACCGTTTCAGTTTGCACTAGAATTTAGTAACATTTATGCTGGCAGGAGAAGGAAGTCGAAATATTAGTGTGTGACGATTGTTGCAGGTGTTTCACTGCGCTGCCCAGTAAACACTTGTACAACGCAGTAAATCGGAGGGAGGAGGGCTCAATCATCTAGTATGCTACCTTTTATTTAGACCGTCTGGTGAGGTATCAGTTAGTTGAACTGAGTGCAGTTTGGCTTAAGAAGGAGGGAACCCTGTGATGAGACCTTATTTAATGAGATGGTCATTATATTAGGAAAAAAAAGGGATGTTTTAAATAACCAGTTGCCCTGATAGCTTATTTTGCAGATTTGTAGTTGATAGTCCACTGTATTAGTACAGTTTTCAGCTTTTCTATTTTTGTTCAGAAACAGGATTCATTTTAATGGACTGCAGTGTCCTGAGAGAATTTAGTAAAATAGTTTTGGATGTGTACGTTACATAATGTTTATTTAGAAAATAAGTAAGTAATAAACCAGGATAGGGTGTGGGGTTATGCTGGGATTTACCTATGACTGGTGTGGTTCAGCCACAAGGCTGCAGGCTGAGTAGCTAAACCAGGTCTGGCGTGGGTGAATCCCAACATAACCTACACCCTGGAGCGGTTTATTGCAGTTATACAATGTCCCTCTTTATTTTCTATAAGAAAAAATGAAAGAAAAGTGAATTTTTTTGCCAGTTTAAATATGCCATTCAGTTTATTGTTGCACTAGAAAAAGTAGTTCCCTGTTGCTAGGTAGTACAGGAATATACATTAATATTTTGTAAGGTATTACATACAACCAGTGCAGAAATATCAAGAAATGGCATAGCAATACAAAGTACAGGAATCAGGGGTGCCAGCGGGGTTGAGACAGCCAGGACAACTGTCCCAGGCCCAGGTGGCTCAGGGGGGCCCAAATATACACATATGTCTTGGGGATGGGGGGGGGGCCCTTCCCAGAACTAAAGGTTTGTCCGGGCCTGGAAATTTTTATTGGTACCCCTGACAGGACTACATTGACTCATCAGCTTTATCTGCTTATAGGTTAAATTGCACAAGGATTGACCCAGAATTCAGGCTTCCTAAAAAGCTCCACAGAATACGTGTGCTGTGTTAACAGTATCCAAACCAGAACAGCAGTACAGGAACATAGTTCAGATCTTGGTTCAAACACCAGGGAACTTCATAAACAGGCTTAACAATAAAGTAATTTAAAAACTTACTAATTTTCCCCTGTTACAAAAAACATGAGCAGACTTGAGCAGCTGTAAGAGGCAGCGTGTCAGCACTGTTTAGTAAATACGAGAGCTGGTGCTGTTACTTCTACAGTTTTAGTAAGATCGCCTTTTTCGGAGATGGGGGACTGCGCATTACAGTGTTGTCATCAGACTTTTTTTTTTTTTTGAGGAATCATTTGTGGTACGAGGTGGAACCAGTGGTAGCAGCACTTTTGGGAACGTAGCAACAGAGGTGAGTTGACGGGTTTGCTGGGTGTGGGGGTTGTAGCTCCGAGAGGGAGCCTGATCGCCTTTTGTGGAGATGGGGACTAAACATTACAGTGTTGTTGTCAGACAACATTTTATTTATGAGAGGAATCATTTGTGGTGCGAGGTGGAACCAGTGGTTGCAGCACTTTTGGGAACGTGGCAATGGAGGCGAGTTGACGGGTTAGCTGGGTGTAAGTGCCATTTATTTGCGGGAACGAGTTTAAATCTATTTGCCTGTCATTTGGGTTTCAGCAGTGTATCTACAACTTAATGTATTTTACTTTCACTGATGTTTAGTGTATTTTACTTTCACTGCTGCAGCTTGAGTTGTCAATTTAGCAGGGTGGCAGTCTGGCAATTGTGGCTTAGCAGGGATTCAAAATGGTGGTTTTCCATTTTCTTGTTCGAGGGCTCGGATGGCTTTTATAGAGATGTGGCTGACTGGCACCTTTGCTGTGGGTGATGCCAGGATTTGCCATGGATGGAAGGTGCCAGTAAGCCAATGAGAAGCACTGATTCTAGGATGCTATTGTATAATTTCATGTAACACTGACTGTACAGTTTGTAGTCATCTGGTGTAAGTAAGAAAATAGATTAAATGAGTGCTGAAAATAGAAAAAGTTAGAATTGACATTTTGACTGTAAGCCTTTTGCAGGAGTTATCTATAAAGAAAAAAAGTAGCTATTAAAGGAGTAGGGAGAAATCAAAATGTTATTGTGGTGCGGTAGAACCACTATAGTTATGGTTGGGAAGTCACTTGTTAAACACTGATTTTTGCACCTTACTGCTGTGGCCATTGCTGGATGGAATATTCTGAAATTAAGCATTCTCGTCAGTGACAGGATCTCTTTATCCTTCATATTTGGTGATGGTCATTTGGGCCGTTTGAAAGTTCTAGAAGGTTGAAAATTAAGAATATGTTTTCTTAAGTCATTTTTTGTTCACCTGCAGAAAACAGCTGAGAGTTAAAACCTTACTCCTTCAGGATCCTTAAAGTTTGGCCGAAGGATTATTTGTTGCTTGGTGGTGGTGTTGAGAAACGTCTCGCCATGCGCTGATGCAGAAAATGATTCTACCTGTTTTTGACTACAGTGATGTGGTCTACAGTGCCGCTCTGAGTTCTTCCCTGAACAGACTGGACTTTCAGCTGTTTCACTCTTGACTGTCATCCCTGCACTCACCACTGCACCCTTTACTAATCTGTCCTTCTTCCTTCCCTAGCAGACAGGTGCCATATCCACTGCGCCAACTTTCTTGGCAAATTCTGGTCCCCAGAAAATCTTTCCTCTTTTCCTCAAACTGCATTCTTCTTACGACTTAGAAACCATAACGACCACACCTTATCCATCCCACCCAGGACAACCTCTGTTGGCCAGGCAGCATTCTCACACCGGTTCCCAAAAATTTGGAACTCTCTTCCCACCTCCCATCCGTCATGCTGCCTCCCCTCTGATCTTCAACTCCCTCCTCAAGGACCCACCTCCCATTTCCTGTAGATGTGTTTAAATTTTTTCCCTTACCATATTAGCGCCTCCACTCGCTTCTGGGTTAGCACTTATTGTATGTTACTCCTGCAATTGATTGATTGGTTTAGTTTCCTAGTACTTTTCTTGTTGTTGGTAGCTGGTTATTGAAATGTATATCTATTTTGTCGTCCTGTTTGATGTTTGTATTCTGTTATCCATTATGCCCTGTTTTTGTTATTTGCCGCTGTACTTACTGTGTATCCCCATCCCCTCTCCCCCAGGACGCATCTGGAAACGAGCATCCTCTGCTCAGTATACCTTTCCAGGTGAAACTTTTAAATAAATGAACAGGAAATGTGCATAAACACCCATAATGTTCCCTTGGGATTGCAATTAGGCCCTGTTCAGACTAGGGCTTTTAACTGTTTTAACTTTGTTAAAATGGGTTAAAAGGTTAGTTTTCAGATAGTAGCATGGTACAAGCCATGCAACTTTAAAACATATTTTGCATAATGAGCAAACCGAGCCTGGCTGGGCTCGTTTGCAGTTGTGACTGGAGGGGGGCAGAGGACAGCAGAGGTAATGCATATATACAGCAGAGCCAGCCAAGCTGAAGTGCAGTAACTTGCTATAAATGACATGTCACAAAATACTGTATGACAAAAGGGCTTAATTGCCATTGAGTTACACTGTTCCTTGCAGAATAGTGCAGCATTACTGCGTTGCATCCTGGCTGGTGCAGCTATGCGTAGTGCAGCAAATACGTCTATAATGTATACAGGTACACAGTGCAGATAACTTAGACCTTGCTTTCGCTTCGAGGAACTGAGGTGTAGCTACAGCAACTATGTTACACTAGACAGTGGCAACTGTAGACAGTGGTAACTATGCTGTCTCCATAGGACAGGGGCCATACATAAGTCTAGGGCAGTTATGGCAGGACAGGGAAACATAGAAACATGGAATTTGTTGGCAGAAAATGACCACATGGCCTACCCAGTCTGCCCAGATGATCGCTGCCTAGTGTGGCTGTACAGATCCTAACTGGTGTCCAGCAACCCTCCCTCTACCTGCCTGTTTTCTGATATTCCCCTATGTCTGTCCAACGCATGCTTGCAGCCCCCTACTTTTGTCATCTCCACCACTTCTTTGGGCAGTATATTCCAGGTGTTCACCACTCGTTGAGTAAAATAGTGCTTCCTTATATCCATCTTACACCACCCCTCACCTGCTTAATTGCATGCGCTCTGGTCCTGGTGGTCTTTGCCATTTAAATAAGACTTCCCTTCTGCACCCTGATGACTCCTGCGAGGTACTTTGTAGGTCTCTACCAGGTCCCTTCTCACTCTTTTCTCTTCCAGGATGTACTTGTTGAGATCCTTCAGTCTTTTCATGCAACCCCTATACCATTTTAGTTGTCCTCCTTTGGGCTGCCTCCACCCTGTCTATGCTCTTTCTGAGGTGCGACCTCCAGACCTGGACACAATACTCCACATGAGGTCTTGCAAGTGAGCTATACAGTGGCAACACCACTTTCCTCTTCCTGCTGGAGATACCTCTCTCTGTGCATCCCACTGGCCCTACCTTCTGCTTTGTCACACTGCCCTGCCACTTTGAGGTCATCATAATATGATAAACCCAAGGTCCCATTCCTGCTTAGTGACTCTCTGTACCCCACCATCCTATACTCAGTTCATGGGTTCCTGTTCCCTTGGTGCATGGTTTTGCACTCTTTAGCATTTACCCTGAACTGCCATGCTGTTGACCACTCCTTGAGTTTTCCAAGGTCCCTACGCATTCACTCCACACCCTCCTGAGTGTCTACCCAATTACAGATGTTGGTGTCCTGTGCTCTGCAGAACAGCACACCTTCCCTTCCAGTTATTTTGCAGTGTCACTTATGAAGAGATTGAAAAGGACCGGTCCCAATACTGACCCGTAGCACCCTGCTAGTCACACTCCTTTCATTAAATGAGCCCCGTTAACCACCACCCTCTGTCGCCTGACCATTAACCAGTTCCTTACCCAGTTCAGCACTTTAGATCCCACCCCCTAGGCTGCTTAATTTCTTTATCAGTCTCCTGTGCAGCACAGTGTCTAAGGCATTGCTAAAGTATAGATAGACCACGTCCACTGCCCTCCCTTGATCTGGTTCCCTAGTCATCCAGTCGAAGAAATCAGTCTGGTTCTTCTGGCATGACCTCCCCCCACCCCCCACCTTGAATCAATGCTGCCTTTGGTCTTGTAGCCCATTGAATTCAAGATACTTCTACCAGTCTTTCCTTTAACAGGGTTTCCATCAATTTCCCCACCACTAATGTGAGACTGACAGGCCTGTAGTTGCTAGCAACCTTCCTCCTGCTGCCCTTATGGAGAGGGAACATGTCTGCTCTCCTCCAGTCCTCTGGAACCATGCCTATATTCAGTGAGCTGTTGATAAAAGCCATCAGTGGGGCAGCTGACACAACTCTCTTAGTTCCTTTAGTACCTTTGAGTGTATCCCAACCTGTTCCATAGCCTTGTCCACTTTCAGTGTTGCAAGTCCCTTAAGGATTTTTTCCTCTGAAAATGGACTTGTGTCCACCTCCCCTCTTTGTTCCTGCTGCTTCCTGGTGGTCCATCTCCCCCACTGTGAAGACTGAGCAGAAGAAAGTGTTCAGGATATCTACTTTTTCTTGATCCTCTTTTTTTTTTTTTTGTTATTCTCTTCTTTATTTGATTTTCATTTAATACATGCAGTTCATATCAGTTGTGTCCATACACAAATTACAAGCAGAAATCACATCAAACTTGTGTATACAGAGTAGTCATATTTCATATTTAGAGACGAAGTATTTGGAGACTCTGTATATCAATAAAGTTAATTCCAGTGTTCACCAGTATTGTACTAGATCCATTCAATTTAAGGTCGGGGGGGAGAGGGGAAGGGACACAGGGTCTCCAATACACTCAGCATCAGTACCCATAAATAGGTGGCCTTGGGATAGAATGTAAACCCTCAATATAAAAAAAAAAAAAAAAAAAGGGCAGGAAGAAAAACATGAAAAAAAGAGGGGGGATATTAACACTTCATGGGACGAATGCTGGGTCTATGAGTATATAATATAACAGTCATCAATTCCATCTTGAATTAAATTTGTCTACTCTGTTGTTTAATCTATATGTAATTTTTTCCATATGGTATATTTGTTTGGATATGTCCCACCAGTCCCGGAGGGTAGGGGGATCTAGGGTCAGCCATAGTTTAGTGATGGCTTTTTTCCCTGATGATAAGAGGATAGCTAAAAGGTAGCAGGTATCTTGATCTTTGAGTTCTTCTGGGAAAATTAAAAGGATAAATGATTGCGGGGTAAGTTGGAAGGTTATTCCTAAAATTTTTGGGATTTCAGTCTGCAAGGCCTGGATGAACGAACTCATTTCGGCATGCATACATTATATGTGTTAAGTGGGCTTTACTTTCACCACACAGGCGCCAGCAGGCAGCTGAGCTCCCTGGATTAAAGTGACTAGTGACCTCCGGAGTCTAAAAATATCTTACTAGAAATTTCCAAGTGAATTCTCGCCATTGGTATGAGCTAGACGTACGGGACACCTGTCTGCAGGCCTGCTCCCATTGCTTTTCCTCTATGGGATTCCCCAGTTCGTTTTGCCATTTAATACGTTTGTCTACCAGGCAGTCCGTTTGGGAGGACATCAGGAATCGGTAGAGTACTGATACTAGATGGCTTCGGTTTGGAGACGTAAACAATGATTGCAAACATACGATTAAAGGGGCCAGCATTCAGGCGCATGCACTGCGTCTGGTAAGGATCCATAGTAATGTCTTAACTGCAAGTACCTGTAATGGTGTGTGTTTGGTAGACCAAATTTTAATTTTATTTCCTGGAAGGACCATAGCCTCCCGCCAGTTATAATCTGGGACAGGTATCTAAGGCCGTATCTAGCCCATTGCTTAAATGTGTTATCCAACCTTGCAGGATGAAAACCTGGCAATACCGAAATTGGGGAGATCAATGGAACGAAGGGGAGGATTGAGAGCTGTTTCCTAACTTGATACCAGGCAGACACCCTGAGCTGGTGAATGACAGGGAGATTCTGGTAGCCAGTTGAGTGAACTGCCCCCCGATATAATATGTCAAAATATTCCATATCTGGTACACTCGCCTGCTCAAGCTCAGCCCAGTGCATCTCACTATCGACCATCTGTCTCGCGAAGGTATGGAGGAGCTGTGCGGCTTGATAATATCGGTAGAGATCCAGTAGGGACTGTCCTCCAAGGGATCTTGGGGTATTTAGTAGCTTTAACTTAACTCTTGGCCTGCGGCCTGCCTAAATGAAGCGTGTTATGGCTGTTTCCCAATCCCGAAATACCGACCGGGGAATTGTAATGGGAATGTTGTTAAATAAGTATAACGCTCTGGGGAGGGTAACCATTCGGATGAGATCTATCTTTCTAGACAAGGTCAATGGGAGTGTACTCCAATTAGCCAGGTCCTCCTTGAGGCATGCGGTGAAGGGGATGTAATTGTGCCTATAGGCCTCCTCAAGTTCTCTGGTAAGATTTATCCCTAAATACTTTAACTTCCCTATATCCCACTTACAAGGAAATTGTTCCCGGATCGTTTGATCAGGCGAATATTGAAAAGTCAAAATTTCGGTTTTAGCAATATTCACTTTATAACCTGAAAGTTGTCCAAATGTATTTAATAGTTCGCTAATTTTCGGGAGTGAGTTAGTCGGGTCTCGTGTGAGAGAACATCATCCGCATACAGTGCGATGCGTTGCTCCTCCCCCCCCACCTCAACTCCAGTAATGTCTTTTGATTGCCTAATTAGTTGTGCCAGCGGTTCCATAAACATGGCAAATAGAAGAGGTGACATGGGGCAGCCCTGTCTCGTGTCTCTGTATAAAGGGAAGGCACCTGAGTGATGTCCAGCTACCCGCACCCACGCTCTAGGTGAGGAGTATATGTTTGCAATAACTTGGATTAGGGGCTTGGGGAAGCCCATAACCTCCATAACCAAATACAAAAAGGGCCAGTATACTCTGTCGAATGCCTTTTCGGCGTCAAGGCTTACTAGGGCTGTGGGAGTATCTAAGCGGTTCATTTCCTGAATAATATGGTAGGTTCTTTTGATGCTGTCTGTGGTAGTACGTCCACCCACAAACCCCGTCTGGTCTTTATGAATTATTTGCGAGAGTTCAGTTTCCTAGTCTACGGGCTATGATTCCCATAAATAATTTATAGTCAGTGTTTAACACTGAAATTGGCCGATATGATTCGCAATGCTGGGGTTTTTTTCCCAGGCTTGGGAATAACTGTAATAGTGGCGTATGCCCAAGTGGGCGGTGGTGGATCGTCCTGCAGAACCGAGTTGAACGTCCTCAGCAGCGTAGGTAGTAGGTGTTGTTTTGCGGCTTTGTAGAATTCGGCTCCATAGCCGTCCGGACCTGGGGCTTTTTGAGTTTTAGCTTGTGATACTGCACTGGCAAGTTCCTGCATTGTGATGGGGGTTAGTAGCTGTTTGCCTTGTTCCGGAAGAATTTTAGGAAGGGCAAGGCCCTGTAGGAACCTTTTTATTAGCTCCGGGGAAGCCTGATGTTCTGGGGTATAGAGGGTCGAGTAATATGTGGTAAATGCCTCCACTATCTCATTGAGCTTATTCAGGGGGTTTATCAGTTATTGGGTGTCTGATAGTGGCAATGTTGACCATTTTCCTTTGTTTCCTAATTTGATATGCCAGCAGTGTTGTCGCTCTGGGACCTACCTCATAGTATCTCTGGCGGAGAAAGGCCAAGGAAATTTCTGTCTGCTGGAATACCAGCTTATCAAGCTCTTGTTTAATCTGCTTAATTTGCGGTAGCACAGAGCCATCGCCTTATTTGTGCAGCATTTGAAGAAAGTGCAAGGTTTCCTCGAGTTGGGACCTACGCCTTCTACGATCCTTCGCGAGTTGCGAAGTATATTTTATCAGATGTCCTCAGAGGACTGCTTTTACGGTGTCCCAAAGAATGCCCGGGGGGGTGTCAGAATTTGAGTTATCTGCTAGAATCTCTGTAATTTTATCTGTTATGTAATCTTTGAACTTCATAGAGTTAAGGTGGAAGGGGTTCAGACGCCAAAGGGCTTTTCTTTTTTGTAAACCCAGTTTCCATGCAGTTAGTGTATGCATGATCTGACAGGGTTATGTCCCCTATTTGGGTGTCTGCTAGGTGTTCTAAGTATTCTACCTGTGTAAAGCATAGATCAATTCTTGAGTAAGTTTGGTGCACTGTCGGGTAATGAGTATAATTCCTAGTGTAAGGGTGCATAAAGTGCCAACCGACCTCAGACATGAATCTACAAAGGAGCCTCTGCTGCGGGGTTCTTCGTGGGGTATTAGGATTAGAGGAGTCTTTCACTGGGTTTGGGAGAATATTAAAATCCCCTGCAAGTAACAATATACCTTTAGTAAATTGAGTAATTTTATCTAATAAGTTTTTAAGGTCACCAACAGATGTGTCTGGTGGAAAATAAACATTTGCTAGGGTAACCTCTGTTCCCTCTATTCAGCCCTGCAGGAGAACCATTCGGCCACCTGGGTCTATCCATTCAGCTTCTAATTTCCAGGGTAAACATTGAGGGATCACTATAGCAACTCCTCTTCTCCTGCCACCCCTATAGGAAGAACTAAATACTTCTCCCCTTGTGATCCGCCCCAGTTTTGCATGTTCAGCCTTACTTAAATGGGTCTCCTGTACGTAAATTATGTCAGCCTTAATTTTTTTAGCTTGTGAGAGGACCCTGGCACGCTTTACTGGGGTGGAGAGCCCATTAACATTCCAGGAGAGTAATTTCAGCTGAGACTCCTCCATTGTAAACATTCGGCTAGGTGTGGACCAATGAGTAGGTTGATGTATAAAAATGAAAGTACCTCACCCCCATTCACTGGTCGGCAATAGGTATTACAGTTAACTGGACACAATCGTAAATCATTAACAGTATGGTTTTTAACATGTTTCTTCAAAGGTGTAACCATATAAGCATCGGCTAATAACTGGTTGCCTTCTAACTGGCAGCCTAAAAATATAAACAATTCAAACTGCATTGTTCCCTTTTCCTTTAGTAACTGCTTAAATTTAATCACTAGTGCGTAGTTAGCTAAAGCCAACAGGGCTGAAGCTGCAACAACAGCAACAAACAGGTACTTCCAAGTACCGAGAGCTTCCAGGGCTCTCGGGGGGTGAGGAAATCCTCACACGGGAAAGGGAGTCTTTTAAAAAAGAAACCCAATGGCACTTCTAGTGCCTAGCTGGTAGTGGGGTGGTGACTTGTCACTCTCCTGTTGGCCTTCCTGATATTAGAAAGGCAGTTCATGAGGGGAGAGTCTTACAAGTACAAAATTGGCAGGACATTAGGTAATGAGGGGATGGGGGGAAAAGGACCAGGTCCCTTAAGAAATACAATGACTTATCGTGGGTATAAGTAATAAACACTATGTAGTCCTGTAGTAAGGGAGTTCAAGCTCCTCAGTATCTCCCACTTCTAGACTGATCTCCCCTATAGGAATGGCGCATGGTAAAATTACGCCTCGGGGTGATACGTCAGGCCCGCAGGTGGATGGCTCGCATATACGATCAAATCCTCCGAGGATTCTGTGGGAAAATTCTATTCAAGGGGAAAAACTTTTAGCTGCCTTTTCGGAATTTGGATATGCCATATAGACATTTGTGTATAGGCAGGAAACACAGACAGCAAGCTGTGGGCAGCCTACAGCATAAAACCGAAACTGGATAGCAAGTCCACATCGTTTAGAAGCAATACAGGTCAGGTAAGCCAAGATGGTCAACAGTGCCATATTGAGCATTAGCCAGTCAGCTCAGGTGCCACGCGGCGAATTCCCTCCTCCGAGTTGTAGACAATGCTGTCAAAAATAAGATCTCTGTGGACAGGCAGTTTCAATGTACAACAGGGGTGCCGCCGCTGAGAGGCATTCCAGCATTCTTCAGGTCGTACTTCATGCGCTTAGTATTCCAGGGGGTTGTCGAGGTGTGTTGTCTCTCTAATGTAGGATTCAAGTGTCCCCTCTTGCCTGGTCGCGAAGAGTGTCAGTGATGTTTCGAAGAGCTTCTATCCCCTGACGTTTCCTTTCTTCTCGTTGTCCGGATTGCCAGACCTGTTGAGCAAGTCTCGCTGCCAGGGTTTCTTTGTTAGCTCTTCCAGAAGGTAATGATATATTTATCTAACTTTTTTAGTCCATCCATTGCTTCTGTAGCCGAAGAATAGGTGAGCTGACCATCCGGGTGGAATACTATCAGCCTAGCAGGGTAGGGAGTTCGGAATCGTATATCTGCTTTTTTCGGTTCCTTTAATATCGGTATATAAGCCCTGCGTCTGGCCATGGTTTCAGGGGCAAAGTCATTTTCAAAGAAAAGTCGTTGACCTTTGTAGGTAATCTGTCCCTTTTTCCAGGCAGTATGGAGCACTAATTCTTTCTCCTGGAAGCGCAAGAAACGGACTAGCACAACTCGAGGTCTTGAATCTGGAGGTGGCCTGGGAGTTAATGTCCGGTGGACTCGTTCGAATTCTAAGGTATTGTCACTGGGTATTTCCAATGCCTGCTTCAAGAGAGCATGAATTAACTTATGGGGATCATTACCTTCCTCCCCTTCGGGAATTCCTGAAATGCGAATGTAGTTTCGCCGATTTCAGCTTTCAGCGTCTTCAGCTCGTTCCTGTAGGTTTTGCACGTACTGATTAAGTTGGACTATTGCCCTTTCAGTCCTGTCGATTCTAATGTCTGCTGCTGTGTGGTGTTGCTCCAGCAGTTCCTGTTGTTTTTCGAGCTTCCCAATATCTGTTCTTAATGCGTTAGTAGTCGAGCGAAATTCATTACGAAAGTCCCTGAGTTCTGAAAGTACCATAGCCATCTGACGTTGCAGAGTGCGAGGGCCCGTTCAGCAGCATCACTACTTTGTCGCGAGGCGCCCGAGGGCCTGTGATCTCGCTACCTGAATCAGAAATTCCTCCGTCTTCGTGATGCTCATTGGTTTTTTTGTGATTCCTCTCCCCTCTTTTAGACATTGTATTTCCTCCGAAAACATTTCTAAGTAAGATTAGTCGATTTTATGCAGTAAAATTGGAGGATTATTGCGGCCACGAGGAGAGCCTGTTACTTCAGGCTTGCATCAGGAGGGTGACGTCACCGGAAGTCTTCTTGATCCTCTTTTGCGTATTCTCTTCCTGCTGCTCTCCTCATCCCCACTATCCTTCACCTTGCTTTTCTCTTCTCATTTTTTATCTATGAAATGTTTATGGAATTTTGTGAAACAGATGACGTAAAACAATATATAAACAGAAATAGTGACCAGAAACAAACATTTCCATACATAATTTACATTAAGTTGATAATTAAACAATTAGTGCTGAGTAGAAAATAGAGGGAATGACAGAGGTGAAATACTGTGGTGACTGTCAGGTTAAAAAATATGAATTGTTTGGGGGTTTATTCTGGAACTGCATAGTCTCAAAGGCCTCTTAAGGCAAAAAGGTAGAGTCCACGTCTATGTAGTGTAACACTCAGCAATGCCACAAAGCATCAAAAGATTCCTGCATATGAGAATAAATTGCTTTGCTGTTCTCTAAGGTATAAATGCTATGTGTTAAAGCATACTGCATTTGCTTCGTGGGACTGGTGTGGGTAAGCCAAAGCTTTTGTGAGAAATTGTTTGTTATTTTGCAGAATAAAGGCAGCAATTTCAGTGTTTTAACGTTTTTGTCTCTGAGGGGGTGTAGATAAGAAAAGGGAAATGGTTTTACCAGGAAAGGTATACTAAGCCAAAACTTGTTTCCAGGTGCGACCTGACAGCACAAGGAAGTTAAGTAACTTGCTCAGGGTCACACAGTATGCAAATGGGGGCTGTGGGATTCAAACTCGGGTCTCCAGGTTTGCAGCTAAGAGCCCTAAACCACTGCGCTGTACTGCCTAACAGAACCAGGGTACTGATGAGAAAACCAGGGTAGGGGTAAACAGGTTGGAGGCCTCAAAAAGAGATTCCAAGACCTGTGTCACCTCTCCCCAGTATTTGGATAACAGAGGACAGTCCCAGAACATATGTACATGGTTCACGTGTGGGGCTGCACAACCCTGCCAGCATGACCCGTGAGGCCCTCCATTTTTCCAAAACAGTAGGGGTCCTTAAGTATCAGGATCTATATTTCCATGAGAATTCATGAAGGTATGGGGCTAGGGAGATCTTAAGGGAGGGAATATTTCAGACAGCTATCCAAGGGGTATTCTGAATTAAGCTTCGCATTCCATCTCTGGAATATGTGACTGGTGGAATAGCAGGATAAATCTTATAAACCATTATACAAGTTGCCAGTTAGGTGCTGCTACAGTTCCCCTCGCTTGTGATCCCATCAGTACTGTCGCCAGGAGCCCTCTTTTATTAGGAAGTATCAATATATTTGCAAAGGAGTGTTGCAGAAAGGAACGTAATTGTAAATATTTAAATTGGTCCCATACAGGTAAGGAGTAATGTTGTAAAACATGAAATGGGAGATCATCATGTTGTTCCAAATCCTGATGGACATAGGTACAGTATGTCTCCGCCATCTCCATCGAGTTAAGGTTGTATGCAGTTTATTTAAAGGGCAGGCCGAGATACAAGGTAAGGCTAATAGCCATTATCTGAAAGCCTGAAATGTGGAGGAATGAAATAGGGACTGCCAGCTTTCAAAGTGAAAATAATAATGTGTTGAAAGCCTGTGTATGGGAGACAGCAGGGGTGGGGCTCATTTAAATATTTGTCCCAAGGGAAAAAGTTGCTCAAAATGAACTCCACTGTTGTTCAGTGGGCGGAATATGAGCTAGTGCTCCAGACATGCTGTATGCAGATGTGAAGCCACTGCATAATCATAGAGGTTGGGGAGGTTACGCCCCATCCTTATCAGTGTGTAATTGCATTTGTAAACCCCCCCTTCCACTACTTTACTCCACACCCCTGGCACCCATACTGGACACACACTCAGACATTTAGAAATGGTACCACCCCTAGCTTTGGGAATGTATACCAGACTTATTCTTCTAGAGATCGAGGGGTTGGGGTGTACAAAAACATAACCATTGGTATTTATGAACCAGGTCCTGGGGAGAGATTTTTTTGCTAGGCATATGCTAGACCTATCTTCTGGAGGGGTACCCAGTAAATCCACATAGGAAGCAGTAACATAACTGTCCAGACCATAGTTGGGGTTCTATAGTGGGACTTTATTGAAAAGGTGTTCTTATAAGCAAGGGTGGACTCCCAGGGTTTACACATCTTAGCACTAGGAACTTGCAGAAAACCAAAAATCGAACTGTACATACAGAAACTCTTTGTATTCCCACCTCAGTAGGACATAGGAAACTTGTACTTGGTATTACCACATGTCGTAGGACATAGAACATTGCTTTCAGTGGCATATTGGCCACAACTGAAAACACATTTGTCTAGCACTAGCACAATTCTTTCCTAACCAGAGAAGAAACTGTAACCCACTCCAGGGGGTAAGAATTTTCTTCAGACATTTGGCCATTTGTCTAACCAGGTATCCTTTCTGAACCTGTTAGTCCTGAACTGGTTACTCCAGATGGGTTTCTGCCCACCCTTTGCTCCCAAATTCACACTCAGCCATTCTTTCAGAATTACACCTTAAACATTTGAAACACCTTTTGAATTGCCTTTGAATGAAACTTGGCATTCAGAATTCAGATTCACCACCTCGGTAGTGTAAAGGTAAAATTCCCGAATAGTGTGGTATAATCATACCTCTGGACATCACACACCTCAGCCAACTTTAATTCAAAACACAGATTTGCACATCTGTACTTACAGGAAAAATGTGCCTTCTCTTTAGGCATGGAACACAACAGAACAGGTACTTGTTTCCTCTGGCAAAAGACAGAATTCACTCACTGTTAGACATTTCAGGCAGCTTCAAAACATCCTGGACCAAACAGGGGGATTGTCCCTTGTATCCACCCAGTAGCAGTCCTTTTCACCTCTCCAGGGATGAAAATCAGGAAATCTTGCTGTAGAGAATGTCTACACCACTTCACTTGGCTAGCTGGAGAATACCAGAACTACGGTGAGATTTCAGGGTCCTCAACTCCGAGCCCACTGGCAGAGCAGCTCTCACTGACTCCAAACTACAACTGACTACTGTCTCAACATTCTGTCTCCCACCTCAACAGCTGCCACAAGAGTTATGCTGCTGCAAGAGTTCCAAATGAGCTCATTACTTCAATCTCAGCTGAGGCCGAGTAAACAGGAGAGTGAGCAGGTGAAAAAACATTTAGTTAGTTAATCACCAGCTGCCTCTCCCTGCCTAGCACTGTTACTGAGGAGGTTCTAGTAACCTCAGGGGACTGGGTGGTTACACATTACTTTAATATGTGAGTGAAACCTCCCCCCTCCCCCCAAACAAAGCGCAATATATATTTATCCCAGGACTGAAAATAAGTTTTACCTGGGAAAATAGGAATAGTTTGCAAGAAGTACAATATCCTTGGGAGGATGTTTTGTCGTACGGATTCAGTGCAGTTAAAAAGCCAAAGGAAGTTTGAACCCACTGTTGTAAATCTTCCTGGATTGGTGGATGGCGTTAGTAATAGGTTCCAGATTGAGAAGTTCAGGATGATCTAAAGTATTTGTCAAGGTATTATGCAGGTACTTAATAGCATTCCTGGTCCACTGAAAAGTGAACTGGGTTCGCAGAGCTGGGGAAGGGGCACAATTATATGTAATAACTTCAGTTTTCATGGAATTCAAGCAGAATCCCACTTTTATAATATATTAAGAGAGACCATACTTTAGGAAAAGAGACAGGAGAATCAGTACTGTATCGCTCACAAAGAGTGCCAGCTTATATTCCTTGTCTCTGTGAGGCAACCTCCCCCCATACCTCCTGGTACATATGGATTTAAACAGCAAAGGGTTCTTTATAAAGGGCAAAAAGTAATGCTGAAAGGGGACAGACCTACCTTTTCTCCTGTCCTAAAATGATAGGATCCGGTATCCCCTCATTAACTCAGAAGTAAACTTCAGGAGAGATAGCCACTGCAGTATTTTCACCCATTCTACTGGAAAGCCATACCAGATAAGAGTGGCCCACAGAAAGGGCCATGAGACCCTGTCTGAAGTTTTATCTGCATCGAGGCTGGTGAGGACAAGGGGATCGACTTGCACCGAGGCATGCTTCAGTAATAACAAGGTACAGTGCACATTATCATGGGCTTGTCTGTGTTGGATGAGGCCCACCTGGTCTCCATCCAACAACGATGGGAGAAAGACATTTAAATGCTTGGCTAGTATTTTTGGTCCTTCCAGCCCTTCTGGCATGCAATAAATATGGAGATTCTTGCACCTGGCCTTGCATTACATATCTTGCCTTTTTTCCCCTCCATCTGCACCTGGCGGTGGTGCAGATGGAGCAACAGGTCTGCCATGTGGTCCGATCTGTCAGTGCAGTGGCTACTGCCTGCAGATCCTTGTGGTCTGATTTAATTGTGTCCAATTTGTGTTGCATGCCAGGTATGGAATCTCTCTTCTCGCTCCTAAATGCCATCAATTCAGAAAGGATACGCTCAGTAGTTATTTTCAGGAGTGAACTTCCGTACTGCGACGACGGGGAGGAGGCTGCACTGTCACCTGCCGATGAAGTTGAGTCACTAGCTGGAGGAGGGAATGGGGGGCACTGTTGGCTTCTCTTTTCGTCGCCTTTCCCAAACCCCCCCATCAGTGCTACGCTGATATCAGTCAGTCTTGTTGGGGGGGGTGTGTGGAATCACTGTATTCTGTTGTTTTATTGCTAATAAGGCTGTGGGAGTTACGGAGCCATGAACTCAGCCTGCCATGTGGGAGCATGACCACCTCATCTCACTTATGTACCTGAAGAAAGCCTTATCCCCTTTAGGTACCCCCTTGGCTATCCTTTCCTCTGTCTGCTCCATTGCTTCCCTCAGGGGCTTTCCTGCTGCCTACTGTTTTACTTGGTATAACTCCCTGTTCTCCTGCTGTGTTTCCTTATACCTCATGAGTGGCCCCCTTTTTTCCCTTAACACATCGGCCAGTTCCCTAGAGAACCATAATGGTTCTTTTTTTTTTTTTTTCTACATGTACTCCCTTCCTGCAGAGGTTGGTTGCCTTAATTATGCCCTCCCTCATTTTTTCCCACTGTGCTTCTATCCCTCCCTGGCAATCTCCCCCCACCCACAATTGAGGCAGTTTTCTGAGACAGTCTCATGTTTCTTTAAAATCCTCCCTCATAAAGTCCAGGACCTTTGTTCTCGTGTGGTTTGTCTCTGTTCCCATCTTAATGTTAAGCTACACTGTACATAGGGTTACCACCTGTCCCTATTTTCACAGGACAGTCCTGATTTGGGCAGCTGTGTCCTGCAAAAAAACATGAAAAATGCTACATGTCCTGACTTTATAGTAATAAAAACATTTTCTAATTTTCCACTAAATGTTGCAGAAAACTATCATACTTTAACTAAAGTACCTTAAAATGATAAGAAACTATAGAAGCAACTAAGAAACTATAGCACTTAGCCTTAATTCTGATTTTGTAGAGAAAACAAGTCTGTTGTATTGGTTGAGGTTACGTACTGTCCTGCAAAACATCATGTTTTAGTAAGAAATGTCCCACTTTGGGCTTCTTAAAAGGTGGTAACCCTAACTGTACAGTGATCACTGATACCTAGGGAACTGTCCATAGTGATGCCTACAGTGACACCCCTGTTTGCAAGCAGCAGGTCCAGAACTGTTACATTCCTAATGGGTTTCTTGATTAGCTGCCTGAGAAAAGCTACTTGTAGGTAGTAAGTATGGTCTGCACTGTGCCAAAGCTGCAGCTGGAAGGTTCTAATCCACAGCTGGCAGCAGAGCTAGAATAATTTCTTGTGGATGGCTGTCCAAGGGACAGGTGCAATATTCATGTTGCCTGTCCCACAGAATTTGTAGCTGTCCTGTTGATTTTTGTTTACTAATCTTACATTTCTGATTCCAAACATGAGCTAATAACAACTAGCGTGCCCTGAAAAGGGTGTAATAACTGATGATGCCCTAGAAAGGGCTACTAAATATTACCTGCTGGCTGGTCTATGGCCCTGAAAATGACTTTGCAAGTGTGCCCCCAGTGCACTTCCCTGATAAGTGCATTTAATTTACTTCCCCTTCCTGCTCAGTAGTAGCCCTGACAAGGGCCCTTAACTCTCTGATCTGATAAGTCAGTAAGCTTCCTTTGCTCCTGAGTATAGCCTAGATACTGTCACCCCCACTTAGGAACACTGAGAAGGGCTTTTAACTAGCCTCCCCATTTTTTGTCTCTCAAGCCCTTCCTACCCTGACAAGGGGTTTTAAATGGTTGTCTCAGCCCTTTTACAGTATTTTCCTCTTTTTATCTCTAAATACTGTACTGGGTTTCCCCCTCTTTCTGCCCTGACTGTCTACCCTGAAAAGGGTTTTCAAATATGGTTTTCTAGCCCTTACAATGGCTTTTAATGAGCCTTACTTGCCCCTTCTTAGTTAACAGACAGCTCTGAAAAGGGTTTTTAATTTGCATCTCCAAAACTCTGCTGCCTGTGAACAAGAGCTAGTCTTCGGCTGCTACTGCAAGTACAGCACACAGAGAAATGTGGCGTGCAGAGCAGAAAGCAAAAAAAAAGATGGATAACTGTACATGTATGATGTCAAGGAACACATTCACAGTCTATTCCTTCTGTGGCTTGGTTTTCATTTCTGTTGCTTAACAAAACTGCTGACTGCACAGACGAGCCCCTCCTGGGATGCTGGGTTGAATGGACATCTTTCAGCATGTGACCCCATGATGTTGGGGCATCCATAGCCCAAACATACAAGTAATAGCAACTCCAGGAATGTATTGGGGCAGGAGAAGTGTGACGAGCTACGACTGGGACAATATGGGGACAATCCAGGGATGTGGCACTAATGCATTTTCACTTGGTGCCTGTCCCAGGGACAGGCGGAGAAGTTAAACTGGCTGTCCCTGTAGAAAACTGGGTGCCTGGGAGAGGCATACAGGTGGTTATTTTTAACCCTGGCTAGCAGACTGGCATCCCCAACTAGCAGCACTCCCTCTTTCTTGCAGTCCTAATGGTGGTTTTCCCAGTCCAACTGCTCTCCCTATGCTGGAGGTCTGTATACTACCCCTGTACAGATAGCAGCCCTAGTACCTGTCTCCAGGATGACCCACAGCACCTCTTACCTTCTTTTTCCTCCAGGTGCCCGTCCCTGTACTTCTGTTGCCTTGATCAGAAGACATATGAGGACAGATTAACAGAGCTCAATATGTATACCCTTGAGCAAAGGAGGGAGAGAGGTGATATGATCGAGGCATTCAAACACCTTAAGGGCATTAACAAGGTGAAAAGTCTAACATGTTTAAATATAAGAAAAATAGCAGGACAAGAGGACACAGCATGAGATTGGAGGCGATTAAGGGGAATGTGAGGAAATTCTTTTCACAGAAAGGGTGGTGGATGCATGGAATGGCTCCACAAGAAGTGGTGGCTATGAATACAGTGCAGGGCTTCAAACAGGCATGGGATAGGCATAAGGGAGCAATACAAATGACTATGAATAGATAGGCCACTGACAGAGCAAAGGCCGATGGCACATTTATAAGGTAGAAAAAGAAATGGGCAGACTGGATGGGCCTTGCGGTCCTTATCTGCCGTCAACTTCTATGTTTCTATGATTCCCTCTATACAAGCAGAGGGGACTTTAAGTGTGCCTTGATCAGGGTCTTGGTTGATTGGAAGGAAGGGAAAAAGTAAGCCTGTGCAAGAGGCTGGTCAAGATGTTCAGGAGTCTGTACCTGATGGAAGCATCCCCTATGTTGCTAGGAGAAGCTGTGGTGTGGCACACACCACTGCCCGCGAAGATGCACCAGCACAGAGACAGCAGAACAAAAAAAGAGAAGCTGTACATACACCGAGGTCCAAGGATACTTTATTGGCCTGTACAGAGATACTGAGACAAGGCAGACACCCCTACATTTTGCCTCACACAGGAGGCTTCCTCTGAGGACTCCCTTAGTTGTGCCTGCATTGTGGGATAAGAAATCTGCAACTGTCCTCTTACCTAAGGTAGTATAAAATTAGAGGAGGGGAGAAAAGGTCTATGATGTAACTGGGTAATTTTCCTGGTCAAAACTTGGCACCTAACATGGTGATATGAAGTGTGTGTCTCAGCTGGAGGGGCCCTGCCTGGTTCTGTGTACATGGTACAATTTTGGGTACAGGCTGGGCATGCCAGGATGAATCTGCACTAGGCACTGAGCAGTGGTGAGTTTGGCTAGGGTCGTTGTGGAGGCTCCCGAGTAGGTAACAGCCACATAGTCCAACAAAGGAGGGATTGTGCATATGACTACTTGTTTCCTGGTATTAAGACAGCTCTCTAACCAATATAAAGCTCCTAGTTTTGTGAAACATTTGGCTACTGCATATGCCACATGGCTAGAGTAGTCTAGGTGCTGGTCGAGATGGAGACCTAAATATTTGTAGGAGGTAACGGAGTCCAGGAAGTCACCGGTGAGTGAGTCAAGCTTCAGTGAGGTGGGGGACAAACTCAGCCAGTGTCTGGATCCGAAGAGCAGAGAGACTGGTGTTTTTTTGGTTCATGGCTAACTGTTTTCCTTGGAACCATTTTTAAACCTTCTAGAAATCATATTGCAGAACCTGCTTTAAGAAGGAGGAAGGTCCAGAGGAGCAGAAACTGGTGGTGTCTGCATACATATGAATATTACAAGCAGAGAGATACACAGATGCATAGACATTGATAGCAGGGAAAAAGCCCTTGGTCCATTCGGTCTGCCCACCATACCTAACTGTTCTGCTGTGCCCTAGTGGCAATCCTCCCCTTTTTATTGGCCCTTTTCCTAAGTAAACTCTTCTGCCTCTTCCGTCTCTGCTTGAAACTGCTGATTGACTTGGCCTGTACAACTTGTTCTGGTAGCTTATGTCACTTAGCTACCACCCTTTCCATGAAGAAGTGCTTCTGGATGTCCTTTTTGAATCTCCCTCCTACTAGCTTTAGTGAATTCCATCTTGTCCTTGTGTTTGAACTCGGGGAGAATAGTTCCGCAGTGTCTACTCTATATCCCATGCAGGTGCTTGTATACCTCAGCTATGCTGCCCATTTCCCATCTTTTCTTTGGGGTGTACAGGATTAACTCCTGCTGCCTCTCCATGTATTTCAAATCCCCAAGGCCATGTACCTTGTTTTTTTTTTTTTTTTTTTTGTTAAACTTAAAGGTTATTGAAAAGTTTTTCAGCATACGGGGGAGTCTATACCACAGATGTACAAAAGAGATCCAGTGTTAAGCAGGTGGGTACAGATCAGGCCACATAAAATTGCATGATTGCAGAATATGCAGACAAGGTAGGCAAGTTTAGCATAAATGTGTGATGTGTGTATGGGGAACCCATGGACCTGGACTCTCTATTCTCCCCCCAAACCCACCCCTTGCAGTCGTTCCATGCCCTCCTAAAACTTTAAAGGATAACATCAGTTCTGCATGTTATGATGTGGAGTAACCACGGGGTCCATCAGTTCTGGCATTTTCCTCAGATTTTTGTAAATATACATTGAGCTTCTCCATCATGTATATGTCCCAAAGTGTATCCTCCTATCTGTTCAGGGTGTGTGTGTGTGTGTGTGTGTGTGTGTGTGTGTGTGTGTGTGTGGGGTCTTAAGCTAAAGTCAGGTAATTATGTTTTAGCAGCAGTAAGGAGTATGCTTAATGGGTAAATATGTGCTTTATTCTTAATGTGAGATGGGAACCATCGTAGTAGTGCTGTCTGTGTGGTGAGATGTCCCACATTCTGAATCACTGCCTGTATATCTTTGTCCACCGCCTGCCAAAATGGTCTAATAACTGGGCAAGACCACATACTATGGGAATGTGTGGCCACCTCCATCCTGCAGCCACTACAACAGGAAGAATCTCGCGTGGCAGGAAACTTGGCTGTGATTTGAGGACTGTGAAAAAATGTGATAGCAGTTTTCCAACTATATTCGTGTCACTGATGCAACCCAGTGACCATATACTGTTGATACCAGACCATGGCCCATTCAGCCTTTTGTAATTCTGTTGTGAGCTCCACCTCCTGTGTGTCCTATGTGGCCTATTGGCCATCTTGTAATGCCTGATAACCAATCAAAATAAAGTGATCTGGCCAAGGACCCTGTCAGACTGAGAGAATGAGGTCCATCTGGGGTGGGGGTGGGGGAGGAGATTAGACTCCTCCCCTGAACTCCTAGTCTCACTCTGCAATAATGATGAAGTTAGATATCTATAGTGATCTCATTGGTCAGGACCAAACACTCTCTCTCTCTCTCTCTCTCTCTGTAATTGGTCAAAAGACTTGAATCTACCTTTTAGTAGAATTGAAAAACATGTGTCCATCCTTTCCGCATTTTGAATTTATGGTCCAGTGTGTCTGGGGCAAACTGAGAATTATAAGCTGGAATTCTGAGCCACTGAGTTCCGTCTTAATAGTAAGGCTGAGAGAGTAGCTTGTGCCAGGCTCCTCAAAAGCCCCAACATAAGAGGGTTCAGTGTGTCCATCTGATCTGTGGAGCCAAAAAGCATTGTTTATGGGGGGGCCCATTGAGTTGCTCTCGACCCTCTTCCCCCCCCCCACCACGTGGGGTCAAGGGGAGGTGAGCATCCATGTGAACAGATGCTTGATCTGAGACACCTGGGCATAAAGGAAGAGATTGGAGAGAACTAAGCCCCCTTTAATCTTTGGCAGTTGTAATTTGCTATCTGCAAGCCGGGGATGACCCCCCTCCCCACAGCAACCTAGAAAACCACTTGTTCTATTTTTGAAATGCCGCTTGAGTGTAAATAATAGGTATAGTTTTGAAATAGATAAAAGTAGTATGGAAGGATATTCATCCACATTGTATGTACTCACAGAAAGAATATTAACTGGAGAAAGGACCATTTCTTAAGATCCTCACATAGCTCACTTTCCAGGGCAGTGTAATTCAGTTGTTACAGTGTCATTAAAGAGGATCCAAAGTGTATTCCTAGATATTTTGTATGGGGGTGACCCCATTTAAATAGTATATATATAGGATGCTCTGGTCAGGTACATGATGAAGTTGGAAAACTTTGGTTTTCTCGTTATTAAACTTATAACCTGGCTCATATGGATGCTTCCTAAAAAACCACCAACAGCTTAATCTGGTTCAGTTTCAGTTGGTTGCCATCTGTATCCCCCCTTGGGTCACCCCTGAAAAGGGACTTCTAGTCTAGGTGGGTCTACCCGGTCAACAAATTTCAATAAATAAATAAACCTGTTAAGTCTTCCACCAGTGTTTAAAGACCATAGCAGCGCAGGTAGGCAGTCTTCAGGTTATGTAATGTAAAGGAGAAGATCAGCATAATAGGCCACCTTGTGGGTTATACATGGATTGTCTGGTCACTGATATCAGAGGCTTGTCGCAAAAATTGAGCTATAGGTTCTTCATAAGGGGCAAACAAATAAGGGGAAAGAGGGATAGCCTTGGCAAGTGTTACGGGAGAGGGGAAACCGTGCTGATAACATTCTGTTTGCCTTCACCATGGCCTGGGGGGGTCTTGTGAAATAAAGGCCCTGGAGTAAACTTGAGGAATTTCGGAAGGAAGCAAAATTGTGCCAGGGTGAGTTGTAGAAAAAGCCATGAAGCCTGGTCAGATGCTTTCTGTGCATCTAGACTGAGAATGAGGGTAGGGTGACTTGAGATGACTTTCCAGAAGAAATGCACCATCTTAGTTGCCCTAGTACCTAGCACAGCATTCCAGGTATGGCTACACAAGTGATCTGTACACAAGGAGAGTTATACATAACCAATAATACTTGGAAGAATGGGTGGTATTGGGCATTACTGGACTGCCCAGGAGTGTAATGAGGCCCAGCGCTGCAGGCAGAGGGCCTTATAGCCTCTGAAAGGTCCAGTATAGCCCGTACCACCCACCCTGGAGGGTGGTATTGTGATTAGAAAATAGAAATGTGTTTCTGTTTTTAATAAAAAAGAAGTTTCAAGAATTAAATAAGGCAAAAATTAAAATGATTGAAAAATGTTTTGCGGTAAAGTAGTCCTTCCACCGGTAGAGTTGCCAGAAGAGAGCATTGCTCTTTCTGAGCACCTTTTCTGCTTTGCTTTTGGTCTGCTTGGTTTTCTCTCTTGCCCACCCCACACCCCAACCACAGTTAATGATATGCCCTGTTTTGTCTGCCCCCCCCCCAGCCTGCAATTTGCATCAGTGCAATGAGATTTTTTTTAATGGCAGTTTAATTAGGGCTTGGACTAGCGAGACAGGAGTAGTAGGAGAGAGAGAGAGAGAGAGGGGGAGAGGAGTACTGCTAACTGGAAGTGTGGTGGCTCAGCAGTAGTGGTGAATGGACGAAAAAAACATTTGGTACAGTTTTTTCTTTTTAGGGGGGATACTGTTTTTATATTTGCAGCACAGAAAGCGAGGGCAAGTGGTGGATTGGTGGATGCTGTCTGTATTTTAGATGAAAGGCGAGTGAGTAGCATGCACCTGTGATGGTCCAAAGTAGGCACAGTGATACCACTTTGGTACTGAGGCAGGTTAGCACTGAACTTATTTCCTGATCTCTACTGGTACTTAATATACCCCTTGGCATGGGTCTCAGCCAGTCTGAGACTGGAGCATTTCTAATCCATTTTCTAAGGAGTCTATAGAGGAGAGTGCTGGGAAGGTCACTGATAAAGACTGAGAAAATCAGGGGGCCCAGGACAGAGCCATGGGGACCCTAAGAATGACTGGGAAAAGGAGGGAAGAAGTGCCTAATATCTGGTTGATTTGAGTTTGATTATACAGGTAGGATTGGATGAGCAAAGGGTAGGGGCAGAGACACCTGAGGACGTCTGAATAGGAGCAGGTGGTGGTTCTTGAGGATTGGATGAGCAAAGGGTAGGGGCAGAGACACCTGAGGACGTCCGAGTAGGAGCAGATGGCGGTTCTTGGTGTCAGAGGCCTTAGTGAGGCTTGTAAGGATTCCCCCTATACCAGTGTTCACATTCATGAGTTAGTGGATATGATCGGTTACTCTAAGGAGGGTTAAGGATGCGGAGTGGTTGAGTCCGAAGCCAGATTGATAATGGGATAGGAAGCCTGTGGTAGGCTTAAAATTGGAGAGCTGTCTGCTACCTAATTTCTCGAGTACATTGGAGAGGATGGGTAACAGGGATATGTGGCAGTAGTTAATTGGCACATCAGATGGACCACCCCTGTGAATACTGACATCTAGGGCATTCTTCCAGCTATGGGGAAAGGAGCCATTGCATAGGGAACATTGGAAATCTGAACAATGGGGTGGGCAGAGGAGGAACGTCCAGAGTAAGAATGTGGTGATAATTCAGTTAGCCCCACTGCTAGATGTAGTGTTTAGTGCAGCTAGCTCTTTGCAGACGTCAGCAGCTGGAATCATCTGTAGTGGAAATATGCCTGGGGGAGGTGGGAAAGACTAGTTGGAGATGGGGAGGGGGGATAAGAGCCCTGGAGCCTTCAGTGAAGAAGGGGTTTAGGGCAGTGCCATAGGGGAGGAGACCATCATCATCATTTTTATTTATAAAAGGTGCCTTTTCACTGATCAAGGCTCCTGTACAGAACAATAAATAAACATATAAAAAATCAAGTACATAAAATCACAGCTTTAAAATAAGAAAAAATGATTAAAATAATAAGCAGGACAGCCATATACTTCTACAAATATCCAATTCGTTAAAAATTCATCAGCCCAGGGTTAGACTGGAACCCAGCAGACGGGTTGGAGAAGTTGAGGAGGTGGTTAATAACTTTCCAGAACTTGGGACAGGTCTGAGATATAGAAACTTTGAATTTGATGATGGATAAGGACTGCTTGGCCCACCCAGTCTGCCTATTGTTTTCCCTGCCTGTACTGTCACTGCAGAGCCTACTTGATCTCTGGCTCCCTCCCCCATAAAATTCCCTCATTCCTATCTCATGCATTCTTGCATCCCACCACTGTTTTCACCCCCACCACCTCTGCTGGAAGACTGTTCCAGGCATCCACCACTCTTTTAGTGAAGAAGTACTTCCTCATATCTGTCTTAAATTTACCCTCTTCTAGCTTTGTTGCATATCCTCTTGTTCCTGTGCATCTTTTCTGCTGTAAAATATTTTTTCTCCTTGACCTTATTTAATCCTGTGAGGTATTCATAGGTCTGTATTATGTTCCCCCTCTTCCTCCTCCCTTCTGGTATCACTGTGAAATACCGATAAGACCCTCAGTCTTTGCAGCGTTCTGATTAATGGTGAATTATGACCAGGGACAAGTGATAGAGTAATTAGTAATATCATTTATTACAGTTTTCCCTAAGACAACAGTAAATTGCAGCTTACCGTGCTTGGAGTTCATAGAGATTATCCCAGTTTGTCTGGATAAAAGAAGAACTTACTCCAAAAATGCAATTGCATAACTTATTATACTAGAGATAACAAGGAGGCATATAGTAACTACGTCTCTCCTATTGACATGTAGCTGGTCGAAAGACAATTAGCTCATCCTTGGTTTTGCAACGCAGACAGATATCAGACTTATTAGCTAGAACTGGATTTCTTGGGTACCAGCACAAAGAAAATGCTTAGCTTGAATAAAAGACATATAGATATGTCGGCTAAATACCTGGAACTGGATTATGTGGCCTGTATAAAGCAATACTTACTTTGTTTGGCCCATCTAGGACATACTACAATCATATGTAATAAAAGCATATAATACTATATTACAACCTTAGTTATGGTATTATGGCTGTCATGTGGGGTACCAGAAGGGGGTTGGGCAAGCCAACATAGTCACCCCCCCTTATTACCTGGATAAGGAGGCACCAACTAATATGAGTGTGAGGATAATAGCTGCGTGACAGGGAGACTGCACGAGCTGCATAAAGGTATTTTAATTGGACACGGTGGTATTTAAAAATACAAACAAACTGAAGGATCTCAATATGTACACCCTGGAAGAGGGGTTCTACTATGAAATACTGATATTTACAATCTCGACACTTAGGAGCCCGAGACCAGTATCCCTACGCGGCTCTTACCAGACAGATTAATATCCCAACCACGGAAAGCCCGACAGTGGAATTTGCCAGGACTCAGAGTTGGTTATAATAATTTTGGGGGATGCAGGGGGCTACCACAAACCCCGCAGAAGTCCAGTGTCAGACTTTCCTTGGTCGGGATGTTAATCTGTCAGGTAAGAGCGGTGTCGGGATTGTAAATGTCGGTATTTCATAGTAGAACCTCTCTTCCAGGGTGTACATATTGAGATCTTTCAGTTTATCGTAGGACTTCTGATGCAGCCCCTGCAGTATTTTAGTTGCCCTCCTTTGGACAGCCTCCTTTCTATGTCCTTCTTGAGATGTGATCTCTGGAACTGGACACAGTACTCCAAGTGGGGTCTCACCAAAGATTTATACAGTGGCAACACCACCTCCCTCCTGCTGATGCTATCCCTCTCAGCACTGTCTAGCATCCCACTGGCCCTACCAACTACCTTGCCACACTGTCTCGCCACCTTGAGGTAATCAAATATTACTTCCAGGTCCCTTTCTTGTTTGGTGACTGTCAATACCTCTTCTCCATTTTGTTCTCCACCTCTGGGTTTCTGTGCCCTAGGTGCATTAATTTGCACTTTTTTGCATTGAAACCCAGCTGCCATACCCTTGACCACTCCTCTAGTTTTCACAGGTCTCTCCACTTTCTTTCCACCCCATCTGGAGTGTTTTCCCTATTGCAGCTTTGGTGTCATCCACAAAGAGGCATTCCTTCCCTTCCCGCTTATCAGTGATGCCACTTATAAAGACGTTAAAGAAGACTGGCCCCAGTACTGAGCCCTGAGGCACCCCACTGGTCACCCTCCCTTCCTTCCCGGAGTGAACTCCATTTACCACCACTCTCTGTTGCCTATCGTTAACCAATTTCTTACCCAGTTTACCACCTTAGAACCCACCCTTAAGCTGCCCAGTTTCCTTGTGAGTCTCCTGTGTGGAACTGTGTTGAATGCCTTACTAATATCTATGTAGTCCATGTCCACTGCCCCACCTGGATCTATTTCCCTGGTCACCCAACCAAAGAAATCTATCAGATTTGTTTGACATGACCCCAATATGGATTTGTGCTCCCTTAGGTCTTGTAACCCACAGTCCTTTGCTTTTAGCAGTCACTCCATTAACATCCCCACCACCGATATCCAACTGAGCGGCCTATGAGTTGTTGAATAGGGCTGTTGGGGTGCAGCCAGTACCCCCTCTGAGCTCCCTCAATACCCCTACCTCCCCCCATTGGTCCTTTTGCTTTTATGAGGCCTGTCCACTTCTGCTTCCTCTCTGAAGACTGAACAAAAGTATTTGTTCAGGATTTCTGATTTTTTTTCCTGATCCTCCTCTGCATAGTAACCCCCTTCCTATCTTAACATCACAATCCCTCCCCCTAGTCTTCTTGTAGGTATTCAACGCCAATTTCATGGGCAATTTATGTCATTATCATATGGGATTCTGCCATTTGTATGACTTGTAGTGGTCACAAAAATGGTGGAGTCAGTATCCACCTCCACCCCCCAGAAAACAGATTGAGGGGGGTGAGAATTTAGCCTCCTGTGACAAGTCCCCAAGTTTAGGGCAAAAATGTGCAGAATTGGACAGGTTCTGGCAATTTTATAATCCCTAAGAGGGGAGTCCTGGTGTTTCTCTGACTTAATTTTTTTTCATGTTTTTCAAAACGTGCAAAAACCCCCCCAAAAAAACGAAGTTTGAGAACCAGCAAACAGTGGATGCATGTAGACTTATTGTTTGTTTTTTCCATAGGGATTTTTCCGATAGCTATAACTTAGCCAGTTCTTAGAAGGATGATTAATGTTATGTTTTGTATGCATGACTCGGCTGTGGTGATTTTTTTTTTTTTCAGGCTTAACGGCCCATCCAGTCTGCTCGAGTCTGTTTAATTTTGGGACTGTGATATTGTCAGTCCTGCCTACCTTCCCAGTCTGCTCACTTAGACAACTATTCCCATGTGCCTGTCCCTTCCACTTTTGAACACTCCCACTGTTTCAGTCCAAATGACCTCCGCTGGAAGCTTATGCCAGTCCGACAACACTCTTTCTGTAAAAAGTACATCCTTCTCGACCCCCCCCCCCCACCACCAGTTTCAGAAAGTTACCCTGGTACCTGTTTTACCACTCGCTGTGAACACCTCCCTGCTGTCCATCTTGCTTGTTCTGCAAAGGTAGTTGAACATCTCAATCATGTCACCCCTTTTTCTCCTGTCCTCCAGTGAGTATGTGGTGAGATCCTCCACTTGCTTCTCATATGATGCACCCTGTTGTCCTTGTATCATTTTGGTGGTTCATCTCTGCACAGCTTCTAAATTGTCCCTGTCCTTCCTCCAGTGTGGACTCCAAAACTGCCCACAGAACTCTAAGTGATGTCGATAAACCGGGGATCTATACAGGATGCTGTAGTACCTCTCTGTCTCTCTGTCTCTCTCTGCTAGTGATCCCTTCATGTCCTCCGTTATTAATAGCCCCCTCATGTTGCTTTTCTCTTATGTTCTCTCCCCTACCACTCCGTTCATACTATACTTCATTCTTGTATTCAGGGCCCATATGGCCATTACCTTCCACTTTTCCACATTAAATTTCAGTTGCCACATCCTCAATCAACTCCAGATTTTCTAGATCTTTCTTTATGGCCCTTATTCCCTGCTAAGTGTCCACTCTTCCAGAGACCTTGGTGTCATCTGCAGAGAGTCATCTTTCCCACAGCGACCTCCCCTGCATCACAAACAAGTACATTACAGAGAACAGGCCGTAGAAGAGATCCTTGGAGCACCCTGCTCTTGACTTCCCTTTCCCCTGAGGGTTCTCCATTTAAGATTAAACTTTGGGTCTTCCCCTATCCAATTTTATACCTACTCTTATAATTTTGTCCCGCACCCCCAGGTTACCCAGCTTCTTTATCAGTCTCCCATGTGGGACTGAGTCAAAGGCTATGCTGAAGGCCAGGTGTGAGGCATCAGCTACCTGACCTCTATCCATGGCCTTTGTCGCTCATTCAGAGAGTTCAGTCAGGTTCATTTGGCACAACATCCCATTGGTAAATCCTTGCTGTCTGGTTTTCTGCAGGCCATTGGCCTTCAGGAACTCTAATAATCCTTTCCTTAATTATTGACTCCAGTAGTTGCTCCACTATAGATGTCAGACTGACTGGTCTGTAGTTGCCTGGCTCCTCCTGACACCTTCATTTATGTAGGGTTCCACATTTATTGTCCTCCAGTCCTCTGGTACTTCTGTCTCCAAACAGCAGTTCAGGAGATCCATAAGCAGACTTGCTAGGACCTGCTCCATTTCTCTTAACACCCTCTGGTGCAACCTATCTGGGCCCATTGATTTAGTCACTCTCTGTGTTTAAATATAGTACCAGTTGATGGTTTGAATTTACCCCCTTCCCTGGAATTTGCATACCCATTATGTTTTGCACTGGGTTTTAGGCTTTAGAATGAATACGTGCTGCTTGGAGGGATTTACAGGAAACAAAAAATTACAAATTGAATATAGAAATATACATCTAACTCTTAAGGAGTCCGACTCAAGTGCAGAGAGATTTTCGCTGACAGTGTACGGTACTTGTAGGAGTAGCTAACTTTTATCAGTATTGATAACTGAGAATGACATAGCGATTTGCCAGTTTCTTCTGAGAGTCCCAGTATAAGTTAAGGATTTATATATGCACTACATGGCTAATGTAGTCTGGAACCCAGGTTTATCGTACAAGGCATAAAACAAGCGGGTTCGTGTTGCAATTTGTGATGCAAAAAACATGGCGATGCAAAAAACATGGCGATTGCTAATCAGTTACATTTTTGATAAGCTGCACATGCTAATCAATTTTGTGAACCAGCCTGTGCTTCAGATGGCTGCTGGCTGGTATTTTTCTATTGTTTGTTTCCTCTCCCAGACTCCGTGACATCCCCCAGTTTCTGTACTGACCCTGCCTGGAAATTGCTTTTTTTTTTTTTTCCCTGCCCTGGCTCCCTTCATCCAATCCAGGGGCGCTGGAGGAAGAGTACGTGGGAAAGAAACTAAATGGGACCGGCGAGATGGAGCAGTGCTGCACTAGATGAAAGAGGAACATCATGAGCTCGGCTGAGTGTGTCCAGTCATTGCCCAAAGATGGTGTGCCGCGATTGCGATGACATGGTCCAGTGCTGGCCCCTGAGCTGCCCCATAAATAGGCAACCTTGCAGTGCATGTTGGAGCAAATACAGAGGCAGGAAAATCAGTCACCAGGCTGGGTGCTTGGAGCAAATACAGAGGTACTGTCTACCTTTGGCTTCCTTCTGCAGCTAGGCCAGGGTTTCATGGCAGGTTGATGGGGGGGGGTCCATGCTGCACCTCTGTAGTGAATATCAGTGGGTAAGAAAAAGAGACAAAACTGTGAAAAATATATATATCTTTGTTTGTTTGTGCATCAAGTGTGTGTGCAGAGGGGGTGCACATTGAACTGCTGTGCAAAGAAAAAACTGTGACTCACTGAAACTTGACAGTAAATGATAGAGATGGGGAGAGGGGTTGAACTGTTGAGTACCTTGCACAGCAGCAGAGAGGGGGCTCTTAGTTGCCCTGAAAGGTTGGTTTGGTTCCAGCTGGGGGAAAATGAATTACCCTGCTGCATTGGTGCAGAGAAAAAAGACAGGGACCTGAAGTGCTGCAGCAGAAAATGGAGCTTAAGTATTTCTGTTTGTTTTGTTTTTTTCTTCTTTGTTGTGTGGATGGATTAAAGTGAAGCACCTTACAGATGAAGGAAGACTAGTAGAAGTGTTGGGTGTTGGTGCATATAAAATTGCAAGTGTGGAGGCTGGGGGGGGGGAAGAGACTTTGGGTGCTGTGTACCCTGGTGTGCAGTGCTGTGTGGCCCTCTGTCTTGGACTCAGACTTAACTCCCACGTAGTTCTGATTCATCCCATTTTCTTTCTCTGCTACAGCGATGGAGAGGTAAGTAGGTAAAATAAGTAGAAAGCTGACTCAAAATACTGTCTGATATGCTTATTTTACTGTTACATAGCAGCTACCATCGGTTTTGATATACTACAGTTAAAATTCATTTTAAAAAACTCCTCAAAACTGATCGATTGCTATTGCTAATCAGTTTTGTAATTTGATTAGCAAATCTGCTAATCCACTTTCCAACACTAATTTATGCCTGGTCATAGCCGGTGGCTTCGCACGAAGAGGAGAAAGTTCCAGGGACAAGGTGTCCTCACCTTGAATCTTAAGTAACTTAATTTCTTTGGATCCAGAAGCAAATGATTTGATACCTTTTATTGGGCCCAACATTGATGTAACAAAATGAACAAAGTGCTTTAGCTTTCAGACCAACAAGTCCTTCATCAGAAGCTTAATGACACTTTTTTTTTTTTTTTTTGAAAATCCCATACTTTTAACACCCAGATCATGCAGAAAAAAAACCGGAGAAAATTCCCATTGGTTCAAAATACTCATTTAAAAAAATACAGAAGACAATGTCGGAGAACCTGAATAGTACCATTTCGCCTTCAGCTGAAGGGGCCTCAAGGTCATATGTGCTTAGGGCATAACAGCATGTAAGGAGACACTGCACATAAATTAAAATGACTTAGAGATACATCCAGAATAAGATAACTACTACTCGCTGTTACATCTAGATTGGTCCAATAAAAGGTATCAAATCATTTGCTTCTGAATCTGTTCTTACAAGGACCAGTACATCAGAGACTAAATCTGTATGTCAGCATGGTTAATTTCTTTAAGGAATTCTTGTACCTAGTGGTGTTGGGCAGCCTGGTTTCACTTTCACGTAGATCTGTGGAACAACTCAGTCCCGGGGCTTTAGTTAAGCCGACTTGCACTCAGCTGTGCTGGGCAGCCTGGGTTCACGTTGAGCTGTGGAACAAGGACTCATCCCCTGTGACTCTAGTTACATGGTCCTTAATTTCAGTATTCACTGGGGAAAGTCAGAGTCTTCCTGGAATATTTATTTATTTATTTAGAGTTTCGGATTACAACCTTTGAGCCGAAATGGCTCTTTTTCAAAGGCTGCAAGTCATATAAAAACATTGGATTATATGGTGCACAGTGGAAAAAGATAATGCAAAGACAGCAGTTGATCACTGACAATCAACAACTATTAAGTGATACTAATGGAGGATAACAGTTTAGATAATGGTTCTAAAGTGCTGAAGTGGATTGTAGCAGTACTAGAATAGTGCGGTACACTGATTAAGCAGACTGAGAAAGTGCATTTAAGTTACAGAGGCTTGAGAAAAAGCTAATACAGCCAGAGGAGGCATTGTCAAATATTTCATCAGGGGTGCACAGCAAGTAAGGTGAGGAATAGAGGGGGTTGGAGGTGTGTGCTTCCTGAGATTGGGGAGGGGAGGTTAAGAGAGAGGTTGGGGGTGATTCCTGGGAGTGGCAGGTCAGGACAGAGGTTGGAGGTGGTGATTCTTGGGATGGGGGGTGAGGAGAGAGGTTGGAGGGGGAGTTCCCGGATTGTGGAGGGGAGGAAGGAGACAGGTTTAGGGGGGAGGTGAATTAAGGTACAGTAATTGGGGAGGCCAGAGCAAGCTAGGGATCACTTACAACAGTGACCTAGGATTAATGGGAGCAGTCACAGTAGTTTCCAGGTGAAAGGCAGGAACGAAGAACCTTTTTAAATTGGCCAGGTCTGTTAATTTCCTGGAGGGTTACTGGGGAGGTCATTTTTCCACTTGGGACCACAGAATGCTAGTGATCTTTGGGCAAACGTGGCATGCATAAGAGGCACCTGTAGCACTCCCTTTGCTGCTCTCCTAGTGTTCTTAGGGGTTTGAAGCAGGTTGAAAAAGATTGGTGGTGGATTCAGGTGTTTGTTCAAGGAGCTATTTCTTTCCTAACACAGAGGCCTTGAATTTTTATCTTTGTTGCAGTGGGAGCCACCTTGCCTTTTTATATGTAGTGAGCACGTGTGGGTTGTGTAGTCCATTCCCAGAGCCAGTCTACAGGCCTTATTTAGGAGGATTTTGATCCTCTTCAACGCAGTATCCATGCTTGCCCCATAGATCACCAACTCATAATCTATAATGGGTAGAACTGAGCTGCAGGTGACAAGTTTCAAGGCTTCTGCTGTCATTGCCTGTCTGTGGCGGTACAGTACTCTAATTTGGTGTTGGCAGATTTAATGATGTGTTCGATATGCGAGGTGAAGGTCAGGGTATCATCAATATGTATTCCCAAATACTTACAAGTGGACACTTGCTCAATTGTTTCACCCTTGTAGCTCTTGATTAACAGAGGCCCATATTTTTTCTTGTTAAAGGAAATGTGAATAGCATGTCCTTGTTTTTTTTATGGTTAAGCAGGAGCCTTTTCTGCTGAAACCATGATTCCAGTCTTTGGAAGTTGTGTTGGAGACCAGAGGTGATTTTTGACCGTTCCTTACCAGGTACCAAGATTACGGCAACATCGGCGTAGAGTACCATGTGAGCTGGGCAGGCAGTAGGGGGGGAATTTATGAATAGACTAAATAGTAAAGAGCCTAGTATGGATCTTTGGGGTACACCGAGAGTTATTTCCCTAGGTTTGGACAGTTGTCCGCAGATTCTCACGCATTGCATTCTACATGAGAGATAGCTTGCGAACCAGGCAACCGTGTCTGGAGATAGGCCGAAGGCGACCAGATTTTTAAGGAGTTGATGGTTGACTGTGTCAAACGCCTTTGTTAGATCTATAAAGATAGATTTCACTGCCATTCCTGTATCCTTCATGTCGTGCAGCAGACCAGAGAAGTCAACAAGGGCGGTTAGAGTACTGTGCGTTTTTTTGGAAGCCATGTTGTGAATATAGAAGATTGTGCTTATCAAACTGTTCAGCTAATTGGTCCAAAACAATCCTTTCTAGTGCTTTAGATGGGGTGGTAGAATGCATATCGGCCTGTAGTTGGTTAGGCTAGTTCTGGCACCGTTCTTGAAGACGGGTCACAAGTGCATATTTCCACTTGTCAGGGAAGACTCCAATACGAAGTGATTTGTTGAAAATTTTTGTAAGTGGCAGGGATACCTCATCCAATTCAAGGGCTAACATCTCCATATCTGTTTGATTGCTTTCCATCCTTGTCTTACCTAGTAACCCTCTTTACATATTTAAGGGTGTCTGTTCTATTGATTTGTTTAAAATAGAAAGGTGGGGTCTTGTTTGCATGAGGGGACATGGTGTGATTGGGAGGCTGTCCGTGTGGTGTGGAGGTCAGATAGTTGCTTGGTAATAGGGTGCTAAGGTCAGTGAATGCAGAGTTGGAAGCGTTGGCAATGTCTCTAGGCTCATGCAGTGTGCTTGATGCTGTAATAATCAAGTCCGGTAGAAATTTGGAATCCTTTCCTTTAAGGGATTTCACTGCATTCCAGAAGTCCCTACCATTATTCCACGTCCTGCCCAGGAGTTCTTTGTAGTATCCAGATTTGGCCTTGCAGATTAGGTATGTGCATCTGTTTCTGGCTGCATTATAGGCACTGAGATTGGCTTGCTTACCACTGGCTTTAGCTTTATGCCATAGATTGTCCCTGTAGCGCACAAGCTGTAGGAGAGATCCACTGAGCCATGGAGTTGGATTATGTTTGCTATTCTTGATCCTGATGGGGGCAAACATGTCACATGCGGTAGTGAAGTAAAAGCAGAAATATTCCAGGGCTTGGTTAACATCCTGGGCCATGTCTAGCACTGTCCAGTCAGTCTGCCTTAGGTAATGCTTAAACGATTTTAACCGACCTTTCTTAGATGGCGGTCTTTAGTGAGCTGCAGTGTGTGCTTGGTAAACCTGTTTGACTATGAGAACATCACCGGGGAGTGGTCACTTAGGGTATCTGGGAGTACTGATACCCTGATGATATGCTCTGGGTAGGGTGAGCACCCAGTCTATTAGTGTGCTTGTGCCCATTTTGTAGTTTTGCCTCAAAGCTTGTGTTACCATTTGGATGAAATTGAGGCCCAAGATTTGATCTTTAGCGGCGTCTGTGTCATTGGATAGCCAGTTTGTGTTGAAATCTACAGCCACAATTTGTTCCCAATTCTGCTTGTTTCCTTTGACTGTCGATGAACTGGACTAGCCCAGTGGTTTGCTTGCTTGGAGGTATGTAAACTGTGGAAAGCACTAGCATCTTGTTTTGCAGGCTGATGGTGAATATTTGCATTTCACTAGCGCGTAGACTATTGGGAAGAACCTGCCCCTTGCTAATGTTGCGGAGGTAGACCAGGTAGCCCACTCTCCATTTGGAAAGCCTGTCTTGATGGTAGGTGGAGTAGCACCCTAAGGATATAGCGGCATCCGGTGTTTTAGGGGAGAGCCCGTTTTATCTTGGGATAGTTAACCAGCAGCTAATGAATCCGTGCTGGGGCTTGTCTGGGCATCAGTGCTGGGTTTCCGTGATCTCAGGAACTACAGCTGATATTGTTTTTTAAGATTGGACGACCATGCCAGGTCAGTTTTCACTCCTTGTTTTGTGCTTTGGCATCTTGGCCTACTGTTGTAAGAATTTTGCAGAGCAAGAATTGCGTAAGCTTGAGGTATGTTAAATAGAATAATTTTGGCTTGGGATTTGCGGTATTCATAGAATCAGAAATGTTAAGTGCATTTCTTGGAGAACAGAAACATCAGAAGGTGATGTGGCTTCAGCTCTGTAATCCAGATTCTTGGTGAACAGGAATACGTGACAGCAGGAAGACAAACTCCAGTTTATGTGTAAGTAGGCTGCCACTCTAAGGCCTCCTGTGGTCTTCAGGAAAAGTACAGTCATCTGTTTCAGATAAGTCACTGTAGAGTTGTACAAGAGGCTACAGAGCTTTTCTAAACATATTCCACAAAACAGTCTGGTCTGCTTCTTCATTATTCAGCTGAGTTGGCCTTCGGGCATTTAGTATGAATGAATGAATGAATACTTTATTTTTAAAAAGCGCCTTTCCAAAACCAAGATGCTTTTACAACAAATCAATACATAAAATTAAAACAACATCCTAAAATCAATCAAAAAGTATATTTAAAAATCTGAATATGCCAGACTAAACAAATTCGTCTTTAGGGCTAACTTAAAACTTTGGACAGTCAGGCAATCTGTCGCCCAATGAGGTAGAGAATTCCACAGGGTTGGGGCAAAAAACTAAATGATCTTGCCCCAGATGTCTGTAAACGAACCCTGCCAATCTCTAGCAATCCCTCATCGGTGGATCGGAGCCGACGGGAAGGACAGTAGGGACAAAGAAGATCTTGCAGGTAACTAGGTCCCTGATTGTGTAGGGCCTTATAGGTCAGAAGACCGACCTTGAAGGTAATCTGTCACTGTATTGGCAGCCAGTGCAGTCCATGGAGGACAAGCATTATATGACTGGTCCTTGACGTACCAGTCAAAAGCCTGGCCGTCGCATTCTGCACTAACTGCAAGCGGCGGATATCCACCCTGGTAGCCCTAGGTACAGGGCGTTGCAGTAGTCCAAGCGGGAGGTAACGAAGGAGCGGACCAACGTTGGAAGGTCATCAGCAGGAACCAGATGCTTCACTTGGGCTATATTCCTCAGATGGTAAAAGGAAGTTTTGACAACAGCTGACACCTGATGTTTAATGGTCAGACAGTCATCAAATAAAACACCCAAGTTCCGCACCCAGTCTGAGGTCGCCAACTGGGTCCCCCCAAGCCAAAGACCTGAAGGTGACCCAGTCAGCAAACCCGCCCCCCGGTGACCTGGGTCCACAACCAACACCTCAGTTTTTTCGGGGTTTAACCGCAACCAGCTCACAGTCATCCAGTCCTGAATCTCGGTGAGACAGTTGTTGAAGACCGAGACAGCATCACCCTGGTCGGGCACGAAGGACATGTACAGCTGAGTATCATCTGCATAGCAGTGAAAACTCAAGCTGTACCGCCTAATAATCACTCCCAACTGCAGCATATGTACTGCAAATAACTTGGGTGCCAGAATAGAGCCCTGTGGCACCCCAGAGGATAGGGGGAGTGATGCTGAGGAAAAATCCCAGACACCACCCACTGATTCCTACCCTTGAGGAATGATCGAAACCAACTGAGAACTGAGCCAGATAGTCCACCGATAAACCGCAGGCGCTCCAAAAGCACTCCATGGTCAACGGTATCAAATGCCGCAAAGAGATCAAGAAGGACCAAGATGGAACGAGTCTTTCGGTCTCTCGCTATTAGGTCATTTAGTACCCAAACAAGGGCTGTCTCGGTACTATGTCTCTTCCTAAATCCGGACTGGAGAGAATCATAGACATTGTGGCTGGTCAGATGATCGTCCAGCTGCAACGCGACTGCCTTCTCAATAACCTTACCCACAAAAGGTAGGTTAGAGACAGGCCTGAAGTTAGCCAGACATTCCGAGTCCAAGGAGGGCTTTTTAAGAAGAGGCCTAATCACGGCTTCCTTCAGGGGGTCAGGAAAGATCCCCTTCTCCAATGACAACCAGACTATCTTGGCAAGGATCGGGCCAATTTTATCCACACATCCTACTAAGAAGTGGGTGGGGCCCGGGTCAATATTCAGTGTCAGTATTCAGCTGAGTTGGCCTTCGGTCATTTAGTAGAATATGCTGTCAAAGGTAAATCGTTTTGTCCTTGTGGTTATGTATGTTAGACAGTATTCTCCCCCTCCTTATATAGGATGGGCCTGTTTGTTAGAACCCATATGTAATAACTTTCTCCACTGACAACATTAAGCAATTCAGAAAGAAGAAATTCCTTCATGCATAACCATTATTCCCTTTTCTGTTGGCTCCAACATTGGCAGTGGGGCTACTCCCTGGAGCTAGTGGGTCATTGGAGAATGTTGTCTGACACATATATATATAAAAACACACACGCACACATACATATACGTACATATTATGTTTAGGTAGCTAGATATTTGGTAAAGGATTGATTCTCTGATCGGATTTACATGTAATCTCTGGAGGTAGGCTGCAAAATATATACATACAAAAGTATTTCTGGGCCACTTGTGTGGAGGATGATATACTCTTTGAATCTCTAAGTTGGTACCATCGGGGAGGCGCAGTATCTGGGGAGCCACAATGCCAGAAAGGTCATACCATCAGGGAGCAAGCAGCAAGAAGGCCTCGATGCTGCTCCACTCCCCACTGCTCTATGTTGGTTACAGCGTTCTATGGCATTCAGAGTTTTAGTTTTGTCTTGCAAGTACTGAATTTAAATTTATGTGAGAAATGGGAGGGCTTGCCCGAGGTTCAATGTGGGGAATAGCTCCTCCCACAACCTCTACATAAGCCCTCCTCTAACACACCTCCCTTGCTTAGGGAGTGTGTTTTCCTGGGCTCTGTGGCTCATGTGGCTGTGCCTGTCCATGCTTCCTTCTGCCTGGTTCTTTTTTGTCTTGCTGTTTTCCCATTCCCCTTTCCCCTTCCCTCCCTGTGTCCTGTGTCTCCCTTTCCTGCTGTGGTGGCTTGTCTCCCCGGCCGCCTCCTGGCTTCTTTCCGCTCCCTCCTCATTGTCTGGGGGTTTCCCTGGTCCTTTCTCCTTGTTCTAGTGGGTAGCCATCTGGGAACAAGTGACCACCAAACAGTGTGGTTCACGATAAACTTAGCTGTAGAGTCAAGCCACACAAAGTGAAGGTACTGGACTTCAGGAGGGCTGATTTTGTCAAAATGGGAGAGTGCCTCAGAAAAGCACTAGCAAACAGGCAAGAAGGTGGGGTGGAGCAACAATGGGGAAACGTCAAACCACCATCACAGAGGCTGCACACCTTTGTGTGAAGCAAATAAACAAAACGAAAGAAAAAACCACTATGGTTCTCAAAAGAAGTGGCGGGGAGGGTAAGGGAGAAAAAGATAGCATTCAGGAAGTATAAGGAAACACAGAAGGAACAGGACAGAGAACTGTATCAGTTAAAGCAGAAGGAAGCGGGTAAGGCAGTCAGAATAGCAAAGGCCCAAATTGAGGTAAAGATAGCCAGCTCAGTTAAGAAGGGGGGATAAACCCTTTTATAGGTACATAAGGGAGCAAAGAAAGACTAAGGCAGGGATACTGAGGCTGAACAAAGAGGAAGGTGGTTGGGCAGAGAGCGACAGTGAAAAAGCAGGGATACTGAACGAATACAGTCCCAGTGGGACAGTTCCCCAAATTACCACAGTTCTAGGTGAAAAACTAGAATTTGTTACAAAATTCAAGTATCTGGGAGTTTGGATAGACCAAAGACTCTCCTTCATTGAACATATCGAGGACTTGCTAAAGCGACTTGACAAAGGCTTGGACTGTTTTTAGAATCAGCCAATTTCTCACCAGAGATGCCAAGAAACAACTGGTCCAATCCATTTTCCTATCATTGGTTGATTCGCTGACTTCCTCTACAGCCAATGCCCCAACTCTTACATGGCTAAACTGGACACACTCTACCATCGAGCACTAAGGTTTATAGCAGGACTCCCTTGACACACATCACTGCACCCTATATGCGGCAGTGGGATGGACATCACTAAAGTTCAGGCGCCACAAGCGCGCTCTCTGGACCTATAGAGCCATCTCTAATAAGCTGCCTTACTATATCTCCTGCTGTCTTCCCTGAGTATAATTGGAAATACTGCGTTAAGTTACTCAGCTATTACACTTAAATGCCAAAAGCAAAATCCCGCTTGGCAGGAGCAGCCATAAGCTTCGTGCTACCTACCTTATGGAACGATCTACAAAAACCCTCAAATTAAGCACTCTAATCGGTATAAATGCTTTCAAGCTGCTTTATTTCCATTACAATCAGAGAAGTATGTAACTGCTTCACCCTCAGACCAATGCGGTGTCTGCACTGGTATATAACGCCTAGACCCAATTTTAAGTACTGACCCCCCAGCTTGCTCCTCACCAGCCTAATTGTTCTCTCTCTTATCCCCCTGTCTTATCAACACTAGGCCCATCCATCCCCTTATTCTTCCTTTCCCAACCTCGGATGAGGCTCACTACCCTGGGTTGTGACATCCTACCATGCCCCGTACTTTATAGCATTCAATCCCGGGGCTCACACATACTCCTTTTCTCCATCCAGCTTTACCAACTCCTTTCTGTGCACCGTGCCCTCCTAGCCTTTCTCCCCCTACTTCCCTCCCTCTCTTCCCCCCTACCTTCACCTCTACCTGGTGTATATTTTTATTTTTTTCTTCCGTTACTTCCTCCTGCAACCTTAGATAACCTGCTTTATCTTCCTATAGACACTTCTATGTATGTAAATACCGTGTAATCTGTACAATATCTGTATAATTCTATGTACATATGAACTTCTTTTTCTTCCTCTCTGTAAAGAGTATTGCCTTGTAAATACCTGTGTTGACCTGTATATACAATTGTTCATGCTCCACCCAGGTCCATCTTGCAAATGAGCTTCTGCTCAACGATGAACGCCTGGTTAAATAAAGACTTGATTGATTGATTGATTGATTGATTGATTGAATACTTCTGTTTAGTATTCACAGTGGAAAAGCAGGGGGGAAATACCTAATCTGGTCAATAGAAGCACTCTGGATAGGGGGATTGATATCAGTCCTTTCACAGAAGAAAGGGTTCTGAAATAACTCTTAAAACTGAAGGTGGATAAAGCAATGGTGTCTGATGGGATTCACCCCAGAATTCTAAAAGAACTAAGGGAAGAACTAGTAACACCACTGACTACCCTTTTTAATAAATCATGGGAGGATGGGGTGGTAGCTGAGGACTGGAGGAGGGCGGATGTGATTTCCCCTTCACAAAAGTGGGAGCAAGACAGAGGCAGCAAACTACAGACCTGTCAGTTTGACCTCAGTGGTAGGGGAAAATGATGGAATCACTTCTGAAGGAAAGAATTGTTGAGTACCTAGAGGCCAGTGGGGCATAGGACCCAAGGCAGCATGGATTCACAGCGGGAAGGTCATATCAGACAAATCTAATTGATTTCTTTGACTGGGTGACCAAAGCAGTAGACCAGGGAGGGGCTGTGGACATGGTCTACCTAGACTTTAGCAAGGCATGTGACACAGTCCCGCACAAAAGATTATTAAACAAGTTAGCCAGCCTGGGAGTGGGTCCCAGGGTGGCAGCCTGGGTAAAACACTGGCTGGACAACAGGACACAGCGGGTAATAGTAAATGGAGTCCACAGTGAAGAAAGGAGGGTTACTAGTGGGGTACCGCAGGGTTCAGTACTGGGGCTGGTCCTTTTTAATGTCTTTATAAGTGACATTGCAGAGGGACTGGAAGGGAAAATACGTCTCTTTGCAGATGACACAAAGATCTGCAACAGGGTTGATACACATGGTGGGGTGGAAAGGATGAAAAGGGACTTGGCAAGGTTGGAGGAATGGTCAAATGTATGGCGGCTTACATTCAGTGCAAAGAAGTACAAAGTAATGCACCTGGGAAACAAAAACCAGGGAAGAGTACACAGTGGGGTGAGATACTGACAACAACTAAAATGGAAAGGGACCTGGGGGTAGTCATATCAGATGACCTAAAGGTGGGCCAGCAATGTGAGAAGGCAGTAAGGAGGGCTGGGGGATACTGGGATGCATAGGGAGAGGCATCACCAGTAGAAAACAGGAAGTAGTTGGCCCTCTGTACAGACAGTTGGTAAGACCACATCTGGAGTACTATGTACAGTTCTGGAGACCCCATCTCTGCAAAGACATAGACAGGGTGGAGGCTGTCCAGAGGAGGGCAACCAAAATGATGCAGGGTCTGCATCAGAAGACTTATGAAGAAAGACTAAAGGAACTAAAGATGTATAGCCTCGAGGAAAGGAAGGAAAGGGGGGGCATGATAGAAACTTTCAAATACCTCAAGGGAATCAACAAAGTCCAAGAGGGTAGCATCTTTCAGAAAAAGAGATGTGCAAAAACAAGGGGGCACAATTTGAAGATAGAGGGGGGACGGTTCAGAGGTAATGTGAGGACGTATTTCTTCACAGAGAGGGTTGTGGATACGTGGAACAGCCTTCCTGAGGAAGTCGTAGAGTCAAAAACATTGGGGGAATTCAAGAATGCATGGGACAGACATAAAGCAGTTCTAGTGGGGGGGTAGAAGGAAGTAGACTGTTGATTAACTAGGGTCTGCAGCTTATCTGTTAGGTAGGGAAATGAGCAGACTAGATGGGTCAATCGGTCCTTATCTGCCATCAAATTCTATGTTTCTATGTTCCTTTTGGGCATTTATTCATTGTGCACTGTAGACACTTGCGGGCATTCCCCGCTCCGTCTCTCTCTTTCCATCTGGCTTCGCTTTCTGTGCGAGCCCCTCTGTTTCCCGAATGCCTCGCATGACCCTCGTCAGCTAGAACGACTCTTGCTGCTGCGACTCATCGTATCTTCCATAACGTATGCACGCCCAACCTTTCCGTATCCCCTGGACTTACTTCCCTGATCTAGTACAGTGTTCGTCCTTCATCTTCTCTGCAGTTTGGACCTCCGCTTGCCTATGGCTCTGCTCTTTAGCGTTGGGTGTTTCCCTGGCTCCTCTTCGCTACCGACTCCCTAGCAGACCTGTTCATCCTGCTGCATACTCAGCTACTAGCTACTGCCTACCCCGTTGAGCTACTTCATTTCTGACGGCTTACACACTTAGAGTTCTACCTCTCCTATGACCTTGCCAAACATTGGATTGCACATACCAAACAGTCTGCTGGTGAGTACAGAGAACCAGGCACTCCAGCTTTTGAATCGCTCTGATGCTTTTACAGATGGCAGCACTGGTCTGTCTTTGCCCTTTAAAACACAAAGAATGTGCATTTACATTATTATTTTTTTTACAGGCAATTAGAGATTGAATTACAATTTGTACTGTCTTGCCCCTGAAAGAGCCACATACTCTGTGCCGACAAGACCAGCAGCTTTCCTGTTATTCAGAGTATGTGAATGGTGGGGTTTGAGCCTATTTATTAACTTACCTGGAGTTTACCCGTTCAGTTGCCTTCCTCTCCACAGGACCTCTGCCAGCTGTAGCAACATTTCCAGCTCTCCCCAAGCTCGGGTCTTAGGGAATCCATACCTCAGGCCTTTTGCCTCTCAGCAGCGCTGTTTCTGTTCCTTTTCCAGTAGCCTCCACCAGTTGCATAGGACCTTCTGGGGTACGAATCTTACACTGGCTGTATGGCTGAACTCCGCTCCAGCTTATCTCTGCTACCTTACAGCACAGTGATTTGTTTCTCTATCTCGCTACCTCAGTCCTCCCCTGTTATACATTGTCATTCCCCACTGTACGCTTCAGTGCGCCATACCCATCTACTACTGCTGTCTGTAATTACCATACTCACCACATTATGTATATTTCATTCCTTTTATTGCTACTATATCTACAGATTCTAATGCTATCCAGTACTTCATTATCCTATTCCTGCTTCCTATACTGCATCTCCTCTCTTTCTCTGCAGCAGCGTTGTGCCTTCGCCAGCCCATACCAGCAGTACTCTGGACTTCATCCCCAACTCGTGCCTTATGAGGTGCTGAGTGAAGGTGTGCTTCTCCTGTCTACTGGGGATGGGATTCCATTCCTAATTAATTCCTAATTCCTAATCTCAAGCAAGTAGCTACTTCTGTCACTTTCTCAGAAGTACTACTCACAGAGGTAGTGAGAGACAGGGAGTGCATGCACCAGGAACTTTAACTCATGGTTGAAGAACTGGTGCTGTGGAGGAAGGGTTTGGATTCATTGGTGACTGGGGACCCACCTGGAGGGATGGAGGTTTGTTCAAGCCTGACAGCCTGCATCCATCCTGGAGGGGAATCCAGGCACTTGATGATAAGTTTAAATGATACATTGACAAGCATTTAAACTAGCAAAGGGGGGTGGCAGGCCAGCAAGGAGGGTACCTACTTGCTCACCCCCCACAGCTAGCAGTGGAACCAGTGAACCAGAGGAGTGGCTATCTCTGCAAAGTAGTGTGCAAAAGATGGAGATTAGTGTCCAAGAGGTGGATAGGCAGAAAAGGGGCAAACTTCAGCAGAAGGGCAGACAGCAAGGAGAACCAGGGATAAGAACAACCAAGGAAGGGGCTGGAGTAGAACAGTGAAACAGTCTAGGGAGGTCAAATCATGGAAAGCCATGTGTGCAAATGCCAGGAGCCTTAGCAACAAGATGGAAGATCTGGAGGCTGTCATGATGCAGTCAGACCTGGACATTGTGGCCATCACTGAAACCTGGTGTAATGATAACCACGACTGGGAGATGGCCATACCTGGCTACAACATATTCAGAAGAGACAGAGCAGGCAGGAAGGGAGGAGGAGTGGCACTGTATGTGAAAAATGACATAAGGGCCACAGAGATCCAGGAGGAACAAAATGGGGAGAGATACTGTGGGTTAAGCTGGAAAGGAAAATGGGGACAGCTATCCGCACGACAGGTGTGGTCTATAGACCACCAGCCCAGGAGGAAGAAACAGATAGGAGTTGATGCTAGCCATCCAAAGGATGGCAGACAAGAGTGAGTAGTACTGGTTGGAGACTTCAATATTCCATATGTGGACTGGAGCTTCCCAGCAGCAGCATCAACTAGGAGCAAATTTATCCTGGACTCCCTTCAGGGTGCCTTCCTCAAGCAACTGGTCATGGAACCAACTCGGCAGAAGGCAATACTGGACCTTGTGCTCACAAACAGGGACAGTGTGATGGGGGTAACAGTGGGGAGCACCTGGGGAACAGTGACCACCAGTCATTGTGGTTTGAAATCACAGAAGGAGCAGAACCAAACCACACAAAACATGTATCCTGGATTTTAGGGGGACAGACTTTGGGAAAATGGGGAGATACTTGAAAGAGGCATTAAGGGGAATGGGACAGGAATCAGGGGTTGAGGAACAGTGGGCAGTATTTAAAATGGGGATTACAAGAACAACAGAATTATGCATTAAGCAGGTTAGGAAAATGAAAAGGAAGAGGAGACCATTATGGTTTTCCAAAGTGGTAGCAAAGAAAGTGAAAGCCAAAAAGATTGCATTCAGGCAATACAAATAGACACAGACAGAAGGGGATAGGAAGAAGTACCAGGAGAAGCAAAGGGAGGCAGGGAGGTCAGTAAGAGAAGCCAAAGCTCAAACAGAACACATTGCAAAATCAGTGGGTAGAGGGGACAAAACCTTTTACAGGTACATAAGTGAAAAAAGAAAGACAAAGGGAGGGATAGTGAGACTGAAGGGGGAGGATGGGGGCAGCATGGAGGATGACAACAGTAAAGCTGACATATTGAACAGGTATTTCTGCTCAGTCTTTACTGAGGAAGAGGAGGGTAATGGGTCTGAAGGGAGTACAAGGGGTGAGAATGGTGCAGAAATGGACACAAGTCCCTTTACATGAGAAAGGGTCCTGAAGGAACTGGAAGCAATAAGAGTTGATAAAGCAATGGGGCCAGATGGGGTGCACCCCAGGGTCCTTAAAGAACCAAGAGAGGTGGTGGCTGAACCTCTGGCTATACTGTTTAGCCGATCACTGGAAACAGGGGTGGTACCCAAAGACTGGAGGACAGCAGATGTAGTCCCCTTATACAAAAGCGGGAACAAAGAGGAAGCAGGGAACTACAGACCAGTCAGCCTCACCTCGCTAGTGGGGAAGATCATGGAAGCACTACTGAAGGAGAGATTGGTGGAACATCTGGTTGTCAGTGGACTACAGGACCCAAGCAGCATGGTTTCACCAGGGGAGGTCATGTCAGACCAACCTCATTGAATTTTTGACTGGGTGACTAGGGAGGTGGATCAGGGAGAGCAGTGGACATGGCCTATCTGGACTTCAGCAAGGCCTTTGACACTGTGCCACATAGAGACTATTACACAAACTGGGGAATATGGGTGTGGGCAGGACAGTAGTGTGGTGGGTAGGTAACTGGCTGGGTGGCAGGACATAGAGGGTGGTGGTAAATGGCTGTCACTCCACAGAGGGAAGAGTGACAAGTAGGGTACCACAGGGATCAGTGCTGGGACCGGTCCTATTCAACATCTTCATCAGTGACATTGCACAGGACCTAGAAGACAGAATTTCACTGTTCGCTGATGACACAAAGCTCTGTAACAGAGCAGACACACCAGAGGGTGTAGACAGAATGAGAAGGGACCTGCAGAAACTTGAAGAATGGTCAGGGGTTTGGCAGTTGAAATTCAATGCAAAGAAGTGCAAGATAATGCATATGGGACACAAAAACCCTGGCACAATATATCAGTTGGTGGGTGAGGATATAGCATGCACCAAGCAGGAAAGGGATCTTGGGGTTATCATCTCTGATGACCTCAAGGTAGGGAAACAGTGTGACAAGGCAGCAGGTAAAGCAAATAGGATGCTGGGATGTATAGGCAGGGGCATCACCAGCAGGAAAAGGGAGGTCATAATTCCGCTATACAAGACACTAGTGAAGCCCCACCTGGAGTACAGTGTACAGTTCTGGAGACCATACCTACGTAAGGACATAGGGTAGAGAAGGTTCAGAGGAGGGCAACAAAGATGGTGCATGGATTGCATCACAATCCTATGAAGACAGGTTGAAGGAACTGAACATGTACTCCCTGGAGGAGAGGAGGGAGACAGGGGATATGATAGAGACATACAGGTATCTTACAGGGAGGAACAGGGTGCAGGAATACACTATTTTTAAGCGAAAAAGATGTTCCAGGACTAGAGGGCATGGTATGAAGTTGGAGGGAGGACGATTCAGAGGAAACTTGAGGAAGAATTTCTTCACAGAACGGGTGGTGGACAAGTGGAACACCCTGCCAGAGGAAGTGGTGGGGGCTGAAACAATCACGGGATTTAAGAATGCATGGGATATACATAAAGGAATTCTGGAGGTCAGGGGTAAGGGGCAACAGACTTCTAGGAAAACATAAATTGAACTTACAAGCTCAAATGGGCAGACTGGGTGGGCCATAGGCCCTTATCTGCCGACACTGTCTATGTATCTAATACTACCTCCTGCTCACCCCTTGACATCCTCCATCCCTAGCTGTGCTTAGCAGCATTGAGCGCAGGTTAGCGTGCCCCGACTACCAGGGATGGGAGCCATGTCTGTCTTCTACAGATTGTTAGCATACCTTCTCTAACTCCTACCAGTTGCCGCTTCCCTTTGGGAACGGAACTCTCACACTCTACATACCCTCATCTTGCTACTTATGCTGCTTCAGATCGCTACCATCCATCTCCGCCGTCCCTAACGGTTGCTTGAGTCTACAGTCTACTGCTTCATCTTATAGGTTCTCAGCCTGGTATCCGGCTGCCACTCCCTTCGAGAACAGGACTTTGCTTGACTTGCTTCTCCATCTTATCTCATCTGCAGCCTAGACTCTTTGTCCCATCTGCCGACTTCCATGGCCAGGAGCCTGACTTTGACATGGACTATCTCCTCTGTTTGCACGTACACTGATGTGGATTGCCATTTTCATTCAGGAACGGAACTTCTTCAACCAGGTTCTCTCCTCGTTCTGCATTCCCTAGCCGAATTCAGCCAGATCATCTTGACTGGAATGACCCATCTGGACCATGTCCTTCCATTCCACTGCTTCGCATATGCTTTTCTCCACCTGCTACCCGATGCCATGACTTTTCTGGACCTGGGCCTCCTACTTCTGCCTGCGACTTCGGCCATGGAACCTTTACCTCTTAGACTTGTTTGCCATCATCCTGCCAGTTTGCCTCTTCCCTTAACTCACTGGACCCTTCTGCTTTGAATGACTCCACTCGACATCCCGTTCTTCCATGGCCCTTCGTTCTCTAGCCCCTTTGGCCTCCTTTCCCTCATCATATGGATCCTGCTGTCTTGTTTAATCCCTCTCTCACTCCAGGTCGACTGCCTCATGAACTTTCTTGCTGCAGGTCCCCCGTCCGGCAGCTGTACGAACTTGTTTTCTTTTGCAGATTTGGGTCCTTGTCCTTCATTGCTCCAGCACCTTCCATCATTTTCTAGTTGTTTCTAGCCTTCCTATGATGTGGTACTCCTATTGCTCATGGTGCTTGGCTTGGCTCCTTGGCCTTCCTTGGATCATCATCTGATGCCTTGCTTTAGCTTTCCTGCAGTTTGTTGCTGTTCACTGTGGAACTGACCTGGTCCTGTATCTTCCTGCTCTGGATGTCAGACGGCTTCACCTAACCCTTGGCTTCCTATGCTTACTCCTTCAGTTCCTCAGGATCCACTCCAGACGTCCTTCCCGTTCCACATGGCTGCCTTCTCTTCTTTGCCTTGTTGGCTCGGGGCTTTGTACTGTTAGCTGTGGCTCTTTTGGGCCTTGTAGCCTATCTCACTATTCTTAACCAGTCATCTGCTTTTCCATACGAGCCATCCCCTACTTCTACTCCAGTCCTTCTAACAGTACCCTTCACTACTCAGTCGATCATTAATTCATTACTCTGGAGTAATACTACTGCCAGTAAACATTCCTTGACTCGCATGCCCCATAGACTCTTATGTTATTATAGAAGTCTCATACTGCCCATTCAGTTCTTTGTAACCATTCGCGGAATCTCATTCACCTGGACAATAGGAAGATCTCCATCTATCAGATATACCCTCTGATCCCTGCCCATCCAGTGACCATGCCTTCCCTGGATGCCTTGTTTCATTGGCCATCCTCATACATGGAAAGGACTTAAATCCTTCTGTTATACTCGGACTTTGTAATCAGCATCGTTACAGATACTGGGAATCGTAAGCTAAACCCATTCAACTATGGACATCATCCATGTTGCCTTCTGCCACCTGTTATTTCAACAGTGACTCTGACGACCAAGTTACTTGGCTCCTACTTCCCAATAATCATTACTAGTTTTAGGAATCTCACAGATACTGTCCAGAATATTCATCGTGGGATCTCCATAGCTAGCTGATTAATGATTCCACACCCTTCAAACCTCAATTTCACTCCCGGACATCGCTATTCATTATACTGTTATCCGCACCTTGTCACCTAGTGCCTTCAGCTGGGTTGACTGCTCTCCAGTGAACCCTTCAGCCTCTTCTTCTTGAAATACCTTTGTTAATCTCTACAGCAAAGATCATCACCGAGAACTGGCTCTCCTGAATTCTAACTGGCAATCCGTAACAGCCATGACAAATTCACCAACTCAGTCTTGCATCCCAATCTGTATTAATCAGCTGTAGCACAAAAATCCTATGGCATCCTGCACTAATTGATCTCCCTACCAATCCAGCCTACAGACTCTTCCTCTCATCTGTCCCAAGCTTCTCTTATGTACCTCAGCATCAGGATTACCCATAAACATAACCACGGAATACCCATACTTACTTCAGGCAGCGTACCAGCAGAGGATTTGAGCATAAAGTCACGAACATCATGACCAAAGAAGCCATCTATTCCTTAGACCGAATTTCCAGTCATTCCTCATATATGTGTGTGTATATGTGTGTGTGTTATATATATATATATATATATATTAGGCTACCATCTAGACAGCTGTGCAGATCTTCTTCTAGTTCTTTACTAATCACTTATGGCATTACTCTCATCAGGCACTCAAAATATCCTCTGCTCGTTTTACTCTGGGATGCTTACCTAGTGACTTATCACTCACTAATCGATTCTTTACCTCCAGACAACCTCGAAATATCAAACCTTGTATGAATTGGAGCAGTCACCCATAACTTTACTAATCATCACAACTCCCACAGTTTACAGTCTGGTCTTATATCGATCAAATCTTGCTCTCCCGACTCATTACGCCCCTACAATCCCTTGGACATGCATCCTTTGTCACTTCAGAAACATGGTCTACACTTAGCCCTCCTTTAACTGGATCTGCTTTACACATAGGATTTTACCATCCCTACGGAAAAGATGTACCCTTTATCTTCAGGATCATCATTTAGGCTGTATCATCCTAGGATCGAGAACAAACCGTCATCTCCAGGGCACTCAAAGAGTCTTCAACAAATTCTACTCTATGGATATTTCCTTAGCGACTCCTTGTTTAATACAGAGTTCCAGCCTCCAGACCACACCCTTACATTCAAACTTCCCACAAGTTGGATCATTCACCAATGACTTCTTCTACCATTGCATTTCCACCATTCCCAGTTTAGTACCTTATCGATCCGGTCATGGTTCTTCTACCTATTACAGTTCCATTGGACAAGCATCATTCATCATCTTGGAAACTTGGACTTCCTTCGTCCTCCTTCACTCAGATTTTACTTCATACTTATGATTGTATCGTTCGTTCAGAACAGATCTGCTGTTCAACCTCAGGATCATCATGCAATCGGCATCATCCATGGATTGAGGATGGATTATCATCTCTTCAAGCAACTCACCAGCCTCCAATTAGCCATGGTTACTAGAACCTAGATCCTTCCCCATTTAGTATGCCCAGAGGATGGGCAGACCTCCGGCCATGGGTCCTCAGAGGTTTTCTTCACCTGGGGGGTTTTCCTTCCCTGAGTGCCAGGGGGTCATACCTCCGTGAGCTGGAGGAGGTATCTTTTTGGGCCTTCTGTTCCCTACAAATTACTACCTACATACCTACTACTCAAAGGTGGGAATAGAGTAAAGCCACAAAAAGTACTACAAGTTACACAAGCACTATATAGACAATCGCTCCTTATTGCTTTTCCACAAACATTGAATGGGAGGGCTTGCCTGAGATTCAATGTGGGGAATAGCTCCTCCCACAACCTCTACATAAGCCCTCCTCTAACACACCTTCCTTGCTTAGGGAGTGTGTTTTCGTCGTCCGCCATCCCCTCCTCCTCCTTCTCCGGTGTGCTTCTCACCCTTGCTCATGGGCCTTCTGTTCCCTATAAATTACTACCCACATACCTATTACTCAAGGGTGGGAATAGAATAAAGCCACGAAAAGTACAAATTACACAAGCACCATATACCTCATCTCTCCATATTGTTATTCCACAAACATTGAACTCATGTTTATTTAGAGGAAAGAGCCATTGTTCAAGTTCAACTTTATTGCAGGAAAGACTCCGTTGAGCAGGCTTATTCACAAGGATGTCCTGAGTCATATGCATATACAGTTCACAATTACATAGATAGGAGATACACAATGTAGGACAACAGGAGGAGAATTATATACAATTAAGAGGTATATACAATGAACATTCTTATACTATGTATGCTATCCATTTCAGAGTTAGTCTAGTCCTATGTTATGCAACACATTTCATTTTAAAACAATAGAGGGCTGGTTGGTACCTGGGGAGTTGTCTAGGTGTTGGGGGCCTAGTTGCACCTACATATGTCTTTTAATTTAGAGATGGCTAATGTTTTGAAGGAGTTAGTTGATACAGTGCTGGTTAGCTTCAGCATGGTTTGAAGTTGGTTCCAAATATTTGGTAGGGTGTATGAGACAGCTCTTTGTCCGGCTGTGGTGCGTGTCCTGGGAATATCTAGTAGGATAAGGTCAGATTTCCTTAGGGAGTAGGCGCTGTGCGAGATATGTATGAGAGATGTCAGATAGGCCGACACTTTGTGAAGTAGTAGTTTGAGGGTCCAAATGCCAGCATGGAGGAGACATCTGGTGGTCAGGGAGGACCACCCAACTGCTGCATAAAGATCACAGTGGTGGGTCCTGTATGCCGAGTTGGTAGTGAAGCGAAGAGCACAGTGGTAGAGTACGTCCAGTTTTGATAGGCTCATGGTTGGGGAGGATATAAAGATAATGTCTCTGTAATCCAGCAGGGGAAGGAAAGTTGCTTGGACCAGTCTTTTACGGATTGCGAGAGAAAAGAGGGTCCTATTTCTGTAGAAGAAACCCAAGCGTGCTTTAAACCTCTTTAATAGATCCTCGATGTGGTCATGGAAGGAGAGCTTGTTGTCTATCCACATACCTAAATATTTGAATTTGTCTACGACTTCCAAGGGTTCACCTAGGGAGGTAACCACAAAGTTTTTAGTTGTGGTAGGTAGGGCATCAGTCATTGTATTGAGGCTTCTCGATTTTCGGCCATCTGGGAACTGTTGAGGGCTCAGAATAGACACTAGGACTCTAGTCTGAATACTGTGGTAATAACTGTGACTACTTTAAAAGACTTGAGGTGAAATATGGCTGGGGAATGAAACTTGTATTAACTCTGCTTCTAATCCATAGAAATGAATTTTTATTGTAAAAATTAAGCGCTAAGGAGCTGAGCTTATAACTGAATGGCCGTGATGGCTGCCAGTCACATTTTCTGATGTTTTTTCGTGCAAGTAACAGACCTGAGTGATGCAGACTTGAGAATAGCCGGAAGAAATGATGAAAATGGAGTTCACAGAGGCTACTATTTGCTGGAGAGAGCACACTGCGCTGATATGCTTATCCATGTTTTATTACAGAATTCTCCGGACAAGACAAGGAGAAACTCCAGAGAGGTGATAGCCCTGATGAAATGATGAAGGCAGCTACCGGAGACCTGTGATGGGCTGGTAATGCCCAAGTACTCCCGAATTTCAGAGACCTCCATGGTTATATGAACTTCCTGGGACTCCCTGAATAGGAAGAGGGAGCAAAACCTGTATGAGACCCGCTTCTGGAGAAATCCACTCAAGGATGCTGTTTCAGCGATGGTTAGAGGTCGATTTTTGTTTTCTCCAGCAGGTACTGTGCCTCTTATTTGAAGGACTCTGCTGCTTGTGGAGACGAAATGTGGCACATTGGTGGTAGGTTTTGCTCCGTTTGCAAGCTTTCAGCTTTATGTGGACTTCCTTTTATGGAGTATATGGAACTTAGTGGCCTTTGAATGACTAATTTACTCCTGTGAATTTAAAAATCTTGAGCTAACTTATAGGATTCCTTGAATGGAGTCAAATATAATATTTTATTCAAAAGATCTGTATATTGATTCTGATATGGCTTGTTGATGCCTACAGTGAACTCCAGGTTCAGGAGAATAGACCTAAGCGGTGAATTTACTGATCAGCTTTTTCCTATAAAGTCGGCTGCTAGAGACAAATTTAGGATTGAGATTCCCCTTAAAAGGTACTCTTTTAATTTCTCTTACTGGTGAATGGGGACATGATTTTTGGCTTCTGTGGTAATGTATATACTTTTGATGTTTAGGCCGGGGTATCAGCTGTGTTTGGGAACAGGGAATCGGGACTCTTCTAAGGATGGAGCGTTTTCTCTGATAAGAGGTACTGGTCCGCAAGCTGAACCTCAGGACCTTTTCACTTTGTCATGTAGTGCTGATTGAAATGCCCAGAATACTAATCCAGTGTATAGCAGGTTCCAGTTGATGTTGCACAAATTATTGTTTTAATGTTTTCAACATTTATGTTTATGTCTGCTATGCTTCAGTTTTGATTATTTATTACTGAGAATATTAATTCTGCAAGAATGCTGTCAAATGAGCTCTGACTCGGATTTTTATGCAAATTAGATTTCTGGCAGCTTGATTTTATAAACTGAAAAGTATGCCTTCAGTTTGACACAGCCCGAAACGGTTATATTTTTTTCAGGACTCCTAGTATGGAGTAGTCTTTCCGTGCTGTAAATTTACTGTGTTAGAATTGTAATGCTTATGGATATCTTATTCTCTTTGTATTTGTGTTTGTATTTTTAGTATAACATCTGGGGATAAGTAGTTCTAATCCAGGATGCTCTCGGACTGTGATTTAATTATGTAGTTAATTGACAACAGAGAGAGAGTTTGTTGAAATAATCTACCTGAATTTACATGGAATAATTTAGTTTTAAATAAGTAGGTGTGGAAGTGTTAATGGTTGGAAAGGGGAGGAATATCACAGTTCACAGCTCCCTTGAAGTCAGTCATTTAGTGACACGGAGTGTTAAACTTCTGACTAGTTAGCTGGAGATGCTTTTCTCAGGTATGGTGGGACAGACCCTCATGAAAACCTCCACAGGATTGACAAAGGGCCACAATACAAACTTCCTTGTAAATATTTTTAACAGAGGACTGATGAAGACCTTAACTGGAGCCTGAAATAGTCACTAATTGGCTGGCTTACAGACTGGCTGAATTAGTGGACCAGTGAAAATTTAAAAAAGATAGCCGCTTTGAGGCCCTGGTCAGCAAGTTGAGGGGTATAAGCTGGGGTAGCTACGATGTCATAGAGTTTGGTATTTCTTACAGAACTTGAAAGAAGATGCACATAATTACAGAGGATGGCGTTTACAGGTGTCACTGGGAATGTAACCTTTGCTTCGATCCCTGTAAAATGTCAAGTTTTGGCTTGATTATTCTTGATTACTCTTCCACAACCCTTATGATGACTTTGGTGTGACAGACTATTAGATTTGTACAATAAGAACTGATAGCATGTACATTATAATATTTCTGATTTTATTATCCTAAACTTTGAACCAACTCTATTTTATACTGTATTTTTGCTTTTTAGATAATGTTGTAATGGTTTTAACTGATCAACAATAGACTGTTGTACTTGTATTTCTGCAGGTACAATTGGTGATATCCTTCTGTTATGCAGTAGAGATAATAAAACTCTTCAGCCCCTCACCTGTGGTTGTCATGATGTGTGGCTATGGCATCCAAAAGAAGTAGGCAGAATTAAAACCACTAGGAGTTGGAGACAGAGTCAACCGGCCTTAGTTGTCTTCTGTCCGAACTACCGAGTATTACCAAGCATATAATGTTAAGCATGTTTTCTCAACCTTAGTAGCACTCTGACGGAAGAGGACACCACACTGCGGCAGCACGGAGAACTGATTACAGTTATCAATGATAAATGACAGGTATCAAGCACAGATCGCAACATTAGGTGACGAGTCAACCACACTCCTCTGAGCTAGTAATCTTTTCATATTATTTGTTGTATTATGGCAGATTGGTTGTTTAATGTCTGTAATGAAGAACTCCCCTTGAGGCATAGGTGTTAGGGTTTTTTGAACTGCAAGGCAAAAATGTGAACTGACCTTGTTTAGTGGACGCAATGCTCCTGCACTTCAGGTTTCAAAGATTTAGCTACTATGTACCACTCAGTCCCGATAGGGGTGCCCTTTACCCATATATTATAACTACCAAATTGACAAAGTTGGAGCTAACAGAAACAGAAATGATGTTAAATATGAAGGAATTTCTTCTGTTTTACAGCTTCTCCTTATCCTTTTGCAGCTGAGGGTTCCAAATCTGTATACAGTAAACCAGGTGTGGCCTGACCACTGACATGCATAGTGACAAGATCACTTCCTTGTTCTGGTTAGTGAAGCCCCATCTGACCCACCTTTTCTCATGCTGAGATAAAGATTTCATACTGCTGTTTATTGTTACCCCTAGATCCCTTTCTTTTATTGAAGGTTCCACCATGTCCCATTAAATCTGTATTTTGTTTGAGACCTTCTGTTGCCAGTATGCATCACCTTCTGTTTTTTGCCTTGAACTTTAACTGCCATGCTACTGACCACTTCTCAAGTCTTTTCTTGTCTGTCTTCATGTAGTTCACCCCTTCGTCTGTGCCTGAGCTTCCACAGAGTTATGTGTATTTTGCAAAATGACTCACTTTGATGTTCGGCCCCACTCCTGTGTCACTTATAAATATATTGAACAGTGTACTACCAGTCCCAGCACCGACCTTTCCCTGAGCACTCCACTCATAACCATCCTGATATCTTGAATGAATGAATGAATGAAAAATGTATTTTTATACAGGAAGTACAAAATGTAAAATAAATCGTGGCATTTCATGTCATAAGGGCGTTAGCCATGTTTACAAGACAGTCCTGTAAAAGATGTTACAACATAATAAAATCTTGCATAGAATGATTCCATACTAATGTAGACTCGCAGCATTACATACACATTCATAAACTGACGACGACATTCTGTAGACATAGTAGCTTTCAAGTTTGATTTGAATTCTGTAATAGAGAGCATAGTTTGCATATTGTATGATAATACGTTCCAGTATTGAGATGCCTGAAAATTCAACCTTTTTTCTCGAAACTTAGCTCTGGCTAATATTGGTATAACCTTATTTTGTGATACAGCTGTAGTAGATTTTATTTCTTTCTTAACTTGTTAATTTAGTAATGTAACTGAAATGTAATGTGCTGGATGTTTTACCAGGTATTTATGCACAAAATTTAACCAGACTACTTGATTCCTATCCTGTAAAGTATGCCAATCCAACTCTCTGAACATGTCACAATGGTACGTATTGAAACTACAACCCAATATGAACCTAGCCAATCGATTATATACCTTGTCCAGTTTTGATAGATTCTGTTTATTTGCAGTTCTATAAATAATGCTACCATATACTAAAGCTGGCAATGTCAACTGTTCAACCAATCTTTCTCGCTTTTAATTTTAATTTTTTTGAGGTCCGTATTAAGGCCCCTAATTTTTTGTTAGTATTATTCAATACCTGTATGACATGTTTAGATAATTTTAGTTTATCAAAAGTAATTCCTAAGTATTGATACTCATTTACTTTCTCAATCTTGGAATTGTTGGAAGTGAATATTTCCAACTGTTTTCCATCTCCTGCCCCAAACTGCAGCACCTTTGTTTTTTTAGTATCTGCCAAAAGCCCCGATCTGGTGAACCATCTCCCCCACACTGTCGAAATCTTGTTGTAGTTTTTGCCTGAGTTCATCCTGTGTTTCAGCTGATATAATTATGGCCATATCTTGCCATTGAAGACAGCACTTAATGTCCTGTGAAACTACCAGTTATCAATCCATCTAGTTAATTTCGTAGTCTTCATTCTCCTGTTATTTCAAACAACATGAAGTCTTGCTGTATTCTGACAATTGCAGTGATTCCCAACCTTTGAACTGCCCCAGAGAACAAAGAGTTAACTTTCTATGCAGGGCATAGAGTACTGAGCTCGAGCTCAGTTGAAGTCTCTGCCTGGAGTGTTTCAAACTTAAACCGTCAGATTTTTTACTCCGCCTCACTGAACGGTCGCTCCAGAGATTTCTCCTTCAGCTCGGTTCGAAAGTCAGTTAAAGTTTCAGTTTTCGTCAGTTTTTTAAGCCGAAAGTTATCCGCATAGTTGGTTCAGTCTCTATCTGTGGTGCCTTGAGTACTAGATAGGAATTGTTCTGTTTTCTGTGTGGAACTTGTAAAAGTGCGGCTCGGTTCGGCTGAACCGGCCATTTGATAGTGAAATATTGTGTTTTGTGTTGTTCTACTTAGTGTGTGGTTACCGGTTCTTATCGGTTCTAGAAAAAAAAAAAAAACGTGTTTTAGTACGTTTTTTTCCAATACCCGTGACACGATTTAAAGGAACCGATAAAGGAGTCTTGCCTGGCGGTTGCCATTAAAAGGTAAGTTAGTTAGGTTGGCCATGTCTGAGAAACCTAAGAAAAAACGGGCCCACTGGGTTTCAGCACTGCAGTGAGTGTGGAGGTTTGTTAAGGCCGATCCCCACACCACCTGTGTTTATTGCCTGGGGTTTGACCACCTCGATTCAGACTGCCAAATATGTAAAAACTTTCTCAAATCTATCCTTGAGAAGAGATTAGGTAGACTGAGGGAAAAGGAGACCGAGAAGTCCGCTGACCCGGATGGCCAGCCCAGTTTGGTTCTGACCGAACCAGAAGGAGTGCCATCTGACCAGGGCGGTACTTTGGGCAAAAGGAGAGCCGATTCCAAGGGATTGGGTCAGACAAAAAGAAAATGCAAAGACAAATCGACCGGCTCTGATCCAGAGGTTCATGTTCCGACCGCTGAAGAGATAGCCAGAGCGATTCAGATTGTGGAATCCCTCCATCTGGTTCCTACCGATACGGTTCCTTCTGGCAGGGCTTCGGTTCGGTTGGTTCCCCTGGTTCAAGATTATACCCTCAAAGATTTTTATGAACCAGAATTTTGAAGAGGAAGGAGAATTTGAGGATGATGATGGAAGTGAGGGTCTGGATGTTCCTGTGGAACCGGACATCTCCCCAGACAGACCTTCAGGTGTTTCCACTCCTAGGCTTTCTGAGTCCCCTTCTCACTTTATGTTCTACAGAAAGGTGGCTGAAACCTTCCAGCTTCCTATGGAGGAGGCTGTGGAAGATCAAGAGGAGCCTGATTATGCAGAGATAATGGACATCCCAGAGTCCAGGAGACTGTCTGTTCCCCTCCACAAATCTTTTGGGAAACAGACACAAAAAATCCTAAAGTCTCCTAACACTACACCTCCTGTGGATAGAAGAATGGACACGAGGTATACACTTTCAGGCTCAGACACTGAGTTCTTATATCAGCATGCGGCCATGATGGGGTAGTGCAGGCTGCTTCCTGTGACAAGGCAAATATTCCCTTGGCTTCACACCCCCCAGACAAGGATTCCAGGAAGATTGATGCCATGGCAAAGGAGCAGTACATGGCATCTTCTTTAGGACTCAGGCAGGCGAATTACATGGCCTATACAGCCAGGTACCAGAAGTCCAGGTGGGGCATTGTACTGGCACTGGCTAAACAGGCCTCCCCCCAGCTAGCCAAGGAGCTGGAGGCAGTGGCTGCAGATGGGACTGAGGCATCTAAGGTTCAGTTTCATGCTGCTGCGGACTCTAATGATGTGTCATCAAGAGTCATGGCTACATCTGTGGCTCTTTGGAGGATGGCTTGGCTCAGATGCACTAGTCTCTCGCAGGACACCCAGGCTAAGGCCATGGATTTTCCTATAGTGGGTAATTCTCTGTTTGGGGAGCAGACAGAGAATTACATGAAGAAAATGGATGAGTACAGGACCACTTGCAGGAGTGCTCAGGCCAAGGAGAGGCAGGCAACTCCTGAAAGGCAGCAGTCTAGGGGCAGGCCTTTTCAAAGGCCTTTTTACAAAGCACAGGCCTCTTCTTCCTTTTCTCAGAGGGGGTTCTTCAGAGGGAGAGGCAGAAGGGGGATGAGCAGGGCTGCAGCCACTCCTCAGCCTAAAGCCCCTGCCAAGCAGACACCCTGATGGGCCTGCTCGGGTCGACTCTCCTATTCCAGTAGGGGGCAGGCTGGCTTACTTTGTCCAGGACTGGATGTCTATTACATCAGACAAGTGGGTCCTGAAAGTAGTAAGCCAGGGACTGGTTCTCAGCTTCAGAAAATTTCCAAAGATGAGAGCCAGATCTTTTCCTCCTGCAAATCTCTCGGAAACCCTTGCCCTAGAGGCAGAGTTTCTTCTCTCCTAGCTTTAAGAGCCATAGAGAGAGTACCTACCCTACACTGGGGCAAAGGACTGTACTCCAGGTACTTTCTGACCCCAAAAAAAGACAGGGGAGTGGCGACCCATCCTAGACCTAAGATATCTAAACAAACATCTCTTAAAACCAAAATTTAAGATAGTAACTCTGGGAATAATCCTTCCCTCTCTAAGGCCAGGGGACTGTCTAGTCTCCCTGGACCTCAAAGATGCCTACTTTCACATTCCCATCAGGTGCTCCCACAGAAAGTACCTCAGGTTCGAGTTGCCCTCAGGCCACTATCAGTTCAGAGCAATGCCCTTTGGCCTAACCTCATCCCCAAGGGTTTTCACAAAGTGCCTGGCAGTAGTAGTTGCTTTTCTAAGAAGGCAAAAGATTTCCATTTTTCCATATCTGGACAATTGGCTAATAGTGGGTCAGTCTCCAGACCAAGTCAGATCTCACCCGCAAGTGACCCAGCAAGTGCTCACTTCTCTAGGATTTCTTCTCAACCTTCCCAAGTCAGTTCTCGAACCAGTCCAGCTTCTTACCTTTATAGGGGCAGAACTGGACACATTCAGAGCAAGATCCTTTCTTCCTCTAGAAAGGGCAAGGGTTCTTATGGAACTAGCCTCTTCTTTCAGCCTTCAGGTATCTTGGCCAGCAAGGCATTTCCTCCAGCTCTTGGCCACATGGCAGCTTCAACAGCAGTGGTCCAAGGGGCAAGATTCCAGATGAGGGATATTCAGTTCCACCTGAGAGCTTTTTGGTCTCAGAGGAAGGATTCACTTACCAAACTGATCTCAGTGACTCTGACCTTGATCCAAGCCCTCCAATGGTGGCAGGATCAGGACAATGTAAGACAAGGTGTTCCTTTTGTTACTCAGCGCTGTTTAGTGGTCCTTACCACGGATGCTTCTCTTCTGGGCTGGGGAGCCCAACTGGGGTCACTCACTGCTCAGGGGCTGTGGTCCCAAGAATCCCTTCTCCATATCAATCTCCTAGAGCTCAGGGCAGTTTTTCTGGCCCTAAAAGCTTTCTCTATCAGTACAGAACAAGGTGGTTCAAGTCGGAACGGACACCACCACCACCATGTGGTACATCAGCAAGCAGGGAGGCACTCGGTCTACGGTCTTGTGCACAGAAGCCATGAAGTTGTGGTCCCTGGCTTATTCCCTGCAAACCTCTCTGGTAGCAGTTCACCTTCCAGGCAAGGACAGTGTGCTAGCAGATGCACTGAGCAGGATCCCTCAGGGCCATCACGAATGGTCCCTGGACCCTCGGGTGTTGAAAGTGATTTTTTTCAAGGTGGGGCACTCCAGAGATAGATCTCTTTGCAGCCCCAGACAATCACCAACTCCCTCTCTTTTGTTGCAGACCTCCAGTCTTGGGCTCAGTCCCCCTGGACGCCCTGATTCTGAATTGGGAAGGGAAGTTTCTGTATGTCTTTCCCCTTCCCACTCCTGTTCAAAGTTTTGGTCAAAATAAGGTCTCAGGCTTGCAGGGTGATTCTGATTGCTCCAGATTGGGCCAGACAGCCCTGGTACCCTCTGTTGCTGTCCCTAGCAGTCCGTCTTCCCGTCTCTTCCCAGGAATTACAACCTGTTAACATCCTCTCAGGGAAGGATTTGGTACCCCAATCTTCAGTCTCTCAATCTCAAGGCATGGCTCTTGAAGGGTTAGGGTTTGCAGATCTGCATCTTTCCCAAGGGGTTCTGGATTTCCTCAAGGCTTCTCGAAAGCCCTCCACCAGAAAGACTTATAACTCCAAATGGAAGAGATTCAGCATTTGGTGTTCTAAGAAGCATATTTCTCCAGACACTGCTGGATTGCCTACGGTTCTGGATTATATGGGCCATCTTAATGGCCTAGGCTTCAGACCAGCTACTCTCAAGGTACACTTGTCAGCTGTTTCTGCATTTTTGTCTATGGGGAAGTCTTCCTCACTATCTTCTTATCCTGTGTTCTGTAAATTTTTTAAAGGATTGCTTCACACCAAGCTTCCTTTTAGAGACCCTGCCTCTGCCTGGGATTTGAATGTTTGCATTGAGCAACTTATGCAACCCCCTTTTGAGCCTGTGTCTTCAGCAGAGCTTAAGTACTTGACTTGGAAAACTGTGTTCTTGGTAGCCATTACCTCTGCCAGGTGTATCAGTGAATTGTAAGCCCTGTCAGTGGAACCTGATTTTCTCATTTCACAGGGATAAAGCGGTCCTTAGAACCAATAGAAGGTTCTTGCCCAAAGTGGTTTCAGACTTCGATTTAGACCAGTCTGTGTCTCTTCCTGTTTTCTTCACTGATCATTCTTCCTCAGGAGAGAGGAGGCTACACAATTTAGATGTTAAAAGAGCCCTTAGTTACTACATAGAGCGTACCAAGGGTCACAGGTTTGACTCTCTCCAGTTGTTCCTCACTTATGGAGAAGTGGGAAAGGGCAGACCTGCCACCAAAAGATCTATTGCTGGGTGGATTGTGTCTTGTATACAATTCTGCTATGAAAAACTGGGAAAAACTTCACCCTCAGGCCTGAGGGCTCATTCCACAAGAGGTACAGCTGCTTCCCTGGCTGCTGCCAGGGATATCCCTCTCTTAGAAATTTGTCAAGCTGCCACCTGGAAAACAGTCCATACCTTTACCAAGCATTACTCTCTGGATATCCAGGCTAGGAGTGTTGCTCATTTTGGCACAGCAGTACTTCAGAGCCCATTACCAAAGTAGGGTCTGTCCCTCCTCCTTGGAGGTACTGCTTGGTGGTCTGCAATTGTCAGAATACAGCAAGTCTTCATGTTGTTTGAAGAAAAAATTACTCACCTTAGTAATTATGTTTCTTCTAATGGAGTCTTGCTGTATTCTGACTCCCCTCCCTGCCTTCCCTCTAAGAACCTGTTTTGGGAAGTGGGTGGGCAGGTGCAGTGTTGCACCCCAAGGGTGTTTTTTGCTTGCACCCTCCTCCTTTTTGTTTGGGTGCTGATTTATTATTATTTATATTAGATTGGTTTTTGGGTTTTCTGACTTGAGTCTTTCCTGGGAATCCAAAACTTTTTTCAGCCAGTTGGCTAGTAGGAATTTTTACAATTTCCACATAGAACTTTTAGTTAGTTGGGCTTGTAAGAATCTGACGGTTTAAGTTTGAAACACTCCAGACAGAGACTTCAACCGAGCTCGAGCTCAGCATTCTATGCCCTGCATAGAAAATTAACTCTTTGTTCTCCGGGGCAGTTCAAAGGCTGGGAATCACTGCAATTGTCAGAATAGAGCAAGACTCCATTAGAAGAAACATAATTACTAAGGTGAGTATTTTTTTCTTTTCTGTGATGCACCAAATCAAAGGTTTTACTAAAGTTGAGGTACAGGATTTCTACTGTCTAGTTTCTACCTACCATCTACATCACTGTATCAAAGAAGCTAATCAGAGTGGTATGATACAACCTACCATTTGTAAACCCATTCTGATTTCTGTCCTTGAGTTAGTTCCTTTTAGGAAGTTCACTATCTGCTCTTTGATGATTGACTTCATGAATCTTTACATTGTCAAAGTCAAACTCTCAAATTACATTGTCCCTCTCTCCACTTTTAGGTAGTGGACCACACTTGCTACCCTCCAGTCCTCTGCTGTCTTCCTGTATGCCACAGATTCTGTTAGTAGGTCTGCTGGGGGGAGGGCGCTAGTGACTGGATTGTCTTCTTCAGTGCCTTTGGGTGAAACGCATCTGACCTGGAAGATTTGGTCAAATATTGTTCTTACAGACCCATCAGTACCCTTTTCATAGTGACTGTCCCCATACGTGATCGCTAACTTGGAACTAGGGATGTCACAATAACATAATTACGACTGACAATTTTTTAATTTTGTAAAAAACAGTAGCACGATTATTGTGCAGCACAATGTGTTGCAGTATACTGAGATAAAGCAGATTAACTGCCAGCCCTGTGGAGGTGTGGTAGAGCTGCCCACCATGCAAGTGAACCAGGTTTGGGAGCAGATTCAAGTCACACTGGGGGGAGAGGACTAAGCGTCCCACAGATTGCTCTCCTCTCCCTGGAGGAGGGTCTGGCTGCTCTGCTCAAAGATCACAACCAAATGGAGACTTGGCGGTGGTGCAAAAGAGTGACAAGGAAGGGGAGCCAATGCCTATCGTGTGACTTGTGTGTGCCTACACATGCACTCGTGCTTGTGTCCTTGCACAGCATGTGGCTGGAGAGAAATAGGGCAGAAAATCTGGCTGAACTGAGTAATGGCTCAGTCCGCTGCAGGCCCAGTACTTGCTGACCAGGCATCTCCTGCAGTATTTGGATTGTGTTCCGGGGAGGGGGCTGGCCACCCCCTAGCCCTGTCATGAGGGTCAATTCCTGGGGGACCCTAGGAGAAGTGGTAGGTACTGGGGATGGCAGTGTGAATGGGTCTGGTCAGAAAGAAGCCTCATACAGGCTGGTCAGGAAACGAGATAAAAACCTTTATTAAAAATAACTAACTCATCTTAAGTTGCTGCTCCAGTGGCATGCCTGTCTCTGGTTGCAACCATGACTCTCAGTTCCCCACCTTCCTCCAGTCAGATTCTATTTTTCCTAAAATTAGAAATGCTGTAGATTATAGTCAATATATTGTGATACTTTTTTTTTAACACACAAATATCATGATACTAAAAGTTTGAAATTGTACATCCCTACATGTAACTTGTTTTTGCTTTTTGGTATTGCTCTTTACTTTCTACTGTGAACGTTTCCATAGCCTCTGCTTCACTTAACTCTTCTTTCTAATCCTCTCAGTGCTCTCCTTTGTACTTCTTTTTCCCTTGTTATCTGTATGTTATGTTGCTAAGACTCCCTCTGCTATCCTCATTTCCAGGGCTTACCTTTATCCTCCTCATGGTTTCCTTACTGATAGCCAGTTTTTCTTTTTACAGCTTTGTATGTGACCCTGTTGATCTCATTTGGTTCCATCTTGTATACCTTGAAATACTTTTCTTTTGTCTGTTACTACTTCCCTTGTTTATAGTACCAAAGTGTTTTCTTTTTTGTTTCATGGCCTTAAAAAAAAAAAAAAGAAAGAAAGAATCTCACACAAGATTGTGTGGTCTCCGATATCACATTCATTATTTTTGCCCATTTATTCTCTACCCCTAGTACTGGGTGCTGGTCCTTCATTTTCTCGTCAAACTCATTTACTACAGTCGACCTTTCTAAAGTCAGGGACTACTGTGTAGCATTTATTATGCTCTCTCCTCAGCAGTATGTTGAATCTAATGGTGTTATAGTTACTCTGACCCATCAGATTCTTGTTAGTAATATTTCTGATTATGTCCTGGTTGCACTGTACTCGTCTAATATTGCCTCCCCTCTGATGGATTGAGCATCCACTGTATTAAAAAGTTGTTTTACAGCCTGTCCAACACCTTTGACTTTTTTGCCTGCCTGCCAAATATGATTTATAAGAGGATCAATGATCAGCCATTTTTTAATAATTTAAATGTCGCATTTAAGAACACGATTTATAATACAAGGGGACATAGATACCAACTGTAGGGCAGACCATTTAAAGGGGAAGATAAGATTTTTCTATACGCAAGAGAGTCATCAGACAGTTGAACAACCTTCTGATTGGGCAATGGAGCCTGTCTCTTTCAGTATGTTTAGCAAAATTTTAGATACTCGAATGAATGATGTTAACCTTGTCAGTAATCACCATTGATTAGTGGGGGAATGGTTTCAGTGGACTAATAGTCTTCTCTATGCTTGCACACCCAGTATAGTGTAAATAAGTTTTCCATTTTATTTCAGGGAGGTTAGAATCTCCCATGAGCAATATTGTGGCCTGGCCTGCTGCTTTCGGTATTTCTCTTCCTATCACCCTATCTACCTCTTGATTTGCTGGTAGAGTACTCCGATGGTATTCTTTTGCCCACCATTGTCTGTTAACTGAAGCCAGAGTGGCTGCACCCCCCCCCCCGCGACTGAGTCGTCCTCAGTTACTTTATCCTTCTCCTTGCCTTTTTTTTTTTTTTTTTTAAATCTGTTCCCTTCCAGTCACCAGTACCTGACACTCTAAGGAGCTCCCTAGGCACTCACAGGATCCCTCCTGTGCCTCCTACCTGTGACTGTCAGCTTTTACAGAGAAGTGGCACCCCCCTCTGGCAGGGTCAGGTTGGGGGGGGTTGGTTAATCCCCCCAAGTGTTATAGTCACCAGGAGGTGCCGTGGTAAAGGTGTGGGGACCTGGATGTGCGGGATTCCATGACTACGGGTAGTGGGGCCCTTTTTAATTTTTTTCATCCAACCCCAGGGATGTCACGAATTAGGACATCATGGGTATACGCACGTGATGCATGTCATTGCACCGGTGTCTGTAATTTCCCCACCCACTTACCCTCTGGCTGCACTACCATCTGTGGTCATCCAGATTGCATTATTGTGGCAAAAGATGGTATTCTTCACCCCCCTGCCTGGCCCAGATGACCCAGGCTCATTCCAGAATCTGGTTCACCAGGGTTGTGAGCAGCAGCCCTATTGCTGTACCAATAGGCCAGTCTTCTTTCTGCCTTTTTTAAATAGGATGTAGTCTAGGAAATTAAGCTCCCATTTATTATAAACCAATTCATAAATCCCTGGTCTTGACTGATGATTAAGGTATGGCATCAAGTAATTTTGGAACTGCATATTCCAAGTTTAATTTCAGATTTTACGTCCATCTGGTATTGCCCTAATTCCCTACCAGTGAATCTGGATGCAGGTTGGAAAGTATAGGATTCTAAAGGGCTTCACAAATTGTCAGTTTTATATGACTCAGATGGCTTATGGCTTTTCTTGGCTTAATAGCAAGTTTTAATCTCTGTACTGGAGACTTCATTCAGTACCAGCAAACTGGGCATTTGTGAACCTCAAAACTTAGTGGTAGCCAGAGAATTTTTCTCCTACTCTTAATTTTTTTGTTGCTTGTATCTCATCACATATTAAGTTGGAAAACATTTCCCACCTCTATAAACTATGACATGAACCAGTACAAAATTAATATGACAAAATCGAGAACTGACTGTCCATAGAGCTATGTAGCAATTTTACTGTAAATGTTGGGAAAAATATTTGGTCAGGAGTTAATCACACGACTGCTTCAGCTACCTGAAGAGAATGTTGTTGGAAAGTGGTTTTTAGATGTTTTTATATCCACGTCATCATAAGGACAGGTACACAGATCTCTTAAGGAGTTGTGGACAGAGGACTTACCACTCTCATGTTTTTTGGTTCTACGCTAAATTGACAATGTTCTTGGAACAGGTAGTAGGTGCTTGTACACAATTATTTTCTAGTCTTCGTGAGATTAATAATTCAAATATTGCCTTAGACTTGCCTCCTGAGGGTTAATGCTCTAAATGTGGAAAAATTCTCTCTCTAATAGTCTAATGACAACAGGAACTTAAATGTATTCCTACTATCCATTGGTTAACAGACACAACACCTTTCCTTAATGAGTGGTTGACAGAAATGTAAATAAGTTAAATCCATGGAACAAATAGTGGCATAGCTCAGAATTTAGGAGGAAAGGCAATAATTGGAATGGTTCCCATTTCATCATACATATCGGACTGTGAGAGAACTTTTATGTTGGATTTGAAGTTGTAATGAGAAAGTGGTTTTATAGCCCTTTTATATTTATCTAAGCCTACCTTATTCCCTGCCCATGTTTTTTCCTTGCTGTGTTACATGGGTGAGGAGAGAATGTGTCCACAGCCATTGAAATCGACACGTGGTTGCTGATTCTTTTGTAGGGAATAACTTGAGTATGAGTCGTACTGTACATTGTTTTATATGAGGTTACGCCCCCCTAGATTTCCCATTGCTTTGGGGCAGGGGGAAGCCCCCCCCCCCCCGAGACTCATCCAGATGTCCTCCCTTGCCTATTGGAGCAATAGGGTGGGCTGTGGCAGCTTGGCCATGGCTTCATGTAGCCCTATCCCCTTTTATTGTCCTCCATAGGTCTTCCCTGCCGCCTCCCAGAGGCTACAGCAAGCACGGACACCGCATGTATGTGCAGGCACACATCTGCTTCAGAACAGCCAGTCCCTTCCACCCACCCAACTTTTGTCGCCACCCGAGCATCAGCGCTACCACCAGGCCTCCACCTGGTGGCAGCCAAGAGCTGGGATGGCTCACACCCCAGTCCAGGAGAGGAGAGCTGCCAGCCCACGCCCCCTCCCTGGTCAACCCCTGGGAACCCCAGCTCGTTCCCGAACTCGGGTCACCGGCATGGCAAGAGGTGATATTCTGCCAGCGTCTCAGCTGTGTGCATGCCACTGGGCTGGCTCAGTGTTTCAGGACTGAAGATGTGTTATACTGAAGGTACCTATTATACTAGTACCAAACTTCAAGTACAGATATTTTAATGTTAATTTACTGATGTTGGCATTTCTCTTTCTTCTGTTTCAGTTTTAACTGGTGCAGTTGTATTTGTAATACACACAGAGGCATATTCGCTGATGACAATCTAAGTAAAGACAAATACAGGTACAGAAGTACAGTAAGTCTTCTGTCCTGTTAATCAGAAAATCAGCAGTATGTAGTGGTCCTGTCAAATTATGACATACTGTAAGGTGTTTGGGCTAAGCCAGCATGTATCCAACTGTGTTGTAATCATTTTCCTTGGTCAGAGTAGTTTACTGCCAAAATTTGTAGGCTCTCTCCAGATTTCTGGAAGGCTTTCTCTTCCTGCAGGGGTAGACTGGTAGAGGATGATCAGCCTGTTTCATTTGCTTATTTTTTTTAACCCATACAGCTTTTTCTCCCCAAGTTGCAACCCTGTGTATCCGGCACTAACCTAAGAGCCTCCCAGCTCCCACAGTGGTGTGCTGATTATCCATGGAGGAACTACTGGGAAATTGGCACAGTGCTCTGCTGATTCCCCAGTATTTCCTCTGTGGTCCTCCCCGATGGTGAGATCACCGGGGAGACCCTCTCCCTTGAGTGGAGCATAGTCTGCTGTGGACCGCATGGTTCTGAGAGCCCAAGTACGCAGCTGCCTTCACAACCATGTTGGCTGCTATTTTCTCCCATACCCTCTCCTTCCTGACACTGAGCATGGCCCCAGTGTCTCACACACCCACATAGCCGACCCTGCTGTGAGGGAGCAGGCTTTTCAGTCCACCTCAAGTGGCTGCTTGGAACCAGTGTACTCCAGCCCCTGTCAGCGCATACTTGGCATGGGCTGCCCCAGAGCCAGCTGGCTGAGCTCACTGTTGACTGCAGTCACTGGATTGGCAGCATGCTGCACTGACTCTGGACCACCAGCTAGCCCTACCAGTCTTTTTTTTTTTTTTTACTTGTTTTTGTTACATTACACTTGCAAGGCTGAATTAGGTGGACAAGACATTGACTGTCAGTGCAAAGGAATTCTGGAGGTCAGGGGTAAGGGGCAACAGACTTCTAGGAAAACATAAGCTGAACTTACAAGCTCAAATGGGCAGACTGGGTGGGCCATAGGCCCTTATCTGCCGACACTGTCTATGTATCTATGTATCTATGCATCAACTGAAATATAACCTTTTTTTACTCAAAGTGTCTATATATTCATAAAATGATTGTTGCATATTTCTTTAAATACTTTTCCTTGACTGTTTTCACATATATTTGTGAAGATCCAAAAATAGATAATGCAACGCAAGAACCAGCCAACTGTACAAATTACACAGCATATGGTAATCTGCTTCTTCTATGTTCAAAACATATAACATGTCAGTTTAAATGTAGCGGGAAGCTGTTCAACCTTTTCTTGTCAAAAAAGTTCCCTTTTCTTTAATTGTTTTTACGTTCATCTTCCTTTGGGCTTTTTCCGTATTTCATATCGTTCTCTTTTTTTCCCCAGTAGTCATATTTTTTTAATTTTCCTGTCTGAACTATTGCATATGTACCTTTGAAATTTTCTTGCATGCTCTGAGCTGGGGAGCTTGGCAGCCTGATTAATGATTTTTGAAATGTATTGTCAGTAAAGAAAATATCACAATCACTGGACAACTAATTGTAAACATATGTTTTATAAATAAGCCAATAAGATTTTAATCAGAAACAAGAGTACTAATAAACAAATCCAGGGATTCCCTCCCCAAACCTAGCCCAAAGGGGCCTGCAATTTTCTTTCTTGCTTTCTTTTTTCTTGCCATGATTTAGAAAGGAGTTCTTAGTTCAGCTGGTGTGAATTAAGCCTGACCACCTGCAACAAGGTGACTCCTTATTATAAGCTACGTGCCTACACTGGTTTATTCTTGACATGTTTATATAAGCTGGGGCCAGCTGTTTCACACTTTTCTCTGTGCTGGCCCCCTTTCAAGCTTTCTTACTTCTGAATTTTTAGTGTGTAGCCCACACAGAGCCCCTAGGTGATCAGTGAGGAACAGGTTAAACAGAGAATGCCCCTCTCAAAAATCAAGCAAGTTAAAGATGGAAGCTGTTCAAAATTGATGGCCTGCATCCTAACGAGGAGTGCATGCGGGTGCTGGGGAAGAGATTTGCATAGCATATCCATGAAAGTTTAAACCAGGTAAGGGGCAACTCTGTTAGGATTAGGAACACAACCAGAACTTTTGGAGGGCTACTGGTGTCCTCCACCAGAAATAGAAATTAAATGCGGGACTAGACAGATAAAGGAATGGACAAAGGGTACTTGGGAGTTGTGTGCACAAATGGCAAAAGTCTGGGGAGCAAACTCTTGAGTTAAATGCATTGGTGACCAGAGCACAGCTGGATATGGTGGTAGTCCCAGAAATGTGGGCTACACTGATCCGTAACTGAGACACGACCATTCCATGCTATGCATTATTCAGGAAGGACAGTTAGAAGGGGAATCTCCTCCAGAAGGAGGGAGGTTATGCTGCCTCTGTATAGGTTGTTGGTCAGGCCCCACCTGAAGTACTGCGTGCAGTACTGGCGCCCATTCCGGAAGAAGGACATTAGATTGTTGGAGGGGGTGCAGCGAAGAGCTGCAAAGATGATCCAGGGATTGGAGAGCAAGACCTAAGTGGACAGGCTAGGAGAGTTGAATATGTATTCACTGGAGGAGAGGAGGGATGGGGGGATATGTTCGAGACCTTTAAGTATCTGAAGGAGATAAACAAGGCCAACGCAAAATGGATTTTGCAGATGAGAAGGGGGCATGGACTGAGATTAGAGGGGGGAAGATTCAGGAGGGAGATGAGGAGACTTTTTTTTTCATGAAAAGAGTGGTGGACAAATGGAACACCTTACCAGATGAGCTAGTGTCCTATAACATGGTGGGCAGTTTCAAGAGGGATTAGGACAGGGTAAGGAGAAGGATACTGGGAAGGGGGAGAGGGCTAGCTGCACACTTGAGCAGACTCGATAGACCATAAGACCTGTTTCTGCTGGCAATTTCATATGTTCGTATGTACAAGGGGCGCTAAAAGGGTGATGACAGGGAAATGTACTTTAAGATAACGAGGGAAACTGGGTTGTGAGGAATTAAAAGCCCAAGACAGTGCTAAGAATTGCTGAAGGGGTGAAGTAGGGGGAAAAGGTATTTTTCGGTCATATACGGGAGAACTGCAGAACTGAGTAGGGATTTTGAGGCTGAGGCAGGGAGAGAGGTGGGAGGGAGGTTACGAAGATAAGGCCAATTATGCTGAACCAGGATGTTTGTTCAGTATTCAGGGGGGAGGAGGAGGGGCCACAGCCAGACGGTGCAGTCTGTTTGGCTGAGAGGAATGTGGACCAGTGATGCTCCCACCACTGAAAGAAAGGTGCTGGTGGGGCTGAGAGCATTAAAAGGCGACAAATCAGTGGGTCTGGATGGGATGCACCCAAGTGTACTAAGGGAAATGGCGCTGGTACTTGCTGCACAGCTGGTGGACTCTTCAGTGGCATGCTAAACACCTGAGTGTTCCCTGTGGATTTTAGGACAGCAGACATTGTACCCCTGCACAAAAGTGGCAGTAGAGAGGATCCAGAAAACTATAGACCAGTTAGCTGAATGTTTATTTGGGGGGGGAACCCTGTAAGCTATTCTGAGAGGAAAGCTGGTAGGCTTCCTCGAGGCAGATAATCTGCAAGACAGCAGGCAACACAGGTTCGCAAGAGGAAGGTTATGCCAGACAAACCTGACTGAAGTCTTCAGCTGGGTAACAAGCGTGACTGTCAAGGGACAGGCAGTAGACCTGCAGTACTTGGATTTCAGTAAGTCCCCCACAGGAGGCTGGTCATGAAACAGAGGAATCTCTGGGTAGAGAAAAGGATAACAACATCAGCAGACAACTTGCTAACAGGGTGAGTGGAGAGGGTGATCATAAATGGGAAACACTAAGATTAAAGAGGTGACCACCGGAGTACCACAGGGTTCAGTCCTGGGGCTCATCCATGTTAACCTTCTCATTTGTGAAATCGGGGATAGGAGTGCAAGGGAAGATCGGCCTTGTCTCAGATGACGCTAAGATGTTTGGGAGGATGTATAGCAATGAGGGAGGACTTGGAAACGCTTGACAGTTAGCCCAGAATATGGCAGCTGAGATTTAATGCCAAGAAATGTAAGGTGATACACAATGGGAACAAAAACCTGAAAACACAGTACTTGATGGGGGGTAGAAGTTGAGTGGACAGCTGAGGAAAGGGATCTAGGGTGATAATATTGGGAAGCCTGAAAAACTGTGGCACAGTGCAATAAAGCATTGAGTAAGGCAGATAGGATGCTGGGCTGCATAGGAAGCCAGATTGGTAGCTGAAGCAGGTAGGTGATCCATTCCCTTTTAAGTCCCGTGGTTCGCCCCCACCTGTAGTACATGTTTCTGGTGCCCACACCCATGGAAGCACTGTGATAAGGTAGAGTCTTTGCAGAGAAGGGCGACCAAAGTGGCCCAGGGGCTAGGGGGGAGAAGTCATACGAGGAAAGATTTAGGTATCTTAACATGTACAACCTGGAGATAAGAAAGTGGTGGAGGGAAGGTGATATAATTGTATTAGTATCTCCATGGTATTAACAAGGTGAACTGCAATGATGTATTCACCCTAAGTGCAAACATTTGGGGAAAATCCACTAAATCTAGCTAAGGGTAGGTTCAGGAGGGATTTCTCCTAATAGTTTTTCACAGAACTAATGGTGGACAGGTGATGGATTGCTGGAGAAGGTGTTTTTTGCCAAAACAGTATGTTGATTCAGATATGGGTGGGACAGGCACAGAGGCCTAATAACTGAAGAAGGTGGTGGAATGGGGAGGGAAAAAGGGAGGATGTTTTTTTTTTTTTTTTGCCATTGCGTTGTTTCTGCAGCGTATGTCTATTTTCAACCTGCTCAACACTGCTAGTTCACTTTGTTTTTAATACATTTCATAAACATTACTATCTAGTACCCCAGAAAAATGTAAATTATAAAAAAAAAACAAAAAAAAAAACACGTAAGTTATAAAAAGAAAATAAAAAAACACTCCCATAAACCTAGGAGTAGCTGAAGTGTTATAGCCTGTGATCCTTCTAGTTCTGCCCCTCCAGCTAATGTCATTTACTGGTTGGAGAATACTGCTGGGGGACAGAGTTCTGCCAGTCACTGGGAAGCATCTGCATCACAATGGGTAACAAAATGTGTTCTGAGTGTTATAGTTCCAGGGACACAGCTCTTTTAGTTCTAAGCTCTGATTACAGAAGCTCGGTTGAAAACCTGCTAACAGTGTAACATTGCAGTGGCATACATACGAACATGCAAAACTTACCAGCAGAAAAAGGCCTCACAGTCTAGCAAGTCTGCTTGAATGCGCAGCTAGCACCCCTATACTGCAGCTGCCCCAACCCCTCCCCCCGCTCACCCTCGGAAACTGCTCAGTGTTGTTTACCCAGTCCTCCCTTGCCCTGTTCCATGCTCTTTTGAAACTGCCCACCGTCCTGCTTCCCACCACCTCCTCTGGTAGAGTGTTCCATTTTGACGCCACCCTCTCAATTAAATAATGCCTCCTCATCTCCCTCCTGAATTTGCCACACTCTAGTCTTAGCCCATGCCCCCTCATGTCCCTTCACTTCCTCAACTTTTATTTAGTTGTTTAACCAGGTATAGCACACTAAGCTGAAAGCTTTTTTACAGGAGCGACCTGGGAGCACAAGGAGGTTAAGTGACTTGCTCAAGGTCACACAGTATGCAAGTGGAAGCTGAAGGATTCAAACCCAGGTCTGGTCTGCTGGATGTCACCAAATTTGCAGCTCAGAGCCTTAGACCACTGAGCTATACTGCCTCCTATTTAAACGACCCCTCTGCGCCAGATTTGTTTCTCCCCCCTCAAGTATTTGAAAGTTTCAGTCGTATCCCCCTGATCCCTTCTCTCCTCCAGGTTGTACAAATTTAAGTGTCTCTGCCTTTTTTTCAGATTCTGCCTTCCATCCCTTGTATTATTTTTGTTGCCCTACGCTGCATCGCGTCAAGCAGCCTGATATCCTTCATCAGTTACGGATGCCAGTACTGCACGGAACACTCCAAATGCGGCCTGACCAAGGACCTGTACAAAGACAGAATCATATCCTTGTGTCTGGACGAGAACCCCCATGCAGTGCACCCCAGCATCCTATTGGCCTTAGTTGCAGCCTTCCTGCACTGAGCAGAGTTGTTCATGCTCCCCGTTACTATGACCCCTGGATCCTTCTTCTCTCTGACACCTAGCCACACCCCCACCCAACCAGTATTCCCTCCTTGGGTTCTTCACCCCAAAGTGCATAACTTTGCACTTCTTTGCATTAAAACCCAACTGCCACCTTGCCGAGCACTCCTCAAGTCTGGATAGGTCACCCTGTACATAGATACATAGACAGTGTCGGCAGATAAGGGCCTATGGCCCACCCAGTCTGCCCATTTGAGCTTGTAAGTTCAGTTTGTTTTCCTAGAAGTCTGTTGCCCCTTACCCCTGACCTCCAGAATTCCTTTATGTTTATCCCATGCATTCTTAAATCCCGTGATTGTTTCAGCCCCCACCACTTCCTCTGTCAGGGTGTTCTACTTGTCCACCACCCGTTCTGTGAAGAAATTCTTTCTCATGTTTCCTCTGAATCGCCCTCCTCCAACTTCATCCCATGCCCTCTAGTCCTGGAACATCTTTTCACTTAAAATAGTGTTTTCCTGCACCCTGTTCCTCCCTGTAAGATACTTGTATGTCTCTATCATATCCCCCTCCCTCCTCTCCTCCAGGGAGTACATGTTCATTTCCTTCAACCTGTCTTCATAGGACTTGTGATGCAATCCATGCACCATCTTTGTTGCCCTCCTCTGAACCTTCTCTACCCTGTCTATGTCCTTACGTAGGTATGGTCTCCAGAACTGTACACTGTACTCCAGGTGGGGCCTCACAGTGTCTTGTATAGCTGAATTATGACCTCCTTTTCCTGCTGGTGATGCCCTGCCTATACATCCTAGCATCCTATTTGCTTTACCTGCTGCCTTGTCACACTGTTTCCCTACCTTGAGGTCATCAGAGATGACAACCCCAAGATCCTTTCCTGCTTGGTGCACTCTATATCCTCACCTCCCAACTGATATATTGTGCCAGGGTTTTCATTATCTTGCACTTCTTTGCATTGAATTTCAACTGCTAAACCCTGACCATTCTTCAGGTTTCTGCAGGTCCCTTCTCATTCTGTCTACACCCTCTGGTGTGTCTACTCTGTTACAGAGCTTTGTGTCATCAGCGAACAGTGAAATTCTGCCTTCTAGGTCCTGCTAGCGTCACTGATGAAGATGTTGAATAGGACTGGTCCTAGCACTGATCCCTGTGGTACCCACTGGTCACTCTTCCCTCTGTGGAGTGACAGCCATTTACCACCACCCTCTGTGTCCTGCCACCCAGCCAGTTACCTACCCACCACACTACTGTCCTGCCCACACCCATATTCCCCAGTTTGTGTAATAGTCTTCTATGTGGCACAGTGTCAGAGGCCTTGCTGAAGTCCAGATAGGCCATGTCCACTGCCCTCCCCTGATCCACCTCCCTAGTCACCCAGTCAAAAAATTCAGCGAGGTTGGTCTGACATGACCTCCCCCTGGTGAAACCATGCTGCCTTGGGTCCTGTAGTCCATTGACAACCAGATGTTCCACCAGTCTCTCCTTCAGTAGTGCTTCCTGATCTTCCCACTACCGAGGTGAGGCTGACTGGTCTGTAGTTCCCTGCTTCCTCTTTGTTCCCACTTTTGTATAAGGGACTACATCTGCTGTCCTCCAGTCTTTGGGTACCTCCCTGTTTCCAGTGATCGGCTAAACAGGATAGCCAGAGGATCAGCCACCACCTCTCTTAGTTCTTTAAGGACCTGGGGTGCACCCCATCTGGCTCCCATTAGCTTTATCAACTCTTATTACTTCCAGTTCCTTCAGGACCCTTTCTCGTGTAAAGGGACTTGTGTCCATTTCTGCACCATTCTCACCCTTGTACTCCTTCAGACCCATTACCCTCCTCCTCTTCAGTAAAGACTGAGCAGAAATACCTGTTCAATATGTCAGCTTTACTGTTGTCATCCTCCACGGCCCCCATCCTCCCCTTCAGTCTCACTATCCCTCCCTTTGTCTTTCTTTTTTCCTTATGTACCTGTAAAAGGTTTTGTCCCTCTACCCACTGATTTTGCAATGTGTTCTTCTGTCTGAGCTTTGGCTTCCTTACTGACCTCCCTGCCTCCCTTTGCTTCTCCTGGTACTTCTCCTCCCCTTCTGCCTGTGTCTTTTGTATTGCCTGAATGCAATCTTTTGGCTTTCACTTTCTTTGCTACCTCTTTGGAAAACCATAATGGTCTCCTCTTCCTTTTCCTCTTGCTAACATGCTTAATGCATAATTTTGTTGTTCTTGTAATCCCCATTTTAAATACTGCCCACTGTTCCTCAACCCCTGATTCCTGTCCCATTCTCCTTAATGCCTCTTTCAAGTATCTCCCCATTTTCCCAAAGTCTGCCCCCCTAAAATCCAGGTTACGTGTTTTTGTGTGGTTTGGTTCTGCTCTTTCTGTGATTTCAAACCACAATGACTGGTGGTCACTGTTACCCCCATCACACTGTCCCTGTTTGTGAGCACAAGGTCCAGTATTGCCTTCTGCCGAGTTGGTTCCATGACCAGTTGCTTGAGGAAGGCACCCTGAAGGGAGTCCAGGATAAATCTGCTCCTAGTTGATGCTGCTGCTGCTGGGATGCTCCAGTCCACGTCTGGAATATTGAAGTCTCCAACCAGTACTACCTCACCCTTGTCTGCCATCCTTTGGATGGCTAGCATCAACTCCTATCTGTTTCTTCCTCCTGGGCTGGTGGTCTATAGACCACACCTGTGCGGATGGCTGTCCCCATTTTCCTTCCCAGCTTAACCCACAGTATCTCTCCCCCATTTTGTTCCTCCTGGATCTCTGTGGCCCTTATGTAATTTTTCACATACAGTGCCACTCCTCCTCCCTTCCTGCCTGCTCTGTCTCTTCTGAATATGTTGTAGCCAGGTATAGCCATCTCCCAGTCGTGGTTATCATTACCCCAGGTTTCAGTGATGGCCACAATGTCCAGGTCTGACTGTACCATGACAGCCTCCAGATCTTCCATCTTGTTGCTAAGGCTCCTGGCATTTGCACACATGGCTTTCCATGATTTGACCTCCCTAGACTGTTTCACTGTTCTACTCCAGCCCCTCCCTTGGTTGTCATTTATCCCTGGTTCTCCTTGCTGTCTGCCCTTCTGCTGAATTTTGCCCCTTTTCTGCTTATCCACCTCTTGGGCACTAATCTCCATCTTCTGCACACTGCTTTGCAGAGATAGCCACTCCTCTGGTTCACTGGTTCCACTGCTAGCTGTGGGGGGTGAGCAAGTAGGTACCCTCCTTGCTGGCCTGCCACCCCCCTTTGCTAGTTTAAATGCTTGTCAATGTAGCATTTAAACTTATCATTGAGTGCTTGGATTCCCCTCCAGGATGGATGCAGGCCGTCAGGCTTGAACAAACCTCCATCCCTCCAGGTGGGTCCCCAGTCACCAATGAATCCAAACCCTTCCTCACAGCACCAGTTCTTCATCCATGAGTTAAAGTTCCTGGTGCATGCACTCCTATGCTCTCCCTTGCCTCTCACAGGTAGTACTTCTGAGAAAGTGACAGAAGTAGCTACTTGCTTGAGACCCCTCCCCAGTTTCCTAAACTTTCCTGAACTTCCTTTGGCTCCCCATTTGCCAGGTCATTAGTACCTAGGTGGATAATGACATCCAGCTCACCCTCCCATCTTGCCTTCCCAGTGAGCCCCAGGATCTTCCTTCCATCTCTCCATGCCATGGCACCTGGTAGGCACCTCACCTCCCTGACCTCCCCCTCCTGTGTTCCTAGCTGGATCCCTCTTATGATGGAGTCCCCCACAAGGATTCGCTTCCTCCTCCTCTGGAGTCCACTGCTTTCCCCGCTGAGGTCACCTCCTTGGCTAACCTCCACATCCTTTCCTTCCGCTTCTTTGGGTACCTCTATTTGGTTGTCCTCATTTGCCAGTGTGGCATATGAGTTCTTGAGTGGAATAGGATCTGGGATGTGCCTCTGCCTGACTGCTCTAACCCTCCCTGAGCTCACTGTCATCCAAGTGCTCCTCGTTCTCGGCATCCTTTGAGGCAGTTGCATTGGACTGGGTTGTCCCTGGATAGGGGTGATGGTACTCCTGACCCAGTTTACTTCCGCTCTGAGTCTGGCTACCTCATCCGCAGGTCCAGAGATGCATGCAGATAGGGCAGCACCTCAGTGTCCAGAAGGTCTGCCTGAATATGGCTGCCCCACAGCCACTGCATTGCACCACTCCCCACATTATACTGCAGTTCCACTTCTTGTCTGCTACTGAAGCTCTCCTAGTTCCCTTTTTATTAATTTACTGTACTAAAAATCCTGCCACTGATCCTCAGATATTTTTTTTTTTAAAGAAAAAGAAACCAATAAATAAATAAATGAGTCAAAACACTTGTCGTGCAGAGGGTGGGCTTCTTTCTCCTTATGCCCTTCCTACTTCACACTCCTTACTATACCATGTGTTTAGCTCCTGTCAATCAGATTTAACAGGGCATATAATTAAGAGTTGGGGGAAGGGGGGGGAGAAAATTTGCAGCTATTAAAGACAGCACAGAATTACACCACCATTATGTTTTAAATTCTCAACAGCCCAAAAACAATTATAAGTAAAGACAACAAAGAAAGTATAGTGTCACTAAAAGCACACAATCTAAGTTTAAAAGGAAAATATCAGTTACCAGTTACTCTAAAGCACTGAATTGAATATGTTTCCTTCCTTCCCCTTCTGGCTTCTTCTGAGAAAATAAAAATCTGCTTGCTACTTTAACTCTGACTAAGCCCCACCTCCAATTATCACGTAGCTGGGGTCAGAGGCCAGACAATTAACACCCTTCACCCAACTACAGGGCAGTCAGACAAGCCAAGATAAAATTTGCAGCTATTAAAGACAGCACAGAATTACACCACCACTATGTTTTAAATTCTCAACAGCCCAAAAACAATTATAAGTAAAGACAACAAAGAAAGTATAGTGTCACTAAAAGCCCACAATCTAAGTTTAAAAGAAAAATATCAATTACCAGTTACTCTAAAGCACTGAATTGAATATGTTTCCTTCCTTCCCCTTCTGGCTTCTTCTGTAGCTTCTGCCACTCCTCTGTCATCCACAACAGCCCCCATCTTGGTGTTGTCAGCAAACAAACTGATCTTGCTCCCAACCCTGTGTGCAATATCCGTTATGAACAGACCAAACAACACTAGCCCCAGCACACCGCTGGTGACTGGCCTTGGAGATGAGGCCCCCCCCCAAACCACCCATTGCAGTCTGTCTTCCAGCCAATTCTTGATCCAGTTCTTGATCCGGTTAGCCATCTTGGCCCCCCCACCCCTGCATATTTCAGCTTTGCCCCTGGACCGAATCAAAGGCCTTGCCGAAATCCAAATATAGGACATCCACTGCATGGCCCTTGTCCAACTCCCTTGTGACTTAGTCTTAGTATTCTGTTAGGTTGTTCTTACCTCAGGAGTCCTTTAGTATCAGTAATTACAGCAGTTAGCTGGCTAGGTGCAACTGCCACGGAGGTATACCTTTAAGACAATTAGTATAATGAGCTTGGGCATCAGCCAGTCAGAAAAAAGGAGGGGCGTGTGCTGAGAGGGAGCAGCGTGAAGGGCTTCAGAATTTTTTCTCCGCTGACTGAGCAACACTGCCCCAGAGGTGTGTCTCAGCTTTCCTTGTTTTCTTTTCCTGCTTCTCTTGGTAAAGTTTTTCCACACAAACTTAATTTTAAGTGTGTTGACTTCATTTTTGGTGTTTTCTATCGGTTCCAGGGAACCGCTATTTTTCGGTCAGTTCCGCGGTTCTCTCTGCTTTATTTATTTTGACTTCTCAGAAGGAACTAGAAGGGAAAGGATCAGATCGGTTACAGTACAGCTTCTTCTTCTTGTTTTTACATTGTTTCTTGTGGATTTTACTTGGTAGAAGGTTATTTCTTTTCTTTCTTTCTTACTACCTCTAAGGGGCTAGCAGGGTATTATTTTGGGGCTGTTGGAATTTTGAAAACTGTTTTGGTGGCTATAAGTGGACTTACTTGTTTGATGTCTCACTGTGTAGCAGGCTGCATATGTAGAGGCATATTTCTTCTGATTTAAAACCTATTTGGTGTGATTTAACTGGGACTGTTTCTTTGAATCAGAGAACTATATCTTCTGATTTCAAGCCTATTTTGATGTGTTGTTGGTGAAGCTGTTTGAACTGGAGACCTGTTTCTTTTGGTAGCAAACCTATTTTGGGGGCTTTGAGTAGAATTGTGATTCATTTTTGCTGGCTTCACTAGCTGCAAAGGTTAGTGCATAGTGGGGGAAGGGTCCGTGATTTCCTTTATACCCCTGGTCCGTGATTCCCTTTATACCAGGGGTTCTGACATCACTTCCTCAAACGGGCAAAGGATATGCACCTGTCATAGCAGAAGCAGACATCCAGGAAAGGAACAGCAGCGAGTGAAGAGGTGACTGCTGTCTCAGTGGAAGGGAAGTAACTGCAAATCTAGGAGCTTTCATTGTTACTTCTTTGCATTGCTATTGCATTGTGGAAAGGAGGCGTAGGAGTTTGAAGAAGGTTGTGCAAAAGCTACTTAGTCTCTTTTTGAGTGTGGATAGGAAGGTTAGGAATATAAAAAGCAGTTGCTCAATCTAGCTAAACGTGTACAACAAAGGGGGTAAGGGAAATTAAGAAAATAATATTTTGCACTGATAGAGGGGGAAGAGGGGAGACTTTGGGGAGTGTTTGGTATCCTGCATCTGGAAGGGTGGGAGGTCGCTGGTGGGCAGTGACTGCAATGGGTAGGGTGGTAAGCTGCAACAACTGTGGTGCACCAATCTTTCTAAAAACTGCCTAGAGTGTGGGAGGATGTTTAGTGTGCAACCACAGAGAAACTTAGGAGATTGAGGGTCTGCAGGATGAACTAAGACAGGCAAGGCAGACTAGGGGTGGGTTTAGCCCAATACTGGAGGGAGGAAGAATGGGAGATGAGGGAGGGCGATTTAAGCCAACAGTGATGAGGAGAGGGTCAGAAGAAGGGAAGTGTGGACAAGGGGGCCCAGGCCAGGAAGAACAATTGCCGGGGAAACCAGGTCAGGAGGCAAAAGACAAATGGAAGGAGGAGATAGGGACTTGTGAGGGGAGGTGAAGAAGTGGCAAAGTCATTGAGTGGAAAGGAGAGAACAGGTTACTATGAAGAGAGAGGGCGGGCATTTGTGAAGGGTCTTCAGAAAATAGTTTTGCACTGCTAGAGAGGAAGAAGGTGGAGGAGGAAATGATGAAATTAGAGGAGTAATTGATAAATGCCTGGACCAAACCGGGCGGGGGAAGTTCTGCTGGGAGAATTGCAACAGGAAATAATGTGCAGGAGGAAGAAAGGAGCCAGAAATGAAAGAGGGAGATGAATGGAAGCAAGCAGGGAGTAAGAGTGGTGGAATCTTAGTGCTGGGGGACTCAATACTAAGAGGAGTCAGGTGGGGTAGTAAGGGGGACAGGCATAGTCGCATTTGGGTGAAGGCCATGCCAGGAATGACAGCGGAAAGGGTGGGACAGTCTGTTCTGAAATATGCTAGAAGGGGTAGGGACAAGCCTCATTTAATTATACATCTTGGGACGAATGACCTGGTTGACAAGACAGAAGATATAGTCCCGAGGAGGTTTGAGGAACTAGGACAATTATGTGAGGAGGCAGGAAGATCAGTAACTTTTTCGGAGATACTTCTAGTGCCCAAGGCAAGCACAACAAGAAAGCTGAGAATAGAGGAATTTAACGGATTGCTAAGAACCTGGTGTTGTGCTAAAGGGTATGGGCTGTTGGGGGGTGGGGAGGGACCTGGGACAGTAGTCTCTATGCCAAGGACAGACTACACTTGAGTGAGGAGGGAAAGAAAGTGTAGAAACAGAGGATGGAGGAGTACATAGAGGAAGTAGGGAATTTAAATTAGGAGTGGGGGGGGTGGCAGTTGGGCAAGAGACATGCAGAGACCACAGGTTGGGAAACCATATGAGCTTAACCCTCATAACAGTGACGAGGACAAATGGCAAGTACTATTGGTGATGCTAGTAAAGGAGGGCAGGGTAGAAGGTGGTTACCCTTAATGCTAGGAGCCTTGGGAGGAAAACTGCAGAGTTACAGGTGCTCATGGCAGAGGGAGAGGTGGACATTGCAGCCATCACAGAAACATGGGCCACCCAATACAATGACTGGGACCTGTCTGTACCAGGTTACAGGTTATTTCGTAGGGAGGGTGTTTGGGAAAGGAGGGGGTGTGGCACTGTATGTGAAGGAAGGACTGAAGTGTGTAAGGGAGGAAGGGAAGGAGGGTAGTACGGAGTCAATTTGGATGCAAATCCAGGATTCTAAGAATAGGATTCTTAGAATGGGAGTGGTGTACAGGCCGCCATCTCGTATGGAGGAGTTAGGGAACTAGCGGGACAGATCAGGAGGACCTGCGAGAAGGGTAGTGTGGTGATTGTGGGGGACTTCAACATGCCAGGAGTGGACTGGAGTACCCCAGCAACCAGGAACAGAAGGGAGCAGGTACTGCTGGATGCCTTCCAGGACAGCTTCCTGCTGCAAATGGTCAGTGAACCAACTAGGTTAGGGAATACCCTTGACCTTGTGCTGACAAATGGGGACTTTGTGAAAGAACTTACAGTGGAGGAACCGCTGTCAAGGAGTGACCGCCACTCAGTATGGCTCACATTAGATAGGGGCAAGGAAGGAGTGGAATCTGGCACAAGAGTGCTGGACTTCAGGAGGGCCAACTTTGGGAGGATGGGGGAAGTGGTAAAAGGGTACCTGGCCAGAATTCAATCTAGTATGGACACTAACCAGAGGTGGGAGCTCATAAAGCTGGGGATAGTGGAGGCAACCAAAACCTGCTGCAAGGCCCAGAGCAAGAAGGCTAGGGCTAAAGAAACTGAGCTGGTTGAGCAAGGAGGGCATGGAAAAGGTAAGGAGGAAAAGAGCTGCCTTTGGGAAGTACAAGAAAACAGGGAGAGGGGAGGACTGGGAGGAGTACTTGATGGAATCGAAGGAGGTGACGAGGGTAGTAAGGGGAGCCAAGGCATCTACGGAACTCAGGCTGGCACAAGGCATTAAGAAGGGGGAGAAGGACTTCTTTAGGTACTTTAGGAGAAAAGGAGCTGTCAGGACCACATAGTAAGGATTAGGAATGAGGGGGGTTGGGTGGAAGCAGGGTGCGATAAGGGCACTAAATGAGTACTTCTGCTCAGTATTTACTAAAGAGAAGAGGGGGGTGACACCCAAGGGGGGAGAAATGGCAGAAACAGGGGGAGGGGGTGACAGATGGGGAAATCATGGAGGGCAGAGTTCGGGAGGGTTTGAAGGCACTGAGGTTGGATAAGGTGCCAGGCCCAGATGTCATCCACCCCAGGGTACTGAATGAGCTGGCAGAGGTCCTTGCATGACCTTTGGGCAGACCTATTTAATGCCTCACTACATTCGGGATGTGTACCTCAGGACTGGAGGATGGCACATGTGGTGCCCCTCCACAAGATTGGCCCCAAGGATGAACTGGGAAACTACAGACCAGTGAGCCTCGCATCCATCGTCGGTAAGCTAATGGAGACTATCCTGAAGGAAAGGCTGGTGGCCCTCCTAGAGGCCAAAGGACTACAGGACAGCAGACAGCATGGCTTCATATGGGGCAGATCCTGCCAAACCAACCTGGTGGAGTTCTATGACTGGGCAACTAGGCAACTGGACAGGGGCCATGCAGTGGATGTCCTGTATCTGGACTTCAGTAAGGCATTCGACTCTGTGCCGCATGGAAGGCTGGGTAGTAGTTAGTAGGCACAGGGGCAGGTGCAAAGCTGGTGAGATGGGTGAGGAACTGACTTCGGGAAGGCAACAGAGGGTGGCGGTGGGTGGGAGCTCTCACACCCAAGGGTAGTAATGACGGTGTTCCACAGGGCTCAGTGTTGGGACCAGTGTTGTTTGGGATATTCATTGCAGACATATCATTGGACATCAAGAGCAAGATCAGTCTGTTTGCCGATGATACCAAGGTAGGAGCAGTGGTGGATGACCTAGGGGGATGGCAGGGGTTGCAGGATGATCTGGCAAAGCTTGAAACCTGGTCAGACACCTCGCAACGGGGGTTAAATGCCAAAAAGTGTAAGGTGCTGCATTTTGGGATGAAGAACCCAAGGAGGAGTTACCAGCTGTGGGGAGTGCAGCTAGCCTGGACAGAGGAGGAGAAGGATCTGGGGGTGCTCATTACGGTGTCAATGAACAACTCTGTACAATGTAGGAAGGCAGCTGCAAAGGCCAACAAAATGCTGGGTTGTATTGCAAGGGGTATATCCTCGAGGAGGGAGGAGGTGATTCTGCCACTGTATAGATCATTAGTTAGACCGTACTTGGAGTACTGCGTGCAGTACTGGCACCCATATCTGAAGAGGGACATTAAGTTACTGGAGGGGGTGCAGCGCAGGGTGACAAAGATGATCAAGGGACTGGGGGACTTATCATACGAGAGGAGGCTGAGGGAGTTGAACATGTACTCCCTGGAGGAGAGGAGGGATGGGGGAACATGATTGAAACCTTTAAGTACATGAAAGGAATAAACAAGACAACTACAGAGGGGCTGTTCAAAGTAAGGGAGGGGAGGGACTCCAGGGGCCATAAGAGACTGGAGGGAGGAAGGTTCAGGAGGTAGATGAGGAGACACTTTTTTACAGAGAGGGTGGTGGCTGGGTGGAATTCGTTACCTGCAGAAGTGGAAACCAGTAGAACAGTGGACTGCTTCAAAAGGGGATGGGACAGGACAAGGGGGAGGGTAAATGAAGGGGAAGGGTGGAAGGGAGGGGCAGCTGCAGAGTAAGGGGTGCTAGCTGCACATTCGAGCAGACTTGATAGACCTCTAGGCCTTTATCTGCTGGCAAATTTTGTATGTTCGTATATACTTTCTTTTTAGAAACATAGACTTTGATGGCAGATAAGGACCGCTTGGCCCACCTAGTCTGCCCATTTCCCTAACTACAGGATAAGCTGCACTTATCCCACCTTACTGTCTCCTCGACCCACTCCTTCAGAGTATTGATCAGTGCTACAGGTCCCTTGCACAGAATCTGCCCCTAGAGTGCCAGGCATACTTCTTTTTAACCCTCCCACTTTCTGCTACTCCTTGGAGTGCGTGCACAACGGGGTCTGTCCTGTGGGTCGGTGATCCTGAGGTGGATCGGTCATCATCTTGGCCCAAGGGGGGATTTTCCATTTTTCTTCCCTTAGTCCCTCTACCCTCTGAGGACATCGGCATGTAGGACTGACGTCCATTCATACAGCGTGCTGACGCATGTTGCTGACAAATGCCCATAACGTCCTCCCCATCCTGACTCTTGAAGAGCCGCCTGTTGCACCGGTGCCTGTGCTTCCACCGGTACAGGTGCATCAGGTGTACAAGATACCCCAGGATCCCACCCCGGAGGAGAAGAGCATCCGTTGGGATGCTCAATCCCCCGACCAGTCCATTCCCAAACCTGGGTGCGCTGGCATGTCTGAGGTTTGCGTCCAGCACCTCAACCCTCAGCGCCACCAGACCACCTCTCTGCTTTTTTATGTTATTTTAAATCACGATCGAGTGTTTTCGACGGTTCCTCTTTCTGTTTAATTGTGGTTCCCTTTTTTGTAGGGCACTGATGATTTTAAGGGTTTTTCTTGATTTTTTTTTTTACCTCACCGTGAGGGAACCAATTTGGAATTTTCACTTTGGGCAGTTATTTCTGGGATTCTCAGTGGACTGGCATGTCAGAGATCCCCAGAACTAAAAAGAAAACTGGACCTACAGGATTTAAAAAGTATGTCAACTGTCACAGAATTTTAGCCATACCAGAGCCTCACAACCTGTGCCTCAGGTGTTTAGGTTCAGATCATACTTGTTCTCTTTGCAACAAGTTTTGTAAAAGAAAACAAAAAACATTGAGAAACTGAGCAAAGAGACTTGAAAAAATTATGGCTGAGGAAAAATCAAAAACCGATGAGGGGCCATCTAAAAATAATAATAAAAATTCAAACAGGGGTGCTGACGAAGCCTCCAAGTCCCAGCCAAAAAATAAAGCTTCCAAAGGAGCTGATGAAGTTCCTCAGAAATTTAAAAATAATAAAGGCGCTGATGAAGTGTCTGTATAAAAGAGGAAGCATTATCAAGCTGCTGATGAAGTGGCTAAAAAGATAGTCTGCAAAGACAAAAACGCTCCTGTTCCTCCTAGGAAAGCCAATAGTGAGACAACAGGCAGCTTAAAACATAAGAAAAAGCATACACAGCCACAATCTTCACAGGAACTCCCATCTGTGCAAGACAAGGCAAAAGCATGGCACGTCTTTCAGATCTTACAAAAGATGGGGGTCAGTGTGTACTGAGCCTGGTAAGCACTCTTCCACAGTTCTCTTTTCTGGAGACTGTGAGGGTGATGCAGATGAAGAACATTTTTATGATGCCCCTGACATGCATTTAGAGGGCCTAGAACCTGCTGTATCCCCTGTTCCTCATTTTGGAGCTTCCCCGGCTGACCAGGAGGATCCCTCCTCTATGCTTGCATTTATCCAAAATGTGCTTGACTCCCTGGACCTCCCCACTCAGGAGTCCAATGAGGATGAGGATACAGATTATAGGGAGATGAAAGGTCTCCCACCCCCTAAGAGGTTAGTCGTGCCTATGTATAATGCTTTCAGGAAAAATACCATTAAATTGCTTCAAACCCTCACATCTGTGGCAGTGGTTGACAAGCGGGCTGACAAAAAATACCAATTGTCTAAAAATGATACTGAGTTCCTGTCTGTACATCCCAGCCATGAGAGTATAATACAGCAGGCAGCATGTGGAAAAGCTGGGGTCTCCTTGTCTTCCTTACCCTCTGACAAGGATGCCAGAAAAATAGATTTCATAGTGAAGAAGATGTACACCACAGTTTCCCTGCTTGTCAGACTTTTTTCGTACATAGCTTTCACTGCCAAGTATCAGAAAGCACTGTGAAATTTTGTCCTGACTGTTGTTCACAGTGGGTCGGATACATTGGCACAGGAACTGGTGGATACAGCAAACACTGCCCTGGAAGCTACGAAATACCAGTTCTACATGGCAGATGACAACAATGATGCTGCCTCCAGAGCGCCCATGCCATCTCTCTGAGGCATTTTGCCTGGCTTAGAACTACCAGACTAACCCCAGACACCCAGTCTAGGCCATGGACTTTCCCTGTGATCATAACATATTATTTGATTCCATGACAACAGACTACGTGAAAAAGGTCAGTGAGTACAAGGCCTCTTGGCAGAGTCACTCCTCTAAACCCAAGCCTCCTGCCCCAAAGAAATCCCACCTGAGGGGAAATAGGGGCAGAGGTTATTTTCCCAGACCTTACACTCCCTGTCCACAGCCTGACTTCTCTCAGTACAGGAATGCTTTCAGAGGGAGGGGCAGAAGGGGCAAAGAAGGGCCACCACTACCCAGCCAGCAGCCTTGCAGTCTTAAGTTACACTGCCAGTGGGAGGCAGACTCTTCCACTATCTTCAGAACTGGTCCCTCATTACCTTGGATAAGTGGGTTCTGGAGATAGTGGAAAAAGGTCTGCCACTACAGTTCAAACAGATGCCAGACCTTAGGCGTAGCCGGTTGTCAAAGCATCTAACCCTAACTCAGGTACTACGGTTGGAGTTGAAGTTAAAAAAAAACTTCTAGCTCTACGAGCAGTGGAGATGGTTCTGGCCCATGAAAAGGGCAAGGGCCTGTAGGTACTTTCCAACATAAAAGAAAACTGGGGAGTGGCGACCTGTGTTGGATCTCAGATATTTAAATAAACATCTGTTAAAACCCAAATTAAGGATGGTCGCTCTGTCACTAGTCAAACAGCCCTTACAGCAGGGAGACTGGCTAGCCTCCCTGGACCTGAAGGACGCTTACTTCCATATACCCATAAGGAGATCCCACAGGAAGTTTCTCAGGTTCAAACTCCCTTCGGGCCACTATCAGTTCGCTGCATTGCCCTTCGGCCTATCCTTCGCATCAAGAGGCTTTACCAAGTACCTGGCAGTGGTAGCAGCACACATCAGGAAGCTGGGTGTCTCTATCTACCCCTGTTTGGATGACTGGCTCATTGTGGCCAAGTCTCCTCATCAGGTCAGGGAGTCCATTTCCCTTACAGAGCACACTCTGGAATCACTGGGCTTCCTGGTAAATCTAAAGAAGTCTCACCTGAAACCCACCCAGCTACTCACTTTCGTAGGAGCTCAGCTGGACACCCAAAAAGGATATGCTTTCCTCCCACAGGAGAGAATTCAGTGTTTCCTTTCAGTGGCAGATTCTTTCGTCCAGACACGGTCAAGACCAGCCAGACTTTTCCTCAGTCTCTTGGGACACATGACTTCAATAACTGCATTTGTCCCAGGGGTCAGGTATAGGATGGGAACCCTGCAAGCCTATCTCAGAGCTTGCTGGTCTCAAAGAAACAACAATTTTTCAAAGCTGATACCTGTGACAGAACAGTTCCTTCAGGCTCTGCTTTGGTGGAAGGATCCTGCAAATCTGGCAATAGGGATCCCATTCCAAGCTCCGCTTCCCACAAAGGTGATGACCACAGACGCCTCCCTCCTGGGGTGGGGAGCTCATCTAGACAGTGCCTCAGTAAGTGGTACCTGGACTCTCCAAGAATCAGAGTTATACATAAACCTTCTGGAGCTCACAGCAATCTTTCTAGCTGTCAAAGCATTTGCTCCTGTCATAAAAGGGCAGACTGTAGAAATTCGAACAGACAACACCACTACAATGTTCTACATAAATAAGCAGGGTGCATAAGCATAAACAAGCAAGGTGGTACCAGATCAGAGATACTCCGTTCGGAGGCTCTGAAAATTTGGTCTCTCGCCTTCTCCCTGGGGGTCAGCCTTTCAGCCATTCACCTCCTAGGCAAGCACAGAACCCGTCCCCTGAGGAAGGCCTAGTGTTTAACCGAAGTGTTGGGGAAGAAGGGTATGTTCCTGTGCACCTTGCCACAATAAAAATGTGAATTTCTGACTTCAGAATATAACTCTCTCCTTGTGTCTGTTCGAGTGCAGCATTTGGTGTTTTAAGCACAATACTCTGGCAGATGCCCTAAGTCACATCAATCAGGGTCAGAGTGAATGGACTCAACAAGCAAGTACTAGCCCATAGTGTTCAGGTGGTGGGGCACACCAGAAGTGGAGCTGTTTGCCTCTCCCCTCAACTTCCAGTTTCTTCAGTACTGTTGCAGGCCTTCAGTCCTGGGAGCGCTTCCCCTGTATGCCTTGATCCTGGACTGTTCAGGGAGGTTCCTATATGCAGTCCCTCCCTTCCCCCTGATACTCAGGGTGTTGCTGAAGCTCAGACAACAGCCCACATCTATGATTCTGGTTGCTCCGGATTGGCCCAGGTAAGCCTGGTACCCTCTCCTTCTCTCACTGTCCTGCAGCAGGCCCATTCGCCTGCCAAAAACTCACACTTTGACCCTTCCCTAGACAGGAGTGCATTATCCAGACATACACTCTTTTCACCTCAAGGCCTGGTTCTTGTGGAGCTAGAGTTTCCATCCTCACAGTACTCTGAGCAGGCCCTTAAGATCCTGAGAATGGCTAAAAAACCTAACACTAAAAAGACATGCAGCCAAATGGAAAAGATTCTTCCTCTGGTGCAAGAGCAAAAAGGTTAATCCTCTTACAGCTTCAGATTCTCAGCTACTGGATTACCTGGTACATCTGCAGGCATCGAGCTTAAAACCCTCTTCTCTCAAGCTACACCTGGCTGCAATTTCGGCCTATCTTTCAGTGGGGAAGAAAGTCATTTTTTCCCCACTGTGTATTCAAACAGTTTTTCAGAGGCCTCTTGCACCTCCAGCCTCCAGTCAGGGAGCAGGTTCCTCCTTGGGGCCTGAATCTCTGCATTGCCAGGCTCATGGAGTCACCCTTTGAGCCCATGGCCACTGCACATCTCAAGTAAGTTTGCAACCTGGAAATCTGTCTGCCTGGTGGCCACTACCTCTGCCAGGAGGATTTCTGAGTTACAGGCCCTGTGCACTGAGCCTAATTACATCATTCCTCACAGAGACAAAACTGAGCTCAGAACAAATAGAAAGTTCCTGCCTAAGATGGTTTCTGAGTTTCACCTTAACCAGTTTATTACACTACCTGTCTTCTTTACTGAGAAATCCACTCCTGGTGAGCAAAAGCTCCACAGTTTGGATGTCAAAAGAGCTCTCTCTTACTACCTAGAGCATCCTAGGCAGTTCATAAGCTCTTCCACTTAGTTGTTCCTTGTCTATGGGGATATAGGCAGAGGAAGTCCAGCTACCAAGTGAACTATTTACCACGGTTGGTCTCTTGTATTCGATTCTGCTATGAAAAAGCTGGTCATCAACCTCCTGTGGGGCTCAGGGCCCACTCCACCAGGGGCACTGCAGCCTCTGTGGCAGCTGTGAGAGATGTACCCTATCTGGATGTCTGCAAAGCAGCTATCTGGAAATCTGTACACACTTTCATTAAGCACTACAGTTTAGATGTGCAGTCCAGATCTGATGCCAAATTTGGCAGGGCAGTTCTGCAGAGCCTTTTTCCCAAGTAGATTCTGTGCCCACCTCCCACTTCATACTGCTTGGTAGTCTGCTATAGTTAATGATGCTAAAGGATTCCTGGGTTAGGAAGAAAAAATTACTCACCGAAGTAATCTTTCTTCCAACGGGTCCTTTATCATCAGTAAGCTCCCACCCTTCCTCCCTGGTTCACCTTTTAGGAGAAGGGCTCTGTTCTCAGTTGTATTACCAAAATTGGTCTTTTATTAAGGAGCAGTGAAAACCCAGCCCATACCATCTGATAATGTCCCCCAATGGCAGCATGTACACCATGAACAACAATGGCGACAAGACTGAACCCTGCGGTACCCCACAGCACAGAGGCTTCGGGTTAGATGAGGGTAACCCCATTGTCACCCTCTGCCTATCAGGTATGACCTGAACCAGTTGATGACATTACCAGACAGGCCACACCAGAACCGCAGGTGGTCAAGTAACACCTTATGGTCCATGGTGTCAAATGCTGCAGAAAGGTCCAGGAAGTCCAAGATAGTCCGGTCTCTCCTGTCCCTTGCCATCAGGAGATCATTAAACACCCTCACCAGGGTGGTCTCTGTATTATGTCCTGCATGAAACCAAGACTGGAAAGGCTCATAGGTAGATGAAGAGGCAAGATGTCTCTCAAGCTGTATGGCCACCACTTTTTCAAAAACCTTCCCTAAAAATGGGAGGTTTGAGACTGGCCTGTAATTGCTGAGGCAGCCTGGGTCCAAGGGGGGTTTCATCAAAAGGGGTCTAACCAAGGCCTCTTTCAAGGCTATGGGAAACCCCACTCCTCAAGGAACTCCAGACCATCCCAGCAATCACAGGCCCAACCAGGTCCAAACATCTAACCAAAAGTTTGGTCAGACCTGGGTCCAGTTCACACTGGGTTGGCTGCAGCTTCAAGATTATTTTCACCACCTCCTCCATCCCAGCCAGCTCAAACTCATCCCAGACAGGAGGGGTGTTTCAGCACACTCCAGGCCAGACCGTGCATCCCCTTCGAGAAGTGCTCGAGGAGACCTCATCCCTGATAGAGGACACCTTGTCGGCGAAGAATACAAACAGCTCCTCGCATCTAGTGGTCGAACCTGCTCCCCCAACACAGAAACAGGCAGGATGTAATAGCCCGTCCACTGTGCGGAAAAGCTGAACCGGTCTGTTCCTCACCGCAGCAATCTCCCTAGACAAATATCCCACCGCCTTGCAGGAGCTTGCCCCCTGATAGTTAGTATAATGTAACCTCAGGGCCAACCTGTCCTCCAGCACCTCTCTAACCTCCACCCCTTAATCTTTAAACTCTGGAAAGCCTCTTCAAACCGAGGGGGGTCTCCAGCGAGTAGACAAGGGATGGACACGAGTGTGTGCGATGGTATCGAAGGCTGCAGCAACTGCCCCATTATAGGCTACCACTGCTTCCTCCGCTCCAATCGCACAAGCCGGCCCAGCACTCTATAGGTCCAACAGTCCCGTCGAGGAAACACCTCTTAATGGGTGGTATTGGACTGTCTCCACCGGAGCGGGCCTATCTAGCGGGGTGCCACCAAGTGTGAACCTATCGGTGCTATGATCCGACCAAAATACAGGATCAACACTGAGGTCAGTCGCATCTAAACCTAATGAAAAAAACAGATCTAATGTGTGGCCACCTGAGTGCGTAGCTGTTGTTACTTTTTGCGACAGGCCCAGGACCCCCATGCTTCCTAGGAGAACATTCCCAAAACCCAAGAGCCCGCCGTTGACCCAGGCATTGAAGACCAAGGTATTTGAAAGTCTGCTTCTGGTCCAGGGGTCATACCCAAGCTGTTTTTGATAGCCAACTGTTGGTGTTTGTTTGTTATGTGTGCCGTGGAATAGCATAGTCTTTGTTTTTTTGTAATTTAGCACTAGTTTCTGTGAGACGAACCAGGCCTCAACTTGCGTAAAACTTTCCTGCAGTTGTTTCTCCAAGAGGGAGGGATCAGAATTCTTAGAGAAAATCACTGCGTTGTCAGCATACAGGATAATGTTTTTATCACAGGCAGAAGGGAGATTGTTCAGGAAGATGTTGAAAAGAAGGGGTCTCAGTATTGATCCTTGGGGAAAGCCAGCCTGGACAGGTAGTTTGGAGGAGAGGGAGTCACCAATCTTAGCTTGTTGTGACCGGTTGGAGAGATAACTGTTGAACCATTGTAGAGTATCGTGGGAGAGCCCTAAGTTGCCAAGTTGTTGCAGTAGTAATGGATGGTTGACTGTATTGAAGGCCTTTGAGAGGTCTATAAAGGTGGCACTGGCAAGTTGTCCTTGGTCTATTGCTAGATGAATGTGGCCTGTAAATTCAAGGAGGGCTGAGGTGGTGCTGTGTCCTTTGCGAAAGCCACAGGTCAACTGATCATGCGAGGGTCCTGACACGGAGGTCAAGAGGGCTGCTGAAACACCCTCCCCCACCCCCCGCTGACTTGGTGCTGCATGCAGTTTGAACTTGGCGCCTTTCTGTCGGCGTAGTAGTTTAGATAGTTTTTTCCCTATGAAACAGCGCTCTACCTGCTATTTTACTGTACTGTTAAAGGTTACCTTAAGGTATTTTATTTACAGGCATTTATGCTTTCTCTAGCTTGTTATTAACTGCCTGGGGGTTAAGTACTCGACTGAGTCATTCAAGCTGTGCTGTACCCGTGATAGGCATTTCTGCTTTCTCCACAGTATTTTTGCTGTCTGGGGGCTAAGTACTCGACTTAGAGCCATTCTAACAGTGTTGTATGTTAAATATTGTAACTGCTTATAGCTGCTCTTCCCTAACCCTTTCACTGCTCTGTTTTGGCCCCCTCCTCCACTCTCACCCCTTCCCTTCTATCCCCCATGGTATTAAAGACTCATCTGCCTTCTATTCTTCACAGGTCACGGATCAGCGAGGGTCCCGACCACGGAGGTCGTGAGGGCTGCTGAAACTCCCCCACCCCCCCGCAGCTCGAACAAGTCACAGGTAATAATCCCTGAAGGAGCCAGAGCCAGCCTGAGGTGCTCAGCGTGAGCATTTTACAATTCCGGCTAAAAAGGAGATATACTGAAATTCAGACCAAAAGAAAATTGACTCTTTAATTATCCGTAAACGTACCAGCAACGCCAGGCCCTGCTAACTGCCACGCTGGTTGCTCCGCTGACTTGGTGCTGCATGCAGTGTTGACCCCGCTGGTTCTGACAGCTGCCCCACTGCCCCCACCACCACCCTTGGTCATCACTGTGTTATATACCTCACATCACGTGATACGCAAAAAACAATCAGCCCACTTTGCCATCTGCAGCCTATACTGATTCACCACTAGGGGCATCCTCTATTTTTAGCTGTCCTTGAAGCACAATCCTGTTAGTCTACCTCAAATGAACTGAGCTACCTTTGGGTACCTATACAAGCCATCGCCCCACTGAATTGCTGCTCCCCTCCTTCTCTCCCAGCCCTCTTTGCTACTTCTGACTACCCACCTCTAGGGCATGCTCCGGCATCCCACTAGCTGGGAGGTCTAATTTACTCCACCCCTGCCCTGTTGCCCAGGTTGTGACCTCAAAACTGTACCCTAAAGTAAATAGCCTTGTATTGTATTCCTGCAAGCCAGCGCCCTGCCTAAAGCGCCCGCACTTTTCCAACACCTGCTGACCTTGGCCGTATTGTCTTTCCGTTGGGATCCTTCTGCCGGCGTGTACCTCACGCTCACCGGCTGTTTCAAAAGCTAGGGCCATGGCTCCACATGCACAGGCTGGAAACTTAGCCAGCTGTCAAGGTCCCCTGACCACCCCATCCTCTTTCAAGCCCCCCTCAGCCTGGCTAACTGCCAAAGGTTTAAAAATAGCACACCTCAACATCTGCAGCATCCTCCAAAACCTTGCTGAACTAATGGCCTGGGTGGCCCACTACAAGCCTGACATTATGGGCATCATGGAAACTTGGCTTAAGCCTCACATTCCTGATTCCGCTTGTGCCGTCCCGGGCTACAGCCTTGTCCGGCAGGGCAGGCAGTAAGCGTGGGGGGGTGCTCCTATATTATAAGGTGCACCTTAATGTGACTACAGTTGCTCATTTATCCCCTGCATCCTCAGCCTGCGAGTTCCTTCACACCCTCCTCCTGCTTGGGAACACTAAAAAGGTGCATCTTGTCTGTGCCTATAACCCTCCGAAGGGGGGTGCTCAAGGGCTGTCCTCACTACTTGACCAACTTAGGGATAAGGTTGGCTCAAATGAGCTGCTAATCCTGGGGGACCTTAACCTCAATTGGCTGGGGCCCAATACCAAGCAGTATGAGCCTCTTCTCTCAGGCCTTGCTCTCAGCCAGATCATCACGGGACCCACAAGGCTCTCCTCCTGGGGGGACAAAGGGTCACTCATGACTGGGTAATGAGCAACAGTTTGGATAAAATTGTCCACTCAGGGATACTCCTGGATGCCATCTCAGATCATTCCCCAGCCTACTGCATATGGGGCACCAACTCGTCCAAAGTCCCCAGCAGAGTGATCCAGATGAGGGACTGTTCCAAACTTATACTCAATGACTACCTTGAGGATCTATGATGCGTCGACTGGTCTAGGGTCACTGCCACAAATGACCCTGTTGCAGCCCTAGATCATTTCCTTGCTATATTTGTCCCCTTGCAAAACAGGCACGCTCCCCACACACACAAGAGGGTGAGAGGCACAGTCATGAAGTGGCTCCATGGAGGCCTATTCTCCCTCATAAAGCAGAGAGACAATTGCTGGGTGAAACACAAGATCTTCCGCAATGACAACAACCTCCTTGAATATCGTCAACTCAGAAACTCCTGTAAGAGAGCCATATGCACCGCCAAGAGTGAGTACTGAAAATCTGCCCTGCTAGCCTCGGCCACCAACCCCCGGCGCTTTTGGAAAAAGGTTAAAAACCCTGTCGGAGGATCTGCCAAGGAACAGTTCGCTGACATGTATATCAGGGGGACCATCTGTAATAACACCCAAACTATCGCCACTGCTTTTAACTGTATGTTCTCAGACCTGCCTGCTCCCTCTCCCTCCCAACTCTCTGCCCCTAAACCACTGAGTGGGCACCCCCCCCATCCGTCCTTCTACCTCAAATGGATCTCAGTTGGAGAGACCCAGGAACTCCTTGCTGGTCTCTCACACCACATGGAGGCTGGACACGACAGCCTTGAACCAAAGCTGCTTAGCTTGGGGGCTCTCCTCCTCGCCCGGCCGGTCACTCATATCTTTAACTCTTCTCTTATCTCGGGGATCATCCCTGATGTATGGAAGGCTGCCAAGGTTGTCCCTGTTTACAAACAAGGCGACCCCAAAGATATCAATAACTAGCGCCCCATCGCCATACTCTCTGCTACCTGTAAGCTCCTTGAAAAGGCAGTTGCTTCACAACTCTCCCACTACCTCCAGGGTTATGCTGTTCTCTCCCCTGCTCAGCATGGCTTCAGAAAAGGGCAAAGTACATTGACTGCGCTTGCCGTGGTTACCTCTGAGATCAGGTCCGCGACTGACCAAGGCAAAATGACCGGTGCCATCTTCGTCGATCTTTCTAAGGCCTTTGATCATGTTGACCATTCCCTTCTCCACTCCACTCTGCATTCTCTCGGATTCTCCCACCGAGCCCTTGCCTGGTTCTCCAACTACCTTGCAGGTAGGCAGCAATACACCTGCTTCAATCGCACCCTGTCTGCCCTCTCCCCAGTTAACTGCGGGGTCCCCAGGGATCCGTCCTTGGACCCATCCTGTTTTCCCTGTTCATTAATGAACTGCCCTCTGCTACTACCCACGGACACCCAACTCTATCCGCGGATGACCTCGTCGTCCTGGCCAGTTCTCAGGATATTACTATCATCAACTCCCGGCTTAACTCCGATTTTGATCTTATCCAGAACTGGCTTGTGGGCCATAAGCTTACAGTCAACCTGAAGAAGACCCATGCCATGCTCTTTGGCGCTGTGGCCAAAACCTCTTCCAGCCTAGCGCCTCTAAATATCTATGGAGCTAATGGTTCCCTCCTGCCAGTCATTGACTCCGTCAAGTATCTAGGAGTTACCCTTGATCCACAACTGGATCTCACCACACATCTTCGGAATGTATGTAAAGCCACGAATGGCAAGCTTGGCCTTGCCTACAGAGTCAAGGATTGCCTCACCCCGGCCGCTCGGCTCGCCATAGCCAAGGGGATACTCCTTCCCAGACTTTGTTATGGGCTTGTTGCCTTTGCCACTGTCCCGAACTCTAGCCTTGAGAAATGGGACACTGCATATAACCATATATGCCGCTTCGCACTCTCTGCCCCTCTTCTTACTCATTGCTGTGAGCTCTACTCATGGCTGGAGCAGCTCCCCCCTGAAAAGCACCACGCCTTTGTCCTTGGCATCTTCGTAGATAACATAGTTAGAACGGCCACTCCCTCTGCACCTGCCCTTCCCCTTAAACACGCAACCCCTGTCTACCACTTAAGATCCAGTGCTGCACAGGTCCGCCTGGTTCCCAAGACCCTCACCCTCACAGGTGACCAGGCCTTTTCCGTCCACGTGCCAATACTGTGGAACTCCCTTCCCACCCTAGTTCGTGCCTCTCCCTCCCATCCCTGCTTCAAAACTTCCCTATGGAGCTTCTTCAAAACTGCCTCTGCCTGTCTATGTACCTTATAGACTCAGTGTATTCTCTCCCTCCCCCCGTTTCTCTGAGGGAGCGGTCCTGTGAGCAGTTTCACCGGCCGCTGTTAAATCTCTGCTGATAACCATCATAAGGCACTTACCACCCTCCTGTTGGAGAGGTGCTCTTGTCATATCAGTACCTGCCTCTTTTCTGCATTGTTTTTTTCATTCTCTCTCATTTTAGGCACTCATGTCATGCAATTACATACATATACTTTCAACGATTTTGATGTTATTCTCTTTCGTGTTATTTGATGTTATTCTACCTCCCAATGGTGTTATGTAACTTGTTGCTAGACTGCTTAGCTGACAATTTAAAGCCTGTTGTACCATAAGCTGTACCACCCACTTGTCGGAGCCTGTGGCTCCTGTATGTTACCTCGACTCTGTATTATGTTTCGACTCTGTATTATGTTTCCCGTTTACTCTGTAACTCTCCCAGGTCGCACCTGAAAATAGGCACTTGGATGTCTAGAGTGCTTACCTGGTTAACAAAAGCAAATGTTACTGTGGGCATTGCAAGTTTTATTTCTCTAAGTACTCCACCAATTGGTCTGCAACGATTTTTTCAAGAGCTTTGGATAAAGAGGATAGGATGGAGATGGGCCTGTAGTTACAGTGTAATGCCCTATCCCCAGACTTGTGTATTGGGGTCACCTGGGCAGACTTCCACTTAAGCGGGAACTGGGAGAGCGTTAGGAGCCAGTTAATAATCTTGGTAAGAGGGTGCAGAACATCGTCAAGGGTGAGGGTGATGAGCTTCAAGTCAAGTGTGTCCCCACTTGAGCTGGATTTTCCGAGCACCTTGAGGAGGTATTTTTTGGCATCCCTTTCAGTAACTGCCTTGAAATAGAAATGTGGATGACTTGTATCCTGAGTCTGTTTATATTGGGAGGCTGTGGTTTGGTTGGTATCAAAGATGTTAGAGGGAAGCACATGGCTCAGGTCGGTGAATGCCAGATTGAAAGTATTGGCAATCGTGGTGGGGTCCAGGGGGTGTTGCTGCCATCAACTTTTAGCATATTAGGAGTTGCTTTGGACTCTTTCCCTATAACTTCAGAGAGGCTTTGCCAGAATTTCCTTCCATCCGACCATGAGTTTGATAGGGTGCTCCTGTAGTAGCTGGCTTTTTCAGTGCGAATAGCTCTGGTACAGGCATTCCTGGCGGCCCTCTGTGCCTGAAAGTCTGCCTGGTTGCCAGAGGCTGTAGCACGAGCCTATAGAAGGTCCTGATCTTTTAGCTGGTCTAGGAGTTTGCCCAAGATCCAAGGGTTGTCAAGGCCTTTAATTTTGCATTTCTTAAAGGGGGCATGGATATCACATGCTGCATTGAAGTTTGAGATAAAGTATTGAAGTGCAGCATCAACATCCGGAGCGGTGTCAGTCGGGGACCAGTCTTGTTGTTGCAGGAGTGCCTTAAGTGGTGCAAGGTGTCCCCTAATTAGCATCCGACTGTTGATAGTTTTCGTGGGGGTTTATTGAATTTATTTGACCATATGCACTGGACGAGGGAATGGTCACTATTGGCATCAGGGAGAACTGTAGTGTGGCTAATATGGTCAGGGCGATTTGAGAGTACCCAGTCCAGTAAGATACTGGTCCCTGTTCTATAGCTGATCCTAGTGGGTGAGGTAACTAGCTGTGTAAAATGTGCAGCTGCCAAGGCATCCTTGTAGTTGCTTGCACTGGGGGCAAGCCAGTTGACATTAAAGTCCCCTAGCAATATAGCTTCCGAGTTACGCTTTAGACTACTGATGCAGGTAAGGAATGGGTTCAGGCTTCTTGTTGTCAAGTTTGGGTGGGATATATACAGAGGCTATCGTCAGAGCTTTGTTATGGGCCCCAAGAATGACTTTAATAGCAAGGACCTGAAGCTCGTCACCATTAATGGGTAAGGTCAGGGCATGCCCTGTCAGAGAATCTTTTAGGTAAAGGGCACAGCCGCCCTCTTTTTTGGATAGTCGATCCTGCCGGAAGATAGTATACCCAGGTATTGACGCAGCAGTGTCAGGGATTATTGGAGACAACCAAGTTTCAACTACAGATAGTACATCTGGGCTGTGTTGTACTGTCCAGGCAGTGAGGGCATCTAATTTTTTGGTAAGGCTGCAGATGTTGATGCTAGCTAGCGAGAGGGACCCTGTTCTGCGTTGATCGCTAGGGGTAGCTAGGGGTGGTCCAGCGTTGGGGTGAACGTTTCCTGACATTAGCAGGAGTAGCAGTATTAGTCTTTTTAGGACATACGTTTTCCATTGCTGCTTAATATTGCTATCTGTGTCTGATTTCCTCACCTTCCCCAAGGCAACACATCTCCCAAACTCTCCTGGTCTTCTGCTCAACCCTAAAATAAATTTAACTAAATAAAAGTAATTCAGCCTTTTTTCTATCAAAATACCTCAGTCACAGTGAAAATTACCTCCACTACAGCAGATGCCACTCTGACCGTTCGCCCCCACGGTACACTGTAAAGTTGTGCACTGTCAACTTTCTTTCACACACTAACTAGTGTGTCTTCATCATTTTTTCCCTTATTTCATCTATCATCATGGTCAAGGCCCCTGGAATTCTGCGGTTCTGCAGTTGCGGAATTTGCTGCAGAATTTGCATCATGCCGCAGAATATATATATAGTGCCGCAGAATTCATTGTTTTTGGTGAATTTTCATATAAATATACTGTTTTTCCATAGTGTCAGGCTTTCTTTCCCACCTTGTTTATCCTGAAGCCCCTCCTCTATGCTCAGCATATGATGTCATCGATGACATCATATCATATTTAGACAATGACAGGACTGCATTCTGCCAGAGAAATGAATAAATCATGACGCAGAAATCAGAAAATGCTGCCGCAGAAGTCAAGGAGCCCTGCCGCAGAAATCAGAAAATTCTGCCGCAGAACACCAGGGGCCCTGATCATGGTATATCTGTATCACTTTGTTACTGAATTTCTAGTTTTCCTATTGCACATGTATTTGCACAACATACTCACAGTTTAAATTGTTCCAAGTTTGTACCGAAGAAGTATTACTTACTGTACTGTGTATGCACTTTGTGTCTGTACCATGTAGTGTACTGTTGTATTTATGTTTCTCTGTTCCTCCTGTAATCTGCCCCCTTCAGGTCGCACCTGAAAACAAGCTTTAACTCAGTGCGCCTCTCCCAGTTACCAATTTTCTTTGAACCCTCTCTATATCATAGACGTTCCTCCTTGGGTGCGGTGGCCATACCTGCATGCAGTACTCCATATGCGGTCTCACATACAGTATGTCCTGAACAGTTGCAACATTGTCTTTCTTGTTCTGCTCAAAAAAAAACCTTTTGATGTTCATAGCTACTGCCTTAGCTCTGACTATAGCTTATCTAGTTTGTTTGGCTGATTTTAGATTAGGGGCCAGATATTCAAAACTTAGCCCGGGCGCTAAGGGTTGTTTGCTTATGCTAACTAGGTGTTGCGTCTGATTCATGGGTGGGGTCTGTATTTAGACACCTCCACAGTGTGGGCAAACCCCGTTTGCACCTGAGCACTAAGTTACCACTGCACCATGTAAGTGAGGGGGTCCTCCGGTGTATACAGGCGCAGTGGGAAATTGAGAGGTTTGCACAGGCGATATATGCCACCTGAACAGGTGCAAGTTATCACCACCTTTGCAAACCCCGACTTAAGGGAGTGCAATGCCCAGGTGGCGGGCTGTGGTTTTGCAGCTGGCTGCACCCCAGCTCATTGCAGTGATGGATGCTCTGGTGTCTAGTGGCACCCCCCACCCTCCGATCACCTGTTCGGTAAATGTTAGTGTTTCCTGGTGTCTAGTGGCAACCCCATGATCACTCATCCTGGAATACATTCGTATGACCTGAGTGTCTAGCAGGTCTTCTCCCCCACTATTTACACCCCAGACATACCACCCTGCTGCCTGTACCTGTTTGGCGTCCGCATGGGGAGCACGGATATGGCAATGGCACAACCCTCCACTCCCTACCTCAGCTGGATTTGCATGCTCCCTGTCATTTCATATGACAGTTGGCTGAGGTGGGTGAGAGGTGGGCTGTGCTGATCGCCATATTGCCCCCCCCCCGTGTGACATCAGCCAAATGGGTATGGGGAGGTTTCCCTGATGTCCAGTGGCATCCCCCCACCACCAAACACCTCTCGGAATGCATCATGTATGCCCTGGTGTATAGTGGCCCTCTCCACCTCCCCCACTCCCCTCTGTGGCACCAGCCAAATAAGTACGGGGAGGTGGGGTGGTGGAGAGGGTTGCTAGATACCAGGACATACATGACACGTTTCATGAGGGGTATTTGGTGGGCAGGGGGTGCCACTGGACATCAAGGAAACTTCACCGTGTACTGGGACAGGTGTCTAGAGGGTGGGGAGTGCAACTAGACACCTGAGACATCTGTTATAACATGGTGGCAGGCGATTGGAGGGTGAGGAGTGCCACTAGGCATTAGGGTACACAGTTTGATTATGGAGATGGGGATTAGATTGCAGGGGGTGCGAGGGACTCATGAATATTATGGGGACGGACGATTGGGGTGGGGAGCTGGTCACCACCATGCCTGACATGGTGGGGCACAAAGTCTCTGCTGCTTCCCATGCAAATGAGCCCATAATTGGCAAGCGTATGTCCCCTTAGTACCGTTTATGCTCAATGGGCTCATTTGCATGTTTTGGACTGAATATCACGCCATGGCTCCCAGTGCTGTCTGGTCTAGGGGTGCAGTTCCCTATTGGCTGCATACTGCCCATATCCATGTCAGGGCAGTGCTCCTCGACTTAGCGCTGCATCAACATGGCCATATATTCAGTCAGATAGCACCGGTGCGCTATCCGACTGAATATAGCAACCTCTGAGTTGGGTGCAAGGGCAAGTGCAGTGCAAACCTTTGCACTCTGCTTTTGCCCATATTTCAGTATTGGGCCCAAGATGTAATAAGTACTCCCAAGTCTCTTTCCTCTTGAACGACTTCTATTTCATACTCATTCAAGTAGTGTTTATATTTCAGATTGCCATTACTAAAGTGAGATGCCTTGTAGTTTGGCCACATAGTGCAACACTCCCTCATCCTTGCCTGCAGTACCTTTCTGCAAACTGTTGGCGTCATTTAGCGTTCTAAGTCCACCAATCTTTGTGTCATCTGCAAATTTTGCGGCTCAACATTGTGTACCCTTTTCCAAATCACTAACATAAAGATTGAACAATATCGGGCCCCAGACAGACCCCAATGGCACACCACTCAGCCTCTTGGCCAAGAAGAATAGATGCCATCACTGCAGACCTTCTGCCTTCTGTTATCCAGCAGCATTTGATTCAGTTCTTGAGTGCTTCATCCAGTCCAGTAGCATTAGGCTTTTGGAGTAAGTATTGATGGGCTCCCCTTATCAGAAGCCTTGCTTACATCTAAATAAATTGCATCTTTTGTTTCCCTTTATCCTGCTCAGCTGTTACGTTGTTCATGAAAGTAACTAGAGTGGACTCACAGGACCCTCCCCTACCCAGACATGCACTGGCTGTTCTGGTAGAGTTTGTGTCCATTTGTGGATTTGCAAACCAGACTAGTCAAGCTCAGGGGTATGTAGTTACTTACATTCATCCTTTTTCCTCCCTTGTGCTAAGCCACCACATTGGCCTCTCTCCAATCACTTGGAACTTCAGTGTCTTTAATGGATGAATTAAATATTAGTCTATGTGATTTTGCTGCAAGATGATTGACAGGTGGAAAGATATTACTTTTCCTGGTTACTTTTAGCAAAAGAAGATACCTGCTTTAATTTTAAAAGTTGGCTTTTTTTATAACTCTGTTTTGTTTAAAAGTATGAAATATATCCAATTCTGTAAATCTGACTTTTTTTAAATTTAAATTGTTCTTCAGTTTACCCATTTTTATAAGCGCAATAAGACAATTCAGGGTGTGGTTTAGGCTAGCTAACTGCCCTTCCAGGGGCGGGAAGGGCCTCCGGCTGCAGTGATGGGCTTTGCTACTCTGCTGGGTGGGCAGTTATCTCAGACTCGCTCAACCCTGTGATGTCTTTGTTTTTTGTTTTGTTTTTTTAAATATAATGTTTTTTCTGCCACTGATCCTGGTCAGCCTTTTCTGCCTATGCTCACCTCCAGCTGGCAGCTAGCCTCCCCCAGTGCTCACTGGCCATATTCCTCCTAAGCTTGGCCCCTATTAACAGGACCACAAGGGGGAAAGCCATTCTCCCCACTCCTGGGCACAGTCCAGTTGGAACAGGCGCACCAGGCAGTGTCTCAGATCGGGACCGAGCCAGGTGTTATCTGCCAGCTCTCTTTTTTCTTGTTTTCTCCCCTTGGCTGGCAACATTTAGTGATGCAGCTGCAGGTACATGAAGAGAGACACCCACACACACACTCCGTGTCGTACCACCAGCCATCCCACATTACTGCCGTACCTGCTGCCCTACCACCACCCTTCCATGTGGTGGCATCACTGCAACGGTGTGGCAAGCAGTCCATCAGATGCTCAGTCCCCCTGCCCAACCTCCAGGAACTGGAATTTGCTCCTAAACCCAGGCTGCTGGTGTGGTTGGAGGTATGTTGTTAGGCTCCTCAACCATCTGTGCCACTGGGCTGGCCAGCCCTGTGATGTTTTACTGCATGCTTAATACATAATACAACAATATTTTATCACTGTAAAAACATTTAACATTTTCACCATGCATTCTTAGCATATGTATGTAAACCAACTTAACAGCTGCTGTCCGCGTTCATGGTAACCTTATAATTTAGACTGTCTCTTGGTTCATCGTGCCTGCTCCCCCATACACTTGATAAGCAGGGTATGAAAGATCACATACTAATTTGTAGTGATTCCCTACTCACCTTACTGCCTAGAGTAGCTGCTGATATAAGCAGAAATTTGTCCAGGGTTACCTCAGTGGTACTTACTGACTTCGTCTGCTGTCTTTGCTGCTAGGCTATTCCATGGGTTCACGACTGTGTGGGGAAAAAAAAGTCGTCCTAGTGTTACCCCTGAATGTACCTCTGCTGGAGGACACCAGATCAGACTTCTTTGCCTGTTTGAGCTTATTGATATCCTTAAGTATACTGAAGATGTCTGCTTCAGTGTTCAGTTGCATGTGTTGTTGGTGGCATAGAATACTGCCACGCACAGATAAGGTGCGCCAAGGGGAACCATGGGAAATGTAGGCTATGAGGTGCCACAGTGGATGTTGGGAGTTGTAGTTCCTATCCAGTTAGCCAGGCACTGTGCAGCAGCAGCAGCCATCTGCTACATTATTTTTTATGACTTGGGTTATTTGAGGAGACTTAACAGGCAGAAGGGGAGACGTTTGGAGGTCCTTATCATTGCTGAAGAAATGGAGGAGTAAGAGTTTAAGGGCCATGGTAGGGCTGGAAAATTGAAGGGGGGTTATGTGGTGATCAGCATGATAGGTGGCGGTTCTGTGGGACAGGCGAATTTGCCTTCCCACCTGTACCTTATACATTCATCCTGGAGGGACGGGACAATACATGGTCACTTGCTACTTATGATGGCCAACTCTGCTCCAGAGCCAACTGCAAGAGGAGCTAGTGCAGCAGGGCATGCTAAGGCCCCCTCCCCCAAAACACACACACACACACCAAAAGGCAGAGAGCAATAAACCAGCCCATGTTTGTTTTTGGAGCATTAATCATTTGTGGAATTGCAGCCAGTAAGCTCTCGGAACCATAGGACCTTTCATCCTGCATACAGTTATCTCCTGCAGTAATATTAAAGGGAGTGTTTACTTGAGAACAGGAAAGGAGCTTTTTTTAAATAAAAAAATTGGAACTTATGTTTTTTTTTGTTAAATATCTTTATTCAGTTAAAAGATATTACATACATACTGTACTATGGCTGAGTTATAACAAATTCATAACGATAGAGTTAAACAGATGTAAATTAAGTTGATGCATTAACATCATACAGTATTCCAATGAGGAAAAAAAGGAAAGAAAACATTAAGGTTATGTAGGTGCCCTAACACACAAGGTCTTTCATAGGATTAACACACTAAAAGCATAGTATAATAGAAAGTTTTGAGGAGTGTAGGGCTTATGCGGATACGGCAGGGGATGCAAAAGGTTTACAATGGGAAGTCCCCATGGTCTATTGCTACCATCAGAGGGTGCTACATATTGGAGAAGATTTTGGCAAGGCCATTAGCAGTCAGCTGAATCTTCTCTAAATTTAGATATGTTCACAGATTAAGAGCCCATTGATCTAGACTAGGGCCCTGTCCACACTACACCACTTACAGTCTGTAACGGTTCCAAACCGTTACAGACCGGAACTATTACAGTGTATCCGCACTGCCGGCAAGCAGTCTCGATAACGGTTTGGAACCGTTACAGCCCGTCCACATTTGTGGGTGCCCTGTAACGTTACAGCTGCACCCTTTCCCACAGTGCAGTTCGTGTTGCATTGGGGGAATACTGGATCTACACGCTCACACATCCACACTATGGCTGGTAACGTTACAGGGGCACAACCGTTTTCGTAACCATTGTTCAAACCACCTCATAAGTGGTTTCAACAACGGTTACGAAAACGCCTTCTGTAACGTTACAGATGTAAACGCAAACCGTTTTGGTAACGGTTTGAGCCCTCTGTAACGTTACAGAGGCATAGTGTGGACAGGGCCGTGAGTGTGAGTGTGTGTGTGTGTGATGAACAGTTTTGAGCAATTGTTTTCCTCGCATTGACTAAGGCAATAGACCAGAGCGCTGTGCTGCCACACTTTTTAGGGTAGTATGTATCCCCCAATAGGAGTTACATAGGGAATTTAGAAGGGACATATCCCAACACTCATCCCATAATCTTGTGCATCTAATGCCAAAATGGAGTTACTTTTGGACAGGTTAGGGCCAGATGTAGAAAATCTGCATCCTCTGATGGACATTTGGGACATCCCCCGAAGTTATCATGAAGGTTTACAGCATGGAGTTTTTTTTTTTTTGGAGTTCATAAAACTGCGTTGGATTTGCCTAAGATTGCTGCTGTGGGATCAAGTTTGGAAATGCTTTGCTGCACATCACCAAGTGGCTTCATCAATTTCAACAGATGGGTCCTGCTCCTATTTAGTCCTGATGTCTACCGTGGGCATCACATTGTGCTCCTGGAGGGTACAATAGAATGTTGTCAGTAGCTTACTACAGGGCTGTGTTCTATAAAGTTCCTTTTTGAATGGAGAGGGGCTAGCTCACCCCAAGCTGCTGTCTGATCTGATACCCATCCTGTGTCGTACCATGAGATAAGTCCCCGGGGGTCAATGTTCCAGTCATTATGAATTTCAGGAAACAGAACTTACAAGTCATGCAAGCTAACTGGAATGATTTATAAGAAGTTTATATGTGCTTAACCAGATGTATCTTGGTATAAGAGCATCGTCCCACACGGTCTGGTCAGATAGAACCACCCTGATTTGCTTTCTGTTCCTCTCATCCAGACTGCATGAGGTGACGCTCTTATATTATTGAGTGATATCTCCCACAGTACATGGAAACTCAGCAATGTATGTGGCGGATAGACACTAAGATACAGAGATTTGTTGAGTCTGATTTGAGAAATTGGTCTCTTCTCACTTCAGAACCTTCTTAATCTTGCCAATGTTTGTGATATTGCTTTATTAGGATACTTGTACTGCAATGCCAGTTTGATCTGAGCCTTAGTTTTTACTTCTTGCACTAAGTTTTGTAGTATCTGTTTTTTTTAGTATTTCTGAGGTAGAAATGATGCCCATCTTGCAACTATAAAAGTGAGATTAAGAGGATTTTAAAAATATTGTTCCCTCTCTTAGAAAATCAAGTCCTCTGAACTCTTAGAGTAGCCACTGACAGAGAGGTGGTACACTGCATGTTACAGAAAATTAGAACTGTTAGTTTACAACCCAGCAAATACTTAATGAAGATACCCTACCCCCTGAATCTACATTGTCTTCAGTTAATTACCACTCCAGCTGGTATATCAAGTGAAAGATTTTTTCTTTAATTATTGAAAGCAGCTCTTGGTGTTCAGTGGGCTCAGACTTTTGTTTTTATACTGCTAATTTTTTTGCCCCATATTGGACGCTGCCCACTTCAGCTAGGTTACCTCCCAGCCCCATCCACCCCCACCACCCTTCCCTGTTGCTTGCCTGTTCCTCAGAAGGTCTGCAGAGGGCATTTCTAAGGCATTTCCTCCATAATGGTTTCCTTTAGGAGCATTGTTAACCATGGCCTCCCTTGGGTCCATTTAATGTGTGGGGGCCAAGTGATCAATCTAGAGCAATGGGGCCAAAGAGTGCTGGCTTATGCAAATTTTTTTCCTGTTTTAGGTTTTGCCCTGCCCCCATCCTGGGATGCAGCAAGAAGGGTTCGATTGCACATGTGCACACACAATTGTCTAGCTACATATGGGAGCCAGTCTGCTTTTCTTCTCCCACTAGACGTTCCAGCTGCACCCTCCACTGATGGTCACCAAGATGACATTGTTGTAGCAGAAAGAGCTGCCTTCCCTCCCCAGGGGAGGAGGGCATCCCATGGAAAAGTCGGTCCTCTTCCCCCGACTGGCCCCAACATCTCGAGTACGTTCCCAACCCCAAGTCAACAGCATCGCATTCGGTAGCCCTACTGCTTTGCCTGTGGGTCAACGACACAGACGCTATGGGGGGAAAAAAAACAGGAAATGGGTTAATAGTACTTTTAAAAATCAAGCTAATTACAATTTTACAGGCGGGGGTTGCAACACATTTAGAATGACTGAACTATCTCGGATGCGTCAGGAGCTCTATAAGGATGTTTGCTTTAATTCGACCTCTTGCCTAATAATTGAAGATGATTTGTGGTACCTTAGACAAAAATTTCCAGAAATTATTCATTTTGTCATGGTGACTGGTTAAATAATATTCAAAACATTTTCTTTTTCATTCAGTCCCGTGCCTTCCGGCACCAAACATTACATGTAAGGACTATAGTGGCAATATCAGCAATTTCACTGGAAAGGAAGTTGGATTTTACAAACCCATATCATGTCGTAATGTGTAAGTACATTTTGTTCTAAGCTTTTTTTTTTTATCTCTGTATTTTTTCTTTGTTGGAGATACTGTAATCAAAATCTACTTTACCTTTGCAAAACTATACTACACTGTAGTTTGACAGATTCTGCTCCTCTAAGGCACTGTAACCAAACAACATGGTAATTTAAGGTTGGAAGGTACTCTAGGTCATCATGTCACCCCCTTGCTTCAAAAGCAGGTGTGAATAAGTCTGCTGTGCAAAAATACACTAATTTAAAAGTTGCTGCTTCCTACCCATGCTACCACCCAAGGTATCCCAGTGATTATCTTGGTAAGCAAAGACTTGTCCATGCTTACCTTGAAGGCCTGTACTGTCTTTATGCCCCAGGTCCATCTGTAGGCTGATCAGTAGATTCACCACCCTCTGGGAGAAGAAAGGCTTTCTATCAGTACCCCATAATTTGCCACCTCTGAGATTCTGGACCTGTCCCCGTCTCCTGCCGGAGGACACCAACTCAAACATCTTTCTGTTAGATCGAGTATGCAGAAGGCAGAGATCATGTCATCTCTTAAAGAGCAGTCGACGCTTACAGGAGAACTTTAACAAAACATAATATTTAGACTCAGTTCAGCTTATATTTCACAGTAGTTCTGTACTTCTCCCCATTCTTTATTGCTGAGGTTATTTGCATGAAGATAGCAACTTTGGGTCTAAAGAGTTCATCCATACCTGTTGCTTATTCCCCACCTGAGATCATAATACACTGCTTGTGACATCACAGTTACTCCCATGGAAAGAGATTGTGATGTTACAACAGAGGATTATGATCTCAAATAGAGAACAGGCTATAGAGGCAGATTAATGGATACAGATGATTCATATACTCCGGCAAATTTCCTCCGTAATAAATAATGAGGAGAAATATACAGAAGATACATGGAATACAAGCTGAATTGTACTTCATGTTTTTTTAAAGTTTTCCTTGTGGTGGCAACAGCAATTTAACCTCATTTACTTCAACATGAACATGTTAAGGGCCATCAGCTTCTTTCCATATTTTTCACCCTCCCCCCCCAGTATACTGCTGAGAATTTTGGTGGCTTTGTATTGCACACTCTTGACTGCCTGTATGTCCCTTTGGTATTGAGGAGACTAGAAATGTATGTAGTATGTAGTCAGAAGAAGAAGGGTGTTCAGGAAAGAGGTTCAGTTTATCTTCTGTTTTAACTGAAATATTTGAATAGTTTGTACTTGAAATTAGTTCTGTGTGTTAAAAATTACTACTTTGAGTTAGAACTGTTACTTGGGCTGTGATATTGTAACTATTGGGGCTTGTGTGCTGGTTGTGGGAACACTTGTTTGGTAGTGATAGAGTGAAATTTAAATGTGATGTTTGCCTGGTGGTGGTAGGCTTTTTTAAATACTGAAAAGCCACTGGGGGTTGGGATTGAAGGGCTGTGCATTTCTGTTTGTGACTGATACTTGCAGCAACAGGAACTGGTGGCCTGTGACATCATATGGTACCTCATAGCTGGTGGTGGTGGGGGGTTCATCTGGTTCGAAAGAACTCCCCCTTTTGAAACTCCCCTTTTTTTCATCATTTGTAACATTTTTTCATCATTTCTGTTTATTCTGTGACTGTCACAGAGTGCTTATGCACACATGATGAACCACAGCACTTTCTCTCTGCATGCACCCCCCTCCCTATCTGCTGCCAGTCAGCTCCCTCAGTGCCAGTAAGATGATTGGAGATGCTTTGTGAGTCTTTTCCACACCCTTCCCCTATGACTGGCTGGCCAATTGAAGCTCACGTCAGCATCGTGAATGTGACCGGAATACAGCACGGCCGCTGCCCACAATTCATACTGCCAGCTAGCACTCAAGAAGATGGAGCATGGCAGCAGGCTCAGAGATGACATCTCCAGGAGAGCAAAAAAGAAGCAGAGGAACTCGACTTATAATCTTATCGGTCACCGGCAGGTAAATTTTGCTAGCCACTATTGCCGAAGATATGTCCCTTAATAACTTCATATCAAGGGATAGGCTGCGCAGTTGGGCAAGCGAGCTGTTCAGGTGGGCGGGCTGAAGATTTAGAAATAAATTACTTAAATCCTCATCTATACAAAATGCAAAGTTGTCATGTTTCATATGCCTGTTTTAAATTTTCTTAAGTTAAGCAAAAGAGGTACCACAGTGGAAAGGCAATGCCAAGTGTTTGAAAGGGTCTGACTGGGATTTACACTGCCACCTCACTGATTGTGCTGTTCTTCACTGTGGTCCTATTTTCACTGACATTCAGTTCCACTTTTGTTTGTGCCATCTGTGCCAGATGCCATTAAAACAAATAAGTTGTGATAATCGTTTTCCCCAGATGACCACATGCGTCAGTAGAATGACATTTGTAGCTACAGTTCAGTGTTATGAACATACCCACTGTACTTTTGGAAGCATGGTGGGGGGATTTAGGAGATGGAATCCCCGCCACAGTCAAATTACCTTTCCCCTCACTCCCTTTGTCATACCTACCACACTGGAGAATGGATTGAGGGCAAAAAGTGTAGTATCCAATATTGAACTAAGAATTATGTTACAGATTTTTTTCCAAGCAGGGTGCCTGGTATAGAAACATAGATAATGACAACAGAAAAAGATAGAGGTCCATCCATTCTGCCCAAGTTTCCTATAATCCCTGGAATCTACCATTTCTCCAGGGTACTAACCCTCTCCATCCTCTCTCTCTGTTCTCCTCCTTGCCCCTGTCACCCCCAGTAACCACTATGCCCTTCATTATGTCCCAGCCCTGCTTGAATCCCCTGACTGTTTTTGCACCCACCAGTTCAGCTGATGGACTGTTCCAAAGTTCCACCACCCTTTCTGTAAAGTAGCACTTCCTCACATCTCTCCTGAATCTACCTCCTGTTAATTTCCATTTGTGTCCATTTAACTGTGGATTGGTACTCAGGCTAAATAGTACCCCGCAGTTCACTTTAATTCCTTTAAGGAACTTGAAGGTCTCTATCATATCTCCCCTCTGGTCTCCAGTGAGTACATATTTAGTGCCTTGAGGTGCTCCTCATAGAATATGCCCTGCTGACCCTGAATCATTATAGTTACTCTGCATTGCACTGTCTCCAATCTATCCTTATCTTTTCTGAGGTGAGGACTCCAGAACTGGGTACAGTACTCTTAAGTGAGGCCTCACCAGGGATCTGTAGAGGGGAAGTATTACCTTCTTTCTTTTGCTATCAGTACCCTACTGATACATCCCAGCATCCTTTTAGCCTTGCTATAGGCCATGTTGCACTGACTCAATTGCTTAAATGGTATATTGAGTTGGGGAGGGTGGGGGGTTACAGAAAGGAGGAGCTCGGATAGGAGTTATTTAGACTTAAAATAAACCACCAAAGTGCACCACAGGGCATACTGTAGCACATGGTTTCTGGGGGGCCTATCAGCCCCAAACCCCTGCCCTAGAAGCAAGCCAGCACTGCAGTAAGTTGGTAATGTACATACCTAGCCAAAACCAGCTAGCTGTAGACTCTGCACCGAGATTCAGTGCAAAAAATATATAAATATGTATATGTATGTGTGTGTGTGTGTATATATGTGTATATATCTATCTACACACACACAATCTGTGCCACCCAGGCAGTAATAATTGTCCTTTTAGCAGGAGGTGGAGGTGAACTCACAGATGAGTTATTTTGCTTTAGAATAAGCCATAAAAGTGCACCACAGAGCATACCGTAGCCCATGGTTTCTTGGGGCCTATCAGCCTCAGATCCCTGCCATAGAAGCAAGCCAGCACTGTAGTAAGTTAGGAGTGTACAATACCCAGCCAAAACTAGCTGAAGACTCTGCATTGAGGTTCAGTGCATATAGGTGTGGGTCAATAAATAGTTAAATAAATTTTGGGTTTTGCAGCAGTTTCTGTGGAGAGCGAGGCAGCAGTACTGGCATGGGCAGAGAGTGAGCTCTTTGGGGTTCAGGTTGTAGGCAAGCTGGGAGGAGAGAAATGAGTAAACATTTGTTAAAACAAAAGGTATTGTTGTTTTTTTTTCCCCATAGGAGCTGGGGAAGTGTGTGGATGTCTTGAGAAGTCGAGACAAGTGGTGTGGTGTTAGAAATGGAGTGTGACAGGGAATGCTTTTTTGTGGTGGGGGCAGTGGTTAGTGAAGTAGTTCCGGCAGTAGGAGGGGAATGACTGATGGCTGGGAGTTAAATTAATGGTGGTTCACTGACGTTAGGGTGTTAAATAAATGTCAGAACCACCATTTATTTAACACCAGTGAGAATAAATACATTTATTTAACTGTTTATTGACCCACACCTATTGTATAAATATATATGTCTATATACAGTGCCTTCAGAAAGTATTCACCCCCTTGGATTTTGTCACATTTTGTGATGTTACAAACTCAAATTAAAATACATTTATATGGGATTTTTTTGTCACGTATCTACACAAATTACTCTATAATGTCAAAGTGGAATGAAACTTTTGGAATTTTTTGTACATGTAATTTAAAATAAAAACCTGAAAAATCTTGATTTGATAAGTATTCACCCCCTTTGCTATGACACTCCAAATTGAGCTCAGGTGCATCCAATTTCCTTGTGAGATCACTCTAAAACTTGAATGGAGTCCACCTGTGGTCAGTTCAAATGGTTGACATGATTTCAGAGGAAATACACCTGTCTATATAAGGTCCACTGTTGACAGTGCATGTCAGAACAGAAACTCTACCATGAAGACCAAGGGCTGTCCTGAGAACTCCGTGATAAGGTGTGAGGAGGCATAGATCTGGGAGGGGTATAAAACATTGCTGGGGTGTTGAAAGTTCCCAGGAGCACAGTCAAGTCCATCATTAGGAAATGGAAAGATTCGGAACCACCCAGACTCTTCCTAAAGCAGGCCTTCCTCCTAAACTGAACAACGGGCAAGAAGGACCTTGGTCAGGAAGTGACCAAGAACAATTACCACCTGACAGAACTACAGAGTTCCATGGCTGAGATGGGAGAACCTGTCAGAGGACAACAATCTCTGCAGCACTTCACAGATGTAGCCTCTATGGGAGGTAGTAGGCGAGCCACTCCTGAGAAAAAACCACATAATAGCATGCCTGGAGCTTGCAAGAAGGCACGTGGCAGACTCTGAGACCATGTGGCAAAAGATTCTCTGGTCTGATGAAACAAAAATTGAACTCTTTGGCCTGAATGCAAAGTGTCATGCCTGGCGCAAACCGAACACAGCTCATCACCCGTGTAACACCATCCCTACCATGAAGCATGGTGGTGGCAGCATCATGTTATGAGGATGCTTTTCAGCAGCAGGGACTGGGGCACTTGTCAGGATAGAGGGAACAACGAATGCAGCCAAATACAGGCACATCCTTGAGGAGAACCTGCATCAGTCTGCAATAGAGCTTGGACTGGAGGCGATTTATGTTCCAACAGGACAACGACCCCAAGCATTCAGCCAAAGCAACACTGGGTGGCTTCAGAACAAGAAAGTGAATGTCCCTGAGTGGCCAGCAAAGCCAGACTTGAATCCCATTGAGAACCTGTGGAAAGACTTAAAGATTGTGGTTCTGCTTGCTCCTCATCCAACTTGACAGAGCTTGAGCAAATCTGCAAGGAAGAATGAAGAAAATCCCCAAATCCAGATGTGCAAAGCTGATACAGAGCGTACCCAAGAAAGAAACTCAAAGCGTATTTGCTAACAAGGCGCTTCTACAAAAGTATTGACTCAGGGGTGACTACTTAAGTAAACAAGATATTTCAGTTTTAATGTTTCATAAATTTTTGTTACACAATAAAATATTTTGCCCTTTAAATTGTTGAGTATGCTGTGTGAATCAAGGGGGAAAAAAATAATTTCAATGCATTAAAAATTCTGGTAGTAACACAAAAAAATGTGACACAATCCAAGGGGGGGGGGTGAATACTTTCTGAAGGCACTGTATGTGTGTATATACACACGCACGTCCAATCTGAGCCACCCAGATAGTAATAATTGTCCTTAGAGCAGGAGGTGGAGGGAGCTTACAGATGAGTTACTTTTGTTTAAAATGAGCCACAGAGCATCTATTACCCCAGAGCTTCTACCAGCCTGGCAGCCCCCAGACCCCTTACCTACACACCGGTAGATACGTATAGCTGCAGCTATTAAAGCTGATAACATATCTGAGACAATGCCTTAGGTGTATTACACTAGTAGCATCTAGCTGCCCTCTGGTACCAAATACATATATGTATTCATCATGCAGCCAGCCAGATAATAATTTTGCTTAGAGCAAGGGGTGTAGGAGATCTCAGATATGACTTTTTTAGCTTCAGAATAAGCCAAAAATTGCACTACAGAGCATCTAGGACCCCATGGCTTCTGGGGTCCTGGCGGCACTAAGACGCACAGCTTTTTTTGTAAAAGATTGCAGGCTGCATAAAAAGAAACCCCCTTGTGAAAATCCTGGCAATGGCCTTGTACTTGATGTCTGCATTGGAGGGCTGTACATTTTTGTTTGTGACTGAAACTTAAAGCAACAGGAACTGGTGGCCTATGACATCATATGGTACCTGATGTCTGCATACGCACACTGTTAGCGGGACTGGACTGTATGTGTTTGTGAGACTTGGGAACATTATTGGTGGGGTTGAAATTGGGTTCGTAAACAACTGCAGTCAGTATAGAGAGACTGTATTCCGGGGGAAGGAACTGGGAAATGGGGGAAGTGCCTTTTGTGAATAGAGTGGGTCAAACAGGGTGACCTCATTTCACCACGGCAGGCATCTTCAGAAGGGTTGTAGGCTGCACAGGCTGTGGGGTGGCAATAATTCTCAATTGGGCCTGGAGAGAGGGAGGCTGTCCACTCTGTAGACGGCTGTGTTGTATCAGGAGTGAAGTATATTGGTTAAGGAGTAAGCTGGGGGAGTTGGGGTGTGTGTCCAAGGATAAGGGGTGTGGATATGGGCGGCAGGAGGGTGGGGTTGAGGGGAGACTGGAGCAATGCTCAGAAATTAGAGGAGGTTACGTTACAGCAAGCCGGAGGGGGAATATTGGGGACAGAGGACCCTTGGATAGGATGTTGATGCTAAGGGGAAAACTGATGGGGCAAACATTCCGAATATGAGGAGAGTAGAGGGGGAAGAGTCAGGAGGGGCTGTTGTGGGGAAGCCTAGAAGAGCAGACAGTGGGAAGGGAGCTCCTAAGGAGGACAGGGCAAGAAGGGAGGAAGAGGGGCAGTCGGGGGAAACTCAGGTCACTTGATGGAGGCTGGCATAGGGTGTTTATAATAAATTTGAGCTACTAAGCAACCTAGAGGAGGAGGAAGAAGGGGTTGGTGAAAATGAGGAAACTGATGCAGAGGCCGGGGGGAGGGAGTCGGATTCCCATAGGGCATCACAGGCCGGCAATGGAAAGGTCAGAAATAGTCCCAGAGGGAGAAGGGGGGAAACTTAAATGTTAAGCAGATGGGGGAGCTGCAGCATATTGCAGACACGAGGGAGGAGGACATAACTGGAGAGAAACTGGAAGACAAGGAGGCGGGAGAAGGGCCCCTCTTCAGGAGGGGGGTCCGTACCAAGGATGGGGTCCTAGGTAAAGGGGACCCACAGAGGGCCTCTGGAGGTAGGGGTACTATTACAAGGGGGGAGGAATGGTGGTGTGGGGGAAAGGGAAATGATCAAGGCCATGATAAATGGCTCGGATAAGAGAGGGTTGAAGGGGACATGTATTCAGGGTGGTCTGAGTTAAGTGGGCAAAATAATAAGGGAGGCAGAAAGGGGAGGGTGGCAAGAGTGGCTTTAATGCCAAAAAGTGCAAGGTGATGCATTTTGGGATGAAGAACCCAAGGAGGACTTACCAGCTAGGGGGAGTGCAGCTAGCCCAGACAGAGGAGGAGAAGGATCTGGGTGTGCTCATCACAGGGTCAATGAACAACTCGGCACAGTGTAGGAAGGCAGCTGCAAAGGCCAACAAAATGCTGGGTTGTATTGCAAGGGTATATCCTGGGAGGAGGAGGTGATTCTGCCACTGTATAGGTCATTAGTTAGACCACACCTGGAGTACTGCGTGCAGTTCTGGCGTCCGTATCTGAAGAGGGACATTAAGTTACTGGAGGGAGTGCAGCGCAGGGCACAAAGATGATCAAGGGTCTGGGGACTTATCATATGAGAGGAGGTTGAAGGAGTTGAACATGTACTCACTGGAGGAGAGAGAGACAGGGGGACATGATTGAAACCTTCAAATACATGAAAGGAATAAACAAGACAGGTACAGAGGGGCTGTTCAAAAGTAAGGGAGGGAGGGGCCACCAGGGGCCATGATATGAGACTGGGCGAGGAAGGTTCAGGAGGGAGATGAGGAGACACTTTTTACAGAGAGGGTGGTGGCTGGGTGGAATCGTTACCTGCAGAAGTGGTATGCAGTAGAACAGTGGACTGCTTCAAAGCAGGCATGGGACAGGACAAGGGGAGGGTTAATGAGGGAAGGGTGGAAGGGAGGGCAGCTGCAGAATGAGAGTGCTAGCTGCACATTGAGCAGACTTGATAGACCTCTAGGCCTTTATCTGCTGGCAAATTTCGTATGTTCGTAAGAGAGTCTCTCATAATAAAGCAGGAAGACTCCTATAGAATTGAGATCACGGATGGGGGGGAAGGGGGTTGAGAGTGCATACTGGAGGTAACCATAAGGATGATGGCGGTGTTAAGGTTCTGTTATTGGGAGACTCGATGATTAGGGTATCCATTGTGAGGGACAGGGAGGGGGATGCGGTTTTACCTTACCACAGCGACAGCGGTCATGGTGACATCCCTGACAGCGACAGCTGCATTGCTGAGTGTCGGCAGTGCAGTGTCGGGGATGCCTCCATGTTTCCAGCCCCGACCCCCCATGGTTTCTAGGATTCTAACTCCGAGTTGGAGTTGGACTGGGGGGGAAGGGTGAAACACCCTGTGAGGCAATCCCCTGGCCTTGCAGAGACCATCACAGCGACATGCACATTTTGGCCAAATCCTGTCGCTGTGATGGTCTTTGGCGTTGGGGAGTCGCTGCGGTGACGGTATACCAGGGGATGCCATAGCCAGGTGAAGGTAGTGAGTATCTACAGCAGGTCCATCTTGTAAATGAGCTTGCTCAATGATGATCGCCTGGATAAATAAAAATTTGATTTGATTTGATTTCTGGGCTGACGGTGCACAGAGCAAAGTTCATGGTGTACGAACTGGTTAGGGATTGTGGAGGGAAATTTGGGGACTAGCGATATAGAGGGAAAATAGTGCTTTGGAAATCCAAGCAAGGTTCTGAGAACTTGCCAGAGTCTGTGGGGATAATGGATGCAACATTTCCTTTTCAGAAATATTGCCGGTGTCACAAACTCGCTCCGCCAGTCAACTCTCTACTCCCAAAGTGCCAACCTCTGAGCGTATGATTTGTGTACAGTGTAACAGACACGGTAACCCTCCTGTCTGTTTTGTGGTTTCAAGTCACCTTAGTCTCAAGCTCTGGAAGGATTTAAACTGATAACCTCTTGTTAGCGTACCCAATTATCAGGCTCCGATAATTCTGTCTTCGGGGGGCCAGATATCTTTGCCTACGGGCACCCAACCAGGTCTTTTGAATGAACCCTTAGAATGTTATGCAAGACTTTAGAGAACTCTATCCATTTCCCAGTTTGGTATACAATAAGCCCATACACAGTGTACTTATAACCTTTAAAAGCTCCACTTAAAATAAAAAATGTCAAGGCACTCCATGCAGTTTCGTTTGTAAAAAAAAAAAAAAAAAAAAAAATTCTTTATTTTAAAAATATCAAAACAGAACAATAATTACAGAACAAATATACATCCCAACACATACAGCCTTAAAACAAACAGGTAAAAAAGTACAGTTCCTGCAATTTATAACTTCAGACTAATCTTGTCTAATGCTTACTTTCTTTCAATGCTTTGAGGGTCTCTCTTCTCTCAGTCAGAAAATATTGTCTTGTGTGTCTCTCTAAGGCTTGCTCAGTTGGATAAAAGAGTTCTGAGTGGCCTTCTCTCTGAGATCATTAAACTCCGCCTTGGTGTATTAAGTTATATGTTACCACACAGGATGTCCCAACAAGATTTAAAAAAAATAAGTGACATACTCAATTTCCTCTCCACAGGGTAACTGCTCGGAACTGGTTTTTGTTCTGCCACACACACACACAAACAGGTTCTGTGATGTTCTTCCAATGCTTCCTAGGGAATGTGTATTTGACCTTCCAAATTCGTCTGGATCCTAACTGGCCCAGACATCAAACCTCTTCAATGTCCATTTTGGCCTCTCTCCAACACCCCTCCCCACAAGGCCTTCCTGGCAACTATGCAAGTCAGAGGATCTCCCTGAGGGCATTATGAATGGCTAATCTTATTTCCTGGGATGAAAGCAAATTGACAAGGTAATTGCACCCTAGATCTTTGCAGTTTAAAAGGCCTCCTGTCCTTTGAACTTACCCCTGGGGGGTCTTGATGTATCAGTTCCAGTAAGACAGTAGTTTCCTCAAACTGACCTTCCCATCGCATATTTTATATGTAATAAAAAAAAAAATTAATACAGCACTCGAGCATTCAGAGCTGGCTCTCTACGTCACAGCTGGTACCAAAGGCCTCAGTGGAGAACAAAATGAAGATAACAGAGGTTAATGACTGGCTCAGGAAGTGGGGTGAAGAAAGTGGGTCAGGGGTGTTGGGGAACTGGGAAGGAGTTTGGGAGGATAAGGGACTGTATGCCAAGGACAGGCTTCATCTTACCCTGTTAGGGAAGGAACTCCTTAAACAGGGGTGGCGGACTACATTCAAGAAAGGAGGGTTTAAACTTGTGAGGGGGGGGAGGGATAAGTGAGGGGCTGACCAGAACCCCTCTCCTCTAGATGAGGGGACTAGCTTTCAAACCCGAGGGGGGAAACAGACTAGGGGAGGAGGATTCAGGAGGAGCAGAGTGAGGATGGAAGTATAAGTAACATGGTTGGGGTTCGACAAAGGGGATCAGGGATAGAAGTTGCCAGAGTTCCAGGCCATGCTGTTCGAGGGGTGTTGAAAGTGGCAGCAGTCACAGAAACGTGGGCTAACAATAACCATGACCGAGACCTAAACATGAAGGAGTACACTATGATTAGGAAGGATAGAAAGGAGGGCGGGGGGGGGGTGAAGTGGCTGCGTTCATTAGAGATGACATAGAAATTGCTAGGGTAGAAGAGGCAGAGGGAAAAGTGGAGGCCTTATGGTGTGGGTGATGTTCTGGAGGATGGTTTGAGGGACAATATCGTTGTCCAGTGCGGACCAAAAGGGAAGGGAGTGATGTTGATGGGGGACCTTAATATGCCAGGTACAAACTGGGGAACCATGTCCTCTTAAGGTGGCCAAGGAGCAGAGGCTGCTGGATGGCTTCCAGGATGTGTTCTTAGCACAACACGTGATGGAGCCCACAAGGGAGGGGCATGTCCTGGACGTGGTTCTGGTGGATGGGGATCTGGTAAGGGACCTGGTTGTAGAGGATCCCCTGACTGGGAGAGCCCACAAAACTGTCTGGTTTCAAACGAGTATTGGGGAGAGAGATCTAGGACACTGACTGTGTACTTCAGGGGGGCAGATTTTGTGGGCATGGGAAATATTCTCAAGGATCACTTGAAGGGGATTACAACAATGACAGATGTGGAAAAGAGATGGGAGGTCATAAAACGGGGACTTCATGAGGCAGTCAGGACCTGCGCTAAGCTGAAATGTAAGGGAGCAAGATCACATAAACCATGCTGGTGGTCCAGTGAGGTTCAGGTAGCGGTCAGAGAAGAGGCTGCCTACAAAAATACAAAACAACGAGGGATAGGGAAAGGAAGCGTGCTGTATTGCATCTAAAAAGTCACCCAGATGAGTGCGGGGGGCACAGTCCAGTAAGAACAGCGACTGGCACAGGGGATACGGGGAGGGGAAAAGGGGTTCTTCTGGTACATTGGGAAGCGGAGAAAAACTAAGGGCCGGCTCGGCAGATTGAGATCAGAAGGTGGGTGGGTGGAAGAGGCGAGGGACCAGGCAGAGGTATTAAACGGGTACTTCACCTCTGTGTTCACTAGGGAGGGGGATGGGATATTTACAAAGCAAGGCACGATGGGGATAGAAGCGGTAGTGTGTGGGATCGGGGGAGCAACAGAAATAGAGCATTGGGGGAAGGAGAGGTAGCCCAGGGGTGTCACATCAGGAAAAGGATAAAAAGGCCAGTAAGGTGGGGGGGATGGATGATACTATCCCCACCGAACAGGTGTGGCAAGCCAGCAGCTGACCCGTCGGCGCAGTGGTTGGAATTCCTCTCGTGGCACCGGTGACCTGGGTTCGGGAACGGACCTGGGTCTTCGGAGGGCCGGCCGGTGGGAGAAGGATAGAGCGCCCCATGGGCAGCTCTCCGGGGGGAGGGTGGGGCAGTGTCCGGTGCAATGAGGACTCCTGGCGGAGGCTGGGAGTCGGTCACGCTACCAGTGCTTGGCATCAGGGAGACGGGGTGGACGCTGGCGTCATTGCATGTCTCCGTCTCCGAGAAAACCAGGAAAAAGATGGCGGGTGGGTCCGCTGTCTGTGTGAAGCCTCCCTGGGCTTTCAATTAGCTGCCATCGCTGCATCCCTGACCAGATACCAGTTCCGTGGCATGGATGAAGAGGACCGATGCCGTGGCCCTGCTTTCCAGGGGGGTTAGCCGGGGATTACTGGGGATGGCGGCAGTAGATGGCAGTGGAAGTCCCAGGGGCCGTGACCAGAGCCGATGGTGACAGCGGACCAGCCAGGATAAAGAAGAAAATAAATAAATAAATAAATGGAAAAAAAAAAAAAGTGTGGCAAGCCCTAAGGCCCTAAAGAAAGATAAATCTCTTGGGCCAGATGGCATTCATCCGAGAGTACTATGGGAATTGGTGGATGTACTGGGTGCACCCCTGGCAGAGCTCTTCAACAGGTTGCTTGAGACAGGGAGGGTACCTAGGGATTGGTGAGAGGCACATGTGCCAATCCATAAAGGGGGGTCGAGGGAAGTACCAGGTAACTATAGACCCATCATATTGACCTCGGTGGTGGGAAAAATAAAGGCGAGTATACTAAAGGAACGATTGGGGGTGTATTTGGAGGAGGTGGGAAGTCTGGATAGTCAGCAACTTGGGTTTGTGCCAGGTGGTTCATGTCAAACCAACCTTGTGGAGTTCTACAAATGGGTAACATCGGAACTGGACAGGGGAAAGCCTGTGGATGTACTGTTCTTGGACTTCAGCAAGGCATTTGATTCAGTCTCCCACAGTGGTCTGGTGGAGAAACTGACGGGGTTGGGAGTGGGCCCTTTGATGGTCAGATGGATAGGAAACTGGCTAGCTGGATGCACTCAGAGAGTAGTAGTAGGTAGGGAGCTCTCAAACCCTAGAGAGCTAGAGAGGTTGGTAGTGGGGTACCGCGGGGCTTGGTCCTGGGTCCGATCCTGTTTAATGCGTACATATCTGATATCAGGGAGGGTATACAGTGTGAAATTAGTCTCTTCGCTGACGACTCCGAGATGGGAGCAGTAGTTGAGGGGGAAGAGGGGAGGTTGGCCCTGCAAGAGGATCTGGACACCCTGGAAAGGTGGTCTCACACCTGGAAATTAAATTTCTAGGGACATGGATATATTGTTCATCCACACTATCTAGCAGGTTCCTTGCCACTTTAAATCTTGCCGGGAGGTCTTCAAGCATCTCCTCCCACCCACCCGGGTGGTAAAACTCTCTGCTCTGCCCCATGACGCCAGATCTTCCTTACCGCTTGGAAGTTCAGGTTCCCTCCTTAATGTTCTGCGTGTAGACTGGATCCTAATTCTTCGGTTCACCCGAAACTTATTTTAAAATTCTCAAGACTTCGGTCAGGTTTCTCCCTCGCGGCTGCGATGGACAAATCGTCTTCCAGATTTCGGCGGTGCCCTTGTGTGCAGAAAATGTCCAGGACGGATCCGCACTCCACGTGCGTCTACTGCCTTGGCCTAGACCATGACCCGCAGGTCTGCAAGTTATACCGTTCGTTTTGACCACATCCTGGAGGAGACCATGCTGCGGTTACAGCTTGGGTGCCCGAGCGCTACCACGGTGATCAAAGGCCCGTTGGTAGTTACTGCGGCTGGCTCGGCTGAGCAACTTGAGCAGATGATAGCCCTCGAGGAGAGGCGGCACAGGCCGCATCATCCTCTTCCTCGATGCATGGCATTTATCCCACTCTTTCTGGGTACCTCATATTCAGCTTCTTTCAAGGAGCTTTGCCAGTCCCTTTCACAAAGGAGAGGGCCATCGGGACATTCCTCTCGGTACAAAAGAAGGACTCAAGGTAAGTCCCACACGTTGGCGTTACGTGAGGCGGAGAGGTCCCTTTCCCAGCAGTCGACACTCGGGCTTTGGTGGGAGTTGCGGCTAAGAGCCGCTGGCTTCACGGCGTCCCGTCGGGTCAGCCCGGCGAGACACCACGTCGGCGTGGTTGAGATTTTCTCGACCCGTCGGACAGGCTGTCGACTGGTGAAGCCGACAACCTTCTTCACTGGTTCCCCTGGTGGAGACCAAGGACCTGCCTACGCCTCGTTGCCGCAGTCCTAGTCAAGGCTTCAAGCCCAGGAAGGCGGGTGTCCCTGCCCTTCCAGACCTGTCCTCGGAAACACAGGAGTTCTCGGTCTCGGACAGCCTCTCGGTCCAGCGATCCGCCCGACATCGCGGTCTCGTTTCGACACGGTAAGCACCGCCCGCTCATCCTCGTCTTCCTCCTCGGAAGAACAGAGGCTTCCGTGCAAATTGCGTGGACGCTACGAGGTCCTGATGTGGCAACAGTTACTCCTGTCCGGGAACAAGCCGATGCCATCGCCTTCCCCGGCCATCAAGTGGCTGTCACCTGAGCGGCCGAACCAACCCCTCACTGTAGCCGAGGTGCCCAAGCCTGGGCCGGTTGTTCGGCTGAAACCAGCTGCCCCAACGATTGTGGTGGAACCTCCGCCTCCACAACCGAAATCGGGGTCACCGACCAAAGACTCTCGGTTGGGTCAGGGCCTGCTCCACAGGTTGTCGGTCACCCTCACTCCCGACCGTCCTTGGCAGATGGAGGGTGGCTCAGGCCCCAGGCAGCTCTTCGCTGACTCCTCGGAGTCCGACGACAACTCCTCCCTGTTCTCCAGGCCCATTGACCTGGAGTCCTCCGGGGGCCAGTCGATAGACAAAAGCCCATTGTCCTTCATGGGTTTGCTTCGGCTCATCTTGGAGTCCACCGGGATGCAGCTCGAGCCTGTATCCAAGCGGACTGGACCTAGCGGAATACTGGACGATTCACCCACGGAGGCCTTCCCGTGGGTGAAGCCATTGTTGGCCTAGCCTTGGAGCTCTGGCGGCCTGCTTCCTGTCCTGCGCCTCGGCCAGGATGGCCAGAAAGTATCAGTCCCTACCAGCTCTTTGCCCGGTTTTTAGGAACACCCCTCCGCCGAGGGGTTGGTCACCGACAGCGTTTTCTGGCCTTCTGGGAACGCTAGGGATGTGGATAAGCCCCCCTGACAAGGAGTCCAAAAAGCTGGACTATGCCAGACACAAGGTGTCGCTGTGTCCTCCCTTGCCTCTGCCAGGCCAGCTCGGCCGTGCTGATGGCACACTTCTCCCATGCCCTTATGGGCTCCCTGGATGAGGTGATCCCTCATCTCCTGGCCGACCTGCAGACCACGGTCTGGCAGGTACAGGACCAGGGAAGGGCGGTGGCTAAACAGCAGCTCCAAACGGCTCTGGACATTGGTGACTCCTGTGCCAGATCAGTTGCGGCCGCAGTGGCCATGCGCCGCAGAGCATGGCTGAGGATTTCCACCTTCACGGCGGATACCCAGCACAAACTGGCGGATGTCCCCTTCCTGGGGACCAACCTCTTCGGCCCTGGAGTGGAAGGTCACCTCCAGCAGATCGAAAAGTCCAATGCCACTCTGGACTCGGTCACCTCTGCACCCAGAAGGACAAGGGCCGCTGACAACAGCAGCATAAGTTCTTTCATTCTTCTGCGCCTGCGGTCCATCAGCACCAGCACCAGGGCCAGCAGACTCACGCTTGGCATCCCAAACCCAAGCCTGCGGCTTCCTCCAATAGGAAGCAGAGAGGTAAAAGGCCAGGAGGTCCCTCGGCCAGTCCCTCCTCTAAGCCTGCCCAGTGACAGGTTGAGGGGTGTCACCCCCAGCCTCGTCACTCCCCCTTGGGTTCCCCACGTGGGGGGACAGCTCCGCCACTTCCTTTCTGCCTGGTCTGTTATCACCTCGGACCGTTGAGTGTTGGAGGTGGTAGGAAAGGGCCTGCCCCTGGAGTTTGAGCGGGCCTGCCCCTGGAGTTTGAGCAGGCCGCCGTTCCGAGCCATCGCCCCTCGGGGGGGCTATGGGGTCCGCAGCCTCTTTGTCGGCTCACCGATCCGATATCACCCTGCTCCTCGAAAAAGAGGTGATCAGGAAGGTGGCGGATCCTCCTCCAGAACTGGGGTTTGTGTCCAGGTACTTCCTGGTCCCAAAACGGACGGGGGGGCTGGCGCCCCATTCTCGACCTGCACGATCTGAACAGGTTCCTAAGGTCTCGGACCTTCAGGAAGGTCACTGTGACTCAGATAATCCCATCCTTGGAACGAGGTGTGTGGTTCTGTTCCCTGGACCTTCAGGACGCGTTCTTTCACGTCCCAATCCGTCTGTCCCACCAGAGGTTCCTCCGCTTCAGGGCAGAGGGATCCCTCTACCAGTTCCAGGCCATGCCCTTCGGCCTTTCCCTAGCTCCCAGGGTCTTCACCAAATGCATGGCAGTGGTGACAGCATTCCTGTGGCGCCGAAGGGTCCGGGTGTACCCCTACCTGGATGACTGACTGACTGATTGCAGCCCCCTCCAGAACGGAGGTGGAGCGGTCCAGAGATCTGGCCCTCCAGATTTGCTCTCAGGTTGGCCTCCTCATCAACGAGGCCAAGTCGGAACTCGTGCCAAAGCAGTTGATCCAGCTTATCGGGGCAGAGCTCGACTCTCTGCGAGTCAGAGCACGGCTCCCGGCAGGCAGGGCCGAGGTTCTTTCCTCCTTTGCCCAGTCATTTCAGGTTGGGCAATTGCACCCTGCCCGGGACTTCCTGCACCTCATGGCAGCCTGCACCAGCGTGGTCCGTTGGGCCTGTTGGTACATGCATCCCCTTCATTGGGGGCTGGCCAGCCAATGGTCACAGCACTTCGATCCTCTGGATCAGCTAGTGACAGTGACCCAGGGGATGTGGAAAGCCCTCCAGTGGTGGACCGTTCCAGCACATCTGCAGGAGGGCATCCCGTTTGTCCACCCCGAGCCGATGGTCTCTCTATCAACCGATGCCTCTCTGATGGGCTGGGGTGCCCATCTGGGGGAGCACAGAGCGCACGGCCCCTGGTCCCTTCGGAAGTCCCAATGCCACATCAACCTACTGGAGCTTCAAGCGGTCCGTCTAGCCTTCACCACCTTCGCTCCGTTTCTATGGGGTCAAGTGGTTCAGGTCCAGACGGACAATACCACGAACATGTACTACCTAAACTGCCAGGGTGGGACGCGCTCCATGCCTCTGTGCAGGGAAGCTCTCCACATTTGGTCACTCGTGCGCAGCCTGTAGGCGGATCTCCTTGCCATTCATGTGGCAGGAGCCTCCAACACTCTGGCCGATGCCCTAAGCCGGATAAGGGCTGTGTCCCACGAGTGGTCTCTCCTGCCAGAGGTAGTACAAGATCTTTTCTCTCTCTGGGGCATGCCTCAGGCAGACCTGTTTGCCTCCAGGGAGAATGCGAAGCTGAGACTGTTTCATGCCCGCCCCCCTCAGCAGGTCTCGCTGCCAGGGGATGCTTTCTGAGGTCAGGACCTCGGCCTCTTCACGCTTTCCCCATTTCCCTTGATCCACAAGGTGCTTCTCAAGGCGAGGAGGGACAAGGCGCAGGTGATTCTGGTAGCCCCAAACTGGCCCCGCCAGTTCTGGTAGCCAAATCTCCTCAGTCTCAGCTCCAGGCTCCCGAGGCGGCTTCCAGCCCGCCCGGACCTGATCTCAGTCAATCAGGGGAAGGTATTACATCCGGACCTTCAATCCCTGCACCTGACGGCCTGGTTCCTGAGCGGCTAGAGTTTCAGGCCTTGGGTCTTTCCGATGAGGTCCTCAACGTCGTTGAGGCGTCCCATAAGGAGTCGACCAGAAAATGCTACGCCTTCAAATGGAAGAGATTCTCCATTTGGTGTCAGAGCAAGGGCCTAGACCCTTCCTCCTGCTCCTTGGCAAGCATTCTGGACTACCTCTGGTCCCTTTCTCAGCAAGGGCTTCGGTCAGCGACCCTTGAGGTGCACCTGGCAGCCATCTCTGCTTACCGGGCATGGGCTGGGAAGCAGTCAGTGGCGCAGGAGAAGGTGGTCGGGTGCTTTTTCCAAGGCCTTGATCACATATCCCCTTCGGTGCGAGAACCTCCACCTCCGTGGAATCTACTGCTGGTATTGGCTAAGCTCATGTGCAAGCCATTCGAACCGATGCACAGTTGTGACATTTCTCACCTGTCGTGGAAGACCGCCTTCTTGGTGGCTATCATGTCAGCCAGAAGGATGGGAGAGTTCCAGGCACTTTCCATCAAGTCTCCTTATCTAGTCTTCCACAGGGACAAGGTTGTCCTGCGCCCCTGCCTGAAATTCTTTCCAAAGGTGGTGTCGGAGTTTCACCTTAACCAGGTGTTGACTCTGCCGTTGTTCTACCCCAGTCACACCTCAGAGGCCGAATATAGGCTCCATACTTTGGACCTCTAGAAGAGCGCTCGCTTACTATAAGGAGCGGACGGCTGAAGTTCGGGGAGAGGTTCGCCAGCTGTTTGTCACCTACGCTGAGGCTGCGCCTGGCAGACCTGCAGCCAAGCGGACGATAGGCAGGTGGGTCACCTCCTGCATAGATCTCTGCTATAGGTTGGCGGGCATGGAGCCTCCCAGAGGATAAGAGCTCCTCCACCCGCTTATACCATGAATCGGTGGCTGCTTCCAGGATGTCCCTATCCAGGAAATCTGCAGGGCTGCTACCTGAAGTCAGCACACACTTTCATCACCCACTAGCACACCGACCTTGAGTTACGCCGGGATGCTGGTTTTGGGGCCTCAGTTCTCCAGTCTTTATTTCCCAAGTAGGGGGTGTGTGCCTTGCCTCCCTCCTCCCGGAGAACTGCTAGGAGTCTGCCAGACAGTGTGGATGAACAACATATCCATGTCCTAGAAATACAGGTTACTCACCTGTAACAGGAGTTCTAGGAATGGTATATGTTGTTCATCCCTACATTTCCCGACCTCGACTTGACGCACAACCTGGCTTCCAGCAGGCTAGATCTGGCGTCATGGGGCAGAGCTGAGAGTTTTACCACCTGAGTGAGTGGGAGGAGCCAGCTTGAAGACCTTCCGGCAAGATTTAAAGCGGCAAGGAACCTGCCAGACAGTGTGGATGAACAAGATATACCATTCCTAGAACTCCTGTTACAGGTGAGTAACCTGTATTTCAATACCACCAAGTGCAAGGTGTTACATCTTGGGTGGAGAAACCCTAAACACAGGTACACCCTGGGAGGGGAGTCGCTGGAGGCCTCAACAGGGGAAAAAGACCTAGGGATCATGGTGGATGCATGTATGAATAACTTTGAGCAGTGCAGAAGAGCAGCTAACAAAGCAAACAAGATGTTGGGATGCATCGTAAGGGGGATCACCTCTAGGAGTAGGGAAGAGATTCTGCCGCTGTGCAGTGGACTGGTTAGACCACACCTTGAGTGTTGTGTTCAGTACTGGAGACCACACTTAAAGAGGGACATACTGCTCCTGGAGAGGGTACAGAGGAGGGCTACTAGGATGATATGAGGACTAGGCGATTTGACATATGAGGACAGACTTGAGGAGCTCTGTCTGTTCTTATTGGAGGAGAGGAGAGATGGGGAGCCGTGATTGAGGTCTTCAAGTACCTCAAGGGAATAAACAGGGTAAACACAGAGGGAATCTTTAGACTAAAGCAGGGAGGTATCACCAGAGGGGCATGGTTTGAAGGTGGAAGGATGGGGGGGGGAGAGGAGGAGATTTTTCACTGAGAGGGTGGTGGATCCTTGGAACGCGCTGCCTGGCGAGCTGGTTCAGATATCCACAGTGGAGGGCTTCAAAAAAGGGTGGGACAGATACAGAAAGCGGATGTATCAGATGATGGCCTGGCCCAGGGGGGTGGGGATGTATGATGGGTGTTTCTGGAACACAATGGGGGGGAGGACCTCGGTACCCAACTAGGGATCTGAGGTTCGAGCAGACTCTATGGACCATAAGGCCTAATCTGCTGGCAATTAGTATGCTATTATTCCAGGTGGAGCCTGACCAGGGCCTTGCAGAAAGATGAGATTACTGTGAGGATCACACCCAAGATGACCGCATACAGCATGCTTCCCTACCATGATTTTTTTTATTGGCCCAGTTTGCACTTAAAGCAGCAGTATCTGTTAGTTGGCAAAAAATGTTATCATCATAGTTTTTTTTTTTTTTTTTTTTTTTTTGTTTTGTTTTTTTAGCAGAAATGTATTTCTTCTAGTAAGCAGATAAAACATATTTATCAAGCATCCATTCCCTGGGGCTCAGAGCACCATACATCAGGAATGAAAACCATACACATATAACAAACAGCATCAGTAAAACCGATTTTACATATAAATATGTGTAAATGTGCAGAATAGGTCAAGAAAAGGAAGGTATCGCCACCTCAGGAGTTTACTACATCAGGCTGCAAGCTTTGTGAAACAGGAAGGACTTTAGGCCCCTCTTAGATGCCTCCACTAAGGGGCCTCCCAAAGAAATCAAGGAAGCCTGTTCGATAGGGCAGATCTCGTGCATGCAAACACCCAGTTTTCAGAAGGTTTTAGCCTAGCCCTAGGAACAGCCAGGAGGCCCACATCGGAGGAGCAGAGAGGGCAAGAGGTCTGGTAGTGAGTCAGAAGGTCCCTTTGGTAACGAGGACCCAACCCATATCGGGCCTTCCAGATCAGCAAACTGAAATTGTAGTTGATACACCACATCTTTAGCAGGCAGTGCAGTTCGCTCAAGACTGGAGTTATGTGACAGTACCTGGAAGGCCCAGCAGTGACATGGCCACAGTGTTCTGCAGCAGCTTCATGTGCCATAGGACACTTCCACTAACCCCAAAGTACAGAGCATTACAGTAGTCACGTCTGGATGTGACTGTTCTGACATCCTTAGATTTAACCTCAGTGTATTTTTAGTTTTCTCTGACATTTTTTTAAGTGGTTTTTATTAGCCACTTTTGTAATCAATAAGTCACATCATTAAAGATGGCAGCCACTTGCAGTTTTTATAAATCTCTTCCACGGAGGTTGCCTGTTGACTGTACCAGCTAGGTTCATAATGTGGATGTATTAGGATGGTGCAGCCACATGTTTCAGAAGGGAAACAGCACAGCGCTGTATCAACATATTGTGGCGGGTGTGGCATGGGAATAGAACATTTTAAAGGCTTTAGAATACCATATATTGGTTCAGGAATGACAGAAAACAAAATGAAAAATGGGTATATTGATATTTTTGCCCCCTCCCAAAAAAAATTAAATAACATTTATTGCTGGAAAAAACACTAAGATGACTAATAAATACTGTTGCATTCATGATCATATAGTTACAGACCAAGGATCTGCTGCACTGTGCTTTGGCAGAGACTGCTCTGCAGGCTCAGGACTCACATTGCCACTACAGGGCCTGCTGCCTTGGTGACCTTTATTATTGTGGCAAGTTTAATGGAGATTCACTTAACTCCCTGAAATATGCCTGAGCCATATTTATCACAGTTATGGTAATTGTCATGGTAACGGACATGTGGAGCAGCAGTCTTCTGGGAGACATTCTGGAGAGTGCGTTGCTGCCCTGTTTGCAGGCACCTCTCTGGTCTGAGGGAGGAGGTTGTTCGCCTCCATGCTGACCTGGCAAGGATTCCGGAAACCTGCTCCACCACCCAAGGACCACCCAGGCCACCGCCACTACCTCAGAGGTTGCCAAGAAAGAGGAGTGGTTGGACCATGGTGGGCTAAGGGAGGGTGAGGGTGGTGAAACAGAGGCACATCCCTCCAGTTGTGCTTCTCCACAATTCATTCGCTACTCTGGCGGAGCATGGTTCCCGTATGGAGGCACCTGCAGTGGAGACCAAGGAGGATGTTGGGAACCTCCACAATGGAGACCCACAGGAAGGTGGCACAGGACCTCACAGGGGAAGGAAGCACCTCCTGGTGGGGGACTCAATTGTTAGGGAGGTAGAACTGGGGGAGGGAGGGGAACGGGAGGTAAGGTGCCTGCCTGGCACCATGGCTTGGAGGGACAAGAAACTAATCCTCAGGATCGTGAAAGCAGCTGCAAGGGGGAGGAAGCTGGATGTCATTATCCACCTAGGGACGAATGACCTGGCTGAGAATGGGATCAGAGCAGTGCAGCAGGAGTTTGTGGAGTTGGGAAGGGGCCTTAGACAAGTAGCACACGCGGTAACGTTCTCCGAAGTGCTACCTGTCTATGGCATGGATGAGGCTACTGTACTCCACACCATGGGATTCAATGAATGGTTGAAAAACTGGTGCAGAGCTCAGGGATTTGGCTTCATTGGGGACTGGGGCTCCACCTGGAGGGATGCAGGCCTATACAGGCGCAATGGTCTGCATCTATCCAGGAGGAGAACCAGGATCCTAGGTGATAGGTTTAAATGCTTCATTGGCAAGCATTTAAACTAGCCAAGGGGGGAGACACTGAAAAGGAGATGGGAAATCCTAGCCCCCCCCCCAAAAATCTGTGTAATTAAGGAGGTAAACACCAAGATAGGACAGTCGATAGGGAGAAGGGCAGGGGTAAATGGAGAAGAAATCAAATGGAGGGTAATGAGTACCAATGCCCATAGTCTAGGTAAAAAGCTCCCTGAAATGGTGGCCTTGATGGAAGAGGGATGCCTGGATATCGTGGCAGTCACAGAAACATGGTACACAGAGAACCATGACTGGGATGTCAACATACCAGGGTACACAATCTACAGGAGGGACAGGGAGGGAAGAAGAGGAGGAGGAGTAGCTCTCTGTGTAAGGGAAGAGATCAAAGCAACTGAACTAAAGGGTAAACAGGGAAGAGAGGAAGCACTGTGGGTCACCCTGGAGACTGGAAATGGCTCCACAATCCGCATAGGGGTTGTATACAGACCCCAGTCTCAGGGGGAGGAGATAGACAAGAAAATGATAGAAGGCATCCTTGGGATGGCAGAGAAAGGGGAGGTATTGCTGATGGGGACCTGAATATGCCAGATGTTAACTGAAAGCACCTTTGCTGCAGCACACATCCAAAACAGGGCGATTCTCTGTGCCCTACAGGGGCATGCCTCAGACAGCTAGTTTTGGAACCCACTCGGGAGGGAACAATCTTAGACCTGGTACTCTCAAATGGGGACGGAGAGAGGATCTCTGATCTTGAGAGTGAGTAGCCGTCTGAAACAAGCAACCACCAAACAGTGTGGTTCTGATAAACTTACAGCTGAGTCAAGCACACAAAGTGAAGGTACTGGACTTAGGAGGCTGATTTTGTCAAAATGGGAGAGTGCCTCAGAAAAGCACTAGCAAACAGGCAAGGCGGTGGGGTGGAGCAACAGTGGGAAACATTAAACTGCCATCACAGAGGCAACAAGCCTTTGTGTGAAGCAAATAAACAAATCAAAACGAAAGAAGAAACCTCTATGGTTCTCAAAAGAAGTAGCGGGAAAGGTAAGGGAGAAAGTGATAGCATTCAGGAAGTATAAGGAAACTCAGAAGGAGCAGGACAATGAACTGTACCAGTTAAAGCAGAAGGAAGCAGGGAAGGCAGTCAGAATAGCAAAATAAACCGAGAAATGATAGCCAACTTTCGGTTAAGAAGGGGGATAAAACCTTTTATAGGTACATTAGGGAGCAAGAAAGACTAAGGCAGGATACTGAGGCTGAATAAAGAGGAAGGTGGTTGGGCAGAAAGCGACAGTGAAAAAGCAGGGATACTGAATGAATACTTCTGTTCAGTATTCACAATGGAAAAGCAGGGGGAGATACCTAATCCAGTCAATAGAAGCACTCTGGATAGGGGGGTTGATATTAGTCCTTTCACAGAAGAAAGGTTCTGAAAGAACTGTTAAAACTGAAGGTGGATAAAGCAATGGGGCCTGATGGGATTCACCCCAGAATTCTAAAAGAACTAAGGGAAGAACTAGTAACACCACTGACTACCCTTTTTAATAAATCATGGGAGGATGGTGTGGTACCTGAGGACTGGAGGAGGGTGGATGTGATTCCCCTTCACAAAAGTGGGAACAAGACAGTGGCAGGAAACTACAGACCTGTCAGTTTGACCTCAGTGGTAGGGAAAATGATGGAATCACTGCTGAAGGAAAGAATTGTTGAGTACCTAGAGGCCAGTGGGGCACGGGACCCAAGGGAGCATGGATTCACAGCAGGAAGGTCATGTCAGACAAATCTAATTGATTTCTTTGACTGGGTGACCAAAGTAGTAGACCATGGAGGGCTGTGGACATGGCCTACCTAGACTTTAGCAAGGCATTTGACAGTCCGCACAAAGATTAATAAACAAATTAGCCAGCCTGGGAGTGGGTCCCAGGGTGGCAGCCTGGGTAAAACACTGGCTGGACAACTGGACACAGCGGGTAATAGTAAATGGAGTCCACAGTGAAGAAAGGAGGGTTACTAGTGGGGTACCGCAGTATTCAGTACTGGGGCCGGTCCTTTTTAATGTCTTTATAAGTGACATTACAGAGGGACTAGAAGGAAAAGTATGTCTCTTTGCAGATGACACGAAGATCTGCAACAGGGTTGATACACAAGGTGGGGTAGAAAGGATGAAAAGGGACTTGGCAATGTTGGAGGAATGGTCAAATGTATGGCAGCTTAGATTCAACGCAAAGAAGTGCAAAGTAATGCACCTGGAAAACAAAAACCCAGGGGAAGAGTACACAATGGGGGGTGAGATACTGACAACAACAAAAATGGAAAGGGACCTGGGGGTAGTCATATCAGATGACCTAAAGGTGGGCCAGCAATGTGAGAAGGCAGTAAGGAGGGTTGGGGATACTGGGATGCATAGGGAGAGGCATCACCAGTAGAAAACAGGAAGTTGTTGGCCCTCTGTACAGACAGTTGGTAAGACCACATCTGGAGTACTGTGTACAGTTCTGGAGACCCCATCTCCACAAAGACATAGACAGGGTGGAGGCTGTCCAGAGGAGGGCAACCAAAATGGTGCAGGGTCTGCACCGGAAGACATATGAAGAAAGACTAAATGAGCTTAAGATATATAGCCTCGAGGAAAGGAGGGAGAGGGGGAACATGATAGAAACTTTAAAATACCTCAAGGGAATCAACAAAGTTCAAGAGGGTAGCATCTTTCAGAAAAAGAGATGTGCAAGAACAAGGGGGAACAATTTGAAGATAGAGGGGGGACGGCTCAAAGGTAATGTGAGGAAGTATTTCTTCACAGAGAGGGTTATAGATGCATGGAACAGCCTTCTGAGGAGGTCGTAGAGTCAAAAACAGTGGGGGAATTCAAGAATGCATGGGACAGACATAAGGCAATTCTAGTAGGGAGTAGGGAGAAGTAGGCTGTTGTTTAGCTAGGATCTGCAGCTTATCAGTTAGGTAGGGAAATGGGCAGACTAGGTGGGCCATGCAGTCCTTATCTGCTGTCAAAGTCTATGTTTCTATGTTCTGTGTTTTGCTGAATTATTTTTATCCACCCAGGCCACCAACCAGGATCACCTTCTGCCATCACCAGTGCCACCTACTCTTCGGAACTGCTCCCCTCTGTATCCTCTAGAACCCCGGGTCACCCACTACACACTGTGATGGACTCCCTCAGTTTGCCCCACAAGGAGATGTCCTGCCTTCAGCACAGGGCAGCAAAACCCCTCTTATCCAGTCTGCGTGGTGGAGGTCTTCCCAAGGCCTTAACAGAAGGCAGAGAGGAAGCAAACCCAATCTGTCTGTGAGGTCTGGAGCCTAATCTGCCCAACCAGCACCTCTTTTTCCTGCTTTGTTCCACCCACTTGGTAGCATACAACATCAGGTGCTGGCATACCTGATGCACCAACATACTTGCTCTTCCCTCTCTTTGCATGCCGCAGGTGCACAAGAGTGCACTTCCACTAGTGGCCACCCAGGTGGCAGTAATGCTTTGGGCTGCAACTCTCTCTTTCCGGGGGAACATCCTCTGGGAGGCTCAGTTCTCCACCCTTCCATCCCTTGGCTCATTCCCAGACCCGAGTTGCTTGATGTAAGCAGCTGCAATGCTGCTGCTACATTTATGGGCTGAGGATGTCATACTTGTTGCATGCTTTCACGGCAAGGGTAAGAGAGAGACAGAGAGCTCAGGGGGAATAACTTAAAAGAAGGGTGGAAGGGGATGGTGCTGTTGAGCTTGAGCAACGAGCAGCAATTTTCTGTAGCTCTTGGTCATTAACTATTAAATTTGCCCTAATCTCCCTTTTCTTGACTCCGAAATTGAAATCTGACTCCAGCAGTGAAACGCGCGACTTCATTTTAGCTGAAATGGGTAACCCCAAAAGAGATGAAGCTGCCGAGGTTGGAAAAACTAAGGGTCCAAGCAAGCCAGAGGAATCTGCGCAGCACAAGGAGGCCTCTAGCTCGGGAGAAACGCTTGCTACATAGGAGCACAAAAATGCAAACCCTAATCGACTCTATGACCACACTCAACCAGAAAGTGGACAGCTTTAATGGGCGTGTCACGATCCTTGAAACAGCGATAGATAGCCTGAAGGAAGAAATGCAGCAGGTCCACAAACAGGCCGACACTTCAACTGGAGCCACAGCTGTTATGGCAAAGGAGTCCCAACATCTCAGGGCTAGATTGGAAGCCCTAGAAAATCAATTGCGGTCTGCAAATGTTCGGATTGTGAGACTGCCTGAAGGGTCAGAGGGTGACCATCCGATTATGTACCTGCAGGAATGGCTAACCGAAAAACTCTTATCGGAAGGTCTGCAGGAGAACTGGGGTCTTCAGAAGGTGTATCGGGTGACTCCCTGTGGCTGTGCACAAAATTCAGAGGAGCCTCACACTTTGATACTGATTACTTCAGGAGTCCGAGCAGAGACAAGATCCTTCGATACGCCCGACGTGCAACACCGCTAACTCAAAATGAGCAACAGGTGCATCTTTTTTCTGACATAAATTATGGCACACGACAGCGGCGGAAAAAGTTTGATGCAGTTAGACTAGTGCGGAGGGATTTGAAAGTGCCCCAGTCAATAATTTTTCCTGCAAGACTTCGGCTAGTTTATCAATTTAAAACCTACATTTTTTTCGGATCCCCTGGAGGCTGACAAGTGGGCCAATCATAAGGCAGTGGAGTTGCGAGTTAGCTATGATGAATCTGAGGACGAGGAGCACCTCTCTGTACCCTGAAGATACATAAATATTGGGACTCTGTATGAATCACAGTTAATAGTTAACGCAGATTTTTTTCTACTGTTTATAGGTTTACCTACTGTTTTTCTCATTTGGAGAGAAGGTAATGATAAGTTAGAGGGCTTGATCTCCTAAGGGGGAAGTTAAAATTTGTTAAAATAAATATTTGTTGTAGTTTTTCCTTTTGGCCTGCCACCCGGAGACTGAGTTATAGGGAGGAGATGGGGACAGAGGATTATTTATTTATTTATTTTTTTTGAATACAGCTTTTTTTTTTTTTTTTTTTTGAAAAAGTTTACTGCAAGATTGTTTAAACTTATATATGTTTTTCCATTATGCTTTAATACATGACACCCATTACCCCACTGGGATGAAAGTGTTTGTGGAACTGATTGCTGGACAGTCCTTACATTTCAAGAGAAGCCATGTGGCTCATGGACTCATGTAACAGGACAAATGTGGACTTCATGTCGGAGAATTTGAAATTAGGTAATTTACCTCCAATGATGTATCACTATGCAGCAAATGCAAATTATGTTACTTTAAGGGACATTGTTATCCCAAATGCTATTTAATAGATAGTCTGTTTGCTGTATGTAATGAGACAGATCATGATAAATAAATTAAAAATAAAGTAAAAAAAAAAAAAAAAAAAGAAGGGTGGAAAAGGGTGAAGTAGTGGTGGTAGGCAATGAGAACATGCCAGACATCGATTGGGATATTCCAGTGGCTAGGAGCACCACCAGAAGTCCGGCCTTGCTGGACGCCTTCCATGACTGTCTGCTGGTACAGCTCGTTAGGGAATTCAACAGGCAGACTGCAGTTCTCCGTGTTGTGCTCACTAACGTGGAGGTGATTGGTGATTTGAGAATGAGGGAACTACTGGGGAACAGCGAAGAGAACTCCATTTAGTTTTCTTCTTTACCATGGGTCCAGAAAACATCAATCCAGAGCTGAAGTCCTGGATTTCAGAAGGGCAGACTTCAACAAGCTGGGAGAACTGCTCAGGGAAACGTTAGTCAGTGTGAACAACATGGGGGATGGAAGAGAGATTGAGGGCGATTAAGGGAGCCATTCTCGAGGAACCTGAATTATGCATGAGAACAGTAACCAAAAAGAATATGTTCAAGAGACCATTATTGTTCTTGAGAAGAGTCCAGGAAGCAGTGAGGGCAAAGAAAAAGGCCTTCTACAAGTATAAAGAAGAGGGAGGAGGAGGAGGAGGAGGAATGGGGAGAATACATACTGAAAATAGGGAGCAAAAGAGGGCGCTTAGGGAGGCAAAAGCAGAGACAGAGCTGCATATTGTGGAGGGTGTCAAGAGCAGAGAAAACAGTTTTTTCAGATAAATTGGGAAAAACAGGAAGAAAGGAGAGAGAATTGTAACGTTAGCAGAGGGGGTTGGGTGATAAGGATAATGGGCAAAAGGCCACTGTCCTTAGTGATTATTTTAGTTCAGTTTTCAATAAGGAGAACAGTGGACCCTTGCTAGAGAGTGACATCAGAGTGGCCACTAAGGTGGTCCTGGAGATGATGCAGTCAATACTTACAAGAGAAAGGACCCAGAAAAGGCTGGCATCACTAAAAAATAGATGAGGCCCTGGGACCAGATGGGTTGCATCAGAGGTTACTCAGGGAGCTGGCAGCAGAACTGACTGAACCTCTGGTAGGGCTGTTCAGCAGCTCTCTAAGGACAGGGGTAGTTCAGAAGCATCAGAAGGTGGTGGATGTAGTTCCACACCATAAGGTGGAGGGAGACAAGGAACATGTGGGGAACTCCAGACCTGTCAGTCTTGCATCTGTTGTAGGGAAGCTGATAGTCACTGGTCAAAGAGGACCTCGTGGACTACTTGGAGAACAGTGGGCTCCAAGATGGTAAACAGCACAGATTTGTGGCAGGGAGGCCTTGCCATATTAACCTGATAGTTTTCTTTGGCTGGTTGATGAGGGAGTTGGATAGAAGCCACACTGTGAATTTGCTCTACTTCGACTTCAGCAAGGCTTTTGACTCTGTGCCTCACAGACACTTGCTGAAGAAGATGGAGGATCTGGGTATGGCTAAGGTCATAGCAAACTGGGTAGTTAACTGGCTGAAGGGGAAGCAGCAGAGGATTGTAGTCAGTAGACTCAAGTCAGCAGAGAGGGAGGTCATGAGCAGTGTACCACAGGGATGTTTTGTGGGACTGGTCTTCTTCAATATGTTTGTTAGTGACCTTGGTGAGGTTATCCAGGGCAAGCTATGTCTCTTTGCAAATTATACTAAGTTCTGTGGGAGTGTGGATAATGACAAGGGAATTGGAGAGCTGCAGAGTGATGTACGAAACTTGGAGGGGGTCATCTGAGGTTTAGCAGTTGAAATGCAACACCACAAAGTGCAAGGTAATGTACCCAAGGAACAAGAATCCCAAGGCAGGGTACTGGATAGGTGGAGTGGTGTGAGACTTAGCACTGCAGCTGAGGAACATGACCTTTGAGATTTAATTGGCGTCTCTATCAAACAGTCTAGTCAGTGCAACAAGGCATATAGCAAAGCACAGGGTTTTAAATAATTGATTAGCAGTTTTTTTCATGGGACGATACTAACTGTACAGAAAGTATTTATATAGATTTTCTAGAAGTGCTGTGTTTATTAAACACAGTGAGGCAAGAGCTATGCATTTTCTTAAAGATTTAGCACTTTTTTTATGAGCAAAACGCTAATCAATTTTTAGAGTTAATTAAAACCCTGAAGCAGGTAGGATGCTGGGATGTATCATCAAGGGTATTGATAGAAGGGAAGAGGTAATACTTCCCCAATATAGATCCTTAGTGAGGCTGGAGTATTGCACCCAGTTCTGGAGGCTGCACCTCAGGAAGGATTGAGATAGGCTGGAGACAGTGCAGCGCAGGGTAAGAAAAATGATTCAGGGCCAGTAGAGCAGGTCCTTTCAGGCGCGCCTCGAGGCACTGGACATGTACTTGCTGGAGACCAGAAGGGCGAGGGAAGATGTGATAGAGACCTTCATTTTCCTAAAAGGAATTAATAAGGTAAACTATAAAGAATTATTTAGCTTGACTATTGGTTTATGGTTATGTGGACACCAGTGGAAACTGACAGGAGGGAAGCTCAGAAGTGACATGAGGAAGTATTATTTCACAGAAGGGGTGGTGGAGCCGTGTAACAGTCTACCTGCTGAAGTGATGGGTGGTAAAACTGTTTGGGTTCAAGCACGGTTGGGACAGAATGAAGAGGTATAATGGTAGCTGGAGCTGCAGATGCTGGGAGGGGAATAGGGGGTAGGAAGAGGAGGGCCAAGATCTTAAGAGACAATAGGTCCTGGGGTAAAATGGAGAACTCAGGCAGACTGGATGAACAGTTGGTCTTTTTCTGCCATCCTTGTGTACGTTCCAATGTTTGTAGACTAATTGAAAGTGATCACCTTACTGTTAAGAGCACATTGGCTGTTGGGAATTTGCAGACAGCACCTCCAGTGGCAGGAAACGGAGGGAAGACCTGCTACAGATATGAAGATGCTTTTGTTTTGTTTTTTTCTACTGCTGTGACAAGGCTGAGGATCATCACTCTTGCAGTGATAAAACTAGAACCCAAAATACTTTTGGCAGAATTTAGCTGGCTCCACCCCCAGGGTAGAAACTGTGTGGGTCATGCTCTTAAATTGCACCTGAAATCATGATTGCATGATGATCACCATTACTGTGGTAATTCTCAAGTATGATTTAGCTGGTTCTTTCAGATGTATAGATTGAATAGTGTTGGTCACAATTCTTTTTTATTTGTATCAAATATGTTTCACTCCCTGGGGCAGGAACTAGGTGTGTCTTTCCCCAAATGGCACTATCTGTAGCTCCAGGCTAGCAGGCCCTTCTCTTTCCCCAGCGTTCAAGATTTCTGTTCCTGCCAAATAATGTGCTGTTTGCAAAGTTGCTAGTGGCATTGGCCAGTTTGGTATACATCACTCTGCGTGGCAAGGACCATGGGAGTCGTGGCTCAGATGCTGCTAGATATCCTGCTTTAATGGTATCTCTGTGAAACATGCTAATCATCTGTCCACTCACAGAATAAGAGCCAGAAAGGAATTTGATGGGCTTTGGCATGCCTTGCCCCTGGAGACTGAGTTGTCATGCACCACGTGATGCCTGAGATCTTGCCTCCATAGCATATTTTACATTTCTCCCACATTTAATGACTATTTTCTTTGTGGTCAGAAAATGTTGTAGGCCAAAGATACCACATTATTTGTTTTTACTGACTCTGCCCCAAGAACATGGCCCTTGGTGTTCACAACCGAAACGCAACAGTCATGATGGGCAGTTTCTTGTTGTCCTCAATTTCTGTTGCAGTTTTAAATATGACTCGCCTTGTGCCCCAATATATTTGTCCAGTTACTGCAGTTGGAAATTTGTCAGATAGGCTCTGCTCAAACTGCAGAAGCAGTCTCAAACTTTCTAAGGCATCATGCTTGTTCTGTAGACAACATTTTGACTGTGGTTCAACTTGAGGTAAAGGAGCATTGGCCGAATGCAGCTTAGCAGTTAGTGCCCCTCAAGACAGAAGGGAGTAGTATCATGGCATCTTTGTCTGCTCCACCAGTGGAAAAGTCTGAAAATTATGTCCCATAGAGTTGCAAAAGAACTGTCAAAATTGAAAATGTGTAGTTTTTTTCCACGCGTGAGGGTGGACCATCAGCAACAAGTCATTTATGAATGCCTCACCCCTGAGAAGTAGCTATGAACTGCATGTTTTCTTTTAGATCTTTGCAGATTCAGTTTATCCAACACTTGCATATTCAGTTTAGTTTTTAATGTTCTGTTTTGATAAATTGTTTCTGTTTAACAGCTGGTCTGAATAATGTGCAGGGATTTTGTGATGTCATCAGTTGTTCAGGCTGCTTTCCTGTTGGTTAAAGTATTTTATAAACTGGGTAGTGAAAATTGTAGCTGTTGATTGGCTGAGGCACACTGCATTTTCCTCAGCCTAAAGCACAGCAGAAAGAAGTCTCGTGGGATTTGTAGTGTGAGCAAATCACATACAGAATTCATCATGGCCTACTTCACGTATCCCACTGCCATCACAAACATGGCTGCCGCCTTTACTAACTGAAAACCTTTAACAAAGCACTAAAAAGTAAAATGCCTTTAAATTTATTATAAACAAACATTCTTTCCTCATGATCCTCTCCTTGTACACATAAAAAGAGAAGTACTATTTACAATTTTAATTCCTGGTGTTTCTTTGGTGACCATGAAAAGCCTCCCTCCTATTCTTTCCAGCTTGCCATTGCATTCTCTTTTGCCACATAGCCTTGGCTCCATGTAAGTAAGGCTTTGTATTGTGGTGTGAGAGGGTGAACATTCTGCCAGAGGAATTCTTCAGAAGTTAGAATTCCTGTATTCCATAATAAAAGATAAAAATAATTCTACCTGCTGAATTAGTGGAAAGACAGACGATTGACAGGTGGGGAGGAAATTTTTTTACCAGTTACTTTTTAAAATGTTTTAATAATTTATTTTATGGTCTCAGGGCTAGAAATAATTTTGGGGGGATGGCTGCCCAAGGGACAGGTGAAATGTAAATGTTACCTATCCCACAGAATTTGTACCTGCCCAGTCAATTTTTGAGGTAAATTTTGAAAAAGGCTTAATTGGCCCTTCCCTGCTTCCTGTCCATCTGATTGGCAGGGTACGGTGCTATTTTGAGTCCTGTCATCTTAGTTCAAACAACATGAAGTCTTGCTATATTATGACATATGCAGTGAGTCCCAACCTTCGAACTGCTCCGGAGGTGAAAGAGTTAACTTTCCAGGCCAGGCATGGAACGCTGAGCTCGAGCTCGGTTGAAACTCTGTCTGCTGTTCTTCAAACTCAAACTGTCAGATTCTTTACTCCGCCTCACTGAACAGTCGCTCCGGAGATTTCTCCTTCTGCTCGGTTCATTTTGTCGGTTAAAGTATTGTTTTTCTCGGTTTTCGACTGAATTTAAACCGCAGCAGACGGTTCAAGCTCTGTCTGTGGTATTTGTGAGTACTAGATAGGTTTACATTATTTCTATTCTGTGTGGAACTTGTAAGCGTTTATCGTTCGGTTTGAACCAATCAGGTTGTTTAAAATATCTTAATCTGTGATTTAGAGTGTAGTTACTGGTTCTTATCGGTTCTAAAAAAGCGGATTTTATTACGTTTTTTTCCACACGACCTAATGACGATTTGGGGAACGTCTGAGGAGTCTTTAATGGGATTACCATAAATGGGTAAGTTTGGTTAGGACTGGCACTATGTCTGAGAAACCCAAAAGAAAAACTGGGCCCACTGGATTTCAACACTGCAGTGTGTGTGGGGAAGTCTTTGCCAAGGCTGACCCCAACACCACCTGTGTTTATTGTCTGGGGTTTGACCACCTCAATGCAGACTGCCAGATTTGTAAAAATTTTCCTGCGGCTACCCTGGAAAAGAGAGTTGGTAGGCTCAGGGAAAGGGAGGCCAGAAAGTCTGCTGAACCGGATGGCCAGCCCGGTTCGTTTCCAACCGAACCAGAGGGAGTGCCCTCTGACCAAGGCGAGACTTCCTCGGGCCAAAGGAGAACCGACTCTGAGGAGTCGGTTCCAGCAAAAAGGACTAGGAAATCAGCTGGTGTGGAGCCAAAACTTTCCTCTCAACGCTGAAGAAATAGCCAAAGTGATTAAAATTGTCCAGTCGCTTTCCTGAATTCCGACTGAACTGGTCAGGTAAGCGCCCGGTTCGGCTGGTTCCACCGGTTCAAGATTACGATTTAGAGGAATATTATGAACTGGAGGAGGGGGAAGAGGAGTATGAGGAGAGTGAATGTGGATTTGAAAGTCTGGATGTGCCCACTGAACCGGACATCTCCCCAGACAGACCTTCAGGAGTGTCTCGTCCTAGGCTTTCTGAGTCCCCTTCTCATTTTATGTTTTATAAAAAAGTGGCTGAAACCCTCCACCTCCCTATGGAGGAAGCTGTGCACGATCAAGAGCAGCCTGACTATGTGGAAATGATGGATATCCCAGAATCTAGGAGACTGTCTATTCCTTGCATAAATCTTTTGGAAACAGACATTTAAAATTCTAAAACTCCTCACACTATACCTCCTGTGGATAAGAGAATGGACAAGAGGTACACATTGTCAGGCTCTGATACGGAGTTCCTTTCACAACAATGCAGCCATGTTGGGGTAGTGCAGGCTACAGCCTGTGACAAGGCAAATATTCCCTTGGCTTCACACCTCCCGGACAAGGACTCCAGGAGGAGTGATGCCATGGCAAAGAAACAGTACATGGCGGCATCCTTGGGACTCAGACAGGCAAATTATATGGCTTATGTTGCTAGATATCAGAAATCCAGATGGGATACTTTTATGGCTCTAGAAAAACAGGTCCCTGGCCAGCTTGCCAAGGAGCTGGAGCAGGTGGCTGCTGATGGTATTGAGGCATCCAAGGTGCAATTCCATGCTGCAGTGGACTGTAATGATGTGTCATCAAGAGTCATGGCTACATCTGTGGCACTTCGCAGAATGGCTTGGCTCAGATGTACTAGCCTGTCACAGGTTACCCAGACTAAAGCCACAGATTTTCCTGTTGTGGGTAATTCTCTGTTTGGGGAGCAAACAGAGAATTACATGAAGAAAATGGATGAGTATAGGACCACCTATAGGAGTGCACAGGCCAAGGAAAGGCAGGCCACTCCTCAAAGGCAGCTTCCCAGGGGCAGGGGCATGCCTTTTCATAGGCCTTTTTACCAAGCCCAGGCCTCCTCTTCTGCTTATGCCCAGAGGGGGTTCTTTAGAGGGAGAGGCAGACTGGGTACAAGCAGGCCTGCTTCCACCCCTCAGCCCAAAGCCCCTGCCAAGCAGGCACCCTGATGGGGTTGCCAGGGCCGATTCTCACCTACCTGTAGGGGGCAGGCTGGCTTACTTTGTCCAGGACTGGGAGTCTCTGACATCAGACAAGTGGGTCCTGGAAGTAGTAAGCCAGGGACTGGTTCTCAGCTTCAAAAAGTTTCCAAAGATGAGAACCAGATCCTTTCCACCTGCAAATCCACCAGAAGCACTTGCCGTAGAGGCAGAGGTCTCTTCTCTCCTGGCTCTCAGAGCTGTGGAAAGGGTTCCACCCCTACACCAGGGCAAAGGGTTGTACTCCAGGTGCTTCCTTACCCCCAAAAAAGACAGGAGAATGGCGGCCCATCCTGGATCTCAGATACCTAAACAAGCACCTTTTAAAACCAAAATTCAAAATGGTGACTCTGGGAATTATTCTACCCTCTCTAAGGCCAGGGGATCAAGAAGGCCCCTAGACTCTCAAGGATGCCTACTTCCATATTCTCATCAGAAGCTCCCACGTAGTACTCAGGTTCGAGCTGCCCTCAGGCCATTACCAGTTCAGAGCAATGCCTTTGGCCTCACCTCTGCTCCAAGGGTATTCACAAATTGCCTGGCAGTAGCAGTTGCTTCCCTAAGAAGGCAAAATTGCCATCTTCCCTTACCTGGACGATTGGCTCATAGTAGGCCAGTCCCCAGACCAGGTCAGGTTACACCCACGGATAACTCAGCAACTGCTCACCTCTAGGTTTCCTTCTGAATCTTTCAAAGTCAGTTCTAGAGCCTGTACAGCTCCTCACCTTCATAGGCGCAGAGCTGAACACAGAGAAAGCCAGAGCCTTCCTTCCTTTGGACAGGACAAGGACCCTGGTCTCTCTGGCCTCCTCATTCACCCTGCAGGTCTCTCGACCAGCAAGGCATTTTCTACAGCTCCTGAGGCACATGGCTGCCTCTACAGCAGTAGTGCAGGGAGCAAGATTTCAGATGAGGGACATCCAGTTCCATTTGAGAGCCTTTTGGTCTTAGGAAAGATCCTCTAACCAAATTGATCCCAGTGACTCGAACTCTGATCCAGGCCCTACAGTGGTGGCAGGATCAGAGCAATCTGAGACAAGGGTTCCTTGTGTCCTCCAGTCTCACTCCTTAATCCTTACTACAGATGCATCCCTCTTGGGGTGGGGAGCTCACATGGGCGACCTCACTACCCAGGGATTGTGGTCCCCTCAGGAATCTCTGCTCCACATCAATCTGTTGGAACTCAGAGCAGTTTTTCTAGCACTTCAAGCTTTTTCCAAATCTGTTCAGAACAAAGTTGTACAGGTCAGAACAGACAGCACCACCACAATGTGGTACATCAGCAAGCAAGGGGGCACTCGGTCTACGGCCTTGTGCACCGAAGCAATGAAGTTGTGGTCTCTGGCTTACTCCCTGAACACCTCCCTTACGGCAGTTCACCTCCCAGGCAAGGACAATGTCCTGGCAGATGCGCACAGCAGGATTTCCCAGGGCCATCACGAATGGTCACTGGACCCCCTGGTTTTGGAGGTAATCTTTGCCAGATGGGGCACCCCGCAGATAGATCTTTTTGCAGCCCCAGACAATCACCAACTTCCCCTTTTTTGCTGCAGGCCCCCAGTGTTGGGCTCAGTCCCTCCGGATGCCTTAGTCCCCACTGGGAGGAAGTTTCTATGCTTTCCTCCTTCCTCTCCTATTCAAAGTGCTAGTCAAAATCAGATCTCAGCCCTGCAAGATGATCCTGATTGCTCCAGATTGGGCCAGACAACCCTGGTATCCACTCCTACTGTCCTTAGCAGTCCATCTTCCCCTATGTCTTCCCAGGAAGCACAACCTGTTAACCTGTGCTCAGGGAAGGGTTTGGTACCCGAACCTCAAATCTCTCAATCTCAAGGCCTGGCTCTTGAAGAGTTAGAGTTTGCTGATCTACACCTCTCCCAAGGTGTAATGGATATCCTGAAGGCTTCTAGGAAACCTTCCACCAGGGCTGCTTATAATTCCAAATGAAAAAGGTTTTCCATATGGTGCTCTGGAAAGCATATTTCCCCAGAATCTGCTGACTTACCCACAGTCCTGGATTATATGGTCCACTTCAGTACCTTGGGGCCAAGACCAGCTACCCTAAAAGTGCATTTGGCAGTTGTCTCTGCTTTTATTTTCAGCAGGTAAGCCCTCTTCTCTTTCAGCTCATCCTGTATTCTCCAAGTTTTTCAAGGGATTGCTTCATACCAACCCTCCATTCAGGGACCCTGCCCCTGCCTGGGATCTTAATGTTTGCATTGCTCAGCTTATGCAACCCCCCTTTGAGCCTTTGTCTTCAGCAGAACTTAAGTACTTGACTTGGAAGACTGTGTTTTTGGTAGCCATCACTTCTGCCAGACGCATAAGTGAATTGCAAGCTTTGTCAGTGGAGCCTGATTATATCTCCTTTCATAGAGATAAGGTGGTCCTCAGGACTAATAGGAAGTTCTTGCCTAAGGTGGTTTCAGATTTCCACCTTAATCAATCCATATCTCTTCCAGTGTACTTCACTGACCATTCCTCCTCTGGTGAGAGGAGGCTGCACAGCTTAGATGTGAAGAGAGCCCTTAGTTACTATACAGAGCGTACCAAGGGTCACAGGTTTGACTTCCTCCAACTGTTCCTCACTTATGGTGAGGTTGGTAAAGGGAAACCTGCCACTAAAAGATCCATTGCCAGGTGGATTGTCTCTTGTATCCAATTTTGCCATGAAAAACTGGGTAAGGTTCCTCCCTCAGGCCTGAGGGCTCACTCTACCAGAGGTACAGCTGCTTCCCTGGCTGCTGCCAGGGACATCCCTATTCTAGAGATATGTCAAGCAGCTACCTGGAAACAGTTCACACTTTTACCAAGCATTACTCCTGGACATCCAGGCTAGGAGTGATGCTTGGTTTCTTTTACAACTGATAAGCTTCAGAGTCTATTTCTAAGTAGGTGCTGTCCCTCCTCCATGGAGGTACTGCTTTGTAGTCTAAATATGTCATAATATAGCAAGACTTCATGTTGTTTGAAGAAAAATTACTCACCCTAGTAATGTTGTTTCTTCTAATGGAGTCTTATATTATGACCCCGCCTGCCCCTCTCAGAACCTCTGTTTTGGGATGTGGGTGGGCAGTGCAGTGTTGGCACTCAGTAGGTGCCCACCTTGTTGTTTTCACCCTCCTTTCTTGGGGTGCTTGGTGTTGTGTTTTCATTTTTGGGTCTCCTGACTTGAGTCTTTGTTTGGGACCAAAAATGTGTTCTTATGTTTAGTAGCCAGTTGGCTAGTGTAGGTTTACAGCTTCCACACAGGACCTCAGTGAGTTTAGCTTGTAAAGATCTGACGGTTTGAGTTTGAAGAACAACAGACAGAGTTTCAACCGAACTCGAGGCTCAGCGTTCCATGCCTGGCATGGAAAGTTAACTCTTTCACCTCCGGAGCAGTTCGAAGGTTGGGACTCACTGCATATGTCATAATATAGCAAGACTCCATTAGAAGAAACAATATTACTAAGGTGAGTAATTTTTTTGTTTTGTTCCTATGCGGGGGGGGGGCTGCTACACAAAATTATATATTCATCGAGAAGAAAGTGCATGTGGCAGGCTTGGACATCAGGAGGGCCCTTGTGGAGAACAGATCCCTGGGCATGGGCAGGGATTAGGCAGCTAACAGACACCAGGTATAGCTTTTCACCTGTTTTCCTCACCTCTGTTATGCAAGACCCAACATCAGTTTGCTCCTGTTAGCATCACTCATCCCCTGCATCCCGGTCTCACCAGTGACTGATGCTGCCTCTTGCCGAGCATTAAACCAAAGGTATTTATTTATTTTTATACTTTGTTGTTCCCTCCTACACATCTACCCCTTTCCTCGGGGTCCTCAATGTGCCACTTGGCTACGCCGCGGAATCCAGAGGGACACATTGACCTCCCATGAGTGACCCGTTTCCCAAATAGTATCTGCCATTCCAAATGACCTGCCCCCTGTCAGGCAGATTCGGCTTGTTACTGCTACACATCTGCTGTCAGCCCAGCCAAGACGATTTTGCCAGCGCTGCACTAAGAGAATCACATCGGGTTAGGTTAGAATTGGGGTGGTGTACATAAGAATGTCTAATTGTTAGCATGTCTGAATGTCCTTCACAAACCCAATCTTAGTGTCTGCTCCAGGACTGTGTACTGCTGGGTCCTAGTGCCCACCAATAATTGTAAAAACTGCTGCTGCAAATGCCTGTCCAAGGGATAGGCAGGTACTTTAAATCAGCTGTCCAGTTTCATAACTGGCTGTCCGAGATGGGCAGACAGCCACTTATTTTGAGCCCTGTATGGTCTTGTGACTCTGGCTGCCACGGGAAACTTTTGGCACCTCCCCAAGCCCCCACCTAGCTACAATCCGTCCTCTGTTTAACCAACCCCCCCGGAGTTGTACGTGGGTGATATACTCCAGTCATGCCAGTCATTGTGCCATGGAGGAGGTGGAAGATACTGTCCCAGTTACACCGAGTTCCTGGAAGCTGACATCAGGGTGGTTTTTCACATTTTCTGGTCTCCCCATCCCCACCTGAAGTTGTCATTGATGCAGAAGGGGGACCATTGCACCTGTGCATCCATTGCTTGCACAGCAGTGGTCCCCAACCAATGTCTTCCTCCCTCCCTCCTACTCGGCACCCTCAGCTGCACTGTCACCTGTGGTCACCCTAGTGGCAGTATTGCAGTGAGGTTGGTGCTCTCCCTCCCTGGAAAGGGAGAGTGTCCTCCAGGATGTTCCGTTCTCCTCCCCCGGCCAGCTCCTGATGGCCCAAGCATGTTCCTGAACTTGGGTTGCCAGTATCGGGAGCAGTAGCCCTACCTCTGTGCTGATCAGCCGGTTCTTTACTAGCTACATTTTAATAAAAAAAAAAACATACCTGTTTAAAAGGTTGCCATTTTTTAATTTAAATTGTTTCTCAGTTTCCTCATTTTATAAATGCAGTAAGACACTCCTTGGTGTGGGTTAGGCTTAATAACCGCCCTCCCATGACTGTAAGGTAGTCTGCCTGCAGCATTGGGCCTCACTACATCCCTGGGCGGGTGGTTATCTCAGTCTGACACAAACCACGTCATGTCTTATTGCTGCTTGTTGTGACAGCTGTGCTGTGAGGGTATCAGGTGATAATGCATCTGGAGTGAGAGTATCAGCATTATTCATCTAGCTGTGTCAGCAACAAAAATATCTCATTTATTTGAGCACGTTAACTTTCTGAAGGTGTAACCCTAGTGGAGATAAAAATGGCAGGATAACAAGGCATAACCTTTTTGATGATGTATCTAACCACATGGTATTATATTTGTGCTGTTACATAGGTTATAGTCAGTATCTTGAAGGTTAGATATAACAGTGAAATAAACCAGAGAGCAGCTTTGGCAGTGCTAGTAACATCACAGTGGCTCTGAGCATCGCTAAAGCCAGCAGTTGAAATAAAAGAGACAGTTCAATCTTTGCACAAACAGCAGATTTAAAAGTTATAACTAACATTGTTTTCCCTTTCATAGTTAACATCTCTAGCAGGGAGAAAACAGGCAGTACTTTATTTACTTCACCCAGCTAAAAAAAAAAACGAGCACTCCGAATGGTTATCCTTGTGCAATAAGCTGTTTATTACAGAAAGTAACCGTTATCTTCCAGTACATCCCAAATACTTTGAGGCCTTCTCACTGTTTCTTAGGGGCCAAGGATAGATGATGACGACTATTGCTTTCCATAATAAATGTTTTTTTGCACATGGTTACTTGTTTGGAGTGTTCATTTTTTATCTGCTTGATGTAACGTGCTTGACAGAGTACTAGGACGTGCTGTTGGAGTGTTCATTTCTTGCTTTTGGTACTTTATTTACTACCTGGTGATAACAGTGCAGAAATGTAGAATTATATAGCTATACTAGATTACTATATTGTGTGGAACAAAAGTTGCAAAAAAACATTTATCCGCAACTTTTGTTGACATTTTCCTGGAGTTGTGAGCAGTATTTAAATAATTAAATTTGTTTTACTCCCACAAGCTTAAGTGTTTTATAATGGTAAAAACAAGTTAAATATTGCATTCAGGAGAATTTATGTGGTCAAAAGCTCCTTGTTGGCTGTCTGTGACATAACCTAGCAAATATTCATGCAAAACAAAAGCCATGTTTACACAACCACAGCGTTTTGTTTTCTTAGCCACTCCTTTCCTGCTGCGCTGTGTGCTGCACTGATGTTTTCAGCTTATACTGCAGGCGCCATAGCAGTTCAGTTCATACAGCGGGGTGCTGGACATCCGTGGGGCGGGCTTGAATGGTGAGGAGACAGCTTTGTAGTACATCGAGCGCAGAAGAGAGTTTACAGTGCAGCTTAATGCACTCGATCTGCTACATGTACCCACTTCTGAGTCGGAGCCAAAAATTGATCCAGAGTACTCTTAACGCACTCCGGTAAGTGTCCACACCGTTGTATTTGCAGCGCAGCAACCGGTGTGCATGGGTTGATGCGCTGCAAACATGAATGGTGTAAACAGGGCTTAAGTGAAAAACAATTGACACTTAATAGAGACAATTCAGTAGGTGCATTCAGTAACAGTCAGCAAGGTGCAGACGTTTACATCATATGGATTTGATCAAGTTTTTGTATTGTTTTGGTCTGGGGGGTAACAAATAGTTGGAGGTACAACATCCTAAGCAATTGGAAATGAGGAATTGGAATGAAGTTATAATTTTTATTTTCTCTTAAGATGGTTTCTAAATGTAAAGTGCAAGTCACTGAGCCTTATCCAAGCTTATTTACTTTAGATGTGAATGGGGGCAATGCCTGATCACATCTTTTTATTTTTCGATACAGAACTGGTTATTCTTACAAAGTAGCAGTGGCACTCTCGTTATTTCTTGGCTGGATAGGAGCAGATAGATTTTATCTTGGCTACCCAGCTTTGGGTAAGTATATATTTTTTGCAAGTTTTGTTTTGTAGGATGTCAGCAAACAGTACTGTACTGTACTGTACAGTGAAACAGTCCATATATATGTGCAGTATTTCCTGGTGTCATACAAGGATTGGTTTAGTCTTTTTTTTTTTTTTCAACAATGAGTGGTTTAACTGCAGATGACTAAAATAATGATTTTTTTGGTGAGGTGAATGCGACTTCTTTCTTTCTTTCTTTTTTTAATTCTGTTTATGTCCCCTCCTTAACTCTCAGGCACTGCAAGCCTCCCCTGTCATGTCATCTGCTTTGATGCAGCTCTGGTTTGGCGCCCCCGCCACCCCGACAGGGTCAGGGTGGGGACGATTCCTCTGAAATTGCACACTTTGTCAGGTAGGCACCACGAACCGGAGAGGTGGAGGACCGAGGCGCTCCCACGCACCATCATTATGGAGGTGCAGGAGTCATTTTCCGTGGATTTTCACCTTACTCTAGGAGATGTTGCATTTGTGGATGCCAAGGCCACCCTGCCCATGCTGTGTGTGCATCTGGTCTCGACGTCAGCGACGTCTCCTCCCTCCCACTGCCCTTCTGACCACAGATGGCAGTATTGTGACAGAAGACGACACCTCCCACCTTGGAGATGGAGAGCGTCCACTGCAACGCTCAAGCCTCCTTCCTCCGGCCGGCCCCTGATGACACAAGCTCGTTCTTGAATTTGAGATCTTACTTAGAGAGGGCTCTTGCAGTAGGTATTCACATATAGGACTAAGCCACCAGGCGTCAGGACCTCATGGAAAAATTTCTAGCTAGAGGTCTCTGGTGGGGGACCGCCCCCATGCCAAGGGACCGGTGTCAAGTGACGTTGGTATAAAAGGACGGTTCCCCATGCCTGCCTTCCAGTTGTCAGGGGAGTTCCGCAAGGCTCCATATTAGGTCCCATCCTCTTCTCCCTGTACATCAATAACCTTGATGCACATACTGTATATCCCAGTCCCATCTGCATTTCTTTGCTGATGATACTGTACTGTATACATCAGGCCCTACACTGGCTGAAGTGAGGCATGTACTCCAAGCCGACTTTGCACAATTAGAAATCAACCTAATCAATACCAAACTACTCCTCCATGCCAAGAAAACTAAGGCCATGATCTTTGCCCCAAACACCACCTCCACTTCCCTTGCAAACACACACAAAGAATTCATCACTACCTCCCTAGGTGAACCCCTTGAAATCACCTCCAAATTCAAATATCTTGGTATGTGGCTAGACAACAAGCTTTCCTTTCGTGACCACCTCGACGATCTGGCAAAGAGGCTAAAAATTAGGCTAGGTTTCTTCTTCCGTAACAAGTCCCTCTTTCCATTGGATACCAGAACTAGACTAGTCCAGGCCACTTTCTTGTGGCTACTCAGCTATGGAGATCTAATCTAGTCCTCCGCAGCAGCCTCAGGACTCAACAAACTAGACGTCCTCTAACACCGTACCATACGGTTCATGACAAACATACCCTACCAAACCCACCATTGCAATTTGCACCTAGCCGCTGGCTGGACATCACTCTCAACTAGATGCACGCTTCATGCTGGTATCTGGACTCTTAAGCTACTTCTGAACAAGCTTCCAAACAATCTCACAACCCTCTTCCATATTTCCCATAGTGCGTACTCTCTTAGGAAAAATGACCTCCTCCTCCTCCTCGATGTACCGAGAACTCGCACCTCACTTAGCAAGCAGACGGTACTCTCTACTGTCTAGAACCAGCTCCAAGGCATACTGAAGCTTCCTGGTACTGTCCCTGTCAGGCTATTTAAAAGGTTGGCTGCAGCAAAAATAAAAGATACATGCAGCTGCTTCTAAATCCCAGCTTACTGCTTCCTCTTACTTAACTAGAAAATAGCTGCCTTGATAATCCGAAACAAGCACTTTGTACCGTTTTTTCTGTTCTTGTATTTTTCTATGTCATTGTCATTTTTATGCAACATGTTAATGCTTGCCCATAATTCTGTACTTGAATTTGTACTATTTTTTGATTATGCAATCTCTAACTACCTGTCTGTGTCAAGGAACCTCCTTATGAATGAGCTTGCTCAACGGAGTTTTCCTACAATAAACTTGAACTTGAGCTTGAACAATTCTTTCCCGCCGTCGACTTGTGAAAGTTCCTCGCAGTAGAACAGCACTCGTCAGTTTGTTCGTCCTAAAGTTTTAATTTTTTCGACCTTTTTTCTCGATTTTCTTCAACATCTGCTGTGTATGTCATCCCCGACACCCTCCAAATCACATAAAAATAAGTGCGACTCATGTGGTTCCCAGCTTCCACACAAGGACGGCCACTCCTTCTGCCTCTTCTGTCTAGGCCCCGACCACCCCATGGAGAAGTGCCAGCACTGGCAGACGTTCAACTCAGCTACCCGCAAGAGAAGGCAGCAGTCCCTGGAAGCCCATCTCCTTAAGAAGAAAATGGCCTCCATGGAGAAAGACTTAAAGAAGGTTTGGCAGACATCCACTTCCCCCGAAGGCCATAAGAAGTGTGACAAGGAGAAGCACTGGGAGCAGGAGTAGTCTTCCACAGCAGCCGCGACTCCGTCTGGATTCGCGGCCTTGAAAGTAACATCCCCTCCGGGGATCACTCCTCGACGGCTGTCTTGGCGGCTACCAAGAAGGCATCACCCCTCCTGTCAGGCTCGCGCTCGAGCCCTTAGGGAGCCTCCAGGGCAAAGGAAGCTTCCGCTCCCGTTAATGCCACTCCTTCTTTGCGGCCTTCCAGTCAGAGCGGGTCTGATAAGCCAGACGTTGGTTCCACCGACACCCTCCCAGACAAGGCTGCTAAGCTGCTCACCTCTTCGGGTGATCGCCCAGCCAAACCCCCTTCCGACAAGGCTGCCCCTCCTTCACGGCCTTCCTCGGATAGGGAGTCCGATAAGTCGGATATTGGCTTCTCCGACGTCTGCCCAGACACTGCTGATAAGTCAGCTGCCAGCTCCTCCGACGACCGCCCGGTCAGTAAGCCTGCGCCAGCCCCTGACGTTACAGCTGATGCCCCAGGCTCTCTGCACCTGATAACCCCATTGCCGACTGAGGTCTCTGTGTCCTCTCGGTTCACACCCAGGGATTTCAACCCTCCTTCCCTGGTTGAAACTGAAGACCTTGGGACACTACCATCAGGGGTCTCCCCTCCTACGCCGGACCCTCAGACGCTGGTTCTGAAGCCGGTCGACTCAACACCACCCTCTGGCGTCCCTTTGCCCAATGGAAGACATGTTCCTCCATCTGGACCATCTGACCCATTCGACGGTATATGTATGCCGGGCCTGTTGCCCACGGGGCCGACACGCCCTCCATTCTGCCCGACAGGGGTTTTGTTAGGATCTTCTGTTTCATCAGAGCTCCTTGTTGCCAAGGTACCTGATGCCGCAGTACTGGCCCCCAGTATGAGACGCTGCAGCACCTGATGCCGCACTATCCGGCGCTGCAGTCTCAGATGCCTTTGTACCTGACTCAGGGATTCCCACCGTCGGGTTACAGATACTTCTTTTACGGATATCCCCACTACCCATATCCCCCACCACCTCCTCCTCCTCTCTGCCGCCGCGGATCTGAAGGAGACCTTGGCCTCCTGGTGGGCTGAGGCCAGGGCTTAGCTCACCAACGGGTTGAGAGTCGCCTCCAACGGCCTGTTCCTTACCCGTCTACATCGGAGACGAAGACCCTCCCTTACCTGACACCAGAGGAGAACCTTCTGATGCCTGAGGTGGGAGGACATACGCCTGAAACTCCCAAGGGGTCGTCCTCCCTCCCGGAGGAGTCTTCTCCTCCTCAGAGACGCCTGACTCAGACTCAGACGCTGAGTCTGACCGCTCTGACCATGGAGACAAGCCCCATACTCCAGAATGGCCAAGGCCGAGGGACCCTCGGAAGTCACCTCTGGAGGACCCTTCCTTTCTGGAGCTATTAAGGAAGATCCAGGAAACATGCCCGTGGCAGTCAGTGGAGCCAGACCCACAAGTGTAAGAAACTCGCTGCTCATTTGGATCTGCCCGAGACCGCTACTACACTGATCCCACCCTAGATAGAGCCCCATGCTGATCTTGTTTCCACCATCTGGAAACAACTTTCCATGTTAGCCCCCCTTCCGAGGAAGGCAGAAAGGCTGTACCAGGCTCCGGAGGGTGTAGACTTTCTTAGTCTCCACCCCAAGGTGGATTCGGTTGTCATCAGCGCCATTCATGGCTGCTCCGCCAACCTGAAACATCTGAGCTTGTCCCCGCCTGACAAGGAATCCCGGCTTCTGGATCAGTACGGGAAGAAGATCGTTTCCTCTTCTATCCTAGGCATCAGGGCCCTCAATTATGTCGGCCATATGGGGGATTTCCAGAAGTCCATCCTTAGCCAGGTGGAATCCAAGTCTGTTCCGCTCGTTTAGCGTGTAGGCACATGCTTCGTGTCACCCACGGCGCGGTGGCAACAGCCGGAAGTAGCAGCACGGCCTTCACCGTGGGCCTACGGCGTCATGCCTGGCTCCGTGTGTCAGGATTGGTCCCTGAGGAACAATCCGCTGTACAGGATGCTCCCTTCAGGTGTTCAGTGCTGTTCAGGGGCGATGTCAAGGACATCATAACCGAACTGCAAGAGAAGGGCACTGCACTAAAGTCTGTCCAGACTTTGTACAGACCCCCTCAGGGGCAGCGACATCCTTTTCATCGCTAAACCCGACAAAAACAAAGCCTCAAGGAAAACGTGCCTACAAACGTCAGGCCCCTCCAGCAACCAAGACTCCCCCCAGCAAAAAGTCCGCAGTAGCCTCGGCTGCTGCGCTGCCCCACACCTCCTGACTCCCTGCCTCTCCCTCTGCCTCTGGCCATTCCAGAGGAACTGGTAGGGGGAGATTCTCCTTCCATCTATCGGGTTGGGAGAGGATAACATCAGATGTTTGGGTGCTCCAACTAATATCCGTAGGGCACTCAATAGAGTTTCTGAGGAAACCACCCCGAAAACTACCCCCTTAGTCGTCTTACTCCCCACAACATCTTCCTCTGATCCTAGATGAAATCATCTCCCTTCTGTTGAAGGTCACGATAGAGCCAGTCCCCACTCATATTTGGGGGACGGATTACTATTCCCATTTCTTTCTAGTTCCAAAGAAGACAGGAGACTTGAGGCCAATTCTAGACCTCAGCTCCCTGAACATGTTTGTGGAGTACAAACGCTTCAGAATGCTCTCCTTAAAGAGCCTTCTGCTGTTATTCCGGCTGGGACAGTGGCTATGTGCTTTTGATATGCAAGATGCGTACCTGTATATCCCCATATGCCCTTCCCATCGCAAATACCTCCATTTTTGTTTTCAGGGGGACCACTACCAATTCAAGGCTCTCCCATTTGGTCTTTCCTCAGCCCCCCTGAATGTTTACCAAATGCCTGTCGATGGTAGCGGCCCACCTGCGTACCCAGGGCGTGCAGGTATTCCTGTGCCTGGACGATTGGCTCCTGGTGGCCCCATCCAGGGAGGAACTCCTGCACTCCCTGTCCCTTACCCTGCAGGTTTTCACCAGCTTGGGTATCACCATCAGCCGGGCCAAGTCTCATTTGGTCCCTTGCCAATGCCTCCAGTTTATAGGGGCGATCCTGGACACGATCAAAGCAAAGCCTTCTTTCCTCCGAACAGGGTCGAGACCCTTCAGAATCAAGTTTGTCTTCTGTCAGGTCGCAGGAGAGCTGGAGCCAGGTCAGTCCTCCACCTTCTCGGACTTATGGTGGCTGCTATTCCAGCAGTCCCATTCACTTGGCTCCATATGAGAATCTCTCAATGGGACCAGACCAGGGATGATCTAGACCAAGGGGGTACTATTATCGGATCCCATGATCAGGGACCTGCACTGGTGGATGGTTCAGAAGAACCTGTGTCTGGGAGTTCCTTTCTGCATCGCTCCTCCTTCCCAGATGTTGACGACAGATGTGTCAGGGGAGGGCTGGGTTGCCCACCTAGAGTCTCACAGGACTCGAGGTAGCTGGTCCAGGTTCGAGCAAAATCTACACATAAATGTGCTCAAACTGAGGGCAGTCCTTTACGCCCTCCAGGCTCTTCTTCCCGGTCAACATCTCATCCAGTTAGACAGCATGTGCGTAGTCTGGTACCTCAACAAACAGGGAGGAACATGTTCCTATCCCCCTGTGCCAGAAGGAGATGAGTCTGGTACTGGGCAGCCCAGCACCACCTTCACCTGACCACCGTTCACGTTCTGGGAGTGGAAAACACTCTGGCAGACAAACTCAGTCGGTCCTCAGCCAGGTCCCATGAATAGGAGTTTGATCAGCAGGTCGTAAATTACGTCTTTCGGCAGTGGGGGACACCTCAGGTGGACCTCTTCACCTCTCCCCAAAACTCAAAACTTCCCGCCTTTTGTTCGCTTGCTCCAGGGCGAGACATTTTCTGGTGGGACGCTCTGTTTCTCTGTTGGAGGGACAGATTCATTTATGCCTTCCCTCCCATTCCTTTAATTGTGAGGGTCCTGAACAAACTCTGATCGGAAGGGGCTCGAATGATTCTCATCGCCGCCCCTTCTGGCCCAGGCAAGTTTGGTTCTCTCATCTGCAACAGTTTTCAGAGGAACCACCTCTTCCTCTTCCTCTGTCGCAACAATTGTTGACCCAGGATGAGGGGACCCTTGTTAATCCAGGTCTCAAATCCCGTCATCTCCATGTGTGGCTCCTGCAGACGTAGCCTGAGCTCGCGTCAGAGTCTCTTCTTTAGTAGCGGACATTTTAGTAGAGGTGAGGAAGCCTTCCATCAGGTCCACCTACGCGATAAAGTGGAAACGGTTTTCCATCTGGGCAAACTCCAGAGACTTTGAGCCTTTATCTTGCTCAGCCAACAAAGTCCTGTACTGCATGCGTCATCTCTTCGACCTGGATCTCAGCCATTCCTCTTTAAAGGTCCACATGGCAGCTATTTCAGCCTATCATATTCCTTTCGGAGACAGGACTTTTGCTCAGTTGGAAGTCTCCAAGACTTTTCTTAGAGGGGTTCTCCATTTGAGACCCCCCGTTTGCATTCCTGCCCCTCCATGGGGTTTGAATTTCATCCTGGAGAAGCTTACTCTGCCTCCCTTCAAACCCGCAGTGGAAGCTGATTTAAAGTTCCTTCCTTGGAAGACTCTCTTCCTAGTGGCCATCATTTCTGCTCAGCGCATTTCCGAGCTTCAGGGCTTTTTGTGTAAAATCCCATATTTGATTTTCCACAAGGAACATGTGGCTCTACGCACCAACCCTAAGTTTCTCCCTAAGGTGGTGGCTGAATCTACGGTGAATCAATTCATTGAGCTACCCGCTTTCTTTATGCAACACTCCAATCAAGGGGAGTACCTCTTGCATACTGTGGATGTTCACAGAATCCTGAGATACTACACTAATCGGACTAAGTCTATCAGGAAGACTGATCAGCTTTCTGTCTATTTCGCTCACAAAAGAGAGGGCAATGCTGTTTATTTTTTTATTTTTTTTTGATATTTTCTGTTTTTGCCCTTACTGCCCCCGTCAGCTATCAGCTCCGGTCACGGACCCCTGATGCCCCCACCTCCGGATATATAGCCGTATCCCCTGGTCATCCCTGGTTTACCCCCCAGAGAGTGGGGCCGCGGCTCCGACCCCTGATATCAGGCCGTGGGACTTTGACTAGTTGGTGGATCGGCTTCCGGAGGCTGATCAGGGCTACCAGGGGCGGAGCGCCATTGAGACGGCAAGGCACGGGATTTTATCCCCTGTCCTTTTAGCAGGATGGGACGGCAATGACGACCTGCGCCCCCGCCCCCATCCTGGACGTCTCTGTTGAGCGCCGACGTTGGTGCGACCACCCAGCTTCCGCTTAGGTGCCGGCCTAGCGCGGCAAGTTGCCTCTACTCCTCCCCAGGGAAGGAGAGCTGTCAAGGGACGCTAATCCTTTCCTCGCTCGACGGTCTCCGGTTTACCCAGGTCCATTCCTGACCCGATCGGCCATGCCGCAAGCGGAACTAACCGCTGGCGCCGACGGACCTGCAATGCTGTTTATAAGCAGTGCCTCTCAAATGGTTGTTGAATTGCATCAATTTCTGTTACATTAAGTACAACAAGACCCTCCCGGGTCAAGTTGGAGGTCACTCCACCAGAGGAGTAGCCGCCTCTGCGGCTTGTTTAAGGAATGTGTCAGCGGCAGACATCTGTGCAGCCGCAACCTGGACTTCTCTCCATACCTTCACGAAACACTACAGCTTGGACATTGCCTCTTGCCGTAGAGCAGACTTTGGGTTGGCTGTCCTTCAAGGTCTGTTCTCCTGAGACTTCTTCAGCCCTGAGGTTTTGTTATGGTTGACAATCCTCCTCCCGAGTGTTTTTTCCTTGTTCCACACTGCTTGGGACTCGGTCCTATATGTGAATACCTACTGCAAGAGCCCTCTTGAAGTAAGATAGGACAGTTATGTAAGAACTTACCATAACAGTAGATTTTCGAGAGAGGCTCTTGCAGTAGGTATTGCCTTCCCGGCCTCCGTCCCCCTAAGTTTCTTAATTTCATTTCCATGGGGGGGGGAATATCCTCTTCTCTCTCATCTTGTCTCTTTTGGCCTTTGGCTGGAAAGAACTGGAAGGTGGGTGTGGGGGACCACCCCTTTATACCACCGTTGCTTGACACCGGTCACCTGATGTGGGGGCGGTCCCCCACCAGAGACTGCCAGCTAGAAATGTTTCTGTGGGATCCTGACGCCTGGTGGCTTAGTCCTATATGTGAATACCTACTGCAAGAGCCTCTCTCGAAGATCTACTGTTATGGTAAGTTCTTACGTAACTGTACTAAACTGGCATTGTGAGCAGTAGTGCTACTACTGTGCCGACGGGCCGGCTCAATTTGGCTTATTTCTGATTTACTGTGCGTCACTGCAGTACAACTGACAATATTCAACATCAGAAAGAGAAAGCAGGCTACTAATCACAACCAATATAACGAGCCTGTCCAGTGTGCTCTGTAGACAGCTAAGATAACGCATATACTCAGTTATGCTCTAAGAATTTCAAAATAGAAAATATTTTATGGGCAAGTTTAATTTGAGAACAGTTTGCTACATTATTTTCAAGAACTACAAATGCCTTTATGTCGAAATTTATTACTTGCTAAAAGTTATTTCATGAATTCCAAAATTAATTGATTTTGAAACTGATGTTGGCCCGGTACCAAAATTATGTATGCCATGGGAGTGCTACCAACATTTCAGAGTGAATAAAAAGCTTATTTGTAATCAACTCATGGAATATCCCCTATATATGCCATACCAGTGGGGAACAAATAGCTTGTTTTCAGGTATATCCTAAAATAAATACCCCCTCTAGGGATGGGGCAGTGGTGGACATGATGCTTACAACTGGGACAACATTGCAGATCTCTCAGCGGACAGTCCTCTAGGTACCACTGATCACCATACAGTGTGGTTTAGCATTAAGATGAGAACAGAAGCTAACCACTGGAGGATGAGGTCCAGGACTTTTGGATTGTGGATTTTAAGGGAATAGGAGACTACCTCAGAAACTGCCTCATGGGGGGATTGTCATGGAGGGGTAGAGGCCCAGTGGGGAAAATGAGGGAGGGCCTAATCAAGGCAACCAGTTTCTGCATAAAGGAAGTGAGTAAAAGCAGAAGGAAAATAGATTGTTATGGTTCTCTAGGGAAGTGTCCAAGGTGGTGAAAGAAAATGGGGGATTCAGGTTGTATAAGGAAATGCAGAGGTAGGACGACAGGGAGGTGTACCAAGTAAAAGAGAGGGAAGTAAGAAAGGTGGTGAGGTGAGCAAAGGTGCAGATAGGGAAAGGCTAGCCAAAGTGGTAGCTAAGGGGGATAAGAGTTTTTCAGGTATTTAAGTGAGAAGAGGAAAACAGTTGGAGGAATAGTGAGGCTAAGGAGGGCTGCGGGGGACAGGACCAAGAAAAAGCTGCCATCCTGAACAGGTACTTCTTTTTAATTTATATTTTATTCAGTTTCATATAGAAAATACAAAAAAAAAAATCATTCCATACAGGGAACATCCACTTAATACATAAGTTCCAGATAGATATTACATCAAATTAATATGTAGGCTTTGATAGTATCCCTTGCATCTTACAAAATAGAGTGGCTACTACCACTAGCTTCAGTAAACACAGTGACTAAAGTTATCATGAATTGCAGAACTGTAGCTCAAGGGCGCACAGAGTGTCTCCTGCTAATAGTCATTCCAAAAGTCAGTCCATACACCCTGTGCCCAAATGGGCAATAGGTACCATGACATTGCCCTACATGTAGAAAAATAAGATGAGTAACTAGTCTCATTGCATACTCTCTCACCTGCCCCCCGTCCCGGAAAGAAACGACTCATCTATATAATGCAGAGTACAAGTACAGTTAAACCCTAGTTAAATCTCTAAATTGAAAATTAAATGCAAAAAGGAATGTGTATAAGTTGTGTTTTTAAACATTAACACATATCTGCTGTTCAAGTGGTTGAAAAATACAGAGCTTACAAACTCTATAAAGGATAAATGCAGTAAAATAACTATAAATCGAGGTTATATTAGTAGAAAATGTCCAGCATATGCAGCTATATAGCTAAATCTATATTGTGCATAGACTAACTTTAATAAAGAATATGAGGCTACTCACCACTGCAGCAGCTCTGCGATGGGTATAAAGTTTTACTGTAATATCTAAATTTCTAAAATTAACCCTAAATAAATGGTTTTGTAACCTCTTAAAAAACAAGAAGTTATATGAAGTTGAGACAACAAGAGTCACTGTGGTCTCCTCAGGTTCCACAGATGCTTTCTGCGTAGCCTGCACAGCTGCCACCATCTTAGAAGCCCATTTCCCTGCATCTCCTGGATCCATGAGTAGATAAACTTTACTGTCATGTACCATTCTTAATTCCACTGGGAACTGCATGTAGTGGGGTATGTTTAACTCCTTTAAAACGGACCGTACCCCATTAAACTTTTTCCTTTTCTGACAAGTGGCATAGCATACGTCTGGAAACAGGTGTACAGTCATTCCTTCCACATTTCAAAGGACCGTAATGTTTCACCAGATTTAGAAGTCTATCCCTTGTACCAACGCTGTCTACCACAATCATCAAGACCTGTGGTAAAGTCTCAGGTTGTTTCTCTCTTGGTCTGAATCAATAGGCTTTCACCACCAGAAAAGCAAAATCCAGTGCAAGAACTTGAAATTGGCTTTTCAGCCAATCCCTGAGAAACAGCATCTCATGATCCTTCTCAGCACCCTCTAGAAAGACCAAGGAATCTTAAGATTGTGGCTCCAAATTTGGTTAATTAGTGATGTGCTGCATCTCGGCATGTTGCGTTAGTGCACTTTTGCAGATATTGGAATGATGCCAAATATCCACCAGTTCGCCTTGCAGGACATTCACCAATTTTTCAACAGAGGTAATCCTGCCAATCAGAATATCCAATTTTTTATTTGTTAAAGTGGAAGAGACAAGTAACTGCTACATTTTGCAGCCTAGAGTCTGCAACATTTCCTCTGAGCTATCGCCCTCTACTAGGCTGGGCTGAGTCGACCACGTACTGGAGCCTGCCACTGGTCCTTTTCTACCATCTTTGAGACTCTGCTTGCTGCTGATTTTGTTGTGACTTCCCCAACTTAATGCCCGAGTTTCCTGCTTTCAAGTGCTATAAAAAGTTCCAAAGTTTGTAAGCTGAAAACGCGATTTTAAAAGTTTAGATCTTTTAATATCCAGGAGCTGAAGTGCCATGTGACCTCTTTGTTTACATACAGTCCCCCCCCGAATAGGTGCTTCTGCTCAGTCTTTACAGTGGAGGGAGGGGGCGGACCACCAGGGTGCAGCAGGAACAAAGCGATGGGGTTGGCACAAGTCCATTTGTAGAGGAAAAAGTTCAGAAGGGCCTTGCAGCTCTGTAGGTGGACATGGTTATGGGACTGGATAGGCTACATCCAAGGGTACTAATAAAACTCAGGGAGGTGCTAATTGCCCCACTGATAGCCTTATTCAACAGTTCACTGGAAGCAGGTGTGGTTCTGGAGGAGAGCAGACCTGGGGTTTGATATTCAAGTAGGTGGAAAGCATAGTGCAAATGTTTGTGCTGCAATTTACAATTGCCTAGGGGTCCCAAGATGCTATATTCAGTTGGGCGCCACCCAACTGAAAATAGGGCAGTGTTGGGGCAGCACCATGTCTGGGAGTGCTGCCTCAACATGGCTGTTCAAGTTGGCCCAAAGAGTTGTTAGCGCTGGAGCGCAATCTGCAGATTACAAAGGTACCCATGCAAACGAGCTCATTGGGCATGCAAGGTGCCAAGAGACCATTTGCATGCCCAGTATGGTCTCATTTGCATGAGTAGTGGAAGCAGTTAGCGTGGCGTCGGTCCCCCACCATCCATGATAGCTGTCACTATCCCTGGTGACAGTGGCTCCCCCCTTCCTCCGATCGCCAGCTCCATATGAATAATACACATCCCTGATGCTAGTGGTCCCCCACCTGATCCCCAGCCCTGTATTCAAATATAAAATTTCCTGGTGCTAATGGTCCCCCCTCCCCAATCCCCAGTCCCGTATTAAATGTTAAATTCACTGGTGCCAGTGGTCTCTCCCCGGCCAATCCCCAGCGCCATATAACATCCCTGGTGCCAGTGGTCCTCTTCTTCCCCATCCCGATCACCAGCCCAGAAATATCAGAAACCTCCTTGGCATCCAGGGATTCTGTCCTCCCCTTGCAGCACTATGCATACCCCCTCCAGTCACTGTAGCATTATCCGCAGTTCCCTCTGGCGTGATATGCAGAAACTATAGCCCTCCTCACACACCTCGACTTTGCTGTTGTACGTAAAGGTAGGGAGTGCGCCCTTATTTATAGGACAGGGCACGTCACCCTGTCCTTTAAATAAGAGGCACACTCCCTGCCTGTACATATAGTGGCTGGCTGAGGAGGTGAGAGGAGGGCTGTGTCGGTCACTGTACGCTACCGTGGATAATGCTACAGTGAGTTGGGGGGTATGCCTAGTGCTGTGATATTGGGGGGAACAATTGAGTGCCAGGGATTTTTTTTTTGTATTTCCGAGCCAGGGATTAGTGGTGGTTGTGGGATACAAGGGGAACCACTGGCACCAGGGAATGTATATTTAATACAGGGCGGGGGATTAGAGGGAGAGGGGAACACTAGCACCAGGAAATTTAATATTTAATACAGGGCTTGGGATGGGGGGACACTACTGGAACCAGAGAATTTAGTTATTAATATGGGGCTGGGGATCGGAGGGGGGGGCACCACTAGCACCAGGTTTTTCTGTTTGATGTTAGGGACTGGCAAGGGGGGGGCATGGACCACAGTGTGGGTATGCTCCCCCAGTGGCCAACTGGCTGGTTGGCTGCAGTCACTCTAGCAGCCACTAGAGTTGTGCTGAATAAAATGATTTTTTATTTTTTTTTTTTGTGGTATTTGCACAGTGCAAAAGAACCACGCAAACCCTCTTGTGCCATGCATATCCACTGAATATTAGCCACTGAATATTGGCTTGTGTTGATATTCCTGTCCCTGCTTCGTTATTTGCATAGACCCTCTTTTTGGTTTGCATGGGTGCTAACCCTTGTTTGCCAGTGCAATAGAGCCTTTTGAATATTGGGAGCCAGCACAAAGCTCGATTTGTGTGGCCAAACACCCGCTAGCACCCGCATAGACTTTTAAATATCAGGGCCCTGTTCTCTCTGCATAAAAAGAGCAGCAGGGAGGAGGCTGGCAACTATAGGCCGGTCAGTCTCACTTCAGTGGTAGGGGAAATTAATGGAAACCTTGCTAAAGGAAAGGCTGATAGAGTATCTTGAATCCAGTTGGTTGCAAGACCACAGGCAGCATGGATTCACAGGGGGAAGGTCATGCCAGATGAATCTCATTGATTTCTTTGATTGGGTAGCCCAAGTAATAGGTATGGGGAGCGGAGTGGACATGGCTTCTCTGGACTTTAGCAAGGCCTTTGCCACTGTGCCATACAGGAGACTGATTAAGAAATTTAGCAGCTTGGGGTGGGATCAAAAGTTGTGAGTTGGGTTAGAAACTGACTAACGGATAGGTGGTGGTTAATGGCATTTACTCTAATGATGGGAGAGTGACCAGAAGGATGCCACAGGGCTCAGTACTGGGACTGGTCTTCTTTAGTGTCTTAAGTGATATTGCAGAAGAACTGGAAGGGAAGATACTGTATGCATTTTTGTAGATGCCACCAAAATCTTTAATAGTGGGACACTCAAGATGCTGTGGAGAGAATCTGCAGGGATCTTGGGAGAGTCGAAGAGTGGTAAAGAGCATGGCAGTTGGGGTTCAGTGCTAAAAAGAGCAAAATCTTGTTCTGACAGTCACTAAGCAGGAAATGGACTTTGCAGTTATTTTAACTGATGACCTTAAAATGGCTGGGCAGGGTGACAGAGCGGTGAGTAGGGCTAGTGGGGTGCTGATGTGCATGGGGAGGGGTATCTCTAGCAGGAGGAGGGAGGTGATGTTGCTACTGTATTGCTGGCTATTGAGGCCCCACCTGAAGTATTGTGCCCAGTCTGGAGGCTGCACCTCAGAAAGGATATAGGCAGAGTAGAGGAAGTCAAAGGGAGGGCAGCTAAAAATGGTGCAGGAGTTGCACCAAAAGCCCTATGAGGAGAGACTGAGGGATCTCAGCATGTACATCTGGAAAAGAGGAAAGTGAGTGGGGGCATGATGGAGACCTACAAGTACCTTACAGGGTTGAACAGTGTGCTGGAGGGGAATCTCTTTCAAATGAGAAGGAGCACCAGGCGCAGGAGGCATGTGATATAAAAGTGGGATATGAGGAAGTACTACTTCACTGAAAGGGTGGTAGGTGCCTGAAACAGACTGCCAGTGGAAGTAGTGGAGGTGAAAACAGTGGGGGCATTCAAGCATACATGGGATGGACATGGGGATTATTAGTAAATAGGCAGGAAGGAGCGAGTATCTCTAGAGACCAGTTAGTCTGCAGAGATAGACTAAGCAGGGAACATCAGGGCAGCCAAGAACAAGACTCGGCACTCCGGAATTGGCGTATAAAGCAGGCATAATTTTAATGAAGTAAACGCCAGACTAAGCCAAACAGTAACAGGTAGCACAGCAAGGCAAACTCCCTGATGACCTGCAGTGTGCACGAAACCGGTCGGGAGTTTGCCTTGCTGTGCTACCTGTTACTGTTTGGTTTAGTCTGGCGTTTACTTCATTAAAATTATGCCTGCTTTATATGCCAATTCCGGAGTGCTGAGTCTTGTTCTTGGTGGATTTTAGTGTCGACTCGAGCACCTGATTCCACGGAGGAGCTGTTTTTGCTGTTATTTTAACATCAGGGCAGACAGGGTGGGCCAAGTGGCCTTTTTTTGCTGACAAATTCTATTTCTGTAGTAGTCCGGTTATTTGTAGTCATTACATTTGAGCATGAAGGATGGCAGATTATCAAGTAAGGAATTACTGTCACAATTCTCTCAGAAGCACATTCAAGTTTGTAAACAGCAGGGCCATCCAAAATCCTCAGATGTTTGTTTGTTTGAATCAAAATCCATTTAGAACTACCATATTTATGTCTGCACGCTGGCACATCAGAAAGATTCACTGCTGTGGCAACGGCACTGGCAAGCCATGTTCAGGAATGGACTCTGGCGTCTGAGGACCGGCCGGGGGGAGAAGGCTTGAGCGTCCAATGACTGCCTCGCCCTCCGGTGAGGGTTCGTGGCCCAGCGCTTGCTGACTCCTGGTGGAAGCCGGGAGAACAGCAATGCGGCTGAGCCCTGTTGCCTAGGGAGTGTGACTGATGGCGTATACCCTGACATCAGTGGCGTGTCAAGCTCCCACGGGAGAAAAATGGAAAGCATGCTCCCTGACCGACCGGATGACGGTTGCCGGCTCCCGCTGCCAGAAAAAGCCCCGGAGAGCCAGACCACCTGAGCAGCACCCTGGGCTAAGTGACAGTATGCTGGTCACCCCCACTGCTGTCTTCCTTCTGGGGCCCATCCAGCTAAAGGTTAAGCACCGGTTACCCAGGGTGGATCATGCATCTGAGGTGGTGGCTGGTGGCGGGATAAGTGTCAAGGGAGTTTGTGGCGGCCCGAAGGAGTGGCCGGTCGGAGGAGCAGGGGAGGAGTAGAAAAAAGAAAGAAATATCGTATTTATACAACAGAAAAGCATTGTAGTTAGCCCTCTGTTTAAGTGAATTACACAGTTTGCACATTTACTCCAATGTAATCTGTCTTAGTGGCAGGGACATGTTTTCTTACAGTCTCCTTCAACGTTAAGTGCTTAGGTGTTCATATGCATGGCCAGAGGATTTTGAAACCAAACCAGGAAAGTGAATCAGATGAAAGCAGATTCATATAGAACCCCAGCTCACCACACACTGTGTTGTCTTTGCCAAGCCCAAGTCTGTGTGCCAAATTTCTAGCATGTTTCACTGTCATTCCTTGAGAATTTTTATATTTTACTCCATTACAGTCAAAACTCAATAAATGGCAAGATATTGCAGACTTTTTTTATGCAGAGAATGGTGAAAAATTATTATTTATTAGTGATGTTATTTTAAATGAAAGCAAGGGTTTTGCCTAAAACTGCAGCAGTTGCTGCAGAGATGCCCAGTTAGGGCTTTTGGCAATTAAAAAAATTATCTGAGACCTATGACAATTAGTTTTACTTATGGAAAGAACTGAGCTGACTTTCCTGTTTCCAGACCTGACTGCTGACATCTCGCGTGCACCTGGTGGCTTCTTTTGTGCTGGATATACTAATTAGTGCTACCAACTCTTCCACCTGCTGCAGTTTTATGCATAACCCTTGTTTTCCTTTAAAAGGTGTTACCGTCATCACAGAACACATTAGTTTGAACATCTGGTATCCAGTGACCAATGATAACCTCAAACCATAGTAAGAGAGAGGACCACAGTTATGTGGGGGGAAGTTGACTAAAATAGAGATAAATTGGGTGCAGAATTTGGATTTAAGATATATTTTGTACAAGGTTCTCCACTTGGCGTCAAAAACTATGCTGTTAATTACTAGACAATGTGCTAGTTTCTGTTATTCTAAGGCCTCCACTAGTTCCTGCTTCCTTTGTGCCTTCTCTATCTGCTAATCCCTCTACTTCTTATTGCCTCTTTATTCTTTTTTTTCTCTTAGATACCTATATCAGAGTATTACTGTATTTAAATTATGAACATGAAAGCATATCTTATTCTTACAGTCCTAACAGAACATACCTTATAACACCAGTTTTTAAATTTGTTTTATGTTTGATCTTAATATTTTATTTTTATTCTATTTTTATAATATGATATAGTCATTTTGTTGCATGATGGGTATTGCATTGGGTGTGTATTTATTTAAAAATAAGAACTTTAATTGAAAACTAAAATTTAGCGATTTTGCAGTAAAATTGCAGATGCAATTTTTCGTGATCCAGTTCATGATTCCAGGAACCCAGTGACAAAAGCTGAGCTAAAGGCTACAATAAAGTGGAAACCCAGTGACATCAGCTGAGCTGAAACCTACAATGAAGCTTTCTATTGAGGCTTTCCACTCAACTAATGTCTCTGGGTTCCAGAACTACTAAGTAATTAAAACAATCAATATTTGGCAGGAAAAAACCTGATTTAAAAAGGGGAATACACATAAGGAAAAAATAAGACTAATTCAAAACAAATGCACAATACAATTCACTGGGGGTTTTCCAATTATTTTAAAAAATGTAAGCAACAGAGTTTATGTTCTTTCTGCTGAAAATAGCCCACTGGTCTGTCAGGCTTACTGTATATACTTGAAAATGCAGCAGTTGGAAAACAGAGTTTTCAGTCCCTAGATGTTTGGACTTTTATGTATAAACTCATGCTGTACTCATTAGATTTATCTTCATTCACATTGACAACAATGTGCTGTTTTTTATTCAGCTTTTTCTCACGCTCCCCTCGGCATGCCCAAGTCCTATAACTGATTTTCTTATGGACTTACTGATTATCCAGCATTTACCCAGATCCATGATAGTGGTGGATGGCCTGCCATTTTGGTCGTGCACATGCCTACAGGAGGTGCTGGTGCAATGGTGGACCAGGGTTTTTTCCTCCAGTTCATGGTTTTCTCCCCAAGGGTGCTGGCGTGTAACAATGTGTACACGTGCATGCCTGGTGTCCGGCAGTTGTCCCTTTCCTCTCTATGTGCTTCCACTGTGCTACGATCTGGCCTCCACCGGGTGGTAGCTGAGCAGTGGGATTTAGCATCTCCCCCCCCCGAGGTAAGAGAGATGCCCTTGGAACTATAGATCTTACTTCGAGAGGGTTCCTGCAGTAGGTCTTCACAAGTAGGACTGCGCCCCCTGGCATCAGGACCGTATGGCAAAATTGTAGCTAGCAATCATCAGCGGGGACCGCCCCCGGCGTCAGGTGACTGATGTCAGCGTGCCTGTAAAAAGGGGCGGTCCCCCGTCTGCCCTCCAGTTCTTTTCCGCTGTCGACCTGATCGTCAACCTCGTGGTAAAACAGCTTCAGTTGCCTGCCATTTTCTAACTTTGTCGTTCGATCTAACGTTGTATTTTTCCCTATCCACATCAGAGTATGTCGTCTCGTAGGCCCAAGAAAAAATGCTCCAAGTCCGGCATGCAGATCCCGCCTGGGGATGACCATTCCCATTGTGTCCTCTGCCTGGGGGCTAAACATAAGTCCGCAGAGTGACCCATTTCTGCCAGACCTTCAACCAGGCTACACACACCCAATGCCCATTTATTAAAACAAAGACTGCCATCGATAGAAAAAGAGCTCCAGGAGCTGAGGGAAAGATCGTTGTCGGCCCTGGAAACAGAGAAGAAAAAGGAGAGACGCTGGAAGCGAAGCCACTCTCCCCAGAGGAAATCCAGCCAGACAGCAGATGACATCCCAGGTGGGACCTCCACCCCCGTGAGTACCCCATCTCCTGGGCCTTCACCCGCCATGGCAGACTGCACACCCTCCCCCCCCCCACCGAGGTCAGCAGGCAGTTGGGGTTCTCTTCCGCAGAGGAAACAGTTGCGGTTCCCGCTCTGAGCTTGGCTGATAAGCCGCCCTCCGGCCCCGCTGCCGGGTGCCCAGCCCAGGCCAGTCAGCCTGACTCTAGCCTCATGGCTTCTGTCAGCCCGGCCACTGTCTCTAAGTCAGTCGTTGGCTCCTCCGACGTCTGCCAGGCCATCACCTCAAAGTCTGCCACCGACCTATCTGGTGACTGCTTGGTGTCTTCTCTCCTGTTGGACTCCCTTGTGGACCCCGTTGTCGGGCAGAGAGCGCTCGCAGGTCCCACCTCATCCCACCAGGGTTCTCCCTCCAGGGATTCACTGTCCTTCTCTGACCTTATTGGGCCTGATCGCCAGATCCCTCCCGTTGGATACTTACAAAATAGACCTGTCGATGGAGGCTTTTCCAGACTTGCCTCCCTCGCTGGCCTCTGTTCTGCTGATGGATCTTCACCTGACGCCAAATCCCTCGCTGGACATCCTTGGGGGAGGTATGGATCTTAATACTTCTGGGCCCTTGGGGGACTCTTCTCCCCCGACTGCACCAACAGACCAGTTCCCCAGTGGTCCCTCGGCCCCACCACCAGCCGGGCCTTACATTCCTCCTCCGCCGGGTTCTACTGTGTACTATCCTGGCCACACACCACAGTTCCCACAGTACCTGACGCCAGTGGGTCTGATGCCACAATGCCCTCCTCTGATGCAGGGTTACCCGACGCCAGGTCAAGCCGTTTGGTATCCATGGTATCAATACCCTTACTGGTACCAGTCTCTGGGTTACCCATACACTATGGGGTACCCAGGATATCCTCCCCCTCCTCCACCCTCTCAGCCGGAACAAGTCATACTGGCCTGGTGGAAGGACGCTAAGCCACAGCTGCTTCAGGAGTTGGGGCAACCTCAACTGGTGGTCAGGGCCACCACCCTTCTAAGGGTGCCACCCAGTAGCCTTGCACCCTCTAGTAGAGTCTCGGATAGAGGCTTGGGCATTCTGCCCTCCGGCATCACTGAATACAGGCTTCCTGAATCGGTCCCAGATGTTTCCCAACCTGGTAGGCCGGAATCATCAGACTCTGACTCGGATGCAGACCTGGGGGATGAATCAGAGCTGCACTCCCCTATTGAACCCCAGATGAAAGAGTCCCCAGAATTCCCTCTGGAGGATCCTTCCTTTGCTGAGCTACTCCGATCCATCTAAAAGTCCTGCTGGTGGGCTTCCCAGGAATTGGACCCCAAATGCAAAAGACTGGTAGAGCATTTGGATTTGGTTAGTACGGACCCCCTCCCCATTCCCCCCTGGACGGGGCCGCATGAAGATCTCACTGCCAGCATCTGGCAACAGCCGTTGTCCATCCCGGCCATCTCAAAAAAGGCCGCTAGGACATACCACCCTCCAGAAGAGGTTTCCCACCTTACTGCTCAACCCAAAGGTGACTCTGTTGTAATCACCGCAGCTCATGATAGGTCAGCACAGCCCAAACACCTCAGTGCCTCCCCTCCAGACAAGGAGTCAAAGCAAATGGACCAGTATGGCCGCAAGATTTATACCTGCACTTGCGCCATCCGCTTCTTGTATTATGTGGCCGACATGGTCGTTTGTCAGAAATCGGCCTTGTCCGTTCTGGAAAAGGACATTCAGGAGGTACCTGATTAGCAACTCCGGAACAAACTCCTGGAAAAGATTAGATTAAATAAATTGTCCTTCCACCAAGCCCTTTGTGCAACCTACGACTCTGTCGATTCGATGGCATGTGGAGCGACCACAGGCCTCTGTCTCAGGTGCCTTGCTTGGCTCTGTCTGGCAGGGTTGGTACAAGACATAAAGTACACTTCTGAATGCTTCCTTCAGGGGTCCAGTTCTGTTTGGTGGTGACGCCAAAGATATACTGGCATCCCTTTTGCCGCCAACGGAAGTGGAACAAACAGAACCAGGGCAGATGCCAGAACAAGCACCACTCCTAGAGTTCTGGCACTCAAACCCCCCCAGGCCAAGTTCTCCAAAACCGCCTTTGGGGGAAAAGTGCCCTCCCCTCTGCGTCTTGACTCCCTATGCCCTTCCGCTACCTCCCATCCTCGCGGAGGAACTGGTTGGGGGAAGATTCGGCCTTCACCTGAAGGAGTGTAGGGCTGTAACTGCAGATGCATGGGTTCTGCAACTCCAAACAAGAGATCACTTGATGGAGTTCCGGGAGAGACCATCTTCCAATCCTCAGGGCAGGTCTCCTTACCTATCGGGACAACAATCACTGGTTCTACAGGAAATTCAAGCTCTACTGCAAAAAACAGCCATAGAGCGGGTTCCACCACAGCAGGTAGGAAGGGGATTTTACTACTACTTCTTCCTAGTTCCCAAAAAGATGGGAGGTCTCAGACCTGTCTTGGATCTCAGCATGCTCCACCTCTTCGTCGAATACAAGGAGTTTCGCATGTTGACCCTCCAGAGACTGCTACCTCTGCTCCACCCAAACTCTTGGATGTGTTCCCTGGATATGCAGGATGCCTACCTTCATATCCCCATTCTTCTGACCCACTGCCTCTTTCTGAGATTCTCCTTCCAGGAGGAGCATTTCCAATTCGGAGCCCTCCCCTTCGGCCTCTCTTCGGCACCTTGGGTGTTCACCAAGTGCCTAGCGGTGGTAGCGGCATTCCTGCGCCACAGAGGCATCTATGTGTTCCCGTACCTGGACGACTGGTTATTTTCAGCCCCCTTCCCGGACATTCTGAAGGACTTCCTTTCCTTCACTCTGGACCTGTTCTCCAGTCTGGGCATCTCGGTCAACTACCCTATATCCCAGCTGTTACCCTCCTAGCACCTCCAATTTATTGGTGCGGTGCTGGACACGGTCCAGGGCAAGGCCTTCCGACCAGCCGACAGAGCAGGGACCCTCTTATCTTAAGTGAGGCTGATGGCTTCTTCTGGTTGGACCACAGCGCATTCAGTTCTGCGACTGCTGGGGCTGATGGTGGCCACCATTCCCACAGTCCCTCTGGCCATACTGCACATGAGGGTCACCCAGTGGTCTTTACGACTCCAGTGGGACCAGCGTCTGGACGATGTGGACTAGATGGTCCTAGTCTCCAGCAGCCTTCAGAAGGATCTCCTTTGGTGGCAGGACATGTCCAACCTTTCAGTTGTCATCACCTTCCACTCCCCGTCTCCCACAATGATTCTCGCATCCGATGCCTTGAACCTGGGATGGGGTGTGTATCTGGGAGACCACTGCACAGAGGGCACCTGGTTGCCCATGGAGGAGAATCTCCACATCAGTATTCTAGAGACAAGAGCAGTACTCTGTGCTCTTCAGGCCTTTCAGTCCCTCTTGGTTACAGGAACACTACTCGTACAGACAGACATGGCCACTGTCTGGTATCTCAAGAAACAGGGAGGCACTCGGTCTTACCCCCATGCAGGGAGGCGATGCGGATGTGGTACTGGGCCATTCAACACAGCCTTTCTTTGACATCAGTCCACTTGCCAGGTGCTCACAACATTCTGGCAGATAGGTTCAGTCGATCAGTCACCAGGGCTCACAAGTGGGAGCTAAAGCAGGCAGTAGTAGAAGATCTGTTTCTTCAGTGGGGATGGCCAGACATAGACCACTTCACCTCCCCATCCAACACAAAACTACTCTACTTATGCTCTCTCTTTCTCGGGCATGGTGCTTTCGTGGCTAGACGCACTGTCTCTTTCCTGGACAGGGAGATTTCTGTACGCTTTCCCTCCATTTCCTATTCTACAGAAGGGTCTGCTAAAGCTCTAGGCAGAGGGCGCCCCCATGGTTCTCGTCGCCCCTTTGTGGCCTCGACAGATTTGGTTCCCTCTGCTATAGCGGTTAGCACTGGAACCCCCAGTACCTCTTCCTCTCTCATATGACCTTCTGTCCCAGGAGCAGGGCAACCTGGTACACCTGAGCCTCAGATCATTCCACCTTCACGGATGGCACCTGTGATCTTAGTGGCTTCTTGCTATGGCATCTCTTCCAGAGTTGCTCAGGTCTTAGTGGAGGCCAGAAAACCCTCCATCAGATCCACGTATGCCATGAAGTGGAAGAGATTTACTATTTGGGCTACAGCTAAAGGCCTAGACCCCTTTTCTTGCTTGACTCCCCAGGTTTTAGAGTACCTCTTGCACTTATCAGATTTGGGTCTCAGCTATTCCTCTCTGAAGGTCCACCTCTCTGCGGTTTTGGCCTACCACCTTCCGGTAGAGGGCAAAACCCTCACTCAGATGGAGGTTTCCAAAACCTTTCTGAAAGGGATCATTCATCTCAAACCTCTAGTCTGGAATCCTGTTCCCCACTGGGATCTTAATTTTATGTTAGAAAAGATTATTTTGCCCCCTTTTGAGCTGGCATCGAGCTGTGATGTGTGTTTCTTAGCATGGAAAATGCTCTTTTTAGTTGCTGTCACTTCCACTCGAAAAGTTTCAGAGCTTCAGGCTGTAGTTTGTAGAGATCCTTATTTGATTTTCCACAGAGACCGGGTGGCTCTGCAGACTAACCTGTCTTTTCTGCTGGGTGACCCTCATGTGCAGTCTGGCCAGAGGGACCGTGGGAATGGTCGCTGCCATCAGCCCCAGCAGTCGCAGGACCGAACTCGTTGTGGTCCAACCAGAGGAAGCCATCCGCGTCGCTTTTCTGCATACACTTGACGTGCACAGGATTCTGAGGTATTCTGTCTCAAGGACTAAGGAGGTTCGCAAGACGGACCAACTTTTTGTGGCCTTTGCTTCTCAGTGTCTGGGCAAGGCTACCTCTAAACATACTTTGTCTAGATGGCTGGCAGATTGTATTCATTACATTTACCAGAAGTACAAAAAGCCCCTTCTGGGGACGGTTAAGGGCCACTCAACTAGGGGAGTGGCTGCTTCCACTGCCTTTTTCAGGAATGTGTCCACTGCAGACATTTGTGCAGCGGCCACTTGGTCCTCTGTCCACACCTTCAGTAAACACTACAGTTTGGACATTGCTTCTAGGCGCAGGGCTGGCTTCGGTCTAGCAGTCCTGCAGTGTCTCCTGTCCTGAGTGACCTGTGGTTGGCAGACATTTTCCTCTTCCCGGAACCTTGTCTCCGATGCCTCCTTTTTTAGTTGACTGCTTGGTATTCAGTCCTACTTGTGAAGACTTACTGCAGGGACCCTCTTCAAGTAAGATATAGCAGTTACATAAGAACTTACCGTAACAGTAGATCTTCGAGAGAGGTTCCTGCAGTAGGTCTAGATTTCCCTCCCACCTTTCCCAAGCTCCTCTGTTATTTTCTCTTTATTCCTTTCCCAGGACTTTGTTTTATCCAGGGTTTAGGTTACTAGGAGTTTCCACTCCTTTTTTCTGCTTCCTCTTTAGAGGTCTCAAGCAGAAGAACTGGAGGACGGACGGGGAACCGCCCCTTTTTATAGGCATGCTGACGTCCATCACCTGACACCGGTGGCGGTCCCCACTGATGATTGCTAGCTACAATTTTACCATGTGGTCCTGACAGCAGGGGGTGCAGTCCTACTTGTGAAGATCTACTGCAGGAACCTCTCTCGAAGATCTACTGTTATGGTAAGTTCTTGCGTAACTGCTCTCTCCTCCTATTCCATGCCAGCCACCAAGTGACCCGAGTCCATTCCTGGATTGCTGGCATAGCAGACAGTAGCACTACCGGGCCAGCGTTGGTCTTGTTTTTTTGACATGGCCCCCTGATGAAGATTGACAAGTCAGAGCTAGAGAACTCTGGGAGCAATTCATGCCGTTCTTGTTGGTGTCTGCTTCACTAGTTGGTGTTTATTTCTGGATTTATATCTGCTGACAGTCTGTGGTTGTAACTACAAAGTTGCCACGAATGAAAACCTCATCACTGCTCAGCACACGGTGAGCAGTCTCATTTGTGCTTTTTCTCGCATGCACAGACTTTGACTTTTGCCGGAGTAGCAGGTAGTAGCGCTACCAATCCAATGTTGCTCTTGTATTTTGGCACATTAAATTCTCGTCATTAGTAAGGAATTGTCAAGTTATACAACATATTGCTGGCTTTGGCAGAAGTATACTGATTTTTAATGGGAGTGTGAAAAAGGAAAAAGTAAATTGTTTTCTTTTCTTTTTCATTGTGTGTTATTTGAGCATAATTACATACATTATCAGCATGTAGCATTAGTACATAATTGGTTATCATCAGCTCATTGTTTTCATCCCTATTCTCTTAAGTCCCTCCCAAAGAAAGGAAAAACAACGAACCTTACCCACCCGCTCCCCCCTTCTCTAGCTAACCCTCCTACCCCCTTGTTGTTTTCTTTTCTAATGTTATTACACTTCACACTGTGTGGTTTTTGCAACAAGGACATTTTTTGTTCAAGGCTTATTAGTGCAGAATGTGATGAAGTGCAAGTATACCCCGTGTAGTAGATTTATAGTTCTTCACACAAATAAAAGATCAACAGGATTTTTAAAAGAATGCATTTTGCTTTATTATGTATTTAAGGGGAAATTACAGATTTAGATGCCTTTATATTATAAATGTACTATACATAAGTACCTTCATGTGTTAATAGTATTTGGTTTGAATACACCTTTTTAAAGAGCACCGATCGTGCTCATTTTCAAATTTTCTCTAAGGCCCCCAGTAGCAGTTTACTTCAAAGGACTTCAAAAGTCCACTCTTCTTAATGTATTACTGAGTGTATTTCTTAGGAGAGGGGATTGTAATTTAGCAGTCAGATGAGACAGCCTTTCCCTTCTGGTCCTCGATTTCAGCAGGTGGCGCCCTTGCCCTCTCACGTTTTGTGATGTATTAGTTTGGAGAGCATGGGGGGGGGGGTTCTGCTGATAGAAATGTGGACTGGTTTTTAATCAAAATGTTTATATTTTACAGAGCCATGGGAGTCTAACTAAAGCCACAACTCAACTAACAAGGCCCTTGACTCTTAAGTGGCTTACTTTTCTTTTTTTATAAAAGCAAGTAATATTCTTAACTCATTTGCTCTCGGTGGCCATTTTGGGTCGGATCTAGCAATGGATGGTTCCGACGCCATATGGCATCTATGGGAACAAATGTGTTTTAAAGAGCTTGTATGGAGTTTCATAATATGCACTTGAAAAAGTGAGAGAAGTTGCATCAAATGAGACATTTTTTGCAAAGGTATGCACAGTACTGTGCAATAAAAATCATGCAGTGTGGAGCATTTGGAAATGATGGACTCTTTACAGTGATGTAGCTGGTAAAGTAACATTAACACAGCAGTTTGTACACTGTAGGTTTGTTGTCCCTCTCTCCAGTCTTGTACAGTTCAGTACGCGTTTTGTTGCTCCAGTTATTTACCACAGTGCTGCCCATTAGGTAATGGAGAAACACTACATCTGCACCCTTTTAATAATTTGCATCATGACATACTCAAATAGAGCACAAAATAGTATATTATCAGATAATATGACAAAGTGGTGCCCCTCAGGTAGAGAAAAATGGTGCACTTAAAAGATTAATTTGTACAAGGCTGCTGGATGTCCTGGGGTAGCGAGAGGCACTGCCATGCATGTGTCTGTGGTTCACGCTGCAGACCTGGGTTCCCTGCTTTTCCTGTACTGGAGGGGAGGTGTTGCCTGAGGCAGTGCTTTTTCTTTCTTGGGGACAGGGGGAGTGTTAGCTGTACCTGAAGTGACCCCAGTGGATGATCCACGAGTAGTTTAAGACATTACTTGTCGATGCTCCTTCTACAGGGGCCTGAGCTTGCAGGCATGCTGAAAACAGGAGGGTGAGAGGACATGACAGGCGTGCATGCATCAGTGACTGGAGACACAGCCCATTTTAGGAGCCAGTGGGAGGGGAGAAAGTGGAAAAATGGCCCCCAGAACAGGGGCTCGGCTACAGTGCTGCCGTCACACACCTTGGATTTTGCTTAGTCCGTGAAACATCACATGAAGTCTGCCAGTAGACACGAACAGAATGCCCCTAAGAAATATTCTGTTTGAAGGATAGGTAGGTGGCACCACCACTGGTTGCAAGCCACTGAGTGCCATAGTTATCAGGACAGTGTTGAGGCAACACTGAAGTGTGGAATGAGAGAAGTAGAAAATAAATAACTTTTCAAACCTGAGGAATCCCTCACTTGTGCTTAACAACTGCAGTCATTCACCTGGAATGAGCTGCCCTGGAGCTTGGAATTTTATGCTGATCAGAGAATGTTAGAATGAAATTCAGAACTCTGTTATGTGGTTATGCACACTCCTGCATTCTAATGGCAGATATATTTCTGTGCCTGAAGAAAGCAGTTGTCCCAAAGTCTTGTCTTCACTTCGACTGACTACGGTTTATTTTGGTTATGCCTCGAAAAGTCTAACTTTTAGTTATATTCCGATGACTCCTTGTTAGAGTGTTTTATTTGTGTATATTTGTAGCTTCTCTGTTTCCATGTTGGTTCCAAAGAACCGGAGAAGGCTGTTTTGCGGCACGGTTTCCACCATCAGGGAATTGCTTAAATTTTGCTTATAAAACCGTGTAAAATGTTTAAAAAGGGTACCGCTTTGCAGTATTTTGATTTTCTTATTCCCTGTTCCTTTTCGTTGGAACTGAGATGGTAATTGGGCTTTTTACACTTGGTTTTTGTGGTTCTGGTCTAAAAAGGAATTGAACTGCATTTTATTTTTTTTTTTTTTGTAACTACTGCTGTAATTTTTGGGAACCAGAATATCCTCTTTCGATCATCAGTGTTTTGGTATGACTTACAGGCCCCCCAAAAAAGACAGGACCCACAGGTTTTAAAAACTGTAAAAATCTGCTTCCAGCTCCTGGCTAAGGCAGGTTGCCACGAGTTGTGCATTAGGTGCTGGGTCCAGATCACAATTTTGTCAGTTGTGAACTCTGTATTACATTCTGCTCTAAAATGCAGATTTCTGCTTTAAAACTTAGAAGGGCTAAAAATTTAGAAGACACTATGGCTTCTTACTCTGCGTCTATGTCATATAAAGGCTCAGATGAGGGCCCCTCTAAGTAAGCACGGCTCCTCTAAGTAAGCAGCATAACAAGGAAAAGGCAGCAAGAAATGGTTCAGAAGTCAAGGTGTCTGAATGGGAGAATTCTGAATCAAATAAGAGTAAAAGAGCCTCAGAGCAGACGCTGGAGACGGTACCTGATTATAAAAAAACAAAAAAAAAAAATGTCTCTGCCCCTTCTGAAGAAGGAAAGGAGCTGCCAGTAGACACAGACAGAATGCCCTCAATAGAGGACATGACAGAGGCATGACATTTCCTCCAGGTTATGGGGAATTTCATAAGTATGCCTGCCTCCCCTCCCCCCCAGTTCCAGTTCTAGTGCTTGTGGAGGAGGAGGCTGAATTTTACTATGAGGAGGAGGAGGAGGAGGAGGAGGAGGATGAAGGAGAACCCATAGGGCCTGATGGTTTTCCTGAGCAAGAGTTTGATTCCCCTTCTCATCCTCCAGATGACTCTACCTGGCACTATACTTTTGTGAGACATGTAGTGAACACCTTAACATGAGGTGGAATTTATTGATATGATGGGCTTAATTCCCACAAAAAGGTTGTTGTTGCCCATTCACAAATCCCTCAAAAAAGCCACTTGTAAAATTCATGCAAGCACCCACTTCAGCTGCTGGCAAAGATAAGAAAATTGAGAAAAAGTATCAGACAAACAGAGCTCCAGATACCTCTATATTCACCCTGATCATGAGCGAGTGGTTCAGACTGCCTCCTATGACAAGGCCAAGGTGCGCCTTTCTTCTCAGTCTCCTAAGAAAGACTCCAGGAAACCAGAAAACATGGGCAAAAAAGGTTTATACCTTAGTTTCCCTACTGTTATGGTAGGCAGCATACTTGGCCTACATAGATCAGTACCAAAAGGTCCTCCAGAGCTCCATTTTGGTAGTGAGCGAGAAAGCTACTGGTGACCTGGCACATGATTTGGCTGACACAGCAAAGACTACCATGGATGCCGTTAAGTACCAGTTCCACATGGCAGTGGACACCAGTGACACTGCATCCAGGGTCATGGCACATACAGTGTCACTAAGAAGGCTTGCCTGGCTCAGAACCGTAGACCTTTCCCAGGACACTCAAACAAAAGCAATGAATTTTCCTTGTGAGGGAAATGTGCTGTTTGGTGACAAGACAGAGGCTTATGTGAAAACAGGTACAGTTAGGGTAAAAGGGCAGACAGGATGGGTACAGCGGTCCTCATCTGCCATCAATTTCTATGCTTATATGATAAGGAAGAGGCCTCCACTTCCTACAGGCTTTCTGAAAGGGGAGGTAGCGATAGGGGGATACTTCCCCCGTGCTTACATTATTTATGACTACCCTCAACAGAGGGATTTCTTAAGGGGTAGGGGTAGAAGGGACCCAAGATGTGCAGATGCAATGCCAGCTCCCAAATCCCAAGCAAAGCAAAACCCTGACAGACTTGCACAGGTTGTCCACCCATTGCTAGTGGGAGGAAGGCTGACTCACTTTTTTCAGGACTGGGTAAAAATAACCATGGACAAGTGGGTTCTGGAAATAGTGAGTCGAGGAGTGGCCCTGCAGTTCAAAAAATTCCCCAAACTGCAGAGGCACAAAACCTTCAGTCCCCACACTCCAACAGAAACACTATTGCTGGAGACAGAGGTAAGAGAATTATTGCAAGCAAATGCAGTACAGAAAGATCCCCCCTCACAGTGGGAAAGGAGACTTTTCTCAAGAAAAGATAGTTCCTAACCCACAAGAAAAGGGTGAGTGGCAGCCCATTTTAGACCTGAGATGCCCGAACAAACACTTGAAGAAGGAAAAATTTAAGATGGTACATTGAGATCAGAAATTCCATCACTGCAAAAAAGGAGATGAGTTGGGGTCACTGTATGTAAAAGGCGTCTACTTTCACATACCAGTAGACCCAGTCATAGAAAGTACCTCAGATTCAGGCTAGGAAATTGCCGCTGCCAACTCACAGTCCTTCCCTTCGGTCTTGCTGCAGTGGAAGCACATTTGAGAAGGCAAGGTGTGGTGTTTTTTTTCCCATCTGGACAACTTGCTAGTAACAGGAAAATCACACCAGGAGGCCAAGTCCTCCCTCCTTCTGACACAAGGCACCTTGGAAGACTTGGCCATCCTTACCAATGTCTAAAAGTCAGAAACAGAACCAATTCAAGTTATGGACTTTTTAGGTACAGAGCTAGCTACCCTACAAGGGAAGGCATTCTTAATCCAGGAAAGGGTAATAAATCTGATCATAGCTACAAAATCCTTCAAGGCAGGTCAGCTCAGATCTGCAGGGGAATTTGTGTGCTTGCCAAGGCACTTGGCATCATCCACCACAGTAGTGCCAGTTGCCTGGTTCCAAATGAGAGCTATCCAGTACCACCTAAGGAACCATTAGTCCCAGAGCTGGGATCCACTTTCAAAACTAGTGCCTGTCACAAGGTGTCTGCTGAGGGCACTGGAGTTGGTGGAAGGAAGAATGCATCCTCAGAGAAGGGGTTCCTTTCCTTCAGCAGTCACCTACAGTCATACTCAATACAGATGCCTTCCTTCTGGGCTGGGGCACCCACCTGGAGGACCTCACTGTAAATAGTATGTGGAGCACACAGGAGACTCAGGAACACACAAACCTCCTGGAACTCAGAGCAGTGTACCTGGCAGTGCCGGCCTTTTCCTCCCACATCAGAGGTCAGTCTGTCCAGTTCAGGGCAGATAGCACCAGCAACTATGTATTACATAAACAGGGAAGAACAAGATCTTCAAAACTGTACGCAGAAGCAGTGAAACTTAGCATACTCCTTGGAGGGCCAACTCTCGGCAGTACATCTGCCAGGGAAAGAACAGCATGCTGGCAGATTCCCTGAGCAGAATCAGCCAGGGAAATCACGAATGAACCCTGAACCAGCTAGTGCTGGCGACAGTGTTTAGAAGGTGGGCTACTCCACAGATAGACCTGCTTACATCCTGGGAAAACAACCAGCTTCTACTGTTTCATTGCAAACCCCCATTGGTGGGTATAGTCCTAGAGGATGCTATAGTCTTCAACTGATCACGGGAGTTCCTTTATGTCTTTCCTCCTTTCCCCACTTTGTTGAGAGTACTGCTAAAATATTTGAAGATCTATGGCTTGCATTTGGCACTAAGTTTGGGGAGTGCTAGTGGACTTTGGCAGTTTGTTTTATTATTTTAGTATTGTATTTATGTGAGGGTTGGAAGGGTGGGGCTTGGAATAGAAGTTTCTTGTGTATCAGAAATATTAGGAAGTGTGCACGGGAGGATTCTGTGTGTTAGTGAATTAGATATTGTTTTCTATTTAGTTAGTGGGTATTTGCTTGATAGTGTGTGTGAGGGTTATTTGCAGAAGGGGTTGGGGATAGCAATGTGTGGTTTTAGTGAAGTCATTTTCTATGATGTGTTGCCTACTACAGACCCCAGGGCTCTGTTATTCACTGTCCTTACTTAGAGATCTATGCCCCTTCCATGACACCCTTCTCCCACACTGCCATCAGGTGCTGTATATCGGCGGTGCAGGGAAGTGGAGATTGGAAGGAGAAAGAGGAGGATTGTGAGGGATGGGTTGAGGGCTGAAGGGGAGGTTGTTGTCAGGGTTGTGACAACCAGGAGATGACCTGGGATGAGAAGGGGACTGTAGAGAGGCCAGACATGTATTGTCCATTTACCCATGGAGCCCACCAGACTGAGTGGCCAGGCAGCTGAGGGGCCAGGTTTCTCCTTTCATCTACTTTGGTAGGTGTTGTGCAATGCCAGGTTGATGAGAAAGAAGTCTGCTATTATGGTGGATCTTATTTCATGGGTCAACCTGACTTGCATCACCGAGACCTGGCTGGGAGACAGTGCTGGTCCAGTACTGGAGATGTCAGTCCTGGTAGGGTTCTTGGTAGTTCACTGCCCATGGAGGGATTGTGGGGGTGGAATGGGGTGGTGGTGGGGGGTTGTCTGCTTTGGATCTGAACTGAACCTGGTGGTGCATCCCTTAGAGAAATACCTTGTCATTTTGAATGCATGGCTGTGCATGAGGGTCCAGATGCAAGATGCAGGATCTTCCTTGTGTACCAACTTCTGGGACACGATGGGAAGTTTCTGCAGGAAGTCACAACTCTTGTTACTGACAGGTTGTTGGACTTGCCGAGACGGGGTATTCTTGGTGAGTTTAATGCCAGGGTTGACAACGAAAGTTTGCATTTTGGTCAGGATTTCCTCCAAAGTATGGAATTTCTGGGCCTTGCACAAGTGATTACTTCTGCGACCCACCAGTACAGCCACGCCTTGGACCTGGTATTCTCGCTGGGGCTTGAGATTGATAATCTCGACACTGATTCAGTCACTTGGTCTGATCACTGCACTGTTAAGTTCAATTTCTGGGCCCACTCTTGTAGTCTATTCCTTGTGAAAGTTGTCTGGTTCTGCCCTTTGATAGGGGTTCACCCCAAAGGGACCTTTGGCGGTGCTACACACCTTGGAAATGTTGAAAGCGTGTGTTGGGGCGCTGGAGGCAGCAGTGAATGCCTGTAATACAGCTGTTATGGAGGCCTGCCAGTGTCAGGTCTTGGCTCGCCATAGTTTGATGGTGAGCTGAGGGTGATGAAAACCAGTCCAGGGCCCAGGAGGACAGACTGGTTCTGATGTCTCACTATGAGGAGTATTCTTGTCAGAGTGGGTTTTTCTGAGGTTGCTGAAAAGTGCTTTGGTGAAGCCTCTTCTGAAAAAGCCATCACTTGACTGAGACATCTTGGCGAATTACCGACCTGTCTCTAACCTTCCCTTTCGGGAAAGGTTATTGAGAAGGTGGTTGCCCTACAGCTTGAGGCACATCTCACTGCCTTTAACATCTATGAGCCCCTCCAGTCTGAGTTTAGGTCAGTGCATAGCACAGAGACTGCACTAGTTCGAGTGCACATTGACATGCTCAGGGCGAGAGATAGAGGAAAATGGTTAATTCTCGTTCTCCTTGATCTCTCATCAATGTTTGATACTGTGTACCATGGGCTGCTTTTGGACCAGCTCAGGGAGCACGTACGAGTCACTGGCAAAGTCAGCAGCTGGTTTGACTCCTGTCTCAAGGACAGGACCCAGAGGGTAGTGTTGGGAGAATACCCCTCGTGCCTGATGGCTTTGTCCTGTGGAATACCCTAGGGCTTGGGCTTGTCACCCATGTTGTTTGCAGTGTGTGTGCTGCCCCGGAACGAGAACATTAGGCAGTATGGCCTTGGGTTTCATTGTTATGCCGATGATACTCCGCTCTACTTGTCCTTTGCACCTGGGACATCGGGTACAGTCTGTGTGCTAATTAAGTGCTTGTCCAGGATTTAGACTTGGATGTCATCGAGTTGGTTGAAACTGAACCCAGAGAAAACTGAAGTGCTGGTGGTCGAGCCAGGTCGAAGGGGGGAGTGGAGGCTACTGAGAGGGAGACTGGGCTTTGGCTCTCTCCCTCTAGGTTATTGGTTTAGACCAAGGTGAAAAATCTGGGAGTCATTCTGGATAATGGGCTGACACTTGGAGGATCAGGTGTTGGCATGGTCCGGAGTGGCTTTTACCATCTATGGAATATGAACCAGATTAAATCCCTTGTCCCGCCTGAAGACCTGGCCACACTGGTACACGAGTTCATGACTTTGAGGCTCAGTTACTGCCACACTCTATACCTTGGGGTCAATGGCAGTATGCTGCGACACCTGCAGTGGTTGGAGAATGCGGCTGCCTGGCTACTGGCTGGCCTGTCTAGGTCCTGTTTTGTGTCACAGGTGCTGCGCAATCTGCATTGGCTCCTGGTGAGGTGGCGTTATCTTATTTAAATTCAGTCTGCTGACCTCTAAGGCCTTACACAGGCTGGGCCTGGGGTATGTGTTGTAACTCCTGCATCCTCACATAGCTGTGCATCCTCTCCGTTCTGCCGAGGAAGGCTTCCTGGTAGTCGCTAGGGTGAGATTAAAATTGTCTGGGGACCAAGATTTAAAGTAGCAGCCCAGGTCCTCTGGAATTCCTTGCCCAGAACTTTGAGGAAGGTCCCCTCGGTGGCAGCATTTAAACAGGGTCTGAAAACATTTCTGTGTGTGCAGGCATTTGATGTTAATTGGTCTTCACCACCCACATGTATGCACTTTGATTCCCCGTCTAATTTTAGAGGGTATTTATGCATTTTTTTTTTAACACTGTGCTTTGTAGAGTTTCCCAGTGATGTCCCCCCTCTGTCTTTACACCCCATGAGCGGACCACAGCATCCTCCGCAGCAGTGCCCCCTGGATAACCCCCTCCCAAGGTGGAGCCCCCAGAGCCACCCCTTTGACTCCGGGAGTGCCAGTTAATGGATGTTGCGGGGATCCTGGGCCGCCACTGGTGGGAGGTGTCCTTCAGTTGCCGGGAGGAATTTTTTTTTCTTGTATGTCAGCCTATTGCCTGGCCTGTGACTACGAATTTTTGACCTGTATGCTGGCCTTCTCTGACACCTTGTATTCTTATGTAATTGCACTTTATGTAATGACCCCTTGTTCTGTAATTTCCGCACCTCATGTTGAGGCCTGTATTTACTGTTGTTCTCCACACCTGTATTGCTTAATGTGCCATGCTGTGGCTTGGGTCATGCCTGAAAATGGTCCTTTGGATCAGTGCGCCCACCCGGTTATCAAAGACATAAATAAAAAAATAAATGTTGCTTTTTGGGGTCCAACGGACAATGTGACACACCCACATCATCTGTCCAACCTAGTAGTGAGACACACTAGTCTGTGCTCTAGTAAATGGTGTGTCCCATAGTCACTTGGGAACACCAAACCAGAGGCACACAACCCCCCCACCTCTCGTGAGTGGAGAGTGTGCAGTGGGCACTCAGTTCACCCCTGCCTGCCCTCTGGCATCTCGTGCTCGTTCTTATTTATGCATTTTAATGGTTTTGTATTTTATTTTTTTGTAGTGGGGCCCTGAGGCTCTGGGGAAGGGCACAACAAGCAAAGACCATTGCTACTATAACTGAGAAGGGAGTCTGCAACAGTGATTTTCATAGCTCCAGATAGCGCCAGGCAGATTTGGTACTCCATACTCCTGTCCTCCTCCACCAAACATCCAGTCAATCTTCCCCCGAGATAAACTCTGTTGACTTTGTCTCAGGGCAGGATAACGTGGCCAGATCCGAGAACTCTACATCTCAGAGCATGATACTTGAAGAGCTTTGAGTGCTCTTGATTAAATCTATCTGAAAAGGTTATGGGAGTGCTTAAGATTTCCAGGAAACCAGCAACAAGGAAAACCTACGCTTCAGAGTGGAAAAGATTTTCAATCTGGTGTTCCTCGAGACAACTCAGTCCAAGTCCTTTGCAAGTGAGTTTGGCTTCAATCCTGGACTACCTAGTCCACCTACAGTCTGCCTAGTCTACCTCAGGCCCTCAACCCCGAAGTTTCATCTGGTGGCAGTGTCAGTATATGCCTCTGCTGGCAAAGACAGGCCAATGGGCCTCATAACTCATTTTCAAAAGGCTTAATCGCCTGTATCCTCCAGTAAGGGATACTGTCCCTCTTTGCCGTTCTTCTCATGCAGCAAGAGTTAGGATTTATATACGTATCACTGCTTGCTGTTGGAACTCCGGCACTGCTCTAATAGCCCAACAAACCACTTATGGTCAGAGTTCTGAGTCCATACTGTGACATAGTCGAAAACTCATTATTCCTGGTTCCAGGAAGATAACTGTATAGAATGTGGTCTATAAAAAGAAGACAATGAACATTTGTTCACAGGTAATCAATAAGACATGACAGGGTGTGCATTGTGCTGAGAGAACCGCATGCTTGGGGTGTAGTGAGGAATGATCCTGCAGGCCAAGCGCTTTCAGCTCCTGGAATTGTGGTTATCTCACCACAGTGCACACCCCGGAGTGTCTTATTGGGCTTTTTAAATGGGCTTTTATTTCCAGAATTGGTTAAATTATTAAAGTATACACGTTTTACTATGAAAAAGTTAAAATAAATGTGGGTGTTTTATCTAAATTAATCTTTCCACCTACTGGGACTACATTCAGATTATTGCTTTGATTGAGGTCTTTTGACCTAATGGCGATTCCATAGTTGCAGTTTTGCAGTTTGCCATGCACATCCAGTCACAGAAGGTGATGGCAGAAAAGGACCCCACGGCCCATCTAATCTGCCCCTTGCTCCCTAGTCCACCCTACCAGATCCTGAGACCCCCATCCCCACCCCTTAGCCCCATGTGTCTGTCCCAAATGGACTTAAATCCCCCTACGGTCTCTGAATTCACCACCTCCTCTCGAAGCCCATTCCAGTTCTCCACCAACCTCTCCGTGAAAAACTGAGCTCTCACACTGCTGTTGAAGTGCCCCCCTGCAGTCTCAGTCTGTGCTCCCTTGTTATGTTTCCTTCCTTCATGTGGAACAACTTCCTTGGGCCTCCCTTGTTCATCACTTTGGTATATTTAAAGGTCTCAGTCATGTCTCCCCTCTCCCTCCTGGTCTCCATTGTATGTAGCCCCAACTCCTTGCACCTCTATTCATATGGCTTGCCTTCCATCCCCTGCACCATCTTGGTCGCCCTCCGCTGAAACCTTTCGATCAAATCTATATCTTTGCGTAAATAAGGCCTCCAAAACTGGACACCGTCTTTTTTGTAATGGGGCCCCGAGACCTGGGGCCAGTCAATCATCCTATTTGTTAAAAAAAAAAAATAATAAAAATACAAAGGAGAAGATAGTGGAAATTATTTTAATTTTGCTTTTGTCCTTATGTAATGTCAAGCGGCTTTAATAGACAAAAATTGGCAGCCATGGGGAGAGCAGTGCGAGACAGAGACAGTTACCAGCATCGTTAGCGAGAAAATGACTGTGTCTGACTGTGCTATGCTCGGATGTGTTTCAGTTTTTTTTTTTTTATTTAAAATATTTTTAATGACCCGTATTGAAGAATTTAGTTGTGACTGAGAGTAGAGATTGTCTACCACCCACTTCACTTGCTTGCCTGCCCTCCACCAGCCTGGTCGACCTCCTGCCCATTCTGCCCATTTCCTTGTAACTACATGGAGAGAGGAAACACTGCCAGGTTCGATTAGAGGTAATGCATTACTAATTCCCTGGTAAGTGAAAGGATCAACTGATGTCGTGTACCTGTTATATAGAAACATAGAGTTTGATGGCAGATAGGGCCGCTTGGCCCACCCAGTCTGCCCATTTCCCTACCTACTGGATAAGCTGCGGATCCTAGTTAACTAGCAGCCTACTTCTTCCTACCCCCACCCCCTAGAATGGCCTTATGATTGTCCCATGCATGCTTGAATTCCACCACTGTTTTTGACTCCACAACCACCTCCGGAAGGCCATTCCTTGCATCCACAACCCTCTCTGTGAAAAAATACTTCCTTAAATTACCTCTCTGAGCCGCCCATCTTCAGATTGTGCCCTTGTTCTTGCACACCTCTTTTTTGAAAGATGCTACCCTTTTGGACTTTGCTGATTCCCTTGAGGTACTTGAAAGTTTCTATCATGTCCCCCTCTCCCTCCTTTCCTCGAGGCTATACATATTAGCTCCTTTAGTCTCTTTCATATGTCTCCGTGCAGACCCTGCACCATTTAGCTGTCCTCCTCTGGCAGCTTCCATCCTGTCTATGTCTCTTTGCGGAGATTGGGTCTCCAGAACTGCATGCAGTACCCAGATGGGGTCTGACCAGCTGTCTGTACAGAAGGATAATAACTTCCTGTTTTCTACTGTTGATGCCTCCCTGTGCATCCCAGTATCCCCCAGCCCTCCTTGCTGCCTCTCACATTGCTTGCCCACCTTTAGGTCATCTGATATGACTACCCCCAGGTCCCTTTCCATTTTTGTTGTTGTTAGTATCTCACCCCCCATTGTGTACTCTTCCCCAGGGTTTTTATTTCCCAGGTGCATTACCTTGCACTTCTTAGCATTGAATTTAAGCTGCCATTTGACCATTCCTCTAACCTTGCCAAGTCCCTTCTCATCCTTTCCACCCCACCTTGTGCATCAACTCTGTTGCAGATCTTTGTGTCATCTGCAAAGAGACATACTTTTCCTTCCAGTCCCTCTGCAATGTCGCTTATAAAGACATTGAAGAGGACCGTCCTAATACTGAACCCTGCGTACCCCACTAGTAACCCCACCTCTTCAGAGTGGACTCCATTTACTATTACTTCAGTGTCCTATTCTCCAGCCAATTCTTTACCCAGGCTGTCATCTTGGGACCACTCCTAGGCTGGCTAACTTGTATATTAATCTTTTGAGTGGGACTGTGTCAAATGCCTTGCTAAAAGTCTAGGTAGGCCATGTCCACAGCCCTCCCTGATCTACTACTTTGGTCACCCAGTCAAAGAAATCTATCAGATTCGTCTGGCATGACCTTCCGCTGTGAATCCATGCTGCCTTGGTCCTGTGCCCTCTGGCCTCTAGATACTCGACAATTCTTTCCTTCAGAAGTGATTCCATCATTTTCCTATCACTGAGGTTAAACTAACAGGTCTGTAGTTTCTAGCTTCTGCCTTGCTCCCACTTTGTGAAGGGAATCACATCTGCCCTCCTCCAGTCCTCGGTACCACCCATCCTCCCATGATTTGTTAAAGAGGGTAGTCAGTGGTGTCACTAGTTTTACCCTTAGTTCTTTTAAATTCTGAGATGAATCCTTCAGGCCCCATTGCTTTGTCCACCTTCAGTTTTAAGAGTTCTTTCATAACCCTTTCCTTCTGTAAATGGGCTGGTATCAACTTCTGTATCCAGAGTGTTTCTGCTGTTTGTTTTAGGTACCTCCCCTTCATTTGTAAATACTGAGCAAAAATATTTGTTTAGTATCTGCCTTTCACAGTCTCCCTCTGCCCACCCTCCTTCCCTTTATTAAGCCTCACTATCCCTCCCTTGGTCTTCTCCCTTCGCTCCCTGATGTAGCTATAAAGGTTTTATCCCCCTTCTTAACTGAGTTGGCTATCTTTTCCTCGGTTTAGCCTTTACGTTCTGACTGCCTTCCCAGCTTCCTTTTGCTTTAACTGATACAGTTCTCTGTCCTGCTCCTTCTATGATTCCTTGTACTTCCTGAATGCTTTCTTTTCTCTGAACCTTCACTGCCACTTCCTTTGAGAACCACAGTGGTTTCTTACATCGTTTTGTTTTGTTTATTTGCTTCACACAAGGCTCATTACCTCTGTGATGGCAGTTTTATTATTCCCCATTGTTCTTCCACCTCCTTCCTGCCCATTTGCTAGTGCATTCCTTAGAGCACTCACCATTTTGGCAAAGTCAGCCCTCCTAAAGTCCAGTACTTTTGCCTTGTATGGCTTGACTCTATTGCTGTGTTTATTGTGAACTATACTGTTCGATGGTCGCTAGTTCCCAGATGGCTACCCACTTTACATCTGTGATCCTCTCTCATCTCCATTTGAGAGAACCAGGTCTAAGGTTGCTCCCTCTCGAGTGGGCTCCAATACTAGTTGTCTAAGGCATGCCTCCTGTAGGGCATCTAGAATAACCCCACTCTTCGAAGTGGCTGCTGCAACTGCACTCCAGTTACCATCTGGCATATTCAGATCACCCATCAGCAATATCTCCCCTTTTTCTGCCATTCTAAGTATACTTTCTATCATTTCCTTGTCCATTCCCTTCCCCTGAGAAGGAGGTCTGTATACAACCCATGTGCAGATTGTGGTGCCATTGCCTGTCTCCAAATTTACCCACAGTGCTTCTTCTCCTCCTTGTTTACCGTTTTGTTGCTTTGGTTCCTTCCCTTATGTAAAGCGCTACTCCTCCTCCTCTTTTACCCCCCCGTCCCTCCTGTAGATAGTGTATCCTGGTATGTTTACATCTCAGTCATTGTTTTGTGTGTACCATGTTTCTGTGACTGCCACGATATCCAGATGTTCCTCCTCCATCAAGGCCACTAATTCAGGAAGCTTGTTACCCAGACTACGGGCATTGGTACTCATTGCTCTCCATTTTTTGATGGCTTTACCTTCTGTTGCAGCATCCCCCACTGACCTTTCTACCTCGGTCTTTTTCTCATTTAGTACCCTGTTTTGTAGGGAGAGGCTGGTATTTTCCTTATGTTATGTGTGTAGGTCAGGAGTGGGAGCTGTTCAGTTAAAAGATGAAGCGGGAGACGTTCAAACAGCATTTTATTTTTAATTTTTATATTTTTGTTGATCCATCTGTCTGCTGTTGAACTTTGCTGCTGGCAAGTGTGTGCCTTCGGAGAGATACTGGTTGACATGAGATAGAAAGAGAGAGATGGCATCACTGTTGTAGTGGTGTCTTTTACCCGTGTTGTGTCTGGGTCACTCATAGTAAAACTACAAAGCAACAGTGTATTATTCAGTTTAGAATTACTTGTGTGTTTAAAATAATATTTATAATTAATGGGTTCTCCTTTTTCCCATAGGGAAACCGTAGAGTAATTTGCCATAATGAAGGAGTGTTTATTACGGCAAACACGCGCACGGTTTCCCTCATTCTGCGCATGTGCGTCCTGCAGTTCCGCGCTTTCTGTCAGCTTGCCTTTTGCCTGAAAATGAAATCGTCAGACTTGTAGAACTCGGCGGTAATTTTTTTTTTTAATTACCTAAATTTAAACTCAATGGGGGAAAAGAAAACAGTACATAACATTTTAAAAAATTCAGACAGGATGAAAGTGTGGAGTGGCAGAAAATGGAACCAGAGCACAGCTGCACCGGAATGGCTACTATTTTATATAATTGCTGTGGTGAAAAAGGGAAACCCAGCAATTATATAAAATAAATTATGGGTGTTGTGTGTATACCCCCTTGGTGTTAAATGCTGTAATAAACCCCTCGAGCTTCGCTCTCGGGGTTTATGTAGCATCTAACACCTCGGGTATGTAAACTTCTCATTACACACACCACACCATACTTTATTCTGTTTATAATTAATAGTGTATTTAACTCAGTATTTGAAAAGTAAACCAGTGTTTGGTATTGACAACTCCATTAGAGACACTTGTGGTACATGGTGAAGGGTTAAGTATTACAAAGTGTTAATGGTTGCTAAATGTATTTTTTTAGAAGTGTCCCCTTTAACTGGCATTTTCAAATGTAAAGGAGTTTTTAAAAATCTTATTCCAGGTCCTTTCTCTGACAGTTTGTAAGTGCACATTGGGACTGGAGCTGGCTTGTAAAGGAATAAAAAAAGGCAACGGCAGATGTCATTACACTGCAATGTTGAGTATAGACACAACAGCCCAGATATTCAAACTGCGCCAGGCTGTGGCGCAAGCTTGGGCGCAGCGCAACTTGGCTGCGCAGGGGTGTGGACTGGGCGATATTCAGCAGAGTTGCACCATGGCACAGCATCGTTGAATATTGCATCCTGGCCACCCGCAGTGTGCATGGCACAGTGGCACTGCGCCAGCGCAAGTGGCCAGAGTGGAGCATGGGGATGCGCTAGCACAAGTTCCATTGCGCTATGCACAGCAACTGCGATATTCAAAACTTGACTTGCAAATGGGGCCATAATGTATGTCATTATGGCCCCATTTGCATACAGGTGCGCCGATCCCGACAACTTGAGCCTGGCACCCTGCCAGGCAGCAGCGGTCGGGGACCAGCGCCCCCTGCAGCCGGCAGTGTGCTCCACAGCCTGATCGCAGGCTGCATTAAAAAAAGGAAAAGCATAAATCCCTGGTGGTCCAGTGAACCTGGCCGCCCGATCGCGGGCTGAGTAAATTAAGAAAATCCCTATCATCCCTGGTGGTCCAGTGGACCGCTGTCTGCCCGATCGCGGGCATTTGTAATACAAATGAAGTCCATCCAATATCCCTGGTGGTCCAGTGGACCGCTGTCTGCCCGATCGCGGGCATTTGTAATACAACTGAAGAAGTCCGTCCAATATCCCTGATGGTCCAGTGGACTGCTGTCTGCCCAATCGTGGGCATTTGTAATAAAAAAGTAAATATGTCCAATATCCCTGGTGGTCTAGCAGTACCCACCCGCCCACTGAGACCCACCGCCCCGCTCCCCCACCTGGTCAGCCGGCGGGCGGCAGCTCCCCACCCGCTTGCCGCGTCGCCGCCTGCCAACTGACACCGTCGGTAGGGCTTGTACGCCCATTGTTACACAGCATGAGGCAATGGGTGTGCAGCCCATACCATACTACACATTCCAGATATGTGAATGGGATCCATTCACACATGAATTGTAAGTGCACACTGGGACTGGAGCTGGCTTGTAAAGGAATAAAAAAGGCAACGGCAGATGTCATTACACTGCAGTGTTGAGTATAGATACAACGGCCCAGATATTCAAACTGCGCCAGGCTGTGAGTTCATTCACAAAACTGGACTGTCTTGTACGGTATGGGCTGCACGCCCATTGGCTTATGCTCTCCACCATGATGCGAGAGCCCTACCGGCAGTCATCGGCGGGCGGGCGGGGCGGCAGGCGTGGGTGGGATGCTGCCGCTGCTGGGAGGAGCCGGGTGGTGGGCTACGGGTGGGTGGGTGGGGTGGGGACACTAGCCACCAGGGATACGTTGGGGGTTTATTAAACATACTGCCAGCGATCGGGCATTCGAGTCCACTGCACCACCAGGGATACCTTCAGGGGGGATTATTAACTTACTGCCCGTGATCAGGCATTGGCCACTGGACCACCAGGGATCCGCTTTGGGGCCACATTGCCGCCCGCGATCGGGCCGCGGGCGGGGACTGGGTTGGGGAGCCAGCCACAGGTGGCAGCTGCTGTGTTGCGCCCCACAATGCAGCAGCTCACCTGTGGGTGGCCCTCGACTAAGCCTTTTTTTGGCTCAAAGTCGTGCAGGCGCAGGTTGGGGTTGCGCCTGCACAACTCTGCACAGCCCGCTGAATATCGGGCTGTGCAGTTTCTCATAGTTCCTCCCCTCCAGTTGAGCATGCATTCATTTGCATTCGCGCTGTTGCTCGCCTGTTTTCAGTGGCGCCTTCTCTCCTGCTAATATCGCAGAATGGCACAATTTCGGACTTGTGCATGCGCACCCCTATTGCGCATGGCGCAACCCTTTTGAATATCCCATCCCCTATGTTTAGTCATAAAAGGAACCTTGTTACAGAGTCTTATGAGGGGACAGCATTATGATGGATTAAAATGTTTGGGGAAGGGTACAATCAGCACTGGTTGTTGAACTTAAAGTGTTTGAGTTCAAGCATCTTGATCTGGAGAGACCCTTCTATTGTAGAGTGTAGCCATTCTAATATATTTCCTTTTGGACAATTGTAAGGACTTCCCCCTGTATCCATAAACGAAATGCTCAGATTGTATAAATCTATTCCTTTGGATGGCTCCTATAGTTTGTAATATGTGATGTCTGGCATTTGGATATCTGTAAACTGTAATGTTTGTTAAAATAAATAAACAGAAAGTTAAAAAAAAACAAAAAAAAACTGCAATGCAGTACAATCGAAGCATTCTCAATTTAGCAGTCCATAATCTGTATATAAATAGTACTGATGCAAATTGCATTCAGAGTGATATGATTGATACGAGATCCTCTGCGAACAAGTAAAACCCCCTTGCGTCATAATCTCATGTACAGGGCTGCTACAATATATATTTAGCAATCCAGTTTAACAAATATAACAGAATGGCTATGTTTTCATGTACAAGGCTACTATAATACATATTTAGGAGTCCAAACTGATAACTACATCAGGGCAACTCCGTTTTCAGAACGGGAGGTGAAGAGGTCAAATAATGCGCCTCTGTAAGAAACCAGCAATAAATATTTTAAGCATCCAAACCAATCACAATGAGGAGTTGTATGCCATGAATCTTTTTAACCTTTTTAATCATTAGCTTACCATATAGTTGGAGGTCAGAAAGGGTCATGAGCATACTCTGTGACCATAAAGAAGTTTTTCCCTTGCAGTGTGTTTATGGCTTTTGAAGAAGAGCCCATGCTCCGAACCAGACTGGGCCTTTGAAATCGAGCTTGTAATTTCCTTGAATGCCGGTGGAGGGAAGTGTTTTTGTACACTATTAAATAGTGTCAGTGCTGATCTTTTTGTTGTTTTTGAAAGACACAGACCGACTGACACAGTACAGCAAAGGGTAACCAAGACAATTCAGAGCCAGCACGGCAGAGCCTATGAGGAGTAGTTTTGGGCACTGAACGTGTACTCACTGGAGGCCAGAAGAGAAAGGGGCGACATAATAGAGACCCTCAAGTTCCTTAAATGAATAAAGTACATTGTGAGGAACTGTTCACCAGGAATAGTGGGTCAGTAACAAGGAGGAATGAATGAAAGCTGGCAGGGGGAGGGAATTTAGAAGGGATGGGAGAAAATTTGATTTCACGGAAAGAGTAGTTGAGTCATGGAATGGTCTGCCAACTGGTACCACGTTATTATAGCGTGGACAAAACCACGCATAAAATAGCGCGAATGGCTATACAGCGACAGGGGTTGTTTCAGCATGTGGTAAGAACCACTATCCCTGTCCGTGCCATAACGTGAAGGACGCTGCTGGGGCAGTGCTTGGCTGAGCCATTCCCATGGTGGAGTGGCTAGAGCACGTGCCTCCAGTGACGTCAGGGTTCTGGGGCTGTGGTTTGTTTCTCCTCCGGTCCCACTGTAATATGGCTTTTTATTTATTTTTTTAAAACACATTTTCCCTGCTCCGGGGATTCCTTTTTTTCCGAAGTCCACGACCTCCCAGAGTTGATTATAATAAGTTCAGTGGGTGTGGAGGTCTAAGCCCACCATGTTGGGGGGGGTGCCCCCCCCCCTCGCAGAAACAAAGCTATTCCTCCAGTGTGCACGTTTCTTTCCTGGTTGGCGTGTTATGCCGATGTTATTTTGCTGCACGCGGATTTGTGTGCATCACATTCTTGATGTGCGTGGTTTTGTCTGCGACATTATGACCCCATGCCTTGCCAACTGAGATGGTAGAAGCAGAAACCATGAATTTGTCAGACAAGGCAGGGACAGAGTAAGGGGTGTGATAGTTACTCAATGTAGAGAGGTATGGCGAAGGTGGAGCGAGGGGAAAAACCCCATCTAGACAGTAGGTCATGGAATATGGTAGGGCATTCTGATAGACCAGCTATGTTTTTCTGCTGACAGTGTGTATGTTTCCATATTTTAGCTAACAGAAAAGACTATTTCATGGTGGTGGTGGTGGTGTTGTGGCCTAAAGCATTCATACACAAATTCAAATACGATACATAGGTAGAACATAACAAATTACCAAATGGTATTTGCCGTCTTCAGTAGTTAAGCAATATTTACAGGAAATATGGATATCAAGAATCGAAGGAATTGCTTACACAGACATGTAAATAGAGGTTTCAGTACTTTGCTATCGTTTACTGACCACTTTGTGCAGAGCATAGTTTGCAATCACATTTAGCCATGCTCAGCAGGATCTCATTGCATATCCATGCACCCACACATAACCTAGCTGGGCTATGGGAATAGAGGCGAGGCTTGCTATGCAGATGGGCCGCAAGGCCATACATAACAAAAAGTGGCTTTCATCATTTTGACTGTCCATTCTTGCGACTGCTTTGTGGCATTGCATGTCATGGTGTTACAGTGCACTGTGTTTGTGGGTGCTCACTGGCATGTTACCTATAATTGCACTCGCTAATATCTGGCATGGCAAATTGCATCACGGCATACTTGCAAGGGAGACAGCTCCTCCCTTACAGGGTGTGCTGGGAGCTGAGCATTGGTATTTCATGTGGTGATGCAGTAAAAGCCCATTTTGCATTGCATTTGACTTATAATTAGATCCAGATTGCATTATACTAAAATAATCAAGCATCCAGGCTTTGGGGTGGGGGAGCAAGAGGTTATGTGCAGTTCTGTGCTGCAGCTGTATGTTCAGTGCTGTTTCTGTGGCGCTACCTGCTTTCCAGGCATACGTGATGGAGCACTGGTCCTTTTCTGCCTTTACATAGAAATGTAGACTTTGACGGCAGATAAGTACCGTTTGGCCCACCCAGTCTGCCCATTTTTGTATAATTCTGCAGGTACAGTATGTGGGGTGTACATACTCTGACGCTTGTTTCATGTATATGAATGAACTACTTGCTAGTTTGCCTTAGAGATTTTACAATTTCTAGCAACAAAAAAAAGCACAGTTGGTTTCAGCAGAACTCGGCTGCACAAAATTCACGCAATTTTGAATTGCAGGACCTTTCAGTTTTTTTTTTTTTTAAAAATCTTTTCGTCATAACAGGTTTTTGTCCCTTTAAGACTTCTTGTGTTCCGGTTGGTTATCCTAACTGTGAAATCATGCTCCTCTGGTAGTGACATCACAGCCGGTTGCTATGGACATGATTCTGATGTCACAGGCTGAGGACAGAAGTTCTGAAGGCAGAGAGCCTCTGTTCATGTAAATGTTTTCAGTAGTAAAAAATGGAATGTCCCGAAATGTAAAATGTTTGGGGAATCCTGTGAGATTTGAGTCCTTCAGATGCCAACATTGTTGTTTTGTAGAAACCTGGAAAATCACTAAGTAAAGCTGTGGATGCATTGCAGGATTAAACTCTTATGGCACAGTTTACCTTCTTGGTCCTTTTAGTAGCATATCCAGAGTGACCTCGGGTGTCGAACCTGTGTCTTTGTACATAAGGCAGTGTAGTGTGTATAATCGGGGTGTATACTTTGGAGCCCACTGCAGTTCTTTTGAGATCTAGGCACACAAGGTTCAGACATGACTTGGCAGCACAGCTTGAGTACTGCCATAATAATCATTGGACATTTTATTTCATGGTGCGGATTAATGCCCCTCCCCCCTTTTGTCCCCCCTACCCAGTACTTCTAAAGTATGGTGTGCGTCTGACCTGAGCCTGGAAGGGTGCAAGCTGGTTTTCCTCAAAGACCCCATCAAGTCAGACTTGTAGCATGGATGCTTGGTGTACTGGAAAGTGGTAGGCTGCGTAGCCCTTCCTTTCAGAGAGTAAGCACATCATGTGGGGTGCACATGCCCTCTGCTGGCTCAGTCAGCAAGAGTCCTGAACTGGACCCAGGTCTCCTGCTGCCGAGTCACTGAGCTGTGCTAAACATATTTAGTCATTTTTGACTTGGTGTTAGTGAAGTGGGTGCGCTGTGTTAAAGTGGCATGTTTCTTAGTGATCTGATGAATACTTTGTATATTTTGACCAGAGTTTTTTCCCTCCTGTGCATCCACCTTTAAGGGCTGGCACCCAGTCCCAGCACACATATACACACACATAGTATGGTGTATAGCATACTATAGTAAGGGCACCTGCCTCAGCTTCTGAAAGACAGGTGGGTTGTGTGGAAGTTTTCCATTGATCATGCTGTGTCTGAAGGCCTGGGTGGTTGAATTGGTCCATGTGCTCAGGAGCCAGAAGCACTTTTTTCTGTCCCCCCCCCATAGGTTCTTTAGCTTGCGTGTGTCTGGTCACTGATGCTCACGTGCTGTCGGTATTCCTCTATCCTCACTTCTTTGCTGTGATCATGATGCCTGGTGTACTGTACGCAGTGTGTCTGCATGTAATGCATTGTCGACTCTTGGTACACCTGTAGGACGTTCTGCAAGAACAGGGCAACAGGCTTTCTTTCCCCTGAAAGAGAGCACACTGCCATGGATGGCACTTTCCTTGCAGCCATCAGTGCATGGGGAGAAACCTGAAGTTGGGCATGAAAATAGGTTGCCTGCATGGTAGCCCAGTGCACTTCCCATTTACCATTCTGCGAGTCCCTCATGTTTCTGGTTGTCCAGGCAGTGGTCTCGGACTAGCTTTTGATACAGCTGTCTCCATCTATGTTGTTCTTTATTTCTTTACTTTTAATGGTATGGTACTTCCAGTTGACATCATTTCTGCTTTGATGAATTTCTCTAAGTTAGAGTAACACTTAAGTCTGATTCAGTTGATAAATCTCATTGTAGTGTAACAACTGTTGTATTAAATATGCAGAATAGAATAGAATTTGGTCTTAAATCGTACCTCTGATGCATGCTGTATTCCAAAGCACTTAACAAAGCAACAAGTTAAATACTAGCAGTGCTGGGACTGTATGTGCTATTACATACAACTATTAAGTAAGCAATAACTCACGACAGGGTGTGTGGTTACCGGGGAATAATCAACACCCAGGGTGCATTGTGAGGCACGAGGGCACAGCCTGAGTGTCCTCACAGCACCCAGGGTGTTGATTAATCTCCAGTAACCACACACCCTGGAGTGTGTTATTGCGCTTATAACATGGGTTATTAAAAGTTTGAAAATAGCACGTTATTTAGTTTGAAAATTCGGAAAATGTAGCCTCTGAGTTGGGTATCCTGCCACTAAATAAAGTAGTCCGTATGTAAGAAATGCTGTGTTTTGTCTTTTCAGCTTTTTACTCTTTTAATATACTGTTCTTATATACTATTCTTGTAACATTGGTAATCAGTTTGGCTCGGGGGAAGGGTGTCTCTCTGTATCAGCTCTGGCATGGTCACATCTGGGTGTGTGGGAAGTGCTCCTGTTGTGATCTCTGTGCCTATCTCTCTCTAGCTCCATGCACAACCAAGTAACTTGCCTGAATCTTCTACTGCATGCCATGGTTCTGCTCTGTCTCTCTTACTCACAGAATTTGTTTGACATCATAAAAAAATTTCCGCAAACTCCCCTCACCTTCTCCTTCAGTCTCCGTTTCTGTTGCACAGGACGGTAATGCTTGCTGCTGCAGAGCTGATTACTCTGCACTCTCTTACAGACACGCAGTTACTTTCTTTTTAAATGCTGAGCTAATGAAAACACTGTACTAGTGAGGGACTTGCGGTGCTAGAACAGTATTTCGCCAGGAGGGTGGGTGGGAAACACTATAATGTTTCACAATTGAATGATCGCGATAAATACCAATGCGAGCTACCGCTACCGACACATTAATCCATAGACTGACCTAGCATGAACTAGGATCGAAACAAGACATATTGTGTGAGTATGCATTTCTTGAACAGACTGCTCACATTCAGCATTCTTATATTGGAGATTAATGTGTAGTCACATGCCCCTATTTAACCAATGATTTACTTTTATTTTACAGCCCATGTTATAAGTGTAGCTTAAACCACAGACACACACTGCTGGTTTGCATTAGAATCTGTGTTATTGAGAGAGGAAATGTTGGTCAGGACTCGGGAGAGACTCTACCCTTACCTTGGGATCTTTAATTTCCACCTGAGCAGCCACCACAGATGGACTGAAGGGACCGCAGCTTAATGTTTCTTAAATGAAAACTACACCCTCATATCATTTAAATTTTATTTATTTTCATGTCAACAGACAACTCCTTTCCTGTAGCTATTAGGGCTATATGTGTTACCTTTAGTTTGTTTTCACTGTTTATGGTAGCCCCCTGTGACTGCCCCGGGAGTCTCCGTTTCATGGTTGTTGAAGCCTCATTGTTCATGAGAACTGCATTAGCTTATGAGAACATGATGTCAGATCACCCATTTATACCATGTATTTATATGCTGAAAGAAAAAATACCCTGCAAAAACTCTCTGGAATCTCATAAACTGAATGAAGTTTAAAGGGAAAAAAACTGCATTATAACTCGGATAGTTTGCAAAGCTCACTGAAGGTAAATGTGGTATTTCACACCTTCTTGCAGCTTGTTTCTTTTTAGGCTAATTAAGCAGACAGGCATACGGGGAATTTTAAGGGTGATTATGCATCATGTTCTCTTGTGCTAATGCAGCTGTCTGGGACAATGAGATTTCAACAACCATGAAATGGAGCCTCCCAGGACATTAACGAGGCCTAGTATGAACTGTGAAAACAGACTAAAGCATTTGCATACATCCTTAATAGCTACATGACAAGATTTGTCTATTGACATCGAAACAAATAACATTTAGCAGATATGAGTGTGCAGTACAGCATCCCCTATTGTACTGCACTAGTGTCAGTGTTGGGTATTACCTCCCTTGTCTGGGGCATGACATGAACCCAGGACCATCTGGACTTTCTGAACCAGAGGCGCGTGTGTTATGAACTGAGCCACTGACAACTTATGTAAGGCATGTCATTTACAAAACGCATATATAATGATCCTGGTGCACATGATGTGTCCTATTGTTGCTGGGTCACATGATTATGTCTTATTCAGCATATTTAATGTATCTCATATTGTTCTACAGTGCAAAAAATGTACTTGCTTACCATATCACATACTGAGTACTAATGCAATATGAGAAGCTAATATATTTTTGCTTATTATATATGTACTGTTATACAATGGGCCACAAAACAGAACGTAAATTCTCTATCCTGAGTGGCTGACTCGCACCCCTCTCCCATTGTAAAATTTACAATCACCCCATGGGAAGAAGTGCCAGTCGCCAGTAAGCTGCATCAAAAATCACTGAGACCGTTAGGAACACAAACCTGGCAAAAAACACAGACAGTTGCAGGGCAAAACCTCCACAAAGCCACGATGTTGATGTTCAAGTAAACAATATGAAAAATACCGCAAGTTTCAAAAAATGTAATTCAGCTATGAATTCAACATAAAAAAACTCTAGTCACGGGAATTTTTTTTTTCTGGCTTTTGAAAAAAAAAAATAGCTCTTTCCGTTTCACTATGAGAAACCTGCTTTTACAGTTTGTCAGCCACACTGTAGAAAACGTCCCACACAAAATTACCTCGCTTTGTTTTTGCTCCCTTTAAACATGCACTACAGCTTACATGACTGGTCTCACACCCGCGGTTTCCTCGAGTCTCTGTTTTCCCCAAACTGAAACCATTAAGGGTTATCTCTCGCCACTTGCTGACACCACTGCACATGCATACCTACCAACAAAGCACTATTTTACCAAGTGTAACAACAAATCTAATAAAACTAATAAAACATTTAAACCAGCTTTTTTGTTAATTTTCACACACAAAATATATAGATGTCCATTGTAAAATCGTAATATGCCACTTTCGAGAATGTTGGTGATGCCAGGATTTACCGCCAAGTATTTTGGCCACTTGGCTGCGCCTCGTGGCCAAACACCACCCCAGGGCATGGGTAAATCCTGGCATCACCAACACCCTCTCATGATATATTGCTTAAAGATGAGCGAGGATAAAATATTGTAGTTTTTATTGTCTCTTTGTTCCATTGTTTTTGCAATAAAATATAAAGTGAGCACATTTTTGCAAATGTTTTAAAGAGTCTGTTAATTGTTATTTTTCACTTTAGCTTCAGTCCCACAGATTAAAGCATTACAGGTATGCACATGTGCGAGAAACTGGTAAAGCTGGGGTTGTGGTGTGTTGGCCCACACAAAACCAGGAGAGAGAAAGAGAATCTGCTTGCTAATTGTAGACACAGAGTGAACACTTGCTTATGAGACTCGAGTTTGGGTCTCAAGTGCTGAGGGGCATCTGTCTTTGAGAGTGGTGCTGGCAGGGGATCCTTGATGGAGGTGGGCTTTGCCATAACCCTCCAATAACCCTGTTGGGTGTTTGCCCCCATGACCCTCTAGTGGGAGGGATAAGTGGTGTCTTTATGGGACAGAAGAAATCCCTTTGTTCCACCATATCCTTCTGGGCTGCCTTGCTCACCACATACTCACCAGCACTTCTCTTTGGTTCCCATAGGCTGAGTGACAAATCTCCTTTGGGCTTGGTGTCTCTCCCCCAGCTCCTGCCTGTGGGGGACAAACTGCTGGTTAACAGTTCGGAGCAGGGATATGAGGGCAGCGGAAGGAGGTTTCACGTCTAGGTGCTAGGAAAAAAAAAGTATACAGTATATATTAAAAAAAATAAAATAAGGATAAACAGGAGAGAGATACTGCCAATGAAATGAGTGAAAACAGAAAGTAGTAAAAGGGGGAAAAATGTAAGTGTTTGGTGGACGGGGTGGTATCTTAGACATTAGTTACCTTTGGCAGCCAGTTGTTTCAAGTGGCTACCCAGTTTACCAGGGGAGGAAACTAAAAATGTGCCAGAGAGACTACACTGTACAGTCACTTAGCAGCAGCTTATTGAAAGAAAATAAACTTAGTGCCATATCAACCCACCAGTCTTTACAATACAGGAATTAAAGCCCCCCCCCCCCATGTAACACAGGATTATTGAACAGAAATTGAGGGATCGGGAGGATAAAAATGTGTCATAGGTATCATAGGATATTACAGAGCTTAGGTTAGACTTTCGTCTGTTACACTCGCTTCTTGAAATTTACTAATTAAATAGGTTTCCTGAGTCCCTATAGTAATTGTCCAGTTTGGACTTGAACATATTGGTGGTTGTACTACTCACTAGTTCTAGTGGGAATCTATTGCAATCGTGCACCACCCTCTGACTTAAAAACGTGTCAAAACAGGCACCTCCAGGTTCAAAAATTAACCAAAAGTGTAACAAAAAAAAAGGAAATTTCCACAACACTGCAGCTAAATATTTTCAAAAATGGTGTTTTTTTTTTTTTTTTTTGCAATTCACTTTATTCCTTACTTCAGATATTGGTATACAGCAGCTGACTCTTTCTGGACCCACCGGCAAGGGTGAGGGAGACATTTCTGACTAGATTGACGGTACTTTTTTGGTGCATATTAGTGCTGTCCTTGGGTGATGGGCGCTGTGACAGTGGCCAGTAGGTCCATTCTCAAATTACTGCAGCTTTCCCACTCCCTGTCACAGCTTCCAATGATGCCTCCTGCCAGTAGAACGTCTGTAAGCAGGCACAGTGGGGGTCACAGTGCTGTGTCAGGAACTCAACTGGCAAAAGAGGAAGGGTTTTAGGGAGAATGTAGCAGGCAAGCTACATTTCTTTGAGGTTTGGGCTGGGGGGGGTTCACTGGATCACAATAGCTCAGTCAAAATAGAGAACCTTTATTGAATGCTAAAATGCACAAATGCTGTAGTGCAAACAAGCAACGTAGGAACAGAGAATATAACTCGTAGCTCTATTAGCTATTCCCCCTTTTGCTATGTTGCTTGTTCACACTACAGCACTTGTGCACTTCAGTATACAATAGAGAGTTTTGTATATTGGCTGAGCTATTGTGAGCGCCATCTTTTGCATTGACATGGTTTCCTCTGCTACACAGCTGCATCTGCTGGTGAGAGCACACGTGTTTTGATCTTGGTGGATGGTTCATTGGACGCCACTGTAAGATTTGGACAAGGGATAGTGGTTGGGAACACTGGACTACCAGGGAAATGCCCAGTGGGTCATACAAACAAACAGTGAAGTTGCCGTAGTGGACCTAGTAAAAACAGATCCAGAAGCAAATGGTTTGATACCTTTTATTGGACCAACGTAGATGTTACAACAAAAGAACAAAGTGCTTTAGCTTTTAGACCAACCAAGTCCTTCTTCAGAAGCTTCTTGACAGTTATTTAGTTATTTCTAAAAAAAAAATGTCATAAAGCTTCTGAAGAAGGACTAGGTTGGTCACCGAGCTAGATCATTTCTTTGTTGTAACATCTATGTAGGTCCAATAAAAGGTATCAAACCACCTGCCAGTGGGTCATAGAAATTTGTGGACTGCTGGCCCAGTTGCAACTGGAAGGGAAGTGCAAGGGCAGGTGTGTCGGGGAGACTTCTGGGCAGCATTGCCCAGTTGCACTGAGTAGCCACATGGCATAGTACCGTGCAAGTGGTGCTATGCCGTACTGTGACTCTGTATGAATCACAAACCAGTATGTTAGCAGGTGCAGATATCTGGCCCACTGAGTTGAATTGCGACTTCATTACAGTGGAACACCTCCCCGTGACAGCGTAGAACTGGACCCTGTCCTATTTGTTATGGAGAAAGTGTTTAAATGCAAGGATCTTTCCTTTTCTGTCTCTTCTCTGGTTGCGCAACCAAATTTTCCTGTGAGACCTCAGACTTCACCAACCCGAACAGTCTTGCAGTTCTTTGCCTCTCACTGTCTCTCAGTCTTCTCTTGTTTTTTCTCCCTTGCATATCTGCTAATATAAAAAATATATGCAAATCATCGTATGGAAATGAAACTGATATTGGGATCTTATTGTTTAGAAAATATATAGTGTTACTGTCAAAATGTATATAATTATAGTTTGAGATGTTTGCAGAGAGCTGTGGAAAACTTGAGAGGTTACTTGAGTGCAGTTTCTGAGCCTTTTGCAAAAGCTGTGCAGGAGGGGCCTCAGCAAGCACACTATGTTCTGCTGTGTTCATCCTGTCAGATTCTCATGGGAATAGAACACTTTGCAAGAAGTAAGATGCTTGAATTAGGAGTGGGGGGATGAAATGATTTATAAGAGCTGAACTGCAATTTCTGGGAGATTAGAAAAAAAAAAGGGACACAGAGACTGAACTAAAACTTTTTCTCCTCTGTACATAGTTATGCTGAACAAGTTTATTTTTTTTTATGTTACTGCTACTGTAAATAAATATTTGTGGTGAATTCTATGTTGATCCTAGTTTCCCCTATGCTTCCTGACCTGTGCCTCGATGACACTCCTTTCCCCCTCTTCCCAGTGAAAAATGCGGGCCTTTCTTGATAGTGCAGAATGATGGCTTGCTCAGTGAGGCTCCAGTTTTTTCCAGTTATTTGCCGTCATCGTTGGTCACTGAGAACAGGGCCCTGTGTTTCTCAGATATAATAATTTCCACTGAAACTGTAGGGAGGAGTTTATTCCCCACCCTGACAAAGTCGAAGATTCAGTTCATCCCTTGGTTCTTACTTTCCTAGTGCTCTTTCCCTTTGCATTTTTATTCAGTAGCTTATTAGTTATTTCTTGTGACTTGAATCTCTTTCTCGATTGTGTTACTTATTCTCTGAGCATATGGCTCTGTTTGTTCACAGATACGCTGTTTACCCATATGTGGTACAGCAACAGACCATCCTTATTTGCCAAATTATTCCCATACAGAGGAAGATGAGAACAATATGTATCTGCTTATGCACTGTGCTTCTGCTAGGCTTTGTTTAGAGACTAGCAGGCAGAGTGTTACCTTGGGGAAAAGTTGCCAAAAATGTATCCATGTACCGTACTTGTCAGTATGGCTTCGCTTGTAGCACTGTCAGCTTTGGACCAGGAGGCTGTGGGTTCAAGTCTGGCATCAGGGCTCCCTCTCTCGGTTGCACCAGGTGGCCACTGGGGACTGTGCTAAGCAGGGGTTGCAAACCGTTCCTGTACAGTTGCTAAAGTGTTTGCAGCTGTGAGGGAAAGGGGGCTGTCATTCAAATGGCCTGTATAGCCATGCACTGAATTGTGGAGGCCCTCACAATCCTACTGACAGCCTCCTCTGACCCCCGTGGCTACTGAACTGTTACAGATATGGGTAAGTGTGGGAGTGGATCGTAGTGCAGTGACAGGAAGACAGTGAGTAGAAGTGGATGGATTCTTTGGTGGGGGGAGGGGGAAGGAGACACATCACAGAACAGTTGCTTTGTTGGAGGGCTGGACTAGGAGGGGGCACTAGATATCTGGGAACCGAAGAGTTTATCTGGGAGAAGGTGGGGATGGAGTTTACTGGACTGCAAGGGAGTTTAGTTTGTTTATTTTACCAGGAAAAGACTCCATTGAGCAAGCTCATTCACAGGGAAGTTGACCATCAGGCCGAGGAGTGGCAGATCATACAGATACAGCAAGAAAAGGGATTGGGTATATGTCTGGGTGGAACATCTGTTATGGCAGGATCTGCTATGAAATACTGACAATCATTCAGTTGATGTACAGTAGCCAAACACTGTTTGCCTGACAGTTACTTGCCAGACAACAGAAATTTACCCTTAAGCGTAGAGGTGATTTCGTCTCGAGGCGGCCTCCCCATACTTAAATATAATCACCTCCATTGCGGGAAAATTTCTACTGTCAGGCAAATGGTTTGGGGCTATTGTGCATCGGGCGAGGGACTGTCAGTCTTTCATAGGGCTCCCATTATGACCAACTGTTGATATGGCATAGTGCCATGTTCCTGTCTCTGCATGATGCTGGGACTCCGTTGCAGTTGCAAGCCAGCATGCATGTCCATCAGATTTAACCCTATTTGTGCCTTCTTACATCTGCACTGTAATACTGTGGCAACGAATACTCCTCCCCTGCATGACATGCAGATCTTTTTTGTGTATAGCACACAGATGGGTGGTGGGACAGTGCAGTGATACAGGTCAGCACCTGATGATACTGCAGTGTAGTCCTAGGGGATGCTGCACTGCTGGAACTGCTGTCTTTCAGACGAGATGTTGTGCTTGCCCAGGTAGGAAGTGAAAGACATTACAATACTTGACAAGAGTAGAGGAGAACGCTGGTGTCCTAGCAACCCTGCCTTTCCCCAAATACTAAAGTATGTTCTAGAGCAGCTGCCTAGACTGGTTGTGGAATGCTGCTGTGTACACTACTGCAGCTGTGTTTGCCTGCATATACTCATGACAGTGCAAATACAGGTTTATCTATTTCATGACATTATGGATCACTTGAAACAGCATGTATAAAAAGTGGTACTGTTAATGTGGAATTCTAGTTCTGTGTCTTGAGTCCACATTGATTTAATAACTTATATTTCATTATATATCTTTATGAATAGGAGCCTTAACTGGTTTCAGTCCGGTATGGCAAGCATTGATCCTTTAGTATATTTAGAAAATACAGTGGATCTTTAAACTGTCTCTCATTTGTGACATCTGTTAAGACATCTGTTTTATTTTCTATTTTATTTTTCTAAACACTATAATTCAGTGCCTTAAAAGTCTGTTAGCTGAACACTTTGGATATACATATACAGTGTGTTAAACTACAGAAGACTGACTTCTGCTAGATGTTAAAACAGGGTGTTAACTGTGCTGTGTCTTAATGGCATATATCTGCATAATTTCCTGCCAGTTACTTTGGTCAAGTGCCTCTAGTAGGATGTGGTAAAACTCAGTGATTGCAGTAAAAACCTTAAGCCAAAGAGACCGTATGGCATTTGTTAATTCCAGTTGCTGTATGTTTAGATTCTTTCTTGCTCGCTGGGATAAATTCCTGTGACGTGAAATGGCTCAGAAGCACATATGTTTATATTGTAACCAAAATACAGGAATTCTCCCTGTTGTAATCAGGAGCTGCCTGTAGAAATTGTATCACAGCTGTGAATTGTGCATGATTTCTGTATGACAATAGCAGTAGTAGGCTTTTATTTGTAAGGTTCCCTTCCTGGGCTGAGAGCACTGGAACTTAGGGCCTGAGCCACTGCATGGCAGGCAATGCACAAGTGGTGCGTAGGGCTAGTGTGTAGACACGTACACCTTGAAGTGGCATACTTCTGCCCTTTCAATATCTACAGCACGTGTGTGCAGTGATGTGACATGTAGCCTGGTGTCCGCATGTGTAGCATGTTCCTGCAGTGGTGCAGTTTTATGCAGAGGGGCACGTTGGTGTATGATGCGGAAGTGTGTGCAGCTCCGTGAATCCACAAATTTGGATAACGTAAATAACTGGAGTAATGCAACAAACTACGGGTATGCCTGCTTTGAGGCCTATGTTTACTTATGACACAACAGTGCACACCATATCGGTGCTGTCTAAAAGAATCCAAACCATGGGATATAAACAGTGCAAATCACAGCGATGCACACCACGGCAAGTAAACAAACCTGATCTCATGGCACAGCCCCAACAACCTACACTGTATAGGCCTGTGTACATCACATGGCACACCACCGTGAACCCTATACACCATGAGAAAAGTTAAAAAAAAGACACCATAACATGATGCAGAAATATCACACATGTATAGCTTGGAACACACAGATGCAAATAAATAAACTGGACAGTCCTGCTGTCAGGGCAGTGCACCATTAAAGACATGGTGCAGTGACAACCAGCAGGCCACCATCACACACTCACACGCAGCCCTCATTGGGCAGTCACAGTCCAGCTGACAGACAATGGCGGTATCTTAGGCGGCACAGCACCATATGTCCTCCTGACATGGCGATGCAAACCCATTTGGCAGTTCCACTGTTAAAGCTGCCATTCTCCAAATCACCGTCTGCTGTTGGATTTGGCTGTTTTTTTCTGAGCTGCTCCGAATCTCCAGATTTTGATGCTGATGTCTGCTGTGTGTGTGTGTGTGTGTGTGTGTGTGTGTGTGTGTGTCTCTCTCTCTCATGAAATTACATGGTTGGATTTGGCAAACTTTGGCTACAGAGCTGGGGATTTCACTACAAAGTTTTAGTAGCAGTTAGCCAAAACGGTTTTGAATGTCCAGCATAAAACTGTATTCTACCCCCCCAAGCATCTGCTGCAGTACCAGTGCCAGCCACAGTACTCTGGCGCATAGGTGTCTCCCTAGTATGAGCCGCTTCTGACCTCATGACCTCCTGCATTGGTTCCTACTGAGCTTCCCCATGTCGAAGCACCATGTTCAGTGTGCAACCACGACATATCCTGCAGTGACCAGTGAACAGATTATGAGTAACACTGTGCGCCTTGTACACTGCACCTGCCAAGTCCCATAGAAACAGAAATGTTTTCAGGAAGAAATGGACCAAAGTCCATCTAGCCTGCTTTATTCCTGATTTATAAAATGGGTTCTGAAAATTCTGTATTCTGAGTGGTCAAAACAGGTCACCGAACCATGGATTAATTCTCAAGAAACCTACAGTTGGGTTGCCGGACTACAGAATCCTGATTGACAGCAATGTAAAGTGACCTAGTCAGATCAGTCCATGACAGAGACATGTAAAAAAACTACAACAATGGTATCCTCATTAGGACAAATCCACCTAGTGGAGAACTACAACTGCAGCATCCTCAGTAGGACAAACCCATTAGGCAGAAGAACTGTTTTATTAGAAATGCATGTAGACAGTGTTTTTTTTTTTAATATTTATGTAGGTAAACCTCTAAAATAAAGTTGCCCATTTTATAAATGAATTAACCCCACTCCAGGACATGAGTTTACTGAGAATTAATCCACACCAGGGTGGTTGAAGTCACTCGGCCTGTGGCCTTGTGCCCCCCAAGGTGTGAATTAATTCACAGTAAACCCATGCCCTGTTGGTTTATCCTTACTTAACATACAACATTCTGCGTGTGCATTGCTGGGCCCCCTAGTGGTAGCTCAGCATCTCCTCCTCACCTGATACTTTTTTTCAGCTGAAGGTAGCCAGCTATGCAGGAGGGCACGTAGTGTCAGTCGCCTTCTTCATTCTCAGTCTTGGCTTGCAGTAACTTCTGATAAGATGAATTGGGTGCTGGGAGGGAGGAGTGGGGATGAGGGTTATGCCAGGATGGGGGATGTGGTGGTCATATTTGTTTTATCACAGACAAGCACTGAAAGATGGTGGCTGGCCATGGAGATGTGCTGGTTATTCTGATCACTCATCATGGAAGTTTTTTTTTTTTTTTTTTTGTTAATGCACATTTAAAAGATCAGATTGTGGGTGACGGGTGGTTGGAGGGTAGGATTGAGGTTCTAACAGAGGATGAGAGACATGGATGGAAATTTTAAAGGATTAGGGCTGGGGAGGAGGGAGTGGGGGGCTGTTATTTTGTTATTTGTTTTCTTTTTAAAGCAGTAGCATTTCCCGAATAGAACAGGGACGCATAGTGACACTATTTGTTTTTTTGGATCCGAATACCAATAGTGCATTATTCTTGGTATTCAGGATATACTATTTGTTACTCTCACACCCCTAATGCACAGCACCATTGACCCATGGAGCTGTGCACCTGATTTATGCACATTTTGTGTATATGTGCACAGCCTTTGTTGATTGAGCCCTAAACAGCAAAAATAGAGGAAGAATAGAATATGTTGACAATACACATAAAACATGTATGTCTAAAATTTGCAAATTGCGCAAAACCTATACACTTTAAAGTGCAGAATAAAGTGCAAAAGTGACTATATGTAAAAGAAATCAATAAATGAATACAGCAGAATGCAAAATACATGATTCATGAGGTAGTGTGTGACTTTCCTCTTAAAGGGGGATGAAGAGGAGGCCAAGCTTTTATCCACAGGAAGGCTGTTCCACAAGGAAAGGACTGATGCTGCAAAGGCAAGGTCCCACACAAATTTAAGGCAGGCCTGAGTGATCCAAAGCAGACCCTGACCCTAGCGTAGGTTATTCTGCCTAGAGAGTAGGGGCACAGTGGCTTAGGGTAATAGCTAGGGTCACATTTCTTAAGGGCTTTATAAGTTTACTAAAATAATCTCGTAGTTAATTCTCTGTCTAACAAGATGTCGTGAATTGTTTGTAGCTGTTTTGGTGCTTGTATGAACAAAATGGTTGATTTGATAACATTTTATTGGACCAACAAGAGATTTACAGAACACAAGCTTTCAGGCTACACAGAGCCCTTCATCAGGTGTGGTAGCCAGATTCTGCAGAAAATAAGCTTCTTAGGATAGAGAAATCTACTGGTAATTTTACTCATGGGTATAACAGTTCTTTTGATAAGGGAGTATGCAGAGAAAAAAACAGTTTTTGAAATTCTAGGTGGCTGTAAATCAGATTTGTGATGTAGACTCCTCTCCCGACATGGAATGTGACAGCAGGAGGCCTATAAAATTTAAGATGTTTATATTCGAAAAACCTTCCTAGATACAGATGTGTGTGTGTGTGTGTGTGTGTGTGTGTGTGTGTGTGTGTGACCACAATATGAGATCATTGGTCTGATTTTCAGTCCCCCCCCCCCCAGTTCAGCGCAAGTAGCGTCAAACTGGCAAACTCCGGGTACATTCTGGACCCTACGCTGTATTTTGGTACCACAGGGGTCCTGGTGCCACACCCCCGGAGTTGCTGCAAGCTGTGCCTTGCGCCAAATGGCGCACTGGAGGGAGTCTATTGTCATCCCTTGCCCTGTGCCCAGCTGGCCCACTGTGTAGTGCAGATGAGTTCAGGACACTGAGGAACAGCTGGAACGGGGCTGCAGGACAAAACTGGTGAGAGGCCCTGACCACCAGGCTCTGTAGGGAGCCCAGAAGCAGCCCTGCCACCTACTCTTGTGTCTCCCCACCCCTCGCCCAGGGCACCCCCTGCCTGTGGCCCCTGGCAGATGTAGGTACACAGTAGTACCATATGCTCCAGGTCGTGCCCACCAAAGCGCCACTGGGGCCGGACAGTATTGGGGTGGCAGCACCTGTCGGCCACTGTGGACATCAGTAGGGTGGGTGCAGACACCCGTGAGTCATGCCCGGACACTGCCCATCCCCCCTGCAGTTGGTGGCAGGGTCTGTGCCTATGTGGTACCCTGATGTTCCAGCACCGACAGGTGGCCTGTTCTTGGCGCAAGGGGCATTAAACCAGCTCTTGGCTGGTTTAACCACAGCCGGCACTTGCAGCCACAGTGGGGCTTTGAAAATCCTGATTTAGGGGATGCTGCAGCCCTATTGTGGTGCAAGCCTCTTCTTCCATGGCACATCCCCACTTTGGACACAGGGGTGGTGCAAGGCCAGTTCGATGCAGGGGCTCCCATTTTCGATGCAGCCTGCCCAGTGCTCTGTAGATAGGCAGGATCACCTTCCTGCTCCTGGAGGAGATCCCTCTCACAATACAGCCCAGCATTCTGTTGGCTTTCACTGCTGCCCTCCTACACGGCTCTGTATTGTCCATCTTCCCCATTACAACCATCCTTAGAACCTTCTGTTCTGTATTCATGAGAGAGAAAGGAGAGAAGCTACTACAGGGGGTGGGGGGGAGAGGGGGAAACAGACAGGGTGATCACTGAGGGTAGGGTATTGGAGACCAGATGGCATACATCTTCCCTTGTTTTTTTCTATGAGGTTAGTATTGGGAAGGGAGGGTGGCCCTTCCTTCATCTTAGCAGTGAGGTGCCTAATCTGTAAATATTCAAACTGATGCATATTTAGTAGGTCATATTTTCCTCCTAAAGACGAGAATGAGTGCATTGTGTCTTGCTTGAATGGATCCTGTACTTATTAGATCCAGATCAGACACAGTTCAAATGGTAGCATGGGTGAGCTGCTGTCAGGTGCAAAGCATAGATATGGTTGAGAACAACACAGGAGATGGGACAGATCCTTGCGGCTCACCACAGTCCAGGCTACCTGTCTTAGTGTGAATTTACTCATTGTGACCGATTGCTTCCTGCCTGAGAGGAGTGTTGAAGCATTTCTAAGGCTTACTAGAATATTAGTTATGTTACTCACTGTTCATAGTATGACAGATTTATAGGGGCTAGGCTTATACTTAATGTGACATGTTTAAGTGGCTATCCTTTTTAAGCTGTTTTGCAGGATTTTTTTGTGTTTTATTTTACCAAAGAAGAAACTTGAGGGGGTAACAAACCTGTTTTTTTTTTCTTACTAGCGTGCCCCTGGGACAGCAGCAAGACAGCGCCATACTATTAAGCACAATGTATTTAAATATGTTGTTAGTAGTAGCTACTTGCAATGCAAACACCCTTATACCATGCATAACTGAGGAGGATGTGTAAAGTGAATTAGTCACTTCAGAGAAAACTTTGGGAAACAGTATTTAGACACAGTAAAGCTTATGCAGCAACTTCCTATATTTCTCTTTTGTTTGTTCTTTATTACTAGGTTTGTTTACATGAAGTGTGATCCTGCCCTTGTCCCTTATAGTTGATCTACGTAGGCTGTTTTTTTTTTATCTTACATTTTATGCCTCAGCACCAATGCTGACCCATCTGCCAGGGTGACTTTCAACTCCACCCCCAACTCTTTCAGCTCTTAACCCACATCCCACAGCTTACATTCCGTGGCAGGGTCCTCCAGACTGTGGAGAGACTGGAATCCTTGGGAGAGTTGTCTTTCACTTACAGAAACACTCCAGTATGGGTGGCCTGTCACAGAGTCAAGATCTGAGAATGCACTGCATCATCTTTCTTGCATCAAGGATTTACCTTTGTTTCGCTCCACTCCCCTGGATGCCGGAATGCTAGGGACTCCAGGTGCACACTTGCAGAGCTCTGCTGGTGTCCTCCCTCCTACAGTGCCTTGGCTGCACAGCCACCTATGGTCACTCGGGTGACAGTGTTGTAGCAGAGGCGGTGACCCTTCTTTCCCAGAGGAGAGTGTCTTCTGGGATGCTCGGTCCTCCTTCCCCCAGTCATATATCCAAACGCCTGGGATTGTTCCTCATCTGGAGTCACCAGCGTCACAAGCAGCAGCCCAGCCTCTACGCCAGTGGCCCGGCATACTCCTGCCGTTTGATCCTTTGCTAAAGTTACAGTTTGTGACATCATAATTGGGGTTTCTTTCAGATATTTATTTATGTGGGACGCTGACCCACTGGATATAAAACATAAGGGTCAAATAAAAAAAAAAGAGACGTATTGTTCAACCAAACCCAGATTCATAAAACAGGCATTTAAAACCATTGTTACAAAAAGCAGGTGGTCCCCAAGGGAGAAGAAAAGGTGGGTCAAAATTGAAAACTGTGTGACAATTCTCCCAGTTCCCTTACTTTAAGATAAACACTGTCATAATCATTTTCACGGCAACAAACTGTGATGTCAGAAACATAAGACTTTGATTTCAGCAAAAGGATAAAGCAACAGTAGATGAACTTTAAGGACAGGGATCCTCCCACCTGCTAATTAATTTAGTAATGAGAACCCAAGGGTAGAGAAATGCAGACACTTTATAAAACTGTAAGCCAAATTGAGTGTATTACATTTTTCAAAGTGTTCTTAAAAGTGCCAGCCTCATTTACAGTTATTGATTTATTCAAGCCATATAATTTGTCTTATTTGGAACATGCTTTAGACTGAAAAGTATTGAGTGATATCCCAAGAATATTATGTAGAAATTAGGTATCATAAATTTGTTAGCTTGCATGTGTTAAGTGAACGTTCCAGTGCTGGCATGTTTCCGTCAGATGTCGACAGTTCAAAACTCATGAAACTTAAAGGTGGAGCAAGCTGAAGTAAAGGGCAAAAGCAGTAGATTTTCCTTGCTCTGTGTTCATGGGTTTATGGCTTTATTGTCCCTAGTGTAGAATGAGAAGAAATAGAAGCAGTTTTTTCAAGGAAACTTTTCTATTGCTGAGTTGTTGTTTTTTTTGAGCACTGGTCATTTTCATGAGTACTAAGAGGTTGAGATGATGATCTGTGAACCCAGTTTAGCCATGCTGCCCTGCTTATTATTTTGTCAGCATTTTCCCCATCCTCCTGTAAAACCACTTAATTAGATAACAGAAAATAGTCTGTTCATTTGTTTGAGTGCAAGGTTGCAGCTTACTGGATCATGTAGCTGTCTTTCCAGAATTGTTCCTGCGCATTGAAATCAAGGTCTAACCACTGTCTACTTATGCCAGAGGCACAAACCCATGGCGATAAGAAATGTATTCACCAACACTGTGCAATAGCTTTCTGACAAATGTGAAATCTGCCCATAGTATCTCAAGATTTATGATTTTATTTTACCATTTTTTTATACCCGAGATAGCCCATGGTTCTCCTGGTTCCCAAGCTGGTGCTCTAACCAACAGACCATACCACCTGTAATAATTATGCGCAAACTAAGGGTAAATGTCAGGGGTCGAAATAACCACCTACTGCCTTTCCCAGACACCCAGTTTTCCCACGGAACAGCTGGTTTCATTTCTCTGCTGTCCCTGGGACAGGCACCAAGTGGAAAAGTTAGCAGGCACTAGGACCCAGGAGATGCTGCCACCTGTTAAGTTGAGCTGTGGATGCCCCAACATCATAGTGTCACATGTTGTGAGATGTTCATTAAACCCAGCATCCCATGATGTGCCCCTCTGTGTGGTCGGCGGTTTTGTCAAGCAGCAGAAATGAAAACAGTGCCGTGGTAGGATTAGACAGCACGTGTTCCTTGTCATTGTGCGTGTACAGCTGCACATCTTCCTTTTGCTTTCTGCACTGCATACCTAATTTCTGTGTGTTGTACTTGCAGCAGCAGCCCAAGACTAGCTCTCGTTCACAGGTAGCACAACTTGGGGGGTGTAAATTAAAAACCCTTTTCAGGGCTGTCTACTAAGAGGGGCCTGGGTAAGGCTAATTAAAAACCATTGTAAGGGCTAGAAAATCATATTTGAAAGTCCTTCTCATGGCAAACAGTTAAGGCAGAAAGAGGGGAAGACCTGATATTTAGAGATTAGGAGATGAATTTAAAGGTCTAAAACAACTACTTAAAACTCCCTGCCAGGTCAGGAAGGACACAAAAGACAGGAAATGGGGGAAGCTGGTTAAAAGCCCTTGTCAGGGTTACTATGTAGGGGGAGACTTTTGGTGTCTGGGTTATAAACAGGAGCAAAGGAAGCTAATAGTCTAAAAATCAACAGGATAGGTGCCAAGTCTATGGGGCAGTAAAACGTAATATTGTACCTGTTCCTTGGACAGCCATCAACAAAAAACATTTTTCTAGCTCTGGTAGACGTACATGTGAAATCAATTTGCACCTGTAAAGTGGTCATTGTGTTTGGCAGTAAATGTGACTCACCTTAATTCTTATTTGATTGCATGAGGGTTTCTTGTATGGAATTGATGATGTTTGATACTGATGTATACTGTGTGTGTTTGCATCCATTATGTACAGTCCTTGCTGGTGCTTGTATAATCGTTTTTCTGGGGCTTGTCTTGTTCCGTTGTTTTTTGCACTTATAATAAACCCTTGGCACTCAGCATACATTTTTGGCTTTGATTACTTTATTGCGCACATTTTTGCTTATTATACTCTGTTCTCTCTCCTAAGCTGGTCTCTGGGCTTCTATATAAATGGGCTGTACCTCCTGATGCAGATATGCAGGCAGGAACTGAGCTCTGCAGCTGGGGATATTCAGCCCTCCACTTCCTGTTTCCATCGGTTTACTTCCTGCCTTCCAGCTTGCAGGTACTCTACAGCAGAGCTCTTTTACCATGTGGCAGAGCTGAAGACATCAGACTGTAAGTCACAAAATTTAATTTCTTATTGGGATTGCTGAAGAAATGCAGCACTTTAGAGCACTCCTGCGTGGGTCCTAGTCTCAGCCTTGTAAGCTGCACAGACTGGCCCCACTTTACCATGGAGGTTTTTCTCATGATTCTGGGCTCAGCCCAGTGTTTATTTCAGCCTTGGAGTTCATCGACTGGTGGATTTCGTCGACTGGTGCCGTTTCTTCAGTGATTGGACATTACTAGCACCTCAGTGCTCTGAGAGGATTCTCTTCTCGTTGACAGCAGTGCAGTTTTTCTCCTGTCTACGCCTGGCTCCCTGACTCTTTCAGCCGTTCGTCAGTGGTGGACCTGCAGCTGTAATTCAGCCGCTCATCGATGGTTCTCTCTCGTCGACGAGCGCGACAGTTCATCAGGAGTGCTGCTCAGGACATAACAGAGTTTCTCACCCATGCTGCAGGTTCACCCCCCCAGCACTAAGGAAGCAAGAAAGTATTACTAATCAGAACCAAGGCAGCAGTGTTCCATCGGAGCTTCAGCATTCTTCTGGACAGCCTCCCGTGTAGGAATCCTCGGGGTTGTACGCTAAATCAAAGGGGATTAGAACATTTTCATTCATGGCCTCAGACAAGCCTGCCAGCTGAAGAAAATGCAAATCCCCATTTCTAATCACCTTTGCAGGTTCGCTGTGCCTAAAATGTGAGAAGGCAGCATCTGCAACCGGGGAGGATATGGCGGAGACCTCCCATGCCTCGGCTTAGACTGATAGCCAGCAGACAGACAGGTCTGAACGAGTAGCAGCCACTAGGCTGAGTGAGCAGCAGCCACCAGGAGACCCAGCAGTCCACAGCCCCCTCTCTGGCCCCGCATCTTAGACAGGCTAAATAGGGCCTTTACACTGGACCCTGCGTGCTTCGACCAGCAACCTCTGGGGTCACCAGATGTGCAACCTCACAAGAAGGTGAAAAGAAAGAGGACCTGATCCCCATCCTCATTTGAAGAGGGGACAGCTGTCCTCACATCCCTTTGATAAAAGAAAGAAATCACGATACAGGAGCAGATCCTCAGACGAGGAGGATCAGCATTCCTCACGCCACAAGAGGAAGAAAAGATCTCATTCTCTGAGCAGATCTAGGAGCACCCACAAGGAGAAACATTGCAGGGACCGTTCCCTGGGCTCCTTATACTCCAGTTCTTCTCCAGAAGAGTGGGAGCTGAGTGGACTTATCCTCTGACTCTGATGATTCCCTGTCCAGAAACTTTGACCTGGAGGACCTAGACTTTTTCATTAAGGAGGTAATAGCTGAAATTCATCTCGATTCTTCCCCAGTGGCCCCAGCACAGCCGAAATGGGCCTTTTGCCTGGCATCTGGTGCCAAACCGACCATAGCCTTCTCTGTTCCTCCAGCCATAGAGGACTTGCTAAAGGAGGAATGGCAAGGTCCAGAACGCACATATCCAGTGCCCCAGTGAATCTCTCAGATCCTCAGGTTTGACAAGAAACAATCTGAAAAGTGGCTAGGTTGCCCTAGAATTGACCCTCTGATTTCGAACCTCACCAAAAAGACTGTAATCCAAGCTGAGGGAGGGGCATCACTCAGGGACCCAGTGACAGGAAAGTGGATGCCTTACTCAAAAAGGCCATCCGAGCATCAGCATCGTCTCTCAAGGCGGCAACTGCCAATCTTTTTTCGGCCTGAGCCACTCTGTCCTAAACCTCAGAATTAACCTTTCAATTCACTGAGGACCCAGAGAAGAACAAGACTATTATTCATCAGCTGCAATTAATGGGTTTGGCATTGGCATATGCAGCAGACGTATCGGAGGAGGCGGTCAGGTGTGCCGCTTGGACCATGTTTTATCAAACTTTGGCTCACTGTAACCTCTGCATTCGGACCTGGCAAGCAGATGCCTCTTCGAAGAGTCATTTGGCAAATGCTCCCTATGAAGGTAATTTCCTGTTTGGCTCAGCTCTGAAGGAGGTGGTGAAGGAATCCGGGGAGACAGCTAAGATGCATATGCCCCAGTCACATGGCCAGGGCAAATCATGGCCCTCAGGCCGCAGATGCAGTTTTCGTGACCGAGGTTACAACAAGGGTCAGAATTCTAATTTCTCTGGAAAGAGAACATGGTTCTCCTCACATAACCAGCAAAACTTCAGAGGAGGTGGATCCGGTGGTGGTGGTGGCACCAGAGACACCGGGAACAGCAACAAGAAGTCACATCAAGCTATCCAGGCCCATCCTCGAGTAGGGGCAGACTTTTAATTTTTCTTGAGGAATGGGTCCAAACCACGTTGGACAGATGGGTCCTAGACATCATCAGCGAGGGTTACCTAATAGAATTTGAATCCAAGCCCCCACTACCTCATGTGGTACTCTCCCCTATCTCGGGCAACCCGTCCAAAAGACAGGCTTTGTTACAGGCCGTTACAGACTTTCTTCAAGCAGGGGCTGTCGAGCAAGTTCCCCCCACAGAGATCATTCGGGGGGGGGGGGGAATAATCCCTATTCTTCATCGTGCCAAAATGCACAGGGGGATGCAGGCCAGTCCTAGACCTCAAATTCCTGAATCATTTTGTCCACAGCAGACCCTTCAAGATCGAAACCTTGTCATCAATCATCAGGGAGTTGCAACAAGGTGATTTTCTGGCATCCATCAATCTGCAAGTGCCTATTTGCATATTCCCATCCAGGAACTAAACAGGCAATATCTCAGGTTCAAGGTGGAGGAGCAGCACTGCCATTTGGGCTTTCTTTAGCCCCAAGGACATTCTCCAAGGTGCTAGTAGCGGTCATAGCTCACCTTCAGAGCCGAGAAATACAACTTTTCCCTTACTTGGATGATATTCTCATCAAGACCCCGCAGCTCGACCAAGCCATACAAGCAGTGGCAGAGGTAGTCCGGTGCCTTTCTGCACACGGATTTGTCATCAACTGCAGAAAGAGTTCCTTAATTACAAGCCAGACCTTGAACTACTGGGGGGTAGACTTCATGACACAAGCCAACAAGGTCTTTCCCCCGGAAGTGAAATTCAGGGACCTCCTGAAGCTCATCAAGAAGTTTCATACAGCTCCTCAGCTGCTGGCTCACTGTTTCATGCAACTAATTGGGACTCTAGTATCGCTGGTGGGTTCATTCCCTTGGGCCCTAGTCCACATGTGGCCCATTCAAGCACACTTGCTCAAGCTGTGGTCCCAGTCCAGACACAGCCAGCATCAACTAATACCAGTTTCTCAATAGATGAAAACTTTCCTACAGTGGTGGACTCTGAGGACAAATGTCATGAGGGGTCGCAAGTTGGGACATCCACACCAAATCTGAATCACAACCAATGCAAGCCTCAGGAGCTGGGGGGCTCACTTACATCAGCTGTCAGCTCAGGGCAAGTGGTTGCTGTTAGAAACAAGGTACAGCATAAACATCCTCGAGATGAGATAAGTATGCCTAGCCCTGATACACTTCGAACAGCAAGTCCTCAATCAGTACACACTGATTCTAACACACATTCGAACAGTGGCATACCTCAACCATCAGGGCAGAACAAGAAAATCAAAAATACTAAGGGAGTCCCTTCCTCTCTTTCAGTGGGCTGATCACCACCTGGCAAGCATAAGGGCAGCGTACATTCCAGGGCATGAAAATGTCAAAGCAGACTGGCTCAGTCGCTAAGATGTTCTACCGGAAGAATGGGAGCTGAAAGACAGTGCCTTCCACATCCTAACAGAACAGTGGGACAATCCTCAGATGGATCTTATCGCCTGCCGGCGAAACTCCAAGGTAAAGCAATGCTGCTCCGTTGCCAAGGACGAACTAGCGGTGGCTCAGGACACCTTTTCCCTAGACTGGGGTCAGTTCGGTGTCCTGTATGCCTTTCCTCCAATACCGCTTCTATCCAGAGTCCTACATAAAGTGGCTTTGGACCGGGAAGAACTGTTTCTAGAGTGTCCCTGATGGCCTCGTCGTCCATAGTTCCCGCTTCTCATTCATCTTTCAAGGCGACCACCTTATATCCTTTCAGATCAGCCCGGACCTTCTCCATCAGGGTCCGGTACTGCACCCCAGTCTGAACAACCTCTCTCTCTCTCGGCCTGGAGATTGAGTGGGAAACTTTCAAAGAGCTAGGCTACACAGCTCCTATTATTGAAATGATGGTGAACTCACATCACCCCTCTTCCTCTAAAGTGTATTACAGAATTTGGAGGAAATTCTTGTTCTGGCTTCAATCCAAACACATACAGAGCCAGCCAATATCATTGCCTGTACTACTGCAGTTTTTTCAGAATGGATTTGACAAAGGACTGCAACCAGCCACCTTATGGGTTCAGGTTTCTGCGCTGGGGGTGCTCTTGGTGGATTCTGGAGAGTAATTGGGTTCACATCCCCATGTCAGGAGGTTTCTAAGGGCAGCAACGTTAAAGCGCCGTCCAATCAAGCCAGTGGGTACCACCTTAGAGGCTTAATTTGGTCCTGAAAGCTTTGATCAAGGCTCCTTTTGAGCCTCTCAAGGAGACATCCTTCATGCATCTTACAGTGAAGGTCATTTTTCTCATAGCTATTACTTCAGCCATGAGAATCAGCGAGCTAGGAGCCTTATCCACCAAAGAGCCGTATACGGTGTTTCATTAGGACTCTGTGGTGCTCCGAACAGATCCAGGTTTTTTACCAAAAGTTATGTCTCCGTTCCATTGCAACCAGAAGTTGATTCTGCCTTCCTTCTGCCCACACCTAAAAAATGAAAAGGAAGAACAGATTACTCACCTGTAACAGTAGTTCTAGGAGTGGTATATGTTGTTTATCCACACTTACTGGCATGTCCCTTTCCCCTTTAAGGATCACTGGAAGTCTTTAAGCTGGCTCCTCCCACCCACCCACCCACCCGGTGGTACATACACCGCTCTGCCCCATGACGCCAGATCTTAGCCTGCTGTAAGCCAGGTGTTGTGCATCCGCAGCCGAGGAGTGTCGTAGGTCAGTGTGGATGAACAACATATACTGCTCCTAGAACTACTGTCACAGGTGAGTAACCTGTTCTTCTAGGATCGTGGATATGTTGTTCATCCACACTCTTTGGCAGACTCCTAGCAGTTCTGCAGGAGGAGGGAGGCAAGGCACACACCCCCTACTTAGGGAACAGAGATTGGAGAACCAAGGCCCCAGAACCAGCGTGACTCAAGGTCGATGTGGTAGTGGGTGATGAAGGTGTTTGCTGACTTCCAGGTAGCAGCCTGGCAGATTTCCTGGATAGGGATGTCCCTGGAAGCAGCCACCGATGCAGTAGTACGGTGGGTAGAATGAGCTCTTATTCCTCTGGGAGGCTGCTTGCCCGACAACTCATAACACAGACCTATGCATGATGTAATCCATCTTGCAATGGTCCGCTTCGTTGCAGGTCTGCCAGAAGTGGCTTCAGCATAGGTGACTAACAGCTGGTGAGCCTCTCCACAAATTTCTGCCGTCCTCTCCTTATAGTAGGAGAGAGCACGTCTCAGGTCCAAGGTAAGGAGCTGTACTCGGCCTCAGAGGTGTAGGTCAGGTAGTAAACCGGCAGAGTTAACACCTGGTTAAGGTGAAACCTTGACACCACCTTCTGAAGGAATTTCGGGTGGGGGCGCAGGACAACTTTGTCCCTGTGGAAGATCAAATAAGGGGATTCCATCGAAAGCACCTGGAGCTCCCCTGTCCTTCTGGCTGACGTGATAGCTACCAGGAAGGCCGTCTTCCATGACAAGTGTGACAACTCACACTTGTGCATGGGTTCGAATGCTTGCCCATGAGCTTTGCCAGTAGCAGTAGTAAATGCCGCAGAGGTTGAGGTTCACGTACCGGAGGGGATATGTGATCCAGGCCTTTGAATAAGCGCCCGACCACTGTCTTCTGTACCAACGTTGACTGATCGGCCTGTGCCCGGTAAGCAGAGATGGCTGCCACAGGTGCACCCTGAAGGTCGATGACTGTAGACCCCCTTTGGAGACCCCCTTTGGAGAGAGACCAATGGTAGTCGAGAATGTTAGCCATGGGGCAGGACAAAGGGTCCAGGCCCTTGCTCTGACACCAAATGGAAAACCGCTTCCATTTGAAGGCATAACACTTCCAGGTTGATTCCTTTCTAGATGCCTCCACCACAGTGTAGGCATCATCAGAAAGACCCAAAGCCTGGAACTCTAGCCGCTCAGATACCAGGCTATGAGGTGCAGGGATTGAAGGTCCATATGGAATACCTTCCCCTGATTGAGTGATATCAGGTCCGGGCGTGTACAAAGTTGCTCTGGGGGCCTGCAGCTGAGGCTGAGGAGATCTGGATACTAGAACTGGCGCGGCCAGTCTGGGGCTACCAGGATCAAGTGCGCCTTGTCCCTCCTCTCCTTGAGGAGCACCTTGTGGATCAAGGGAAATGGAGGGAAAGCACAGAGGAGGCCTGGGGTCCACTGCCTTGAGAAGGCATCCCGCTGCAGCGAGCCTTGCTGAGGGGGGTGGGCATGAAACAGCCTCAGCTTGGTGTTTTCCCCTTGAGGCAAACTGGTCCACCATCGGTTTGCCCCAACGGGAGAACAGGCTGTAAGCTACCTCTGGATGAAGAGACCACTCATGGGATGTCTGGCCTGAGTGGCTGAGAGCATCCGCCAGATGGTTCGAGGCTCCTGCCACATGGATGGCTAGGAGATCCGCCTCCAATCGGCTCACGAGGGTCCAGATGCGGAGTGCCTCCTTGCACAGCAGACGGGAGTGCGTGCCGCCCTGTTTGTTGAGGTAGTACATGGTCATGTTGTCCGTCTGGACTTGAACCACTTGACCCCAGAGCTGAGGAGCGAAAGCTGACAGTGCCAATCTGACTGCTCTGAGCACCAACAGTTTGTGGCATCGGGACTCCTCAGGGGTCCAGAGCCCGTGGGCTCTTTTGTCCCCCATGTGGGCTCCCCAGCCCATGAGAGAGGCATCGGTCATAAGGACGACTGTTGTCTTGTGCAGACGAACAGGATCCCTTCCTGTAACCGGCCTGGGGCGGTCCATCATTGGAGAGCGTCCCATATCTTTTGGGTCACAGTGATCAGCTAGTTGAAATGACTGTGGCACTGAGTCCACTGGGCGGCTAGCTCCCATTGGAGGGGGTGCATGTGTAACCGGGCCCAGTGGACCACCGAGGTGCACGCCGCCATGTAGCCCAGAAGGTGCAGAAAGTCCCGGGCAGTGCACAACTGCCCAGCCAGAAATGATTGGGAAAAGGAGGAAGGAACCTCCACCTTGTCTGCCGGGAGCCGAGCTCTGGCTTGACGAGAGTCGAACTCTGCCCCGATGAAGCCCATTACCTGAGAAGGCACAAGTTCTGATTTGGCCTTGTTGATTAGGAGGCCGAATTGAGAGCAGGTCTGGAGGGCCAGATCTCTGGACCTCTCCACTTCTTGTAGGGTGGGACCTGCCAGAAGTAAGTCGTCGAGGTAGGGGTAAATTCTGATCCCCCGACACCGCAGATGGGCTGCCACCACTGCAATGCATTTGGTGAAGACCTGTGAGGCTGATTACAGGCCGAATGGCATAGCTTGGAACTCGTACAAAGTCCCTTCGACCCTGAAGTGGAGGAACTGCTGATGGGATGGATGGACTGGGACGTGAAAAAACGCATCCTGCAGATCCAGTGAACAAAACCAATTGTTTCGCTCCAAGGATAGAATGATCTGGGACAGAGTGACCTTGCGAAAGGTGCAAGACCTGAGGTATTGATTCAGGTCGTGGAGATCTAGAATGGGGCACCAGCCCCCCCCCGTCCGCTTGGGCACTAGGAGGTACCTGGAGATGAAGCCTGGGTCTGCTGGAGGATCTGTCACAGGAGCTACAGCCTCCTTGAGGAGGAGCTGAGCAATGTCGTCTCGAAGAGCCGACTGGGCATGAGCGGATATCCGTTCTTCCCGAGGGGCATGGGCTCGGCTGTGAGGGTTCTGCTCAAATTCTAGAGGCAGTCCCTGACCGACAACTTCGAGAACCCACCTGTCTGAATTGACAGCAGACCAGGCAGAAAGGAAGTGGCGGAGCCGGCCACCCATGGGAGGACCCAGAGCTGTCATGATGGGAGAAGGGGTGGCAACCCCCACCCCGTCACTGAGCAGACTTGGAGGAAGAAGAGGCTCCAGGACCTGAACCTCGGCCTCCTTTACAGACCTATTGGGGTCTGGGCTTGGGCCGAGGGCGCCAAGCCTGAGCCTGCTGCTGGTGTTGCTGTCCCCCTTGGAAGGAGGACTGCTGAGTTGCAGGGCAAGAGTGCCGAAAGGTCTTCTTAATCTTCTTCTGCTGGTTCTTGCTCAAAGAACCCTTGGCAGAAGTAGCGTCCAAGGTGGCGTTGGACTGCTCAATGCGCTGAAGGTGACCAGCCACTCCTGGGCCGAGCAAGTCAATCCCGAGGAAGGGCACGTCAACTAGTTTGTGCTGAGTGTCTGCCAGAAAGGAGGAGCGTCTCAGCCAAGCCCTACGACGGCCATCGAGCGGGCACAAGAATCCCCAATGTCCAGGGCTGTCTGGAGCTGCTGTTTGGCAACAGCTCAGCCCTGGTCTCGGACCTGCTTGACCGTGGTCTGCATGTCCGTGGGGAGATGTGGGAGGACCTCATCCAACAACGTGAGAGAAGTGCGCCATGATGACGGCTGAACTTGCCTGATGAAGGCCCAAGGAGGAGGCCGCATAGACCTTCCTCGCCGAATGGTCCAAAAGCTTGGACTCCTTATCGGGAGGTCAGTCCATGTCAGCAGAACTGCCAGTACACCTGAACACAGAGGTGGTCACCAGGCTCTGGGCCGAAGGGTGCTCTGTGAACCCCACTAGGGATCCCATGGGCACCGCGTACTTGCGAGCCATGCGGGCAGACGAAGCTGAACAAGAGGCAGGATGTTGCCAGAGTTCAAGGGCCGGACCAACAATGGCCTCGGCCACAGGAAAAGCCTCCGTTGGGGTGTCCCCTCTTTTAAGAATGTCCGTAAGAGGGTACTCTGCCTTTCTCTGGATTGGTTCCAAGGGCATCCCTGTGGACTCAGAGATGAGGTGAATGATCCCTTGGAAGGACCTTCCTCCATCCCTAGGCCAACGGATGACTTCTCATCCCCAGGATGAGAGTGAAGCCTGGTGACGTCTGAATCCGAGGAGTCTGAATAAAGCGGCCTGCCGCCCAAATCACCCTCGACATGCCGAGGGTGATCCGGGGTGACCATGACCGATAGACGCCGGGAGAGCCTGGTGTCCTGTCCGTCGTCTTTTGAAAGAGCCCCTCCCACAGGCTGCTTAGGTGGCGGTTCCACCACAATGGATGGGGAGACCGGTTTAGGCCGAAAAGGTGGATTTGCCATCCCTGCGGGCGGGGGAACCGAAGATTTCAGCTCCAGAGGGGTCGGCTTCGCCTAGGCGAAAGCCTAGTAATGGTCGGGGTAGGGAGCTATGCCTGGACAGGATCAGCTGTTGCCACATGAGGTCCTTTTAGCGCCGACAGAGTTTCCGCCGAAGCCTCTCCTCATCCGAGGAGGAAGAGGACAACCGATGGCATCGCCTCTTCTTAAAGCACTTATGGCTCTTCCTCGGCCTTTAGGTCGAGGGGGTTCTAGACCTCAACTGAGATCGGTCAGGTTGACTCGGTCGCTCCAGAAACACTGGCGGGACTGATGACTTCCAGGGGTCTGGAACTGGGTCCTCGATGGGAACACCAGTAGGCTGGGTCTCCTCATCGGGGAAGACAAGGACCGGAATCCTTTCCAAGGAGTTGGCGACTGGAGTAGGTGACAGAGGGTCAATGGGGTCGATGACAATCGTGACCTCGTCGACTGCATCTTCGTTCGGCTGGCCTGACGGAGGGTCCGAGAAGCCAGTGGCTGAAGAAGCGATCTTGACCAAAGTCAAGACCGCATGCTCCTGGGACTGGGACCTCTCTTAGTCCCAAGAGCGCCGTCGCCGAGACGAAGGTTTACTCGGTTCCTTCTCCCTCTTTCGGGATCAGGAGGAGTGTGAGCCCGCAGGCGCCTCTCCCGGGTTGGAAGAGACTGGCACAACTCCTGGAAGGAGCCCGAGAAAGAAGAACCTAGGTTGAGAGGAACGAAGAAGCCCCAAGAGTCGGCGCAGGAGCCACTTCTTCCTTGAAAGCCTGCATGCGTTCCAGTTGCTCGTCGGAGCCAGCAGTCGCGGAAACCGCCCACCTAGCCTTCTTGGACTTCACCGGAGGGTTCCTTTTCTCTGGTCTCCCCAATTTTAAACATGCCAGGCTGTCGTCCAGAATGTTGGGATGGAAGGCCAAGCAAAATCTGCAGGACGAGGTGTCATGGCCGACACCTAGGTAGTAGATGCACATGAGGTGGGGATCGGTGCGCGACATCTTCTGGCTGCAAGGACACTGGTGAAATCCGGGGGAAGAGTTTTGTTCCATGCTCGAAGACTCAAAAGAGCAATCGCTAACTTGAACGAGTTGTAATTTCGGTTAAACCAAAGTTTCGAAAGCCAGGGCCTACAAAATGCGTGAGCACGAGGGAGGCAACCTGAATCTTCCAGCGGAAAGGAAGATCTGACGTCATGGGGCAGAGCCGAGGTATATACCACCCGGGTGGGTCTGAGGAGTCAGCTTGAAGACTTCCGGTGATCCTTAAAGGGGAAAGGGACATGCCAATAAGTGTGGATGAACAACATATCCACGATCCTAGAAAAGGAATTTCACATGCTGGATCCAAGAAGAGTGGTGAAAATGTATATTAAACAAACTGATTCTGTTAGAAAAACTTTCAGTTTGTTCATCCTAACTACAGGTCAAAATATGGATAAAAAAGCTTCAAAGGACTCTGTAGCCAGATGGATCCATTCTGTCATTACCACTGCTAATGATCAGGCTGGAGTAACCTTGCCTGGCCCAGTGAGGGCCCATTCTACCGGGGCTATGGCCACTTCATGGGCAGACTTCAGAGAAGCATCTCCAACAGACCTATACAGGGCGGCCACTTAGTCATCCATTCACATGTTCACAAAATTTTACAAACTGGATGTGACGGCGTCGGCATCGGAGTCCTCTAGTTGCCGAGTTCTTCAGGTGGTGGTGGACCCTTAAAGGCACTTACATTCTTCCCACCCGGGATATCTGGTGATGTACTGCTTTTGTATATCCCATTTGTATGGAAGCCCAGAGACCAGCTTAGGAGAGAGAAAATGAAATTTAAAGATCTGTCAATTTTCTTTCTGCGACGGCTGCTCTCCAGGCTTCTGCTTCCCTCCCAGAATGTATAAAGTTGGCCAATTGGCCATGAACTGCTTAATTTTCTTGTTTTTTGTTTCCAAGTTCATGTAGTATTGCCACATTTGGACTGCTTTTGAAAGAACTGATGGAAACAGTAAGTGGAGGGCTGGATATCCCCAGCTGCAGAGCTCAGTTCCTGCCTGCATATCTGTATCAGGAGATACAGCCCATTGGTATGGAAACCCGGAGACCAGCTGTCTGAAAAAGAAAATTTACAGGTATTTAATTTTTGTTTTTTCTGTCTGGATTGCAGTTGAAAACAGGCCACATGTCCTAGTCCACCCCACATGGTGAACAACAACTAAATTAAAATAATTAGCTGCAATTAAATAGGTATCCCTCTGTCTTCTGTCTGTCTGTCTATCTATCTGTCTATCTCTCTAACTATCCATCTATCATCTATTATGGATACATACTGTAGAATGCATTAAGGAATCTGTCTTTTGACACTGTTAGAGGTGCTAGGTATGCAGCATTGCCACAGTCTGAACAATCATGTTTTCTGTTGTGGAGGAGGGGGTGTTTGCAGCCCTATCTGTCTTCACTTGTGGAAGTAGTTATTTTTCTGTCTTTTTGTGGGACCAGAGAAGGGAAAGACAAATACAGCCTTGAACAACACTGATCTTCCAGGAATCAGCATTCACCATTCATCACTGGTGGGTTCTAGGCCAGAGGCTTTTAAGGCTTTGGAGGTAGGGGACCGATGTCAGAGATGGCGCCACCCGTGAGGCGAATGTATGACGTGGTGCTCATGGGCTGGCAAGTAACTGACGCTGACCTCCTTACCTCTTCCATTCTGTTCTTCCTGCCATCAAGGAAGGTACTCTGTGGGAGTGTTCGCCATTTTCTGCTGCATCATATGGCCTTGGTTCTGTTCATCGCCGCTAGTTTGATGCTACATAGCATTTTCGACCATCCGTTGCTGCCTTTTCTTCTCCTATCCCCTTCGTACTATGCTGAGCTCTCATTTTACAGATTTTTCTTGTTTTCCGTGAATCAGTCATGTCCAGATCCCAGGGGCCTAAAAAGCAGAAGAAAACATCCAAGAGGACGGAACCTCACCCCATGCCTCTGTGCGAGAAACATGTCCATCCGGGACCAACATGATCGTTGCTGCACCTGCCATGGAGCGGATCATTACATGGACCACTGCGATGCCTGCTTCTCGACGGACTTTCACACTTTGGAAATTTACACGATGAGATGGGGATGGGACCCTCCCCACCTTTGGAGGCAGGCGTCTCACTCAGGACTCGAAGGTAAGATCTTCGGGAGTATCTCAGTCATTGGGTCCCACAGATAGAACTTCACTGTTGGTGAAGCAGGATTCACACGGAAGATTTTCAGCAGTACATCTAGGGCCGCCCATGTGAATATAGCCTATCAACGTCACCAACTCTATAAAGGTGTGAGTAGCCATCCTCCCTCCTCCGTTCTTTGTTGCTGTCAGCTTGTTCGCAAGGGTCTTTACGGAAGCTTCAATGCAGTTTTCGCCCATGGCTTTTGTATGATTAATTTTTTAGAATCTTTTTCTAGAGATTCCTTTACCTCATTTATGTAGAGAGTTATTCTTTCAACTTCTCTCTTCTGTCGCTGCCACTGCAGAAAGAAGATTGTCTCTTCAGATGAATATTCACTCTGTGTCTGCTGTCTTGTTCGTGACAGCGACACCTTGGACTATGAGCTCTGCCAGAAGTTTAGTCAAACCACCCTCAGGTGACGCAAAAAGGCTCTTAAAGAATTCCTCATGGAACAACAGGTGTGTAGTTCTATGCAGGGGTCCTCCAGGGTCGTCTATCTCCCAGGCCGCTAAGGCCCAAGACAAGTCCTCGGGGGGGTCATAAAAAGAAACAAGATTGGGACTGCTCCCCCCTGGTGGCGGTCCCGTTCCCCAACACCCTCTTCCTCATCTTCTGGGGGTACTCCGTCAGCTGCACCGACGCCTTAACCTGCTATTCAGGTCTCTGTCCCTGCCAGACCCCTACCGATAGCACCTCCACCTGATGTGTAAGGGGGTGCGTTGTCAACCTCCAGGTCATTTGCCCTCTCTTCATCGATGATGGGATTGTCATCGACGGTCTTCCCATCGAGGCGTGATGCTTCCCCAGGTTCTCAGGCTATGGGCTCTTCAGGTTTTCAGGGCCCATCTGGTGGGTTGTTGCGTCCTGCGCCATCAACCATCCCTCTGTTGATGCAGCCATTCAGTGTCGTTGACCTCAACAACAATTTGATCAAATTCACTATGATTTTGGTCCATCAGTTGGGTGCATATAGGCCTGTATTGCCTGCGCTGTCGACAACACCATCATCATCAACATCACTTTAGCCTTCGCAAGATGCTCCCTCTGGGCCGTCGTTGGTACCTCTCTCATCTGACCTAGAATTGGAACAGGTCTACGTCGAGGAGGAGTACCACTCTCACCTTATCCTACCTGACGAAGAGGAGGAAGAGACTCTCTCCTCTGACAGATCCACAGCTTCCTCAGCGAGTGAGGACTTTGTCAAGCAGCCACAACTACAGCCTGGCACAGGCCTGATATGGTGCCAGCCATGCCCCGCAGGGTCTTCCTCACTTCACTGCCCAACTAGAGACAGATTCTGTGGTTATAAAGGCAGCCCATGATAGGTCCAAGGTGCACAAGCACTGTAGCCCCCCCCCCGACAGAGAATCCTGTTGGATTGATCTCTGGGGCAAGAGGGTCTGTGCCTCATGCACCCTTGGGCTGTGGATTGCAAATTGCCTTTTTTCACATGGTAAAGTACCAGGATACCCTTTGGAAGAAGGGCAAGGCTGTGGCCCAAATCCTTCCTGATTGTACCTACAAGCAAGAGGTTCTTAAGTGCCTGCAAAATGCTGGGGATATTAGCAAGCACCTCTTATGGGCAATCTATAATATCTCGGGACGTGGGTGCCAAGGCTGCTGCCACCGGTATTTGCCTTCATAGGCACTCCTGACTGAGGGTCTTGGGTTTTTCCTGCTGATGTCCGGTAAAAGGTGCTTAATGCCCCTTTTAATGGCTCCAAGTTGTTTGGTCCAGATGTGCAGGACATCATAAATGAGCTGCAGGCATCTGGCATTGTACTCAACCCTAGAGCAGACAGTGCCCTCCCTTTTGCAAGGTGTCCCACAAAACCTGGAGCAGCCTCTCGGTCCCCAGGCAAACGAAGAGCCTCTGCCGCCTTGGCCACCCCTCCTGTGCTGGAACAGCAGCCAAGTGCCCCAGGAGTGATGGACCAGCTCCAGCGACCGGATCAACCTCTGCTTGACTCCTTGCCGGACCCCCCCCCTTTCCGGTCCCCGACCAAGAGATGGTGGTCAGTGGTCGATTTTCCCTTCATCTCAATCAATGGAGAACCATCACATCAGATGCCAGGATTCTTCAAATCCTAGAAAAGGGTCACACTCTGGAGCTCATCGAACCACCCCAGAGACTCCTTCCGTGCCCTCCACCTATCTCCCCCCCGACCCACCTGTCGGTTTTGGAGAAGAGATACAGTCCCTTCTGCGCAAAAAGGCCATTGAGCTCAAGGGTGTAGACAGGCATACTCACTGTGCACATTTGTGTACAGTTTTTTTGAGGGCCTGTCACAAACCATATGCCTTTCTGTTAACATTTTCATCCTTATCTATAGTATTCGGGTTAGTGTAGGCCACTGAGGAGTGTCTCTGTTTAAACTTCTGTTGTTTAGGAGACAGATACATGTATAACCTCTTTAGAGATTAGAGGAATCATCTGGCAACAGTCTGACTTGTTTGGAAGGGGGTGCCATTTGGAAAGGATGTGTACATATTTTAATAGGAGGGTGTAACTGATGGAGATTGTGTACAAAACGGAAATTTCTGGCTACAACCCTGATTTTGAGCTAGTGCCCAGGTGCCAAAGAAACACAGGATTTTACTCTAGGGTCTTCCTGGTTCCTAAAAGAACTGGAGACCTCAGGCCCATTTAGACCTTAATGACCTCAGTCTGTATGTCTAGTACAAGAAGTTTCAAATGGTAACTCTGCCAGGCTTGCTGCCCCCTCCTCAAGCAGGGTGACTGGCTGTGTTCTCGGGACATGCAGGACGCATACCTGCACATCTCAGTGTTTCCACCCAACAGGAGATTCCTCCAGTTTCTTTTCCAGGGTGAGTATTACCTGTTCAAATGTATTGCCCTTTGGCTTGTCCTCTACACTGTGGATCTTTACCAAATGCTTGGCAGCTGTAGCTGCAGCTGTCAGAAGGGAAGGACTGTATGTTTTCCCCTATCTGGATGATTTGCTCCTAATGGCCCCATCCAAGGAACAGCTCCTGCGGACTCTGGAGAGAACTCTTCAGTTGTTTCTCTCCCTGGGCATTACGGTCAACTTGCCCAAGTTTGTCCTACTCCCGTCCCAAAGGCTGCAATATATTGGGGTGGTTCTAGACTCTGAGCAGGGAAAGGTCTTCCTTCATCAGAACAGGGCAGAGTTCCTTATTGCTCAGGCTCATGAGTCACCCAGAGCCATTGTGTTCCTGCAAGAGTGTACTTGAGGCGGTTGGAATTGATGGCTGTGGCCATCTCCACTGTTCTGCTGGCCAGGCTACACATGTGCATTCGCCAGTGGACTCTCCAAGTACAATATGACCAGCGCACAGATGAATTAGATCAATTAGTGTTGGTCTTCTTCCCGGTCTGCAAGGTGCCCCAGTGGTGGATGGAACCCCTGAACCTGCTGCAAGGGGTCTCCTTCCAGATTTGTCCCTTTCAAACCCAGGGCTCTTGGTTCCAGCTCGAAGCCTCCCTGCATATCAGTGTCCTGGAGATGCGGGTGGTCTTGTATGCCATGCAGGCTTTTCAGATCCATCTCCTACTGGGTCAGCTGCTGATCCAGTCTAACAGTCTCAGTGTCGTGTTTTACATCAACAAGTGGGGAGTGAGGGGGAGACACATTTGTATTCCCTGTGCAGGGAAACCATGAGAGTGTGGTACTGGGTGTTAGACCACGATCTAGCTCTCTTGGCACTTCACGTTCCGGGAGTGCTAATCACTCTGACACACAGTCCAGCATGCACGAGTGGGAGCTTCTCTCATCCATCGCAGAAGATCTGTTCAACAGATGGGGTCATCCAGAGTTGGACCTTTTAGTGTCCCCAGTCGGTGCAAAACTGCCCAGTTTCTGCTCGCTCGATCCAGGGCCTGGAGTTTTCTGGTGAGGCATGTTGTTCTACTCCTGGAGCCGGAGGTTCCTTTATGCCTCCCCTCCATTTCCTCTGATTCAGAGGGTGTTAATCAAATTGCAGATGGAAGGGGCAAGCATGATCCTGGTAGCTCCATTTTGGCCTCGACAGATATGGTTCCCATTACTACAGCAGCTAGCAGAGGAACCTCTGGTCCCTTTCCCTCTCCCTCTCTGCAGAAATTTGCTGACATAGGCTCAGGGGACCCTGGTACATCCCAACCTCAGGTCCCTCCATCTGAATGCTTGGCTCCTGAGGACGTAGCCATCGCTAAATTTTGGATTTCTTATAGGGTGGTGGATGTTCTAGTGGCCACTTGGAAGTCCACCACTTGAGACTCTTATGCCATGAAGTGGAAGAGATTTGCCATTTGTGCTGCCAAACATAATCTTGATCCTTTCACTTATCCAGTTGAGCCAGATTCTGGACTACCTGTTATCACTGTCAGGCTCAGGTCTCCAGTGCTCCTCCCTCAAAGTGCACCTTTCAGCTATCTCAGCCTTCCATGGGCCTGTGGGTGACTGCACCATTGCTCAGTTGGATGTTTCCCATGGTTTCTTGAGGGGTATCCTGCATCTGAAACCTCCAATCCTTTCCCCTGTCGCGGCGTGGGATTTGAATTTTGCTTTGGAGAAATTGAACTTTTCTCTCATTTTGAGCCAGCCACAGCTTGCGAGCTATGCTTCCTATCTTGGAAAGTGTTATTTTTGGTTGATATTACTTCTGTTCGAAGGATTTCCAAGCTTCAGGCCCTCTGGTGCGAGAAGCCTTATTTGATTTTTTCTCAAAGACGGTGTGTCTGCGCATGAATCCTAAGTTTCTCCCTAAGGCGGTATCTGAGTTTACCCTGAGCCAATCCATCCATCTTCCTGTTTATTTTCCTGAGCATGCCAGTCCAGGGGAAGCACTGCTCCATACATTAGATGCACGTAAAACTTTAAAGTATTACCTGCTATGAACTAAGGAATGTCTAAATGGTTGGCAAATTGCATTGCGTTCTGCTAAAATAAGTATGGCAAAGAGTTGCCAGGAGCGGTGAAAGCTCATTCCACAAGAGGCATGACTACCTCTCTGGCCTGTTTCAGAGGGGTCTCAGCCACTGACATTTGCGTGGCTGCCACCTGGATTACCTTCCATACCTTCTCCAAGCACTACAGTCGGGACATTGCCTCAAGAACCCATGCAGGTTTTAGCAGGGCTGTGCTGCAAGGCCTCCTGTCTTAAGTTTAGGGTTGGCCTTCCTCCCGGACTGTTTCTGTGCATATGTAACTGCTTGGAACTCATTCCATCTGTGGGACCTGATGACTGAGATACCCCAGAAGAAGATAGAACAGTTACATAAGAACCTACCATAGCAGTAGATCTTCGAGGGGGTCTCGGTCATCAGGTCTGCCTTCCCTCCCACCATCCCCCTTTTGGGGGTCTCTGTCTCTTAGACCTGGCTATCTGGTGCATCCAGCCTTTTATATGGGCCTGGGCACCTCTCTCTCTCTCTCTCCTTGGTCCCCCATGGCTAGAGCTATGCTCCCTTTGTCTCTGCGGGAAAGAACTGAGGAGGGAGCGGGGCCGCTCACACCTTTATTGGGTTGGTGATGTCGACAGATGACGTCAGTGTGGGTGGCCCCAGTTGTACTGCTGAAAATTTTCCATGTGGATCCTGCTTCACCGACTGTGAAGTTCCATCTGTGGGACCTGATGACTGAGATCCCGCGAAGATCTGTCATCAGGTACATTCTTAAATAACTGTTCTTTCCCTGTGCTCAGCCCCTGAGCCCCTTCCCGGTACTGTACTTACTGAGGGAGAGACCAGGCCGTCCACTAGTCCTCATCTGGCTGAGACATGAGGCCTGGAAGAGGGGTCTGTGGGACTGCCACTCCCCCCAAGGGGCCGGTTGCACACCCCTCCCAGTCCAGTATGCTCTTGGGGGTCTGGACGCCCCCTGGTGGCAGAGTGGCAGCAATTTGCTGTGCCTGTGCCAGTGGGTCCCTTGGGACTGTGGTCTGGTGCCACTTCGGATTCTGGCACTAAGGCCAGTGCCGGTGAGCAGGGCGGTGCCACCCATGCGGCCGGGTCCCCTACTTCTGCCATTCGCGGTTCTGGAGAGGCAAAGTATTTTTTTTGTAATTTTTTTTTGTGTAATTTGCCTGGCTCCCACGTCTTTCAGAGGAGACCTTGTGCCTCCTCCTACTCAGTCTGCCAGGGTGATCCCCACAGCATCCCATCCCCTAGTGTCATCCGCTCGTAGGGCTAGGGGTGTTTTCATTTTTTCCCCTGTTTTTCTCCCATTCCCCTGAGACGCCTACGCTTAGGACTGACGTCCAGGCTAGTCGACTTGCTGACGCATGCCGACAGCCACACACACAACAGCTGCCCCCCCCCGACTCCAGTAGAGTCACGGTGCCCGAGAAGCCCGTTCATCCACTGGCTTCAGGGGCGTCGGGTGCTAGAAGCACCCCTGGTTTCCCACCCCAGAGGGAGGAGAGCATTCATTGGGATGCTCAATCCTCCCTTCCCCCTTCGACCCCTAGTGACCCGAGTCTGTTCCCGAACCTGGGTTGCCGGCATAGCGCGAGGTGTGGCGTCCGTCACCTCAACCCTCCGTGCCACTGGGCCGGCCGAGAGGGAAGGTCTTTGAAGCCAGTCGCCTGTTGGAGATCTTCTGGATCTCGTCCTCCAAGTGGTTGGATGATCCAGAGGGTGAGGACCAGGATGATCCCAAATGGCTTCTGGGCCCTGATGAAGGAGGCCTCTGTCATCCGCATCATATAGGGGTTCTTCTTGGCCTGGTGCCAGCTGCTGTGGCCCTCCCATGTGTCCTGTCATGCTGATTGCAGTGTCAGGGATGCCTTGGGTGCCGATTCTGGCTCCTGAGGGAATGGTGGCACTGGATGCAGCTCCGGATTGGGTTCATGTGCCAAATGTGATTTCGGTGCCATTTGCAATGCCGAAGGGGTTCTGGAGTCACTCGTGGCACCGACTGTCCCTTGCTCCAGATCCTGTCGCTAGGGATGTTTTTAGGCCTAGCCCAAGGGGCAGAGCCCATTCAGGTGAGGTGGGGGCTGGTAGGTCCCGATCGACACCGTGCTTCGTGTCTGCAGTGGCTGGGGGCTCTAGCAGGAGTCATAGTGTTCACTCAGGCCTTCTGGCACCCCTGGAATCATCTGAGCCTGCAGTAGGTGGGGATAGGGGCACCCTGTGGGATCACTACAGCTCCTGTCTCTCCACCTGGGGGTTTCCCCCAAGGGACACCATCCAAATCGCCCCTGTATGGTTGGGTGTTTGCGGGTGGATGAGATGCACCACCCCTCACCTAGGGGTAGATCCCCTGTTCTTTTTCGTAGCCCTGGCAGAGGACCTGACCTAGTCCTCCTCTGCCTGTCCTGGGTATTTTTACTCCTATGGGACCCCTGACCTGGGAACAGTTCAGGGGTTCAGCGAGCGTCTTCCCTACCTACCTGCGAGTAATGGACCAGGTTCTCTTTCAGCCTGAAACCCTGGCACCACCACCCTCTGAGTCCAGCTGTTCTTCTTTGTCTTCCTCCACTGAGGAAAAGGACTTCTCCATCTCCATCCACTTCTTCTTTGATGCTGACTGCACCCGTTATCAGCAGTTCCTTTTGGAGATGATGAGAGAGCTGCAGCTGTTCCACTTTTCCTGCCGTAATCTTGCATGTCTGATGCTGTCCTTCCTTGGGGAGTACAGTCATGACTCCACAGTCATGACTCTATGGCCTCGGTCACTTGGGAAAGCGTCAAGGGACGTCTGGCTCCATCCCTGTACCCTCTCTCCAGCTCCAGCGGATGTCTAGTGCAGGTATTGTGCTCCCCTGCTATCTCCAGGAGCCATGGCACACCTCCCTTCTGGGGTCCAGCTCCTGGTCACTCCCTCTGGGCATAGGCGCCAAGTGCATGACCGTCCCCTGGAGTCTGAGTCAGCCAAGTTCTACATCTGGGGTCGTAGGGTTTTCTCGGTGATGCACACCATGTTATGCATTGCTGCTACCCAAAGCATCCGGTGGCAGGCACCTGTGGGTGATGCTGGGTCAGCCCCTAGCATCTCTGCCAGATTGTGAGGCAGCCACACAGGTCGTACACCTTTCTGCACAGGATCTGGAGCTGGCAAGACACCAGGCAAGGATGCCCTATGACACCCACCAGGTAGCCTCCAGACTAGCGGGAACTGCAGTCTGTGTTAGGCAGACGGCACTGCGCGTCTTTCTGGTTGTCACCCTTAGCCCGGCATAGGATGATTGCCTCACGTTACCAGGGGGACCACCACTTCTTCTGTACGGCCAGGCATGAGCTTGCAGGGTGAATTCCTGCTCGTAGGCCACTGGAGCCTCAGCCTGACCCTGACCATGACCAGTCTTGGGCCTCACCAGGTCTGTGAGGGACCCCCGCCTCTCTGCGTCTTCCCCCACAGGAGACTAAGGGAACAACCATTTCCCTCTGGGTATGCCAGCACCACCACTGGTGGTAGCTTGGTACTGAGGACCCACCAGTGATGAATGGTGAAGACTGATTCTTAGAAGATTTGAAAATTATGTACTCACCGTAGTTCTTGATCTTGCAGAATATCTTCATTCATTACTACAACTTGCGTACCTTCCCCCATAATGGCCAAACTTCTGGGCAGTCTTCCTCCTTCCATTTTCGTTCAGCCTTACTCCCTTCTTCTTCTGTTTTTTTTTTTTTGTTAAAAATAAGGGGGGGGAGGCATAAAGGGGCAAATCTGGGGCTTAGCGTCCCTTTGTTTAAAAAAAAATGTTGGGGGCGCTGTTGAGCGCACCCACTGATGAAATGCACTCAGTGAGAGCTCCTCCAAAACCTCACTAAAAAGAGCAATAAAAGAAGAAGTACTGAAAACTAAGCTGATTTCTCTTCAAAAACGAATTCAGCAGACTGAACTGCATCCAACTATACCTTTTTGGAGCAATGGGACGAACTAATAAAGCCTCAGCAAGTATATCCAAGAATTTGCCTGTTAATACTGTGCCAGTGGAAGCCGCGGGGTCTACCTCTCCAAACTCTGAACCACCTTGGCGAGTGTTGCAGAAGTCCATGCAGGCGATCGATGCAAAAGTAGAATCGATTCTCACAAAATTTGAAGAACAAGGACGCTAAAATAGCGGTTGCATCTAATACAGCATCCACGGCTGAATCCATGGCAATGAAAGCCCTTACCACCACAAACAAATTTCAACAAGAAAACACCCAACTGAAGTACCGTTTGGAAGCCCTAGAGAACTCCCAAAGGGCTTCTAACACTTGCATAGTGGAAACATAGAGGGAGACGACTTACTTTATTTTCTTAAAGAATGGTTGCTTGGAGCCCTATAGCTTGACCCTAACATCACTGCTCAACTCGTCCGTGCTTACTGGGTATTGCCTAGAATGGCCCTCCTGGTCACCATGAGTCCAGTAATTCAGGATACTGTCCTCCAAGCAGCAAGGAATACTGAATGGCTGAACTATCAAGGATCCACCGTCCACGTTTCTGGACTTATCATTTGCCACCAGGGCGAGGAGGAAAAGGTTTGACAGTGTGCGAGCTAAACTACGAAGTTTGGGTGTCATGCACTCTCTCCTGATGCCTGCTCGCTTGAGGATCCAGTACGGAGGCCATGTGTACCAGTACACCGATCCAGAGGAGGCCGGCAAGAAGGTGGAGGCCCTTTCCCAGGAGTTTGATCGAGCTAGAAGGACGGCGGGAACAGATTCAGAATCTGAGAATGAGACTTGAGCAACTCCAGGTTTTTTCTATATAAACTGTATCCAAGATGCAACCAAATACAAAAGGGGACTGATGTACTGTCTAAAATAACAAATGCTGATGTTACTCCTGTTGGGTTGGGAGCTGCAGTCTGGGGACAGTGCTTATTTAGAATAGCTTTACATTGAAGTTTTAAAATCAGCTGTTTATAATTGCCACAGCAACCTTTTGTAAATTCATGTTATGGGATTATTAGATTGGCTTGTCTAATTTCAATAAGGGATTGTCTTCGATATTTAAATATTGATATTGTGGGCATTGGGGGGCCCTATTGCTCTCTATCACTGCTTGGATATAATGTTTGGTAGAGGGTCATAACACCACCAGATGTTGTATTACTGCTGTACGGAAACAGCTTGATCTTTTTAAGAAATGACCACTCAGAGTCTTGTGGGGTGCAGCTTTTGTTTCAGGACTCAACTTTTCTGGACTGATAAATGTGGAAATACCCCCTAATTCGTAAATCAGTGTGTCTAGACTAACACAGCCTGTTGCATTAAATGTAACCTATGTTCTTAATTGACCTGACATGAGAGCTCTGACATGAGATAGCTTGTATGTAATTGTTTACATGAAAACAATAAAATATAAGTACAAAAAACAAAATGTTTTTGAAATGATTCATTTCTAAGTCCTTGTTTTTCCCTTTTTTCCTTCTACAAAAAAAAAAGAGGAGTAACTGAGAGCCTTTTAATAGCAGTGGGCTGTTCTAGCCCTTGTTTTATTCCCCCGCCCACCCTTTGTGAGAGGGGATCTATAGTTTTTGCCGTTGGATAGACTTTTCTCGTCCCCTTGGGCACAAGGCCTTGCAGGGGGAGCTAGTGCTCTGGGGCTGGAAATGTTTGGAATTGTAGCCCAGTTTCTGTACCAGTTCACCATTCTTTCCCTTGCATTTCGCCCCCTGCATTTGTTTTACTGGCCTTTTATACCTCTCTTTCTCTTAATCCCCTATTTTTAGGACGTTTCAGCTAGAGACAGGGAGTCAGAAGGATGGGATTCCTCCCTTTTTTTGTGGATTCCTATACCTGTCTGTTGTCCTTTCGTGGGGACTACCTTTTCTCTGTCATTTTTCCCCTCTGCTTGGAAACTGGACCTATTGGTGCACTGTTGAATCCTGAATCAGCTCTCTCAGACCTTTGAAATTGAAGGCTTTCTTTCTCCCATATTATATTTTGGTCATATGGGGCTCCTAATCTCTAGCCTGTTGTAGCTTTCATACACTCAGGTGGACAGCTATGGCTGGCAATAGTTTTTCCAGGACTCACAGTTCTTCTGTTTCTGAGACTTCAGGGAAGTATTCTTTTCCTTGCAGTCTACCCCTCTAAACTGGTCCTTCGACATTCTCGTGGACCATGTTCTTTGTTTGAGGGTCAGCTAGCCCTTAGAGAGAATAAGTCATGCTCTTCTATGGTTGAGAGCAAGCCAACTCTTCTGACACCCTTGTTTTTCTGCTGAGAATTTGGGTCCCTGCTACGCTCACGCTCTCTCTCTCTCCCCCCACTGCCCATTTGCCCTGATTATCCTTGACCACTTTTAAGACCCTCTTTACAGTCCCTCTTTACAAGGCACTGGTTAGGCCCCATGTGGAGTACTGCATGCAGTACTGGAGGCCACACCTTCACAAGGACATTAACCAAGTTGAGGCAGTCCAGAGAAGGGCAACCAAAATGGTGCAGGGACTGCATCAGAAAACATATGAGGACAGATTAACGGAGCTCAATATGTATACCCTTGAGCAAAGGAGGGAGAGAGGTGATATGATCGAGGCATTCAAACACCTTAAGGGCATTAACAAGATGAAAGAGTCTAACATGTTTCAATAGAAGAAAAATAGCAGGACAAGAGGACACAGCATGGGATTAGAGGGAGGCCGATTAAGGGGTAATGTGAGGAAGTTCTTTTTCACAGAAAGGATGGTGGATACATGGAACGGCCTACCTCAGGAAGTGGTGGATATGAATACAGTGCAGGGCTTCAGACAGGCATGGGATAGGCATAAGGGAGCAATACAGATGAGTATGAATAGATAGGCCATTGACAGAGCAAAGGCCGATGGCACATTTATAAGGTAAAAAAAGAAATGGGCAGACTGGATGGGTCTTGCGGTCCTTATCTGCCGTCAGCTTCTATGTTTCTATGTTCCTGCCAAAATCATAATCTTCTCTTGGTCGCTTTTTTTTATTAATTTGTTCTTTTTGTATCCTGTATCCTTTTGTCTGTCTCTTGGGCTCCCTTGCCCCGGCCCTTCTCTTTTTCTTACCCTTTCTTCCTCTCCTAGGTGAACAGAACTGAGCAGGTAATGATGCCGGCGTCGGTTACTGGCCAGCCTAGGCACGAGCGCCACGTCAAACATTTGCCTCGTGGGTGGCACCATCTCTGACGTTGGTCCCCTACATCCAAAGATTTAAAGGCATACACTCCTACGGGGTCCTAGTGCCTCTAGCCTAAGTCCCTCCAGTGATGAAAAGTGAAGATACTCTGAAAGATCAAGAATTACGGTGAGTACGTAATTTTCATTTTTCAATCGCCCTTCATTATGTGAAGTGGGGAACATGGTCGTCACAGCTTGAGATGTCTTTTCCGTCTCCTTCACTGACTGACCCCCTTCAGCTCCATGGTCCCCCCACCCCATCACCTGCCATCTTTGGTACTTGCCCATTGGACCCACCTTTTCCTCTACAGATTGCCTACTGTGATGGGGCTGTTGGGGGTGCCCCAACCCCCCCCTCCGGATGCCGTGCTGAGTTGGTTGGTCCTTGTGCCAAGTAGATGTTGTGGAGTCTGTGGGGAACCACAAACACCATCCTGCCAGCCGGTGTTCATTTTCCTTTGTTCTGCTCACCCCTCTTGGACGTTCCAGGGAGTGTGATGGTCTGACATGTGCATACAAAGTGTGCTTATGTCTCCTATCGTGGGGAGTGTCCCCATCCCCTGGTGATTCAGTCTCATCGCCACCCATGGTCACCTAGGTGGCGATGTTACTTCAGAGTGCGCCGCCAGCCCCGGAGGAAAGCATCCTCTAGGATGCTCGATCCTCTTCCCCCGCCAGCCCCCTGTGACCCAGGCTCGCTTCAGAAGCTGGATGCCGGTGTCACGAGCAGTAGCTGTACTGCTGTGCCGACAGGCTGGCACAGCTTGAGATTCCTGCATCCTGACTCCTTGGTGAGAGAGGAGGATAAAGTTTGATTGAGCACTTCTGTTTTCCTTTTTTCCTTTTTTAAACTTGTTTCATAATGTAGACTTAAATCCAGAACAGTTAATTGTCAGTAAGGTCGGTTTTCTTTAAGGTTAAGTAACCATCTGTAGAACAAAAATAATAAATTGTTTTATGTTCACTGAGTTGATGGGGAAAATAAATCAGTGCACCAAAGGTGGACTTTTATTTTTTGTCCTTTCTGTGGGAAAGGGGGAAACTGTCATGACCCTAAGTGGCTTTGTTTTCACACCCCTGCATTAAAGGGATTGGAGGGGGGCAGGGTTATACAGCTCTAAATGTTTGACTAGTCCAACCATAATTATTGCTGGATTTAATAGAAATCTAGAAACAGAATATGCTGGCAGAAAAAAAAATCCCCTTGGCTTATCTCGTCAGCCTCTACCTACCTACCTAATGCTGAATGAGAGATACTTAGCAGCTCTTAACTCCCCCTTCCCTCCTTTCTGATATGTCTTTACCAAGACCGTGTACCTGCCCATCCCATTTGAATCCTCCCACTGGTTGTACACAGATTACCTCTGCACATCTTTTAGAAGTACTTCTGGGTGGGGAATCCCCATAAATAGGGATATGTTTGCATAACATGCTTTTTTTTTCATTCCTCCGTGTAAAACAGATGGGCGGACATGATGGACCTAGACCACCTTACGACCTTAAAGAGCAAGCACAGTACTCTTAACTTTTCACAGTACATTTTTATTTTTCAGGTTGAGTGTCACTCATGATGTTTCTGCTGGCCATAGCATGGATATTGTTATTTATTTTTGCTACTTAAAATATGACTTTTTTTTACAGCCTCCTTTCCCCCCTCTCTTTAGCTGTCTGAAAGGAAGTGATGTTAGGCAGAGAACTAATCTAGCAAAACTAACCTGCGGAAATGAACGGTTTCTCAGCTTAGTAGGCCTTCCTAGTAAAATTTTTTTTTAATAACATAAATAAAAAATAGCCTGTACTGTGGCTGGCCCGGTGACGAGGAGGGCTGAGACGCCATGCTCCTTGCGTTCTGCCATGCCAACAACCCATGTTTGGAAATGAGCATGTGTTGCCGGGGGTCAGCAGGGTGGGAGAGGATTGAGTGTCCCAGGGACTGCTCTCCTCTCCTCTCCCGGGGAGGAGTGGCCAGTCAAGTCAGCCATTGACTGCCACTGGGTAGAGGCCTTGTGGCAGTGCAGGCAGTAGGGAGGGGCTGCGGTTCCACAGGAAGTATGCACCTTCGCACACATGTCCTGACTTGCCGCCATGGCAGGAACTCAAGGGAGAAAATGGATCCGATGGTGAGCCACTGCTTTGTGCACCTCCCTGGACCTGACCCGCCACCTGGATGCCTGGAGCAACACTGGATTTGGAATCTGGGGGGAGGATGGGCCCCCCCGTCCTTCTACAGGGGGCGATCTGTGGGGGACTCACTCCAGGTAGATCCAGAAGAGGTGGGTGTCTGCCAGTGGAGGTGGGGTCAGATGCAGGGATTCACTGAAGTAGTAAAAAGCTGTATTAAGAACAAATAGCCTGTACTTCAGTAGGTAGCACACTCACCTCTGAGGCTGGAAGATCAGAAGGTCCTGGGTTCTAACCCCACACCAGGTACTTGGGGTAATACCCATAACTGAGACTGTAGTGCAGTACGAAGGGGTGCCTCACTGTTAAGGTGCAGTCCTTGTATATGATATGATTAAGCAGTGTCAGTGGCTCTACAGGCAGCATACTTGCCTTGGAGGCCAAAAGATCAGAAGGCTGTGGGTTATATCCCCACACCATGCACTGTAGTGCAGCATGGGGTGGGGTGGGGTGCTTCACTCCTGAGATACCATTTTTCGGATGAGATGTTAAGCCAAGGTCCCATCTGCCTGTTCTGGTGGTAGTTCATGTGGATATTATTCGACACCGGGATTAGGTACCTAATGTAGGAAAAGAGAAGTTGGGAGGCGGTAGTAATAGAGCTAATGATTTTCCATTTTCAGAAATGGCCAGTTCCATTTGGGAAAATTTTAAAATCTGTTTTTTTCCCCCCAAATTAAGGGCAAATCGGCATGTTTTGTATAAATAATTGCCTTAAAAAGGAATGAGTTTGCCCAAAAAGCTGGTAGAAAGTTGTTTTTCATGAAAAAACTGACTCCCAAGTGCTGATTTTAAAAATGACAAATTCTGTTTTTTACTGATGTTTTCTGTGGAAAATGGTAAATCATTGGCCCCATGGTGACGGACAAAAAACACAAGCCATTTCTCCCCCTTTGTGATTATCTTATGTCAGTCACAAATGGCTATAAGAGAAATGTTTGTGTTTTGGCTACATTTCTGGCACAGTGAGCATCCCTGTGCAGCTGCTTCGTGCAGACCACTCACAAAGCAAGTTATAGGTCTGGTGCAGTGAGCTTCACAATGCGGAGTTCATTATGGGAGTAAGAAATGTAAATACCAAAGGCGCCAGTTATATATCTTTAAAAAAAGTAAGGAAATAAAAAAAAAAAACAAAAAAAAAAACATGTTAACAGATTATTAGGGTTGAAGCATAAAGCATACAAAGTAGGGAAATGACAGATTAGTCTCTGGACCCTTGGCGAATCGGTGGTAAGGTTTTCCTTGGGATTTTAACACTCACGGCAATGCATTGTTGGCATTAACCTAATATTGTCACCCTTTCAAAGACAGGACTCAAAATGATAATGACTGAACCAGTAAAAAACAAGATGGTGTACATTACTCCATTAATTCCTTAAAATAATTGTTTACCTCTTACATTTACCTGCTCCCCTCCCCATGAGCACATTTTTCCATTTTGAGGGGTGACCTCAAACCCTCCAGTGAGCTCCTTCCACCCCAGACTCTGTCACCATTACCAGGTGCATCCCCACTTTCCATTCAACTCCCTGGACCCTCTGTAGGCAACAATTCCCTCTTCCATCATGGAATATTCTGCAAGATCTTCCTAGGCCTCGTCCACATCACGTATTATCGCCGTCTTCCCAGGTGAGAGGGATGCCAGAAGCTGCTCCCAAACCAAGAGGAACCGATCCTCTTTGTTTCTGACAATAAAAGTTAGGCGTTCCAGGGCTAATATTTCTATGGTCATGGTTCGCCATTGTTGGACTGTAGGCATGGCTGAGGAGACCCATGTATTCGGTATGTAGTGCCTAGCTAATATCAGAAGGACCCCGGTCCATCTGGGGTAGGGGGACCACTCTTCCGGATTGGCCTCGTCCACTCCGAACAATAAAGATACCGTGGTATTCACCAGCTGTCTGCCCCACATTCTCCCCACTTCATCCGCAATGCCCCCCAAAAGCTCTGCAGGACTGGGCATGCCCAGAAGTAGTGGTAGTAGGTTCCGAGTTCCCCCAAGCATCTCCCACATAATGGGGAAACCCCTGGATTAAATCTGTGCACCATGGCCGGGGGACAATACAGCCTGTGGACAAACTTATAAAATGATTCTTGGTACCTATTACATATCAGTATCCCCTTATGCAACCTCAATAAGAGTGCCTAATTCCGGTCTAGGATATCCCTTCCCAGATCTGTCTCCCAAAGTTTCTTTGTTTTTTGGGTTTGGTCTGGTGGTAGGAACCCTCTCCCCAGTTGTGCCGATCTCCCAATGAGCTCCCTTTCCTCTCTGCGGGCATTAGGGATTAAATGCTCTATGTGAGCTAGTGGAGAATCCTCCAGTCCCCCCCGTCGCAACTTCCTGGCATATGCCTTGGCATGCATACAACGGAAAAGGTGAGAGCTTGTTCAGAGAGTTGTTCTCACTTTTAGCATATTGTACTCTGAAGAAAAAAAGAAAAAAAACTACTCCAGAGCGGCAGTCACACTCACTGAAGGTCAGTTATTCCCCTTACGCCCTTCCCCAATACAAATAGCAATGGGCACCATGGCTATCATACTCTGCCTACTCATGGTTACCTTTCTTGCTCTGCCCACTTTCCATCCTGCCCCCCTACCCTCCACCCTGAGTCCCACCCCTCTGCCACCCCACAGCAGCCAACCCCCACCCCTGGACATCCCTATTTTTCCAGCACCCACCTCCAACCAGTACCCCCGGACACCCTGGGCCCACCACTTCCTGCCATACCTACCAAGTATTCCTACCCATCCCTTGTACCCCCACCAGTAGGACCTCACATCGGTACCTGGCTAAGGGTCCTGGTCACCACAGACTGCTTGTCAGATTAATTGCTCTACTCTTTCTGCTCTCCGGGAACATACACCCCAACCCTGGGCTGTTGTCAACTAGCCACCCCACGCCGCACTCTAGTACTGGCCTCAGCATTGCATCCATGAATATTTGCAGCCTCCTAAAAAAAATCTGCCGCTCTCCAGTGCTGGGCTGTGCAAGACCGTCCTGATGTTATGGATAGTGGTGAGTTCTGCAGTTTTCGAGACCTGATGTTCGAGACCTGGCTCTCGAGATAAACTCCCGATTCGGTTATCTCCCTCCCTGGCTACACTCTGTTCAGGGAAGACTGTATAGGCAAACGAGGTGGCGGGTGTGCAGTCTTTATGCATGACACACTTTTAGGCCATGCTCTTCTTGCCCCCAAGCTCAGTTTTCGTGCCCAAGCCCTCACCCTCAGGGTTACTCCTGACCCAGCCAGGGGCCCTCTTTTTCTCAGTCTCTTACATACCCCCGAGGGACCAGGAACCAGCTGTCCACTCCCTCATTGATTACCTCACCACACCACACTCCCACACAAGGCGAAGCAGCTCATCCCAGGTTACCTTAATGTCAATTGGCTGAGTACCACTGCCCCCCCCCATGTCAGGGACTTCTTCGCTGCCCTAGATATGACCCAACTAGTTACCTCACCCACTAGATTTAACTGGTCAGGTGGCTGTAGCTCCCTCCTAGATGTAATTCTGTCGAACTGCCCCCATAAAATCAGGGATATTAATGTACTACCAGACTCTCTTAGTGGCCACTCTCCTGTCCTTTGCCACTGATCACCCCCCACACCAAAACCAGTGTCCCAGGTCACCTCGTACTGGCGCTTTCACCCCGGGGTCTCAAAGCTAAAAACGCACCTATCCCAGCTTGACTGGTGCCAGTCCTACTCGCAACGGATATTGACTCTGCCCTAGCCTATTTCTCCAGTGCCTTCAGCAAGGCCTGCGACCTTTTCGCCTCCCTGACCAGAATCCGTACCAAGAAACACAACGCCCCATAGATCTCCTCATCCCTCATACAAACACCGAAACAAAGAGATAATCTCTGGCATATTGCTTTGGAGACAGGCAAACTGGCTGACAGACAAGCCTATAATGCAGCACTTAACAAGTGCACCTGGGCTATAAGGCAGGCTAAGGCCAAATATTATGAAGCCACCCTTGAATCCACTTGGGGCTCATCCCATGCCTTCTGGGACAGTATGAAAGAGCTTAGTAGAAAGACCCCCACCATCACTACTCTCCATAGACGATCCCATCACTACTGAAACATAGAATGTGACGGCAGATAAGGACTGCTTGGCCCACCTAGTCTGCCTATTTTCCTACCTAACAGATAAGCTGCAGATCCTAGTTAACCAACAGCTTACTTCCTCCTACCCCCAGTAGGACTGCCTTATGTCTGTCCCATGCATTCTTGAATTCCCCCACTGTTCTTGATTCCACGACCTCCTCAGGGAGACTGTTCCATGCATCCACAACCCTCTCTGTGAAAAAATACTTCCTCACATTACCTCTGAGCCATCTCCCCTCTATCTTCAAATTGTGCCCCCTTGTTCTTGCACATCTCTTTTTCTGAAAGATGCTACCCTCTTGGTCTTTGTTGATTCCCTTGAGGTACTTGAAGGTTTCTATCATGTCCTCTCTCTCTCTTCTTTCCTCAAGGGTATACATATTAAGCTCCTTTAGTCTTTCTTGGTATGTCTTCTGGTGCAGACCCTGCACCATTTTGATTGCCCTCCTCTGGACAGCCTCCACTCTGTCTATGTCTTTGCGGAGATGGGGTCTCCAGATGGGGTCTTACCAACTGTCTGTACAAACGGATAACAACTTCCTGTTTTCTACTATTGATGCCTCTCCCTGTGCATCCCAGTATCCCCCCAGCCTTCCTTACTGCCTTCTCACATTGCATGCCCACCTTTAGGTCATCTGATATGATTACCCCCAGGTCCCTTTCCATTTTTACTGTTGTCAGTATCTCACCCCCCATTGTGTTATCTTCCCCTTGATTTCTGTTTCCCAGGTGCATTACCTTGCACTTCAGATCACTACTGATCCTCCCCGCATAGCTGAGTGCTCCAGTATGGCTTTCCCAGATCTAAACTCTGTCCTCCCCAACTACTTTTTCGACCCTATCCCTGCCTCCACCCCTCTCACCTCAGATCGCCCCCCTTTCTACCTGCGTGCCATATCACCCCTTGAAGCCAGGCCTCATCTGCAAAAGCCTTAGCTAGCAACAACCCCAGCTGTGATCCCCTGGACTCCAAGGTTCTCCGATTAGTCCTAGAAACTGTACTAGCCCCTCTCACCAACCTTTTAAACTGGTCACTATGTCTTCGTCAATTTCCCAGTGCCTGAAAAATTGTAGAAATCACCACTATCCATAAGAGTGGAGATAGAACCTCCCCTAACAATTTCAGGCTCATCTCCATTCTGCCCCCCTCTCTCCAAAGCACTAGAAAAAATAGTGGCCATTCAACTCTCCAAGTATCTGGCCAAATACGACCTGCTGTGTCCAGAACAACATGGATTCCGCCATGGGCACAGCAACACTACAGCCCTCCTGGAGTTCTCCCAGCACCTCCACTCTGCTCTCGACTCTGGTCATGTTGCGGGTGCAGTGTTCATTGACCCCTCCAAGGCCTTTGACACTATCTGTCACCCCCTCATACTTGACTCCCTCCACCAACTTGGCTTCTCCCCTGGCCCATTGGCTTGGTTCACTAGTTACCTCTCTGCCAGATCACAGCGCGTCAAGATAAACGGCACCCTGTCCAATACCCTGCCTGTTCGCTCGGGGGTCCCCCAGGGTTCCATCCTGGGCCCCGTTCTGTTCAGCCTATTTCTCAGTACCCTCCCTAGCTTCTGCTCGGGCAATATGGTACTCTATGCCGATGATGCGGTTCTCCTTGCCTCCCACCCTGACCCCGCATCTCTACAGGAATCCATGCAGCACACATTCAACCAAGTCAAAAAGTGGTTCCTTGACCACTGGCTGGTCATTAACCTCAAAAAAACCAAATCTGTGCTTTTTTTCGCATCACCAGAATAAGGCCAAAAATGCCCCCCTCTGCATTCTCCCCAGCAATGCTCACCCTCTTGAGCAGGTGTCATCCTACAAGTACCTGAGCATCACCTGCGACTCGGCTCTTACATTCCACACCAAAATCAATACCCTGTCCTCAGCCATAAACTCTTGGATTGGCCTTCACTATCGCCACAGAGATTGCCTCCCCAAACCGTTCTCCGACTGGCCATCAACTCCTTCGTCCTGTCCCTAGTGGACTATGGCCTACCTATCTACGCTGCGGCCGACAATACCGCCCTCACCAGAATCCAGACCTCGATCAACAAGGCCTGCAGGCTCCTGACTGGTGCATCCCTCCGCACCCATGCTTGCCTGCTCTGTTCCACTGCCAACCTGCTCACCTTGGAGGAGCGCTTGCGCTACCAGACCTGCTTACTTGCCAAAAAATCCCTGTTAGGACTCTTCCCCCCAACCCCAGGGGTCACCACGTCCCTGCGGCTTGCATCCCCATCCGTTGCCACCCGTAGCTCAGTTAAGGCAACCTTTCTGGTGCCCCGTACCAAGACCTCCCTAGTCCAAAGGTCCTTCCACTACTACACCCTCACATGGTTCAGCTCCCACCCGATCTCTGTCGCTAAGTCTACCAAAATTGGTCCCTTTAAAGTTGCTCTCTGTAACTACCTCTTTGGCGCCCAAAGCTGTAGTTGCCCTTAATCAACCTAATGTTGGGGTCCCTCCCCGTTTCTTGCCCATAGCCTTGACAATGTCCGCTGGACTGCTCCCCCTTTTTTTTCTCTTCCTCACCCTGTCCCCCCACCCTTCCACTTAGGTATTTCCCCAATGCGACCAGGGTTGTGACTTCTGCTGCTGTTATACTTTATCGATTGCTATTTACTGCATACAACTTTATCCGTAAACCACTGTTATATTGTGTTCTTTTTGTTATCTGTAGTGCACCTTTATGTTACCACTGTTGTATCTCGTACTGTAACCATGTCTACCCTCCCTGCGATGAGGTGCCTTTGTAAATAAGTCCCTGACTCAAAGGTTATAAATCTGACTTTCAAATAAATAAATAGGGATTCCCCCTATTTCTGCATAAATCCTCAAAGGGGACCCCCCCAACCATATATCCCTTATACAGTTAATACCCTTGGTCTCCCAGACCCTAAATCCCCATCCTCTAGGCCTGCAAAAACTCTGGATGCCCTACAAGGGGTAACAGGGTCTCCTCCAGTCCCACTCCCACCATCTTTAGAATCTGTTCCCAGCTCATCAAAACTGACAGCACTAATGGGCTCCCCCCCACCCTATTGAATGCCTTCCGCCCCCTTTCCCCAGGTCGGCTGAAAGCCTTACCAGGTCCTTACCCTGCTCTATGTCTGCCTACCCCGAGGCTCTCGGTCTGTATACCCAGTCGCTAATAAATCTGTATTGCATGGCAAGAAAATAATTATGCAGATGTGGAAGATTTAACCCCCCCCCCTTTAGAGCTATCCGCTTGAAGTCGGCGGAGACTAGGCCTGGGTCTTCCTTCTCTCCACAGGAACCCGGTAAAGGCTCTCTCCATGCATTTAATATCCTTTTTAACCAGCCCCACATGCAACATTTGCATGACATATAGCAACTTTGGCAAGATGTTCATCTTCAACACGTTGATGCGTCCCATCCAGGACACCGGGAGTTCTCTCCACTTCCTTAACTTGTCCCCAATAAGGGTGTATAATTGAGCTGGTACAGAAAGTCCAAATCTCTCCCCACCTGCACTCCAAGGTACTTAAAAGAGGTTGTGACCATCTTTAGCCCCCATGTACTGTATCCCCACCCTCCCCTTCCTCCTCCCTCCCCCATAATATAATTTCGGACTTGACTATATTGATTTTATATCCTGAAAAGGCAGAGAAAGGCCCCTATTGTCTGTCATTTAGTTTTATGTGACATGATAGTGCGGATCCTTTGGTAACACGAGCACTGTATCACATGATTGTTCAAATCTTGAGGAACACCACACCACAGATTTGCCACGGCTCATGAGACATTGAATCCTAATTTTACATTTCCTTACTGTGTCCACTTTGTGTTTTAGTCCTTATACTGTATATCCATTAACATAATTTTTTTCCAATGTGTATAAAGACAGGTAGGCTGAGATATCGAGAACAAGATCGGTACTGTATTAATATAGATAGAATGATTAATCTGTCAGCCTAATTTTAATGAAAATAACTCCGCTCAGTATACATTTTTAAGTTTGTACCAAAAGTGACAACCCCTGGAGAAATCAGTATTGGTTAGTTAATCAGAGTGACAACAGTACCCCAGATTCAAAGGCAAGATCTTTGATAGCAAAAATGAGTATTTTAGAAGTGGTTGTATACTTCAGTAAAATAACATGCAATCCAGTCTACGTTCTTTGCAAATGTTCTACACAAATTTTTAAATGTTCCACAAACTGCCTGCAGGGTGCTTTCACTCTATTTTAAATTGGCAAGGACTTGATTTATCTTTTATAAAAGAAGGGTTATTGTCACATGTGGAGGAAACCTATGTATAGCATTTAAATGTTTAGTTGGAAAAAAACGGCATCACTCTGCTACGCTTGAATGCTCCCTGTCAGTTGAAACAAAGCGCATTTTCCAATGTTAGATACAGGGAACTGTTGAAATGAGAGAGCTGATTGCCCTGTCTTTTTGTAGTTGAATATAAAGTGTCCCTTTCATTGAAAAACTTTTCCAAAATGGTCTGATCTTTGAAGGTCTAATATACTGTCTGCACCGTCAAAAACCTTTGTTGCTATTGCCTTCCTCTGTGTTCTTAAATACTGTAATTTACTTTTTTCTGAGAGGGCAGGGTTCTGCTTGAGCTTATATCTTCCTTTCGGGGGAGTTTTTTATAACCCATTAAGCCTGACTGACACAGTCTTATTGAAACAGCAAATTTGGGGCATATATTTTACAACTGTTTAGTGTGATTGCCTAGCTTTTCCCTCCCCTTCCCTCCAGCTCCATTTCTGGAGTACTTAACACTTTGTAACTCATACACTCACACTGCCTACAAGCTGTCCTCCTGGATTCCCCACAGCTCCAGTACTGTAGCTAAATGCAGCCAGTGGAATGTTGTATTTTTTTTCCCTCTGAGGGTCGTAAAGCATGTGTTTACAACCAGTATCGAAAAATAGTAAAGAAGGCATACATTATTAAAAGTGCAAATACTGTAGGTCAACAGATTTCTTAAGAACATTTCTGTCCTTTGTGGAAAAATGACATCATAAGAGTGGAGCAATTCTTGGCGTCTCTTCCTGAAAGAAAGTATAGTTAATCGAATTTCATACATGTATATATTCCCATTTTTTTTTATACATATTCTCCCTCCTGACATCTCCATTCTCGGTTGCATCCCCCTAGTCCTGGCAGCATCCTCCCAGTCCCATCACCAACCCATCTTGAGGACTTACAAGTGAACCACAACATGAGCCTGATAGGCAGTTGGCCTGCCCCGTAGGGTTGTGCAGTGTCCTAGGGGAGGATGCTGATTGAGCTGGGGCAGTTTTCTCCAGTAGTTTTCTTCGCAGTTTCTCTCATAGCGTAGTGCGTGTAATGATGTGAGCAAACGTGTCCCCCTTTGCTGAATCCCTGCCTCATCCTACTGTTCCCACCATCTCTGCCATTTGGCCACCACCAGGTGGCAGTCAAGTGGGGGATACAGGAACTTCCCACCCTAAGGGAGGAGAACTGTCGTGGGATACTCAATCCTCTCTCTTCCAGCTGGCCCCTAAGTGATGTGATCTGTTCCCAAATCTGGGTCGCCAGTGTGGTAGATTGTGGCACTCAGCACCTCAATCTGCTGTGCCACTGGGTGTTCCCATTTTTTTATTTCTACTGTATAACAAGCAGCACACACAACCGACATGAATAATTGCTATAAAGGGGAAGACCTTTTCCAATGGAGACAAAACACTAGAATAAGAAATATGACATTGGAGGGGGGTAGATTAAGGGGTAATGTGAAAAAGTTTTTCTACACAGAGTGGGTAGTCAACGCTTGGAATAGCCTGTCACAAGGAGTAGTGGGGGCAAGCACACTGGAGGGGTTTAAGCATGCCTGGGGACAGACACACGGGAACCCTGAGAGGGGAGGGAGTAATGAAAAGCCATTGCTCACAAAGCGTCAGTGGTCACATACACTGTGTAGGGCCTACGGGGCAGTCTGAATGGGCCTAGCGGTCCTTATTGGCCAGCAGTTTCTGTTTATATGTTCTATATTTCTGTTTGTATTGGTCAGTTAATGATATTGTTTATGCTTGTAATTAGTGAACATGGCGACTGCATGGTGATACCATGATGTCCTATTGTAAGAAATGATTTAAATCAGTCTGTGAGATGTCCCTCTGACAGGGTTCTGCTGTATGTCCATTTTGTAAACAAAATTGTTACAACACAGTATCATAGAAGCATAGATCAGAAAGCATAGACAAACCAGGGGAAGTTATAAAATTCGCAAGTAGTGTTTTATTATCAGTAACAATAAAATAAAAAATTTAAATTGTACAGGATAGTTCTTCGTATAAGCAATACAAAGAAAGTCCTGTAACTGAAAGTCTCTGTTAGTATTAATCTTAGTTTCTAGGTATGTGGATATGATGTTCTATCCACACTTTCTGGCAGTTGCCTTTCCCTTCAAGACTGACGGGGAACGTCTTCAAGCTGGCTCCTCCTACCCACCCTGGTGGTAACTCCCTCGGCTCTGCCCCATGACACCAGATCTTTTCCGCTGGAAGAAGCAGGTTCCCCCCTTACTGCTCTCGTGCTGAGTAGGCCCTTGCATTTTAAATCTTCGGATTTACTTCTTAAAACATTTAAATTTGATTGTCTTCAGCTCAATCAACGATCACGACCACCATGGACAACAAGTCTGCTTCCGGATTCCGGCGGTGCCTTTGTGGGCAGAAAATGTCCTGAACGGATCTGCACTTCATGTGCGTCTACTGCTGGAAGCATGAGCACGATCCCCAGGCCTGTGATTTTTGTTGCTCCTTTCATCCTAATGTTCTCGAGGTCTGTCTAGTCTGGCTCAAGTTAGGCCAGCCGAATGAACGGAACCCGCCGGTCAGATTTAAGGATGCCCGTTGGGTGGTCTCTGTGGCTGTGGGGTCTGCTGAACAGCTTGCAGCATTTGAGGAAGCGGCAGCCCAGGCCACTTTCCACTCCTCTTCAGCTTCTGCCTGTGTGCCGCTCCAGTTGGGATCGACTTTTACGGGGTCCTTCAAAGAACTGTGCCAGTCCCTGCTGACCCTTGGTCAGGGACCCTCAGGACACAAATTTAAGTTGGAAAAAAAAGAGTAAAAAAAAATGGTTTTGTCGATGTTTGTTGGATCGGGAGCACTCTCAGTGGAGAGCTTCAGATTCCTGCACTTCTCCAGATCCAACTTTGGTCAATCCTTGTCCCTGGCCGCTGACTTCACGGTATCCCTGTCGGGCCAGTTGGCCCGAGATGCTGGTTGATCTTCTGGCTGAGATTTTTCTCGAGTCGGTTGACCAGTTGTCGGCTGAAGAAGCCAACACTTCCCTACCCAAGACTCTGGTCCTGACTCAAGACTGTGGGAGGGACGGATCAGTCCACTGACCCACCACCTCTGGTCTCCAACCAAGACCCAGAGGAGCCTCAGCACTCACCGACTCCCTCCGAGCCCCGCTGCCAGTTCCCCTGGCAGTCGAAGTCTTGGTATTCTTCCCTTTGGTCAAGCGGTTCCCACCAGCATTGGAACTCTTGCTCTCGGCACCACGGGAAGCGGTGCCGCTGCTACTCTTCATCCTCATCGGGTGAGGAGAGGCTTCGGCGCAAACTGCATTGACACTACGAGGATCTCATGTGGCAACAGCTGGTGCTCACTGGCATTAGGCCAACTCTGGCTCCTATGACGGTCATCACCTGGCTTTTGCTTCACCGGCCGGCACCTTCTCAGCCTTAGGAGCTTCCTAATGCAGTCCTGGCTTGGCTAACCCCGGCATCTCCACCGATTCTCGTGGAGCTGCCACCCATCCAGTCGAAGGCCCGGTGCTCTGACCAAGGAGTCTCGAATGGCCAGTGGGCTTCCTCATCAGCTGTCAGTCACCATCACCCCTGACCATCTGCAGAGGGTCAGTGGGGACTCAGGCGGTCAACCCCTCTTTGATGACTCCTTGGGATTCGGAGGGTTCTTCCCTGAAATTCCGTCCAGTCGATGTAGAGTCTGTGGGGATCTCATGATGGATGAAGGTCTTACCTCTTTTTTGGGCCTTCTCTGCCTGATCTCTGATTCCACGGGTATGAAAATGGAGCCCGTCCAGAAACGGGCTTGTTACCAGTTGACCGAGATCCTTAACCAGGGAAATGCTCTAGAGGCTTTACTGGTGGTAGAGGCCATTCTTGGCCCTACCCTGGAGCTTTTTCTGGTGGCAGAGGCCATTCTTGGCCCTGCCCTGAAGCTCTGGCAGTGCCCCACTTCTTGCCCTGTGCCCTCTGCCCGGATGGCCCGCAAATATGCGGTACCTACCAGTTCCCTCTCGAGATTTACAGAACACCTCTCGGTCGAGGGGGTGGTGGCCGATTCTGTGTTTAGGCACTCCGACAACACTGGGGATGGTGACAAGCTGCCTGAGAAAGGGTCCAAAAAGTTGGACCTTGCCGCGAAAAAGGTCTTTGCTGCCTCCTCGCTTGGTCTTCGCCAAGCAAGCTCAGCCCTCCTTATGGCCCACTTGTCCCATGCATTGCTGGGCACCTTGGATGAGGTGCTTCCTCATCTACTGGTGGACCTCCAGACCATGGTCAGGCAGATCTGGGAGCAGGGCGGGGCCATAGCAAAACCACTCCAAACAGCCATGGACATTGGGGACTAGTGTGCCCGCTCTGTGGTGGCTGCAGTGGCCATGTGCTGCAGGGCTTGGCTGAGGATCTCTACCTTCATGGCAGACACTCAGCACAAGCTGGCAGATGTTCCTTTCCTGGGCACAGACTTGTTCGGGTCCCGGGGTCGAGGGCCACCTCATCCGCATCGAGAAGTCCGTTGCCACTTTGAACTCTGTGACATCTGCCCAAAGGACCCCAAGGGCTCCAAGCAGCAGCAGAGAAGGAAGCCCTTTCGGTCAACCTCTACTCCTGCGGCCAAACCAGCCCAACCCCAGACTGGTCAGCAGGCCCAGGCTTGGTGACCTTGGCCAAAATCTGTGGCCACTGTCATCTGTAAGCCTGGGGGGAGAGGTTCTGGTGACCCTTCAGCCGGGCCCTCCTTCTCCTCAAAGCCTGCACAGTGATGGGATGAAGGGTGCCTCACTCATGCCCATTGCACCTCTCCGTGTCCTCCTGTGGGGGGCAGGCTCTGCCACTTCCTTTCTGCCTGGTCCACTGTCACCATGGACAGGTGGGTTCTTTTTTTTTTTTTTACTCTATTTATTCACCCCGGAGGACAGGGCTTCCTTCTGGGGTACATACTGGGCGAGGGCCTCTGACTCCCTGCCTGAACCCCCATGTCTCGGTCTCCCCACCCGCACTGCCCAGACCAGACCCCAGCCTACCGGCATGGCGGGTATCCACGCAGCCTTCAGGTTGGCACCAGGAGATCTTGGTGAGCTGGGCCGGGGTGGGTGGGATGGGCTGTGCAAGCCCCATCATCTCTGCTGTCCGGAGGGGAATTTTTTTTTCCTTTTCCCTGTCTTGTCCCTCCCCTGAGCACGACGAGCAGTGATGTCATGGTGCATGGCAACTCTGCCAAAGTTGTCACACTCTCCCCTTGTTATGAGCCGGTCATCCTGCAGTACCCTCGATCTCCGTCGGGGCCACTGGGACACTGGACAGCCCTATACCCTCCTCCTGGGAGAGGAGAGCTGCCCGTCAGATGATCCATCCTCTCCATCCCCTGCCAACCCCCGGCAACCTGAGTCCGCTATCAAACCCAGGTCGTCGGCGTGGTGCCAGGTGTGGCGTCCAGCACCTCAACCCTCAGTGCCACTGGGCTGGCTTGACAGGTGGGTTCTTGAGGTGGTGGTTCAGGGTCTTCCTCTGGAATTCGAGCAGTACCCTCCTTGCCGAGCCCGGGCCCATGGGAGGACTTTGTATCCACAGACACTCTGTCAGCTGTCAGAGATGACATAGCCCAGCCCCTCCACATGGAGGTTGTGGTTACTGTCGCAGATCCTCCGGAACACCCAGAGTTTGTCTCCAGGCACTTCCTGGTGCCAAAACGGACGCGGGGGGGGGGCTGGCGCCCCATTCCAGAACTATACGACCTGAACAAGTTTCTGAAGTCGCGCACCTTCAGGATGGTACCTCTGTCTCAGATCATACCATCTCTAGAGCAAGACATGTGCTTTTGCTCCCTGGATCTTCAGGATGCATTTTTTACATCCTGATCCATCCATCACACTGAAGGTTCCTCTGCTTGCGAGCCGAGGAAACCCTCTGAGTTTCAAGCCATGCCATTTGTCCTGTCCTCAGTCTCCAGGGTCTTCACCAAGTGCATTGCAGTGATGGCAGCTTACCTGAGGCACCAAGGGGTCCGGGTTTACCCCTGCCTGGATGACTGGCTGATAGCAAGTCCCTCCAGGCAGTAGGTGGAGTGGTCCAGGGACCTGGCCCTCCAGACCTGTGTCAGACTTGGCCTCCTGGTGAACGAGGCCAAGTCAGAACTTGTACCTTCGCAGGTGATCCACTTCATCGGGGTGGAGCTCAACTCTTGCAGAGACAAAGCCCGGCTGACAGGGCGGAGGCTCTCTCCTCCTTTACCCGATCATTTTGGGTTGGACAATTGTGCCCTGCCCAGGACTTTCTGTGGCTGCTGGGTCATGTGGCAGCCTGCACCAGCATGGTCCGGTGGGCCAGCTGGAGAATGCGCCTCCTGCACTGGCAGGAGGCCATCCAGTGGTCTCAGCGCAGAAGTCTCTTCAGCCAGCTGGTCACTGTGACCCAGTGGATGTGGGATGCCCTCCAGTGGTGGTTAGTCCCAGAGCATCTGCAGAAAGGGATTCCGTTTGTCTGCCCAGAGTCGATGACCATCCTGACGACCAATGCCTCTCTCATGGGCTGGGGTGCCCACCTGGGGGAACACAGAGTTCATGGGTTCTGGACCTCTGAGGAGTCCCGATGTCATATCAGCTTACTGGAGCTCTGAGCAGTCCAGCTGGTGCTGAGTGTAGTCTCTCCGCACATCCGGGTAGAGGGGGGTCCAGGTCCAGAAGGACAATACCACGACCATGTACTACCTCAACAAACAGGGCAGGATGCACTTCCTGCCACTGTACAGAGATGCTATCTAGGTGTGGACCCTCATGTGCAGCTTGTAGGCTGATCACTTACCCATCCATGTGGCAGGGACCTCCAGCCAGCAGGCAGATACCCTCAGCTGTGTGTGCGAGGCATCTCATGAGTGGTCTTTCCACCCAGAGGTAGTACACAGTCTGTTCTCCCAGTTGGGCACCCCTCAGGTGGACCAGTTCATCTCCAGGGAGAACACAAAGCTGAGGCTGTTTTGTGCCCACCCCCCTCAACAGGAAATGCTGTAGGGTGATGCCTTGTCAAGCCTCTGGACCCCAGGCCTCTTTTATGCCTTCCCTCGATCCACAAGGTGCTTCTCAGGGCCAGGAAGGACAAGGCGCAGGTGATTCTGGTGGCTCCAGATTGGCCACGCCAGTTCTGGTACCCTGATTTTCTCAGCCTCAGCAGCAGGCTCCCGAGGCATCTTCCTCTCTGTCCAGACCTGCTGTCCATCAGTCAGGGGGAAGGTACTCCACCTGGACCTAAAATCACTGAACCTGACGGCCTTGTGCCTGAGCAGCTAGAGTTCCAGGCTTTGGGTCTCTCCGATGTCCTCACTGTTGTGGAGGCATCTCGGAAGAAGTCGACCAGGAAATGCTATGCCTTCAAGTGGAAGAGGTTCTCCATTTGGTGCTAGTGCAAGGGGCTGGACCCCTTGTTTTGTCCAGTGGCTAGCATCCTTGTCTACCTGTGGTCCTCTCTAAGTTGGGCCTTTAGTCGACACCCTTAAGATGCACCTGGCGGTCATCTCTGCTTACCAGGCAAAGGTCAGTCAGCAGTCTGTGCAGGAGAAGGTGGACTGGTGCTTTGTCAAAGGTCTTGAACACATTTCCTTTTCCGGTGCATGAGCCACCACCACCTTGGGATCTGTTGCTAGTTTGGGCAAAGCTCATGGACAAGCCATTCGAACTGACGCACAGGTGTGACATGTCTCACCAGTCATGTAAGACCGACTTCCTGGATCAGTCAGCTCCAGGCACTTTTGGTGGAGTCTCCTTATCTGGTCTTCCACAGGGACAAGGTTGTCCTGCTCCCCTACCCGAAGTTCCTCCCGAAGGTTGTGTCAGAGTTTCACCTTAACCAGGTGATTAATCTTCTGGTGTACTTCACCAGTCACACCTCGAAGGCTGAGCACCGGCCCCATACTTTGAACCTGTGTCGAGAGCTTGCCTTCTATAAGGCGTGCATGGCTGGAGTTCGGAGAGAGGTTCCCCAACTATTTATTCCCTACGCTGAAGCCATACGTGGCAGTCCAGCAGCTAAGCAGATGATTGCCAGATGGATTGTATCCTGCATCGACCTCTGCTGTAGGTTGGAGCGTAGGGAGCCTCCCGTAGGGCTAAGGGCTCATCCCACCCGCCATACTGCTGCCTCTGTGGCTGCTTCCAGGGATGTCCCCATCCAGGAAATTTGCAGGGCTGCTACCTGGAGGTCAACATACACCTTCAGTTCCCAGTACCACATTGACCTTGAGTCACGCTGTAGCTAGAATACTGGTTTTGGGGCCTCAGTTCTCCAATCTCTTTTCCGTAAGTAGGGGGTGTGCGCCTTGCTTCCCTCCTCTGGGAGAACTGCTCGGAGTCTGCCAGAAAGTGTGGATAGAACATCATATCCATATCCCTAGAAAAACAGGTTACCCACCTGACCTCCCCTGGCTTTGTCGCACAACACTACTTCCAGCGGGCAAGATGTGGCATCATGGGGTGGCGCTAAGGGAGTTACCACTCAGGTGGGTGGGAGGAGCCAGCTTGAAGACATTTCTGGCATGTCTTAAAGGGAAAGGCAAGTGCCAGAAAGTGTGGATGAATATCATATACCACTCCTAGAACTACTGTTACAGGTGAGTTACCTGCTTTTCTCTATCTCCCTCTAAACAAAACATTGCTGGTTTTTTATAAGATGTCTTTTCCTGGCAGTTTAAACTCTGCATCCTGATTGTTGTAAAATGCATCTCCTGTTTCTCACAAAACATACCAGAACTTTGCCAATTTATTTCCCGAGGCCACCCTGGAGAGTACATCTAGTCTTTAGCAAGTGCAGCAAAATAGAACATTCTGTTCCAGAGCTGGTCTCCTGTTGACAGTTCTTGAAACACGCTTGTGGAGGTCAAAATACATTTCAGGGTCAACCCCCTGTATTAAAAATTATTGTTTAAGAAATCCAAATATCTTTCTACAGTCATTTCAACAATATAGGTATGTGCAAACCAGGGGATCCCAGTTGCACATAAAGATTAATGTATAATTTTAAACCTCGTGGAAGGAAGAGGAGAAAGAAAGAAGAGAAACAGGAAGTAAAGGAAGGGCGATTTTGTGGGATCATCAGAGTGGCCAGTTCCTAGGTGCCACAAAAAATAAGATTGTGCAGTCAGACAGGCAAAAGGCAGACAAATGACAAAATGGGAGAGGACAAAGTAGATCCTTGCTTTTAACTCTCTGCATAACAAATAGGACAGGGTCTTACTCTGTCACACACATCCCTTTAAGACAGAACCAATTTTTTTTAAAAAAAAAACTTTTTTAGCAGGCCCGATGGCACCGAGGGTTGAGGTGCTGGGCAGCCAGACCTGCGCCACACCAGCAACCCAGGTTTGGGAACAGCCAGGGCGTTGAGGGTCGGTCAGGGCAAGAGAGGATGGAGATCCGGCGACCGCCTCCTCTCAGGGAGGGAGGCACGCCACTGCTTGTCATTCGCCTCTAGTGGAAGCTGGGGAGCAGTGCAAGCTAGGGAGGCAAAACCCGACTGGTTGGGGCATGCGCGTGCCCCCACATGCATGCATGATACCCTGCGAGCTGGAAGGGGCAAAGAAAAAGTGGAAAATGGTGGATGGGGGATCTATGAGATCCCTGATTCCTCTCTGCCGATGCATTGCCATCGGCCTCCTCAGATTTGGATTGTGCTCCGGGGAAGGGGTTTCCTCTTTCCTGGCCCTGCCACAGAGAGTAATCCATGGGGGGGGGTCTCTGGGATGGCTGGGGCAGTCAGGCGGGCAGAGGCAGTGTTGAGCAGGGACGAAGATCCTCCTCCCATTGTGCCTGAGGCGGAAAAACTACTGGGGGAGGGACAGGTTTTTAAAACCTTCTTTTAATTCTCTTACCTTATTGCAATTATAGTTCTTTGCATATCCCTTTTTCATAGCACCTTTTACAGCACACATTTCAGTTAAGCTCATATTTTTTTTTCAGCCTTCTTGAATTCTCAATTCCTGAACCATATCTTTTGACAGAATATTGGCATTGGCATTCTTTTCCAGATTTGTGCATCACTTTGAATTTAACTCATTCTATCTGATGCCACCATTTTAGGTCAAGTTAAGCAATGGATGGTCCTGATGCCATATGGCGCTAATGGGTATAATGGGTTAAAAGATTGTAGTGCCCAGTATTACCTTGTGATACTGGGATTTTATCCTTCATTTGATTTAGCCAGCAGAGAGGATTGTGATCTAAGTAGAAAGTCAGCTGCTAACAGATAAAATGTAAGGGACTCCATTGCCCATTTTGCAGCAAGGCATTCTTTTTTAGTAGTGGAGTACTTTTTCCTCTCTGTTCTGCAGTTTCCTACTGATCTAGAGAATGGGATGGTCACCACAACATCATCTAGGTAAGCAGCACAATAACCATTGTAAGTGGCTGGAATTTCATCCATGTACTGCTGGAATATAGCAGGTGTGCCATGTAAACCAGATGACAAGATTGTGAAGTGATAGAATCCAGTTGGAGTGGAAAATGCAGTTTTGTATCTGGATTCTTTACTTAGGGGAATTTGCTAGTAACCCCTGGTAAAATCAATGGTACTAATGTACTTGACACTTTCAAATCTATCCACCAAATCATCTGTCCTGGGCATAGGATAGCTGTCACATACGGGCACTTGATTAGGTTTCTTAAAATCAAGGCAAATTCTTACACCCCCATCTTTTTTTATTTACAGTCACCACTGGTGATGACCAAGCCCTTCTCAGTTCTTCTATGCTACCCAGCTCCTTTCATTTTTTTGTATTTCCTTAACATCTGCTCTTAAGTACTCTGGCAGTCTGTATGTATTATATCTGATATGACAAGCATTCCCTGCTACTTTTATGTGATCGACACCTTTTGCTAAGCCTGGAACTGTGATCAGAGTACTTTTAAATGTCTTTACCAAGTTATGAATTTCTGCAGTTTGTTCTGTGGGTAAGGAAACATTCACCTTTAGAGTATCAGAACTTATAGTTTGTTCCAGTCTGCCAAAGTTGTATTAATATCTTCATCAGCAGATCTTACTTCGAGTGGGAGCTCTTGCCGCAGGCTATAACCATTAGGACCAATGCTGCAGGCCTTTGGACCCACTGGAAAAATTCTCAGCTAGCAGTACCCAGCAGAGACTGCCCCCTGACATTGGCTCCACCCCAGCGTCGGTCACTGTACATAAGGGGGCGGACCCCAGCTTCACCCCAGTTCTTTTCCAGCTGTGACCTGCTCACAATGGGGAAGTTCTTCTCTATTATAGCAGTTTCCAGTAAACTTTGGAGTTTTTTCCTTCAGAATTGATCCATTCTTCTTTTTCGACTTCAGTACGGTGTATGTCGTCTCCATCCATCCTCCTCCAGACTGATGAGGAACAAGTGCAGTTGTGGCTGCCAGATACCATCTAAAGATGGCCACTCCAAGTGCATCTTCTGCCTGGGTCCAGACCATGACAGCGTGGCCTGCAGCACTTGTAGAAGCTTCACCAGCAGGACGAGGATTCGATGCCTGAAGGCCCTAAAAGCCTACCTCTTAGAAAAATAGATGTATGTCCTGCACACCTCGGAGGACAAGGGGAAACACCAGGACAAGCCCCGTAAGTGTTCCTGGGACAAGGACCGTAGCCAGTCCGATTCCCGCTTCCCCTCCAAGAAAACCTGTTCCTCCTCAGGCTCAGTAGAACACTGTAAGGACAAGAAACGGAGCCCTTCCACCAAAAAACAGATGCCGGTCAAGGCGGGACCATCTGGAGAAAGGCAGGTAAAGCCCAAGGTGGCGCCGCTCCGCGTGACTAAGGCCTCTTTGGCCCAAGCCTTGGCCCTGCCCAAGAAGGCCTTGGCTTCTCCAGCTTCATACAAGCCACCGGGTGATAAGAACACCCAGAAACCGCCTCCAGTAAAACCGATGCCGGTCCTGGCACCAACGCCATTGGAGGTCCCTCTGGTGGAAGACATTTTGGTGGAGGGGGCACACGCTGATGTTACGGCGACCCCCAGCTCTTCCACTTCACAGGCTCTTTGGGGGATTCCCCAACTTGTGCCCTCTTGGATCCTCCGGCTTCTCTGGGCCCCTTCCTGGGAACAGCAGCTGCTGTTTTTAACAAAGAAGAGCTCTTCTCCTTTTGGTGGAGTCAGGTGAAGAGAGAAGAGACTCTACCGAAGCCGGACCTGACACCGGTTCCTGACTGGCCGGACAACCTTGAGCCCGAGGGCCCTCCTCTCCTTCTCCGAAGAAGACCCCCGAATGGCCACTACCTTGCCTGCCCTGGAAGGCCCATTCCTGGTCCAGGTCTGACGATCGTCATCGGCGCCCTTCTTGGTCAGGCAGCCGTCATCAATCCCAGTCTCTGCTCAGGAGCCGATGCTGCTCTCCTTGGCGGGCTCACTTCCACTCCTGATGTCGGTCCCCAGGCCGACGTCAGTCGTTGCTCCATCGTTGGTCCCGCAGCTGTCGCCGGTCCTCGGACCGACGTTGGTCCAGTAGCTACCAGCACTTAAGCGAGGGGAGTCCTAGGCACAGCTCGTGCTATTCTAGGCCCAGTAGCAGGTTTTCTTCTCCTGCCTCCTCATCCCTCTCGGGGGTTGGGGTTCCCCGGGGAGAAGGAGCAACCCTGCTTGCCTCCTGATGACCCGAGCTTTATGGATGTCATGAGGTACATCCAGGCCTCCACTGAATGGGAGACGGAGGACCTGGATCTGGAACGCCGTTGACTGGCCCATTACCTGAGGCAAAAGGAGCCCAAGCCTCTAGTGGTGCCTCCTTTAGTGGACACCTTCCAAGATCTTACCAGGATAGCTTGGAAGCATTCAGCCTCAGTCCCGGCTGTTCCGAAAAAGTCAGGCTGTATTGAGCCCCGAGGGATGAGCCTTTCCTGGCAGAATCCCCTCTGGCAGACCCATCGGTCATTACGGCTGCTCACAACAAGTCTAAGCAGCCTAAGCACGTAAGCTCCCAGCCTTCTGACCCATAATCCCGCTACTTGGACCAGCTGGGCAAGAAGGTCTACTCTGCCTCCACCTGCTCCATTAGATCCCTCAACTTCCTCACACATATGGTCTAGTACCAGAATGCTTTGTGGGAGAGAGGCAGGAGTTAGCCAATGCCTTTCCAGACTCCACACAAAAGACTGAGCTTCTGGACATATTAAAATTGGGCTCAGACGTGGGCACACATGTTCTCCGTGCCTTGTACGACACTGCAGATACGGCAGCCAGAGCGGCAGCTTCAGGTGTCTGCATCCGGCGCCATGCCTGGTTGAGAGTCTCAGGTTTTCACCAGGATTTGCAGTCCGGAATTCAGGACCTCCTATTCCAAGGTTCCGTCATTTTTGGACAGGAGACTGAGTCTCTTATCTCTCGTCTCCAGGAGTCTGGCAAATCTATCTGGTCCGTCAGGCAAATGTACAGAGGGGACCAGAAACGAGTGAGATGACGGCCATTTTGTAAGCCCTCAGGTGCTCAAGTCTGTGGAAACAAGCAAGAGCCAGAGAGGTGGCTTAAAAAGGAAAGCCGGCAACCAGCAACCTGGTGAGCGCTCCATTTCGAGGCCTCAAGTGTTCCCAAGCTTCTCTGCCCAATGACTCCCTCCAGACCCCCGGAGGAGGAGGTACAAGGGGAGGCAGTAGGGGGTTGCTTCTCCCTTCACCTGAAGGGTTGAATCTCTATTACAGTGGACCAGTGGGTCCTAGACATTATAAAGAGGGGACATACGCTGGAGTTCACTGAAATTCCCCCAGATAGTCCCCCAAGGTCCTCAAGATATCCTCCTTCTCACATACCTCTCATAGAAGGAGAGATTCAGGCCCTCTTGCGAAAAAGGGCGATAGAACCAGTTCCTCTGCAGCAGCGGGGAAAGGGATATTACTCCCATTTTTTCCTAGTTCCAAAAAAGACGCAAGATCTTCAGCTCATCCTGGACCTCAGCTCCTTAAACAAGTATATAGAGTACCGAAGGTTCAGGATGCTGACCCTTCCAGGTTATTCCTCTGCTGCACCAGGGAGACTGGCTCTGCTCCCTAGACATGCAAAACACGTACATGCACATGGCCCCCCCCACACACAGGAAGTACCTGAGGTTCCACTTCCAGGGGGAGCAGTATCAGTTTCGGGTTCTTCCATTCAGCCTCTCCTCCGCACCTCGTGTCTTCACCAAATGCTTGGCAGTGGTAGCTGTGGCTCTAAGACGCCAGGGGCATTATGTCTTCCCTTACCTCGACGATTGGCTGCTTGCGGCCCCGTCAAGGACGCACCTCTTTCAGGCTCTCTGAGACACTTATACTCTGTTCCGAGAGGTGGGGATCACCCTGAACCTTCCAAAGTCTTCACCAGAGCCCAGCCAAAGACTGTTCTTCATTGGGGCGGTCCTGGACTCAATCCAGGGCATGGCTTTTCTACCGCCAGAGATAGACGATCGCCTGCGAGAGATAGCCAGATCGGGTCTTGTAACCCCTCAGGTCCAGGCCAGGACCTTCCTCAGACTTCTGGCGCACATGGCGGCGGCCATCCCTGTCACTCCTTTGGCCCACCTCCACATTAGAGTCCCACAGTGGATGCTCAGGGTGCAGTGGGATCAATGCTTAGATGACTTGGATCACATGGTCAAAGTCGCAGAGCTTGTCAAGAGGACTCTACGTTGGTGGCTGAACCCTCTCAATCTAGAGAAAGGGGTCCCTTTCCGTCAGGAGCCCCCAAATCAGACCCTAATGATGGATGCATCAGATTTGGGATGGGGGCGCACCTAGGGGGCCCGCCAAACACAGAGGGTCTGGACCCCAGAGGAGGGCGACCTCCACATCAATGTCCTGGAGATGCGAGCAGTCCTCAGTGCGCTGCATGCCTTCCAAGAGGACCTTGTCCTAGACTCTCTCCTAGTTCAGATGGACAACATGGCGGTTGTCTTTTACATCAACAAGCAAGGGGGAACACACTCCTACCCCCTATGCAGGGAGGCGATGAGAGTCTGGTACTGGGCGCTGGAGCGTCGCATCTCTCTGTCCGCAGTGCATGTTCTGGTCATCCTAAATGACTTGGCAGATAGCCTAAGCAGGTCACAGTCCAAGACACATGAGTGGGAGTTACTACAATCAGTAGCAGACCAGCTCTTTGACACATGGGGCTGTCCAGAGCTGGACCTCTTTGCATCCCCATGCAACGCCAAACTGCCAACTTTCTGCTCATGAGAGCTCACACCTGGTGCTTTCTGGCCAGACGTGTTGTCCCTTTGTTGGGCAGGCAGGTTTCTTTACGCCTTCCCTCCCTTCCCTCTCATTCAGAGAGTACTGTTGAAGATACAGGCTGAGGGGGCTTGGATGATTCTAATCGCCCCATTGTGGCGTCTGCAGATTTGGTTCCCACTACTTCAGCAGTTGTCCTCGGAACCTCCAATCCCCTCTGCCAATATGCTCACAGTTGCTGTCCCAGGATCGGGGCATGCTGGTCCATCCAGAGCTCTTTGTGCCTTCGTGCTTGGCTCCTGTAGACGCAGCAAAATTCAGGTATGGGGTGTCCCAGGAGGTGGCGGATGTCCTCATCTCGGCGAGGAAGCCCTCTACTCACTCCACTTATGCTATGAAGGGGGAATGCTTATGGACGTCGTCTCATCGTCTGGACCCCCTTACCTGTCCGGTGAACTTGGCATTGCAGTATCTCCTCTCCTTATACCGACAAGGCTTGAGCTACTGTTCGATAAAGGTGCACATGTGGGCCATTTCTGCACATCATGTCCTCTTGGGGGATAGAACCTTAGCCCAACTGGATGTGGCCCGCACCTTTTTATGGGGTATTCTGCATATGAGACCTCCCATTAGGGATCCTGTGCCTCCCTGGGACCTCCTGTTTGTGTTGGAGAAGCTCACTCTCCCCCCCCCCCCCTTGAGCCAGTGGCTGATTGTGAGCTGCGTTACTTTTCCTGGAAGGTTTGTGTTTTAGTAGCTGTTACCTCAGCTCGAAGAGTTTCCGAGCTCCAGGCTCTGATGTGTAAAGAGCCTTATTTAGTTTTCACAGGGAAAGGGTTTCCCTTTGAACAAATCCCAACTTCCTAAAGTGGTCTCGGAGTTGACCCTCAACCAGTTGGTTGACCTTCCAGTTCATTTCCTTCTCCTTCCAATAGAGGAGAAGCTCTCCTTCACACACTGGATGTTCACAGGGTGCTGAGGTACTGCCTGAAGCGCACAGCTACACACCGTAAATCAGAGCAACTGCCTGTGGCCTTTGCACCAAAACACTTGGGCAAACCAGTGTCTAAGCAGACTGTTTCTAAGTGGCTTGTCCACTTTATTGTGTTTTTGCTATGAGAAGCACAGCAAACCCCTTCAGGGCCTGGTTAGGGGTCACTCCACCAGGGGAGTCTTGGCTTCCTTTGCCGCCATGAAGAATGTCTCAATAAGAGACATCTGTGTGGCAGCCACCTGGAATTCTGTGCACACATTTGTGAAGCACTATAGCCTGGACATTGCATCCAGACGTCGTGCCGGTTTTGGCTTGGCAGTCCTTCAGGGACTACTGTCCTGAGTTGCTGTATTGCCAGAATTATTCCTTCCTTCCTCCTCCTGGGTTTAGGCACCTCCTTGGTGCGGGACTGCTTGGGATTCAGTCCTAATGGTGATAGCCTGCTGCAAGAGCTCCCACTCGAAGTAAGATAGTACAGTTACATAAGAACTTACCGTAACAGTAGATCTTCAAGAGGAGCTCTTGCAGCAGGAGCTGCTTTCCCGCCCTCCATCCCCTGAGTGAGGTGTTCAGCACATCTACAGGCTTCACTTCTTTCTCTCGTTGGGGCCCGTTTGCGGGTCTTGGTGGGGGAGCTGGGGTGGAGCCGAGGTCCGCCCCCTTATGTACCGGACTGATGTCGGGGTGGAGCCGACGTCAGGGGTCGGTCCCTGCTGGGTACTGCTAGCTAAGAATTTTTCCGGTGGGTCCTAAGGCCTGCGGCATTGGTCCTAATGGTTATAGCCTGCTGCAAGAGCTACTCTCGAAGATCTACTGTTACGGTAAGTTCTTACGTAACTGTACTTTTCTGGTACTAACAAAGTAGCCTTTGGTAGTTTTTCAGTCCATTTCTTCAGGAGGTTAGCATGCTATATCTTGGTAGGATTTTTGCTATCAGGGGTCTCAGTCTCATAGTTATCTGTACCAGTATATCTAACCACTTTTTAAAGCCCTTGCCACGTCATTAACAGTTTGTTTTCTGTAGTATGTAACAGTAATGAGACCTTTTCCCCTGGATCAAAAACGCATGCTTTTACCCTGTGGTCCTAATACACCTTCTGCTGTTTTTGGGCTTCTTCCTGATTACTCTGGGCAATTTCAATGTATTTTGCCAATTTCTTTCTCACTGCACACATATATAAGATGCAACAGATTATTTCAGAGCGGGGTTATCTTCCCATGTGTCTTTTATTACATCCAGTGGCCCTCTAGGTTGTCTATCATACAACATTTCATGGCTTGAAAAACCTGTTGATGCTTGTGGCACTTGTTTGTAAGCAAAAAGCAGGTAAGGTAGGTATAGGTCCCAATCTTTTCCTTCACCTGTCATAAACATTTTTAACATGCACTTTAGAATTTGATGAAAATACTCAACATGACCGTCCGAGGGTGACAAAGGGAGATTCTTGTGGCAGTGATTCGTAGTAAGTACAGCTTCTTTAGCAGTGCATCACTAAAATTAGTCTCGCCAATCATTAATAATCTTTTTAGGTGTGCCCATCTTGCTGAAAATGTTGGCAAGCTCTGCTGGCATTTCTGGGTCTGTGACAGTACGCATAGGAATTGCCTCTGGGTATCAAATAGTATAGTCTCATACTACTAGAATGAGTTACTTTTTTTTTTTTTACTTCTGTCTAAGGGCCCAGGCATATCCATTGCAGTTCTCTCAAAAGGCACATCTGTCAAGGGTTGGAGCAGTCTTTTCTAGTGACTGGGGCTACTTTCTGACATTCAGCCCAAGAACTGCAATAGGTAGCAACATCCTCATGAATGCCAAGCCAGTATAATCTGTACAACAATCTGGCAAGGGTGCGATCCCATCCTGAGTGACCAGCCCTACGACTGCCACCCAATTAAGGTTGAGTCACTTGGGTGGTGGGATAGTATTGAGTGTCCCTGTGGATGCAGGTGTTCCTGGTACCTGGTCCTTTTGCGCAGTCTTTTCCCAAAACTTACACATATACCAGGGTCTGTCTGCTTCACAAATCTCTTAAGTCCCTTCACAGTCTTATCTCTTAGACTGACATCTGTTATGTACTTGCTCCAATTTGCTAAGGCCAAACTTGCTCCAGTGTTACCCTCCTTATTTTTATGGCAGTTTCTTGCAGTATGGCCTGGCTTATTACAGTTATAGCAAAAAAGTCTTTGGGTGTAGATTTGTTGCCCCCGTTAGAGTTCTTATCTGATCTGGAGTTAAATCGGGAAAAAAGAGAGTCTTACCGTTCCTTGGCTGTTACTATGCTCCTTGGAGCTTTTGTATATATTCTGTAACTTAGTCTCATACATGAACCTGCTCCACACCTAAATGTTAAGCAATTTACCATATTTCTTGTATTATGTATGAATGCTTGTGCTCCAGCTCTGCATTACTCTGTACTATGTTTTACCTGTAGTGATGTGGAACCTTTGAAAAGGAGTCTTTGACTCAGAGGTACTTTCTGAATCTTCAACAAATAAACAAACTGTGCTGCTGCGGTGTCTGCCTGGCAGACTGATAATCCTCAGCCAAAGAAACAGCCTTTTCCCACTTTCTGGTCAGTGTTCCTTTACCCAAAGCTGCATGTCTTGGGAAGGATGTTGATGAATTGCTCCATTGCAGGTATGCCGATGATCTGTGGAACTGTTTTGTCCTCTGGTTGGAGCCATTTTGTGCCTGAAAATAGGCAGAATTTGTCTAGTGCACTTACTCGGTCAACACAAACTAAATAAAATTAAAATTTAATGAGGAGTTCTCTGAATCGGACGAAGGCTTCTCGAGGATTGTCGACTGAGTGGAGCAATATAAGAGCTAAAGGAAACAAAAATTATACAGTAGCTAAAAATAAATCCATTCAGATAAAGATTTTAAAAGTAACCTAAATTACTCCAGTTTGTTGAATAAAATAAATCCATGCTGTAGTAATAAATGTTGGCTCAGATGTGGTATGGTGTCTAATTCATCACATAATCTATGGGGAATGTCCACAAAATAATAAATGGTGGTTAATGACACTGAACTTTATTTCAGATATATTGGGATTAAATATTCTTCTGAATGCCTTGTGTATGAGTGCACCCGATTACTAATCATATCCTTCTGGTTTCTATTAATACCTAATGAAAAAATAATTGTTGACATTTTTTTTTATAAAAGAGGGGATATCTCTTTATTGATTCGTTATACCTTTTCATAACTCCATTTCAGTCTTCTGTAGCTAGTATTGTTGGTTTCCTTGGGCATTATTCCCTCTGGACCTGTTAGAGTTTACAGTTTGCGGTACAACCCGATGTCTGTCACAGTTTATTCTAGCTGGACAGGCTTATGGTGCTGCCTGTTTCCTTGTTATGTTACTGGTGGTGGTTTCTGTGAACCGAGTTGCTTGCTTGGTACAAGGTCTAGTGTTTCTTCCAGATTCTACTCCCCAGGGAAGTTTTCTGCCACATCCCTGGCTCTCTTTAATGCGCTTCAGACTGTAGCACGTCTTCTCGGTCTCTTTTGTCGATCCATAAGGCTCTAGGTATCTGGTCCTTCTCTGTCTCATACCTTTCCTTGATATTGGGCTCACTGTATTTCTTTAGACTGTCAGAAGTGTACTGAGGGTGGCGGCTAACAGCGTGGTGAGACCAAGAAATCCATCTGCATCGGAGACCAGAAGGAAAAGCAGCGTTTGCTGAAGGGAACTATAGCAGGAGGTGGGCAGAGTTTGGAGCTCATTATGGAGGCAGAAGTGACCCTAAAGGTCGTGATCGACAAGATCTTGGGGCAGTAATGGAGTTATCCTCTATAGCAGATGCCTTTAATTTAAGGGTTACAGTCCCTGGAGACCAAAGTGGAGAAGATGGCTACAGATAAAGCAGTTATGGAATAAACCAACAAAACATATACCGTTAGCTGTCCTGGTGGTGCTGAGGGGTGAGGCACTGGAAACCGCACCTTGCGTCCACGCTGGCAACCCGGGTTCGGGAACTGACTCGGGTCGGCAGGGGAGCGAAGGGGATTGATCATCCGGAGTACTGCTCTCCCCTCCTGGGGTGGGTTTTGGGGGTTTGCCCGCTTTGTAATTGGCTCCTGGTGGAGACCAGGGGTCCTACAGGTAGCGGGCAGTCATTACGTTGGGGGCGGAGTGGCGGCCAGGCTGCACGTAGGTGTGCTGCCGGGCATTTCACATCCATGCTCCAGGGGAAACTAAGGAGAAACAAACCTGGTGGCCTAGTGGAGGCGAAGGGGGCTCCAGTGTCCTGCCCACACCCCAATTACCAGGCCGCAATCTTCTGGTTAGCCCTCCGGTTCCCTCGGCAGTCCCTATAATCCCAGAAAGGCCGCTAAGGGTGGGCGGGCCATCCCCGGGGGTGATCCGGGGGTCTGGACTTGGCCGGGAAACCGGAGAGGAGACCAGGTAAGGAGGGCTTCAGGTAGGTAATAGAGGCAGTGACGAGAGGGTTCCCCAGATAGATGCCCTAAGCCCCAAGAGGAAAAAATAGAATCTACAAAAAAAAACCAAAAAAAAACATATACTGTTGTGAACGATTTAGTGAAGGAGAACAAGCTCCTATGCTTTTGTCTGGAAAGCATTGAAAACTGTTTGAGTTACAAGCATTTATTCAACTTTTAGACATCTCAGAGGGTCTAGATGCTCAAAATGTTGTTAAATTGCTTCCTGATCTTTTCAAAACATGGTTCGGTGACTTCAGAGAGTAAATGTTTTCCGAACCTACAGAGTGAACCCCTGGAAGAGGCCAAAAACCTTGAACTGGCAAGGATTTTTCTGGTCTTTATGGGGGGGTTCCCAGCGAGAGAAAATCTTCCTAAGAGTGAAACAGCAAAGTCCTCTACTCATAGAGGGCACACAGACTGTCCACTGCTATCTAGACCTCAGCTACTCCATGAGGGAATGAAGGAAGCTTTTGACGGCGTTTGGGCTGGACTCCGAGAATTGGGAATCACCCATCCATTGCAGCTACCAGTTAGATTAAAAATTAACTATGCAGAAAAACTGTTTCTTTTCAGCAATCCAGCTGAAGCCTGTAAAAAGCTGGAAAAATTTAGACAGGACTTTTTAGCTGTAGAGAATGAGCAGCATGCAACGGACTCTGAGGAGTGAGGGGAGAGCCTGGTATAAAAATTGTAAAACAGGAATGCTGTAATACAAGCTAAAAATGTCTCATGCTTAATTATGTTACCTATAGTTCTAAAGTTTTATTATTACAGCTTCTTGTTTATCTGTACAAGTCAATGGTGGACTGCAAATATGCTATAGTACATAGCTTGGGGGCTTGTTTTTATCATCCCCATAGCTAACTGCTTAACTGGGTGGCCCGTAGAGTGTTTGGCCATGAGGGACAAGGTCCGGGGCCGGGGTGGGCCGCTTGCCACCCCGACCCACCACCCTCAAAGACCGACGGAGAAGTGTAGCTGTCGGGAGTCTTGGAGGAGTCCAGAGCTGCGTTGGGACCATTTGGTGTAGCTATGGAAGATGGAGGCAGCGCTGTTTCGCTCTCTGCAGCTCTGGCCTTGTAATGGCCTGTTTTAAGCTTGAAGCTTTCTTCAGTTTTTATTCATGTATTTTTATGTTGTTTTAAGTTGTTGTTTTTTTAAATGATGAAAGAAACTTAGCTTAATTTTGCAAATTGTTTACTTGTAGAACGCCATTTTATGCCCTTTTGCTGTTCCGTGTGCTGGATTTGTCTACCTGGTTGACGCTAAGCATTTTGTTGGCGTGCAGTCTTTCCCTCCCCGCAGAGAAAAATGAGTTTTTTTTTTTTGCCACTGGTATGGATTTTATGGCCATTGAAAAGAGACACCCAGAGTTAGAACTACTGGGCGTATGGAAAGAAGTCTTCAAGTTACCAGTTGCGAGACTGGGGAGACCAATTTGGGGAGACCGATTTTGGATTCAGTACAAGCAGAAAGTTGAGAAGTCGAGATGGAAAGGTGGAGGCGTTTTTCTGCTGACAAGCTAACTTGCTCTTTTAAGAGGTATGCCAGCGTTGCCTTGGACTGGGAGCTTTTGGGTGTTTTACCTAAAGTTACTGTGCTTAGTGGGAGCGCTTCTTTTCTTTTCTAGGTGTACATCACCAGAGTTGATAAAGGAAGACGGAAGGAGGATTACTCAGGATTGTAAAAAGGGAGTGTCAGAGTATCACGAACCCTAAAGCGAGAGACTGGTATATTTTCTCTTGAAAATGATGGAGCATTCATTGATGGTAAAATGACTTCTGATATTAACTGCTGGATCTAAATGATGAATTACGACCAGACCAGAACAGTTTTCGCTTGTAAAGCATGGTGTTGTCATAGTGACTGGCAGAGGACAGTTGCGGGGTAAAACCCTGTTTGTTCATATGCTTGTTTGTTTTAAGCTTTAAACATGGAACTGGAAATACTTGGATATTTATGTAGCTTAAATGGTCCTTCCATGTATTACTGGAGACAATTTTTTGAGTTTTTGAATTTCTCTGAGTTTTAATAATGTTGTAGACTTACGCGGTTACATATTATATAGCCATGACACTATGTTGGAGGGTTTAAAACTGAGAGTAGGACCTTGATAGATCATTAATATTGGAAAGAGTACAGCAACTCTGAATGTGGTCTCAAGTATGTACACTTTAATAGATGTTTATAGATGTGTTTAAGTAAGTCTGTGTAGAATTTCTTTTTTTTTTTTATGTTTAATTGTTTCTGACTGTTCTGATAATTGTTGTTCGAATATTACTATTAAGACTGTCGGGGGTGGTGGGGGGAGTTAAATCTGAATATATCTGGGCCATTCTACGGTTTGGTCTGGATCAGATGGAGTGATTCGGTTGTATGACCAATTCTGCTGACCTTAATTCATGGAACTGGAAATTCTGGGTCTAAACAATGCTACAAGAACAAATTGTGCAGACAGGGATGGTACACTTAGCTGTTCCACTCCCATGTTGCTGGGGTTATTTGGTGTGGGATTCCCCATAAGTAGTGGGTTAAGGACCAGTGGACTCTTTTGTGGACTCTCCAGGAAGTCTGCCTAGGAGGGATCATTTAGGGGGTTCAACTGGGTTTACCCTAACTGGGGATCCTAATGCACCTGAGTGGTAACACACTTAGCTTACTCTGAGTTCCCAATCAAGGAAGACAGGGTACTACACTAAGTGTTTTGGGGCAAAAGTAAAGATGCAGAAAAGTAATAGCTCTGTGGTGTGGTGTAGTAATGAATGTGCATTTTCTGAATTTTCCTGTGTGATATGGGCAATCTGTTGTGTAAGGACCAGGATGTACTTGATTTTCTAACTTGTGTAGCCTGAAGTGGTTATATAAGAACAAAATAGTGAGTTTGGGGTAAAAATTAGATATTTTTTAGTTTTTGTTTAGATCCATCAGATGGTATACTATTTTGCAGGGGTAGATACTCTTTAGGTGATAATAAGTAAAAGTGTATAATATGAATTTATTACTTTAGAATGAAAAGGAATAGTATATTTAAATATAGAATGTCTAATTGTATTTATTTCTTTTCAACAATGTGTATATTTGTACCAGTTGTGTGAATATTGTAATGGTTTAATAAGTCAAACAATAAAATCTGAATCAAACCAAACTTCATAACTGACAGCATGCAGCCCCAACACTTAATTGTTTAAGATGGTGATGGCCTCATGGCAATTTTTGTGCCTTCTCTGGTCAAAGGGAGAGGGATAAACATCCATCGAGCCATCTGGGAGTTTGCAGCGCAGAGCCAACCAGCAGTCCTCCAAAAATCCACCCTAGTTCCATAAGCAGCCTCAGAAGCCCAGTTTAAGCTTTATCAGAGTGAAGTTAAACTGTACTTTAAAGGGGTCTTTGAAATGAATAGTTTTGAAATAGTTACATAAATTGACATGTTAAAGCATTCTGTTTAAAACCTTGATATTGTTAAATAGGCAAGGAAAAATGAGCACACTAGGTGGGCCAAGTGGTCCTTATCTGCCAGCAAATTCTGTGTAAGTAATGCAGTGGGGCATTGAGTTAGTTAGTTGCTGGCTGTGGGATAGGAAACAAAGCTACTGTATATGTATCTATCACCATGGAAACAGCTGCCCAGTAATTTCCCACAGGGATCTGTACTTGGACCAACACTGCTCAGTATATTTATAAGTGACTTGGAGGTGGGCGCCACTAGCTGAGTTGCCAAGTTTGCTGGTGTCACCAAGATGGGAAGAGTAGCAACACAGGAAGAGATAAATGAATCACAGGAGGACTTGGACATGTTGGGGAAGTAGGCAGAGAGAGGGCAGATAAATTTCAATGTGGAGAAATGCAAAGTTATGCACTTCGGAAAGAAGATTGTGAAAGCAAAATACTAAAATAGTTTAGAGCAGTGTTTCTCAAATGCTGAGGCCAGTCTCCTATGGGAGGCTCAACCTGTTCCTGGGGAGGCTCAACCAAGCCTCACAGTGCACTGTATTTAAATTTTGAGTTTGGGATGTTTAGTGCGAAGGGACGAGGCAAAATTTTAATCAATAATGTCAACTGATTAAACTCAGAAAATTACTCACAGGCACTTCCCTTTGGTATTGTTGGTATTTTTTCTATGGGGAGTATAATGTATACAGAATTAGTCACAAGACGCAGGATAGGAAACAAAGCTACTATATAGTGTTAATCTGTCAACATGAAAACAAGTGACCAGAAATTTCCCACCTGGGTCTGTACCTGGGCAAACACTGTTTACTGTATTTATAAGTGACTTGGAGGAGGGCGCCACCAGCTCAGTTGCCAAGTTTGTTGGTATCACCAAGACGGGAAAAGTAGCAACACAGGAGGAGACAAATCAGGTGTAGAAATCTTGAAGAAGCTGGGGAAGTAGGTAGAGAGATGGCAGAAGAACTTCAATGTGGAGAAATCCAAAGTTATGCAATTCAGAAAGAGGATTGTAAAAGCAAAATACTATTTATGTAGTTTAGAGCAGTGTTTTCATATGGCGAGGCCAGTCTCCCAGGAGAGGTCCAAACCGTTCCTGGGGAGGTGTAACCAGGCCTCACAATACACTGTATTTAAATGTTGAGTTGGGGATGTTTAGTGTGAAGGGATTAGGCAAAATACAAATCAATGATGTACAGTAAGTATACCCAGAAAATTACTCATAGGCACCTCCCTTTGGTGGATATACTATGTTATCCCTAAACTCGATATGCCGAGGAGTCATATATCCCGACATTGACAGTCCTAAATCACTGCCATGTCAGAGAGGAAAAATTTCGGGCATGTTACAGAAACTAAGTGCTACATGTGGGGTGCTGTGCCCCCACACCCCCTGTAACTAAAATATCTCACTCCAAGGGAGACTGGACCCTGGAGTAAGTTTAAAAAAAAAAAAAAAAAAAAAAAGAGCTATGGGGGGTTCAGTGTGTAAAAGGATGGGACCCGGGTCACTCATAGCACGCCGACCGAGCTACCAGTGGTATTCCCCTCTACACCACTGGGGCAGCTCGCCAGCAACCCCATCCAGGCTTCCATTCCTGAGCATCAGACAGGTAAGGTAGCATTCCATCACATTCACTACCTTACCCCATCGGGAGCATCACGCCGGATGTGGTAGTGTTGTTACGGGTTATCTGGCGTGCCGACTGGGGGTGCTGCTTGTCGGCCAACCCAGCCTCCGGATAATGTAAGTATATCTCTTTGGTATTGTATGGTATTTTTGTTACTATGGGGAGTGTAGTATATACAGAATTAGTCACCAGATGCAGAGGGACATGAGGCGAACAAAGTGAAGATTGCAGCATGCAAGAACAAGAGCCCGTCTTAACACCTTGGCGAAAAGAAAGTGTTATTTAGTTGAATGAACAGGGCTGCCGCCTCTGAAACCAGGAATGGAAGATTGATCCCCGTGTCCTGCACTTAAACATGCAAGTCTGTAGTTTAGGTTACTGAAGATGCCCTCTCCTGGGGAGAGGACTATACAGGAAGGCCCAAAATTATTTCCCTATTTTCAGGGAGGCTCAAGAGTGTATCAGTTGCTTCAGGGAGGCTCAATATGAGAAAGTCTGAGAATTACAGATCTACAGAAATCTCTCTGTCTGAACTTCGCTTTTAAGTCCACAAATTGTTTCACTGCACCTTGATTTAATAGGTCATATGACACAGACCGTTTCAGATTTAGATATGAAATCCATAGTTTACTTTCAGTAGAAGAAAGGAAGGATTCTAAGTCAGCCATTCATGTTTAACTATTTCAGATTAGAGTTGGAAATGTATTATTTCATCTAACCAGTTCATCAGGGTGACAAAAGACCACCTGCTATCTCCCATATTCTAGGGAGAGGGAGGATCCATGGCAAACTGCAATCACCCCAGAGACAAAGGGTCACACGTAACTTTTCTACACTCCATCACCTAGAGTAACACTGGAGCACACCAGCAAAACAGTGATAATATCTGAGTTGCAAGATAATAGTTGTATATGGAAGTCCAACACCATCACTCTCTTTATGCACCTGCAAAGTAGCAAACCAAATCTGTTGGTGCTTCCCCTCCCACAGGAACATATGACTCTTTATTAACGAGTAAAACAGGACCTATCAACCTGCATTGGCAGTGTGTAAAAGATATGGTGATGTGGTAAGATATTCATCTAGACATAACCCACCCACATGAATAAGACATGGGGAAACTGGCCATCTGGCTATGTCCAATTAAGTCTCCTTAAAGATTCTGCCATGACTAAGGGTAGCGTGTTTTGACAATCCCTTATGTTCAGCCTTAGGTATTTAGTGTGCTTCAAATCTCATGCCAAAATAAATCACCCTGTCATGCTCATAGATGGAGATGTGCAAAATGTGAACACCTGTTTTAGCTGTATTTATTGTATAACCAGACTGTGTCCCAAATGCTGTAACTCCTGTGAATACTTGGGGTAACAAGCTCACCAGGCCTATTACATATAGTAAAACATCATCAGGATGAAGGATTTTGCATTCTATATTATCGATCCATACTCTGTGTGTCTCCTCACATTGCCTTATTCACTGAACTAAATGTTCCAACTAGACCCCAAAAAGTAAAGGCAATGGAATAGCCCTGCTGCATCCCCCTGATCGAGTCAAAAGCATTCAGAAGCATACCATTTGTCCTTATGTAGGCCTTCCTAGTAGTGTACAAAGACTTAATAAACAGCCAACCTAAGTCTGTTCACTACTGACGTGTCAGAATCCGAATAGGTACATAGAAACTGCACCATTCACTGCCAATTTAGAGTGCAAGATGCATTTTATTAGTACAGAAAAGATAAAATCTTATGGAGTGCTCAAAATAAGAGGATGCTATGGAGGTGCACTAGTGCTCTGATCGGTTACACGCATTTTTTGTACTAATACAACATATCTTGCACTTTAAACTGGCAGTGGATGTTATTGTTTCTTGCTGTTCCTGTGTAAAGACTTGACCAAGCCTTTATGTTCTTCAGGAAAACCTCATCTTTCAAGAACCTGGAAAGGAAAGGAAAGTTTCAGCTAACCCTGTCAAAGGTTTATCCACATCAAGACTCACCAGCTACACCTCGCAGTTTATTTTCTGGATTTCCAGCAGGGTTCTGAGAACATTTTCTTTGTACGTTACTGTTGAATGAAGTCGGTTTAATCCAAATTGATTATTCTCAGCAAAGTAACCTCTAAACACTTGGAGAGCTCTAGACCTTTTTACGTTGTTCATTAATCTTCCCCGTCGAATAAACTTGAGTTGCAAAATGCATTATTGAATAATAGGACTGTATATGGAAGATTCCAGCAGGAAATACAAGTGGAGAAGAGGAAAAACAGAATAGTGGATAGGTCAGTGGGCATTACGGGTGAGTAATACCATTGAGAGGTTCCTATGTCCAGAACCTTGAGATGGTACTGCCCAGTGATCTAGCCATTATTTTTTTAATATGTGGATGCTTTTTTTTTTTCCTGTGATTTTGTCATGGGCAGTCGGCCCTTCAATGAAGAAGTCTCTCAGTTGTGGCCGACCGCCACATTTGCTTCGCTCCATCTCACCCCCCACCACAATTGGTAGGGAGTCCTACCTTTTATTTTTTGGTGAGCGCAAGATCAACCAGATAAATCCATGGTAGCAAGAAGCTGAAGAAAAAAAAAAGGAAGAAATGAGGAGGACGGAGTATTCTCGCTAAGCGAGAGAGGGAGCCACCATGTTTTTACAGTTGTTATGCTTTCCCACACAGAAGAAGCGGCCAGTCGGAAGCCACGCTTCAGCAGACGTGGGCAGAGAGGCTTGCGCTGTTGAGCTTCGGTGATACTGTCGTTCAAGTCCCGAAGTATACTATTGCAGGACCTGAACGATAGTATTATCACTCTTGAACTGTGCTATTATCACTTCAGGCGTGATCATACTACCGAGATATTTTTGTATACTTCAGTACAGTATTAATTTTGAAATCCATATATTAAAACGTTTTATGCCTAATTTGCTGGATTTTTTTGCTGAGAATTACTGTCCCCTAAGTATCTTAAAATAATTACGTTATTCTATTAGCAATTTCTAGCCAAAGTAGGACAAAGTAGCAAGGTACTGTGCAGTACAGTTCCTGTCCCCTACTTCTCAGCAGCATTTCTGCCTTAATGTCTGTGGCAGTGCCCCAAAGCATCTGCAGCACCGTTTACTTATTTCTGCAGTTTTGACCATATCTGTGGCAGAATATTGTACTGTCATTGGCTGCAATGTCATGCAGTGTCATTAATGACATTATATGCCATGCTAGGAGGAGGATTTCAGGCTAAACAAAATGTGTAAAGGAGCCAGATACTGTAAAAACACAGTGGCCCTTGCCAGCCTGTTGGCACAACAGTTGGATTTCTGCTTGCTGCGCTGGCGACCCAGGTTTAGGAACGGACCCGGTCGCTGGAGGGCTGGCTGGGGGAGAAGGATGGAACGTCCTGTGGACAGCTCTCCGGGGAGAGGGTGGGGATCTCGTTCGGCGCTTGACGGACCCTTGGCGGAGGCTGGGGGCACTGCAGCTACTGACGAGCAACAGTACCAAGGGGGCAGATGCAGGACGTCATTGCACGTCCCCGCCCCTCGGTAAATGGGAAGAAAAATCCCCCACAGTCCACCACCTCCATGAAGCCTGCCTTCGGCTTCAATTAGCCTCCCGACCGGCTCTCCCCAGATAGTCACAAGGATCCGCGGCCGCATTAGCCAGTGCATGACCCACCCTCCGAGGGTAAGTCGGGGGTTTTGGGGGAACGAGCACGGCGGGAAGGTGGAAGCCAGATGAAGGCACCGTGAACTGGCGGATAATCGGTGGCAAGACAGCGGGGATAAAAAGATAAAATAAAAAAAAAATAAAAACAGCGGCCCCTATATTCAAAGCCAGTCACAAGCGCACCAAATAAAGTGCACAGCCAGCTCTGAGTTACAGTATATTCAGCCAGTTAGCATGCGCTGATAGATTGCGCTGACTGAATATTGGGCTATGTCTTTGCAGCACTAACTGGATATGGGCTACACAGACACTGCCCAAGGTTGAATATGGCCCAGTGGTGATTACTCTGCCCAAAATGGGATAGTGTTAGGGCTCCTGTGTGTCATATTTAGCTGAGCATGCAAGGGAGCTCATTGGGCATGCAAGGCGCTAAGGGGCCACCTGCATGCCCATTATGGGCTCATTCGTATGGGTGCAGCAGACCCCTAGCACCAATGCAGGGGGGGCAGCGGTACGACATCCCTGGTAGTCTAGTGGACTCTCCTTCCCCTCCCCCCCGGGTCCCATGTATATGTGAATCCCTGATGGACTAGCGTCACCCCCCCAATGAGCGTGATCAGCCTTCTTCCTGTCGAGAACGCCCCCCCCCGGTTAACACTCGCCACAGATTCTGTTGGCAGACTGGAAGCTGGCACAGCCCTCTGCTCTCCTCCTCAGCCAGCCACCATCTGACAGTCCCAGGGCACGATTGCATATATACTTGCAGTCACACTCTGTGACTGTCAGATGGCATCTGGCCAAGAAGGTGGACAGAGGGCTGTGCCAGCCACCAATCTGACCACAACATTTCTGGTGAGTGTTGACCGAGGTGAGGGGAAGTGTGGGGGGGTCATCGCTGAGTGGGTGGTATAATTCGTACTGGGGTGGAGGTCATGATTCTTTGGGGGGGACTTGCCCACATGGGGATTTACATACTGTATATATGGGACCTGGGGCAGTCGTGGGGAGGGGGTCCACTAGACTACAGGGATACAGATAGCATTGTTGACGGGGCGATCATGGCGTGTGGACTACCAGGGAAACAGATTACATCTCTCTCAATGGCAATCGGGGGAGGGTGGTCCAATAGACAGGGGCAGGTGGGGTGCTGCGTTAAGACATTTTTTGGCAGCGATAAACAGCGCCAGTCTGGGGACTGTGTAATGCTGCTGAAACCCTTTGAATATACCACTGCACTGTTATGCATGAGGGGCTGTCTCATTTGCATTGCACAGACATATGGTTAGTGCGATTGCGCTGCTATATGTCCCCGCATGGAGAGTCAGCATTAATCTAGGTTACCATGGGTGCTAATTCGGTTAGTCCCATGCTAACCTTTTGAATATGGGTCCCAGAATATTTTAAAGGGGGAAATAAAAACACTGAAAAAATTAATTCTACAATACTGCTTAGATTCGGTGGCTGGCTAGAAGTTCCACATCCAAACCTGTGTCCACAGAATCCCAGAATTCCAGGGGCCGTGGTATAATTGTCAGTAGTAACACTGATGCCCCTGGACCAAAAGGTTGTGGGTTCAAGACCCACAGTGGGTACTTGGGGTTCATTTACCATTTAGTTATCAGAAGGGATGAGAAACAGGAGGGCCAGTCACCTCACATTCATTTCCTACATACATGTCTCAATCCAAAGTATATGTTTTAGCTGTTAATGATTGTGTTTTTACCTTTATCCAAAAGCATGAGAAACTGTGCTGGAACATAATTTAAGAAGAATTGATGCAGAGTATAAAAAGATTTAGGATACACTCTCAGTAAGTCTTGAAAGCTGTCACCTGCTAAAATGTGGGAGAGACAAAGGATAACTAATTGCAAAAATTCAGTATGAAGCATATTTGTGGTTTGGCCACCTCTTGAGTGTGAAATGATCAGAATTCTTGCAGGAGTGCACTCTGTGAGGTTATTTACAAGAGCTGGCCTGCAGGGAACCAGAGTATGCAAAAGAAATAAACTCATAAATGAAAAGAAAACCAACCTATTTAATAAGCCTTTTTTGTTTGGTTTTACACTTACTGGAACACGATCCAGAAGTGAACATATTTGACATTTGCTGCTTTATTTAATATACCAAAAAGGGGTACAACGTGTTAACTCTTTGGTTGGTGCATAAAATCATTTGGCTCCTATTCAGTCACGCCATTTGTTGACAAATACGTTTTCATGAGCTAAAGGTTAATTAAGCAATAAGGCACAACAGGGTGTGGGGTTATTGGGGTTTTACCCATGCCTTGTGTGGCGTGTCACGAGGTGCAGCTGAGTGACTTAACCACAAAAGTGGATAAATCCCCAATAACTCACACCCTGGAGTACCTTATTGAGATTATACAATGGACGCATATGTAAAAATCTGTTTAGTTATGTTGTTTTATAAATGCATTTCCTCAGCCGTGGGTAATGCAGGATTTACCCACAGTCATATGACATGTTTTGACCAATGAGGTTATAGGAGTTTCACACGCCATTGTATAATTTAGCTATGTTTTCTAGTTGAGAATTTAAGGCCTCATGGATTACCCTTTGGCATTTACCTCCTCTTCACATCAAGTCATAGGATGATTAATGTCTCATCAGTATTTATTGCACAATTATTATTTGTTTTACTAATAGCAGTAAAATATGACAGTGCTGTACCAGCCTGTGGGAATGATGCAACACTGCTGTTCTTTGATTTGTTCGCCAAATGTGAGGGTGATTACTGGAGGACTCATTCCCACCTTGCCAGTATAGGATTAAAATTCAGTGTCCCTTGCAAAGGAAAGAGTTGGCACATGACACTGCTTCTGTGCTTACACATTCTAATGTATCTTCGTATTACCAGGAGTTTAAAGAGGGTCTCAGTCATAAGCAAGCATAGCACAGATTGCATGAGCAGAGCGAAGAGCTTCCATTCTGTCTTTTTCTTGGGTCATTTACATGTAAAAAATTATCTTTACTTATCACTTAGTTGAAACATAGATAGAGAATATGATTGCAGATATGGGCCACTGGGCCCACCCAGTCTGCCCAGTTTTTTAATTAACCTTCGTCTTTTGCGGCAGACCCTACTTGACCCATGGTGCAATCTCTTCCCCCTTCCCCCTTACTCCTACAGTTCTGTCCTTCCTGGTCCGGGTATTTTTGAACCCCACCACTGTTTTGCCTCTACTACGTCTACTGGAAGGTTGTTCCAGGTATCCATTAACCTTGCTGTGAAGAAATACTTCCTCAGAACTCTCCTGAATGTATCCCCTCCAGCTTCATAGCATGCCCTTGTTTTACAGCACCGTTTCCTCTGAAGAATACTTCCCTCCTTTACCTTATTTGCCTCTGTGAGGTATTTAAAGGTCTCTCTCATATCCTCCCTCTCCCTCCTCTCCTCCAGGGTGTACATATTTAGCTCCTCTCCTCGTAGGGCTTATTTTGATGCAGACCTTGCACCATTTTGGTAGCCCTCCTCTGGACCTCTTCTACTGTATGTCCTTCCTGAGATATGGTCTCCAGAACTGGACACAGTACTCGAGGTAGGGTCTTAATCTATATAAGGGCAGCACTACCTCCCTCTTCCTGCTGGTGATACCCCAGCATCCCACTAGCCCTCCCGACTGCCTTGTCACACTGCCTGGCCACCTTCAGGTCATCTGATATGATTTACCCCCAGGTTTCTTTCCTGCTTGGTCATTGTCAGTAACACTCAGCCCATTTTTTACCCTGCTCCCAGATTTCTATGGCTCAAGTGCATTATTTAGCACTTTTTTTGCATTAAAACCCAACTGCCATACCCTGGACCTTTCTTTCAGTCATTTCAGATGCTTCCCATCATGTCCACACAGACACACCCCACCCGGAGTATCCACTCTGTTGCAGATCTTGGTGTCATCCACAAAAAGGCAGACCTTCCCTTCCAGTTCCTTCACTACATCACTTATAAAAACATTGAAGAGGACTGGACCCAGCACTCATCTCTGAGGTACCCTGCTGGTCGCGCTTCCTTCCTTGGAGTGAACTCTGATCAACCTAGGCTGAACATGCCTTGGTCAAGGGGATGGTCTAGGGCTCCAAGGTAACCCCATTGAGGATGTTGGCCTTGACTTCAGTTGAGCAGGCAGTCCAGATATTTCTTGAGCCCGTCGACCGATTGTTGGAGGAGATTGAGGAGTCAGTCTCCCAGTCTCCAGTGCTCTCTGTCCTCACTGAGGAAGACTAGGCCCAGTCAGTGCCACCGGCTGAGTTACCACAAGAGTTGCCTGCATCAGTGGTCGTGCCTCAGAAACCAGTTTTGGTTACCTTGCCAAAGCAAGTTGTCTATAACAACCCAACAGAGAATGCTTATCAACGTTGTCCCTCAGTAGATAGTCCTGGTTGAGGTCAAAACGCAATTAGTGCTGCAGTCTCGCTTAATCCTGAGGTGGTGCTGTCCACTCACCTCAACCTCCTCATCCACAGGTGAGGAAAGGCATCAATGCAAGATGCGTTGAGACATTGAGGAACTAATCTGGTACCAGTGGATCATGGCTGAGAGGGGTATGGCTCTGCTCCCTGGACCTTTAGTCCCTTGACCTTTGCTGGTCATTCCCACACAGGTCCATGCGACTCAGCAGTTCCCCACATCTGCTTCTGCTCCAGCTCAGGTGGAGCCACCTCCACCTCCATCTCAGCTGTTGTTGGGTGCTTCGACCAAGGAGTCTTGCTGTGCAGCCAGCTTGTCAGGCTGACTCTTGGTGGAGATCACCCAGAATGAGGATACCAGGGTGGTCCATGGTGGCAGTCAAGGTCACCTTTGAAGAATTCTCCAACTTGGAAGGAGAGTTGGTGATGGCCTTGATCAGGACACGCTCCTTCAACCAAAACTTGATTGAAGAGCTGACTACGGCCCATCGGCCAGTGTCGTTTGGAGCCCTAATCCAGCTGATGTTGAAGTCCATGAAGGTTACCTTGGATCCAGTCCAGAAACGGACTGCAAACTTGTTCACTGATTATACTGGATAGGGAGGAGTCCCGTGGGGGAGGGGGTATCCCCAGCTAACCCCCAGTAGCCCCCTCTAAGGCTGAGCAGTGACAGGTTAGGGATGATTTCCAGGGGGTAGCTCCTCCAAGGCTGAGCAGTGACAGGTTGCAGAGTGTCATCCTTTCTTCTGTCCAGTCCCTGTCTCAGCTTCCAGTCAGGGGTCGGTTGCACCATTTCATGTCACTGCGGTCCACCATTACCATGGACAAATGAGTTCAGGAAGTGGTGGGCAAAGGGTTGCCTGTGAATTTTGGGGCCCTCCCACTGTTCCAACTCCAAGCTCCTTTGGAGTCTGTGGTGTTAAAATAGACGCTGTGCACGCTGACATAGCTTAGCTCCTAGAGCACATTGTAATCGCATTTGTTGCAGATGTCCTGGCCACTCTGGAATATGTGCCCAGGTACTTCCTGGTTCTGAAACGGATGGGGGGGCTTGTGCCCCATACTGAACTACCATGATCTGAACCATTTAATGCAGAAGCGCAAGTTCCAAATGATCAATCTGAATAAAAAAATGTCCATGGAGCAGGGCATGTGATTTTGCTCCCTAGACCTCCAGGATGCATTCTTCCACATCCCAGTCTGTCCATCACATTGCCGGTACCTTTAGTTCTGTGCAGAGGTGGACAATGTACCGGTTGCAGGTCATGCCCTTCAGCCTCTTGTCTGCACCCAGGGTTTTTGCCAAGTGCATGACAGTGGTGATGGCCTTCCTGTGGCACAAGGGCAGCAGTGTGTATCCCTGCCTGGATGACTGGCTGCTAGCTGGGCCATCCAGGTAGGCTGTGAAGAGATCCAGGGATCTGGCCCTCCAGACCTGTCAGGACTTGAGCCTTCTAGTCAACCCCACCAAGTCCGAGTTAGTACCCTCCCAGGTGATCAAGTTAATTGGTGCAGAACTGGACTCCCTGCGGGCCAAGGCCTGCGGCAGATAGGACATTTGGCCTTACCTCTTTTGCATAATCATTAAAGGTTGGGAGCTTGCACCCTGCCTGGGACTTCAGCAGCAGCTGAGGTTAATGGCAACTTCCATCAGTGTGATTCATATATCTACCCATATGTCACATAGCTACCCAGCCTCTGAGGACACCAACTCCAGCCATCTGCTTGATCATTAAACATGGGTGACCGTTCTCCTCTGATGGGAACTTTGATGGTTCCTGTAGGTGACCGTCATTTGATATCTACGTTTGTACCTTTTGGTACTGGCCCCAAAGAGGCTCTCATGTTCTGTGATCTTTTTTTTCTGCTTGTTTTGGGTTGGTTGTTTTACAACTGGTTTATGTGCTTTCTCTGTTTAAATTTGGGGGTTCAAGTCATTGGTGGCTGTGGAGGATGGCTTTTGGACCCTGGAGGGACCTCCATTGGTTTGTCTTTGTTTGGACTTTTATGGGTTTACTTACTGTGTGTTCGCTTAATGCCATAGGAATTAATAATGTTGAAAAGTGAGCCTGGATATTGCAAGAATGTCATTGGCAAGGTTGTGATGTGGGCCTTCCATAAGAGACCAGACTATTGGGGTTGGAGCATGGCAAACTTTGTTGGACCTAGGTAGGGTCGGTATATGCAGATCCTCACCTCTCAGATAAAAAAAAGCAGGGGTGGCCATTTTGCTGCGGACAGGCTTACCTCTTCAACTTACGAATTTACACTCTGATGGTTCTGGGAGGCTGGTAGTGGCCTTGGGCACTCTTCAGGGCCAGGTGGTTAATTTTGTCCTAGTTTGTGCTCCAACTCCCCCATCTGAAATCTTTTTTAGGAGGCTATTTGCTACCCTGGCCCAGTTACCTGAGGGACAAATAATTTGTGTGGGTAACTGGAATTGTGCAGAGAGCATTATGTTGGATAGAACCCTGATCCCCCAGAAGGGAGACTGGGCCTGCTCTAAACTTCTTAGAACTTTAATACTGGAAGGGGGGGCGGTGAGGCTGATGGACCCATGGCATTTACATAATCCTAAAGCTGAGGAATTTACTTTTTATTCACCTGCTTCCAACTCCTATGCTAGGTTAGAACACTTGCATGCAAAAAAAAAAATGGGTGTTTACATTTCATGCTATTCGTACTCATGTGATTTTGGCTTCTGATCATGCCCTGCTTTCTGGTAAGATTAAATAGGGGCCCCATACGGGAGGTGCGATTTCAAGGTTTTAAATGAGGATTTTCAATTAATTAACACCTTTGCGTGGAAAAGTGCTACTCAGTGTAACTAATGTATGGCGAGGGGATCGAATTGATTAGCAAAATAAAAAGTTTGTCATGTTTACAACACACATTATACATTATTTCTCACCTGAAAAGCCCCCCCAAAGGAAAAAAAAAACTATAAACAAACAGACCCATCTGCACACACACACCCGATACACAAATTCTGCCCTTGACAACATCCCAGGCATAGTGGATATTGTCACAACTCTGGTGGAACTGGAGGGCCAACAAGGTGAAGTGGCCCATGACTTAAAAACGGGGATGGCTTGCACTTGAGGGCCCCGACAAGCCCACTAACGATGAAACTGCCCACTTTTCCCCACAGGGCATTAAGGGCAGTCATTGTGGGATGTGCCAGAGACTGACAGTAATTGGTGGTCAACATCCTGCACAGAACAGTCTGTGCAACCCATCCCACCCCAGGTGACTGGCATGTCTGGGCCCCTGAGGTGGATTTTTACATTACCAGCAGGGCACGGACACATTGCCTCACCTTGTTGCAGGCACATGAAGTGCCAGAAAACTTCACAGGTAGCACCTCAGACAACAAGGATTCAGCCAAATTTCCCACAGTTGGCTGCAGTTTATGCACTTTGTACACATTCTGGATATTAAGCATTTTAACTATTCTCTCTAGGTGCACTGCACTACTAGGTGTTTCAGACAGAGGCTAATGCTCATTGACTGCTCTGTCCCACTTGACATTAGCAGCTTGGCATTTCAGTTGGCCTAGCCTTCTGGGCACACTGGATTGATGGTGCCACCACGTCACCCATTTGTGTCAAGTACTTTCCCAGTCCTGCTGGTCAACTCACTAAAGTATTATGGACTTTGCGTGTTGTTGTACCCCCCCCCCCAAAATGAGAGCCTACCGAGAACTACAGTTAGTACAACTTTCAAGGAACAGACTTTGCCTCTCACTGACCCCCCTTCCCCACCATGCAGAGCTGAGCTTAGTGTTTTATGTTAGCCCCTCCCAGTCTTGCACAAGTCTGAGCAGCATTAGGATCTTTGGCACTGCTACCCGCTGAAGCACCCCCTGACTCATGCTGCACAACAGTTGCTGTCCAGTAAAAAAAAAAAAAAAATGGGAGCATGGGGAGGTTGCGATTTTATCGAACTGTGGTTCAAGCTGGGGATCGGCGGGGCTTGTACAGTGACAACTGAGGTATCTGTCTCTTTTGGACAGCAGCAGCTTGTCAGCGGAAGTCACTTGGGGTGTACAAATTCGAGCACATCTCAGCACACCAGACAGATCTGAGGGACAGGATCACTGTGGGCTGCACTTGGATGAAGGGCTCTGAGGCTGGGTGGGCCGACAAGGGAGGGCTGAAGCCAGGTGGAGCCTGCACAGAGGATGGAGGTGTCCATACTCGACTGAGGGAGAACTCCACATCTGCACGCCACACACATGGCCTGAGAGACTGAATCGCTGTGGGATGCACTGCACAGAGGGCTATGAGGCCACAATGGAGGGCTGAGGTCGGGTGAGCTGACAAGGGAGGGCTCACTAAGCCTATTGACTAACAGACTCGGGGTACGGGGGTCAGTTATGGAAGTGCGTCTCTTACCGTGCTCTGAGTGCACAATTCTGGACTGAATCCATCAGCAGCTGAGGCCATGGGGGGCTGAACCTTGCACTGTGGGCTAAAGGGGCTGGTTACACAACAGGACCACCCAAAAAAAAGCACAGGCACTGCCTCTTCCCGGCACCACTAAGCTGGGTGACTAGGACTCGAATGCAGGGGTCAGTTACGGAAGTGCATCTCTTACCGACGCTGTGAGTGCACAATCCAGGGCTGAATCCCTCAGCAGCTGATGCCATGGGTGGGGGGGAGGTTGAACCTCGCACTGCGGGTTAAGGGCAATCGGTTACACAACAGGGCCACCGGAAAAACTACACAGGCCACCGCCTCTTCCAGCACTCCCCACCCACACGACTTGTGCACTTTTTGCTACAGTCAGTCAAAAAAAGACTTGGTTGGAGGGGGTGCATTTTCTTGCAGCACCTTCGCCACCTTGGCCACCATGTCAGAAACCCGAACCTGACTTGCTGCCCTGACCCAGCTGCTGATACCTTAGTGCTGCCATCAAGGCACCTACACAGCCAGCTCTGCCCTTTCCAAAACTAATCGTGGAGCTGATAGCCATTTGATTGCCCACCTTTTTGTTCAGATCTTCCAGTTCTCTTGAATGGGTTCTCTGGGATCATAGAACTCAGCCAGTCGGTACCACTGACTGTGGCACACTGAAGTCACATTTTACAGCGTCTCTCTAAGGGAGTGCAGGATCAGGCAGCCAATGAGTTTTAGAGGTAGGCAGAGCTAAAGGCACAGTCATGCCCATTTTGGGCTACTTGACACTACTGCAGCCAAAATCGCCCCTCTCAGCACGTTGTAATGCTGAAAAAACATAGAAAAAATGGATCGCACTTTTGGGCGATTCATCCTTGTTTTGACTTGCATCTCCCGCTGGTTGCCTCACAAAATGCGATGTGATACCAGCTATTTAAATCCCTGGATTTGGAATTTGAATGCCGGGTTGCTCCATGATGCCGCTTTTGTTCAACACATCAGAGAAGTGATTGAGAATTATTTAGCGGACGATCGTGAGAGGGATACCCCCTTAAAATATCTTTGGGACGGTCTTAAAGCCCTCCTCCGTGGGCACATGATTTCCTTGCAGCTTCTAGGAAACGTCAGTATTGGGAGCAGTATAGTAAGTTGGAGGAAAAACTTGCCCAACTGGAAGCTAATCACAAATAGACACGGGACACCTCACTTTTATCCCAGTTGCAACAGGTTAGAGAGGAACTCACAACAGCTTGCTTTACGCGGAGTAGAAAACTCCCTCTGGTTTACTAAGCAAAAATATTATGAATGGGGTGACATGGCCGGTAGAAGTCTAGCCCTCTGGTTACGCAAACAGGAGGCAGACAGGTATGTACCTACAATTGTTTTCGGATCAACCCCGGTCTGTTTCTTTGGCCTACCCTGTGCAGATAGGGACAGCATTTCATGACTATTACTCCCAACTATATGCTAAAGAACGGGGTCCAAATTGTAGCGTTCAGATTGAACATGTTTTGTGGCAGGATGACCTCCCAGTTCTCATGCCCGAGCAGCGGGAGTGTCTGGAGACTCCGTTTACACAGGCAGAACATACGAATGTTATTAAATCTTTTAAGTCAGGAAAAGCTCCAAGCCCAGATGGCTTTCTTGCTGAATTTTATAAGACATTCGTTTCGAACTTGGCTCCTATCTTAACCAAAGTTTGTAATTCTGCCCATGAAGAGGGAACTTTACCTGATTCCTGGGGGGAAGTTATCATAACCATCTTACCTAAGCCTCCCCGAGATACTACCAAATATGCAAATTTTCACTCTATCTCACTTTAAAATTAAGATGTTCAAATTTTCACCAAAGTCATAGGGGTTCGGCTACAGAAGATTATCCCCTCTCTCATTCATCATGATCAAACAGGTTTTATACCGGGGAGACATATTCAAGACAATAAGTGATGCCTATTGAATGTTCTGTCTCTTTCCCAAATGCTGCTTAATTCTATTCCTTGAGCAGTTGCTTCGATCGACTCCGAGAAAGCGTGCGATCACCTGGATTGCTTATTTTTGACTGCTACATTACAAAAATTTTGGTTTGGTGTCAAATTTTGTGGTTGGCTTCAGTACCTTTATGACAAGTTGTCCACCCATGTGCGGGTCAGTGGAACCCTATCTCCCAGATTGTCTGTATAAACTGGTACAAGGCAGGAGTGTCGCATCTCCCCTTTGTCCTCAGCCTCAAGCTATTGGCAGCATTATTGCAGCAGTTGGCAGTCTATCATGGTGTCCAGATTAATGGGGAGGACCTTAGGGTCTCCCTGTATGCCAGTGATACCTTGCTTTATACCTCTGATCTGGCTCGCACCTTACCAGTAGTGCTTGACCTTCTACGACACTTTGGCTGCGTATCTGGTTTTAAAATGAATGAGTCCAAAAACGGAAGCCTTGCTTTTGTGCTCTGTCTGCCCAGCTCCCTTCCAGTTTTTGCAATTTAAAATGAGTTACTTCGGGATTTAAATATTTGGGCATTTGGATCTCCCAGGATAGCAACCATTTATTTCAGACTAATTATGGTAAATTATTATCAGAAGTGCAAGCGGAGTGCAAATGATGGAAGGCATTGCCCTTATCGGTAGTGGGATGGGCTGAGATGGTACATTTGAATATTATGCTTTGTTTTCTTTTTGTATTTTCGTCCTTACTGCTATGTGTTCCTCCCTCTTTCTGGAAGATGCTACATCACACTTTGGCTATGTTTATTGGGGGGGAAGGGGGCTAGACTTAAATGGTCTATACTTAATGCCACCCAAATTGAAGGGAGGCTTGGGCATTCCAGATTTTAGAGCTTATTATTGGGTGGCTCAATTACAGTCTTTTCTAATTTACAGGTCCACTATTGACCCACTGAGTTGGGCACCTTTAGAACATAATGCCCTGTCGGGTACAGATGGCAGATGTGCCCCTCATGGACACTGCCCACTTGCATTTCTTAAGTATCCCTAACCCTTGGGCAGAACTAACTGTCTGTGTTTGGGAGGAAGTCTGCTCCTATTAGAAGATTGGTAGTGGGCTTAGTAAATTAACACTTATTTGTTCTTGTACAGATTTTCCTCCATTTCGACTAAATCATGGTTTTAAGCAGTGGAACAGGCAGGGCCTCTCCAGGATTGGTCAGTTGTTTGATGATGACACGCTCAAGTCATTCCCTCAGCTTTGCAGAGAATTTAATCTACCTTCTCAAGATCTCCTTCGTTATATGCAACTTCGCCACTACCTGATTTTAACACAGACTGGTTTTTAAAGGAGGATAATCCATTGCGTCCCCTTGTAGTGTCCCTGTCCTCCCAAGTTCCACTACCTAAAAAAACAGATTTCCACTCTTCATGGTCAGCTGCGTGGTCTAGAGCCAGATCATCTATCTGTTGTTAGGCGTAAGTGGGAAATAGAATTAGGCTCTCCACTACCAGTAGGGGACTGGGCGAAGGTATGAGAAGGGGTTCATCACACTACTGCATCCCCCTCCTGGCATGAATTTCGTTGGCAGACAGTGGTACGCTACTTCCACTCGCCAGTCATCTCCAAACATTTTTGAGCAAATCGGTCAGATCTTTGTTGGAGAGGGCATGGTGAGAGGGGAACACACCTTCATATCTTTTGGGACTGCCCGAGGATTAGGGACTTTTGGGAGGGGGTGGCTCATACTACAGGTCAGATATTAGGAATCCCTCCTCCCCTTCATTTCTGGTCTTGATTTAGGTCCCCGGTGTATTGGACAAAAGGGAAAAATGTTTATTTCATATTTTCATGGCAGCAGCAACTAAAGTCATCACTCGCTTGTGGCTGACTCCTACTCCTCTCTTTGAGTATCTTTGGCTGAAATGGAGAGGGTGGCAGCCCAATTGTGTTTACAGCCTGATAAATCTAAAAATCGTTGGCTCCCTTTCTTTCATTTTGGCACAGAAAGAAGGCTGACCTGTTCTGGATATCCTGGTGTCTTTAGTTTAATGGCTGGAGGTAGATGCCTCCGACCCCAGGTCCGTAGTTGTCTCTTTTCAGGTTTTGTAGTTCATTAGATCCAAATACTTTATTTTATTTATTCATTTCAGTTTGGGATTAATACTTTTGAGTCAAGGACTTATTTTCAAAGGTTCCAAGTCAGTGTTGATCAAACATTACAAATAATACAAGGTATACAGAAAAACAGAAACACAATTACACAGGCAACCAAATATAATGCAATTATATACATCTTATAAGAGGATTAATAAGAGAAGGTTGGTAAGACTCTGTACTGGAGTTCACTAGGTGGTGGGTCAACCTAAAACGGAAAAGGGGTAGGGTGGTCAGCCAGGAATGGCGTTGTCAGGAGTGGGTAGTGTAGTCAGTCGTAAGTCTGCATCGTTTGCTGAGAGGAGGTGCAGGAAGGGACTGAGGAGAAGTGAAGGGTGATGGGGGGGAGGTGAAACATAGGCTGTTATTACAATATAAGAGTAATAACAAGTGGAAGTGAGGGGGGGTGATATGCAATAGGTAAATTGGGAGGCTAAGATCCTGTCTCATTAGTGCAAACAGGTACAGGTCTTTGTAGTGTCAAGGAGGGATCTAAGTCCAGATTTGAAGGTATTTATCTTGGGTGAATCAGTGAGGTTAGCAGGTAGCACATTGTACCATTTTGGTCCTTGGTACAAGATGGAGTTCTGGGCAGGTTTCGTCTTTTTGAAGGGAATCACCAGCCTGTCAGTAGCCACACTTCTAGTTGATTTTGTTGGAACTGCCGGCTTAAAGAGGTAGCCCAGAGAGGGAGATGTAGGCCCAAGAAGTACTTTTTTTAGAAGTAGGCAGGTTTAGTATTGTGCTCTAAGATGGAGTGGGAGCCACCCAGTTTCAGTGTAAAGCGAGAAGGTGTGGGTGTCGTGAGTAGCCCCTAATGACAGATGCCAGGCCTCATTTAGGAGTGTGCTATCTCTATTTAGGGCAGTTTTGGTGCCCGCCCCATGGATAAGCAGCCCATAGTCGATGGAAAACAGTACTGAACTACTGGTGGCAAGTTTCAGAGCATCAGGTGTCATTGAAAGTCTGTGGCGGTAGAGGACCTCAAGCTTTATATTCGATGTCTTGACTACAGAGTCTATGTGGCTTGAGAAGGTGAGTGTATCATCAAAGGTAATGCCGAGGTATTTGAACTTAGTTACTTGGTCAAGTATCTTACCCTTGTGGTTATGTATGAGCAGAGGCTGGTATTTCTTTTTGCTTTGGGAGGTAGAGAAGAACAGACTCTTAGTTTTTTTGTGGGTTAATAGTAGTCTGTTTGTGTGAACCAGGATTCAAGATTGAGGAAGCTGCTTTGGAGTTCAGTAGTGATGGACTTGTGGTCATTACCAGCAACAGACATTACTGCATCATCAGCATAGAGAATGGTGTGTGTTGAACATGCAGATGGTACAGAGTTGATGAAAAGGCTGAAGAGTAAAGGTCCAAGAATGGAACCCTGCTGAACCCTGAAGGACACCTCCTTAGCTGCTGATAGAATATCTCCAATTTTGACTTCTTTTGACCTGTTGGAGAGGTAGCTACCAAACTATAGTACCTTCATTTAACTATTTGTGGTTTTTTCAGTTAGCGTGTTAACATTTATGATTTTTGGCCCCATTCGATTTGGTACCCCCCTCATACTGTTAGTTCTTTGTGGGTTCTGGTTGTAGCAATTGTTCTGCACTGGTTTTGTCTTTCTTTTTCTTTGCTGTGTTGTTTGGCACTTGGAGGATCATCTAGTTGTGTTTCGTATTCTCATAAGTTTTCTCAATATTTGTTCTTGTTTTCTTTTGGTGATGTTCTTTAAACTCGGTCAGTAAACATTAATTACAACAAAAAAAAAAGATGGATGACCGGCTCACCAACTCAGTCAGCCGCCATCTGAACTGTCAGAGTGTGCCTACTTTAGAATGCGCACAATGTAACTGCTCATGAGGTGGCCTGTCGAGACGGTAAGAGAAGGACTATGCTGGTCACCAGTGTTTAACCCATTCAGGCCTAGATACACCTGTAGGTGGCGTCTGAAAGCATAGCCACTCAGGACAATAATGCCTGTAGACGTACTCAACTGACTTTCACTCAGGCCTAGAAACGTCTGAGGAAGTCAGCAGTTTTTCCCTAAATTTTAAACAAACCGAATTGCTTAGAATTGTTTGCATAGCACCATTAGAAAGGTATTTTTGTGCTGTACAATTTTGCTGCTGATACTTTGTGTCCATCATGTATACTTTAGGAGTTATTCGCATTTGTTTAAGGTATGGTGTGCATGGCTGGCATTTGTCTCTCATGCCTCACCTAAGCGCCTTGAAAAAATCAGAAAAAAAATCAGTTGTTTGGTATTTCAGTTAGTATAAAATAAAAACGAAATTAATTACAATTGATTGCATAGCACGATTGGAAAGGTAATGTTGTGCTGAACAACTTTGCGACTTGTACTTTGTGTGTAGCACTTATGCTTCAAGAGATATTCATATTTGTTTGTGGCATGCTGATTATGGCTCAGTTTTGCTTAGAAAGGCCCAGGATGGAGTGCTGAGAGTATACAGGGCACAAATGGTGGAAGTCTCAACGAGCTCTTGTGGCGTGAATGAGTTAATGATTGATCAGACGACCACAGTTGTGGCCATGAGACAGTTGGGGGTGGGGGCAGGGGAGGCACTGGACAGTAGAGAAACAATTTAGTTTTATAGCTTGGAGGGGTGGTGGAATACTAGACTGCAGGTTGAGGTGGGGTGACATAAAACAAATGTACGAATGGACGCCAGCCCGGTGGCGTGGAGGGCTGTGGAGCTGTGCATCTTTCCTGCTGCCATGGCAGAGGATGTTGTCAGGAAGGTAAGTGCCGGGAAAGCTGGGTGAGGGGGCTGGGGTCAGTAGGAAGGGGGCAGCCAGGGCAAATAGGAGAATGAAATGTGTATATATAAAAAAAATGTATGGATGGGAAAAGGGGGTGAGTGGGACACTAGACTACCAGGGAAACATAAATGTATTTAGGGGACATTGATAGTGGATGGGTGGAGGGGAACACTAGGCTGCCGGGGTAAACAATGAGTTGATGTGGCCCAGGGACAAAGAAAGTATTGGAATCAAAATGCTAGTTAATGATATGCCAAATGCAAGGCAAGTACAGCTTGATGCTTATCCTCATCTGTCTCAAAATTATTGCTAAGGTGAGATGGGTGAGAGCAGTACACCACCAGGGAGGGTGGTTGGGTGCCAATTCAAATATACAGAGTGGAGATGGAATCCCCAGGTGGGGGTGGTGGGGGTGTGGCTGGGTGCACGCTGGACTACCAGGGTAGCAGAAAAGTATACGGGGAGAGAGTGGGTAGCCCATGGAAGGGCCACTATACTGCCATGGTAACATAATAAATTTACATAGAGGAGATTGGTGGGTGGGATGGGAGTGGGACCACTAAGGGTAACACCAGTTACAGGTATATGGAGGAGAGAGATGAGTGGTGAGACCACTAGATTACCAGGGTAACATAACAAATGCATATAGGGGAGATCGGGGGGGCATAAGATGAGCATGGGTAACTTAGGAATGCAATAGCATTACAGTTAATGAGGGCAGATAAGAGGGTGAGGCCAGTATTGTACAATAGAGGGTACTCAGATATACAGATGGGAGATGGGGGGGGCAGGGGGCTGTGAGCCAGCCAGACAGTAGACTAAGGGAAAGGGAACATTGTTTAGCCAGGAGTAGCACACTAAGCCGAAGCTTGTTTCCAGATGCGACCTGGGAGTACATAGAGGATAATGGCTGGGAATCAGGTGATAACCACACTGTAATCACCTCGAGTGGTTGCTAGGGCAACATGGTAAACCTTGAGAGCGCAGCTCGAGAGGTTTACTGTAGCCCTAGCAACCACAAGAGGTGATTTCAGCCTGGTTGTCACCCGATCACCAGCCATCATCTTTTATAGTGTATGGTCAAAAAACACTGTTTACATTCTATGTGTGAGAATTATGGAACTCTGGTGCATTCTTTTTTGTCTTGCCACTGTTTGGAAGTTCCGGAGTGTGGTTAACAACTTTTAAAATTCTAAACAGTGCATAACAAAGCTGTGTAACTGCTGATTATGGTGGTTAATAGGCACTTACCATACATTATAAGGAAGTTAAGTGACTTGCTCAAGATCACACAGTATGCACATAGGCGACTGTGGGATTCAAACCCAGGTCTCCAGATCTGCAGCTCAGAGCCTTAACCCACTGCGCTATACTGCCTCCAGGGTAACAGTAAAATAAATAGCATAAAATATATAGAGGTGAGATGTGATGGTGTGGAGGGATCACTAAACTACCAGGGTACTAGAAATATATGAAGGGTGCTGGGGGGTGGGGCTGGGGACTACTAGACTGTACAAGATAATGAACTGTATGAGGAGAGATGGGGGGGGTGCGATAGTGGAACCACTAGAAAACCAGTGTAACATAAATGCTTGTAGAGAAGATCGGGGTTGGGGCTGCACCAGACTACCAGGGTAAGCAATAACGTGACAATTGATGAGGGGACTGTGACACTTGTCCAGCTGGTTATGATTGTTCTATGATTTTTGTAAAATAGAATGTGGTAGGAGACCTATCTCACAGGAGACATCCTGTGCCCCTTGGATGACACCCCCTACCACCAGTTTTTTTTTAAACAACAGGATATATGTTAACCTGAAACCAGGAGATAACTGAAGACTAGAGAGACATAATTAAGGATCTCCTGTTTATCTGACTTAATTGTAGCTGACCAGCTGCCAGGATAGAGATCATAAACTTTCATGACATTTAGAGGAAGAAAACCTGTTATATCACTATGGTGCTAAGTCTTAAAATCCTCAGATGTGCCATGGGGAAGATGAAATGCTCGAGATCAAATAGAGAATTTAAAGACTGTCATAATTTGGGAAAATTAGGTTTTTGCTGAAGTCACATTAATTAATACCTCTTGATAAGACATCCTGTTTTACATATTTTTTTTTTATTCTGAGAGGAGGAGCTGGATAACCTCATGGAAGGGATTGAAACACAGCATTTTAAAATTGTATTTTGTGTTTCATCACACACATTCCTGTTTGAACGCTCTTGAAACAACATCTGACTATAAGCACTGTAAGAAGGTATATATTAGATAAAGTCTAACTGTATGTTGGCAGGAATTTGTACTTTTACTTGTTTTCTTTTAAGTGATTGTATGCATTGTGATATATGGTTCTGTGTTTACATTTTACCTATTTTTATCCATTTTCTAAGTAAACCTCTTATTTTAAAGAGACTACGTGCGTCTTCAAAATTATTTTGCCTGTGAGGTACAGATGGTTAAAGTTGACACTGTTCATAAGCTTAATGGTATACCAAACCGGGAAAAGGTAAGAATTTATCTAAGTTCTTTCATAGAGTTTTTAAGGACTAATTTTGTATACCTGGTTAGGTGCCCTTGGTGAAAGATATCTGGCATTTCCCCGAAGAACAGAATTGTCTGAGCCTGCACATTTGGGTATGCTAGCAAGAGGTTCACAGTTTGAATCCCTCCAGAACTTGAGACCAAAGGTGATTCGGACCCACAAAACAGACAGGAGGGTTACCCTGTTCACAATATTGCGCTCGGAGGTTGGCACTGTGGGAGCAGAGGGCCTGACCTGCTGAGTGGGGTTGTGACAGATTGGGTGGCAGCAGTGTGCATAATTTTGGTAATACAAGCTTCTATTGTTCAGTGTGTCAGCTTAATACTGTCAACTCACTTACAAAACAAGGCAGTGATTTATTTTTCTTAAAAAGGACACAGAACTATATCACTTGCTTTACAGCCAAGTTCCTACCTGTTTCATTTTTAAAGTGCAGGTTAGAGTAGCCATAGTTAGGGAAGAAGATGGCTTCCAACTACAGCGGGCACACTGTAGACTACTTAAAGCAGCTATGCAGGGACAGAGGAGTCCTGTATGAGGTGAAAGCCACCAAGCAGAACCTCATGGATGCCCTGATGGTAGCAGATAGCATGTAGTCACTGACTGTGACTGTAAAAGACCGAACCTTGGGCGAGGAGGGGCTAGTGGCCAGTGCAGTGTCCAGATCCGATGAGGAGGGCAGCAGGGCCAGTGCCAGCGAAGGGCCACAGCAGCAGGGGAAGGTCACCAGCATTCTGGAGCCAGAAGTACTCAGGCTGCAGATTGAGTTGCGCAGAATGGAGCTGGAGTTCCAGAGAGAAGAGAAGCGAGAACAGCGAGCTGCAGAGGAGCAGAGGGAGCGAGAACAGCGAGCTGCAGAGGAGAAGAGGGACAGTGAACAGCGAGATATGGACAGTGAGGAGCGTGATCACCAGAGGCGACATGAACTGGAGATGCCACGACTCCAACCACCAGCACCAGAGCAGGTAAGTGGCTTGGGTTTCACTGGGACTACAGGACTGGGTTACAAATTGAATTCCAAATTGATAGCCGAATTTAAAGAGGGGGCGGGTATGGATGCCTTTTTAAATTCTTTTGAAAAAGTTTGTATTCAGGCTAAAATCCTAGGGAGTCCTGGAGCTTCCAGCTATCCCTGCTACTTACCGGGAAAGCTCGGGATGCATTGGGTCAAATCGACAATGAGGACAGTAGCGATTACAGCAAACTTAAAGCTGCACTGTTAAAAAAAATTTAAATTAACTGCGGAATAATACAGAGCTAAATTCTGTAAGCCCAGGAGAAGCCCTGACATGAGCTACAAGGAGCTAGCCATGAAACAACGTCAGTTTTTAAAACGTTGGTGGGAAGGAATTGAAGCAAACTCTGTAGATAAAATTGAAAATGTGATTCTGTTAGAACAGTTTTTCTGGGCATGCCCAGCAGAGCTGAAAGCCTGGCTGGAGAACCGAGATCCCAAAATGGTGCAAGAGGCTGCTGAACTCTCGGACCGCTATGCCAAGAGCAGACCTGCTCTGAGAGCAAATGGGGTGGCCGTGGCAGTGCAGAATGGGAAAAGCACGCCTTCAGGGCAGCTAAAACCCTCACTGCCTCCACCAAAACCAGTTAGCCCCAGGTTTCAGAGAAAAGATTTCTCTGAGAAAAGAAATGAATGTTGGTTGTGTAAAGAAATTAGGCATATTGCCAGACAGTGTCCCAAAAGGGCGAGCAGTACACATCCGGGGGCTAGGAAAGAAGTGGGTTGTTTGTGTGTCCCTGGAAGCATACCTGGGAACATGAGGGAACACATGCATCCACTCATGGTGAATGGTCTACAGACGCAAGGGTTAAGGGACACAGGGGCATCCCTGACATTAGTAAAAGGGGATCTGGTACAGCCTGGTCAGCTTATACTCAATAAATATGTCACCATACAAGACTTTACTGGTGGGGAAAAAAACATTGTCCCTCGCTAGTGTTCTTCTAGACTGGGGTGAAACAGGGGGAACTGTGCATCAGGTGACTGTAGCCAAAACGTTAGCAGTGGACGTCACCCTTGGCAGCAATCTCCAACAGGGGATGGTGTGTGCAGTTACCTGTAGCCAAGCGGGCAGGGAAAATGGTGGTTCCCTGGACCTCACAGAAGCCATTGTGGAAACCACTGGGAGACTGGTTCCCCAGCCTGTGTTTCCTGATATGGAGACTAATGAAAAAGGGGTAGAAATTTTCCCAGTAGCAGTTAACCACACAGCTACAGAGGGTTACTCCGAAGAGGGAGGGGTGACCCATGGTCAGAGGGTTAGGGATGACAGTGATCCTGAGTGACCTGACGCTAGTGCTAGGGACCCTAGTTTAGAGACTGAAGGGGACCTGTCCCATGCCTTGGGAATGTGTGAGGAGTTTGCAGCTGTTCAGAGAAGTGACACTAGTCTAGAGAGGCTGAGGGCTTGGGCAGACTCTGACGGAGCACAAGGAGGTGACGGTAAACATAAGGTTTATTGGAAAATGGACTGATGTATACTCAGGCTGTGCAGACAGAAGGAGGGGTGCTAGGCAGGCAGCTTGTCGTTCCCCAGGGGTATCGTGAGCAGTTGCTCAAGATTGCACATGATATTCCCTTGTCTGGTCATCTGGGAATCGCACACACTGCACAGCGGTTGGCCCAGAATTTCTATTGGCCCAACTTCACCCAGCAGGTGAAGAAGTATTGCTGGTCCTGTCAGTGCCAAGAAATAGGGAAGGCGGGCAAGAAAACACATTGTACACTGTGCCTATGATTTGTTTGTTTGTACCAAGTCTTCTCATGTCTGATATTGAAACCTTGTATTCACTGTTCTCAAATGGACCTATGCATCAAACCTGTATATTGTGTCTACTATTGTTGCTTGTATCAAATCTGTTTCATGTGTATTACTGTTGCCTTGTACTCCACTGTCACTCTGCGCCATGTGTTATGGCCCGGGTCGTGCCTGAAAACGGTCCCTGGGATCAGTGCACTCACCTGGTTATCAAAGTCATAAGTAAATAAATAAATAAAATAAAACCCAAGCCACCCTAATTCCAGTGCCCATAGTGGAGGAGCCATTCCAGAGGGTGGGAATGGATATTGTGGGGCCCTTAAATACCCCCAGCTCCTCAAAGAAGAGATTCATCGTGACTGTGGTGGATTATGCCACCCGGTACCCAGAGGCAGTCGCCCTGTCCTCTCTGAGGACAGACAAAGTGGCAGATGCCTTACTTGGGATTTTCTCCTGTGTTGGGCTTCCGCATGAGGTTATCACCGATCAAGGGGGTTCCTTCATATCAGACCTGATGAAATGTTTGTGGGAGAAGTGTGGGGTGGTGAAGAGATTCATGACACTATCACCCACAAGCCAGTGGGCTTGTGGAAAGATTTAATGGTACCCTGAAGTCAATGCTCTGGGCGTTTGCTGAACAGCATGGGAGGGACTGGGGGAAATACCTTCCCCACTTGTTGTTTGCATACAGGGAGGTGCCCGAAGTGTCGACAGGATTTTCCCCCTTCGAGCTCTTCTATGGACACCGGGTACGTGGGCCCCTAGACTTGATCCGGGAGGACTGGGAAGGCAAGCATGCCACCCAGGGAACTCCCCTAGTGGATTACGTCCTTAGGTTTAGGGAAAGGCTGAAGGAGCTTATGAGGACAGCCCAGAGCAACCTGGCAGCTGTCCAACAGAAACAGAAAGTGTGGTATGACCGCAGAGGCAGAGCTCGCTCGTACATGGTGGGTCAGTAAGTCATGGTCCTTATTCCGATCCGGAAAGACAAACTGCAGGCTGAGTGGGCAGGACTGTACAAAGTAGTTAGGAAGGTGAATGACGTGAAGTATATTACAGAGTTACCTGACAGAAGACAAACAGAAAGGATGTACCATGTCAACATGATAAAGCCATATGCTAATACGGCTGACATGGTGTTTGCAGTGTGTAGTCCTGGGGAGGGGATTGGACAAAGGAGACCCCGCTTCTGGACTTGCTGGAAGAAAGCATGCGGGAGTCCTCTGTGGAGGCAGTAAAATTATCTTCCCAGCCTGCTCGGGCAAGATCCAGGAAGTAAGGGAGGTTTTGCAGACTTGCCCTCCCGTTAAGCGCCAAGCCTGGACTAACCCCTTAGCAGCGGATGATGTGGGAGACAGGGACACAGACGCCCATACAGCGGACAGCATATCAGGTGTTAGAGGCTGTCCAAAAGGACATTAGGAGGGAAGTGGAGGAGATGCTGGATTTAGGGGTGATCCAGAGATCCCACAGCCCCTGGGCCTCACCCGTAGTCCTTGTGCCCAAGCCAGATGGCTGTACTCTTTTTTGTGTGGACTATCATGGACTGAATGCAGTCACGAAGTCAGACGCCCACCTGATGCCTCGGACGGGCGAACTCCTGGACCAGTTGGGAGGGGCGACCTACCTTACGATTACTGACCTGACCAAGGGGTATTGGCAGGTAGAGTTAACGGACAGAGCTAGGGAGAGGTCTGTCTTCATCACTCCAATAGGCTTATCTGAATTTAAAGTAATGCCTTTTGGAATGAGGAACGCCCCAGCTACTTTCCAAAGTTTGGTGAACCAGGTGTTAAATGGTGCTGAGGAGTACGCCGTGGCGTACCTGGATGACATTGCTATCTTTAGTGCCAGCTGGGAGGAACATCTGTCCCACCTTAGGGAATTGCTGGGCAGGATACAGAGGGCTGGGCTCACTGTCAAAGCTGAGAAGTGCCAGGTGGCCATGGGTGAAGTGGCATACCTAGGGCATGTGGTAGGCCGGGGACAGCTCTGTCCTAACCAGATAAAAGTAGAGGTGATCCAGGTGTGGCCCAGACCAGAAATGCAGAAGCAGGTCAGGAGTTTTCTAGGGACAGCAGGGTACTATAGGAAATTTGTACCCAGTTACAGTGCCCTGGCTACTCCCCTAACTGACCTGGTAAAGAAATGGATGCGAAAGAAAATTACCTGTGGACCAGCCTGTGAGGAAGCCTTTACCAGACTGAAGGAGGCCCTGTGCTGTGCTCCTGTATTGATAAGTCCTGATTATAGCAAACCCTTTATAGTTCAGACTGACGCCTCAGACGTGGGTATTGGGTCAGTACTGACTCAGACATCAAACCAAGGGAAAGATCACCTGGTAGTGTACCTGAGTAAAAAGTTACTTCCCAGGGAGCAGGCATACTCTGCTGTGGAAAAGCAGTGTCTTGCGACAGTGTGGGCCCTAAAGAAGCTAGAGCTATACTTATATGGGCAGCATTTTGTGGTACAAACTGAACACAATCCCCTTGTTTGGCTGATGCAAATGGGAAAAACTAATGATATATTGTTAAGATGGAGTCTTGCTTTGCAAGGGTATGACATGACAATCTTACATAGGGCTGGAGTGACAAAGCAGAACTCAGATGGCTTGTCTCGTGTCTATGAGGAGTGAACTGATTTGGGAAGCTTATCCCATGCAGGGGATAGAGCCCCCAAATTCAGTCTAGGTGGGGAGGATTGTGACACTTGGCCAGCTGGTTATGATTGTTCTATGATTTTTGTAAAATAGAATGTGGTATGTGACCTGTCTCACAGGAGATGTCCTGTGCACCTGGGATGAGCCCCCTTCCCCAACCAGGTTTCATTAAAATAACAGAATATATATTAACCTGAAACCAGGAGATAATTGAAGACTAGAGAGACATATTTAAGGGTCTCCTGTTTATCTGACTTAATTGTAGCTGACGAGCTGCCAGGATAGAGATCATAAACATTTCTGACGTTTAGAGGAAAAAAAAACTGTTATATCACTATGGTGCCAAGTCATAAAAATCCTCAGATGTGCCATGGGGAGAGGAAATGCTCGAGATCAAAGACAGAATTTAAAGTCTGTCGCAATTTGGGAAAATTAGGTTTTTGCTGAAGTCACAGTAATTAATATACCTTAATAAGACATCCTGTTTTCTATATTTTTTTACATTCTGAGAGGAGGAGCTAGATGACCTCATGGAAGGGGTTGAAACAGCATTTTAAAATTGTATTCTGTGTTTCATCACACACATTCCTGTTTGAACTCTCTTGAAACAACATCTGACTATAAGCACTGTAAGAAGGCTTGACCCTTATAAATCCAAGCTACGGAAATACCTTCATGCCTCTAGCCAATGTGACTGCTCTTGACAGCAGATTGACATATGCAGCTATCAAACTAACTATTGTCGGGACTCCCCGTAGCAAATTGTGACTATGAAACCCTATGACCTTCAGCCTCTACAGAACCTCTGTAACTATTGTGGCTGTACTAAGAAACTAAACTTGCTGTTATTCAACAACTGCACAACTATGTAACCTCACTGACTGTTATTTGTAATTGTACTGTAATCTGTATTCCAAGTTCTGTCCATGTATCCTTTTATGTATGACATGGAACCTTTGTAAATGAGTTGCTGACTCAAAGGTCTTTCTGAATATTTCAATAAACATTAGAGAAAGTCTAACTGTATGTTGGTAGGAATTTGTACTTTTACTTGTTTTCTTTTACGTGATTGTACGCGTTGTGATATATGGTTCTGTGTTTACATTTTGCCTATTTTTATCCATTTTCTAAGTAAACCTCTTATTTCAACGAGATTGCCTGTGTCTTCGAAATTCTTTTGCCTGTGAGGTACAGATGGTTAAAGTTGACACTGTTCATAAGCTTAATGGTATGCCAAACTGGGAAAAGGTAAGAATTTATCTAAGGTCTTTCATAGAGTTTTTAAGGATTCATTTTGTATACCTGGTTAGGTGCCCTTGGCGAAGATATCTAGCATTTCCCCAAAGAGCAGAGTTATCTGAGCCTGTACATTTGGGTACGCTAGCAAGAGATTCACAGTTTGAATCCCTCCAGAACTTGAGACCAAAGGTGATTCAGACCCACAAAACAGACAGGAGGGTTACCCTGTTCTGTTACCATGTTCACAATACTGCACTCGGAGGTTGGCACTGTAGGAGCAGAGGGCCTGACCTGCTGAGTGGGGTTGTGACAGGGACCCGTAGCTATGAGGGAAGATTGGGGTTAGCGATAGTGGAACTGCTAGAAAACGAGAGTAACATAAATGTTTGCAGAGGAGATCGGGGGTTGGGGCTTCACCAGACTACCAAGGTAAACAATAACGTGACAGTTGATGAGGGGACCAGTAGACTACTAGGAGAGGGTACCAAATATTCAGATGGGATATGGGGGCCTGGGAGGGTATGGGGGCCTGTGGGTCCAATAGACTAGACTAGAGTCAGACTGCCATAAAAATTACAAAAATATATAAGAGATGGGGCGAGAGGAGTTGAAGGGTCACCAGGGTACCAGAAGTACAGAGAGGGGAGCTGAGGACGAGGTTGGGCTGAATAACTGACCAGTGACCACCAGACTACTAGTGTAAAATAACATTACCAGTATATGGTGGAAATGGGGGGAGCAGTCACCAGACTATGGTAGTACAAATATACTAGGGGAGATGTGAGGGGGATAGTAATGGGACCATTAGACAATCAGGGTAACATAATAAATGTACATGGGGTAGACAGGGGTCCACCTGGGAACGTGATGGCCCAGCTGCACTTGCCCCCCAGAGATCACGCTAGCCCCAACACCTGGAGCCCTACTTTCAACAAGGTTTCCCCATTCTACTTCGAAGGGAAGATATTACACCCTGAGCCAGCAGCAGTACTACCTGTCTAGGAAGTGATCAGTTTCCATTTTCTGCAGATCTACAGAAAATACAGCGCCTGCCTGTCATTTACTGCTGCTGTCATCAATCGGGAGGCAGAAATGTAAACAAAAACAAAGGACAACTAAGCATATTACGATGTGATAGTACAGTGCCGGTCTGAAAGAGTGCCAGGGGCATGCCCAATGGAGCACAGGGAATAAACTTTAGAAAAAGCGCAATTTTATTTACATAGAACTACTGCTTTAAGTCTTTGAAAAAAAAAATTTTAAATTGGTGATACCCACCAAGAAGCTGGTAGAATAAGGGGCTTGGTGTTCTACAAGTCTGTAACTTTAATATGTGACATTAATTTGTGCTCCCCACTGTTTAGTCATGGAAACACAAATTTTAGGAGGGACACAGCAACGTTCTGAGACAGAATCGGCTACAGTTTAGAGGTATGCACACTGGTTTTGAAGTTAGAATTCTGCCGCATGCAAAGTGACCACCCATTATTTAACCACTTTTACAGCTTGCTGTTATGTAACACAGCCTTGCAATAACTGGGGTAGGGCAGGGCACCTTCTCCCCTGTTTTCCGTTGTACACAAAAAATGTCTCCCCCCCCCCCAATATTGCGCCTCAGTATGGGACCTGTTACTCCCTGTGCAGTGCAGCATTGTGGTTATACATCAGAAACTCATTCGGCCCTTAAGTCCCGCAACAGCCCAAAATGGAACATTACCATCACCCCCCTCCCTGTTTGACTAATTGGTGTATCAGTCAATTATTTCCACAAAGTTAGGAGCTCCCTGTAGTTTACAACAGTCACCATAAACACAGCATTTTCTTGGGGGGGGGGAGGTGCTGACCAAGTCCATTGCACAAATTTGCTTTAGCTACTTAAACGTCAGATCTCATTTGATAAGAACTTTGATATTACCCACAATAAGATCTGCACTACATGCACGCTATATAACCTCTAATACCACCCCCCACTGCTCAACATTACAGTACAACAACAGCAGAGGGAAACAAAACACACACAGTGGCTCCATTTCACAGAATCCTTGTTTCCATCCTACACAGCACAGAGCAAAATTATTGCTGTTATTGAGATACACAGTGCAGGCTGTGCACCAGGCAGCCCTCTCTGCAGCTGTTAACAGACCCAGAGTTGACTGTCCATGCTTGGAGCTAGCCTCTGTCCGTTCCACACTACTTCCTAGAATCGCTGCTACATGCCTGCAGCATGCCCATTACTGCAGACACTTACCCATCTTGTCCTTCCTTGTTCTGTCCTGGCAGGTCTGATGCCACGGCGGATGACCTCAGCGATTACATCAGGCAGCAGCTCAACACCCAACATCGTTTGGTGCCTTGTCTAGTCCCTGATGCCCATCTCAGTTCATCCACCACTCTGCCTGCCTTACTGCTGAGCCCACCAGCTATCTCACATTCTCACACAATAACCTCAGAAGGTGATGGGCTGCAAGAGGCGCGAAATCTTGCTCTTCACCAATCGGAGGGCTCCATGATGACCTGGGAGGGGTTTCTGTGCTGGAAAAAAATACGTATTCAAAAAAAGAACCACATTCTCTTGCATTTCTCTTAAAGGGCCAGTTAACCAAATATTGACTAGACTGCACTAGCCAAGTTGGGAGATGATCGCACTGGCCCAAGGCAGTTTGCACTATGCCCTGGGCCAGTAAAATAATGTTATGATTGACCCCTTGGGAGACGGGGTTGGGGGACCACTAGACTAGCTGGAGAAACAATAACATTACATTTGCTGATTGGAGATAGGGGGAGAGTAGACTACCAGGGATGGTAGCAAATAAATATATGGAGGGAAGATGGGGGCCCACTAGACTACCAGGGCAACATAAAAGTAAATGATACAAAAATCTAAGGAGGTGAGATGTGGTGGTGGAGGATGGAGGGGCCACTAGACTACTAGGCTTCCAGAAATATTTTATTTATTAGGTCTAGGATTACAATTACCTTTGAGCCCAAGGCTCTTTTACAAAGGTTCCACGTCACATGTTACAAAGGATTACACTGGTTGCAAAAAGGAACATTTTGGTTACATATTAGAGAACACAGCAAGTAAGATACATAAGATGCTGTGAAAGGGAGTGTAGTAGTGGTAGGAGAAAAAAAACGAGAAAGGGGAGTAGTAGCAGGAGTTTAGAAAAAAGGGTTGGGGTGGGAGGATGGATGGTGAGGGGGCGGCAAGGAGAGGTGCAATGCAGCAAAGGTGGCGTTGTCAGTGTCACAAGTACAGGAGAGAAAGGTTGACCATGGAAGGGCAAGTGCAGTATTGGCGTGGCCCAGCAAAGGTGAGCACAAGTGGATGGGTGTTGAAATGATTAGCCATGGCAGTCGCAGGTGCTGGAGGCAACAAGGGTGTTATGGAGTCTGGATTTGAATGCACCAAGTCCGCTGGCAGTGGTAGTATCATTGGTAAGACCATTAAACCAGGTGGGGGCTCTGTAGGCGAAAGATAGTTGGCCTTGGGTTGTGCGGCAATGGGGGATTTGGAACAGTTGTGGCTTTGAACCCCTGGTGATTCTTGAGTTGGTTTTTGTTTGAAGAAGGGTGCAGACTCCTGGGGAGGCAAGCCCCAACTGGATTTTCTTTGCAACTACACAGGTTTGGTACTTAATTCTGTTTTCAAGTTGCAGCCAATTTGCTTGTGTATAGAGGTCACAGATGTGCGTGAGCCATTTAGCACCAGTGATGAGTCGACAGGCATTGTTTAGGGTGGTGGTTACCCTTCTGAGTGCCGTGGCAGTGGCGGCGCCATAGATGACAAGGCCATAGTCAATCTGGGAGATAATAGAGCTTTGGACAGCGGCAGCAAGGGCCTCTTTAGTTAGTTGTCGCCATAGGCGATAGAGTAGGCCCAGTCTGGAGTTCGCAGATTTGGCAACATCAGTTATGTGGGTAACGTAGGACAGGTGGGTGTCTAAGGTGATTCCTAGATACTTGAAGGATTGGACCTGCTCCAGGGGGCTGACCTGGCTGGTGTTTATAGAGAGTTGGCGATGTGTATGCTTGTTTTGGCGGCTGGTGAAAGTCATGGTCTTGTTTTTTTTCTGGTTAAGAATTAACTTGTGTTTTTTGAACCAGTTTTCTCGACCGAGGTGACACCATGTTGAAGGGTTAGTTGTAGGTGGCTTGGGTCCTGATGGGAGGCTAGGATGACAGCATCATCCACGTAGAGTATAATTTGTTGAGGGCAGGAATCTGGGAGAGAGTTGAGGAACAAGTTGAAAAGTAGTGGGCCCAGTATGGAGCCCCGGGGAACCCCAGAACGAACCTCTTAGGTGTCAGAGAGTACATCAGCTATTTTCACACATTGGGTTTGGTTACCAAGGTAGCTTTTGAACCATGCCACGGATTCAGTGGAGAGGCCAGCATTCAGTAGTTGACCAAGTAGGAGGCGATGGTGGACGGTGTCAAAAGCCTTTGACAAGTCTATAAATATAGCTCCAGTTAGGAGACCGTGGTCTAGGGAGTTGTGGATGGCACCAGTGAACTCAAGAAGTGCAGTAGCAGTGCTGTGACCCTTCTAAAACCATGCTACTGTTGGCATAGGATGTTATATTTGCCCAGATAGTCGGTGAGCTGGTCCACTACTATCCGTTCCAGGGCCTTAGATAGGGGTGGAAGGATAGAGATAGGGCGGTAATTCCTGTGAGTGGTCCGATCACCGTCTTTATGGATTGGAGTGACTGTTGCTGACTTCCATTTATCAGGGAACTGGCTGAGAGACAGGGAGAGATTAAAAATCCTGGTAAGAAGCCCCAGTACTTCCTCCAGAGTGAGAGACAGAAGCTTGAGATCCAGTGTATCAGTGCTTGCTCTGGTGTTGCCAATGACTTTGGAGATATATTTCCTGACTGTATTCCTATTTACTGCTTTGAAGTAGAAGGGGGATGTTTTTTGGGTGGAGACTGATGGGTGGGAAGAGGAGTGTCACTTCTGTTGCAAAAGTCGGGGTGGAAGGACGCTGCTGAGGTCTGTGAAAGCATCGTTGAAAGTATCGGCACTGATTTTTTGGTCCAGTGTAGTACTCCCGTTAATTTCGAGAATGGTTGGGCGTGATTTGGACTCCTTCCCAGTAATATCTTTTATGTTATTCCAGAAAGCTCTTCCATTTCCCCATGAGTCAGTGATTGCTTTCTTATAATAGTCAGATTTCTGTTGGCGTATGGATTTGGTACAGTCATTCCTATTTTTGGATGTCTGCTTGATTCCCAGGTAATCTGGCCAGTTCCCAGACATGGTCCCTATGTTTTAACTTCTTTAAGAAGGAGCCCGTGAGCCATGGGTTGCAGAGAGATTTAAATTTGTGCTTTTTTAGTGGGGCGAAGGTGTTATAGGCTTCATTGAATGTGAGGATGAATTAGTAAAGGGCTGTATTTGTGCCTGTGGCCCAGTCGATGGGAGACCAATCTTGATTTAGTAGGTGTGTTTTTAGGCGGGTTAGCTGTCCATGGGGTAGGACTCTGCTGAGGATGATTTTAGGTTGGGGTTTTCAAAATTTATTTGACCAGGTACAGCTGACGAGAGAGGGATCACTGAGAGAGTCAGGTAGTATGGCAGTTCTTGTGATCCGAGTGGGGTGACTAGTCAGGATCCAATCCAGTAGGGTGCTGGTTCCATTTCTATAGTTTTTTTCTGGTTGGGGAGTCCAGCATCTGTGTGAGGTTAGCCGATATGACTGAGTCCCGGGAAGCCCCTGCCTCTGCTCCCAGCCAGTTTATGTTGAAGTCACAGAGTATGATAGTTTCGGAGTCAGGTGGAAGTGCTTTGATGTAATCCAGCACTGCGTTGAGGCCTGCTCCTTGTACTTTAGGAGGGATATACACGGTAATGGTTGAGAGGGCTTTATTCTGTGCGCCGAGTAGGATTTTGACGTGCAGTAGTTTGGTAGTGGGTGTCGGTAATTCAGTGTGGATGGGGTACTCCACCAGATTGGCTTTTAGATAGAGTGCGCATCCTCGTCCGCTTTTGGATTTACGATAGAGCCTAAAGATATTATAGCCTGTGAGGGAGATTGCTTGATCAGGCACTGAGGATGTGAGCCATGTTTCTACCACTGCCAGAATATCGGGCTGGTGGGTGCTTGCGAATGCTTGCAGTTGATCAAGTTTAGGTAGTAGGCTGCAGATATTCAGGCAAACAATTGAGAGAGTGGTGGCACTCTTGGATTGGGTGGAAATCCTTGCTGTCTTCTGGCCTGGGTTGGGGTGAATATTTCCTGATAGTAGCAGGAGGAGGAGTAAGAGTTTCAGGGTGGCCAGGCGTAATTCCCTGTAGGAGAGCTTGCATTTCTTTATTGAGAAGGAGCAGGGTGCGGTATTGCTTCATGGGTACAGAAGGAACGTTGTAAGCTTAGATGACAGTGGGGCCCACCGCACCCTGGCAAGTAGGGGTAGATGAGTAGTAAGGGGGTGTCCCCTATGAGCAGGCATAGTTTTTTTTTTATCATAGAATAATTTTTATATAGTTATTCATAAATCATACAACCATACCACCAGGTGTGTGTACAAATGCTTAACCGACAGGATGAAGCATGACAGTGAGTACATTCTAAATAATATATAATATCAGGCAATCCTCTAACTATGTCGTACAACATATATGTACAGTATTTAGATTTTCTACCCCAGTTCTTCCAATATACAATATCTACTATACACTTGGCTTAGAATAACTACCTAATGAGTTTCAACCTGTCTTACCAATAAGTGATTGGAAATCTCATCCATACGGGTGACTAAATAAGCCCCTTGCTGCCAGTGTTGGCCAGGAAGCCTACAAGGAAGGGTAAGAAAACAGAAGGTGTAGAGACAGAGTACTACCGTAGGGGAAGATATCGTAGGCATACTTGGTTATATCCACCCATTGTCAATTTGCAGGGATCAGCAGGTGTTACCCTACAAGGGGGGGAGGAACTTCTAGGATCCTTAAATAGTCAGGGATCATCCTTAGGCTGGGGGGTTTGCCAGAGGGTGAAGTGGTGCCATACACAGAGGGGAATAAAGGTAGGCTCCCCATTTTTGGAGGTATGCCTCCATTTGCCCTTGCTCCCATAGGTGAATTTTTCAAGGTGGCGAGTCTAGCTAGAGCAGAGCGCCACAGTGAAAGGATGGGGCGGGGTGTCTCCAGAACCTAAGCAGAAGCCTCTTGGCCTCCAGAAGGGCCACAAGAAGCCATTTTTGATGAGGTTTAGACAGATGGTTCACCGGGTCAGAATCCCCCAGTAGCAGCATAGGGTTGGAAATATCCACAGTAGAATCTAGTACCTCGGGGCAGGCCCTGGCAATACAAGACCAGAAGGGGACAAGGACTGGGCATTCCCACAACAAGTGTAAGGTATTAGCCGGGTCATGCCTACAACGCCAGCACTCTGCATGGGAAGAATACCCCAGGAAAGGAGAACTACTGTGGTACGATGCCATCTGAGAAGCAATTTGAGTTGTATCAGTTGGCTGTTAACATCTGTATACACAGAGTGGGCTAAGTATACGCATGTAGTCCAGGTTTCTGAAGTGATGGGGGTCTTGAGATCCGAACTCCATGCGACTCTGCATGACTCTGTATGGTCTGGTTGTGCCTCCCTCCAGGTGTTGTAGAAACTCTGCTAAACCTTGGGATGAGGTTTTCTTGTGCAGGGAGGTCAACCAGTGCCATTTAGTGTCAGTTTCATACTTTTTGCTGAGAGTCTGGACCACGCTACGTATCTGCACGTATCTCCAGAAATCATGAGCCTGCAGGGAATACTGAGCTTTGAGTTGCTTAAATGACATGGTGTCAGAGTTGGCCATACAAAGGTCATGGATAGTGAGAATTCCTTTGGTCTTCCAGACATCCCACTGAAATGGTTTGTCGTCTACTAGAAGAAGCTGGTTATGCCAGAGGGCCATATATCAGAGTGGGATGGGGCTCGCTGCTTTGTTGGTATAGGATGCTGCCCTAAGTTTGAACCAGACCCTTCTGGTTTCGGCCATAACCGGTGTGAGCTTGCTATGGTCTATGGGGGTCTTTGTAAGCAGAGAACTTAAAGGGGTTTCCTGCATCAGTTGGGCCTCCAGGTGGACCCACTGTGTCATCCCATAGGGTGAGGGGACAAACCATCTAGTGGCTTGTGCAGCTGTATAAGCCCAGTGGTACCCATGTAGCCGTGGGAGGCCCAAACTTCCTCTAGTCCATTGGGCCCTCAACTTGCTGCGGCTCCAGAGGGGAGCCTTGCCCTCCCATAGAAGGAAGGATATCAAGTTATCCAAGGACCGGAATATCTTGCTGGGGAGGGAGATGGGGAGATCATTAAGGAGATATGCCACCTTAGGCAGTAATAACATCCGGATAGCTGCTACCTTACCTGGGAGGGAGAGGTTCAGTTGTTGCCATCTACTAATTTCAGTTGTTAGTGATTTTATTAAGGGGCCAAAGTTCTCTTGTGGTAGTAACTGCCAGTTAAATGGGATTTTAATGTCCAGATATGAGAAGCTATGTGGAGCCCAAGCCGGTTCTAGTCCTTGCATACATAAGGATGTGCAAGCCACATTAAGGGGGGGCAGCACTGGTCTTCTTTTGGTTTATATTTAGGTCAGATAGTTGAGCAAAAAGCCTCAGAATTCAGAGCACATGAGGGAGTGAGTCCTTAGGCTGTGCCATAGTTAGCAGGAGATCATCAGAATATAAGGCAGTCAGAAAGGTGCTATGACCTACCTGTATGCCTTTAATGTCTTTGGTCACCTGCAGTTTCCGGGTAAGTGGATCCAGAGCCAGCAGGAAGAGCAGAGGGGAGAGAGGGCAGCCTTGTCAGGTGCCTCTTTGCAGAGAGAAGTGGGGGAGATATATCCTTGTTTTTTCAGGATTTTAGCTACTGGGCCATTGTATAACACCTGTATCCAGTGCCCGAAGTATGGGCCAAACCCATAGAGCCGGAGTATCTTATGGAGATAGGACCATTCTACGGAGACAGATGCTTTGGAAAAGTCCACCGCCATAGCTGCCATGGGAGTTTTTGATTGCATTGCAAGCCACTTGAGATTTAGGACCAGTCTGATGTTGTCCACTACCCCCCCCTTCCTTTAACAAATCCGACTTGGGAGAGGTGTATAAGAGAGGGTATAATGTCCGCCAGGCGGATGGCAAGCATTTTGGCTGCTATTTTGCAATCTACTGATATGAGAGAAATGGGCCGGAGGTTGGCGCAATTTTGGGGGTCATCCGACTTTTTGGGAAGTAAGGTGATTAATGCTTCTCGCATAGAAGGGGGAAGGACGCCAGATTCATGAGCCTCCTGCAATGCCAAGAAAAGAGGGGAACAGATCTGGGTACTGATAGCTTGGTAAAGTTCAGTGGTCATGCCGTCCGGCCCTGGAGCTTTACCCTTGGCCAGCTGGCCGAGGGCAGTCAGCAGCTCTTCTTTTGAGAAGGGCTTGTCTAGAGCCTGTTGCGTTACATCTGTCAGTTGCGGGATGTTGACCCCAGCACAGAACATTGATAGTTCCTGCTGCATTTGGTTGGGTTCCCAGGTGTTGTGTGACCGGTATAGTTGCTGATAAAAGTGTTGCATGCACTCATTGATTTGTTTTGGGCCTTTGACAACACTGCCACTCGAGTTCTTGAGGGCATGTATCCTAGAGGCAGCTTGTTTCCTTAATTGAAAGGCCAGGAGTTTCCCCCCTTTTTTGCCACCTTCCCAATAGCCATGCTTAGACCGAATTAGGGCCCATTCTGCTTTTTGCTGCAGCATTGTGTTGATATGATATTTGAGGCCAACAATTTCCCGCAGGAGTAAAGGGTCCGGTGCTTGAGTATTGAGGGTCCTGAATCTAGTTTCTAAAGCAGAGAGTTTGACTTGCAAATCATTTAATTCAGATTTCCTCTGTTTATTATGGTGTGCTGTGTAGGCAATGATTTGCCCCGTAGTACAGCCTTAAAGGCCTCCCACACAGTAGCAGCAGAAGGGTCTGAGGCCTGTTTCAGAGAAAAATAGTCCCTAGCGGTCTCCCGCACCATGGCTAGAAACTTTGGATCTTTAAGGAGTAGGGGATTACATTTCCATCTGGTGCCCGATCTGCCTTGGCCTGAGGGGAGCATACAGGCAGGACTCTGGAGCGTGGTCCGAGACAAGGATGTTATGCACTGCAGTGCAGGTGAGATCCAGGGCTGCATGCGTATTAGCGAGCCAGACATCGATCCTACTACTCGAGGCATGTGCGGTAGAGAAGAAGGAATAGTTTCGCCCTGAAGGATGGTCTCTGCGCCATACATTAGTCATAGCCCATTCCACCATTACTCCCTGTAAGACCGAGATTGACTTGAGGTGTGTTTGCGGGGTTGGTGACGACTTATCAAGGAATATATCTAAGGTGAGATTGAAGTCCCCCGATTATAATTGGGAGCTGTGGGCATGATAAGGCCAGGGTTTCTATTGCTTTGTTGAGGTCTAATAAGATCTCTGGATTGTCCGTGTTGGGACCTAGGGGGAATTTCAATTGCCAAATCAGGGGTTTGGCAGTTGAAATTCAATGCAAGGAAGTGCAAGATAATGCATATGGGGCACAAAAACCCTGGCACAATATATCAGTTGGGGGGGTGAGGATATAGCATGCACCAAGCAGGAAAGGGATCTTGGGGTTATCATCTCTGATGACCTCAAGGTAGGGAAACAGTGTGACAAGGCAGCAGGTAAAGCAAATAGGATGCTGGGATGTATAGGCAGGGGCATCACCAGCAGGAAAAGGAGGTCATAATTCCGCTATACAAGACACTATTGAGGCCCCACCTGGAGTACAGTGTACAGTTCTGAGACCATACCTACGTAAGGACATAGGGTAGAGAAGGTTCAGAGGAGGGCAACAAAGATGGTGCATGGATTGCATCACAAGTCCTATGAAGACAGGTTGAAGGAACTGAACATGTACTCCCTGGAGGAGAGGAGGGAGAGAGGGGATATGATAGAGACATACAAGTATCTCACAGGGAGGAACAGGGTGCAGGAATACACTATTTTTAAGCAAAAAGATGTTCCAGGACTAGAGGGCATGGGATGAAGTCGGAGGGAGGATGATTCAGAGGAAACATGAGGAAGAATTTCTTCACAGAACGGGTGGTGGACAAGTGGAACACCCTGCCAGAGGAAGTGGGGGGCTGAAACAATCACGGGATTTAAGAATGCATGGGATAGACATAAAGGAATTCTGGAGGTCAGGGGTAAGGGGCAACAGACTTCTAGGAAAACATAAACTGAACTTACGAGCTCAAATGGGCAGACTGGGTGGGCCATAGGCCCTTATCTGCCGACACTGTCTATATATCTATGTAACTAGTGGCCTTGAGCATCCGAAACTGCTCGTTCCTGCACCCATGTGCATGATTTCTTGAGTAGGATGGCGACCCCTTTAGATTTAGTTGATGCAGAGCTGGATATAACCGTACTGACCCAGGCTTTCGTAAGCCACTGTACAGTCCTTGCAGTGAGGTGGGTCTCTTGGATTAAAGCAATATCCGCCTGCAAGGAGTGTAGGTGTCTAAGGACCATGGATCACTTAACTGGGTGGTTTAGGTCCTTCACATTCCATGACACAAGTCTAATGCCTGTGATGGCAGACTGCCCCTTGTTTACAGCCCAGGAGTGTTGTAATTGGTACTTACCACCCAAGTCCAAGGGAGAAAAAGATACAGGAGTGAGAGGATTGCTTGGTACTGTGGAAGTAGAAAAGGAAGCGCAGAGTAGAAGGAGGGAAAAGTCCAATCACTTAATGTGGATACAAATATTAACCTGGTGCAAAAGAGAAGAGGCAATGATCAAATTTTTTAAAAGATAAGGTGATAACTCTAGAATATGCCTAACTAGATAGAATTCAGTACTTATTATAACTACTACAAAACAAACAATTCTCAATATGTAAATTATTACAAATCTAGAGGTAACTAGGTGTAAATGCGAGGTGCAAACTTCCTGTATACCGAGGTGGAGCACTCAGCCGCACTGACCGTTCAGCCTAATGGGGATGGATGAGCACACAAAAAGATCAATTAACAATGCTAACCGAAAAACTCGGTCCCCAGTTTAATGGATAAGAGAGAAGCTACATAACCAGTGTGCTCAGGGGGGCCGGATCAGATAATGCCCTGTGTTCACGCAAGGTATCGCGGGCTTATCTGCGCACTGTGGTATAGGCTACCTTGATCTGTCCTTGTATTATGGCATCATACCATGTTTACCTGGGGATCCCTTTACATTGGGTCCGTGGTAAATGCCAGACTGGTAGCCGGAGACCAGTATAAGGCGGGGGACTCTATGAATGTGAACAGATTAAATATGTAAATTGCCTGGTATCCAACCAGGGAGCCTGAGGCAGGAGGGCCCATATCAACCGGGTGGTCCCTGTTACATATTACTCCGGGGCTGAGTACCCAAAGATAGGGAGTGACAAACATCAAACATCACATTCTGTAGGCATAGTATACTCAGTCATTGGGGGTTGGTGCCCCTATTGTGACGGAGCTCGTTGCAGTTGTGGTGGGATCCTGGGACACTGCCTGCGCAAAGGTTAGCAGGCCTGGCTTAACTGGTGCATTGGGAAAGTCCTGACAACTTGCTATATCCGGCGAAAGATCAGCCCAGGAGGTAGATTCAGCTACTTCCATTAGCAGCTCATCTGGAATATCGTGCAAGTCCGAGTGTTCCTGTACTGAGTAGTCGTCCCTGGTCTGCTTTGTGGGTGGGGCTGTCCTGGGGCCTTTGGAGGGAGAACGCCGGCGTATGCGAGCAGCTTGTTTGTGTTCTCGTTGCGCCAGAGGTGGTGAAAGTTGCTTCGCCTGCCCCACTCTTAGGGGGATAATGTTATGTCCCAGTTCCGAAGGATTACTACGGGTCGTGGACCTGGGGAAAACGTTTAAGGCAGGGATAGGCCGTTGTGAGTTGTAGTCTTTCCAGTAGTTGTCCCTAGATGTACGGTTCTTTCTTTCCTTGTTGTGGGTACCCGGAGACCAAAGCTTCTTGGGGGATGTGGTATGCAAGGGATTTTAGGCAAGTATCTTGAGGCCCAGCTCTCCACTTCCTGGAGTGTTTCCGTCACGATTTCCCTGCCTTCCTTAGATACATGTAGGTAAGACAATTTCCTGAACCCATATTTGAAACTGTGTGCAGCCAGTATTTTTTTTAGGGGCAAAAAGGTTTTTCTTCAAGCGGCAACCTCCGTAGAAAAGTCTTGGAAGGATATTTTTTCCCCATGCCGTATTATTTCCTCTCTATCTCTTGCAGCATTCAGGACTCTCTCTTTCGTGGAATATTGCAGGAGGTAGGCAATAAGAGGCCTGGGAAAGTAATTGTTCGTCCGCAGTCCCCCTGGGATATGATGTGCCCTCTCAACCTCCACCGGGCCATGCCGTCGCTCCCCTAGCATCTTGGGGATTTCTTCATTGAGGAACCTCTCTGTGTTTTCACCCTCAGCACCTTCCAGAACTCCAAGGATCCTAATGTTGTTCCTTCACCCGCGGTTCTCCTGGTCTTCCACACGTTTCCATTGTATAGCTAATTTAGCATCTTGTTCCCTCACATGTTGCACTATTTTAGCCTGCCCAGCCTGTAAATCCTCCATACGCTGATCTGTAACATTCAGCTTATCACTGAGCACCTTCACCTCTGCAACCGTGCCTGACAATGTGGCAGAAATCATCTACCCTGGTAAGTAAGGTTTCTAACATGGTTGTGATGCATTGCAGTGAGGTGCCAACATCCACCTGAGGATTAGGGCCATCCGCTAGGGCAATACTTTGATCTGGCATGTCTGGGTTAGAAGAAGCCATCCTAAAGTCTGGGCCATATGACTGCTCGATCTTGAGTGGTATTTGTTTAGCAGCGCTGCCTCCTTTCAATCCAGACGCCCACGATGCGTTGTTATGCTGCCACAGGGAACTGGCCGGTAAGGATCCCGATGTGGAGATGGTGCTGCCTAGACCTCCTCGGCTCCGGGGTGAGTCTCGTAAGGGTCGGCGCTTTTACAGTGATGTGCCGAGTCACTAAACGCGATTGAACCCACGAAAAGCAATGCACCGAGTTTGTGGTATATCTGGAGGTTTTTGGGGAAGCCTAGCGCACAGTATGACCACAATTGCAAACGGATTATATTATCTGGGGACGGAGCTAGCGGTTCAGGCCGTCATCATCATCAGTGGTCAAACCACGCCCTCGAGCAGGCATAGTTTCACTATGAAAAGTGCCAGTGTGGGTATAGGAGTAATTCAACTTGTAGCTTTGGAGTGGGGAGGGGGAGCAGGATGTAGGGGACTGGAGCAGTGGAGTGAGGGCAAAGAGAAGGAGTGGTAGGTAGAGCATAGTGGGGGGGATACTCATGTTAATTGAGGAAAGGAGAAAAATACAGAAGGCAATAGGAGCAGCAGAAAGACAGGCGGGGGTGGTGAGAGGAAGTTGAAATGAGGAAGGCAATAGAGGCAGCATTGGAAGAAAATGAGTGGGGGGAGAGAGAAGGGCCCAATGGGAGTAGGAGAGAGGAGGGGCAATACCAGGGGTGTGCAAAGGTCTGTTTAATTAAGGTGCAGGCGGGGAGGGTGGGTGGGTGTAAAATTTGGCAGCATTCCGTTTAAGTCAATGGCGCATGACCCTGAGCCAAGACAGAAAGTCAGAGGAGATGCAGTCAGTAAGGGCTCAGTGGAGTAGGCAGGGACCAATCAGGGTTGAGCACTGAGCACTCTGGGCCAATGGTGGCACTCATGGCTTCACCGGTCAAAGGGGGACTTTCTTACCCGGCTCCGTGGTTCCGGCGAGCGGCGGAGCGGCAGGATCCCTAGCTGCGGTCGCACCTTCGAGGCAGGTGCAGCCTGTCAAGGGCTCCGGAATCTAGGGAGGGAGGAGGAGAAGGCAGAGAATTAATAGTGGGGAAGAGTAGGGACAAACAAAAGCAGTGACGTGGTGCAAGTACTGTAATGGGGCGTGGAGTTGGCAAGCAGGTGGGGGCCACCAGACAAGAGCTTGGCAGGAAACTTGACCTGGCGCCTGTGGGGGGTGGGGAAGAAGTGAGATGAGGCAGGAGGATTTAGGCAAGCAAGCGAGAGAAAGAGAGGACTAGGCAGGTGGGGGGGTTGGGGTTCAGCCCCTGAGTACAGAGAGGAACAGAGGTTGGTAGAATTTCAGGAGGGCAGATAGGCAGGATTATAAAAACAACAATTCAGATAATCGGATTCGGCAGCAAAAAACAGCTAAGAATCACAGAGAAATCGGAATCTGCTCAGCAGCTACATCAGGCAGTTGGACACAGGCCCTTAGTTTGCATCAGATGGGGCGTGAGGAGAAAGCGGCGCCAAGGGAAAAAAAATTTGGCAACACTCCGTTTAAGTCTGTGGGCACAACGGCCCTGAGCCAAGATAGAAAGTCAGCAGGAGATGCAGCCAATAAAGGCTCAGCAGAGTAGGCAGGGTCCAATCAGGTTTGAGCGCTGAGCACGCTGGGCCAATGGTGGCACTCATAGCTTCACCGGTCAAAGGAGGACTTTCTTACCTGCCTCCAGCGAGCAGCAAGAAGCGAGCGGCGGAGCGCTGAGATCCCAACCCACGGTCAGCGCCTTTTGGGGCAGGTACAACCCTGTCAGGCTCCGTGGTTCCAGTGAGCGGCAGGAGGCAGCGGCAGGATCCCCAGCTGCGGTCACACCTTCAGGGCAGGTGCAGCCCTGTCAAGAGCTCGGAATCCGGCTCCGTGGTTCCAGCCAGTGTCAGGAGGCGAGCGGCGGAGCGGCAGGATCCCTAGCCGCGGTCACACCTTCGGGGCAGGCGCAGCCCTGTCAATATGGAGAGGAATGGGGGCTGGTGTGATCACTAGACTGCCAGGGTAACAGGTATATGGAGGGGAGATGTGGGGGTTGGGGGTGTTGTCTTCCAAGTCCAACCGACTCAGTTATGTGGCTCAAGGTAGGCAACAGAAGCAGACGAACATTATTGGAGCATTAAATAGACAAAAAAGGAAATAATCCATGGCGACTTTGTTCAGTCACCTCTTATCAATCCCATACTGTTAGTGTCTACGTTAATTAAAGTATTCCTCATACCTATTTATTTTTTGGAGTGCTTCCTGCTTTTATTAAACAGACAAATAAAAACCAACCGGGGGAAGTGGTGGAGGAGAGGATTGATCGTCCCAGTGACCAGCTCTTCTCTCATCATAAGGGAAGAGGGGCTTTGTCACTCTGCTGTAGATTGTCACCAAGTTGAGGCCATCTTGTGGCAATGCAGGCAGGAAGGCATGAAAGGAGGGATGATTTCCAGTTGTGTGTGCTTCTGTGTGGCACTGTCATCTGCTGGCCATAGCCAGTGTTAGGGGAACCAGAAAATACAGAAAACAGCCGCAGTTGGCTTTATAAAGCCCTGTCCACCAACCATCACCCTAAGGACCAAGTCCCGTGATTTGCATGTGTGTGTCTGTCTCTCTCTCTCTCTCTCTCCTTTGTTTTTACTGGTCTTTATTTATGAAGAAGTGTATATTTTATAGGTTTAAATTTTTTTTTTTTTTTGTGTAACAACACATTTCAAAATGTCAAAACTATTACAGGAATTGTATCATCACAATAATTTTTTTAAATGACTGTAATAAAAACAATGTTGATACCGTTAAATCCCTAATTGAGTGATGGCTCTTACTGCTGTTCTAATAAACCAGTAGGTGCAGCAATTCTTTCATATATTTTGCTTTATAGCTACTTGATTTCTGCATGGAAGTTGCACAGGATGTTGTCCTTGGATGTTTCCTCATCGTTACTATCAGTACTACATAGATGTTAGCCTATGCTTCGATGTTGAGAATGGGGGGTTAATGTGGTTAGAGAGGCTGAGGGAGTCACTAAGTAGGGGATACTAGATTATTAGGGGAACTAGATTATCAGACCAACAACATGACCACCATGTTCTACCTGAATAGGCAGGGCTGGACGCCCTCCTTTCAGTTGTGTCAGGAGGCTGTCCACACCTGCATCCTTGTGCGCAACAAGGAAGCTGATCTCCTGGCAATCCATGTTGTGGAGAGAACAGTCAGCTGGCGAATGCACTCGGATGGGTAGGATAGACTTCGCACAAGTGGCCCTCAATCAGGAGGTGGTGAGACCACCTGTTCTCCCAGAGGGGCACTCCTCTGGTGTCTGGTAGAAAAAAACTACCAGAATGTTCCTATTACTTCAAGTTGACTGGAAGAAGATATCATGTGTAATGACCTAGAAAGATGAAGCAAGTCTCACAAAATGGAACATTTTGGTAAGTAATAATTTAATTTTATGATGCTCCACACGAGCATGTAATAAAATGAGGAAAGGTTAACTTGATGTGGAAGAGCCAGTCAAATCTGTTACATAGAAATTAGGAAATGGTCTCTCTTTCCAAGTAGGCAGCAGTCTCATGTTGATGGCTACAAATAATTAAGGAATTGGCAAGCTGCAAAATACATTTGAATCATACCCTGCTTAGACATTAAAGGGCCTTATTCACTGATCTTTACAATGCATTATTCAATTGCTAATTGAGTTTGAATAGCATGCTGACTGTTAATGGAGCATAATTTTTTAATGAGGTATTCATGAAAATATTTACTGCTCGTTATAAATGTGCTAATGTACTTCGACAGTGTAAATAAAAAAATGAGGCTGCATACTTTCCGCTGAAATCACAAATATTATTAATGCATAATGCTTTGGTACAGTGTTGGTAAATGGTACATACTGTATAAAGGTGCAGTAATTATACTAACCAATTAATGATGCTAGAGTTGAGGTGTAAAATTAAGACCTACGTTAGGAATGTAACAAATTTCTGCACTCGTCGAGATTTTAGAAAATAATAAAAATCATGCTGACTTGCCTTAAGTTGCTTTATTACAAACACATACTGTGTGACCCTGAGCAAATCACTTTTTTATTTATTTATTTGTACATCAGTTTACAACCTTTGAGCCAGAGGCTCATTTCCAAAGGTACCTTGTCATATTGAGGACAGACAGAGACAACTTTAGGTTACAGCATACAAGACACAGACTTAGGGTTACACAGGATGGTTTCATACATTTATACAATTTTGTAGACATTTCAAGGCTAACAGCTGAGCCCATGCTTGTAATAGCAGAGGGGGAGAAAGTTGGGGGTGGGGTGCGTTTGAGTGCCGCCCAGGAGGCGTTGTCAAGTGTGGAGAGATCCAGGTCCCATTTAGAAACAGGAGCAGCTGCCAGTGTTAAACAGTTGACTCCAAAGGGCGGTTTTGAAGTTGGAGATTGTGGGGGCATTGGAGATGGGAGCAGGGCTTGTGCTCCCAGGTTGCACCTGTAAACAAGCTTTCATCTTAGTGTGCCTCTCTTGATAAAACAGAGGTTAAAAAAAAGAAATTTGAGTAATGCTGACTAAGCCCCGTGCAAGACATTGGGCTTAGACATTATTTCTTGATGTGTGTGTAATAGAGCGACTTGAGCCAACTTAGCAGGAGTTTTTCATTATCTTCTTAAAGCTCCGTGATTGCAGAGATTTGTTCCATTTGTGAGTAGCAGGCTTGCTGCCTTATTCTGCACCACTAGTCATTTGAGCGCACCTTGCTTTCGTGTTTTCAACATTATGAATGTAGTTTCATGTTCTATCATTTTAAATCTGTGTACACAATATGAGAAAGTAGAAGCATCCTGTTTTCGTGTTAAGGATGCTGGTTAACTTAAAAGTGCCTTTCCTTTTACATTACATAAATTACATATCTGTAACCCCTGACAGGGCATGGGTGTATCGGCATTAATGCACCTTAGGTAGTTGTAAGACATGAAGTCTCACAGCACCCTAGAAAGTGATGATTAATAATACACTCATGCCCTGGAGTGGGTTGCTAAACTAGTAAAATGAAAATTGATTTTTTTTTCGTGTGGAAAAGGTTTTATTTCTAGGGATGTGGATATGATGATCTATCCACACTTTCTGGCAGTGCCTTTCCCCGTAATGTTTTGCCGGGATGTCTTCAGACTGGCTGTTCCCACCCACCCTGGTGGTAAATCCCTCGGCTCCGCCCCATGATGCCAGGTCTTCCTTTCTTCTGGAAGAAGCAGATTTCCTCCTTACCACTATCGCGTTGAATAGGCCCTTTGCGATTAAATCGTAGAATTTACTTCCAAAACGTTTCCAAAAGTCATGTCTTCAGGCTCGATCATCAATTGTGATCGCGGTGGACAAAGAAAAGTCCTCTCTGAGGTTCCATCGGTGCCCTTGTGGGCAGATGTCCAGAAAGGATTTGCACTCCACGTTCGTCTACTGCCTGGGGCATGAGCATGACCTTCAGGCCCGTGACATTTGTTGGTTTTCCACTATTCTGTTCTAGAGGATCGTCAAGCCCAACTCTCCTTAGGCCGCCTGAGTAAATGGTACCCTCCGGTCAAATCTAAAGATGCCCGTCGGTGGTCTCTGTGGCTGCGGGGTCCGCCAAACAGCTTGGGGCTTTTGAGGAGGTGGCGGCCCAGGCCGCAGCTCATACATCCTCTGCTTCAGTCTTCATGCTGCTTTTGTTCGGCGCATCATTTATGGGTTCCTTTAAGGTATTGTGCGAGTCTTTACTGACGCTAAGTCAAGGCCTGACTTCGGGGCACAAATCTAAATTGAAAAAGAGACCAAAAAATGGTCTTGCCTTTGAGCTTGGGATCGGGAATGCTGTAGGTCGAGGTCTTCAGACTTCCATGCTTCTCCAGATCTGACTTCGGTTGACTCTTCGGCCCAGGCTGCTGGCTCCACAGTAACCCCATCTGGCCAGTTGGCCAAGACGCTGTTTGATCTTCCAGCCGAGATTTTTCTCAAGCTGGTCGACCAGGTGTCGACTAAACAGCCCGACACTTCGCTTTCCAGGACTCTGGTTTTCACTCAGACCACTGGAGGGATGAATCAGTCTGCTGGCCTGCCACCTCTGGTCACCAGGCAAGACCTGTAGGTGCCTCAGCTTTTGCCAGCTCCCACTGAGACCCGCCGCCAGTCCCCTCCCGGTGGTGGTGGTCGAGGTCTCGGTCTTACTCCTGAGGGTCGAGCATTTCGCACCGACGTTAGTGCACCCAGTATTGACGTCCATGGAAGCAGCAATGCCACTATTCTTCATCCTCGTTCTCTTTGGGTGAGGAGAGGCTTCGGCACAAGCTGCGTTGACGCTGTGAGTATCTTGCATGGCAGCAGCCAGTGTTCTCCGGTATGAAGTCAGTCCCGGCTTTTACATCAGCCATCACTTAACTCTCGCCTCAGTGGCTGACGCCTTGTCCACCTCAGGAGCTGACCAAGACGGTCCGACTCGGCTGACTCCAGCGTCTGCTTCATGTGGAGCCACCACCTAAACAGCCGGAGACCAGCGCTTCGACCAAGGAGTCCTGGCCAGCCTCGAGGCTTCCCCTTTCGCTGTCTGTCACCAACCCTCCTGATTGTTCCTGGAGGGTCAGCAGAGACTCTGGCAGTCAACCCCTCTTCAACGACTCCTCTAGTTGGAGGGTTCCTCCTTGCATTCCCCTCCGATTTACATGGAGTCGATGGGGGGGGGGGTCTCTTGACGGATGAAGGTCCGACTTCATTATTGGTCTTCTTCGTCTGATCTCGGTATCTTCAGATATGAAGATGGGAGCCTGTTCAGAAACGGGCCTGCTGTGCTTTAACTGAGATTCTGGACTGGGGAGACACTCCCAGGAGGCCTTAGGGGTGGCAGAGGTCATTCTCGGCCCTGCCTTGGAACTTTTGGCAGCACCCTGCTTCCTGCCCAGCGCAGTCTGCTCGGATGGCTCGCAAGTATGCAGTCCCTACTGGTTCGCTTTCGGGATTCACAGAACACCCCTTGGCTGAGGAGCTGGTGGCCGAGTCAGTGTTCAGATGCTCTGGCACCACCGGTTATGTTGACGAGCCACCCGACAGACTCCAGTTGGACCATGCGGCTAAGAAAGTCTATGCTGCCTCTTCACTGGGCCTTCGCCAGGTGAACTAGGCCATCCTTATAGCCCACTTCTCCCATGCCCTGTTGGGCACCTTGAATGAGGTGCTTCCTCATCTGCCGGCGGACCTCCAGACCACGATCAAACATGTCCGGGATCGGGGTCGAGCTGTAACAAAGCAACAGCTCCAGACAGCCATGGACATTGGGGACTCCTGTGCACGTTCCATGGCTGCCTCAGTGGCCATGTGCCACAGGGCTTTGCTGCAAATCTCTTAAGTTCATGGCAGATACCCAGCACAAGCTGGCGGATGTCCCTTTCCTGGGCACTGACTTGTTCGGGCCCGGAGTAGAGGGCCACCTCACCCGTATTGAAAAGTCCAGTGCCACCTTGGCTCAGTGGCATCCACTTAGAGGGACCCCAAGGGCTCCAAGCAGCAGAAAAAGAATCCTTTTGGTCCACTTCCACTCCTGCAGCCAAACCAAACCAGCCCAGCCCCAAGCTGGGCAGCAGGCTGAGGACTGGCGACCCCAGCTCAAGTTAGTAACCTCAGTCGCCCTCAAGCCTGGAGGGAGAGACCCTGGTGGCGCCTCAGCTGGGCCCTCCTCCTCCAAGCCTGCCTAGTGACAGGATGAGGGGTGCCTCCCTCATGCCCGTCACTCCTCCCCTGGGTTCTCCCACGAAGGGGCCAGCTCCACCACTTCCTTTCCGTCTAGGCTACTGTCACAATGGACAGGTGGGATCTCAAGCTGGTCAGTCAGGGTCTGACTCTGAAGTTTGAGCAGTACCCTCCTTGCTAAGTCCGCGTCACGCGTGAGGACTTGATATCCGCAGACATTCTGTCAGCCCTTAGGGATGACATCGCCCAGCTCCTCAGCAAGGAAGTTCGATTCCTGTTGTGGATCCTCTGGAACACTCAGGGTTTGTCTCCAGGTACTTCCTGGTGCCAAAACAGATAGGGGGCTGGCGCCCCATTCTAGATCTACACAACCTGAACAAGTTTCTCAAGTAGCGAAACTTCAGTATGGTAATGCTGTTACAAATCATACCCTCTCTAGAGCAGAACATGTGGTTTTGCTCCCTGGATCTTTAGGATGCTTTCTTTCACGTCCAGATCCATCTGTTTCACAGAAGGTTCCTCCGCTTCCAAACAGAGGGAGCCCTCTACAAGTTTCAGGCCATGCCATTCAGCCTGTCCTCAGCCCTCGGGGTTTTCACCAAGTGCATTGCAGTGGTGGCAGCTTACCTGAGGCACCGATGGGTCCGGGTTTACCCCTACCTGGACAACTGGTTGATCGCAGGTCCCTCCAGGCAGGAAGTAGAGCGGTCCAGGGACGTGGCCCTCTAGACTTGCGTTTCCCTTGGCCTCCTAGTCAACGAGGCCAAGTCAGAACTCCTGCCCTCCAGGTGATCAGCTTCATCGGGGTTTAGCTCAACTCTTGCAGAGCCAGAGCCCAGTTCCCGGTGGACAGAGCAGAGGCTCTCTCTTCCTTTGCCCGATCATTTGGGGTTGGGCAGTTGCACCCTGCTGGACTTCTTGCACCTGCTGGGTTACATGGTGGGCTGCACCAGTGTGATCCAATAGGCCAGCTGGAGAATGTGCTCTCTGTAGTGGGAGCTGGCCAGCCAGTAGTCTCAGCACAAGGGTCACTTCGACCAGCTGGTCACTGTGACCCAGCATATGTGGGACAATCCAGTGGTGGTTTGTCAGGAAACAGGATCCCAGAACATCTGCAAGAAGGGATCCTGTTTGTCCAGCCAGAGCCGATCATCCTTGTGACTGATGCTTCTCTCATCGGCTGGGGTGCCCAGCTGGGGGAACACAGTCCACAGGCTCTGGACCCCCAAGGAGCCCTGGTGCCATGTCAACCTGCTGGTACTCTGAGCAGTTCGGCTGGCGCTTTGCTCCTCACATTCAGGATCAGGTGGTCCAGGTCCAGATGGACAACACCACAACCATGTACTTCCTGAACAAACAGGGTGGGATGCACTCCCTACCGTTGTGCAAGGAAGCTCTCCGTGTGTGGACCATTGTGCACAGCCTGGGGGCCAATCTCCTAGCCATCCATGTGGCAGGGGCCTCCAACCAGCTGGCAGATGCTCTCAGCCATGTGGGCAAGGCATCTCATAAGTGGCCTCTCCACCTAGAGGTGTAATGCACAGTCTGTTCTCCCAGTGGGGCACCCCTCAGGTGGACCAGTGAGAACGCAAAGCTGAGGCTGTATTGTGCCCACCCCCCTTCTACAGAGAACGCTGCAGGGGGATGCCTTCTTGAGGCCCTGGGCCTCTTCTATGCCTTCCCTCCTCTTCCCTTGATTCACAAAGTGTTCCTTAAGGCACAGGTGATCCTGGTGGCTCTGGACTGGCCCCACCAGTTCTGGTACTCCGATATCCTCAGCAGCAGGCTCCTGAGGTGTCTTCTTCTCCACCCGGATGTGCTCTCCATCAGTCAGGGAGGGTACTCCATCTGAACCTTCAGTCCCTGCACCTGACAACCTGGTTCCTGAGCGGCTAGAGTTCCAGGCTTTGGGTTTCTCTGAAGATGTTCTCACGGTTGTGGAGACATCTCAGGAGGAGTCTACCAGGAAATGCTACACCTTCATATGGAAGAGGTTCTCCATTTGGTTTCAGGGCAAGGGGTTGGACCCTTTGTCCTGTCCAGTGGCTAGCATCTTTGATTACCTGTGGTCCCTCTTTCAGTCGGGCCTTCAGTCGACGACCCTCAAGGTGCACCTGGCAGCCATCTCTGCTTACCGGGCACAGGCCGGTCAGCAGTCAGTGGCTCAGGAGAAGTTGGTCTAATGTTTTATTTATTTATTTATTTATTACTTTTTTTTATCCCTCCTTACGACCCCCTCGACCCACTCCTTCTGACCATTGATCAGTCCTCTAGGTCCCTCTCACAGAATCTGCCCCTAGAGTGCCAGGCAAGCCCCTTTAATCCTCCCACCTTCTCCTCCTCCTAGGAGTGCCTGCACAGCGGGGTCTGTCCTGCAAGTCGGCGATCCCGAGGTGGATCGGTCATCATCTTGGCCCAAGGAGGGGGCCGTTTTTCTTCCGTTACCCCTGTCCCAATCCCTGGAACACTGGCGCAGGGACATGTATCCGGAGAGGTGACGTGCTGACGCATGTCTTCCTCCCAAGCACCTAACAGCATACCCCCTCCCCGACTCAACTGAGTAGAGCTGCCAAACCTTTGAGAGCCCGTGCTTCCACCGGCCCTCTTGGGATGTCAGGTGCTGGTAGCACCCCGGCATCCCTCCCCAGAGGGAGGAGAGCATCCATTGGGATGCTCAATCCTCCCTCTGCCCACCGACTCGAGCCTGTTCCCGAACCCGGGTTGCTGGCTTAGCACGAGGTGTGACGTCCAGCGCCTCAACCCTCAATGCCACCGGGCTGGTCTAATGCTTTTTTAAAGGCCTTGACCACATTTCCCCTCCGGTGTGTAAACTACCACCACCTTGGCATCTGCTGCTGGTTTAGGCAAAGCTCATGGGCAAGCCATTAGGCCTGATGCACTGGTGTGACATGTCTCACCTGTTGTGGAAGACCAGGATCAGGGTCACTCCCTCTCTGAAGTCAGCCCTGACGTGGTGGACAATCAGAACCAATTTATGTCAAGGAATGCCTTTTCCGATCCCTCTCTCCCCACACAAACATTAACCACGGATGCTTCCCTGGATGGATGGGGCACACACTTGGGTCCTTACTGGACACAAGGCAAGTGGACCACCTCTCTCCCTTAGTCTCATATTAATCTCCTAGAGCCGAAAGCAGTCTGCTTAGCCCTTCAATCATTTCAACCCTACTTGACTCCAGGTCTGTTGCTGATCCAATCAGACAACACTGTAGTAGTATTTAACCTCAACAAGCAGGGAGGTACAAAATCCCATACCCTGTGCATGGAGACCCCTGCAGTCTGACAAGAAGTCATCTGGCAATGCCTGATACTCACAGCCGTCCACTTACCAAGACGTTACAACCTGTTGGCCGACCGTCTAAGTCGCCAGTCCTCCACACACGAATGGACACTTCATGAAGAAGTACTCCAAAAAATCTTCAACCTGTGGGGAACCTCACAACTGGATCTGATTGCCTCCTCAATCAATTACCGTCTCCCCAACTATGTTTCCATTATCCCAAGTAAAAAGGGACAGTCTGTAGATGCCCTGTCCCAATCTTGGACAGGACTCTTCTTATATGCTTCCCCCCAGTCCCTCTCCTGCAACGGATTTTACTGAAACTTCAACTAGAGCCCGCCACAATGATCCTCATTGCTCCCCTGTGGCCTTGCCTAGTGTGTTTTCCTCTACTTCAGCAGTTATCAGTATGGAAACCCATTCCGCTGCCAATCAGACCAGACCTTTTTTTTTTTTTATTCAAATTTATTGTGTCACATTTACAGAGCAAGTTGCACATTATACAATGTTATCAGAAATCACAAATTGAAATGATATACACAACTTACTGCTCCCCACCCTCCCATGTCCCCCCCCATCTTGCATATATTCAACAGAACAAATCATTATTGGGTCACAATTGGCATTTTATGATTACATTACTATACTAGGATAAGCCTAGAGACAGGTAGTTACCCTTGTAAGGTCAGAGACGCATATCGGATGAGTGAAGTAAATATAGAGTATGTAAGGTCTCCCATGTTCTGGAGTACCTTGGAAGGCAATTATTCATACTGGCTCCCATTTTCTCCATGCTCAGATTGAATAAAAGCTCCTGAAGCCACCCAAGGTAGGTTAACGGGAGGTCACCGAGCCAATGTCTTAACTCACTCAGGCCTAGATACACCTGTAGGTGGCGTCTGAAAGCATAGCCGCTCAGGACAATAACGCCTGTAGACGTACTCAGCTGATTTTCACCCAGACCTAGAAACGTCTGAGGAAGTCAGCAGTTGTTACCTAAATATTAAACCAACCGAATTGCCTAGAATTGATTGCATAGCACCATTAGAAAGGTAATTTTGTGCTGTACAATTTTGCTGCTGATACTTTGTGTCCATCCTGTATACTTTAGGAGTTATTCGCATTTGTTTAAGGTATAGTGTACATGGCTGACATTCATCTCTCAAGCCTCACCTTAGTACCTTGAATAAATCTGAAAAAAAAAAACAGTTGTTTGGTATTTCAGCTACTATAAAATAACTAAATGGATTACAACTGATTGCATAGCACCATTAGAAAGGAAATTCTGTGCTGAACACTTTTGTCACTGATACTTTGTGTCTACCATCTATACTTTAGGAGTTATTTGCATTTGTTTAAGGTATGGTGTGCATACATTTGTCTCTCATGCCTCAAATAAGCACCTTGAAAAAAATCAGAAAATCAGTTGTTTGGTATTTCAGTTAGTATAAAATAAAAACTAAATTAATTACAATTGATTGCATAGCACCATTGGAAAGGTAATGTTGTGCTGAACAACTTTGCAACTCATACTTTGTGTGTAGCACTTACGCTTCAAGATATATTCACATTTGTTTGTGGCATGCTGATTATGGTTCAGTCTTGCTTAGAAAGGCCCAGGATGCAGTGCTGAGAGTATACAGGGCACAAGTGGTGGAAGTCTCAACGAGCTCTTGTGGCGTGAATGAGTTAATACAACCTTTTTGAGCGAGGCGGATATGGCGGCCATAAAATATCTTCTAGCCTTCACCTCTATTCTGTTGTAGTCCCAAATTAAGCAAATTTCTGGTATAAAGTATTCTTCAGTGCCGAGCAATGGATCCACTTTAGATTTAATCATGTGCAAAAGAACCTTCACTGATGGGCAGTCCCAAAAAATGTGGCGGAAGGTGCCTTCTTCTTGGTGACATCTATTACAGTTAGGGGTGGGAGTTCTCCCTATTTTATGAAGTTTGACAGGGGTCCAAAATAAAAAAAACTGAAATTGCATCAGCTGAAGTCAGTCCTGGGTAATGTATCGATAAGTGTTTTGCCAAATAGTGGGCCATTCAGATATCCGTTCTGGAAATTGCTCTTCCCAGTATTTGGGGGTTTCTATCCTATCTACAGATGCCTGATCGAAAAGAAGTGAGTACAGTCTAGATATGGAGTGTGGTTGCCGTATTATTTTGGATAAGGATTCAAAAAATTCCTCTGGGATTGGCCCTGTTGTAAACCCACCTTGCAATTGGACTAATAAGTGTCTTATCTGACATACTTTAAATACTTGGTTAAAGCCCACCCTGATTAGTGTAAGAATTGATTGCACTGAGCCACACCACCCTCCTGTAATAACTCCCTATATCAGCAGCCCCCTCAATGAAGGAATCCATGTATCAGTGATCACTTTGTCCCCAATTTTTAGGTTCGGGTTACCACAAAGGTTGATTTTGGTCCTTGTGAGGCGAGTATTTGAGAAAAGAACAATTGGGCATGAATTTTCAGGGAGGAAGCTATTGGAGTGAGTGCCAGCTTCTTGGGAAGGCTCTTTTGATTGCAATATAGGAGCGCAATTGGGTCAAGGCCTGCCTCTTTAATCAGCCCAATTTCCAGTTTCACCCATGAGGGAACATAGGGTAAAATCATTTTGTCCTCCATTATCAGCAAACACTTTAGTATTTACTAGCCGTGCTGGTCCAGTAATATATGCCGAAGTGAGGTAGCCGTAGTCCACCCAGAGATTTAGGGGCAGCCAGCTTATGATAGCCCGGTGGGGCGCTTTCCCCTTCTAGATGAAATTAGAAATAATCGAGTGAGTCTTAGAGAACCATTTTAAAGGAAGCCAATGATTGAGCATATTAATGGGATAGAACATTCTGGGGAGGACATTCATTTTGATTACATTTATACGACCCCATAGTGATAGGGGAAAATTCCTCCATCTGTTCAGATCTTGCTTTATTTCATATATGACTGAATCCAAATTAAGTTGAATCATCTTGGACTCACTTCTTGCCAAAATAATACCTAAATATTTTACTGTGTGCTGACTCCATTGAAGACCCATTTCAGAAGTATTGGCTTTCTGTAATTTCCTGTTTAGTGGAAAAGCTGTAGTTTTCCCAGTATTCATTTTGTAATTGGAGACTTTACTGTATTCTTCTGTGATTTCCAAGACTACCGGGAAGGTCTCTCGAGGATGTTGGAGATGCAGAAGGATATCATCTACATATGCAGAGACTTTCATCTCATGGGTACGAGTCTGTACTCCTTGCATTCTGGGATTGAGCCTGAACTTGCAGAGAAGTGGTTCCAGATATATATTGAAAAGGAGAGGAGACAAGGGGCACCCCTGTCTTGTGCCTGAAGACAATGGGAAAGTGGAAGAGAAAAGCCCATTACAGTAAATCTGGGTGGTTGGGTGATTATATAGGGACGAGATCCACTTAATATAAGTAGGAGGAAACTCTAGTCTGTACATGACCACAAAGTAGAAATGCCAATTCACTCTGTCGAATGCCTTCTCCGCATCCAGAGACAATAGACCATAAGCTGAATCTAAATCTCTGGACATGGAGAAGACATGGGACAGTTTACGGAAATGATCTGAAGATGTTCTCCCTTTCATGAACCCCACTTGGTCCAGGTGAATGATATGAGGCATGACTTTGTTTAATTGAGTTGCTAAAATTTTAGCTAGTATTTTAACATCGCAATTGATCAGAGAGATAGGGCGATAGTTACTGACTCTGTCCAGTTCCTTCCCTGATTTAGGAATAACTGTTATGCAGGCTTCTAGTAAATGACTATCAATTATGTTGGAGTCAAGTAAGCTGCAGAACAGCCTCTGCAGACCCCGTGGGGACCAGCTGTTTGACAAAGCATTTGAAAAAATTTTAAGAGAACCCATCTGGGCCTGGGGCTTTGTCTGGAGACAGAGATTGAATGGCCTCTAAAATTTTGGACTCTGAGATAGGAGAAACCAGCCCTTCTTTTAGATCATTGGGAATTACAGGCATCTGAATGGAAGATAAGTATTCCTTGACGGTTGCTGCACTGGGCTGAGAGTTCATAGGGCTATATAGTTCTCTGTAATAAGTTTCAAACTCCTTCACTATATCTACGGGTAGTAATTTAATGGAGTTATCTCTCTCAGATCGGATACACTTTATGATTTTGGAGGACTCTACTGCCTTGAGTCTCATAGCTAGGAGATGACCCGTTTTTTCTCTTGACCGAGATAGGTCGCTTTTGTTTTGAGAATGGCATATTCAGCTTTGTCCCTAAGGATGTCATTATTCTGGCTAGTGAGACATATTAGTTGTTCTCTGATTTCCTCTGGGGTAGTAGATGAGAGCGTTTTTTCTATGTTCCTAATTTGGTCTAGTAAGTACAAGTCTTTCCTCTCTCTATCTCTCTTTTTGGCCGCTGCAACCTTAATACATTCCCCTCTTAATATACATTTGAGGGCTCCCCATTCTATATCTCCTCTCCCTGTAGAATTAAAATTGTCCTTAAAACATAGATCTATTTTTTGTTGAATGTCCTCTATAAACTGTTTGGATTTAAGTAGCTGATTATTTAGCTTCCAAATAGATTGTTTGGGGAGATTGGGGCTGAGTCCCAAAGAACATCTGACTAAGGAATGGTCTGAAATGGCCTTCAATCAATCAATCAATCAGTCAATCACTTTATTTAACCAGGCATAAACACCATTGAGCAAGCTCATTTTCAAGGTGGTCCTGAGCATTAATAAAATACAGTACACTTCATAAGATTACAATTACGGTGGACAATGGTGCAAAAAAGAAAAAACATTGTGAAGGTGTTGGTCAGTATGGGCCTATACATACCGGTCAACATAATTAACATGCAAAGGTACATAATGATAAGCTTTACTGAAATGAGAAGAGACAACAATCCCATATAGTCTCCGCTAAGTGAGAGCTCATACCTAAATGGTAAAAAATAAGGAGGTATTAAGGAATAGGGTAGAAATTGGGGTGAAAGAGTAGGCAGCCAAAAGGAGGAAACTCTAGTCTGTGCATGACCGCAAAGTGGAAATGCCAATTCACTCTGTCGAATGCCTTCTCCGCGTCCAGAGACAATAGGCCATAAGCGGAATCTAAATCTCTGGACGTGGCCTTAAACTCTATCACACATACTGAAAGGGTCGAAAGAAGAGAATTATTCACTAAGGAGTAATCTGTTCGTGATCTGGTGTCGTGCACTTGTGAGGTGAAAGTGAATTCCTTGAGAGTGGCAAATAACACCCTCCATGGCTCATATAAACCTGTTTGGTCCATCATGTCACGAATCGCTCTCTGAGCAGGAGACAGTCCCCTTGGTTTCTTCCCCTCCTTGTCCCGATCAAAAGAAAAAGAAAGGTTCCAGTCACTCCCAAAATAATGGGAAGATTTACAAAGGGGGACAGGACATCTAATAAATTCATAAAAAATTCTGGTGAGTCTTGATTAGGCCCATATATACTACCCAGTAATATTTTTGTTCTGTCTAAGAGCCCCATTGCTAAAACGTAGCACCCCATAGAGTTGATTATAGTTTGTTCACACAGAAAAAGGGTGTCCCTGGAAATTAGTATCGCAACACCTCTACTAGCTGAGCTATTCCCCGCCATAAATACCTGCCTTATAATTTGCCTTCTGAAAATATTAGCTTCAGACTCTAACATGCGTTTCTTGCAGGCAGATCACATTCCCTTTTAGTAACTGTAAATGCTTTATTATCTTATATCTTTTGGTTTTATTCCTGGAGCCCTTCACATTCCATGAGATCCATACATATCTACTCCCCATAGCGAAATTGCAATTTTCGATATTTATACCTGAATGGAATTAGCATCAACACTTTAATCCTACTTTCCAACATATTTTCCATTAGATGTTGCCTCTGCTTCATGATCGAACTATATGCAAGACTCACCCTCCCTGCCATATCCCTCCCATCCAGTTTCCCCCCACTCAGGACTTGATCCTGACCGATGTATCCAGATAAATCTATCCCTGTTCCAAATCCCAGATCTAACTAATGATAAGATGAAAACTTGAAGAAACACGAATTTAGCAAAAACCCCCGCCCCCCACCCAACAAAAGGATAACATGGCTCATGATTCCCAGTTCAAGAACCGCTCACCCAACTCTGCTCAAAGCCCACATCCCTGTAATTATCCCTGATTAGCGACAAGATAATAAGTAAAGGAGACCTTAACCTACTGCTGTCCAATTAACAGCACCCTCTCAAAGGTATTGCATCCCTATGTTCCTAAGCCCCCACCCCCGAGGGGAATACTTCTCCTATTAGCACTTGTAAATAAGGCAGGGGGCCTGCTATCATGAATTAAAGCAAACCAGGTTCAGTCGGCCCCATAACTCTCTGTCGTGGTATACTTTATGTACCCCTGATTTTTAATAATAGGAGGGTAAATATAGACAATTAGTGCATTTGTAACCAAACCATTTAGGTTAATGCGAGGTTTTAAATTCCTCAGAAGGCATCTTCCTTCCTAAAGACATCTATCCTCGACATCATCATAACACTTCGGATTCCCAAAGAGCCCAGTTTTCCAGTTGTAACAGCCTTCAGAATTATACATTTAACTTTTCCTAGATATCGGGTATTAAATTAAATACAATTGAAAAACCTAAGAGTTCTCCTCTAAAACATATGCCATAATTAGAAGCTGTATTTCCCCTTTGCATTTCAACTTGCCCTTTTTCCAGCAAAAGCTAATAAACAAATGGAACCAAAGAATTGAGTGCTTAAAACCCTTGCATGGCATTCAAAAATAGAAAGGAGAATCAAAACTAGACAGATATTCTGACATGTCTCCTCGTTATTCCAGTTACAGTACAGACTGAAAAAAGATTACAGAGGTCCAAACCCAGTTTTCCATATCTATCTCAGGGGGAGAATGCAACTGAATATATAACTCTTACTAAATCATAAAAACGCCGTCCGTTCTAAAGCAGGCAAAGGAAAGAGATTATTTTCACAGATATGTGCAGTGCCGTACATGTGTTGTTTTGGTGACCTGTAGTGGAGATAACAGGTCGTAGTTTCTGCCCGGTAATAGCAGGCTTCTTTTACCGATACACAGAGCATCAGCAAGTCATAATGGGGCTATTACCCCCAAAGGTATTCAGATAACAGACTGTCTCTCCCTGTAGTAGTGGACGGAATAAGACGTTCACAAAGGTGGAGCATATAGGGTATAGCTGTCACATCGCAGGTCTTTCCCAATTCCCAGCTTATCCATCCATATCCACCATATTGTTTTAAAGCACCCGCTCTCTACTGCAAAGTTGCACTCATTCAGTGCTCAATAAATTGATCTGGAAGGGCAGATTTTAGACCTTCAGCCACAGAACTTGCATCTTCATAACTATTCCAAGAACCAGACAGTAGAACTTGTAGGCGAGACGGGTACCCCATGCAAAAGCGAATACCAGAAGCGATCAGCTTAACCACCAACGGGTGGTAAGGGGCCCTCCTTTGGTGCACCAAAACTGGGAGATCTTGAGCTACTCTGATTGTGGTCCCTTCCCATTTAACTTATTGAATCTCTTTGATTTTATAAAAGAGATGCTGTCTTTCAAGATAATTTAAGAAGCGGAAAATAAAGGGCCTGGGTGGGGCGCCCATTGGAGGCATTGCTCTAAGCTCCCTATGAGCTCTTTCAATCGTATAGTTAGGGCCAACGGGAGAAGGGCCTGCCAGTTTAGTAAGCAATTTTTGTGTGAAAAGAATGGGGTCAGCTCCCTCTTCTCTCTCCAGGAGTCCGATAAGAACTGCGTTGTTCCGCCTACTCCGTCTTTCAGGATCTTCAGTCTTAGTTTCCATTCTGCATATAGTTTGTCTGAGAGTTACTATCCCCAGAGCTTGCTTATCTACTTTGTTTTCCAGTGAGACCACTTGAGCTTCGGTGTCACTAGCCCTCCTTGAGACATTGTCTAGCGAGGTAGTTACTGCCTTTCAGTTCCTCTGTGATGGCACGTTGCTCGTCCCTAAATGGTTTAAACTCCGTGAGGAACTATGCCAAAGTGAGTGGTTCGTGTTCCGATGTAGTCAGATCCATTTCTGGGCCACCAGTGGAAGACGAGGCCTTTGATGTTTTTTGCGGCCTTTACTGGTGATGGTGGCGGAGTGTGTTTCGGTGGAGATTTCTTCATGGTAACATCCGTCAGACAGTGTCTCTGGTTGAACAGGTCCCAGGTGTAAACTACAATCGAGTAGGACAGAGTTGATGATCTAGATACCGCTGTTTAATGGAGTATTTAAACTTAATTGAGGTGGATGGCTGGAGCAGATGATTCAGGCTGCTAGTTCGTTCCCTGCATCATGTGACCTCCAGACCAGACCTCTTGACTCAGTGTCAATGGGCTCTCTTGCATCCCAACCTGAAGGCTCTACACTTTCACACGTGGCTCCTGAGGACGCTTTCATAGCCAGATTACAAGTGTCCTCTCCTGTTGCCAGTATTCTCTTGGCCTCATGTAAACCAGCAACCAGGGAAACATACAATTCCAAATGAAAACTCTTTTCCACATGGTCTGCTTCTCGATCATTGGATCCCTATTCCTGTCCGCTGACGAAAGTTCTGGACTACCTGGCCTCGTTGTCTGAGTCAGGTTTGAGCTATTCCTCCATCAGAGTCCATTTGGCCGCTATCTCGGCTTTCCATGAAACACTAGATGGCAGATTACTATACCAACATCATCTAGCCAAAATGTTTTTGGAAGGAATGTTGCATATCAAACTGCCTATCAGACGACCCACTCCTCCGTGGGATCTCAGTTTTATAATAGAGAAATTAACCCTTGAATCTTTTGAACCAGCGGCCAATTGTGACCTTTGTTTTCTTTCATGGAAAACCTTATTTCTAGTGGCTGTCTCTTCAGCTCACCATATTTCCGAGCTTCATGCCCTCATGTGAAGGGAACCTTACTTGATTTTTCACAAGGACAGGGTGGCACTCCATACAAACCCTTCCTTCCTAAAGAAGTCTCTGAACAAACTCTGAATCAGTCCCTGGAGCTACCGGTATACTATCATGAATACTGCAACCAAGGTGAACATCTACTATATACCTTAGATGTCCATTGTATATTATGCTACTACACTACTCGAGCAAAATTGATTAGAAACACTTCTCAATTGTTTGTCACTTTTGTCTTGGGCCACGATGGGCTCCCAGTTACTAAAAAGAACCCTTTCTAACTGGTTGGCACATTGTATTACTTTCTGTTACACAAAATACAACATATAGAATAGTGGATAGCTGACTATCCACAACAAGGCTGTCTTTCCATCGAGGGAGTTGATGATGTCATAGAGACCTCGAGAGCGAAGCTCGAGAGGTCTCCATGGCATCATCAACTCCCCGAGATGGAAACACAGACTTAGTTGTGGATAGTCAGCTATTCACTATTTTTTATAGTATATGGTTTCTCCCAAAACGGGCAAGGTTCATACCTTGCGTTGACACTCCTGCACTGGTCCTCGCTCGAGTCCCCCAGGATACTGGTCCTCTTCACTGTGGTTATGCTGTTCTGATCATGTCCCCAAATACAGCGGTCCCGCTCTACTTTTGCGTAACTGTGCCACAGATTAAAAAAAACAAAACCAAAAAAAAAATGCAAATTGAGAGTTTAGATACACAGAGCCAATTATGGCAGTCCGTGTCCAAACTGTCTGCTCACCCAACCGCTCGCTAAGTGAATGCGCCATTTTAGAACGTATTTTTTAAAGCAGTGCCTGTTTCCACCAATCAGGTAGGAGCTCAAGGGGCCAAAGTTGTTGAACTATCGATGTGACGTCAGAACGATAGTACAACAACTTTTTTGACCTTTGAACTGTCCTACAACAGGATTTGGAAAACCATCGTTTTCCATCTACAGCGAACCCTAACCATATACTATAAACCCTTACCAGGACCTCTCCAAGCCCATTCCACTAGAGCTATGGCCACTGCTGCGGCTTGCTTTAAAGGAGCCTCCATTTCATATACCTGCAATGCGGCTACCTGGTCCACAATCCATACATTCACAAAGCATTACAATCTGGATATTGCTTCATGCTGTAGGACGGCCTTTGGCCATGCAGTCCTACAAGGCCTTCTGTCATAATGTTCACCCATCTAGAGTATACTGCTTGGAATTCATCCCAAATGTATTACCTACTGCAAGAGACTGCTCCGTGGAAGATAGTGCAGTTACGTAAAAACTTACTGTAACGGTAGATCTTTGTCTCTCGCAGTAGGTCCGATCCCACCCTGTGTTCCCCTCCTTATTTAGGAGAACAAATTCTGGTCCAGTGACTTTTGGGTTGGGATACCTTTGGTACCTCAGGTTCCCCTCTGTCCTTGCTTTGAGAGCTGAATCCGATGGGGGAACTGAGGATACCAGGGACTGTCCACACTTATATAAGAAACAGGAAGCTGATGTCATGTGTGGGTGGCCCCTGGTGAAAAACTGCTAGAAGAGCTGCTGTGTGCCACAGCGACCTCCGCTGGTAACCCAAGTGTATTACCTACTGCAAGAGACACTCCTCAAAAGATCTGCTGTTACGGTAGGTTTTTACGTAACTGTACTTTCTTGGAGTGGTATATGGTGTTCATCCACACGGACCCACCCAATCTCTCCTGGCTTTGGAGCACACAACTGCTTCTAGTGGGCAAGATCTGGCGTGATGGGGTGAAGCCGAGGGAGTTACCTCCCCCCCGGGTGGGAGGAGCCAGCTTGAAGACATTCCAGTGAAGTCTTAATGGGAAAGGCACTGCCAGAAAGTGTGGATGAACATCATATATCACTCCTGGAACTACTGTTACAGCTGAGTAACCTGTTTTTTCATTTAGTTATGCTGTTGCTAGGTAGATTAGGGTAGGTTAGTTACAAACTGTGCATATAACAGAGATTAATCAATGGTTAAGTGATATGTTTAGACCAGTGAAGTTGCTTGGATTTTGAAACCCATTGTGTAATACAGTCTAAGGCACAGAGGCTCTGAGGATGTCACTTTTATGTTGCTAAATTTACTTTTCACCGCATATTTCCTGCAAGTAAAGTTATAATTTTTATGAATCCTAAACTGTCTACTATGGTATGATCAGTGCAGGGGCTTGGTGAAGTCTGTTTTTACTAGTCACGGGCAGGTAGTGAAATACCGACCCGAAATACGACCCGCGTGTACCTCTAAACTACCCCAAATTACCCTGAAAATACTCTAATGTAAAATGGGTAGTTAGTTTGGGTTTGGTAGTTACTACCCTGATCTTTCCACTGTCCTGACTATAATGGGTGTTTTTAAAGTGCAAAATAAAACTGTCCCAGGTGTCTAGTGCCCCCCCCACTGCTGTTTGGCAGCCTGATAAGGATCATTCCCTGGTGTCTAGTGGTCCCCTCACCCCACCCCCTGCTGATCGCCAGCCCACCACCGCGCTCTCCTCCCGCGCCCGACACTGAGCTGGCAACCAGCACAGCCGGCTGTCGACTAAGCTGTCGGTGAGCGTGTACTTGTACAAGCATTTGCTTATTCATTGACATAACAGCTTAGTCTATGGCTGGCAGTGGTGGCGAGCGGAGGGCTGTGCCAGTTGCAGGCTCAGGATGGGGACACCTTCCTGCTCCATCCTGATTCCCTGAGCTGGTGACTGATACAAAGCCCCCTCCACCTCCACCGTAAGCCGGGTTATTGACTGAGCTCGTCAGTGAGCCGCCATTCTCTGCAAGTACGCTTTCACTGACAGCTCAGTCGGCCATGGTGGAGAGGGAGATCTGTGCTGGTCACCTGCTTGGGGGTGGGGAGGGAGCGGAGTGGTGTGGCACTATCTGCTGGGGTAGGGGGTCCACTAGACACCAGGGTATGGACTACCTTTCTATTACAGGGAATCTGGGATAAGGAGGGGGGTCTGCTAGACACTAGGGAATGGTATAACTTCCCATGGGATTGGGATTTGGGGAACCACTGGACCTCAGGGAAACTGTGACATTATGTCGGGTGGGTGTTCAGGTGGGGGAGGGAGTACTGGGCACCAGGGAATATTACTGATAACATGGGGCATTGGTGCGGGTGGGGAGACGCGGCTAGACACCAGGGATAGTATAACTTCCTAATACAGGGGACCGGGATGGGGGGACCACGGACATCAGGAAAACTGTGGCATGTTTTTTGGTGGGTGAGGGCTGATGATCAGCCGGGGGACTACTAGACACTAAGGAAAGATTTTTATTTAACATCAGGCTGAAAGATTTTTATTTTCATCAGGCCGGGGGAGAGCAATAATCATAACATTGGGCTGTCCAGACTGCTACACACCAGGGAATGATCATTCGTGGGCCAGCGATCGGTGGGGGTGACTACTAGACACCAGGGACTGTTTTATTTTACACTTAAAAAAAAAAAAAAAGCCTGTTTCCAGTTTGGAAGTCCTCAAATTCCTGACCTAAGAATTACACAATTATGTTGGGTGGGGTAGTACATTACCCAGGCTTCTCTACCGAGCCAAAAGTAGGTGATACCCGCACTATCCATCCCAGCTACCCATCAGGTAACCCATGCCTAGTATTTACTGCCATTCTTTCCTTCCTTCAGGACCTCAGCCACCTGGTGGCTTACCAGCTGGACACCCTGGGGTGTACCCCAACAGCAAGCCCTGCAGCTTTCTTTCCATGGCAGGGCAGTGCTGTTGATGCAGAATATAGGCTGAGAGAGCCCAACCATCAACCTGGAATCTCTGATCTGAGTTTTGAGATTTTTCTCCTCATCTCTCAGTGATGCCGATGCCTGAGGTTCCTAGTGGGATATTTGCAGAGTTGACGGATATCTCACCCTCCCACTAATAAAGTACGTGACTGCTTTGACACCTTGGCCATCAGGAGGCAGCAAACCCAGGATGAGTGTCCTCCATCCCTTATGACTCTGATTATTTAGGTAGTGACGGCCTCAGCCTCCAGCTGTCCTCCGCACTGTCCTAGGCTGGGTCTGCAAATAAGAGTCTGCAATATTGCAAATGATTCCCCAGCCACTGAGTGAAACTGCCGGCCTGGTGAAGGCTTTAACATTAAGAATTTGCCAGTATTTTTCACTTTCTTAGAAGCTCAAGCTTGGAAGAAATAACAATAACATTGGTGTCAGACTGTATATTTTATGTAGATCTGGCAGTATATACTACACTAATGGTCAATACATTTGGTAAATAAAACCTGTCATTTTTCAAACTGTTGGAATAATTTATTTCCACTTAGATCATGTTATTTCTGCTTAGAATCTGAATTTAAAACACTGTCTGCAAGATAATTGGAGTGATTTGCTAGGCACAAAGTGTATTTGTGCCTTGCAGGCTGGGTATGCAAGTGCTGGGTCAGCAGTTTGCAAAGTAGCTATATTGGAGGCATGACGTTTGTGAGTTAAATCCTATTTGTGCCTGTTGACAAGCAAAGTTAGGGAAGCAGCAGATGCAAATGAGAAACGGAGTCCTGCATACAAAGCACAGCAATATTGAAAACAAAAGTCTGCTTGCAAACTACCTTTTTATGCTCTAAAATAAGGAGCACTGCCTTAACCACTTACAAACAACAGCAGGGCCCTTGCAAGCAGAATCTATGTCCTGTAAAACGTGTGTGTAAGTGCTGCATGTGCAGACCATGACACTTACACAGTAACATAATAATTTAAACTTGCAGTCTATTATGTCTGTTCTCTAACAACCCCAATTTACAAGTAGGGATAAAATAATTATGCCTTGCAAATACATACTAATTTATCGGGATACCCAACCTACCCCACCATACTACTCTGGGTACCTGGTGATTCTCTTGGGAAGCAGAAATTTGTCCAGGTGTACCTTAAATACCTGTTCTGTCATCATATCCACTATCTCTGCTGGTAGACTGCTTCATAGTTTCACTGACCTCTGGGAGAAAAAAAAAACTCCTCAGTTACTCCTGAACTTGCCACTCCTGAGTTTCTAGGCTGTTTCTCTGCCCTGCTGCAGGATACCAGATCAGCCATTTCCAACTGTTTGATCTTGTTGATACCCTTCAGAATGCAAAAGAGGCTTCAAGTAGACAGATCACTAAGATTTTTTTTTTGGGGTGGTGATGGGAGTCCAGATGGCCCTCCTGATCTTTTTTTTTTTCTGCATCAGAAATCTGAGTAAACACGAGTATCGTCGTGTTCATTCTCATCAAACCCCATTGAAGGTGACCGGCAACAGTTTTGAGCAGCCAACTCTTGTTCTAACTCTAACATTTATTTTTTATTTATTTAAAAATTGGTAACCAAAGCTGACTTTGGTGGCACTAATGGTTGAGGCACTGCATGCCACACCTCGTGCCATGCCGGCGACCCGGGTTCGGGAACAAGCCTAGGTTGTCTGGTGTCTGCAGAGAGAGGGGGCAAGGAGCGAGACTGAGCAGCTGTGGCTCTCTTCTCCCGAGGGAGGGATGAGGGTTTCCCTGTCCCTTGACTGCCACCTGGAAGGATGGTTGGCAGTTCGAGAACCGGCAGCAAGCAAGAGATGGGGCGGAAGGGGCGAGCGGTACCCAACATGCATATGAGCTTCAGCCTCCACGCCAGGTCAGTGTCTGCCGAAGCCTTAAAATTACAAATTAAAAAAAAAATTAAAATTGGTAACCAAGAGAGGCATACTGAACTGAGACTTGTTTTCCAGCTTCGACCCAGGGGAGAGGGAAAGGGGAGTACAGAATAACAAAACTACATCAAGCCATAAGATACAGTTACTATGGTAAATTACAAAGTGCAATAACAAAATACTGAACAAGCAGATCTAGACCTTCAAGACTTCCAGCTGCCTCGAACGGGGGCGCTCCCTCCTGGTAGCGGTGCGACTGCTTTGCAACTGCCACTGCCCGCTCCTCGACCAGCTTTAAGCTTCCCAGAGTTCCAGCTGCATTGATCGGGTGTTCCCTCCCAGTAGCAGTTCAGTTAGCCCCAACTAAAATACGTATAGATCAGTGTGGCTTTATACCTGACCACCAGGATCAGGATAATGTCAGGCGCACCATCTATATAATGGAACAAATACAGTCTCAGAAGACCCCTGCACTTTTCCTTGGGTTAGATGCAGAAAAAGCTTTTGATATGGTCTCGTGGAGATTTCTGAAAGGGGTCCTTGCCTGCTTTGGTTTTCTGGCCCAATTTTCTGATACCATCTTCAAATTCTACAGCAAGTCCACTGGTTACATTAGGATAAATTACCATATATCAGAGAGCTTTGCCCTTCACAGAGGAACTAGGCAGGGCTGCCCCCTTATCCCCCCACTTTTTGCTTTCTATATTGAGCCCCTGGCCCAATACATCCTCCTTTCCTTGGATATTAAGGGACTCCAGGTAGCTACAACAGAACATAAACTGGCCATTTTTGCTGATGACCTTTTAGTTTATCAGATCCCGACTCATCCATGGAGGCCCTTTTCCAAAAAATTCAAGATTTCTCCCTTTTATCCAGATACTCCCTTAATATATCTAAAACAAAAGCTCTCTCTATCGGATACGATCCCACTCCTGCCCTTAGAACTAGATTCCCAATCAAATGGGACAAGCAATCCATTAAACAACTGGGTATTCAGATTCCCAAAGATTTATCCCTCCTGTATTGCCAGAATTATATCCCATTAGTGACAACTATTAAACACAACCTTAGAAGATGGAATCTTTTCCCAACTTCCTTCTATACATGTACCCTCTCCCTCAAAATGAATGCTTTACCACGTTTTCTTTACCTTTTTCAATGTGTACCGTGTGATATATCACTTAAGGAACTCCTGGCATGGCAGAAAGCCATGAGTGCCTTCCAGTGGAATCATTGTAAACCTCAGGTCAATATCCCTAAATTATTCCTGCCTAAGTCCCTTGGTGGCATGGCTCTCCCCTCTCTGATGGACTACTGGATCGCTGCACAAATGAGACTGGCACTTCTCTGGGGTGCTGGCTCCTATGTAGCAGCCTGGAAACAAATAGACCTAGCAAGGCCAGTGAGTCCTCCGCTGAAAGCTAGCCTGTTCTCCATGCCCCTACTTAAACAGACAATATTACTAGTGCCAAATGCCACAGCCACAATACTGAAGGGCTGGAGATGGGGAATAAAGAGCAAAGTTGTGCAACAGCACAGCTGGAAATATCAATGGTTCCTGACAATACCCAAATTTAAGTCCTCTCTCCAGGGACAATGGTATGAAATTCAGGCTAGTAAGGGATTAGTAGCTCCCTGGCAACTTCTCCAGAGCAATACTGTAATCAGCTTCGAGGAGGGCCAGCTGAGATACCTTTGGACAGAGAGAGACGGATTATATTACTACCAAATCCGGGATTTCATAATCAAACACAGCAGGGGTAGAGAGGGTGGACTCGAGATAGGAGAGGACCTCACTCCATATTCGCACATGTGGTCCTCTTCACAGGGAGGGAAAAAGCTATCTCTATTATTTATAAATTTCTAATTCAGCAAAAGGCATACTTTATGGATTCAGTAAAATCTAGCTGGGAAAAGGAATTTGCCCAAGCAATACCCAGCCGGGAGTGGAGTAAGGTATGGAAGCGAGCATGGGCCACCACTTCTTCCCCTATTTGGAGAGAATTTGTTTGGAAGATCAGAGTGAGATTTTTCCTGGTACCCATGATGGTAGCCCTTAGAAACCCTGGGGCCCATCCCAGATGTTGGAGGGAGTGTGGGGAGACCACGGCATCCCATAAGCATATCTTTTTGGATTGCCCCAGAATATCTAATTTCTGGGAACAGGTTGTTCAAAATATAACATCCTGTCTCGATCTCCAGCATCCCCTCACAGGGATTAATTTGTTATTAGGTACTCCACCTATGGGGGTTAAAGATAAAGTTACTTTGCACCTCTGGTCTATTATGTTATGCGCAGCATACAAAGCCATCACCAAAAGGTGGTCTCAGGAGACGTCTCCCCTGGTTTCTGAATGGAGGTCCTTGATAACCACCATACAACGCAATGAACAGATGTCCTTTGCTCTTCAGGATAGAATGGAGGCTTATTATCTCCCGTTGGACCAGATGGGAACTGATACAGATCAAATTCAGTGAGGGGTTGACCCCCAGTTGTGTTGGAATGATAGGGTTTAGGCCCAGATAGCAATGATTCCTGATGAAGTGAAACTGTGCTAGAAATGGGTATGGTATGCCTCTACCTCACATAGTAAACACCTGCCACCTACTTAATAATGGTGGGGATGAGTTGCTACTCGCTCTTTTTTTCTGAATAGATGAAATAGTTCTTTTTGGTAACCAAAAGAAAGTTGATCTGTACTCAGAGAACACTATAAAATTGTAACCTTTTTAGCCCATATTAAATTTATTTTTTTTTACTTTTTTAAAAAATTTTGCTTGTCCTTTTCTATGTTATGTGATTGACAAGCTGTAGTTTTTAAACAACTGCATGTTGTATTACTCTTATGAGCAAAATTATTATACCATCTGTACAATTGTATGTATTCAAATTGTTTTTAATAAAGGAAGTATAAAAAAAAAGGGTCTAGAATAAAACATATCAACAAGTCCCTAAACGGGGATAAGAACATCACAAACTGTAAAAATTCCAGTGTGGTAACTAAAAACATTGTGACTTCTATCTGTGTGGTGTCCATCTGTGGGCACCTGTGTAAGACCTCGGTTAGCTCCCTATCAGGGAAAAATATGAGGAATGGGTTCCTTTTGGCCCCCAAATGGACAGGAGGCCATAGGGGGAATACTAAGAGTACCCCAAAAAATGAAGGTTTCAGAAAGAAAACCTCCATTAGTATGGTACGGCACTAGCCTAGGATGTTATATATTCATTAACCCCACCTCCCACCACAGATAAAGGTCAGAGCCGGGAATTATTTTATGGCAAAGAGAAGACCAAAATAAGTAATCAGTCGCTCCCCATTAATTTGCTTTTAGGCTGATGCATACTTATAACTCCATTAATAGTTGGAAACGGCTAGGGAAAAAATATATAAGGAGGTACCTAAAGTCAAAGTTCTATTGTCCTGAAGTCCCCTTTTACTACAACACCCCCGTCTTCATGCCCCTGTTCCAAAATTATTCAGTCCTTTAGGAAATAAGTCATGTAGATGTCACAGGATTATGCTCAGATTAGATCTTTCCTTAAATAGAGGTCATTATTACTGACTTATGGCCTGCAACATTTATGATCTAGAAATAAAACTCTGCTTAGCTTAAGTTTTCCCAGAGGTGTGAGTCCTATTATCCATTTAGTGATATGAATAATCCGCATAAACCCCGTCGGTTACGTATTATCGATCATTCAGGCATACAAATATCTATGTTTGGGGTGACCATAAACTCCTTTAATGTACAGTGTTCCAGAAGATATCTTCCCTGGAGTTACCGCTAACCCACGAGGGAGGGGCCACTACTGAGCAATCTCCTCCCCCCAGTCATGGTCCCCCCCCCCGCCTGATATTCCGTCAGCCCCCCTCTTTACAGAAAAACTAGAAGGGGCATCCGCTCAGGGAGACGGAAGGAAATGATAAAGGGAGGGGAGTCCGTCCAGCACCCATGGCATCCCAGTCACCAATTTGTTTATTTATTCCTATAGCCAGTCAGCCTGGGCTCACCACCTCCATCAAATGACTAATCCTTGTATAATACAGGTCATGAAGTTTTAGAGGCTGATGTCCATATAATGTTAAATTAGGAGTGAATTATTGGGAGCTCCAGGGCAGGACTATCTGAACCCCCCCCCTCCCCCGCCCAAGTCTCCCGAGTTGGCAGGAACAGGCTAGAGGGTAGGGACCCAGATAGGAAGGAAATGAGAAAAAGCTCAAGTGAAGCCTACAGTCACCCCTCAGGTGGTCAAGGTGGGGTTCCAATATTGGTGAAATATTTCTAGCAGCTCAGCAAATGGGGCATTGCAACGACGTTCTTCAGACTCTTGTGATGTTTTCAAAGTTGGTCTGGCTCAGACAAAGGCTGCTGGTTTCTCCTTGAGAATGCCTTTAGAAAGTAAATCTGCTATTGCTTCTTCTGCTGTGGAATAGGAGACTGTACCTGAGGGAAGTTGCACCAACAGTCTCGACCGATAAGGCGTTCGAAATTTTTGTGCCCGAAGGGAAACAATGGGGCATACTCTATCCGCATTTTTTGGGTGCAGGGGGCGTAGTCGTTGTCCAGTATTAGGCGGTGGGACCCTAACATTGTGCGACCCATCTGCCAGGCTTTCTTTAGTAACTGTTCCTTCGTTTGGTAACTTAGGAATTTTATAATGAAAGATGCTTGGCCTGGCATCAGTATGGGAAGGTTTTGGCCCCAAGGCACGATGCACCCTCTCTGTATCTATCACAAATTCTGGGTCTAAATTCAGAATCAATTGAAGGAGGTAGTCTGAGAAGGCGATAGGGTTAGTGCCCTCTTCCCCTCTGGCAGGCTGTATATGTGAATATTTTTGTGGCGGCATCTGTTTTCGGCATCCTCCTGCCTAGCTGCCAGATAAATTTGTTCATCCAGGATTGATCTTAAGCAGTCCTCCATTGTGGCTATTTTGGTAGTATATTTGTAATTTGCTGATCCGCCTTGGCCATGCGTGTCTGAAGGGCCCCAATGTCAGTTTTTAAATCCTCTATTTTTTTTTTAAACCTAGTATTTATGCTCCTGACTACCTCTTCTCTCCCCTCTCTCAGACATCCTCTGAGCTGCTCTCACCGCGATCTGCCCCTAGAGTACCACAGATCCACACAATAACCAAGGCACCCGGATAACCCCCCCCGGGTGGGGTGATGAGGCACTCCCCGTACTCACCTCCCCAAAGCCAACATGCTGAGATGCGGATCCTGTACAGTGGGGTCTGCCGTTGTGAGCCCGAGACAAGCAGGGAGGTGTCGTCGCCTGGGAGAGACTGAGGGGTTTTTCCCTTGTTCTCCCCAGACGTCGGTGTGCAATGGGGGCCAGTGAGCTGGAAGGCTCCGCCCCTGCCAATGTCTGCCCAGTGCCCATGCTGCTGCTCCATTGCCGCATCTACCCACCAGGCTTCCGTAGATGGTGGTATAGCGACGGGAGCTTGCAGTGAAACCCCCCCGGAGAAGAAGAGCAGCCGTTGGGCGCTTCATTCTTCTCCTCCCCAGCCAACCCCTGGCGTCCCGGGCTCGTTCTTGAAGCCGGGTCACCGGCGTGGTGTGAGGTGTGGCGTCCAGCGCCTCAACCCTCAGCGCCACCGGGCCGGGCTTTAAATCCCCTATTGACTGGCACATTTCATCATGAAACTCAGCTGTTGCTTTTAAAATATTGTCCCCCATTTGTAGTTCTTGGCCCTTCTTCTTAGTAGATTTGGTAGAAGGGGTTAATTTATTGGTACCTGGGTCTTTTAGTTGTTTGGCGGTCTGCTCGGAATCCGAAGCTCCTCTGCCCTCGTGGTCTTCCAGATCAGATAGTGGCTGATACCGATTCCTTTGCTGCTTTGCCATTCTGGCAAGATTCGTTGGACGGCCCGACTCTCCACTTTATAAGCGCTTTATTTTAAATGTTTTTTGAACCAGGGATAGAGATTTTAAGTTATTTATATTCTGAAACTGCGGGAGAAATCATAGAGGTGCTCCTCACTATTGCATACCCGAACCGGAAGTCCGTTCGAGCTTCTTTTTATAATGAATTCCCTCTCCTTATACTAATTTCTCCTCCACTGCCTTACACCAAGTATTGTCAGCTTATCCTGCCTATTCCCTGCAGTTTTGAGACACTGAGCTTACCTACCCAAGTGGTTCTTCACGCGTTGTCACTCTTCCACCATTACACTGCCCCCTATTCCACCCCACCCAAGAACGCTCTCTCTAAACATGGTAGGATATTATTTCTCAGAAACTTAATCAACAAGTTCAGGAAACTTCTTTTACTGCTACTGTGCTCTGGCAACATAGAACTTAACCCTGGACCCCCTCAGTCTATTACAGCTCCTTCTGATCTGCCACAACTAAAAGGCATCAATTTTCTGCAGTCTTCTCAAGAAACTGGATCTGATCCAAGCTTGGGCACACCATACTGCTCCAGACGTGCTGGTGATAACTGAATCCTGGCTTCGAGCCACTACCCCTGACCACTCCATTAACATTTCCTCCTATAGAGTATTCAGGACCGATAGACCCTCAAGAGGAGGCGGGGTCACTATTTGTCTCAGATAAGTTCTCGGTCTCTGTAGTTGATTCCTCCTCTTCTCCTAAGGAGTTTGAATGCCTCACCCTAAAGATCTGTCTTTCCCCTAACGAGTCCTTGTATATATCTGGTTGCTATAGACCCCCCTCAGGAGGATTTGGGATACTCCATCACCTTCAGAGAACTCTAGAACAAACTGACTCAGAAGCCATATTCTTGCGTGATTTTAACCTAGATTGGAACTCTCCTTGTTCCAAACCTTTAAAAGAATTCTACGACGCCCATGGCCTCACCCAACTAATTTGCAACATCACCCGTCCAAATATCAAAATCCCAGAAAACAGTTCACTTCTTGATCTAATCTTCACCAACAAACCCCATAAAATAGCCTACACTGGAGTATTCCACAATGATATTAGTGATCACAGGGCTATAGTCTGCATCAGACTTCTACCTAACATTAACTTTCCAGCCAACTTCATTCATAAAAGGAGTTTTCATAAATTTAATGTATCCAGCTTCTTGGCCGATTTAAGCTTCATTAGTTGGCAAGACTTTTACCTTGCATCCTCAGTTTCAGAAGCCTGTCACCAGTTCCAGAATCTTGTCTTGGAAGTTATCAGTAAGCACACACCAATGGTTAAACTTAAACCTAGGAAAAGAATCTCTTTCCCTGGTTTACAAACGCATTAAAAATGTCCTTACGTCACAGAGATTATCTCTGGAATAAAGTGCTTAAGACAAAGCTAAACTCAGACTGGACTGCCTTCACAGCCACAAGGAACTTCGTACCAGACTTATACGGGATGAAAAGGCAAAATACTTCCAGTCTGCCCTTGACTCGTCTAAAAATACTGCCAAATTCCGACAAACATTTAGAAACATTGAAGGGGCGTAGATCATCATCTTCATCCCTCCCAACTAAAATAGTGTCGGGGGCGACACCTTCACAAACACACAGGAGATACTACAGTATTTCAGTTAAATCAACACTTCGCCACTGCTGGCCTAGCTTTTTACTATTTCCCTGCTAGTAAGCTACTCCACTAGGCCTGCACTGATGTCTCTTCTCGTCCTCCATCCAAGTCCACCTTCCTCGACCCTCACTTCAGTTTCAGGCCTATCATCATTAAGCAGGTTGAAGATCTGCTAATTGCATTGGATGATAAAAAAAAGCACTGGTGCCGACCATCTTGAACCTTTCTTTCTAAAATTAAGCTACTACTTCCTGTCTTCACCTATAACCCATCTCTTTAACATGACTCTTATGCAAGGGACTCTTCTTACTATCTGGAAAACAGCACATGTCATTCCACTCTTCAAGTCTGGCGACCCAGGTGATCTCAATACCTACTGGCCAGTTTCTCTTTTACCCACCCTCTCAAAACTACAAGTACTTGAAAAGCTAGTCAACGTGCAGCTGAGGGATCACTTAGACTCTGCAAACATGCTGAATCCCCTAAAGTCTGGGTTTAGGCCCAACCATAGCATGGTTACTGCCCTAGCTAAGGTCACACGTGACTGGCAAATGTCTCTTGATACCAAAAACTATATCTGTGCTCTTGTTTTTGGACCTTAGCAAGAGGCCTTCAATACCATGGATCATGATCTCTTGTTATTTACATTAAGAAACCTTGGGCTAGAGGAATCCGCTCTGAAATGGTTCTCCTGCTATCTCAAAGGCCTACAACAAGAAGCAAAAGCCCATGGTGCCCTCTCCCCCCTCAGAATCCTCCCGAGAGAAGTCCCCCAAGGTTCTGTCTTGGGCCCCCTTCTTTTTGCTTTAAGTATCGATATTGACTACAATGATAATACTGCTAGTGTTCTTCTCTTTGCAGATGACACTGTGCTCTGTGTTGGACAGCTGACCCTAGAACTTGCCTGCTCAGTACTGTAGCATGAATTTGACCAACTTCAACATAACTTGCTTCACCTCAAATTATTACTCAATGTAAAAAAATAACTAAAGATCTTACTTCGAGAGGGTTTCTGCAGTTGGTCTTCACATGTAGGACTGTGTCCCCTGGCATCAGGACTGCACGGCAGACTTGTAGCTATCAGTCATCAGTGGAGACTGCCCCCTCGTCATCAAATGACGTGACGTCAGCGTGACTATAAAAGGGGCGGTCCCCTGCCCGCACTCCAGTTCTTTTCTGCTGTTGCTCAGTTCGTTCGACAAATGTGGTAAAACAGCATTCAGTGGCCACCATTTTAGCGATTTTTTTTTTTGTTTGTTTTTTGTTTTTGTTTTTTGTTTGTGTTTACGGAGTTCTCGGTTTTCTCCATCGCCCATTATGGTGTATGTCATCTAGTCATCCCAAAAAGAAACGCTCCAAGTGCGGCGCACAGATCCCGCACAGGGACGATCATTCTCTGTGTGCCCTCTGCCTGGGGCCTAGGCACAGCTCGGCTGAGTGTACCACCTGCAAAGGCTTCAATCAGGCCACACGCACCCATCACAAGGGGACCCCTTGAAGTCCATCTGCTAACCCATAGACTAGCTTCCATGGAAAAGGAGCTTCAGGAGCTGAGAGAAAGATTATTGTCACTGGCCCTGGAGAAGGAAAGGAAGAAAAAGGGCAAGGAGAGACGCTGGGAACAGAGCAGTTTTCCTCAGGGGGAAGACCAGCCAGACAACCAGTGCCAACCAGGGTGGACAGTCCACCTCCGTGAGTACCCCACCTGCAGGGCCTTCGTCCACCCCGGTGGACCGGACGCCCTCACCCCCCCCCGCCGAGGTGAGTGGGTAGTCGGGGGTTGCCTCGTTGGATGTTTCAGTTAGGTCTCCAGCTCAGGCACGCCGATAAGTTGTCCTTCGGCTCCGCTGCCGGGCACCCAGCCCAGGCTGATCAGCCTAACCCGGGTACTTCTACTCTGGTTAGTCTGGCTGCATCTAGTAAGCCAGTTGATGGCTCCGCCAATGACCATGTAGATGACTCTGCTGTCCCGTTGGGCTCCGTTGTGGCCCCTGACTCTGGGTTGAGCACGCTCGCTGGCCTAACTTCATCCCCATGGGTTTCTTCCCCCAGGGATTCACCACCGGTACCTGACCTTTCTCTCTCATCAGATACCTTTCTTGATCTGTCGTTGGGGGACATGCCTGACCTCTCCCCCTCGCCAGACTCCATTCCGCCGCTGGATCTCCCCCCTCACTGCGGATCCCTTGCTGGACCTTCATGGGCAAGACATGGACCTTCGGGCCCTTTGCCTAACCCGTTGCCAGTCCCGCTTCCCAGCGGACCTTCGGCGCCTCCCCCAGCGGGCCCCTCTGACCCTCCTGTGGGTGATTTTCCGGGGAATCCCCATATTCCCCAATACCTGCCACTGGGAGGCCCGTTGCCAGGTCACATCCCGCAGATGTGGGGCTATAACCCACCTACACGGGGTTATCCCATGCCAGGATACCAGACGCTAGGTTATCCAATGCCTGGATATCTGATGCCAGGATACCAGGCGCCAGGCTATCAGGGACATACTACTTACCAATATCCTTATTGGAACAAGTCCCCAGCTACCCACCCTTCACGCGGTACCTGGGTTATCAGCCGCCACCTCCACCTCCGCAGCCTGATCATGAAACCATCCCTGCGTGGTGGAAGGATACGAAAACTCAACTCCTTTCAGAGCTGTGTCAGCCTCCGTTCATGGTCTCCCCTCTTTATAGGGTGCCCCCTCCTTGTCCTGTGCCTGCTAGCCAGGTGTCTGACAGAGATTTGGGGGCTCTGCCACCAAAAGGTCTTAGACCATGGGACTAAGTTCTGAATTCGCCCAGCAGACTGGATTCCTCTGAGTCGGATGAGGACTCCGATACAGGTCAGTCCAAGCCTCACTCTCCAGTTGAGCCTCAGCCAAAGGAGTCCCTGAAGTCTCCCACTGAGGATCCCTCCTTTGGTGAGCTTGTGAAAACCATACAAAAATCTTGCGGATGGATCTCCAAGGAACTGGACCTCCAATACAAGAGATTTGCGGAGCACCTAGACTTGGTCAGTGTGGATCCCCTTCTCATCCCCCCCCCTGGATGGGACCACATGAGGACCTCATGTCCACTATTTGGCAACAGCCTTCCTCCATTCTGGCTGTGTCACGTAAAGTGGAAAGAACTTATTTTCCCCCCCCAGAAGGGGTCTCTCATTTGACCACTCAACCCAAAGCTGACTCCATGGTCATTATTGCTGCCCATGACAGATCAGCCCAACCCAAACACCTTAGTGCCTCTCCGCTGGACAAGGACTCCAAACAGCTGGATCAGTACAGTAGAAAAATCTATGCCTCGTCCACCTGTGCCATCAGGTCCCTGAACTACGTCTCACATATGGTGGCCTTTCAGAAGTCTTCACTAGCAGAGCTGGAGAAAGACATTCAGGAAGGGTGTGGCTTAGCCTTCAACCAAGATGGCAGAATAATTATTCAGTTCCCTGACTGTGGGCTCATATCCTAAGACATCCTGCTCCTGGGGATTATCTCTCATCCTTTAAAGGCACGAACTTTGAAGAGGGACTTACCTGCTACATCGCGTTATCCTCTTTTTCTTCATTTCTTGGAAGAATAGTGCTGGCTGGAGCCCTTCCCTTGTTCTGTGGCCTGCAGGATGGCTTCCTCCTCTCCAAATCGATCTGACTCTGCAAAAATGGAGATGATGTTTAATCAGTTGATGGCACAGATGACCCAAATGACTCTTGCTCTCAACAATAATACTCAAACTTTACAGGCTATAGAAACCAGACTGTTTCACACAGAACGGCAGCTTAATAACTCATTGTGTCCTAGCAGACGCCTGTAGTCGTCAGTAAAAAAACATTGGTGTGTCCTGAGGACATCTGCAGAAGTCGGCTACTGACTCCCAGTGTGCCCTTGCAACGTCTGGAGAAGTCACTTATATATTTTAATATATATTGTAACAGAATATAATATATACTTGACTGCATAGCACCATTGGAAAGATAATTTTATGCCGCACAACTTTGTCACTGATATTTTGTGTATATCATGTATACTTTAGGAGTTATTTGCATTTGTTTATGGTATGGTGTGTATGGCTGACATGTTTTCCATCAAGATTCACCTTAGCAGCTTGAATAAAATTCACTTTTTGGCACTTCAAGGGTATAAAATAAAAACGTATTGATTACAACTGGTTTGCATAGCACCATTGGAAGAGCATTTTGTGCTCATCAACTTTCATGCTGATACTTTTGTGTATCATGTATACTTTTGGAGTTATCACGCATTTGTTTATGATATGGTGTGTGTGGTTGAGATTTAGCCCTCAAATCTCATCAAAGCACCTTAACTAAAGTGGGAAAAATTACATTTTATAGTAAAATATATCTTTTTTAGCAAACATAATATCAAAACACCATCTAATGTCTGTATGCTTAATTTGGTGTTGATATTTTACATATTTCCAACAAAAATGGCTTATGTTGCCTTTTTATGTGAAAAAATATTTAGTTTGCTCTTTCGACCAGCATAGAAAAATACAAAATTACTTCTTATTACATGCATGCCACCATTGGAAAGGCAATTTTGTGCTGAATAACTCTGCCACTCATACTTTGTGTCTAGCATGTACAGTTATTGAGCTATTAGCATTTGTTTGCGACATGCTGACTATGGCTTGATTTTGCTTAGAAAGGCCCAGGATTCACTGTTAAAAGTATACAGGAGATTCAGGAGGCAAGTGGTGTAATCTCAGAGTGAGCCTGTGAAAGCAATGAGTTAAGGCCCACGACTCAGCCCTGCAAGATTTAACTGCTACAACTCGGGAGCAGGCCCGCCTCATCCACCTCCTTCAAGACAAGGTGGATGATCTAGAAAATGACAGCCGCCGCAGTAACTTGCGGTTTCTTGAATTCCCCAAGGGGGCTGAGCAACAAGACGCAGTACGTTTCTCCAGGACACCCTACCACATCTTTTAGGCCTCCCACCTGTGACAGCTCTGCAGATCGAGTGGTCCTACTGCATGCTAGCCTCCGTGCCTAGGCAAGGAGAGCGTCCGAGACCTGTCCTGGCCCAGTTCCTGGATTTTAGACAAAAGGAGCTGGTCACAGCAGCAGCCAGGGACAAAGGCCCCCTTACCTGGAATGGCAACAATATCCAGATATACCAGGATTACACTAGGGAGCTAAACTAGCGACGCAAGGCCTACACAGTATGCTGGAAAATCCTCCATGCTCACCGCATCACGTTTGCTCTCCGTTATCCGGCAACCATGCGGGTGGTCAAAAATGGGGCTCCTATCTTTTTTTCTACCCCCGATAGTCTCCTGGACTACTTGCGATGGGAGTTCCCCAAAGACTTTCAAAATCTAGAGCTCTTTAAAGCCCCTAATGCTGCTGTTGACCTTCCAAGTTGTATGGAAGCCTCAGCTGACCCCCAGTCACCCTCTTCCAAGCCCCAGGTCTGCTGGTTTGAAGCCCCTCTCTCATCGCAGCAAAAGGCACCACTCGCCACATCGACACGAGAAGAGGCTGCCCCCGACCACCCGGGAGATGGATGCTACAGCCTCTGCATCTGAGGAGGACGCCCTGAGTCAGCACCACTCTCCAAAAAAATTTGCCCCTTTGCCGGCCCCTGCAAGATGACACCACTCAGGAGGTAGACCTTCAGGCCCTCCCAGCACCTACCACGGAGGTAAAATCCTGGGCTAAAGTCACTGCAGTTAATGTCCAGCACGCCTCGTCAGGAGAACAGGCCCTGATTTCCCCTCAGTCCGCCCCGACGGCTGGCACAGGGAAGCTTCGAGGTACTCTCCTCTGCCACAGAAGACAGAGACAACAACCTGAGCTGTTTGGAGCTGTAAGTGGCTTACTAGTTATGATGTACCCCGGCTGGGATAAAGGCTGGTTTAATACTCTGCTAGCATGCAAAGAGCTCCTTTCCCTGACGGCTCTGAGATGGGAATTTAGGTCGATTACTCATCCCTGCGAGGCCGTCAAATAAACTGAGCAAGTTCTGGAACTAAAGCCTTCAATACTGACTGCTTTTGTTTTAACTTTCTTCCCTTTTTTTCCATTTGTACCATAAGGATCTATACCTTATTAGGTAAATAGTGCTTTTGCTGTCTCTTTTTGATGCTTTTGAATGCTTAACCAGAGGATATGAATATGCATAGTTTACTCCTATTGTATTGCTTCTATTCTACACTCATTTTGTGCCCATAGCCAGCTCTTCAGAGGCCTTGCTTCGCCCCTCGGCTCTCTGAGCAGTTCCCCCCACCCCCTTTCTGGATCCAAGGTCTTCTGGACTTTTGAAAACCAGTCTTGTGTACCTCCTAGGGCTTTGGCTGGCGAGTGTCTGTGATGTCATCTGGTACCCTGGTCTTTCCTTCTCCCTATATTCTGTGTCCTAGCTTCCTGACCAAAAGTCAGGGCGAGGGCCCCACCTTAATTGGGGGAGCCCCCCTCCACACATCACTAGACATGGTACCGTAACGTCAATTCTGCACAAGCTGGACCTACCCACCCCGCTACCTAGGCTGGATCTGGGAACTGTGCCCACTTCTTCTCCATTGTTTTATACCCCACAAGGGGACTGAGTGGTACTGCTGCACCTTGTGTGTCTGTGGATGAGCTACGGGGCAGCGACCTGCCTGCTCTTCCCTCACTTCCACCCCACGAGAGGGAGGTAGATGGCCTTGGCAGCTTGTCTGCTGGCCTAACCGCCCCCTCCACCTATGGAATATGTGTAGACTGTTGAGTTTTTTGTAAATAGTTGGATGTTGTTTTGGGTTGTTTGCCTGACTTATTATCATGTTTACTATGTAGACTGGGTGTTTATTAAAGCGGCATCGGATCTAGACCTTATATGGCTTTGTTGTACTGAGTGGCTGGGACACCTTCAGGTTATCTTGTGGGAATGGGCAGCCAATCCCTCAGCCTCTACCCCTAAATGTTCCATAACGCTCCCTGGTACCTGTCTTCATCTTAGGGGTCATGGGTGACCTTCATGCCTGCACCTGGAATGTACGGGGTTGAACACCCCGGTAAAACGTAAACAGGTGTTATCACATTTGAAGAGGCTGACTGTCATGCTGGCCTTCTACAAGAAACTAAACTTACAACACAGGATCGCGCTAACTTGGTTAGAGACTGGGTGGGGCAGGTTTTTTCCTCGTCCTTCTCCTCTAAAAAAAAAAAAAGGAGAGTTGCTATACTCCTCCATAAGGCGCTCCTCTGGTCTCCCATTCAGAGTGGGAACAGATCCCCAAGGCAGATGGGTACTAACCCTGTTGAAAACCCCTGAAGGTCCTATACTCCTGGGATGTATTTATGCCCCAAACGAGGACGATCCCTCTTTCTTTCACACTAGCACAGGAGTTAAGCTGTCTTGCCCCCCCCCACTCCTACCATCCTAGGAGGAGAGTTTAATCTTGTGTTGGTACCTCAGATGGATCGCAGCGCCCCCACTCCCGTGCAGCATCCCAAGGGATGTCAAGCACTGCAGCATTTAATGGCAGAAGCCGGCCTAACTGATATCTGGAGGACATTCCACCTGCGGGAGAGAGATTACTCCTTCACTTCGTCATTACATGGGTCACACAGACGGCTAGACTTCTGGCTAGTGTCCGCAGCTGTATCTCACATGACAGTAGACTCCGTAATCCTGCCTAAAGTGATATCGGACCAAGCTCTGGTGCACCTGCATATTCTCTGGGGCTCATCTATCTCAAATCGGTCACCTGGAAACTAGACCCTCTTCTCTTTAAGGACCCTGAATTCATACAATGGGTTACTTCAGAGAAGGCGTCCTTTTTAGCTCCGAATTCTCCTCATGATACCTCCCCAGGTGTCACTTGGGAGGCCTTTATAGCCACTCTATGTGGGTCCATCATGGGATTTGCCTCTAGGCGTCAGAGGCAGCGAGAGCATCTTCTGGTCTCTCTGGAAGCAAAACTCAAGATGCTAGAGGCCCTGGCCAAGCAGACCTCGCACTTACAACAAGACTCTTCTTTACACAAGGAAATGCTCTCAACTCGTGTGGCAGTTAATGGCCTGCTGCCCCATAAGGCGGAAGTCACAATACTGAGACTGCGACATCACTACTGGGAGGGCTGGGAAAAAGCTAGCAAACTTTTGGCTTATCGACTCTGCAAGCAACAGGCTGAATGCCATATTTCAGGACTAAAGGATCTGGCGTGTCAAATTCACACTGCCCCACAGTTTATTAATGACATCATGAAACGGTTCTGCTCGGAGCTTTACTCATCCAGCAGAACCCAGAATGCTGATACTATAGAGCCATTCCTGGCGCCTCTCCATCTTCCTGCCCTTCTCCCTGATCAGGCAGCTGACCTAGACCTTCCTATCACTCCAGATGAGGTTGTGGCAGCTGTTAAGACCCTAAACTCTGGGTGGTCCTTGCCCCACTGATTATCTCTCTCTCTCTTTCTCCTCTTCCAGGTTTATAATGAGGCCATCAGCACTGGTATCTTCCCCCCTACTCTCTGTGAAGCAGTTATCACTGTATTCCCCCAAAAAGGCAAAGACCCATCTCTTCCCTCTGATTATCGTCCAATATTGTTAATTAACACGGACAGCAAAATTTTTGCCAAGATCCTAGCCACTAGACTTAGCCCACTCTTTCCCACCCACTCCGCAGGCAGGCATGCAGGCTTTGTGCCGGGGCATCTTAGCAGGGACCACATCAGGTCATTGGTCAGTATCATTCACCAGGCTAAGGTCTCCCCCACCCCTGCGGCTGCGATCGCAGTTGACTTCGGAAAAGCTTTTGACTTCCTGGAATGGGACTACTTGGAGAAGGTCCTGCACCATTTTGGCTTTGGGGCTCCCTTTCGGACCTGGGTGATGGTGTTTATATCAACAGCCTATGGCCAGAATTTGGACCAACGCAGTGATTTCTAATCCTTTTCAGTTAAACAGAGGCAGCCGCCAAGGTTGCCCTCTGTCGACTCTCTTGTTTATTTTAGCTGTTGAGCCGCTAGCAGCCGCCATCAGACAGCACCTAGATATACGTGGGATTACCATTGGGACTCATGCATATGCTACATTCTTGTATACAGATTATCTATTGGTCCCAGTAGAAGATGTCACAGTAGCTCTTCCTGTGCTCCTTAACCTATTAGCAGAGTTTGCGAAACTGTCCAGTTTAAAGATAAACAAATCCAAAACTGAACTGCTCCCCCTCAACTCTCAGTGTAATCAGAATAAAGTTATGCCCCTAGGGCTTAAATGGGCTCTAAACTCCCTGGTATATCTCGGTATTCATATATCCTCGGATCTCTCTAGTATCTGGGATCTTAACATGAAACCATTACTTGCCGACCTCAGAACGGAATTGGATAGGTGGAAACTACTCCACCTTATTCTAGCAGGGAAAATTGCATCTCTTAAAATGATCTCAGCCCTCAAACTGATTTACCTCTCTCTCATATTCCTCTGCCCCCCTCCCCAGAATGGCTCTGCTTCATAGACACTGTGGTGGGGAATTTTCTTTGGGACTCAAAAAAAAACCAGAAACCAGTACAGGGGCAAATTCACGCTCCCATTGGAGGACCGGGGGATGGAGTCTCCTGTGGTTTGAAGGCTACTTGTGGGCATATTCTATAACACAATGTTTAAAATGGTTTTCAACCCACTCTCCTCAATCACCGCAATGGCTTCATATGGAGCAATCGATTGCACAGGTCAGTACCCTCCCTCGGCTAATATACAGTCCCCTACCTGAATTCCTACAAATCCATCCTACTATTGCACCAGCGGTCCAGATCGGGGCCAGAGTTCACGTCAGGCTCAATGTCAATCCCAAGCCACATCTCTACACTCCTGTTTTCAGTAACAAATATATAACAGTGGAACACAAGCCTATTAACTGGCCTCACTGGGAGCGCATGGGTATTAGATTCTTGGCTGATGTCATGGATGAGAATGTGCTGGGGTTACAATCCTGTCTTGATCTGGCCAAGGTGAAAGGCCTGAATAAAAGTGACTTGTGGAGGTATCTGCAGCTATGCAGCTCATTGGCTGAATTTTTCAAACTGCACTCAGCTAAGTCGACTACTCCTCAGAAGCAAGGGTGTAGAGAGGCATACTCACTGTACACATTTGTGTACAGTTTTGTTGAGTGCCTATCACAAACCATAAGCCACTCTGTTAATATTATCATTCTAAGCTGTAGTATTTGGGTTAGTGTAGGCCACTGAGGAGTGTTCAATACATATATAACCTCTTTAGAGAGTAAAGGAGTCATCTGACAACAATCTGACTTGTTTGGAAGGGGGCGCCTTTTGGAAAGGATGTGTACATTTTTTAATTGGGGGGGTGTAACTGTTAGAATTTTGTGTACAAAATGGAAATTTCTGGCTACACTCCTGCAAGCTGTCCACCTGGCTCAAGCTCCCTAGGGGCCAAGCCAGCAAAGTGTACACTGCTATACGAGAGAGCATTCCCTCGCAGTCCAGAGAGTCAAAACAAAAGTGGGAGAGGATGTTAAAACTGAAGTTGGATAATACTCGGTGGACCCTCTGTTGGAAGCTGGCACACTTGAGCTATCTAGATGCACGTAGCAGACTCATACAAAACAAATTGTTGCACCACTGGTACAGGACCCCTGACATATTGTACAAAGCGAAGCTTTTAGGCAGTAATCTGTGTTGGAGGTGCCAGGCTCAAATTGGGGACCTGTGTCACATCATCTAGCATTGCCCACTGCTAGTCCCCTTCTGGCAGGCAGTCTGTCAGCTGGCGACCCAGATCCTAAATCAGGCGCTCCAGCTGGACTCCTTAATATGGATCCTGGGATTACCCCCTCATGGAACTCGCCTCAAGGCTCCACAACTCCGCTGGCTAGCCTTGCTTGGTGTCTCAGCTAAGCGCCTTACCTTGTGTCGGTGGAGGACTACTGAAGTTCCCTCTCTCTGCAAACTTCAGCATGCTCTCACACAGCTGGCCTCACTTGGCCGCATGACTCGCATTATGACCAGTACAGTGGCAGCATACATGACTTGCTGGGCCCCCTTTCTTGCTCATTTAAAACCTAGAACAGGGATAGGTTGAGTATTTGTGGTCACTGTGATGGATTATCTCCTTTTGTATTCCCGGAGTGAAAGTCCTGGGCATACACTCAGTTTAATCACCCAAACAATATGAATCTATCTATATTTAGTAATCAATTTTTCAAGACATTGTGTTGTACCACGTAGACACCCAGTCGTGTATGGTTTTTGATAGTTTGGTATCACCGTGAGCAGAGAATTTAGCGGGATGCCCCAGTCCTTCTCTCCACTAGTCCCTTTGCCTCTTCCTTTTTTTTCTCTCCTTATACTGTACATGTATGTTGTACACCAGGAAGCTCTGGACATACTAATGTACTGATCCATCTCTGCTAATGTTGTCAGGTATTTTGTTGTGTTGTATGTATGCATTACTAAAATCTAATAAAAAACTATTAATGGAAAAAAAAGAAAGACCTTCAGGAGAGTCCTGATGAACAGCTCAGGAATAAACTTCTGGAGAAAGTCAGGATGAACAAGTCATCCTGCCACCATGCCCTCTGTGCCACATATGACTGTCGATTCGGTGGCTCCAGGAGCGGCTGCTGGGATTTGTCTGACGTTTAGCCTGGCTTCGTCTGGCGGGGTTGGCACAGGACGTTCAATCTTCTCTCCCGGACGCTCCTTTCAGGGGTTCAGTTCTGTTTGGCAGTGACGCTAAAGACATTATAACTGGGCTGCAGGAGAGCAGCAAGTCCCTTCGGGACATTCGCTCCATGTACCGTTCTGGACAGAAACAATGGCGGCAGCCTTTTCGCCACCAATGGAAGTGGAACAGACAGAACCAGAGCAAATGACAAAATAAACGTTGTGCCCCAGGTTCAGGCGCCCAAACTCCTCAGGCCAAGTTTTCCAAACCTGCCTCCAGAGGAAAGGCGCCTCTTCCCTCCGTGTCCTGACTCCCTATCACTCCTCCTGCTCCCTCTGACTCCCTCGGAGGAACCGGTAGAGGGAATGTTCGACCTCCACCTGAATGGGTGGAAGGCTGTCCCCGCAGGTGCATGGGTTCTCCAACTCATAGAAAGAGGTCACTCAGCAGAATTTCTGGAGAGACCTCCTCCCAACCCTCCAGGAAGGTTCTTTTACCCATCAGACCAACTCCAACTGGTCAGACAGGAAATTCAGGTTCTGCTACAAAAGGCAGCTATAGAGCCCATTCCTCCAGGAAAAACAGGAAGGGGATTCTACTCCCCCTTCTTCCTGGTTCTAAAGAAGACTGTGGCTTAAACCTCTTTTTGCACCACAAGTGTTAAAACACGTTCAGGGTCCATCCCGGTGGCACTGAGGGGTTGAGGTGCTGGACACCACACTTTGTGCCATGCTGGCGACCTGAGTTTGGGAGCAAGCTCTGGCCACCGGGGGGGGGGGGTGCGCAGGTTGGTTGAGCTGATGCAGAGCAGCTCTTCTCTCAGGGGAGGGAAGTGAGAGTTCCCTGGCTCTTGGCTGCTGCCCAGTAGAGGCTAGGTGGTAGCTCCAGGCCACAGAGAACCCTGGCACTAGGCTGGGTGGTCAGAAGAGGCTGTCACTGGAGTTGTGGAGCACTTGTGCCAAAACATTTGCTGAAATCTGTAATTGCTTCTGTCGCTCCTAGCAGCATGACTGTTGCTTTTCTCCTCATCCATTCTAGTCCCTGCTGCTCATCTAAGTCCTCCTCTGCCACTATTACCCCCCTCCCTTGCCCCACTTACACTTAGCACCCTCTGCACCCCTCTTATACACCATCCTCTTCCTGTCACATGATCCTAAGCCCTAGACACCGTCATGGGCACCTCCATGGCTTAGGGACTTCCATACAGGCCATTAACATGTTCCTGATGGACAGGAATATAAATGATTTTCTTTTTTTTTTCTCCTATGGTTTGTATATGACAACCATACACATCCTGCTCCTGTGGGTATTGTATATATCATGTTACTGTTGTGTTATGTATATCTTACTTGTACATGTGCCTTTGGAATATATATATACTGCTCCTATCATTATTGTAAACATCTTGTTCCTTTTGTATTATGTACATTTATCTGTATCTGTACATTTGTCCCTGCCAACAGCAGGTCCACCTTCTAAATGAGCTTGCTCAATGGTGATCGCCTGGATAAATAAAGATTTGACTGATTGATTGTGTGCCTCCATGCATGTCCACATTCCGGGATCCCAGGTAACTGGGAGAAAAGTCATGAAATACCATGTCTACCCTGTTGCCAAGTAGGCACAGGAGGCAATGGGGGAGCAAACAGCTTTATGGAAATAAATAAAAAAAAAAAAAAACACATGTTTGGTAGGGTTTGAGAAATGACAGCTGTCATATTCATGAGGTGGTGTGACAAAATGGCTATGTTGAAAAGTTGGGGTCAAAATATAGAAAATTACCACAGTGCATTGAAAAATTCCAACATAGACACACAACTTAGTTGTTTTCTCATAATTTTACCCCAGATTTTTTACATAGCCTTCTTATGACCCCACATAACCTTCGTATGAGCCAATCTCCTGAACAAGGGCAGAGAAAATATTCAAATCCTGCCCGAAAGGTGAATTTTGTGCCATAAGTGCGAAAACACATTTTGGCTAGGATTTGGAAAATGACAGTTGTCATATTCATGAGGTGCTGTGAAGAAATGTCTAAGTTGAAAATTTGGGGCCAAAATATGGAAAATTACCAAGATTATGAGCCTGCATTCGTATATTTTAATGTAGGCTCATAGCTGTGTTGTTTTTTAATATTTTTAGCCCAGATTTTCAACATAGCCTTCTTATGAACCCACCGTAAGAACAAGGGTGAAGAAAATGTTGAGCTGCTGACCGAAAGGTGATTTTGTGTAGTGAATGCGAAATAACCTTTCGAGACAGAGTTGCCTAATTTACTGCCACTGTTAGGGTTGCCACCTTTGGATGAGGCAAAAACTGGATCCTAAGCTCTGCCCCTAGCCCCGGCCCTTTTCATGGCTTATCATGTATTGCTCCTCCTAGAAAGTCATTTGTTAGATCAATAGAAGACAGCACTTAAAGCAGCAGTTCAACAAAAATGGTAAGATACTGTACAGTACCTGTTAGTTACTTTCCTAGATTCTTCCTAGTTATTTATTTATGTATTTATTTATTTATTGACATTGGTTTACCAGATACATATAGAGATAAAATAAATCTCATTTACAGATATGATCTGAGGGGAGACAAGGGGAATACTGTAAATAGCATACAACAGTATACAGTACATGGTGTGTACTTTATATCTTTTTCTGGCTCCATTTGCTTTTTATGTCCACAGTATTATTTGAAAGCCAAAAAAGTGACCATCTATTTTTCTTGAGGAAAAAAGGCAATTTAAAATATTTAAAAATGCCTATATTCTGTTAGAGATTAAAATGTTTACCAGAAAATAAAAGTGGAAGACATCTGGCTGAGTTACTGTTACAAAAGGAGGGGGCAGCTTTGCTGCTATGCCAATTTAAGATGCAGTGGAAAAGATTAGGTTAAGTAAGTGTTAATTGTGTTAATGGCCATACTTTACACCTCCCAGGTTGACTGCTTTCACAAACAAAAGGTTATATTGACAAGATAACTTGTTTGTAACCTGAACATGTAGCAGAAACACTGAATGATATGACACAACCTGTTTCAAAAGTATGTAAGCACTAAAAATGGCTCAAAAACCTGACCAGCACAGAGCAAAACCGGATTACCTGATGGGGACCCTGAAAACCTGATCACCAGGTAAAAAAACTGACAGGTGGCAACCCTAGCCACTGTTCATAAGGTGGGGCCCCAAAAAAGGCATCTTGAAAATTTGGGGCAAAAATATTCAAAAATGACCAAGTTGTGATGACAAGTTTAACCCCCCCCATCGAAATACATTGAACTGCATTGCTGATTTCCTCAGTTCACGGTCTGGTGTTGAAGAATGAAGACATGCCTGTGGTCCAGAGATTATTACAACACTGGACCCCCCTGTAGATAAGTAAGGGCTTGGGAGTGGGTGTGGGGTGGTGGGTGTTGAGTGAGAGGGTCGTGTGGGGGGACAGTAATGGCAGGAGCAGCAACAGACATTGGTGGACAGTTTTAGGGTGTATTAAAAAAAAAAAACTAAGAGGGACAGTTTTCTTTATTTCTGGTGGTGACACTAGGGGATTGGGCACTCCCAGTATCAGTGTTATATTTGGCAGCACCGGGGGTAGGCTCCCCGGTGTTGCAGAAGTAAAACTGGCAGAGAGCAGGCAGCCTGCGCTTCTACAGCAACAGACAGAAATCCACAAAGGTAGCACATCAGTGCTACTGTATGTGTGTCATCTGGAAACAGTTACGTCGTTGTCATACCTGATGATGGCTGTATGTGGTTGCTTGTATGGTCTTGTGCTTTTGCTACTTGGTGGGTGGAGAGTTGGGATTGGAAACCGTAATGCCACATTTCCCTACTTTTGTGACGATAAGTTGAACTGTAACTGGTGCATTAATGGAGTTTTTTTTTTAAAAGGATTTGCTTTCTTTTTGAGATAGTACAATCATATCCTTATTCACGCAGGTCCCTTTGAGACGTGCATGAACAGATGGAGAAGCACAGGGCTCTCTTTTTTTTTTCTTCTAAATACCTTTTTCTTCCATGGGGAGCTGGCAGGCAAGGCTTTGGCTCTATCTCAGGGCATCATGTAGCCTGCCAGTATCCCCCTTTTTCCGTTTTCTCCTGGTTCCCCCTTGCTGTGGTGCACACGTCATTAGTGGAGTCACACACATGCTGCAGAAGTCCTGCAGCACCCTCCCCTTTGTTGGCACTCTCAGTCCTGCACTACCTTTGGACCTCCACCCGGAGACAGTCATTCGGCGGGAATGCCAGGCCTCCTTCCAAGGGAGAGGAGAGTAGTCCTCCGGATGCTCGATCCCCTCCCTCCCTGGCTAACCCCCAGCAACCTGCCTTCGACACCAAACATGAGTTGTCAGCACGGCACGAGATAAGGCATGGACGCCTCAGCCCTCCTTGCCACCCTCCTTTGTATGCATTTTCTGTGTTTTTAGTTACAAAAAAAAGTGGCAGCCATCACAGCCCGTTTTTTTTTTCTTTTTTTCTTAATGACCTGAAATGCACTAGTTCTGTGAAAGATAAACGCTCATGAGATAAATTTATGTTGCTCATCAAAGGGTTATTATTTTTATCCTAAAACCTTAATGAGCACGATCAGGGGAAAAAAAAAAACCTTAAAATCCTTACAACTTTGGAACTCATTAATATTTTTTCACAAAGTCTTCAAGAAGCACTACCTTGGCAGAGGCCTATTCTGCCCTGAAAGTTTCGGGGGGAAAAAAATTCTGTTCCAACTAGACTGTAGATGAGAGCAGAACAAGTGCAATAAGTATAGGAAAAAAGTTAGGTTTAATGGTAAAAGTGCCATTTCGTATCTCAGAAACCGCACAAGCTGCCGTCATAAAATTTCCTGCCTGAGTACTTGCCTGTGAGACCAGGCATTCTAAATTTGAGGCAGTTTCATCGAATGTTGTCAAAGTTTTCAAGGTACATAAATTTACGTTTAGCTTTTAAACACCTTGTTCAGCTCCACTATACTGGTACTACTGCACCAGTATAATAGATATATACACACAACAGAGAAAGAGAGAGAGAGGGGGAGATATCTCCGCTATACGCATGTGTATACACACACACACACACTCTGGTACTGCATTGGTTGTGCTGATCCCAATTCAATAAGATTTAGGATCTTTTAAGTAAGGATTAACCTACGACAGAGCATGGGTTTACTAGCGAATTAATCCACAAGGGGGGGGGGGTTGTGAGGCACGAGGTCAGAGGCAGAGTGGATTAATTCTCTAGTAAACCATGCTCTGGGGTGGGTTTATTCGCTTATAACCAGGGCCACTGGAAAATTGCTGAACATTTTACCCGAAAATGTGGGGACTTTTTTGCAAAAATTGCGGACAAATTGCGGGGGTTCACTATACATCCCCACTGCCCCCTAATAAATATTTTATTGTTTGCTGCAATGTGTATTGGTCACATAAATTGTTTAGATAAATGTATTGCCTCTTGTAAATGCTTTTGATGTGAAGAAAGGTGAGTGTTTTTGAAATGCACTCAGAATTAATCGTTATGTAGCATATCTTCTAAAAATCAAGCCATCTACAGTAAGTCATGCAGTGCTAACTAGATTTCATTCAGTAATTTACAGTTAGTCTATACTGAATGCATCCTGAAACAACATATTTTGCCAGTTTCTAGATGTTAAATGCCTGTTTAAACTACTTGCTTTGGTGCAAGAAAAAAATAAACAGATAACCAGGGTGCCTAATAAAGGTCTAGTAAGAAAAATGTTTATTTTGTTAAAATAATGACTGTTCTTAATCAGCACTGTAAGTACACTTTAAATTCACAAGCTAAAAGTATCAAATCATAAGAGTAGCTTTTCATTACATCATACAACAGTTTCCAATACATGGTACTTTTGTTCTACTCAGTTTGCAGTGATTTTACTTGGGTTGCAATTATTTTGTCTATTTAAAGGTAAATGTTTAACTATACTTAACCTGTTCAGCATGTTTTCAGAAATGTTTGCTTTTTGTAGGCTTTGTATGTGAGTATGCAGTTGCGGCAGACTGACATGTAAGGAATCACTGTCACCAACCCCTTCAAAAGCACATTCAAGTTTATAATTAGCAAGGCCATCCAAACTCCTGACACATTTGAATCAAAATCCTTTCAGATTGAAAGTACTTGTACAAGGAAAATCTACCCTACCATTCAAAAACAAGCATTGTGGTCAATGCTTCATTTAGGTGAATGGGGCACTTTGCACCTCTTCTCACACCTATTGTTTCAGTCTCTGTGTCAGCAAAAATTCTCTAACAGTCTGCTTTCACACAGATTTTAAAAGTGTTCAAGTCTACATATGCATGACCAGAGGATTTTGAAACCAAAGCAGGGAAGGGAATCACATGAAAGCAGAGTCACATTTGACCCCTTCTCACCTCACACTATACTATTTTGGTCAAATCCAAATCTGTGTACTAAATTGTTAGCATATCTGAGTAGATGTCCTTGAGAATTTAAATATTTTTATACAATTTTAGTCAAAAATTCCATAAATGTAAGAAATTGCAAGAAATTGCGGATTTTGTGTGGAGAAGGGTGAAAATTGTGGAAATTTCGGAAAAATTGCATCCGCAATTTTCCACTCGTCTTGCTTATAATGTGTATGATTGTGTTAGTTGGAAGAAAATACCAGAATCATGACTCGAATAACAAAAAGAAAGTTTGGTTGTACTCAGACCTTGTTTGGAGCAGAAAGGTATTAGGTGCTTATTAGCAGGGCTAGGTCAATTTTTTTGGTCACTGTTAGAAATGTTGGTATCCTGAGAAGTAAGAGAGCTTACTCTGGGTTAAGATTTAGTAGCAACAGACAACTTTGCTCATAGACGCATTGGAGGTGCTGCCAGAAGAGGCATATCTTCACAGTGAAGGTACATGGGCACATCTCTGCTGCCATTAGCTTGGTGGAAGAGGGCAACATTTTTACGAGCAGTGGTTCCAGATAACTACAGACATGTGGGTTCTGGAGATTCTGGCTTTGAGCTACAGTGGCGTGAAAAAGTATTTGCCCCCTTCCTGATTTTCTCTATTATTGCATATTTGTCGCACTGGATGTTTTCAGGTCTTTAGAGAAAATGTAATATTAGATAAAGGGAACCTGAGTGAACAAATAACACTTGTTTTTTTTTTTTATTTCACTTATTTAATGAAAAAAATTTAACCAACACCAACTGGCACTGTGTGAAAAGTAATTGCCCCCTTACACTTAATAACTGGTTATGCCATATTTAGCTGCAATGACTGCAACCAAACACTTCCTATAATTCAATATCAGTCTTTCACATCACTGTGGAGAATTTTAACCCACTCTTCCTCGCAGAACTGCTTTAATTCAGTAACATTTGGTAGGTTTTCAAGCATGAACTGCTCGTTTCAGGTCCTGCCACAGCATCTCTATTTGGTTTAAGTCTGGACTTTGACTAGAGCCACTCCAAAACTTTAATTTTACTTCTTTTAGCCATTCTGATGTGGACTTGCTTTTGTGCTTTGGATCATTGTCTTTGCATGACCTCAACTTCAGCTTCAGCTGACGGAAGGATGACTGGACATTCTCCTTAAATTTTTCTGGTACAGAGCAGAATTCATGGTTCCTTTGATTATGGCAAGTCATCAGGTCCTTAGGCAGCAAAGCATCCCACACCATCACACTACCACCACCATGTTTGACTGTTGATATGGTGTTCTTACTGTGGAATGCTGTGTTTGCTTTATTGGAGACATTATAGGATCCATGTTGTCCAAAAGTTCCACTTTGGACTCATCTGTCCATAGAACATTTTCCCAAAGACTTATCGATCATCCAGGTGCTTCTTGGCAAATGAGAGATGAGCATTTATGTTGTTCTTAGTTAGCAGTGGTTTCGCTATGCTACTCTCACATGAAGCCCATTTTGCCCAGTCTCTTTCTGATTGTGGAGTCATGAACACTGACCTTAGCTGAGGCAAAGAAGCCTGCAGTTCTTTGGATGTTGTTTTAGGATCCTTTGAGACTTCTTGGATGATTTTCGCTGCACCCTTGGAGTAATTTGGCAGGCCGCCTACTCCTGGGAAGATTCATTACTGTTCCAAGTGTTCTCCATTTGGAATTATGGCTCTCCTGTGGTTCTATGGAGTTCCAGAGCCTTAGAAATAGCTTTGTAACCCTTTCCAGACTGATAGAGGGCAACAATTTTTTTTTCTGATCTTTTCAGGAACTTCCTTTGATCATGGCACAATGTGCTTGTTGAATCTTTGTGCTGGCTACGTGACTCTGATGGTAAGGGTCAAAATAAGTGAGGTTTATATTAAGTAGGGCTGGCTGTAATCAAGCCTGGCTGTGTTCAGTCAACTGACTCTAATTATCCCTTTAATTGGGTTGATTTAACTAGGGGCAATTACTTTTCACACAGTGCCAGTTGGTGTTAGTTAACTTTTATCATTAAGTAAATGAAATAAGTAAAAAAAAAGTGTTATTTGTTCACTCAGGTTCCCTTTATACTTTATATTATATTTTGTCTAAAGACCTGAAAACATCCAGTGTGACAAACATGCAATAATAGAGAAAATCAGGAAGGGGGCAAATACTTTTTCACGCCACTGTATGCCATAGAATTCTTCTTGCTCGAAAGAGATTGATTCCTACTGTAACCAGTCCCTCAAAACCAGGTGAAAAAGCAGGCAGTAAGACAAACCCCCTACCATCTGATCCATTCATCCCAGAGTCCCCTCACAAAAGGGGGACACGGTTTCTTGCAGTTTAGGATTTGTATTTATATAGTGCCTTTCTAGGGCTCAAAGCACTTTACAAATAACACATCTTTTCACAGTCACACGAGTACAGGATGTGAAACCTAGCTTAAATTATAACTGTAAAACTATAACTATATGAAGTATCAGTCCCCAGAAAAGGCCCGACTAAAAAGCAAAGTCTTTAATTGCAATTTAAAACATTCAGCCGAAAATGCAGAATGGATGGATTTCAGCACAGTATTCCAGAGTCTCTGAGCAGCCACAGAAAATGCTTTGTCCTGGGCAGATTTCAGTCTTGCTGATAGGACAGCTGAAAGACTCTAGGTATCCAAGCAGACAACTCTGTTACCTCGATAATCCTTCTGTTGGGTTGCTAGTAGTTCACAGATGTTGGGTGGGTCCCGGTCTGTTTATGTAGCCTTATAAACTAGCAAAATGATTTTGAATTTAGAATACATCTTACTGGCAGCCAGTCTCTCTTGTAATACAGGAGTGATGTGATTAAATCTGATACTTTACATCAGTTAACAGCTGGCTGCCGAGTTATGTAATAACTGGAGGTGGTGAAGCTGGGTAGCTGGTAGGCCATTGTTTTTTAAGTGGTAAAAAAGACATTTAATGACCGCAGAAACTTGAGATGTCCGTGCCAACTGGCAGTCAAAAATTGCTGCCAGATTGCAAATCTCCTGCTTTACCTGCAGTGTTGGTCCATCGACAACAGGAGAACCTAAATTTTCTTTTGCTGCAGAAACCAAGCAATCTGAGTCTGCAAAAAGCAACTCTGTTTTGCTGGGGTTGAGTTTTGACTAGCTTGCACTCATCCATTTCCTGATCTCCATGATAGTCTTCTCAATGGTATCATGTTATATGAGCACATATTATTGAGCGACTCAATAATAGCGCTTGTAGGAATAGTGAGTGCTGAAAAAGAATGAGGAGTAGGTTTGGAGCGAGTGTCGCAGTGTGATGCACTGGCCTGCAGGAAAATTATTAGTGGAGTGGTTTGGCAGAACCCTGCCAAGCTGGCCATTTGGTGTAGTGACTAGAGCCACCGCCAGTGGAAGTCGAGGAACCGAGTTTGGGTCCTGATGCAGGACAGGAATTTTTTTTGTCCTGGATTTTCTTTTTTTGTAAGTCATCCCACCCTAAAGTTAGTAGTATTAAAGTTGGGGTGGAGGGTGTGGGGGCATAGCCCCCTGCATAAAATGTTATTTTATTTTGTTGCTGTAGGAAAATTTAGTGACCATTGCTGTTTGCAGCAGTCGTTGTGATGTCCATCACGGTTTTCACCTCGGGCGGTTATTGCGGTGGTGCTGTTTGTCGGTGAGATTTAGTACTCACCTTTATCACATAAATCCTTCTCAACCACATGCATTGGATTGCCTTGTCTCTGTCTAAACGTAATGTAAAGTGCAGTGTCATCTGCATAGCAGTGAAAGCTCAAGCCGCACCTTTGGATCACTTATGCCAGCAGAAGCATGTATACAGCGAATAACTGAGGGGAGAGTATGGATCCCTGAGGGAAGCCATGCAGGATCAGACAGGGAACAGATTGAACATTTCCCAAAACTATGGTTTGGTGACTATTTTCCAGGAATGACCTGAACCAATTTAAAGTTGTACTGTACTATACCATATAGTTTCCAAAACATTGGGGGGGGGGGGACGACTTCAGCCTTATAATACGTTTGAAGAACTTGAATAAATCTGTCAAACACATGATGTTCAAGATGGAATCCCTACAATCCATCACTCATATAGTCCAGCTGGGGGACTATACAGCATCCATTGGCTTAATCGACACTTATCCCCACATACTGATTTCACAAATTAAACCAGCAATGCCTGTGATTTGCAATCCTGGAGAGGCATGAGCTACCCTATTCAATCTGGCAACTGTGCCAAGAGTGTTATAGAAGATTTTGATGGTACTGGTTACACTACTGAGGCAGGAGGGGCTCATGTTTACCCTGTCTGGATGATCTTCTCATCAGGGCACCAACAGCTGTGATGGTGGGGAGATCAGTGGCAAGGTCACTTGAAGTCCTGGCGATTCACGACTGGATAGTAAACTATGAAAAGAGTTCTGTGATGCCATAGCAAAGGTTGCAGTATCTGGAGGTGGTGGTTTAGATTGACCAGTCTGTCTAAAACACTGGATCTCTTTGATTAAGGTCTCCTTCTGATCTGTGTTTAGGAAAACCTTCCATCTGCACACAAAAGGTCTTCCTGGACACAGACTAGAAGGAGATCTTAATCAAAGAGATCCAGTGGCTGAGATCTCAGACAGTAGTATCTGATCACAAGATACTTCAAGTACTGAACCTAACGGCAATATTAGTGCTGGTGCCATGGTATAGACTCTATATAAGACCACTCCAAAACAAATTACTTTCCATGTGGTTTTCAGCCTTAGAGGATTACCAGGCTCCGATTTCATTGTCCAGGCCAGTTCTGCAGTTGCTTGTATGGTGGGAGAGCCCCAAGAATCTCCTCAGGAGAACTCTCCTCGAAGTTCTTCCAGAGCTGATTCTGACCACCGATGCCAGCCCATCAGGCTGGAGAGCAGTCCTGGGCCAGATCCTGATGCAGAGAACCAGGAACCCACAAGAACATGGTCTCCAGATAAAGATTTTAGAGAAGAGGGCAATGTGTCTAGGGTTGATGCACTTCCAAGACCAGGTTTAGTCACAAGCAGTGAGGGTGCGAGTGGACAATGCTGTCACCATAGTGTACATAAACATAGAAACATAGAGTTTGACGGCAGATAAGGACTACTTGGCCCACCCAGTCTGCCCATTTCCCTACCTACTGGATAAGCTGCAGATTCTAGTTAACCAACAGCCTACTTCCTGCCACCCCCCCCCACTACAATTGCCTTGTGTCTGTCCCATGCATGTTTGAATTCCCCCACTGTTTTAGCCCCAACAACCTCCCCAGGAAGGCAGTTCCACGCATCCACCACTCTCTCTGTGAAAAAAATGTCCTCACATTACCCCTGAGCCATCCCCTCTATCTTTAAATTGTGTCCCCTTGTTCTTACACATCTCTTTTTGTGAAAGATGCTACCCTCCTGGACTTTGTTGATTCCCTTGAGGTACTTGTACGTTTCTATCATGTCGCCCCATCCCTCCTTTCATCAAGGGTATACATATTAAGCTCTCTCAGTCTCTCTTCATATGATTTCTGATGCAGACCCTGCACCATTTTAGTTGCCCTCCTCTGGACTGCTTCCATCCTGTCTATGTCCTTGCATAGCTGAAGTCGCCAAAACTGCACACAGTACTCCAGATGGGGTCTCACCAATTGTCTGTACAGAGGGATAACCACTTCCCTTTTTCTACTTGTGATGCCCCTTCCTATGCATCCCAGTATCCCCTTGGCTCTCCTTACTGACTTCTCACATTGCTTACCAACGTTTAGATCATCTGATATGACTACCCCCAAGTCCCGTTCCATTTTTGTTGTTGTTAGTACCTCCCCTGCTATTGTGTACTCTTCTCCTGGGTTTTTGTTTCCCAGGTGCATTACTTCACACTTCTTTGCATTGAATCTAAGTTGCCATATGTCTGACCATTCCTCCAACCTTGCCAAGTCCCTTCTCATCCTTTCTACCACACCTTGTGTATCAACTCTGTTACAGATCTTAGTATCATCTGCAAAGAGGCATACCTTTCCCTCCAGACCCTCTGCAATGTCACCTATAAAGATGTTAGAGCACTGGACCCAGTACTGAGCCCTGAGGTACTCCACTAGTGACCCCCCTTTCTTCGGAATGTGTTCCACTCACTGTTACCTTCTGTGTCCTGTTGTGCAGCCAGTTTGCAACCCAGGCTACCACCCTGGGACCCACTCCCAGGCTGGCTAACTTGATTATTAATCTTTTGTACGGGACTGTGTCAAATGCCTTGCTGAAGTCTAGGTAGGCCATATCACAGCCCCTCCCTGGTCTATTACTTTTGTCACCCAGTCAAAGAAATCTATTAGATTAGTCTGACATGACCTTCCTGCTGTAAATCCATGCTGCTTTGGGTCCTGTGCCCGCTGCCTCTAGGTACTCAACAATTCTTTCTTTCAGAAGTGATTCCATCATTTTCCTACCACTGAGGTCAAACTTACAGGTCTGTAGTTTCCTGCTTCTGCCTTGCTCCCACTTTTATGAGAGAGAATCACATCTGCCCTCCTCCAGTCCTCAGGTACCACCCATCCTCCCATGATTTGTTAAAAGTGTGGTCAGTGGTGTCACTAGGTCCTCCCTTAGTTCTTTTAGGATTCTGGGGTGAATCCCATCAGGCCCCATTGCTTTGTCCACCTTGAGTTTTAGGGGTTCTTTCAGGGCGCTTTCTTCTGTAAATGGACTGGTGTCAACCCCTACCAGAGTGCTTGTATTGTCTGGTTTAGGTAACTCCTCCTCATCTTCTTTTGTGAATACTGAGCAAAGTATTCATTCAGTATCTCTGCCTTTTCACTGTCTCCCTCTGCCCACCTCCTCTCCTTATTAATCTTCACTATTCCTCCTTAACCTTTCTATGCTCCCTAGTGTACCTATAAAAGGTTTTATCCCCTTCTTAACTGAATTGGCTATTTTTTCCTCAGTTTGGGCTTTTGCTATTCAGACTGCCTTCCCCACTTCTTTCTGCTTTAATTGATACAGTTCCCTGTCGTGCTCCTTCTGTGATGCCTTATACTTTTTGAATGCAGCCTTTTTCTCCTTAGCCTTCCCTGCCACCTCTTTTGAGAACCATAGTGTTTTTTTAGTCCGCTTTCTTTTCTTTATTTGTTTCACACAAAGACTTGTTGCCTCTATGATGGCAGTTTTGATTTTTCTCTATTGTTCTTTCACCCCTCCTTTTTGGCCATTTGCTAGTGTATTCCTCAGGTATTCACTCATTTTGCCAAAGTCTGCCCTTCTAAAGTCCAGTATGCTTGTTTTTGTATGGCTTGTCTCCATGGTGGTGCTTATTGTGAAGCACACTGTGCAGTGGTCGCTTGTTCCCAGATGTCTACTGACTTCTAAATTTGTGATCCTCTCTCCATTTGAGAGTACCAGGTCTAGTATTGCTCCCTCCCGAGTGGGTTCCAATACTAACTGTCCAAGGCCTGCCCCCTGCAGGGCATCGAGAATGACCCTGCTCTTGGATGTGGCTGCAGTACATGTCATCCAGTTAACATCTGGCATATTCAGGTCCCCCATCAACAGTATCTCCTCTTTTTCAGCCATTTCGAGAATGTCCTCTATCATTTTCTTGTCCATTTCCTCCCCTTGAGATGGGGGTCTGTATACAACCCCTTTGTGGATTGTGATGCCATTGTCTGTCTCCAAGGTGACCCAGAGTGCCTCTTGTCTTCCCCCTTTACTTTTTAGTTCTGTAGCTTTGATCCCTTCCCTTATGTATAGAGCTACTCCACTTCCTCTGTTCCCCTCCCTGTCTCTTCTGTAGACTGTGTACCCCGGTATGTTGACATCCCAGTCTTGGTTCCCCTTGTACCATGTTTCTGTGACTGCCACAATATCCAACTTTTCATCTTCCATCAAGGCTACTAGCTCAGGAAGCTTGTTTCCCAGACTACGGGCATTGGTACTCATTGCCCTCCATTTAATGTTGGCTTTATCCTTTTTTCCCCCATGCCTGCTTTTTTTGACCTTGTCTATTTTTCCATTTACCTGTGTCCTGCCCTCTGTTGAGCACTGTACCTCAGTGTTTACCTTACTACCCATCATGTTTTGTGGGGGGAGGCTTGAAATTTCCTGCCTCTTATTAGCTCCTCTCCCCATGGCTAGTTTAAAAGCTTGCCAAGGAAGCATTTAAACCTGTCACTTAGGATCTTGATTCCCTTCATGGACAGATGCAGACCATCATGCCAGTATAGACCTTCATCTCTCCAGGTGTACCCCCAGTCCCCAGTGAAGCCAAAGCCCTGTGCTCTGCACCAGTTTTGCAACCATTCATTAAACTGCATGGTGTGTAGTACCCTAGCCTCACCCCTGCCATGGACTGGCAGCACCTCTAAGAAGGTAACTGTGCTTGCTACCTGTCTGAGACCCCTCCCCAACTCCACAATTTCATCCTGCACTACACTGATCCCATGCCTAGCTAGGTCATTTATCCCAAGGTGGACAAAGATATCTAGTTCCCTCTCCTGTGATGCTGCTTCTGCAATCCTGAGGATTTGCTTCTTGTCCCTCCAAGCCATGGCACCAGGCAGGCACCTTACTTCCCTCTCCTCTCCCTTCCCCAGGTCTACCCCTCTAACAATTGAGTCCCCTATCAGAAGCTGTTTCCTTCCCCTGTGGTGTTCCTTGCCACCCTTCTGTGGGTCTCCTTGTGGGTGTCCTCAGCATTCTTCTTGGTCTCCACTGAGGTGCCATCATAGAGGAACCTTGCTCTGCCAGACTGGCATATGGTTTGTGTAGAGGTACAGCTGGGGCCGCCTCTGTTCCACCACCGCACTCTCCCAGAACCCACTGTGGTCCAACTGCTCTTCATGCTTGGCAGCCTCTGTGGCAGTGGTGCTCTTTGGGTGGGGAGGCCTCCTTAGTCCTTGCCAGTTCAGCCTGGAGGTGGGCAACCTCCTCCCTCAGAGCTGACAGTTGCCTGCAGATAGGACAGCAACGCAGTTTCCAGAATGTCTCCCAGAAAACTGCTGCCCCACAGCCAGTGCATTGCAAAGGGGCTCAGTGAGTGCAAGCACGCTTAATAGAAGCAACCAGGTCCTTCAGTGGCTGAAAGAAAATCTCCTGTCACTGACCTCTGTTCATCTGGCAAGGAATGTAAATGTTCAGGGGGATAAGGCTTTCGACCTGGTAGAGCATTGAAAGTTGATGGAAAGACTGTGTGAAGTGGGGGTTCTAGAAGAACCCCTATAGTGGTTCAAGTCCTGTCTGTCAGGATAACAGTGTGTATCCTATGGAGCAGTTGTCTCAGAATTGGCAGAGGTTAGTAGACGAGTCCCACAGGGCTCAGTATTGGGCCCTTGATGTTTAACATTTATGGTAATAGTTTAACGCCAAAAATAGTAAATAGTGAAGTTTGTCTGTACATGGATGACACTATATTGGTGTCATCAGCTGATAGTCATGAACAACTGACACGTCTGCTGCTGGAGGACCTGACTAATATGGAGGAGTGGTTTAAAGAGTCTGCCTTACAGATAAACGCTAAGAAAACTCAATCCATAATTTTTACAGTGGATCCAAATAAGAACAAGACACCACTACCACAACTTAGATTAATGGATGGTACCCAAATTATTAATGTGAAAAGGTACAAGTACTTAGGGGTCTTAGTAGATTCCAGAGTTACATACTCTGATCATATTCTCGTTCAGGTAAAAAAAGTACGTAAGAGATTGGGAGCTCTAAGGAGGGTGTCCGGATGCCTCACAATTGATATGAGAGAAACATTAGTAAAACTACTATTAATTCCTGTTCTGGAGTATGGCTCCTGTTTATACATAAATTCCACACAGTCCTTTCTAAATAAGATAGATCAGGTGTATTACAGGTTAGGAAGATGTGTTATTAAAGCCGAGTATGAAACTCACCTCTGTAAAATCTATGAAAAACTTGGATGGCTACAACCAGGCATGAAAATAACATATTTGTGGCTTATTTGGTGTTGCAAGCTAATTCATAGTAAAGAAATTCATCCACTAAATTACGCTGTTACATTGGGGCCAACTTGCTCTGTGAAAACTTCTCTGGACAAGACCAAAATGCTGATTGTGGACCCGGGTTATCCTGGGGCGGGTTTGGGGGCTGGGCAGGCATCGGGCTTATGGCTCGATGGCATCCAGCTCACTATCTCAGGCCAGGTGCGTAACCTGGGTGTTATTTTTGACTACGGCCTGACCCTGAAATCTCAGGTGTCGACAGTTGTCAAATCCTCTTTTTACCATATGAGGAATATCGCCTGGGTGAAACACCTGGTTCCTCCTGATGACCTACCAACTCTGGTCCATGCCTTCATCACCACCACCTGCCTTGACTACTGCAGTGCCCTCTACTTAGGGCTCCCTGGGGTTGATATCCGCTGCCTGTAGCTAGTGCAGAATGTGGCGACCAGGCTATTGACCAATACATCTAGGACCAGCCATATTATGCCTGTACTGTGCAGACTGCACTGGCTGCCTGTTCAGTGGCTGATCACCTTTAAGGTTGGTTTACTGACCTTTAAAGCCTTACACAAACAGGGACCTTGCTACCTGCAAAATCTCTTGACTCCCTGCTGCCCCCTCCACCCTCTCTGATCCGCCAACAAGGGATTACTAGAGATTCCCAGGATATGCTTAAAGACATCTGGTGCTCATGCTTTTTCTTTTGCGGCCCCTACCCTGTGGAATTCTCTACCGCATCAGTTGAGAGAATGCCTGACTGTTGAGAGATTTAAATTGGATTTTAACACTTATATTTTCAATATGGCCTTCCCAGATGATTTTAATTAACTTACGTATTTGAAGATTTTATTGTTACGTTCTTAATATGTTTTATTATCTGTTCTTGTAAAGCACCTTGGTTTTAGAAAGGCACTATATAAATAAAGATTTGCTTGCTTGCTCTAAGGCATTCAAATCTGCTTATCCCTAGAGCTAAATCAAATAATAGATTGAGAGATACTGCCCTTCAAAACAGTCTGGCGACCTATCAGAATAGATTACAAAAAGAACTAAAATTAATTCAGGAACACCCAATGTTTAAAAAGCTCTGGAAGAATTATCTGTATTCCAGCTGTATCTGCTTCAGGTAGTGGTTAGTTTTTAGATATTTTTCTTCCAGGTAGTGATTAGTTTTTAGATATTTTTCCTTTTTATTGAATATGAATGAATGATGTAAATATGCCGATGTTTGCTTAGTATATCTTACTGTCTTATTTTCTTTTTTGATGTATATGGATCACAGGACATTGTTGAAAATGGGGTTCTAACCCAACAATATGCATCCTGTATAAAAATAACATTTTATCAATCAGTCAATCAAGCTGCGAGTGGATTCACCTGAGGGACTGGTCCTTAAACCCAGACATGTTCGATCTGCTGTTTAGAAGGTTTGGATGACCTCAGATCTATTTGCTTAGGAAGAAAACACTCTGTTTTTGAGGTTTTTCAGCTTATTTCAGTGTCTGTGGGTTGAAACGGTGAATGACCTGTTACAGCATAGGGACTTTGATAGAGTGTATCTGTTCCCTTTGATTCCATTGCTGCAAAATGTCCAGCAGTCGAAAGGAATCTTCTTCTTATAGCCCCAGAGTGATCAAGAAGTTTGTTCTGATCAATCTGGCAACTCGGGTGCTGTTCCAATTCCCGCATCACAAGGATCTGCTTGGTCAGGGCCCGATTTTGCATCCAGACCCAGAGGCAATGCAGCTGGCAGCCGGTCTCAATAGAGGAGGAGACTCGTGAAACAGGGTTTTTCTGAAAAGGTAGTTGAGGCAGCCAACATTTACAAGTGAAAGAGTCCAGAAATGGCTGCCAGCCCTAAAGATAGATAAGACCCTAGGACCAGATGGGTTTCATCTGAGGTTACTCGGAACTGGCTGAACCCCTGGTAGGTGTATTCAGTAACTCACTGGGGACGGGGTGGTTCCAATAGATTGGAGGATGGCAGACATGGTTCTGCTCCATAAAAGAGTGGACAAGGAACAAGAAGGGAACTACAGATCTATCAGTCTTACCTTTGTTGTAGGAAAGCTAATGGAGTCATTGGTCAAAGAGGAGCTCGTGGACTACTTGGAGAGCAGTAGGCTCCAGGACCGTAAACAGCACAGATTCATGGCAGGGAGGTCTTGTCAGACTAACTTGATAGTTTTCTTTGACTGGATAATGGAGGGAATAGATAGGGCCACGCTGTGGTTATGCTGTGCTTTGACTTCAGCAGGGCTTTTGACTCTGTGCTTCACAGATGCTTGTTGAAGATGATGGGGGGGATCTAGGTGTGGCTAAGGTCATAGCAAACTGGGTAGGTAACTGGCTAAAGGGGAGTAGCTGAGGGTTATGGTCAGCAGGATCAGATCAGAAGAGAGGAATGTCACAAGCAGGGTACCACAGGGATCTTTCCTGCATCTGATCCTCTTCAGTATGTTCATCATCGCATTGGTGAGGGAATGCAGGACAGGTTATACATCTTTGCGGATGACACTAAGCTCTGGGGGAGGATGGAGAGCAGTGAGGGAACTGGGGAATTGCATAGGGAGTTACAAAAGCTAGTGGAGTGGTCTAAGGTGCTGAAATTGAATGGTGGGAAGTGCAAAATAATGCACCTAGGAAACAAGAATTGCAATACAGAGTCCTGGATGGGTGGGGTGAGACTTAGCACTATGGCTGAGGAACAGGAACTTGGAGTTATCAGTGACACCCTGAAACAATCAAGTCAGTGCAATAAGGCATATAGTAAAGCGAGTAAAATGCTGTATTGTATATGGAGGGGTACTGATAGAAGGGAAGAGGAAATACCTCTCCTATATAGATCCTTAGTGAGGCCATATCTGGAGGCCTCACCTCAGGAAAGATAGAGAGAGGCTGGAGGTGGTGCAGTGCAGGTTCATAGATGGAGTCAAGTTCGGAAGACAGATGTCCATGATTGAACTTGCCACCATATCAAAATGACATGGTGGAACATGAGACTCTTCTATCCTCCATATAGTTATCTGGACTAGTTTTGAATGTTGCTATATTATCACTGTCAACTACCTCTCTTGGAAGCACATTCCAAGCGTTCACAACTCTCCGTGTATACATTGGTTTCTTTTTTGTTTTCTATTGACTTCTCCAGTTAATTTGTGATTGTGACCTGGTGTTTTTATGTCGTGTAGGGTTTTTTGTTAGACCAATTAGCTCAAGAAAGGCCTCATCACTGTTTGCTCTATAAGCCACACACAGTTCGCTCCTCATTTTTCTATACTCCATAGAGTAAAGATTTAGTTATTTTAATCTATTTGGATAGTCCAGATGTTTAACGGGCCTAACATGCTTGGTCATTCTTCTTTGGAATTTTTCCAGTTTATTTTTCTCTTGAACTGAGTACGGAGCACAAAAGGGAAAACAATATTCAACATGGAGGTGCACTAATGCTTTATACAATGGAATAATAACTTCAGGGTCCCTACATTTGATAGATCTCAGTATACATGTGGATACTTGATTATATTTCTTTATAGTCATGCTGGTATGATGGTCCAATTTTAAATTGTTAGAGATCCTAACTCCTAGATCTTTTTCATGTGTGCATTCCTTTAACAGTATATTATTTAGTTTATACTGGAATCTAAGCTTGTTCGATCCAAAGTGCATTACTTTGCACTTTTCTTCATTGAATATTAGTTTATGTTCTTTAACGCAGCTCCCAAGGTGATCCAGATTGTCCTGGAAGGATCTTGCTGAATTTGTGTCATAAACAATGCTGTTGATTTTACAGTCATCTGCGTAGTTACATGACCATGCACCGGGCAGAGTTCGCATTGATGATAATAAAATACTGAATAAAATGGGGCCCAGGACAGAGCCCTGCGGCTGTCCCCCATGTAGATTCATGGCCCCTTATGGCTACACTTTGAGTTCTATTTGCCAGCCAAGCGTTGATCCACCTAATTATGTTTGGGTGGAAATGAAGTTTGATTAGTTCCTGAATCAGAATTTTATGTAAAACCGAATCAAACGCCTTAGAAAAGTCAAGAAAAACCATGTCAACCGGCATACCGTTATCCAATGCAGCACTTTCGGGCTCAAAAAAGCTCATGAGGTTGGTCATACATGACCTTCCAGATACAAATCCGTGGTGTTAGATCATTATGCAAAATATGATATAAATTATCAAAAATATATTTTTGTAGCAGTCGTTCGAAAGGTTTACCCAAAACACGTCAGGCTTATTGGCCTGTAATTTTTTACATCCTGTTTCTTCCCACCTTTGTGTATGGGGTTTACTCGAGCTCTATTCCATATTTGAATGGTTTCACCTGTTTTTAATGATGCGTTAAAGAGGATGGACAGTGGGCCAGCAAGTTGATAAGCCAATTCTTTCAAAAATTTTGATGGTGTACCATCAGGCCCAGCTGAGCTACTATTTTTAATAAGCCTTACTGCCTCAGTGATATCAGCTAGGTGACAAAAATGATTCAGGGCCAAGAAGGCGGGTCCTGCGAGGAGCACCTCAAGGCACTGAACATGTACTTGCTGGAGACCAGAAGGGAGAGGGGAGATACGACAGAGATCTTCAAGTTCCTAAACGGAATTAAAAAAATGAACTGCAGGGAACAATTTGGCTTGAATACTAGCTTGTGGTCACGTGGATATTAGTGGAAACTAATAGGAGCAAGCCTAACAAGCCTTTGTGTTAGGCAACTAAGCAAAACAAAGAGAAAGAAAAAACCTCTATGGTTCTCAAAGGACGTGGCGGGGAAGGTAAGAGAGAAAAGGCTAGCTTTTAGGAAGTACAAGGAAGCACGGGGGAGGAAGACTGGGAACTTGGTCAAAACCTTGGCTTCGTTTCGTCGCACTGTGGTGACTACCTGAAAAAATTGGGGAACTCTCAAAGTATTCTATGGTTGGCTTTGTCTTGTAACCAGGTTTACCTTACTTTTTGACTGTTCAGACAACATGAAGTCTTACTGTATTCTGACCTATCATTACTTCACCCAACAAGAATGCCTTTTTATGTGGGCTATTCCCTCGGATAGATCCTTTCCCCCTAATCTGGTTGGTAGCAGGGCCCAGGTATGGTGGAGTAGAGGTTTAAAATATGTCTACCAGATGGTGGGTGCGACGGGCCTACTTCCATTCACAGTTCTGCAAAAATCATATGATCTCCAACCCACAGAATTTCATGCGTACATGCAGTTAAGATCATATTTATTGAGATGTGAAAATTCGCTGGCGGATATACCTGAAAAGGTCCCTACAATGGTCCAGCTAATGATACAGTATACTAGGTGGATCTTGTCCTCTAATGAAATTAGTGCCTTTTATAAAGCACTTAGTGAAAGACCCCTCAACTCTACAGAAAGTCTGAGGTTAACTTGGACCAAGGAAATACAAAATGATATTCTGGTTTCAGCTTGAGAGGGATCAGCTGGCACAGCTACTCAAGTGGTCCAGGCCTCTTATTGGAGGGAGTACATCTGGAAACTCAGGGCCTGTTATTTTAGGACCCTCCTAGTGACTTCCAAATATGGTGGGGACCCATCGGGTCATGCTGGAGGGGTTGTGGATCTAATCTTGTGGGACAGACCCATATGTTGTGGTTTTGCCCCCTGCTCCAGGGTTTTTGGAAAGAGATAATAGCAGAATTACAGGATATCTATGATATGGGAGCTTTAGATCACCCTGTGTTCTTATTAACATTCACCCATCCTCAGGGAACGAAGGTGGATAGGGTCACCTATAAGCAAATGGACCTGTTAGTGGCTGCTGCTCATAAAGCAATAACCCGCTTGTGGCTGGCCACTACCATCCCTACCAAGATGTCTTGGGTGAGAATTGTTTGAGAAATATACTCCCTAGAACGCCTATCAGCTAATTTGTTAGACCAAAAGAAGTTTTTGAACTCCGCTGGTGGAAATGGGTTGTCCACCATTCAGTTTACTACCCAGAATTTGTGCCCTGATCCCTAGTATGTACCCCAGAACTCCTTAAAGGTCTATATACCCCTGCTTCCTTACAACCCCCAGGTGAATCTTGTAACTGTTTTTTTTTTTTTTTTTTTTTCTTTCTTTCTTTCTTTCTCTTCCCTTCTCTACTGCTCTGCCTATAATCTTAATGTACTGCTTGGCTCTTCACTTGTCTATACATGATTGATGTACTAGGCCCTTGTTGGGTCAGGCTACGACCTATCTCTAATGGATGTACCTGTACTGTATGAGCTGAAGTATGTTGTGTCTCTATGAATAAAGAATAAATAATATTAAAAAAATACATTTTTCAGAAAGGAAGAAGACCAGGGTTGAGATTGTGAGGTTAAAAAGGGAAGGAAGGGTGTGTGCAGAGGGGGACCTAGAAAAAGCAACAATCCCGAACGAATATTTTTGTTCAGTATTCACACAAGAAGGGGAAGGAGAAGGACCACTATTGGCTGATAGGGGCACCAATGGGAGAGAGAGGTGAACACCAGCCTATTTAGAGAGGAGAGAGTCCTAAACTTTCTAGCTCCCACACATGCTTTAAGAGAAAATTGCGCTCAAATCTGCTGATTGCTGATACCTGTTCCTGCTTTCACCCTACCTAATGACTGATGTCTCTTGCCATACAATAGTATTTCCTCACCTCTATATAACCCTCTTACTGCCTCAGCCTGTCCCGGCTCCCTTTCCCTGCCCATATACAATCTTGCACTGCAGGCATCTCCCTTACACTTACATATACTCATATAATCCAATTTCATGGCTTACTCCCCTTTCCCTCACTTACAGACCTTTTCCTTAATGACACCCCCTGCTCTCAATGGTTATTTCTTCCTGTTGTATTACCTGTTTTTGTGTACCTTGTTCTGTTTATATGATATGTCACCTGATAATTTATTGTCCAAGGTCCTCTCTATTCATTGCATAGGTAGGCACCTATGAACTTATGAATGGTCTTCTCTGTATGTCTCTGATATATTGTATCCACTTTAACTCATTGTATGTAAAGCGCTTTACTTTGTATGTTCCAATATATTGTATCCTCTTTAACTCATTGTATGTAAAGCACTTATAAATTGTTATCCTGTTAAGTTTCTGCATGTCTGTACTCTCCTGGGTCGTGCCTGAAAATAGTAATTTTATGGCTAGTGCACTTACCCGGTTAACAAAAGCTAAATAAATAAAGGAACTTGAGAATTTGAAGGGGACAAGGCTATGGGGTCGGTTGGGATACATCGCAGAATATTAAAAGCACTTAGATGCGTGCTGGCAGCACCACTAACAGCCCTATTCAACAAATTGATAAGAGACAAGGGCGGTTCCTGGGGACTGGAGGAGGGTAAATGTAGTCCCTCTCCACAGAAGTGGGAACAGGGAGGAGGCTGGCAACTACAGGCCAGTCAGCCTGACTTCAGTGGTGGGGAAATTAGTGGAGTCACTGCTAAAGGAAAAGATTGTGATATTTCCTGAATCCAGCAGAGCACAGGATCTGAGACAGCACTGATTCACAGTGGGAAGGTCTTGTCAAACAAATCTGATAGATTTCTTTGACTGGATGACCAGAGAAGTAGATCAGGGAGTGGTGGTGGATGTGGCCTACCTAGATTTCAGCAAGGTGTTCGACACCGTCCTACATAGGAGGTTGGTATATAAGTTGGGCAGCCTGGGCATGGGCCCCAAGTTGGTAAACTGGGTCAGAAACTGGTTGAGTGACAGGACACAGAGGGTGGTGGTAAATGGCGTTCAGTCCAAGGGGTGGGGTGACCTGCGGGTTGCCACAGGGATTTGTGCTGGGGCCAGTCCTCTTTAATGTCTTCATAGGCGACATTGTAGAGGGGCTGGAGGGGAAGTTATGCCTCTTTGCAGATGACACTAAGATCTGCAATAGGTTCAAAAATTGGGGGATTAGAAAGGACCTAAACATTCTTGAGGAGTGATCAAGAGTGTGACAGCTAAGATTCAGTGCAAACAACTACAAAAGCATGCATTTGGGGCACAGAAATCCAACGGAGGAGTACAAGATGGAGGAAGAGGTACAGACGGCCACCAATTAAGAAAGGGACCTGGGGTAATCATATCTGATGACCTAAAGGTAACCAATGTGAGAAGGCTGTGGGGAGAGCCAGTGGGGTGCATAGGGAGAGGTAGCACCAGAAGAAAAAAGGAGGTGGTTTATGCTACTGTACAGATCACTAGTGAGACCTCATCTGGAGTACTGTGTCCAGTTCTGGAGGCCACATCTCCGGAAGGACTTAGACAAAATAGAGGAAGTTCAGAGAAGGGAAACAAAAATGGTGCAAGGACTACACCAAAAGTCGTATGACGAAAGACTGGAGGTCCTCAGTATGTATTCCCTGGAGGAGAGGAGAGAGAGGGAGATATAAGTACCTCGGTGGTATAACAAGGTACAGGAGGGTAGCATCTTTCAGAAAAGAAGGTGTATAAGAACAAGGGGGCATGATATGAGGCTGGGGGGGTAGGCTCACGGGCAATGTGAGGACGTCCTTTTTCACAGAAAGAGTAGTGGATGCTTGGAGTAGCCTCCCTGAGGATCTGGTGGGGGCCAAAACGGTAGGGGAATTCAAGAATGCATGGAATGGACACGAGTACTCTCGCAATAGGGAAGAGAGGGTAAGCTGCTGATCAACTAGGGTCTGGGGTATTGCACTAGGTAGGGAAAGGGGCAGACTAGGTGAGCCACACAGTCCTTATCTGCCGTCACCTTCTATATTTCTATGAGGGAGGTCTGGAGTGACACGAGGAAGTATTATTTTACAGAAAGGGTGGTGGAGCTGTGGAACAGTGTACCAGTCGAAGTGGTATGTGCAAAAACCATTGGTGGTTTCAAGAATGGCTGGGTCAGAATGAAGGATATGATTCTTGCTTGGGTCGACAGAAGCTGGGAGGAGAATGGGAGGGTAGGTTCAGGAGAGCTAGGACCCTGGAGGGGCAACAGGTCCCAGGGCTAAAGAGGGAACCCTGGCAGACTGGATGGACCATGTGTCTTTTCCTTCTGTCATTGCCTATGTTTCTGTGTTTCTAGTATACTCTTGGAAAATTGAGGAGTATATCCCCCAGATTTGATGGCCTGTGTCCTAGGTTTACCTCACATGCTCCTGTTGTGTCCCCATCTGCAAAACTACCTGGCCACTGTAATAGCCACAGTAGATGATTGTTTAGACCAAGATTTAAATTTGTTACTGGGCTGCCCTGTTGGGAGACTTAGAGAATCTATAAAAGCTCACTCTGAGACATGTCAGACTGGTATATGGTACCCTAGCTTGTGCAAAACTGGTTATCCTTCCGGCCTTGAAAGATCCCATATCTCCTTCACAAAAAGACTGGCTGAACTGCATGATTTGAGCATACCAATATGGAGAAGATCATTTATAAAACCAGGGGAAGGATAGGTGGGTAAGGTAAAATTTATTTCTTAAGTGCCTTTCAAATTATCAAGGCGCTTTACAATAAAATACAGTATAAACAAATTAATATAAATACAAATCATACAGGAAAAGCTTGATAAAACAAATAAGCCGAGTGGCCCTGGCGCTGCTACCTGCTGGCAGCCGGACCTCTGCATCCAGCCCGCCACCCCCTGACCAAGGAAAGCAGCCACAAGCCCAAACCAGGCTCTCCACTTCAGCCGAGTGGCCCTGGCGCTGCTACCTGGTGGCGGCCGGACCTCTTCATCCAGTCCGCCACTCCCTGACCAAGGAAAGCAGCCACAAGCCCAAACCAGGCTCTCCACTTCAGCCAAGTGGCCCTGGCGCTGCTACCTGCTGGCAGCCAGACCTCTGCATCCAGCCCGCCACCCCCTGACCTAGGAAAGCAGCCACAAGCCCAAACCAGGCTCTCCACTTCAGCCGAGTGGCCCTGGCACTGCTACCTGCTGGCGGCCAGACCTCTGCATCCAGCCCGCCACCCCCTGACCAAGGAAAGCAGGTATGTTTGGTCAGCTCCTAGCTCGAAGCTGTGAGGCTTCAATCCCCGTAATTGGACTGGCTCCTGGGGACTGTGGCTGCTTCCCGATTGGATGCTGCAGATCCCCATTGAGAAAGAAAGCATACAAGCCACCTTTTTCAAAACACAGCTTGGCCACTGACTTGCTGTACTGCTCTCTGGACAATTTTTTCAGCTGAATTTACTGCTCATGTGGAAAAATATATATTTTTCTCTCCTCTTGGAATGTTCTGCTGTTTAGCCTGCTGTATTAGCTAGGCCTGACTTCTATATAGCTTATGTCTTGCACTACTGAATATTTCTACTGCTTAAACATTTTACCTTTAAACTATTGTGCTGTATATGTAGGAATTGCCTAGCAGAGTATAGCAGAGTTGTAGCAAACTTTAACTGACTGCCTGACGTTTATATAGCTTACTGCTTGCACTACTGAATTTTTTCTGCTAATTGCCCAGTATTGTAGAATAGCTAGAACTGACTACTGCCTGCTGTTTGTTCTGCCACACTGCTTTCCCATCACAATTCCTCTCATTCATCCTTAGACTGCCTTCTTTGCTTCCCTCTTTCTCTTGCTTTTTTCCCTTTTGTATTTCTTTCTCTCTATTCCCCACAATGTTTCTCTGCCATCTACTGGACTCCTGATTCCTTCTCTTGACATCCCCCTAAACCAGCACATTCTGTAAATGTTGCCAGGCATTTTGGGCCATCTTCTCTACCCATTCCAGACTACCGTGAGTCCTCTCCACCACACGCCTCCTTCCCAGCTCTCCCTGGTCTCATTCAAGGGCCCCCCCCCAACCTACCTCCTGAATCAGCCTTTTGTTTTGCTAAATTCCCACCTGGCATCTTTGACCAGTCCTCTCTGCAGGAACCTTTTCTCTCCTACTATTTGCACCTACTTCTGCCCTGTGCACTAAATTGCCCAGGGCCCTCCCACCAATTTACTTGACCTTTGTCTTTGACTTTTTAACTAACGGCCCGCCTTTTTTTTCTGATCTGTTTTAGCCACAAGCCCAAACCAGGCTCTCCAGTTCAGCCGAGTGGCCCTAGTGCTGCTACCTGCTGGCGGCCAGACCTCTGCATCCAGCCCGCCACCCTCTGACCAAGGAAAGCAGGTACGTTTGGTCAGCTCATAGCTCAGAGCTGTGAGGCTTCAATCCCCGTAATTGGACTGGCTCCTGGGGACTGTGGTTGCTTCCTGATTGGATGCTGCAGATCCCCATTGAGAAAGAAAGCACACAAGGCACCTTTTTCAAAACACAGCTCGGCCACTGCCTTGCTGTATTGCTCTCTGGACAGTTTTTTTCGCCCAACGCCCCTCCCCCCTCCTTTATTAAGTACACTTCCCCAGTGATTCCCGCCCCCCCAGAGGCCTCACACTAATCAATTACAGCAACTCCTTAAAGGGGCTCTACTTTCTGTAACTTCTTAAAGGGGTGATCCTGTTTCGTGCTCAAATAACTTACTGTCTTCAATGCATCTGGGATCAAGTGCATTGACACTGATTCTGGTCCTCCTCCTCCCCCTACTTCCTACACCAGCCCCACCTTATTTAGGACCATCACCCTCTATGCATAGTCACCCCTCTTATCTGCAACACCTCTACCAGACCCCGACGCAATCACTACCCCCTCGGTACCACCCAACACTTCCACCCCTGCTACCTCTTACTTCCCACTCATACCTTGGTCTCTTCTCCTCAATGCCTTTCCCACCCTTCGTACTCTACCCACCTCTTGCACCCCAGCACCCGGCCCCGAGTCCAGTCGTAAGGGGAGATGCCACAATCACTACCACGCTTTGGTGCACCTAATCACCCTTCTGTTGCTTCTATCGGGTAACATTCATCCAAACCCTGGCCCTGTGCCCAACCTTATGAACAAGCCTGCCCAGGCTCAAGGACTCCGCATAGCTTCTATGAATATTTGCAGCCTCCTTAAGAAGGCTGCTGCATTCCAGTGCTGGGTTACTCAGCACCAACCAGACATTGTCACACTCGTCTAAATCTGGTTATCCAAATCCACCCCTGACTCCTTCGACTCCCTCCCTGGTTACACCCTTTTCAGGGAAGATCGGGTGGGGTAGCGTGGAGGTGGTTGTGCTGTCTATATGCGTGACTCCCTCCTTGGACATGCACTTCCACCACCCAAGTTTGATAATGAGGCGGAAGCCCTCACACTAAAAATCTCCCCCAACCCTGGTAAGGGCCCACTCTTTCTCACCGTTGCCTATATTCCCCCCAGAAAGCAAGACCTTGCCATTCAGGCACTTGCTGACTACCTCTCTAGCCTACCTCCCAAAATGGCCCAGATAATTGTTGGTGACCTGAATATCAACTAGCTCTCTGCCACGGCCTCCCAAACCAGATATCTCTTTGCCGCCCTTGACATGTCCCAGCTTGTCACCACCCCAACTAGATTCAACCCCTCTACTGGTTCCAGCACCATCCTGGATATCACCATTACCAACCACCCCAGAGGGTGCTCGATATCAGTGTACTTCCCAACTAACTTGGTGACCATTCCCTGGTCATATTCTCTTGGTCCGCTGCCAACAGCAAACCTGCACCGCAAACCACCCAGCGACCTCGCCTACTCCCAGGCGGTCTGCGTCGCCTTAAACTGTACATCTCACAACTGGATTGGTCCCCAGTCAGGCTTACACCGTCCATAGACGAGGCATTGGATTTTTTCACTCGCATTTTTAACACTGCCTGTGACCTCTATGCCCCCTTCGTTAGAAATCTCACCAAAAAGCAAAACATGCCCTGGGTTACCCCCTTCCTCCTTCACAAACTTAAAACGAGAGACAACCTATGGCACATTGCCATGAAATCTGGCAAGCCAGCTGATAGGTAAGCATACAACACTGAGCTCAATAAGTGTACTTGGGCCATTCAACAGGCCAAAGCCCAATACTACCAATCTGCTCTCGTCTCCTCCTGGGGGTCGGCTAGAAACTTTTGGGATAATGTAAAGGAGCTGAATGGGAAATCCCGCTCCCCACGACCCTCTCAATTCTCCTTTAATGGAATTGTCTGCTCTGGCCACTTTAGCATTGCAGAGTGCCTAAACCACACTTTCTCAAACGATAGTTCAGTCCTGCCCAGTAACTTCTTTGACCCCATCCCAGTAGCACCCCTGGCCACTCTCCAGAGACCTCCTTTCTACCTATGTACCATCTCCACGTTTGAGGCTAGACCCCTTCTGCAGAAATCCATTAGTAGTAACAACCCCGGCACCGACCTACTGGACACTAGGCTACTTCGTCTGACATTGCATACTATCCTGGTCCCACTTACCGAGCTGCTCAACTGCTCTCTGTGCCTGGGGCAGTTCCCCAGCACATGGAAAACCGCCATCATCACTCCCATCCTAAAGAGCGGCGATCAGGCGACCCCAGGTAACTATCGACCTATGTCCATCCTCCCCCCACTGTCTAAGGCCCCTGAAAAAGTAGTTGCCAGACAGCTTGCCGAATACCTGGCCATGCACAATACCCTGTGCCCTGAACAGCATGGCTTTCGTGCAGGTCACAGCACCACAACCGCGCTACTTGAATTCTCCAACTTCCTGCACTCTGCTCTTAATGCCGGAAGTCCTGCCGGTGCCATGTTCATTGACCTCTCCAAGGCCTTTGACACGGTTTGCCATCCTCTCCTGCTTGACTCCCTCAGATGCCTCGGTTTCTCCACTGGCCCCCTTGCATGGTTCACCAGCTACCTCTCTGCCAGAACTCAGTGTGTAAAAATCAGCAGCACCTTATCTGACACATGACCTATGTTCCCCAGGGCTCCATTTTAGGCCCTGTCCTCTTCAGTCTCTGCCTCAACTCCCTCCCCAAGTAAGATCCTCCTCTACGTGGATGACGCTGCGCTCTTTGCCGCTGACCCCAACACACTGCAGGCCACCCTCCAACAAGCTTATGATAGAGCTGAGCATTGGTTCACATCACGAAGGCTAGTCCTGAACCTAAAAATGACCAAAGCTATGCTCTTCTTGCATCGCCAAAGCAAAGTCAGTGGTGCCCCTCTCGTGATACTGCCTAGCACACTAAACCCCATTGAGCAGGTTTCCTCCTACAAGTATCTGGGTATTACCTTCAGCTGTTTGTTTGCTGTGATGTATTGCTTTCTTGACGAGGTGCCTTTGTAAATGAGTCTATGACTCAAAGGTCTGTAAACCGATGATCTAATAAATAAATAAAGTCTTAAAATTCGATTTAAAACCCGTGACGGTTGGGCATTCTCTTAACCAACGAGGTAGAGAGTTCCACATGGTGGGTGCAGCATAAGAAAAAGCACGTGCCCCAGATGTTTTTAAACAAACCCTGGGAATCTCTGGCAATCCCTCATCGGCAGATTGGAGTGAGCGGTGGGGGCAGTAGGGAGTAAGAGGCTCTTGCAGATATCGGGGTCCCTCATGTAGGAATTTATAGGTCAGCAATCCCACCTTAAAGGTGATTTACCACTGTTCCGGTAGCCAGTGCAGTTTGCTCAGCACAGGCGAATTATGACTGTTCCTAGATGTACCAGTCAATAGCCTGGCCGTCGCGTTCTGCACCAGCTGCAAGTGGCGGATATCAATCCCAGGAAGCCCTAGGTAGAGGACATTGCAGTAATCAAGGTTGGTGGTTACGAAGGCGTGGACCAATGTAGGAAGGTCAGCTGGAGGAACCAGGTGTTTCACCCGGGCGATTTTCCTTAGATGGTAAAAGGAAGATTTAACGACAGCGGAGACCTGATATTTCAAAGTCAAACCGCTATCAAAAATAACACCCAGGTTACACACCCAGTCTGAGGTTATGAGCTGGACACCATCAAGCCATAAACCCGAAGGATGCCCAGTCCCAGGGCCTGCCTCCAGATGACCCGGGCTCACAACCAGCACCTCAGTCTTGTCTGGATTTAACCTCAGCCAGCTAGTGCTCATCCTGCATTTGATCTCGGTTAGACAGCTGTTAAGCACAGAGACTGCATCATCCTGTCCGGGCATAAAGGACATATACAGTTGGGTATCATCTGCATAACAGTGAAAACCCAAACTGTGTTTCCTAATGATATCTCCCAATGGCAGCATATACATTGAAAACAACATGGGTGCCAGTATGGAGCCCTGCGGCACCCCACAGGACAGGGGGAGGGCATCAGAGGAATAAATTCCAGTGACTACCCTCAGCAACCTGCCCGTGAGGAAAGATCGAAACCAACTCAAAATTGTGGCAGATAATCCACAGAAATGACGCAGGTGCTCCAAGAGCAAACCATGGTCTACAGTGTCAAATGCAGAGAGATCAAGAAGGACTAAGATAGTACGAGCCTTTCAATCTCTCGCTATTAGGAGATCATTTAACACCCGAACAAGGGCAGTCCTGGTGCTATGTCTCTTCCTAAACACAGACTGGAGAGCATCCAAGACATCGTGGGTTGTAAGATGGTCATCCAGCTGCAACGCAACCACCTTCTCAATAACCTTACCCACAAAGGGTAGATTAGAGACTGGTCTGTAGTTTGCTAGACAGTCTGGATCCAAGGAAGATTTTTTTAAGGAGTGGTCGAATGACCGCCTCCTTGAGGGGATCAGGAAAAACACCCTTTTCCAAGGGGAACACCAGGCAATTTCAGCAAGGATCGGGCAGCTAGCATCTATGCAACGTAATAATAGCAGTGTAGGGCCTGGATCCAAACTACAGATGGTTGGTCGCAAAGTCTGGACAATCCTCTCAATGTCCAAGAATTCCGACCAGCTGAAGTCAGACCAGGCCGGGTGCATGCAACCTCCCGCCGATCTCCACAGTGCCTCATAGAGGAAGTTGGGCCGATCCCTGACGAGATGCTGGTAACCATATCCGCAAAAAATCGAGCATGCTCATCACACTTTATTTATGGAAAAACCTCTTCCAGACTGAAGACGGACTGGATTGCAGTCTGTCCACAGTGCGAAAGAGCTGAGCTGGTTGATTCCGTGCAGCAGCAATCTCCCCGGACAGGAATTCTGCCTTCTTACGGATAGGTACATACGAAAAAGTGTGGCTGGATTTGACCAACTTGGTTGATCTCTGTGTGGTGGTTGGTATGCCACAGGGAAACAGTTCTCTCTCTCCACTTAAAGAGCTTTCTCTGAACACATGTAGATATTATGTAATGTTTTATCTACTGCATGCACATGATGTGATCGGATTGTATGTTATAGTAGATGTTAAACTTTAGAATTTTACAGTATTGATATAAGTATTATGTGAAAGTCTGTGAATGCACTTTGTTTAATCAACATTTCAATAAGGTATTTCGGAACACTTTTCTTTACATTTCATTATGTTTCTGAACTGAGAGATGATATTGTCAGGAATAGAGTATTGCCAAAAAGCTGTATGATGACTTTTTTGGCGTGGTAACAAGTACCGCTGCTTTAGCCAAACAAGATGTCTTTTTGTATTCAGAAGTCCAGTCCTAAATGTTCAACCTTATGTTAGCCCCATTACATCTTGTGACACTAACAGCAGGAATCCCAAATGTGGGCACTGTACATGTGTTTTACTATTACACTGCCTGTACTGATGTAGAGTGAAAAACGTTTTCAGACACTGTATAAAATAAGTGGGTATTGTATCCTATATTTTTGTTTGTTTTGATACCAGGTAAGATGCACTAGGTATACACATGCCCATTTCCAGGTACGACATGGGAGAGCTACAGACCTGCATGGTAATCAATAAGTAGTAACAGAGTAAAACAATAGCAGGGGCCACTATATGTAAGAACACATGCGGGAGTGGAGGCATGATGGGGCAGGGCGGTAGCCAAGGGCCACAAGGAAAATAGCAGTAGCTGAGTCAGCATGTTGGCATGCATTCGGTGTACTGAGAACTACAAGAAACTGGGCAGAGGCAGATTCATAAAATGGTTCGAGAATAAAATTGAAAAAATGGTTATATTTTAATGTTGCCTAAAGGAGCCATTTCTGTAAGCTGGCAAAACATTTCATCATATAGTTTTTTTTTGTTTTGTTTTGTTTTAAGGAAAAATATGTTTCTGACAGCCTTAGACTCATCCTCAGTTTTTTTTTTTTGTTTTTTTTTTAAATTGACTCAGAGATTTTTATGACACCTTATGTAGATAATGTTGAGATTAAAGATAGGCACTAATCATACTCTTCCTTTGAGGTTACCTGTTGAATGTAAATACTGGATGCATACAGTGGATGTATTAGGATGGTGGTACCACATGTTTTTGATCGTAAACAACACAGCAGTGTACCAAGATATTTGATTTTTTCGTGGTGGACATGTCATAGGAAAATTAACTTTTAGAAAATTCAAAATCCTGAATCTTAGTTCAGCAGTGAAAGAAAAAAAGAAAAGTGGGTACATTGATGTTTTTGTCAGAAAAAAACATTATTGCTGAAAAAAAAAACTTTATGGTGACTGAAAAAAATACTGCTGCTTTAAATGGTGGAAGAAATGAGAACCTGATGTTGCATTTTATTTTTCCTTTGAATTAGCTTCAAAATATTTTTCCAGTTTCTTGTTGCCATTTTTATGGTGCCTGTTGTGCAAATCTGTTTCACCACTCTGTCAATTTTGGAGGTGGGGGCATGGAGGAAATTAGATTATTATTATTATTCTGGTGCAGATAAACTTCTGTGATTTTCACACCACCAGTATTTATTGTAATAAAGTGTGACATTACATTCATGAGCAGTAAATGTCTCCCTACATTTAGTCATCACTATTACAGTATGGTGCATTTATGTGGCACTTCCACAGTTGGCAACACTGTACATTTATTTATTTCAAAAGTTTCACCAGGAAAGACGTACATACAGAGCTAGTAACAGCTAAGCCGGCCTGGTGGCACTGGAGGTTGAGGCGCTGGTCGCCACACCGGTGACCTGGGTTTGGGAACGAGCCCGGGCCATCAGGGGTCGGCAGGAGGGAGAGAGGATTGAACGTCCAGAGGACCGCTCTCCTCTCTCGGGGGAGACTTGTTGTCCTGCTCGTTGACTGCCCTCTGGCGGTGGCTGGAGGGCAGTATGGGTTGGGAGGCACATACCGACGTCCTTGCATCCGTTGGGGAGGAGGATGGCAGAAAGAGAGAAAATGGCAGAAAAGTGTCTGGCAGGCTCTATGATGGTCCACCGCATCCCAAGGGCCGTTCCCAGTTCTTGATTGGGTCTCCGGGGGGGTGGGGAGATGACATCAAGCTCCTCCCTGGCCCTGCCGCGGAGGAATTTCCGGGGACCGACAGGAGCAGGAGTGGTGGGACCGGAGAGTCCTTCCGTCAGGAGGGCCATAGCCGACTGCCAGGGCTCCAGGTGGAAAAACACAGTAATTATATAAAAAAAAAAGCTAGTAACAGCTCGTTTCCAGATGTGTCCTGGGAGGAGGGGGAAGGGAGGATGGTGAGGAACACTAAGAACAATAATAGGTGACTAAGCATCATAAATAACGATTGTGCAAAGGCAAGGAATGTGAAAAGTAACATACACAACTATACAGTAAAGTGCTAGAAGGTAACTGCATTTGCAATTCCAAAACAATAATGTGCTGGAGGATAACAACACTGCAATGTGCAGAGGCAGTTCTGAGTCAAGGGTGAGAGCTGTGGTTGTTGATTGGGGAGGGTCAAGAGGGATCTACCAACCCCAATCCATGCCAGATAAATTGAGTCAGTAAGCCAGAAGAGGCAGGTGGAGATGGAATGAGACTTCCACAAGCTGTACTGGAAAGGGGTGAAGGAGGAGGAGGATGAATTGAGGAAGGGGGGGAGCTGAGATAGGACATAGTGCTCTTGGATCTTAGCCAGAGTGGGGAGCAGGGAGATAGAACAGTAGATCTTCTACCCCAGACTGAACAGGAGAGAGAGAGAGAGAGCTGCCAAAGCTGACCCTGGAGGCGAGAAGGTGTGGGTGGCAGTAGAGGTTGTTGTCGGTCTGGTCGACTACCCTGAAGTGGTCGGTGCTTGGCATGGTGATCAAGAATGCTCCCGGGAGGACTAGTCTTTCTTCCAGTAGCAGTGCTTCCCCAACAACTTGTCTCTGGCTTTGATGGGAGTGGGAGCCCAAGCACGGGGCCGGGGAAGCAGAGAAGCCACAAGCCTGAAGCTCTTTCTCCAAGTTGGTGACCTTCTGTTCAATTAGGAGAGATTTAAGCTCATGATGATGATGATGATGATGATGATGATGATGATGATGATGATGACGGAGATGGAGGATAGCCTGGTTGAAGCCATGGTAAATCTCACAGATGCCTGAATGTCGTGGTCCATGTCGGGGCAGCAGACGCAGTCCTCATGAAAATCCTTATCGTATATCTGTCCGCAGCAGCGGTGGAAGAGGTTGTCGGAACTGGGTATAAATGAAAAGAAAAGAGGGACTTATTTTAGGGAATAAAGTGCTGAAAACTAGGGTGAGAAAATAAAATTCAGAGCATGCGAGGAAAAATGGTGGTCGACTGAAGCGATGGCACTCTGTGGAGTTCAGAATGCAGTGGTTGACAGTAGGAGAAGAACTGAGGAGGGTGTGGGGCAGCTCATGGCTATATAGGGGGACGTCGACGTGATGACGTCGCCGTGGGAGGCCCCAATTAGACTGCTAGCAAAAAGGTGTCCATGTGGTCCTGGTGCCTGGCGGCTATAGTTCCTAAGGTGTGACTTGCTGCAAGAGTTTCTGTCGAAGATCTGCTGTTATGGTAAGTTCTTACATAACTGTACTTTGCCAGGAGAGTTATAGTCATCCCTTTTGGGAAGGAGGATAATGGTGGCTTGATTCTAAGTGTCAGGGATAGAGGCTGAGGAGAAAGAAATGTTGAGAAGGGTCGTAATAGGTAGAACAATGGCAGGGGTCAAGACTGTCATTGCTGACATCCTTGTGGGCATACCTCACAAGTGTCCTGATTTCGTTGGGACATCCCAGTATTCGGCCACTTTCTGTATCTGGTCCTGACATCCACGGTTCAGCTCCTCACAGTCCCGGTCTCCGAGGTGGATGCTGACAGTAACTAACAGTGCCATGTAAAGCATGGCTGGGTCGGCCACGTCTCTTTGTTTCCACTGAGCCTTGAATCTGTAACACAGACAAAATGTGCATGAATGAGATGTGTGTGTACCATTAGGTAATTTGTGCACTCACTTACACAGCTCGGTCCTTCAGTGTTTTGACCCCCTCCCCTAACAGCCTTGTAATTACTCGTCTGCCCTAAGGTCCACACTCATTTCTTGAACAGTCCTCTCCAGCGCTCTTAGACATGCAGCCGAGAAGAGTTCTGGAGTGCCGGAGATGAGATTCACCTTGAAGTCACTGCTGGAACGGTGCTTGAACAACAAATGAGCCAGCTGACTGAGAGAAGGAAGGGGGACTCTGAGAGCACACAGCTACCTGCACCACACATTGAACAGCAGCTATCAGAGCTGTAAATCACTCACAGCAGCTTAAGTAACATCTTTTTTTTTTTTTTTTTTTAGTTCACTAAAACTCTGTAAATTCAATGTTAGTCAGCACAGCAGTCCGCCAGTCACAAGTCCAGCCAGTTCAGCAGCCAAGAGCTGGATTTTCAAACTGTCAGAGGATAACACCTTGCCAGCCAGTGTCTTTTGTGAGAGGTAAGTTTCTTTTTTTTTGACTGGGGGATGGGGGAGTGTTTTCTCACAGATCTGACCCTGGCCTTAGGCTTTCACATCGAACCCCCCCCCAACTGGATTGGACTGATATGATGATAAAGCCTTAAGCAGCAAAAGCTGAATCTTTGTGGCAGCACAGGTAGGAAGGGGGGAATCCAATTAGAAATGTAAAGGCATTTTGTTCACTGTCATCAGTACAGTGCCTTTTTTCCGGGGAGTTTGGGCCTGCCCAGTTCCTTTCTGTTGCCTCAGAAGCACCAACAGCTCTGCACAGGTGGGGCACTGGCAGTGGTGGCAAGGGCTAATTTTACGCCCTCCTCCTGTCCTGACCTTTTTAGGAAGCTCAGTAGTGGTTAAAGGGATGAGGGGGAATGAGGTGTCGCTCTTTTCTCTCGCTGTCTGGGAAGAGGAGGAGAAAGAAGAAGGGAAGACTGAGAAAGGGGGGGACAGGAAGGGGGGGTTAAAGGATCGACCCCAACATATGATTAAATACTTTTATTTTCTATTTTAATTTGTGTAAACATGTAATGTATGTATCTATCTATACAATTTTATAGGGGCGCAGTTGCGCCTCTATAGTTAGGGTTGAGTAGACAGTTTAATGTTAAACCCCAGATTTTTCACGTTAATAACTTCGCAACTATTCGATGGATTTGCATGAAATTTGGAATACATGGTCTTGGATGATAGAGCTCTTGATTTGCCAAGTTAGTTTTCGATCAGGTTTGCGGTTTTCGTGCAGCGAAGCGCTAAAAAATTAGTTTTTTGCCTTTTTTGGCAAATGTTAGAGTTATTTTTCAACATCGCGCTGCGCCCACACAGTTTTGAATTTTGGTCTGAAGTTTTCAGGGTAGAACGAGGTCATCGTAAGGAACAATCCAGCATTGGTTTGGTGAAAAAAAATAATACGTTCCAAAGTTATTAAATTTTGAAATTTCAGGTTTTGAGCATACTCAGTTCAGTCTTTGGGATAGACGCACAGTTTTGATCAAGGATCCCTGGTCGCGAACAGGGATTGCGAAATCTCAGAAAATCCCTTTACATGAGAAAATCCCTGTTTGGCCGTCATTTTGTGTTCTCACATAGTGAGAGGAGAAAACAAAACCTTATAACTTGCCCCATTGAACTCTTTTGTAAAAACCAAGGCATGGGTTTTGGTGAGGCGGATGTCCCCTATCCACCTATACCTTGTTGTTGTTGTTTAAAATGTGCATTTTTAAACTTTTTGTTTTTTTCAATTATTTTTCTCGCCTCCTGACCGGAACTCTCTCGGGCTGCCTCACTCACCATGTCTGCTCTACCACCCGCTGTGTTCCCCACCATCTTCAAGTATGTTATGATCCCACAGAGGCACAGGAGGGGCTACAGCCCCTGGGGAGGTCAAAGGAGCAGTTGTGGGGAACCAGTATTGGGCGTGTGGTGGCTGTGGCACTGGAGGAGCCTTCTCCTATTTGGTAGGAGGGGTAGTTTCCCCTTTGTCTCTGTGCTCCCTCCCTTCCCTGTGTGGTGCACGTCCTGATCGGCGCACGGCAACCCTGCCAACATCGGGCCATGGAGATCGCATGCTGTCTGGTGCATGGCAGTGCCCCCTGTCTCCACCAGGGGCCACTGGTGCACCGGCACCCAAGAGCCCTCCCCCCGGGATAGGAGAGCAGTCCAGCGGGCGCTCAATCCGATCCCACCCCTGCCGACCCCTGGCACCCGAGCTTGCTCCCGAACCCGGGTCACCAGCGTGGCGCGAGGTGTGGCATCCAGCGTCTCAACCCTCGGTGCCACCAGGCCGGCTGCATTTTTAAACTTTAGAATCCCTTTTCACAATCCCTTTTCGCAGCCAATCCCTTTTTGACAGATCGGCTGGCAAAAGAAGGGTTGCAAAAAGAGATTTTTAAAGGTCCCTGCGCCATTTTCCCTGGTGTGTAGTAGACTACTGACTCCCTTATAAAATTCATTCCCTGGTGTCCAGTGCCCCCCATTCTCTGATCACCCTTCCCTGGATTTATTTATGTTTTTTCCGACACCGGGATGCCCACCCCCGGTGTTTGATAACCCCTGCCCATAGCCCGTTATTTTTTAAATGTGCCGACATGGGGGGCCCAATCCTCACGTCGTCCTTCACCCCCTCAACCCCCCTCGTACTATTGGACACTGGGGAGCCCACCCCCAGTGTCCTGAAATGTGTTTTTTTTTTTTTTCTTTTAAATGTTCCTGGAAAAAAGAAAACAGTCTTTCGACGTCTTTTTTTTTTTTTTTTTATCTGAAAAAAAGAAAATTGTCCCTTGTCCCCACTGGCCCCTCCCCATCCCAAACCTCCCTCTGTGCACCCACCTCCCCACACACACCCTATAACCCATAATTGCCTTCAGATTGACGTGTGCTGTGATCTCTGGACCGGGACGCATCTGCACTCTTCAAAGCTGAACTGTGAACTGAGGAATCAAGGTAAGTGCCGTGTAATGACAGTCAGTGGGGTTTTCAACTTATGTTGATATCTCAGCCATTTTTAGGAACTTTGGCCCCACATTTTCAACATGGGGTTCTTGGGACCCCATCTCATGAACACTGTCACTGTCATTTTGTTACTCTGTACCGAAAGGTGATTTTTTTGGTCACTGCACAGAATCACTGTGTGGGACCAAATAATGAAAAGACAGTGCCACTGTTCATGAGGTGGGGTCCCAAAAAGGTCATGTAGAAAATTTTGTTCAAAAATACCAAAAAACACTGGAGTTACACGTGGTAGTTGAAAATTTGCTACGCACGTGTGTAATTTTGGCAGATTTTAATATTTTCACTCCAAACTTTCAACAGTGACATTTTTTCACGCCACCTCATGAACAGTACAGCTGTCATTTATCACATCCTGCCTGAAACATGTTTATGCAGCAGTGGCACGGAATGGTGCAGTTAGAAACATAGAAACATAGAATTTGACGGCAAATAAGGACTTCTTGGCCCACCCAGTCTGCCCATTTCCCTACCTACTGGATAAGCTGCAGATCCTAGTTAACCAGCAGCCTACTTCTTCCTACCCCCAACCCCTAGAATTGCCTTATGACTGTCCCTTGCATGCTTGAATTCCACTACTGTTTTTGACTCCACAACCTCCTCCAGAAGGCCATTCCACGCATCCACAACCCTCTCTGTGAAAAAATACTTCCTTGTTGTTGCACGAAATCACCTTTTAGGACTGAGTAACAAAATGACAGTGTCAGTGTTCATGAGGTGGGGTCCTAAAAAAGCCATGTAGAAAATTTGGTGCAAAAATACCTAAAAATGCCCAAGTTATGCGTGGTCATTGGAATTTTTCTGTGTACATGCGTAACTTTGGCAGTTAATCACATTTCCTCTCCAAATTTCTGAAGGACCCTGCACTCCCATAGTAAAATAAAGATACTATTATACTATCTCATAAAGTAAAGAAATAAATTGCAAAAACTTTGTTTATGTGTCAGTTAGGGTGAAATACTAAAAGTAGGGAATTGAGATGTTATTGAGCCCTAAAACCCTTTCTCCCACTCCAACCCCACCCCACACCCACCCTTCACAGACCAACACATGTCAGGGTGTGCCTTGGGGTCGATGGGCCTACAATTAATGACGTTTTTTGCACTATATATATAGATAGATAGATAGATAGATATTGAATGTTTTGTACCAAGGCCAAGTGAAAATAAAGTAGTGAAGATATAAATTATTAGAAATTAGAAAAGTGGTATTATATACATAAAATTAGCAGGTGATTAAAGTAAAGGTGTGACGTTTTTATTTTCAGTATTGGGCTTCAGAGCCCATTACCTTGCTGAGGCACTAGTCCATCTTAGGTAAAATTATTAACTTTTCATGCTGCCCTGTAACAAACTATGTATAAATAGCGACTATATCCCTGGTTTTTTCATCCTGAGGGTGAGGTGTTTGCTTGTGGGGATTAAGAGCCAAAAGGGACATTAGGGAAGCAGCGGGAGTGGTAGGAGAAAAGGAGAAGGGGTGGTGTGTGGTGGAAGTGGGGGGGGAGAGGAGAAGAGGAGGGAGCGGGCACAGGAGGTGAAGAATGAGTTGAAAGTTGAGGTGACAGAAGAAGGGTCAGAAATAGGAGCTTCTCCCACCTTGAGGACCAGGAGAAGGGACTGTTTTTTTTTTTTTGGGGGGGGGGCAAAAAGGGTGTGGATAACCTTCCAGAACTTAGAGGGGTGATTAAAGTTTTTCTGGAGTGTGGATGCAAAGTAGTTGGACTTGGCAAGCCGGGTAGCTGTAGTACAGGCATTACAAAGGGGTTAGGTCAGCAGGGGAACCGGCGGACTTGTGGGTCCACCAAGCAAGGTCATGTGCTCGTAGGCAGACCAGTCACTCAGCCGAGATCCATTGGAGGTGGAACCTCTGACCCTGTTCCTTCTAAAGGGGGGGAGGCATGGAGATCACAGGCTGGCATAAATTTGGCATTGAAATAATTAATGGATGGTAGTATTTATGTTGCTGGCCAAGAGATGGGTGACCAGTCAGTAGCCACCCTGTCAGCATGGAGAGAAGAGAAGTCCAGCGACCTGAAGGATCAGATCTGAATGAATTTAGGAAGGCCTTGGGACAGTGAATCTTGTACACACAGTGGACCTCATGGTGGTCATTTAGGAGGGTACCAGCATCCACGATATGTTGGGGGTGGAAGAGAACCCAGTCTAGAAAGAAATGATTGAGAGATCTGTGATAGTGCCAGATTGAGTCAGTGATCAGTTGGGCAGGATGGAGGGATTTAATGTTTTGGCACAATTTATTTAGAGAGGGAGAGCCAGTTGAGGTTAAAGTTACTGAGAATAAGCAGCTCACCAGAGGAGGCATGGAAAACATAGTGGTGAGGAGCTCTGTATCTGAAGGTGAGGACATGCAGGGCAGCAGTAGGCACCAGCTACAAATATAGGGGCAGAGACAGGGGTGTGCAAATCCCATTGCCCCCTGTCCAGGGCAAGTAAATTTCCTTGAAGGGCACGTACAAAAGAGAACTAATTTAATTATAATGAATAGGGGCAAGTGAAAATTCAGCTTCAGTCGTGGCTGAGCAAGTCCTAAAAGTTTTGATTTGAACACCCCTGGACAGAGAACAGGAGGGAGAGTTTGCGAAGAAGCAACTTGTAGAGGGGGAGGTGCGAACTGTAATGTTAGAGGAGAGGTAAATTACAGATTAGGCCATATCACTCCTGCACTGCGGTAACTGCACTGACTGCCAGTTAAGTGGCGCATCTCTTATAAGATTGTGTTATTAACCTGTAAGGCCCTGCACAGCCTGGGTCCTGGTTACCTGTGTGATCTCTTGAATCTGTACTGTCCCGCTCGCCTCCTCCATTCTTCCAATGAGGGCCTCCTGTTAGTTCACAAAACTTGATTAAAAACCTCTGGGGACAGAACCTCTGGGGTGGCTGGACTGATATTTTGGAATTCACTACCAAGGGCTCTGAGGGAGGCACCTTCGGTTGAAATATTTAAAAAGATCTTAAAACCTACCTCTCTGCCCAGGTGTTTGGTTCTGCTGTGTATGTTACTGATTTTAGTCAATTGATTTATTAGTGCTTTGTGAATTTACTTAAGTCTATGTTGAGCTATTTAATATGTGATCTGTAATGTTTATTACTTTGTAATAGCGCTCTGGGCCTCCAGGGAAGGGCACCAGAAATAAATAAAACTACTACAGTTCCACTGCCCCTCTTAGTGCAGTCCTGCTGGATGACTGTGTACCTGGGAATGGCAGTTGAAGTATTAGGGCTCTTCACCAGCCATCTCTGGCTTGAGATTAACCAGCAGCCGATAAGTATTTTTGAGGAGGCTTCGAATGTTGATATGGATCACTTTCAGTGTATTGGGGAGATGACTGGGCAGGGCTGGGATTGAGCTCAGCATCACCTGCTACTAAAAGCAACAAGGAGACGAGGAGCGTTGGGGAACCTGTAGGTCTCTTATGGTGAGAGAAGGAGGGAGGACAGAAGGGGTAAGAAAGTAGGAGGCACCTGAGGACTTCAAGGTGAAGCTAAGGAAAAGGCAGGAGACTGCACTCAGGATGCCAGGCGGAATGGGATAGGTTGGTAAGGCTGGAGGGAAGGTGTAAGGGGGGAGAAGATGGAGGGAGGAATGCAAGGATAAGCAGTGGGTGGGGAGAGGCAAAGGAAAACAGGAGTGGAAGGACTTGAAAGCAACATTATTGGATGAACAGTGAGCAGTTGTCACCCTTAACTTAGTCTGTTTAGGTCATGGGAGAGTATGCTTCATCCTGGAGGAGAGGAAGCAGATTTAATAATTTGGGAGGAGGATGCGGGCTTCACCCAGACTGGTAAGTAGTAGTAGTAGTAAAAAATGTATTTTTATACAGGAATAATACATGTCATTTGGATAATACAATCCAGTTTTCAAGACAGTCCTGTGCAAGTATTCCAAGTTCCACATAATCACATCAATAACATAATAAGATTGGGAGAAAACTTAGGGGAGACAGTGGGAGGGAGAGGATGCAGACCTCAACCAAACCGAGAAGAAGCCTAAATTTAAAGAGCTAGTAGAACCAAAAATAGCAGACAGGAAAATGTAAAAATTTTTTAGTAGTAGTCAGTTTTACCTTTTTATTTCTGAAGTATTTTGTTCTCTTTTACCTTTTGCTCATTCGAAAGTTTTCTATGTGATAGTATCATGCAGGTCTTTACTGTTCCCAGATGCCACACCGCCTTAGGTCAGAGGTCTTTTGCTTACAGAGCCCCCCTCTGGCTCAACTCCCTCGGTAGGGACATCTCTGCTGAGTCAAAACCCTGCCCTTTCAAACACAAACTCTGACAACATCTATTAGTGAACAGTATATGTGACTGCCGCCCTTAGCAGCCTTCTGCTTATTTTATCATTGTACTTGCACCTTTCGGCACTTTTAACTCTTGGCACTTCATTTCGTTCCTACCCTCTTGCTTTTTCCCCCTTACCCCTGCTTCTTCTCTGCTCACGCATCTTCAAGTTCTTCCCTTGCTCCTCCCCACCTTCCCTCTTCCACCCTCCACCCATTCTCTTATCTCATGCCACCTCTTTTGCAACTTCCCCTCCTTCTCCCTACGTTTCTCTCTCTCTCTCTCTCTCTCTCCCACCTATATTACTCTCTCTCTCTTGGGTTTTTGACAAGGCCTGCTAGGCTGCCCCCTCTCCTGACTAAACACCACCTCTTCTCCTTATACTATTAATTTGTCTTCTGCTCCCTCACTTCACCAGCACTTCCCCTTCTCTCTGCACTCACCCTATTTCCCTCCTTCCACCTCCCCAACCTCCCTCTCTCTATCCCCATTACCTCTTTTGCAACTCTGCTCCTTCCCTCTCCACCTCCTGTGCAACTCATCTCCTTCTCCCTCTTATTTCTCCCATCCCCCAGCTTTTACCCCATTACTTTCTCTCCTAGATTTTGACAAGACCTCCCAGGCTGCCCTCCCTTCTAGCCCACTCTACTGTTATACTGAGCAACATTCAGTGCTATTTTGATTGCTTTTGATGTATTCATTTTTTTTAAGCATATTCTTGATATCTGCTATTTACTTATCTGTTGTTTACCTTGTTTTGTTTTTTTACTACTGATGTGGAACCTTTGTAAATGAGTTGTATTGCGCAAAGGTGTTGTAATCCAAGACTCAATAAATAAAATACTGGATGTGTGGAATAGCACTCTGCCTGGCAGCTGATATATCTAGTTCTGTTCCTTCCACTGCATCATCAGCACTATGAATTCACTGACTGTGACATCACAGCTGACTGATCTGGCAGCTACTGAGTGGCTCTTCTAAGCAGCTGTGATGTCATAGTCAGCGAAATCACAGTGCTGATGATGTAATGCAGGGGTCGATCTTAACATTGTTTTACTAGCCCAAACACTAGTGCAAATTGACCAGGGCTAGTGCAGCTAACTCTCTACTTGCCTGGCTTGACTAGTGCAGATTTTCATGGCTGTTAATGAAGTTAAAAAAAGTCTCTACTCTAGCATTCTCTAGTCCTCATGCTAATCTCTCTCAGTGTTCCAGATGGCCAGGTATGATTAACAGCTCATTAACAGCTGCAGTTATCTGGCAGTTCAAGAGAGGGATCCCACAAATGACTCAGTGTGAGTCATTATCACTCCACTGTTAAGATTTTCAGCTAGTGTCCAGGGTGTGATCAAGGGTAGAGTGCTGTTAAGTCACTAGGTTCCAGTTGTCTGAATGTGTCTATAGGCACTTTTATACACAGGTTTGTAAAACGAAATAAACGTTACCTGTGTGGCGCCGATGTACTCTGTTGCGTTCGGGTTTCCTTTTACACCCCTGCGAGTATTCTGGCTAATCCTGCCTCTGTTTGTTTTGGCTCCCCCAGAGTTTGCTGCTCTAATGGCAGTTTCTGCAGTGGTACTGGAATGGCTGTTTTACACAGCCAGATCAAACGAAACACGTTCGTGCAAACCGCAAGAAGCAGAGATTGCGGTTTGGACGAATGTTCTCCAAGTGAAAGAAACAAATGCTTTTTACACATAAGGGATGTAACGGAATACTGTTTCCGGAACAGTTATTCCGTTACGTAGACCTGTGTGTAAAAGTGCCTTATGTCTAACAATTTGTCTAATATTATTAAGACCAGTGCCCCTCATTTCTCTACATTTTGAGTGTTTGTATCCAACACTTCAGTGACAACATGCAAAGAGGTATACAGGATCGGCCCTACAGGTGGTGGGTTTTATCCCAGCCTCACCATAACTTCCCTCTCCCAAATCTCTTAACTCTGTTCTTTTCCTGGACACCACTGAGACCAGACTCTGAAATGACCATCCACAGAACCATAGCTGCAATTACTGGCAAGTGTAGGGGGTCCCCAGCTCTTCTAAATGGACCATGCCAGCCATCACTATCCATACAGTTCCACCCTTATCCCACTCAGCATGTTCTTTCAGCCTGAAAACAAAGCTTTGGATCATGTATGGTACAAAAATAAACCTTGATAAAATACATAATTTGAAACCTTGAAATAGGCATTCCTGGGGTGCATAGATCATCCTGTATGGAAACAGAAATAGTATAGTGTTATGCCTGTGTACTGTTTCCCCTGGGCTGATGAAAGGACAATGTTAAAGAAAAATCTGTTGTTGTTGGGGCAGAACATATTAAAATCAATGCTTTTACAAATACAAATGTCATAGTTTTCTATTTTACAAGCCCCTTAGGTTTGACTAGCCCCCACCCCAAAGAAATCTTAGATGTGCTCCTGGCTCACTTGAGACTGTACAAAAAATTTCAAAAGTGCAGGTCTCTAGTTGACTATAGGGTGGGGACCGCAAGTGTCTTTCTCTACCTGACTTTGTTCATTGCCCTGTGGGTGGTGGTGACAGTGTGGTGAGGTGCATGATGATGCCAGCTATTGTGTGCACAGAGCTAGGACTGCTTGATTGAACATTTGCAGTTGTGATATCCTCTCTCTGTTTGATGTGTGTTTGTGTGTGTTTTGGGGGCAGAAAGAGGAAGAGAGGAAGCCATGGTACAAAACAATTGGGGGCTCACTGTCTGTGATGGGTGACATTGCAGTCTTCTTTTTTTTCTGCTGGGGAGCTGGAAGCAATGTGGGAGCAGGATAAATGTGCAATAATCAGAGTATTTCTTGGCTTTGCTTGCATTGTTTCCTGTATAAGTGAGCAAAATTTACCATTATAATTAAGGGCTAGTGCAACCATCTGCAGGCTAGTGCAATTTTGAATCAACTTGCCCTACTGGCTAGTGCAAAAAAAAGGTTAAGGTTGACCTCTGATGTAATGGGAGAAACAGAGCTAGATATGTCAGTTTCCAGGTAGAGTGCTGTTCCGCACATCACACTTACTAACAGCAGGTAAAAAATCTTCTAATTAACCAAAGGGAAAAGAAAAGTGGACCTCTGATAATGAAGGCAATAGCCAACTGCTTTAAAAACTTACAGTAGTTTTAGGCAGTACACTAGCCCTTTAACAATTGGAAGGTTGCGGGCTTCAACCAGATAGTAAGGAAGCCTAAAATGAAGCAAATTGAGCGATGTGGGCTTCACCCAGATAGGAAGGAAACCTAAAGGCTTTACACAGATAGGGAGGAAGTCTAAAATTAAAGTAAATTTCCGATGTAAGGCAGCTACTCACATGTAGTGGTAGCTTCCCTCAGCGACCGTTATTGTAGCCATGATTTAATTAGTAATAGCAGCACATACCTTTATTATATCCCTCGTAACTTTAGTTTGCAGATAGACAGCCCGATTGATTCCTAGTGCCCCAGTCCTGTTGACACGTCCCACACTCAAGCACGTAATGACGAGTGACCAGGGAGAGCTCGGGAGCGTGCCCCATTGAAATGAATGGGGCATGATTTCTCTTTCTTTTTTAAAGTGAAGAATGGCCACTGAGAGATTAATGAAGGTCATCGCTTGACTAACAAGGGCCTTGTTAGCTGCTCTCAGTTAGGTCAGAAAATCTTTTTAAACAAATGGGGGGGATGTAGACATCACCCAGATAAGGAAGAAACCTTAAGATTAAAATATTGTGGGGATGAAGGCTTCTCCCAAGTAGGGAGGAGGTCAGCAGCTTAATTTGGTTCAAGATCAGTTGGCATTCATCTGTATCCCCCCCTCCCCCGGGTCCTGAAAATAGGCAGGATTTGTCTAGTGCACTTACCTGGTCAACAAAAACTAAATAAATAATAAAAAAATTAAACAAATGTGGGACATAGGCTTCACCCAGATAGGGAGGAAACCTAGAATTTAACAGGTGGCGGGGGGGAGGGGGGTGCTCTGGGCTTCACCCATATAGGGAGGAAAGCTAGTCAAACAATTGGAGGGGATGTAGGCTGAACTCAGATAACTAAGTAGGTGGAAAAGGGGGAAGCACACTTTGCAGTGGGCCCCTGTTACTCAGTAAAGAAGCTTAGGCTGGAGGTAGATTACCTTCTGGGGTTGACCTGTTAAAAAACAAACAAACAAAAAAAATGCTGTGCAAAACAAGGAGCAGCAGATGCATGGAACGCAGTATAAACTTGACAAGACCCCAGCTATTTAAGGCAGTTCAATATGAGCAGTTGCCTAACTAGTATGCAGCAATACAAAACTCAATAGGCCACACCAAGAAGCGGTAAACCAAAGCAGTAACCCCAGCTGTGAAGCAGTACTCAAAATGTAATGGGCAATAACAGATACAAGTACACTTACAGTTTGCAGATTGTCATTTGTGCAGACTACCCTGATGTCTCCCATCTGGTGACTTACCTCAAGGACTCCCACTCATGCTGGGACAACTCACGTGGGACTTCTAAGATACGCAGTGATTAAATATAGCGAAGTGAGCTGGTCCCTGCTGCAAGATGGGACCCACCTCTCCCTGTGCACTTGGCACTTCGATTGGGCTGCAACTATATGTAGAAAGAAAGCAGCTCCTGCTGCTTTCAGGAATGTTTGCAGTGCTGAACTGGCATGGTGAAGGGAGAGAGCTGAAGCTGTAGGCTCACAACCCTTGATTGCCCTGACGTGGTGCAAACAGAGACTGGTGACCAAGTGGTGAGTACAGGCGAGGTGAGCTGGTCCCTGCTGCGTGGTTATGACCCGCCTCTCACTGAACGCTTGGCACTCCACTTGGGCTGCAACAGTTTGTAGTAAGAAAGCAGCTTCTCCTGCTTTTTTTGTTGTTGTTAATCTTATGTGAAGTTTTGCAACATAAAACACAACATACTTAACAATACAGTGCATGAGACGAGGAAAGAAATACATATCACACAATTATTCTTAAAATATCTAGGTGTTACATATTGCCTTCCTAAGAAAGTGAAGAAAGGGCACTGTGCAGGCCTGGACACTTCGAGGTGAAAAACAGAACCTAACCTAATCATGGGACAAAGTTTGGGGTTCCAGGCCGTTACAAATAAAAGCCATGGAGACCACCGATTCCTCCCCCTGTCCTCTTGCTGTTGAATGGTACAAGTCAGCATTTCCATTGTGTATACCAAATTTACCAAAGTTATCCATCCTTCTATAGTAGGAATGACCCTTGTAAGCCAGCGTTTTATAATGCATTACTTTGCCATTAAAAGAAGAATACATGAAAGGTATCCTGTAGCTGCATCCTTCAGCTGTTTCAGGAATAACGTAAATAAATACAAATAGACATGAAACATAGAATTTGATGGCAGATAAGGGCCGCTTGGCCCACCTAGTCTGCCCGTTTCCCTACCTAATGGATAAGCTGCAGATCCTAGTTAACCAACAGCCTACTTCCCCCTTCCCCCCACTAGAATTGCCTTATGTCTGTCCCATGCATTCTTGAATTCCCCCACTGTTTTTGACTCTGCGACATCCTCAGGAAGGCTGTTCCATGTATCCACAACCCTCTCTGTGAAGAAATACTTCCTCACATTACCTCTGAGCCGTCCCCCCTCTATCTTCAAATTGTGCCCCCTTGTTTTTGCACATTTCTTTTTCTGTGCATGTCCCACAATGTTTAGTTGACTGCAGTTGTGGGCCAAAGATTTGTTGCAGGGCATTCCCAACTGAATCAAAAAAGGGTGTCAAATGGGGACAGCACCTGCTGCTTTCAAGAGAGTTTTTGGAGCTGAGCTGGTGTGGTGACAGGAGAGCCCTGAAGCAGTAGGCTTGCAACCCCTAAAGATGGCATCCCTGGCGTGAGGCAAACAGATACTGGCAATCACGTGGTTAGTACAGGTGAGGTGAACTGGTACATTCTGTGGGTTAAGACCCTCCTGTCCCTGAGTGCTTAATACTCTGATTGGGATACTTTTGGAATGGGGAAGCACCCAGAGAGCACAGATATATCATAGTGCTACTGGCCACTTTTCTTTTAGAAAAATCAGTCTTTTTTTTTTTTTTTTGTTTGTTACTTTTTATTTATGGATTTTCCCCAAATACACAACAGGTATTCCATAATACATACAAGATAAAGGCCCAAGACAATTCACATACAGAAAATTATAAACAGATGAAGATTGTAGACATATTGTCTCATATTGGCTTTAAGGCCCCAAAGCATTATTTAGGAGAACCAGTTCAGTGAGGTAAATCTGTAAAATAATGGCACTGTCACCACAGGATAGTATAATGTTCAGATCCTTTTGCTCGATTTCCTCCCCCCCACGCAGGATTACAAATCGGTCTTTTTTTTTTTTTTGTAGACATGCTTATGCTCCTACCTGGTTGGCACCCATTTCAGACCTCATCTATACTTAAGGTCCTTCCATAATTTGCCTCCCATGGTGAGGCTGGCAAAGATGTGTTGTCCTGCTGAGACACACAGTTAACTGGCATGGCAGCAGGGTGGTGGATACAGGACCAAGTATGGAGGAGCTGTCATTCAATTGTACCACCTATTTTTGTGCCCTCCCACTCTTGCCCACCTGTAGCACCATGGCATACCCGACTGTGGGCTTGCCTGTGCAGGAGCAAGCTCCCTTGTCCAGTGCAAGGGGTTGCTGGCACTCTCCCCCAGCTTGGCCACACCGGCATGAACGCCTCTAGTGCCCTCCCAAACCCAGGTTGCTTGTTCCAAGCAGCAGTATGTGTTAGTTGGCAAAAAAAGGTCATCCTATAGTTTTGTCTACCAGAAATATATTTCTGACACCCTTGCATTTATCTTTAGTGTATTTTTAATTTGTTCAGATATGTTTAAAATAGCTTTCATTGCTGTTTCGTAGTGAATGTCTCCGGTCAATAAAGATGGCCACCTCTGTCCATTTTTTAAACTCTCTTCCCTTGAGATTACTTTTGAACTGTATACGCTAGATTCCTGCCATGCATGTATTAGTAAGCTGCTAGCATTTTCTTCTGATGGTAAACAGCATAGCATCACACCAAGATGTTTACGTTATTCACGTTGGGATTGCAAGTGAGTGTTACCTAACGTTTTGTCTGTTTATAAACAATCTACTTTGCATTTTACTTTGAAGTGCTAGCAAATAAAGTTTCTGGACTTACATGTACCTATGTAGTGGTCTTACTGTATTTGCATCCAGGATATGTAAACTATTATAGATTGTTACATAAAATATGATTTTCATTGTAACTAAATCTTGGTTACTCTTCTCCCTTTTTCTTTTTAGGCTTGTTGAAGTTCTGCACTGTTGGGTTTTGTGGGATAGGAAGCTTGATTGATTTCATTCTTATCTCGATGCAGGTGAGTTGATATCGTGAGGTCAAGATAGGTGTCAGCATGCAACTTGTTTTTAAAGCAGCATGACAAGGATTTTTCCAAAAAGCTAGATTCCAACTAAAGTTAATAAAATATAAGTGTACTTGATAAATCTGCAGTTTGGTGCTTTCTGTGCTGTGCACTATATATATTTTTTTCCTTGAACCTAACTTTCATGTGATCCACAATGCTTGCTCTAGGTCAAATGAAGTGCTCGTCTTTTTTTTTTTTCTTGAGAGGAAAAAAATCAAAATTAAAAATATTTGAATTCTGGTGGAGATGGATACTTTTACTAGCAAATCAAACAGGAGGTTGTCTGGAATCTTTACAGTGGGTAGCACGCTCACCTCTGGGTCTGGAAGACCAGAAATTCACGTGTTATAACCCCTTTATGTACTTGCAGTAATACCCAAAACTGACACTGTAAGACAGTATGGGGGAGTGCTGTCAGTTGCACTGTTTAGCTGCCATCCTTTGAATGAGACATTAAATCGAGGTCCCAGTTCTCCAGTTCTCTGTCCCTGCCACTGTCGATGGGATTTCCTGTCATTAACTCCTCCTCATCTGCCTCCTTGTCCCCATTGAGCCTCAGCCACTGTCTGTCAACGTCAATGACGAACTGGAATATAATCCAGAATACCTGGAAAAGGAGGAAGAAGCCGTGGATGAAGAAGAGGTGATAGATGTGGTTGGCTCAAGTTCCACTCTATTCTCTTCCTTCAAGGAAAGTGTGAAAAACACACCGAGATCTCCCCCTGAAGATGCCTTCTTTCAAGCCTTCATTAAACTGGTTCAGGCAAAATTGGGGTTCTAAGCTAAAGAGGTAGATTCCTCCAAGAAAAATCTCTACATTATTGGAGATTTCTGAGTCTTCTACAGTGATTATTCCTCCTGTACATTCTGCACTTGTGGATGCTACTTTGGCAGCCTGGCACAGGTGGCTCAACCTGTGCCAGGCTGCCTAATTGTGTTTCACAGCCTGAAACTGACTTTGTAGTAATAATGGCTGCTCATAAAAAGCATATGAGTGGTCTTCCTCCTGATAAGGAGTAAAGGAAGCTGGATGTGGTGGGGAAGAGGACTTTTACTTCTGCTTCCCTATGCCTTTGATGCTGACTAGCAGGCATACATGATTAAGTATCTGACTTGTTATTGGAAAACAGTGGCTAGCCTGACTGAAAAATTGCCAACGCAAACAGTAGCTAATGGTCAAGAATGCGTTAAGCACTTGTTGAGATTGGTCTGTGATGCCTCTAATGCTTCTGCCAAGGCTACTGATTCTGGGATATGCCTCTACCGCCACTCCTTGTTAGGGTGGCTGGTTTTGCCTCAGATGTGTAGCAGTCTGTGTTGAATGCCCCTTTCAGTGGTAGTTGTTTGGAAATGACGTTGAAAATACTTTTGGATTTATAGTCTTCTAATATGACTCTTAGATCCCTTTATACATTGAACCACAAACCCAGGGAAGGGGCCATGGTTCTTTTTGCAGGCCTTATGTCTCTCCAAGCCATGTCGGCTACTCCAGGGGCCCCGATCGTGGTTCCCAGAGACCTCAGCCATCCAAGTTCCAAGCTACAAACTTGCCTTCTGGTGCCTGAGCTAAACTTACAAAAGGTCAAACCATTACCGGCACCCTGCAGCCTTCTGACTCCTCTTCCTGGTTTGCGGTGCTAAGTTAAAGAGTAGCAAGCAGTTCGGAAGAGTGGAAACCAGTACCCGCAAAAATCTCAGTTTGTGTATTTTAGCTTAACAGTTCATCACACTAACTTCTTAATTAGAGTTGCCGGAACTGTAGCAGGTCACTTGAATGCCAAGAATACAGGGAAGAGAGCATACCTGTATAGTGTTCAAAGCAGTGCTTAATTTTGTTTAAAGTGCACAATTATTCAGCATAAAAACACACAGGACGCTACTATCTTCCGCCCCCTCCTCTCAGTCATTTGTTAGAGGCCCGCCTGACCTGACGTGTTTCAAGCTTGTCAGTGTTTTGTCAGAGGTACAAGGCCAGTACTTGACCTTTGAGGACTGAAGCTAATTATAAAATACAAAAAGTTCAGAATGGTCTCCCTCAAGCTCTTCTGCAACTAATGCTGAAATTGGATTGGCTAGTCTAGATGTGAAGAGTGCATACCTTCATGCAAAGATCCACAAGTCACACAGAAAATACCTGCCTTTCATGTTTAAGGACTCTCACTACCAATTTCATGCCTTGCCCTTTGGTTTATGTTCTGCACCGTGTGTCTTTAATAAAGTATTTTCCGTGGCAGCAGCTGCCCTTGCAGGGAGGGCCTGTATGTTTTCCCTTACATAGATGATTGGCTGTTTAGAACTTCATCTCACGAAGGCATTGTCTACACACCGTTTTGTCCTGACTGTTGTTCGACTAGCTGGGCATACTGGTCAGTGAACCAAAGTCGGTTCTTACCCTCTGCCAGAGGCTCCAGTACATAAGGTCCATCCTGTACACAGGGCTGTGTCAGACATTTCTGCCTTTTGACCATGCCACGTCACTGGTGGCAGAGGCATGGCTGGTTTCCTCTATCAATTATGTGTTAGCCAGATATCTTCTGAGACTGATTGACCTAATGGCGGCTGCCATTCTGACTGTACTGCTAGCCAGCCTCCACATGTGGATACCTCAGTGATTCCTCAGGGTGCAATGGGTTCAGCACTTGGTCAAGCTGGAGCACCTCATACAGGTCACTTATCCTCTCTGTCATTCCCTCCTCTGGTGATTGGACCACTCCAACCTCGAGAGGGGGATCCCCATTTCTCAGGCCAGCCACCCTATTGGTGATGACCAAGATGCCTCAGGGTCCCTTCAGAACCCAGGGCCCATCGGGCCCTCTGAATACATTGCTTCACGGCATCAGTCTGGGGATGAGAGCTGTTCTGTGTGGCCTAAAGGCCCTCTCTGCACTACTTCTGGAGAATCGGCTGTTGATCTGACAGACAGTGTGTCGTGATGTACTACATCAGTCAACAGAGCTGAGTCTGTTTGTACACTCTCTGCTGAGAGGCGATGAGAGTTTGGCATTGGGTTGTGGAACATAACATTTTCCTGTCAACAGTGTCCCTCTCTGGTACCCCCCCAACACACTGGCGGATCACCTTAGTTGGTCCCGTTCACTGTGCCACAAATGGGAACTCTGACTCTTTCATGGCCGACCTCTTTGAAAATGGGGTCGTCTAGATGTAGACCTGTTTGCATTTCCATACTGTGCAGAACTGCCACCTTTTTGCTCGCTTGCTCCAGGGCCTGGCATTTTTTGGTGAGACATATTGTCCCTCACTTGGAAAGGGAGTTTTTCTTATGCCTTTCCCCCATTCCCTCTCATAAAGAGGGTTCTGATAAGGCAGTGGGCTGAGCCTGCTTCCCTGATTTTTGTGGTTCCTCACTGGCCCAGACAAATTTGCTTTCCACTTCTCCAACAGTTGGCCATGGAACCTCCTGTTGCACTCCTTCTGCAAGCCAGATTTCTGAAGCAAGAGCAGGGTGCCCTAGTGTACCCGGATCTTTGATCCCTGCACTTTCATGCCAGGCTTCTGAGGACATAGAGCTGTCCCGCCTTGGGGTTTCCCCAGCAGTCTCAGATGTTCTCTCGGAGGCTAGAAAGCATTGTACCCCAGTACATTTGTTCACAAAAATGGAACTGTTTTACTCTGCATCTCCTGGATCCCTTTCATTGTCTACTTCTTAAAGTGTTGGATTACCTCTTTTCCCTTAAGGGCTCAGGTATTCATCAATAAAGGCCCATGTGGCCACTGTATCGACTTGCCTCAACAAGAGGCCAAGGCTGTGGCCCAGCTGGAGGTTTCCCATAGATTCCTAAGAGGTATTCTCCTTTTGCACCCCCATCCTTGATCTGGTTCCAGTGTGGGACTTCAGTTTGGTCCTGGAAGCTCTGACTGCACCTCCCTTCGAACCCGCAGCTAATTGTGAGCTGCACTTCCTGTCTTGGAAGACACTGTCCCTAGTGGCAATGACGTCTTCTAAGAGCATTTCTGAGTTACAGGCTCTTACTAAATCAGACTGTAGACTTTCCCGTTTACTTTTCACCCTCCACAGATAGTGGGGAACGTAATTTCCATATGCTGCGTTGGTACTTGGATCATACAGAGGATTGTAGAAAATCTTCTCAACTGTTTATTACTTTTGCCTCCCAAATGGTGGGCTCCCTGATTTCTAAACAGGGCCTATCCAAATGGCTGGCCAGTTGTATTATGTTCTGTTACCAGAAGCGCTGTAAGCAGTTTCCTGGTCCCTTTCATGCTCATTCCACCCATGGAGAGGCTATCTCAGTGGCTTGTTTTCAGAATGTGTCTGCTGCTGACATTTGTGCTGTTGCCACTGGAGTACTGTTCCTACAGTCACTAAACGCCACAGTCTGGATATCATCTCTCACAGATGTGCTAAGTTTGGCCTCAGTGTTCTGCAGGGCCTTCTTACTCAGGATCATTTGGTCCTGCTGTCTGCTTACATAGAAAAATAGAATTTGCCAGCAGATAAGGACCACTTATCTTAACCTAGCCTGCCAGTTTTTTCCCTGCTTATAGTATCACTGGCGATCCTACTTATTTTCTGGCCCATTCACCTTGCTACTGTTTGGGAATCATTCCATGATGTTGCTCAATTGAGGGAGATAGCCTCGAAGAAGATAGAATAGTTACCAGCTGTAACAGTACATCTTCAGGAGAGTCTCCTCCATTGAGCAACAGCTATCCCCTTCCCGTGACAAGTGACTGTCCTACTTGCTTTTGCTAGCTGGCTCTCCTCCGATTCTTCCATGGCATCTCAACTCAGGTTTCCATATTATCTCCTGTGTACCTGGTTCAGTCCTGGTTGCTTTCATCTCTGCCAGTCTGATGATCCTCTGAGCTGTCTCTGGCAGGGAACAGACATATGCTGGGAACACCCATGTTATCTAGGTATCAACGTGGACAGCCCCAGCCTGCCAAAATTTCCAGGTGGTCCTGATGCAAACGGCTTACACTTCTGTGATGTGGCTTAATGGAGGAGAGTCTCTGGAAGGTCATCACTGTTACGGTAGGTAGCAATTCTTTTTTAGCTCTATGCACTGCAGCAAGGAAATATATCACCTGAAAAATGGTTTAAAAAAAAAAAAAAGGTAATCAGATGAAGAATATAAAGAGTTCCATAGAGTTAGAAGTGACGTGAGCAGAGAAAAAGAGAGAGCATGAGAGAGACAGCGAGAGAGAGAAATAAAACCCAATGAATTTAGCAGGGCAGGGATTTTTTTTTCTTCTGAAATAGTTGTATAAGACATGTAAATGGATTTTAAACTAGTATTCATAAGCATTGTGCCTGATGAGATATACCATTAAAAAAAAAAGTGATCAAAAATGTAAATTAAACCAAATTTATAAAACAAGCCCCAAAGTAATGCACTGAAATATTAAGTGGCGGTTACACTTGTTGATTACTTTTGCATAGTTTTTTATATGTTGACCCTTAACTGATACCATCAGCTTAGTAGAAACAAGTTTTCTTAAGCTTTTTATGAATTTTCTTTTTTTTTTTTTTTTAATCTATTTTTGCGCCTTCTGCAGCACACCGGCAGGAGCATCCGGCCGCCAGCCCCCACTGACCCGGAGGACAACAGGCTCACTCGATACGTGAGGGGTCTGGTACGGCCGTTCCAGCCTGACGAAGGGTCTCCCCTCACCTCTCCATCCCGGGTTGGCCAAGACCCCCGATGCGATTCCACGGCAGGCCTCCAGGTCGGCGGGAGCACGGCCATCAAGCTTGCACGGTCGCTCCTGGCCTTTTTCCACCATATTACCCACGGGGGCCCGGCTATGTAATGACATCTAGGCACAGCGTGCCGATGTCCACTGCGCTCCCCTCCCCTGCATGCACCAGCACTGGTAGTGCCACCGGGCATCCCCAGCAGCCGCCACAGTGTGGTGGATTTCCCCATCCCTCCCTAGGACTAGGAGAGCAGTCTGCGGACGCTCAATCCTAGTCCTCCCCGTTAACCCCGGCGACCCGGCTCATTCCCAAACCTGGTCGCCAGTGTACCTTGAGGTGTGGCGTCCAGCGCCTCAACCCTCAGTGCCACCGGGCCGGTGTAAATTTTAATAAATCAGCGGCACTTGCAAGAGCAGCATCGTGTACTTCTTTCACACTTAAGATAGGTAAATGTGGTATATTTTATTTATTCAGCACCTTTCTCTAGGGCTCAAGGTACTATCACAGATTAAAAAGAAAAACTAATAAGAATCCCAGCATGGAAATAAACTCATAAATAATTTCAGTTACAAAACAACCCCCATAAAACTAAGAGCACATCTGCACAGACAACCGCTAGGGCAGAATAAGAACACCACCAAGTGGACTACGTGGGCTGATCAGAAGGGCTTGAATAAATGGCCGGTGCCAGACTTTATATTAAAAGCTGCAGGTAAGCTTATTTGGCACAAAGCTGTAGGAAGAGACTTTTCACAATACCAGGACTGCAACAGAGAAAGCCATATTTCTTTAATAGAGAATATGAGTTTTTGCTACTGTGAATTAGGTACTACAGTTCATGAATAGCTCATTGTTTCTCCAAGTGTCCCAATGAATTTAGTAAAGCTCTGTTGAGAACATAATGCATAGTACTTAAGGCAAAGATAGGAAAAGGATTAAGGGTGATATTGGCCGTTTTCTTTTTATTACAAATGCAACTTGTAATATACAGATCTGTACTAGTATGTCATTTAATCTGATTTTTTTTAAGAAGAATTAAAATATGACATGACTTGTTCTAAAGGGAGTCTAGCTGTAGGCCTTGCACACCTGGCTACTAAACCTTTTGCAAATGTTTTGCCTTTATACAGTATATTCGGGTACATATTTTCATGTGTGCATTACCGAGCATGGAATTAAAATGGGAAGAAAAGCCTTGCTTTCTGCTATTAGTATTTGTTATGTTATGTATGTTCGTTTAACATTTTAAGTTTCCCATCATCGAGATACACAGTGGAACATTTGATATGTGGATCTTTGTATAGGCTTATTGATGGCAAGCAGCACATTGTGTTAGAACACGTTTTACTTTGTTTCATTGGGGGAAAGCATGTTTTAAAAAAGTCAGTTAGCTGAGCTGAACAATGTGCTTATGATCGTTAGGGGATTTAGAAGAGTATTTATGAGTACCTGTGCATAAGTTGGTGAAACTGAGCCCACCCGATGGCCCAGTGGTAGTGACCCAGGTTTGAGAGGTGACTCGGAGATCAGTACTGGGGTGGTCAGCTGGGAGTTCCATCCTAGTAGGGACTGATAGTGCCCATGATGGACCCAGTGAATTGCATGTGCACTGACTGACCTCCAGTTTTTGTGTGTGACTGTGGAATGGTGTGAGAGATTATTGGCGTAATCGGGGAGAAAACTCAGAACCATGCAAGTGATGGTTGCCAACACACTCAGGCTCAAGGTGCCATGGTGACCTTTCGGCATTGACAACAGGGGTAGCGGCTGACTGACCTTGGAGGTCCGTGGAGAAGCTGGGCTGAAGGACTTAGACATGGCTAAAGTGAAACAGAGGATGGAAAGAATAATATGCAGGTTGCATATTACTTCTGAAATTGCATCCAGGACTACAAGAGTAGGAGTGTGGTATCTGACTCGGTCGAATCTTGCGGACATTGGTAGAATTACCACAGAGAGGACTGCAGGCCATGCTGATCGGTGGATGGTAGGTAAGTGTAAAAGGAGGCAGAAAATACGCTGTCAGGTGTTGGTAGGGGTTTGCAGCTGATCCCTGTGTAGGGCAGTTTGTTAATATATAACAGATTAGGGGAGTGCTAGATAGGGTAGCTGGCTTCTATCTGGGACCAGCCCACAAGGGTAACATATTTAAGGGAGTGCAGCTGGTCCTTAGCTAGGGTCAGCTTACATTTGTATTGAGGTTCAAGGAAGCATAAGGAAGGAAGCATAGCCAAGTACAGTGATAGAGAAGAGCTAAAAAACAATATATGGAGGGGGCATGCAGTGGGGTTAGGGTGAAGTGAGTAGAGTGGTGGAGTGCAGGGGTGGGGGGACAAAGATATTTCTGGGACCTCTCTGGGAGGTGGGGGGATGCCTGGTTTGTCATCGTATTAGGCAGATGATGATGGTGGAGGTATGGCAGCTGAGGCATGAGATAGGTGCACTGGTGGTGGTAGGGATTCATAGGGTAACAATGGGAGGGGCAGGGGGGCACAGGGCTTGGAGTCGGTAATGGGAGTATGCAGGGTGAGCCAAGGCAGGCCGGGGCTGGGGGTACAGACACAGTAGGTCTCTGGGCCTCCCAAAGGAGAGGAGGCCCAGGAGTGGAAGTGTATAACAGTAAGAGAGAAAGGTAAGGCAGGAAGGGGAGGGGATCATGTGGGAGCTTCTCCAGGATTGCCGGTGAGGAACAAATTCCTTCCATTGGACCAGGGGGAAGCAGTGGAAAGTGATGATAAGGAAAGGGATTGTGAGAGTGGAAGGCTTGGAGGAGGTGGGGGAGAGATGTCGGCATAAGTAGGTAGAAGGAGCGAGAGGATGTTAGTTCAGGCAAGAGACGAGGGGTAGGTGGGGCAGGGAGGGCTGTGGGCATCGCGAGAATGAGGGGATAGGCATGAGGTGGCAGAAGGGGAATGACATGGGGCAGGCCGGGGGTTGAAAAGAATGAAGGGATGGAGTGTGCCAGTTGTGGGGGGTTCAGGAAGAGGGAGGGGGATAGTGGGTGTAGAGAGTACAGGAAGGAAAGGAGGAGGCAGGTGGAATGGACAGAAGGGAGGGAGGGCCCAGGATGGAAGGGGGGCAGGGTAGTGATCTTGGGAGATTCAGTTGTTGAAGGGGTGAGATGGAGGGAGAGAGGACCAAACTGTAAGATGGCAGAATACATGCCAGGAATGATGGCAGGGAGGGTGGGACCTCTAGTAGCCCAGTGCATGGGACAGGTAGGAGAGTAACCTCACATTATAGTACACCTGGGTGTGAATGACCTTGCAGGATGTGAGATGGGGGTAGTGCAAGAGAGGTTCAAGGAGGTGGGGAAATCTGCAGGGTGAAAGGGGAAGTCAGTAGTCTTCTCGAAGGTGCTTCTGGTCCCGAGTGCTAGTACAGAAAAGAGGGTAAGGATTGTCGAATTTAACAAATGGTTTAGAGGGTGGTGTGAGGTGGATACCTGTTCATTGGTCATTGGGAGGAGAAATGGAACAGCAAGGACCTGTATGCACCGCGAAGGCTACACCTACATTTATTTATTTAATTTTGTTAACCGGGTAGGCCCACTGAGTCCTCAATTGGTCCCTTTTTCAGGGGCAACCGATAATTAATTACAGATAGTCAGTCATGGATACAGTAATATACAAGATACGACAGATACAGAGATTCACAAATCAGCATACAAAGTGCAACACTTTTTACACTTGACAAGTTTCAGCGTTTGTTAATACACTTAGTACCTGTGTGGCTATAGCTAAACAATGAATGCACTTGATAAGGATTAGGGTGCACGGTCCTTAGAGATGTTAACGGTAGCAGGTGCAATGGTTTAACTGTTAATTGTGTTAATGATTTAACCCCTCCGGGGATGGTGCAGCTTCTCAAGCTTGCTGAATCCTCCTCCTACTCCCTCAGGTCTCAGGGTCATGGGGTGCTCAAAGTTCCTTATACTCATACGCAAATGGGGATAGGGACTTTGCTACATGTGCTCCGAGGCTATGGAACTCCTTTCCTGACCACATTCGCTCCTTCCCCTCCCACTTGAGCCTCCGGAATTCCCTGTGGAAGCACCTGAAACTGGCCTCTGTTTGTGCGTGTCCCAAGCCACCTTAACCAGGTCTCTCAATTGGTCTCACCCAACTCTGGAATACTCCTTGTGGGATCTATTATGTTGTCTACTGTCATTTAACTCTGGGAAGCACGTGATTTGTTTATCTGCTCAGGAATTATTTGTTTCTGTGGCTCTAAAAAAAGGGTCACTCACACACTGTGATTACTGCTATTGCTATTGAATGACAGCCTATTTTATTCTGCATGTATATATTTTACCTATTACTACTTACTGTAGACTATATATGTTCACCTTGCTCTTCTGTTACTCTGAACATTGCCCCCCTTGTTGTTATGTACCCTGTTTGAGCCTGTATTCTTCATTGTACTCTCCCGGGTCGTACCTGAAAATAGACATATAACTTGTCTAGTGTACCTACCTGGTCAACAAAAGCTAAATAAATAAATAAACTCCATCAAATAGGCCTTAAGAGCCCTTTTAAATCCTCCTAGCGAGTTATATTCTTGGAGAGTAGTTGGCAGTGTATTTCAGAGGGGATGGAGAAAGGCAGAGAAAGCCCAGGCACCTCTGCGGAGTTTACCTTGGGTACCATTAGGAGCTGTCTGCTCGAGGACCTTAGTGACCTACAGTTTTGTTTGGTGGTGAGCAGGCCAGCAAGACTTGGGGGAGCGCAGGCCTGCTTGAGCTTGAATACCAGGCAAAGAGATGAGAACTGTAGCCTACCTTCCAGGGCTTTTAGGGTCTGGCAGCGATGTTCTCTGGGAGGGGCATGGGCTACGAACCTGCTTATTCTATGATAGAGTGAGCTGAGCTTATGCAACTCTGCTTGACAGAGTATAACACAGGGGAATCATAGAATAGGGTTTTAAGTAGGGTACCTTGCACAGTCTTTCACCGGGAATCCAGAGTTAGGTAGGACTGAGGCGATATAGAAATACAAGCTTCTGGTTCAGGGAATTTGTGAGCTGGTCAATGTGAGTTTTAAAGGTACAGCCCTGGTCTATGGTGACACCTAAATACTTTATGGCTTTAACAACTCCAACCCTGGACCCATTGGTTAGAGAGAGAAAGAGAGTGACACAGACAGTTTGGTAGCCCTTTCCAGACCCAGAGTCTTTGGACCAAATAATATGACCTTGGTTTTCTTGACATTAAGGACCAGTTTATTAATATTCAGCCAGCCTTCCAATGACTGGAGGTCTTTTGACAGTAGCTCATTAAGGACATCAGTATCGTTATTGGATCTGTAGAGTACCGCATCGTCTGCGTACAAGGTGACCTTGGCCCTACCACAGTGTGAAGGCATGTCATTTATGAATAAAGAGAACAACAGGGGCCGCGGGGTTGAACCCTGGGGAACCCCATCCCGTATTGGACTTCCATCCGATGTGGCGCCCAGCCATTTAACCATTTGCGATCATCCCTGAAGATAGTTGGCAAGCCATTATACCACAAGGCTGTCAAGGCCAACTTGTTGAAATTTCACTAGGAGCAATTGGCGATCCACAAGGTCGAAAGCCTTGGTGAGGTCTGTGAAGACCGCACCAGTGCACAGGCCCTTATCCAGAGCTGAGAATATATCTGTAGTGAAATTTACTAGGGCAGTGTTAGTTCCATGGTTTTTTCTGAATCCATGCTGTTGGGTGGTGAATATTTTGTTTGTCTTGACAATCACTACAAAGACAAAGAACCTCTGTGCGCAAACACTGAGGCAAGGGTTACCCCAAAGGGCATTTGGCTGGGAAGCCAAGTTTCAAGAAAATACAAAATCACACATGCCCCCACAATGCAAAGCATCATGGGCTACATATGCAAATCACCACAGAATGTTATGCTGGTCCAACTTTAAGCAGAATTGCATGGTGCCGGAAGGCCTCTCACACAGTTTGCAAAGGGTGCTAACAGGGCATATGGCTATGTGCTGCTTCTAAACTAATAATGTGTCTATGGACAACTCTAACATCTGTCTGATCACTAAATACCACTAACAGCTTAATCTGGTTCAAGGTCAGTTTACTTTCATCTGCATCCACCTCCCCGGGTCTTGCTTGAAAATAGGCACAATTTGTCTAGTGCACTTACCCGGTCAACAAAACGAAATAAATAGTTCACTATTTGATTGTACACTACCCTCTCCATTACTTTGCTTAGGAATGACAACAGGGATATAGGGCGGTAATTTTCCACCTGTTCACGAGACCCACCTTTATGAATCGGTAGAGCTAGGCAAGCCTTGATTTTTTTTTTTTTTTTTGAAGAGCACTCTGGCTTGGCACTTAGAGCCAATCATGAGCCGAGCCGAAGGTTATCGGAAATTCAAAAACTCTTCAGTTTTTTTTTTTATAGAGTTTTATACTGTTATAAATTCCTACAAGGTATTTTGCATACTGTAGAAAATGCTTCTAACAGTGTGCCATAATGGAAACCGTACTGGATTTACCTGATTTAACACAATTAAGATGCATTTAAGGACATCCATAATAGATTTTTAATATAAAAACAACGAAAAAAGATGATGAATTTTGTTACCTACTAACAAATAAACATCTAAGGTTTCCATGAATTCATTTCTGCCCCCACCCAACATCATAGGTTTTTACTGAGTCATACAGTATGCAAGTTTTATTTGTTATAACTGATGCGTTACCATTATTACATCAACACAAGCAGTCTTACCACCAACCTGTGACTGTCATCAGCTCCCCCCGCACTGCAGTTACATACACAAAATGCACAATTCATTTGTATATACCAAGGGTTCTCAAATGGTAAGGCCAGCCTCCCTGGGGACGCCCCAACCTGTTCCAGGGGAGGCTCAAGCAAGTCTTGAAAAAGTATTATATTTCAGTTTTGAACTTTATAAATTTTGTGTGAAGGGATAAGGCAAACTGAAAGAGGATAACAGTAGGTGAATTTATGTATTTATTCACAAGTCTGTGACCAGGGAAGGTACTGCACACTGAGCCATGGCTTATTTCAGGTGTACCTAGGGAAGGGTAGTGAGAGAATATAATTCAAAATGTAACTGCAAAACACTCAAGCAATACAAAATGAATAAAAGTGCAAACAAATTAAAAACAATAAACTAACAATGCGAGGAACAATTGCTCAATTAGATTGGCAGCAGAACTGTCCAAATAGAAGAGTTAACCATACAGGTACTAGGGATAAGAACAGGAGGGAGCAAAATGATCCCTGTGAAGTTGCTTATGAGCAGGGTGAGAAGTGGAGAGGCAGAGGTCGGCAGGAAGGTTATTCCAGATAGAGGGGAAACAGAAAAAGCAGTCTGACCCATAAAGGTATGTCAGTAAGGGGTAACAATGGTTCAAAAGTCAAAATATTAGAGCAAGTAGGTTGTCCTGTGGGAGGTTACAATAAGCTTAGTAACATGAGAGTCAGCTACTGAAAGAGGTCTCAATTTACTTGTGATGTACTGTGAAAAATAGGCTATTTTTCTATGGGGAGGCCCAATAATCTTTCAGTATTGATTGTTCACTTGGGAGCTTAAGCAACAGGTTGGTAGAAAAGAGGCCAGGAGTTATATTTTGTTTTAAACTGAAATATTTGATTAGTTTGTTAGTGAAATTAGTTCTATGTGTTAAAAATTATTACCTTGAATTTGAACTGATACTTGGGCTGTGATATTGTAGGTTTGGGGATAGATGTTTGGCAGGGAAAATTAGAAGGTAATTTAAATGTGTTTGCCTGGTGTTTGGAGGAGGGGACATTAGCTGCAATTAACTTGTCTTTAAACAGGAATTACTGTGGCTTTCATTGTTCACTTGGGAGCTTAAGCAACAGGTTGGTAGAAAAGAGCCAGGAGTTATATTTTGTTTTAAACTGAAATATTTGATTAGTTTGTTAGTGAAATTAGTTCTATGTGTTAAAATTATTACCTTGAATTTGAACTGATACTTGGGCTGTGATATTGTAGGTTTGGGATAGATGTTTGGCAGGGAAAATTAGAAGGTAATTTAAATGTGTTTGCCTGGTGTTTGGAGGAGGGGACATTAGCTGCAATTAACTTGTCTTTAAACAGGAATTACTGTGGCTTTCATTGTTCACTTGGGAGCTTAAGCAACAGGTTGGTAGAAAAGAGGCCAGGAGTTATATTTTGTTTTAAACTGAAATATTTGATTAGTTTGTTAGTGAAATTAGTTCTATGTGTTAAAAATTATTACCTTGAATTTGAACTGATACTTGGGCTGTGATATTGTAGGTTTGGGGATAGATGTTTGGCAGGAAAATTAGAAGGTAATTTAAATGTGTTTGCCTGGTGTTTGGTAAGAGCCTCCCACCTACCCTGTTTTGTAGGCTTACTTAAATACTGAAAAGCCACTGGGGTTGGGATTGAAGGGCTGAGTATTTCTGTTTGGGACTGAAATTTTGAAGCAACAGGAGTTGGTGGGCCTGTGACATCATACGGTACCTGGAGTCTGCTTACACACTGTTAGTGGGACTGAAAACATACTGGACTGTATGTGTTGCATAGACTTGGGAACTTTGTTGGTGGGTGAAATTGGGTTTGTAAATAACTACAGTCAGTATAGAGAGAAACTGTACCCAGGGAAAGGGACTGAGAAAAGGGGGTGTGCTATTATAAACAGAGGGGGATAATCAGGGTGGCCATATTCCACCATGGCAGGCATCTTCGGAAGGGTTGTAGGCTGCACAGGCTGTGGGATGGCAATAATTCTAAATTGGGCCTGGAGAGAGGGAGGCTGCCCACTCTGTAGACAGCTATCTTGTATTAGGAGTGAGGTATATTGGTTAAGGAGTAAGCTGTGGGAGCTGGGGGGTGTCCAAGGATAAGGGGTGTGGATATGGGCAGCAGAAGGGTGGGGCTGAGGGGAGGCTGGGGCAACGCTCTGAAATTACAGGACATTATGCTACAGCAAGCAGAAGGGGGGATATTAGGGACAGAGGACCCTTAGATAGGGAAGTTGATGCTAAGGGGAAAGCGTACAGGGTGAAAATTCTGAATTCAAGGAGACTGGAGGGGGAAAAGTCAGGAGGGGCTGTTGTGCGGAAGCCTAAAACAGCAGACTGTGGGAAGGGAGCTCCTAAGGTGAACAGTGCAAGAGAGGAAGAAGAGGGTCAGTTTAGAGATGCAGTCAGGGGAAACTCGGGTTACTTGATGGAGGCTGACATAGAGTGTCACAATAAATTTGAGATACTAAGCATCCTAGAGGGGGAGGAGGTTGGTGGAAATGAGGAAACTTATACAGAGGCCGGGGGGAGGGAGTCAGATACCCATAGGGCATCACAGAACAGCTATGGAAAGGATAGACATAGTCCCAGAGGGAGAAGGAAACATATATGTTAAGCAAATGGGGGAGATGCAACATATTCCAGACATGAGGGAGGAGAGCATGATTGGAGAGGAACTGGGAGACGAGGAGGGAGAGGAGCCCCTTCAGCAGGAAGGTCAGTACCAAGGATGGGGCCCTAGCTAAGGGACCCACAGAGAGCCTCTGGAGACAGGGTACTATTACAAGGGGGGGATGAGGGTGCTGGGGAAGGGAAACCATCAGGGCCAGGATAAATGGTTCAGATAAGAGAGGGTTAAAGGGGACACCTATTCAGAGGGGGTTTGAGTTAAGTGGGCAAAATAGCAAGGGAGGCAGAAAGGGGAGGGTGACAAGGGGGTCTCTAATAAGGCAGGAAGACTCCCATGAAATTGTGATCATGAATAAAGTGGGGGAGGGGGGCTGAGAGGGCATAGTGGAGGTAACCATAAGGATGATGGCGGTGTTAAGGTTCTGTTACTGGGAGACTCGATGATTAAGGGTATCCATTGGGAGGGACAGGGGGGTGGATGCCATAGCCAGGTGAAGGTAGTGAGTATCTCTGGGCTGACAGTGCACAGAGCAAAGTTCATGGTGTATGAAATGGTTAGGGATTGTGGAGGGAAACCGGATTTCCTGGTGCATTTGGGAACTAATGATCTAGAAGGAAATAGCATTATGGAAATCCAAGCAAGGTTCCAAGAACTTGCCAGAGTCTGTCGGGATAATGGATGCAACATTTCCTTTTCGGAGATATTGCCAGTACCAAAGGCCTCAGTGGAGAAAAAAATGAAGCTCACAGAGGTTAATGAATGGCTCAGGAAGTGGGGTGAAGAGAATGGGTTGGAGTGTTAGGGAACTGGAATGGAGTTTGGGAGGATAAGGGACTATATGCCAAGGACAGGTTTCATCTTGCCCCATTAGGGAAGGAAGTCCTTAAACAGGGATGGCTGACTACATACAAGAAAGGTGGGGTTTAAACTTGTAAGGGGGAAGGGATAAGGGAGGGCTGACTAGAAGCCCTCCCTCCAGATGAGGGAGTAGCCTTCAAGCCCAAGGGGAGGGGAAACAGACTGAGGTGGAGGTTTCAGGAGGAGCAGGGAGGATGGAAGTATAAGGAATCTGGGTGGGGTTCGACAAAAGGATCAGGATAGAGGTGGGAGTTAGTGTTAGTAAATGCCAGGAGTTTGGGAAACAAGTTGCCAGAGTTCCAGGCCATGCTGTTCGAGGGGAGTGGATGTGGCGGCAGTCACGGAACGTAGGCCAACAAAACCATGACTGGGACCTAAATGTATGGGGTACACTATGCTTAGGAAGGATAGAAAGGAGGGCAGAGGGGTGGAGTGGCTATGTTCATTAGAGATGACATAGAAATTGCTATGGTAGAAGAGGCAGAGGAAGCGTGGAGGCCTTATGGGTCACCCTCGATCCCCAGCAGGAGATAAGGTCAAGCTGGGTGTAGCATATGGGCCCCGGGATGAGGATGTTCTAGAGGATGGTTTGCTGGACAACATCATTGCCCAGTGTGGTCCAAAAGGGAAGGAGTGGTGTATGGGGACCTTAATATGCCAGGTACTAACTGGGGAACCATGTCCTCTAAGGTGGCCAAGGAGCAGAGGCTGCTGGATGGCTTCCAGGATGTGTTCTTAACACAGCATGTGATGGAGCCCACAAGGGAGGGCATGTCCTGGATGTGGTTCTGGCAGATGGGGATCTGTAAGGACATGGTTGTACAGGACCCCTGACTGGGAGTGACCACAATACTGTCTGGTTTCAAATAAGCATTGGGGGAGTGGGGTGAGATCTAGGACACTGGCAGTGGACTTAGGGGGCAGACTTTATGGGCATGGGAAATATTCTCAAGGATCACTTGAAGGGATTACCTCAACAACAAGTGTGGAAAGGAGATGGGAGGTCATAAAATGGGGACTTCAAGAGGCAGTCAGGATCTGCGCTAAGTTGAAACGTAAGGGAGCAAGGTCACATAAACCATGCTGGTGGTCCAGTGAGGTCCAGGTAGCAGTCAGAGAAAAGAAGGCGCTTACAAAAATATAAAACAACAAGAGGGATAGGGATAAGGAAATGTACCAGCTTGCATCTAGAAAAGTCACCGTATGGTGAGGGAGCAAAGTCCAGTAAAGAGCATCGGCTGGCACAGGGATACATGGAGGGAAAAGGGGTTCTCCGGTACATTGGGGAGCGGAGAAAACTAAGGGCCATCTCAGCAGATTGAGATCAGAAGGAGGGTGGGTGGAAGAGGCGAGGACCAGGCAGAGGTATTTAACGAGTACTTTGCCTCTGTGTTCACTAGGGAGGATGGGATATCTACAAAGCAAGGCACAAAGGGATAGAAGCGGCAGGGGGTGGATCAGGGGCAGCAGAAATGGAGCAAAAAGGGAGGGAAGGTACCCCAGGGTGTCACATCTGGTTAAGGATAAAAGAGCCAGTGGGTGGAGGGACGGATGATACCATCCCCACCAAAGGGTGTGGTTTGCCCTCAGGCCCTAAAGAAAGACACAAATCTCCTGGGCCGGATGGCATTCATCCGAGAGTACTATGGAATTATGGACATACTGGCTGCAATTTCTGGCGGAGCTTTTCAACAGGTCACTTGAGACAGGGAGGGTACCTAGGATTGGCGAGAGGCACATGTGGTACCAATCCATAAAGGGGTACCAGGAAACTATAGACCCATCAGTTTAACCTCGGTGGTGGGAAATTAATGGAGAGTATACTAAAGGAACGATTGGGGTTTACTTGGAGGAGGTGGAGGTCTGGATAGTCGGCAGCATGGGTTTGTGCCAGGTAGATCATGTCAAACCAACCTTGTGGAGTTCTATGAATGGGTAACATCAGAACTGGATAGGGTAAGCCTGTGGATGTATTATTCTTGACTTCAGCAAGGCTGCTTGACTCTGTCCCCACAATGGTCTGGTGGAGAAACTGATGGGGTTAGGAGTAGGCCCTTTGATGGTCAGATGGATTGAAAACTGGATAGCTGGACGACTCAGAGAGTAGTGGTCTGTGGGGAGCTCTTTAACCCTACAGAGGTTGGTAGTGGGGTACCACAGGGCTCGGTCCTGGGTCCAATCTGTTTAATGCATACATATCAGACATCAGGATGGTATAGGGGTGAAATGAGTCTTCATGGATGACTCCAAGATGGGAGCAGTAGTTGAGGGAGAAGAGGGGAGGTTGGCTCCTGCAAGGGGACCTGGACACCCTGGAAAGCTGGGCTCACACATGGAAATTAATTAATATCACCAAGTGCAAGGTGTTGCATCTTGGTCGAGGAAACCCAACACAGGTACACCCTGGGAGGGAGGTGCTGGAAGCCTCAATAGGGAAAAAGACCTAGGGGTCATGGTGGATACATGTATGAATAACACTGAGCAGTGCAGGAGAGCAGCTAGCAAGGCAAACAGGATGTTGGGATGCATGCAAGGGGATCACCTCTAGGAGCAAGGAAGTGATTCTGCCATTGTACAATGGACTGGTTAGACCACACCTTGAGTACTGTGTACAGTACTGGAGACCACACTTGAAGAGGGACATACAGCTCCTGGAGAGGGTACAGAGGAGGGCAACAAAGATGATAAGAGGGCTAGGGATTTGACTTACAGGACAGACTTGAGGAGCTCTGCCTGTTTTCATTGGAGAGGGAGAGACAGGGGGACATGATTGAGGTCTTCAAGTACCTCAAGGGAATAAATAGGGTAAACATGGAGGGATCTTTAGACTAAAGCAGGGAGGCATCACCAGAGGGCATGGTTTGAAGTTGGAAGGTGGAAGGGTGAGGGGGGAAAAGAGGAGGAGGTTTTTCACTGAGAGGGTGGTGGACCCTTGGAATGCTCTGCCTGGTGAGCTGGTTCAGAGATCCACAGTGGAGAGCTTTAAGAGAGGGTGGGACAGACACAGAAAGTGGATGTATCAGATGATGGCCTATCCCGGGGGTGGGGATGGATGATAGGGGTTTCTGGAGCACAAGGGATGGGAGGGTCTCGGCACCCAACTAAGGATCTAGGTTCGAGCAGACTTGATAGACCATAAGGCCTAATCTGCTGGCAAATAGTATGTTAGTATGTTAGTATTTTGGGTGAGGCTCAAGATCTTTTCCATGGCTTTGGGGAGGCTCACTATGACAAAGTTTGAGAATTGTTGGTATATACAGATACTCCCGATGACGTAAAAAACACTTAATGTGAGAGAGGTGAAAGTAAGCAGCAGAGCAAAGCAAGTAAAAGGCAGCACAACAAAAAGAAGCAGTTATAGGGGAAGAGTTGGTCCTGGCAGAGTAGGCTCTGCAGCCTGGCAGACTGAGGGAGATCGATAAAAGCAGACCAACATGTGATACGCACGGACAGCACTAAAGTATGGAGTAAGGACTCCGCGTGGATGACAAGTTGTTGCTGCTAGCTACACTGGACAAAGCAGCAGACACAGCAGTTCACAAAAGAGCCCAACCTTCACCCATTCACTCTTCTGCAGCCAGTGCTTATAGTCATTAATCAGTGCAGATCATAGATAGGTGAACAGAACCATTTTTGAACTGGTTACTAATATAAATGTGGTCAGGCCAGAAACAAGCGTTTTATCTTGGCATTGGCTGACCTGATGGCTAGCTGGGCATTGGGGGGGGGACAAAGGCGCCACCCGAGACACACAAAATAATTACAGTACTGCTGCCATCTCACATAAACATTTAAGAGTGGTACATGAAGAACGGAATTTAAATGCTGCAGCCTGTAAATTAATGCATTTATAAATATACGGTGGGGTGCTCTGCCTGCATCTCTTTAGCACCCTACTGTACTGTCCTTACCTCGGATCAGCTGCAGTCATACTGTTCACCCAGAAAAGACGGGCCCAGAAGATCTAACAAAAAAGGGTAGAACCCTCAAACAGAATGTGCTCCAAAGCGGGAACGTTTAATTATCTGTTTGGGTTGATATGAGATCCAAACTTTAACATCTTGGAGTCCTCTGCAAAATGGAAATTAAGGTCTGGTAGCCCTCCCTTCACTGAGGGATGCTGACTGCCTGACTAGTACAACACGCTATGAATCATTGGCATAGGAGCCGAGTTTGTAAAATTATTGGTGAGGCCCCAGGGTCAGGGGCAAAGCCCCCGGGGGTCTATGGGAGTGTTGAAAAACAATATCTTATTTTGAGAGGGCTCTTGCAGTAGGTATTCACATATAGGACTGACCCACCAGGCGTCGGGATCCCACAGAAAAATTTCTAGCTAGCAGTCTCTGGCTGGGGACCGCCCCCATGTCAGGTGACTGGCGTCATATGACGTCAGTATAAAGGGGGCGGTCCCCCACGCCCACCTTCAGTTCTTTCCCGCCGTCTGCTTGTGAAAGTTTCTCATGGTAGAATTCAGTGCTCGTCAGTCTTTCGTCCGTCCATTAATTCTTGAACTTTTCGACCTAATTTCTTTATTTCTCGAGTTTCTTCATTGATTCGCTGTGTATGTCGTCCCCGACACCCTCTGAATCTCATAAAAATAAGTGTGACTCATGTGGTTCTCAACTCCCACACAAGGACGGCCACTCCTTGTGCCTCTTCTGTCTGGGCCCAGACCACCCCATGGAGAAGTGCCAGCACTGCCAGAAATGTAACTCCGCTACCCGGAAAAGAAGGCAGCAGTCCCTGGAAGCCCATACCCTCAAACAAATGGCATCCATGGAAAAGGAGCTAAAGAAACTAAGGCAGGTGTCCACTTCCCCCAAAGGTCATAGGGAGAAGCACGGGGAGTGGGAAATGACTTCCACGGCAGCTGCGACTCCGACCGGAGTCGTGACACTTAAGGTAACGTGCTCTATGACGGCCATCTTGGTGGTCACCAAGAAGGCGTCACCCCTCCCATCTGGCTCGTGCTCAGGCCCTTCAGGAGCCTCTGGGGGAAAGGAGGCCTCCGCTCCCGGGAAGACCGCTTCTACCACGTGGTCTTTGGGTCAGAGCAGGTCTGGTAAGTCGGACGCCTGGTGCCACCGACGCCCGCCCGGACAAGGCTGCTAAGCCGCTTGCCCCTTTGGGGGGGGGGCGCCCAGCCAGATCTTTGTCTGACAAGGTTGCATCCCCAGCGCTGCCTTCCTCAGGCAGGGAATCCGATAAGTTGGATGTCTGCTCCTCCGACACCCACCTGGATTCAGCCGAAAAGTTGGACGCCGGTCCCACTGATACCCGCCCGGCCAAGGAGACTGCACCAGACCCTAAAGATCTGTCCGACGTTCCAGGCTCTCCGCAGCGCATTCTGCTGCCTTCTGAGGCCCTGCGTCTCCTCTGCCAACCACAGGGGATTCTAACCCTTCCTCCCTCCCCAGTTGTCACAGAGGATGTAGAAATGCTGCCATCAGGGCCCCCTCTTTCGGGACCCAATACCCTGACACCAGCCCCGACGCCAGCCGGCATCCCCTTACCATCAGGTCCTTTGGACTGTGTCGACGGCATACCCACGCCGGGCCTGACACCTGTGGGGCCAGCTGGGCCTCTGCCTGGAATCTCTGCTCTGTCAGAGCCCGTGGCTCCTGGGTATCCCACACTGCCATATCTGGTGCCACAATACTCGGCTCCGCAGTATCCGGCGCCCCAATACCCAACACCGGGTTACCCACCGTCAGGTTATGGATACTCTTTTTACGGATATCCTCAATATCTGTATCCGCCTCCTTCTCCTCCTCCACCGCCCACTCCACAGCTGCCAGCGGACTTGAAGGAGACACTTGCCTCCTGGTGGGCTGAGGCCAAGGCTCAACTCATTAGGGAGGTCAAAAGTTGTCTGCTGATGCCGGACCCTATACAGGATCCCCTACGTCAGAGATGGGAGACTCCCCCCCCACCTGACACCAGAGGTGAGCCCTCTGGCACCTGGGGAGAGGAGGACACGTGCCCAAGGGAACTCCCCAAAGGGGCCGTCCCTCCCTCCCTCCCCCTCGCAGGGAGGTGTCTTCCTCTTCATTGTCGGATATGTTTGACTCGGACTCAAAGACTGGATGCTCTGATTCTGACGATGAGCCACATACTCCAGATTGCCCCAGGTCAAGGACCCCTCCAAAGGATCCCTCCTTCCTGGAGTTACTGAGGAAAATCCAGGCAGTCCATCAGTGGCAATCACTGGAGCCAGACCCACAGCGCAAAGAACTCGCTGCCCATCTGGATCTGCCCGAGACTGCTCCGACATTGATTCCATCCTGGATAGAGCCTCACACGGATCTTGTTTCCACTATTTGGAAAAAACCTTCAGCGTTAGCCCCCCTTCCGCAGAAGGCGGATCGGCTATATCAGGCTCCCAAGGGCGTAGATTTCCTGAATCTACACCCCAAGATGGACTCGGTCATCATCAGCGCCACTCACGGCCGTTCCGCTAACCCAGAACACCTCAGCTTGTCCCCGCCTGACAAGGAATCCCGACTTCTGGACCAATATGGGAAGAAGATGTATTCCTCTTCTGCCCTGAGTATTAGGGCCCTGAACTATGTGGCACATATGGGGGGACTTCCAGAAGACCATCTTTAGTCAGGTGGAATCAAAATTGGACTCCCTTCCTGAGTCTCAGACTAAGCAGGAAGTGGCAGATCTTGTCCGTTCTGTTAATTCAGCCAGTCGACACATGCTTCGTGCCACTTACAATGCAGTGGACACAGCCGGAAGGAGCTCTGCCTTTGCCGTAGGCTTACGGCATCATGCCTGGCTCCGTGTGCCAGGATTGGTCTCTGAAGTGCAGTCCGTCATCCAGGATGCTCCCTTCAGGGGTTTGGCGCTGTTCAGGGGTGATGTCAAGGACATCTTTACCCACCTGCAGGAGAAGGGCACAGCACTCAAGTTGGTTGACTCTATGTACAGGCCTCCTCAGGGACAGCGATGTCCTTTTTGTAGATGGAACTGACAAGAACTGAAACTACAGGGCAAACGGGCCAAGAAGCGTCGGGCCCCTCCAGAAACCGAGACTCCCCCTAACAAAAAAGCCGAGGGAGCCTCAGCTGCTGCACTGCCCCACACCTCCTGACTCCCCGCCACTCCCATTGCCTCTGGAGGTTCCAGAGGGAGATTCTCTTTCCATCTGCCAGGTTGGGAGAGGATAACATCAGATGCTTGGATGCTCCAGTTGATATCAGCAGGACACTCAATAGAGTTTCTACAGAGACCCCCCAGTTGTCTTACTGCAACATCTTCCTCTGGTCCTAGAGGAAATCACCTCCCTTCTCTTGAAGGCTGCGATAGAACCAGTCCCCAACCATCTTTGGGGGACTGGTTACCATTCCCATTTCTTACTAGTTCCAAAGAAGACGGGAGATGTGAGGCCTATCTTAGACCTCCGTTCCCTGAACATGTTCATGGAGTACAAATGCTTCAGAATGCTCTGTTTGCAGTCTCTTCTGCCCCTTCTATGGCAGGGACAGTGGCTGTGCGCTTTGGATATACAGGATGCCTACCTGCACATCCCCATATGCCCTACCCACCGTAGATTCCTCCGTGTTTGCTTTCAGGGGGACCACTACCAATTCAGGGCCCTCCCATTTGGTCTTTCCTTGGCTCCCTGAATTTTTACCAAATGTCTGTCTGTGGTAGCAGCCCACCTGCGTACCCAGGGGGTTCAGGTATTCCCGTACCTAGATGACTGGCTCCTGGCGGCCTCATCCGGGGAGGAACTTCTGCACTCTTTCTCTTACCTTGCAGGTTTTCACCAGCCTGGGTATCAGCATCAACCAGGCAAAGTCCCATTTGGTCCCTGCCAATGCCTCCAGTTTATAAGGGCGATTCTAGACACAGCCATCGGCAAAGCCTTTTTGCCTCAGGACAGGGTAGACACCCTTCAGATGCAGGCCCGTCTTCTGTCCAGTCGCAGGAAGATCGGAGCCAGGTCATTCCTTTGCCTCCTCGGGCTAATGGCAGCTGCCATCCCGACAGTCCCACACGCTCGGCTCCATATGAGGCTCTCTCAGTGGACGCTTCGGTCTCAATGGGACCAAACCCTGGACAATCTAGACCAAGAAGTGCTAGTTTCTGATCCCATGATCAGGGACTTACAATGGTGGATGGTGCTGGAGAACCTATGCCTGGGAGTTAATTTCAATATAGAACCCCCTCCCCCCAAGACGTTGACGACAGATGCGTCAAGGGAAGGCTGGGGAGCCCGTCTCGGGTCTCACGGGACTCAGGGCAACTGGTCAAAGTTCGAACAAAACTTGCACATAAATGTGCTCGAACTGAGAGCAGTCCTTTACGCCCTTCAGGCCCTTCACTCCATTATTCTTCCTGGTCACCTCCTCATACAAACAGACAACATGTGCATAGTCTGGTATCTCAGCAAGTAGGTAGGAACGTGTTCCTACCCTCTGTGTCGGGAAGCAATGAGGGTCTGGTTTTGGGCAACCCAGCATCACCTTCACTTGACCGCGATTCACATTCCGGGAGTGGAAAACATGTTGGCGGATCGACTCAGTCGGTCCTCAGCCAGGTCTCACAAATAGGAGTTGGATCAAGAAGTCATAAACAACATTTTTCAGCGATGGGGCACTCCTCAGATAGACCGCTTCGCTTCTTCCCAAAACGCAAAACTTTCCACCTTCTGCTTGCTCGCTCCAGGGCGAGGCATTTTTTGGCAGGATGCTCTGTCTCTCACTTGGAGGGACAGATTCGTTTATGCCTTCCCTCCTCTTCCTTTAATTCCGAGGGTCCTGAACAAACTCATATCGGAGGGAGCGCAAATGATTCTCATCACTCCCTTCTGGCCCAGGCAAGTTTGGTCTCTCTTCTGCAACAGTTTTCAGAGGAACCTCCACTTCCTCTTCCTCTGTCACAACAATTGTTGACCCAGGATCAGGGGACCCTTGTACATCCAGGTCTTAAATCCCTTCATCTACGTGCGTGGCTCCTGCAGACGTAGCGAAAGCCCGCTTCGGAGTTTCTCCACTCGTAGCGGACATCTTGGTAGAGGCCAGAAAGCCTTCCACCAGGTCCACCTATGCCGTGAAGTGGAAACGGTTTTTAATTTGGGCCTCTTTGAAAGACTTCGAACCTTGTCATGCCTAGCCAATAAACTCCTGGATGACCTGGGTCTCAGCCATTCCTCATTAAAAGTTCACATGGCCACTATTTCAGCCTACCATATTCCCTTCGGGGACAGGACTTTTGCACAGTTGGAAGTCTCCAAGACCTTCCTCAGAGGGGTTCTCCATTTGAGACCCCCCATCCGCATTCCTGCCCCCCTTGGGACTTGAATTTCATTCTGGAGAAGCTTACCTTGCCTCCCTTTGAGCTGGCAGCTACATAGAAACATAGAAGTTGACGGCAGATAAGGACCGCAAGGCCCATCCAGTCTGCCCATTTCTTTTTCTACCTTATAAATGTGCCATCGGCCTTTGCTCTGTCAGTGGCCTATCTATTCATACTCATTTGTATTTCTCCCTTATGCCTATCCCATGCCTGTTTGAAGCCCTGCACTGTATTCATAGCCACCACTTCTTGAGGTAGGCCATTCCATGCATCCACCACCCTTTCTGTAAAAAAGAATTTCATCACATTCCCCCTTAATCGGCCCCCCTCTAATCTCATGCTGTGTCCTCTTGTCCTGCTATTTTTCTTATAGTTAAACATGTTAAACATTTCACCTTGTTAATGCCCTTAAGGTGTTTGAATGCCTCGATCATATCACCTCTCTCCCTCCTTTGCTCAAGGGTATACATATTGAGCTCTGTTAATCTGTCCTCATTATGTCTTCTGATGCAGTCCTGCACCATTTTAGTTGCTTCCCTTCCTGGACTGCCTCAATTTTGGTTAATGTCCTGGCAGAAGGTGGCCTCCAATACTGCAGTACTCCAGATGGGGGCCTAACCAGTGTCTTGTAAAGAGGGATTATTACCTCCCTCTTACGACTTGTGATACCCCTACTAATACACCCTAACACCCCCCTAGCCTTACCTACTGCTTTAGAGGTCTGCTTGGATGATTTCAGGTCATCAGTGATGATGATGCCCAAGCCTCTTTCTTCCTTTGTGACTGCTAGCAACTCCCCTCCCAGCCTATAGGTGGCTTCAGGGTTTCTCTTCCCTATGTGCATGATCTTGCACTTCTTTGCATTAAATCCCAGTTGCCACTCTTCTGACCATTTTGCTAGTTTATCCAGATCTCTTCTCATTCTGCCCACCCCATCTGGATCATCTCTGTTGCAGATCTTGGTGTCATCTGCAAACAGACAAAGCCTTTCCTCTAGTCCATCTGCAAGGTCACTAATGAAGATGTTGAAGAGGACTGGCCCCAGGACTGATCCTGAGATACCCACTTGTGACTTGCATCTCTTCTGACTGTATACCATTTACCACTACTCTCTGTTTTCTGCCCGTCAACCAGTTTGCCACCCAGTTGACCAATGTCTGACCCACCCCGAGCCTACCCAGGTTATTTATCAATCTTCTATGTGGAACAGTGTCAAAAGCTTTGCTGAAGTCAAGGTAGGCGACATCAACTGCTCCCCTTTGGTCCACCACTCTGGTTACCCAGTCAAAGAAATCTATGAGATTAGTTTGACAGGACCTTCCTTTGTAAACCCATGCTGTCTTGGATCCTGTGCCCTATGGATTCCAGGTGTTGCACTTATCCTTTCCTTAAGGAGTGCCTCCATAATCTTGCCCACTACTGAGGTAAGACTGACTGGTCTGTAGTTCCCTGCCTCCTCCTGCTACCACTCTTGTGGAGTGGGATCACATGAGCCTTCTCAGTCTTCTGGGACCTCTCCTGTGCTCAGAGACTCACTAAACAGTTCTGCTAATGGCTCTGCTAGTTCCACCTTTAGCTCCTTAGTACCCTGGGATGTATGCCATTAGGTCCCATTGCCTTATCCACCTGAGCTTAGCAAGCTCTTGTAGGACCCTTTCTTTTGTGAAGGGAGTAGTGCTCACTCCCTCCCCTGTGTCCATGGTGCTGAGCTGTGGGCCCTGCCCTACCTTCTCTTCAGTAAATACTGAGCAAAGTATCTATTTAGGATAGATGCTTTTACAGGGTCATCCTCCTCACATGCTCCCTTTTCTCCATTAAGCTTAGCAATACCCCCTCTGGACTTTCTCCTTTCACTAATGTATCTATAGAAAGTCTTGTCACCTTCTTTTACTGTTCGTGCTAGTGTTTTCTCAGTTTGGGACTTTGCCTGCCTTATTGCCTTCCCTGCTTCCCTTAGGGCAGTTTGGTATGCCTCCCTATCTTCATCCCGCTGTGTTCCCTTATATTTCCTGAAGGCCAGCCTTTTGGCTCTGACCTTTTCTGCTACTGTATTTGAGAACCAAAGTGGTTTCCTTCTTCTTTTGCACTTCCTTTTCTGTCTAACACAATGGGATGTTGCTTCAAGTACTGCATCCTTAATGCTTGCCCACTTTGCCTGTACCACCTCACCTGTGTTTCTTTTTGCCAGGGCTAGCTTAACTCTGTTGGCCATCTTATCAAAGTCAGCTCCTCTGAAGTCCCATATTTTTGCCTTGGAATGGGATGATTTAGATGATGTAGCCAAATTGAACCATACCATGTGATGGTCACTAGCCCCCAGGTGACCTTCTACCTGGAGATCTGTGATCCCTTCCCTGTTAGTCAGTATTAGATCTAGGATAGCCCTGTCTCTTGTGGGTTGTTGTACCAGTTGTTTGAGGCCCTCCCCCTGCAGGGAATCCACTATGTGTCTAGTTCTGGCAGATGTTCCTGCTGGTATTGACCAATCTGTATCTGGCATGTTGAAGTCTCCCATTATCAGAACCTCCCCTTTAGCTGTCATGTTTTGTATATCTTCTAACAGTATGTGTCTATGTCCTCCCCTGGTCTGGGGCCTGTAGACAACCCCAGTTCTTATAGCTGTCCCATTTCCTGTTTCCAGGGTGACCCACAGTTCTTCTGGCTCCTTATGTGTATTCTGAATTTCTGTAGCTTTGATATTTTCATTGACATACAGGGCCCTCCTCCCCCTTTTTGCTACGGTCTCTTCTGAACAATACATAGCCAGGTACTGAAGTCTCCCAAGTGTGGTTACTGGTAAACCATGTCTCACTAATTGCTACTATGTCCAGTTTAGCCTCTGACATTATTGCCTGCAGGTCTGGGATCTTATTTCCCAGGCTGTGAGCATTTTGTGTACATGATTTTCCATTGGCCAGATTCGGTGTGTTAGTTGTTGGGTGAGGTTTGGCATTACCCCTGTGCGTCGTATGGGAGGTATGCCTTTTCTTACCTGGTGATGCAAATGAACTGCAAACATGCTGAATCCCTGTTTGACCACTAGCTGAGGAAGGAGGTGTTCTTCCATTAAGCCGTATGGTGCACCCCTCTCCCCATTTGCTAGTTTAAATATTCTGCAAAGACGTCAAACTTCTGCCGCAATGCACTGACTCCCTCCTTAGTCAGATGCAGTCCATCAAATTTAAAGAACTTTCGCTCCCAGAACTGTTGCCAGTTCCCTACAAATCTGAGTCCTTTTTCCTGGCACCAGCCCTTGAGCCACGTGTTTAGTTCCCCTATCTCCCCTTCTCTGACCTTCCATCCATCTGCCCCCCTCTCCCAGACTGGCAGGATCTCAGAGAAGGAGATGCCAGACGAAATGGATGATAGTTTGTCACCCAGCCTGGTCAGGTGTTCCTTGGTCTCCACAACTGACCGGCTGGCGAGATCATTAGTCCCTATGTGTACTAGGACATCAATGTTTTCTCCTGCTTTGTGAACAATTTTAGCAATGCGGTCAGTGTCTCTCCATGCTGATGTACCTGGGAGATATCTGACCAGTATCCCTGGCTACAGTAGATTTAAATTTCCTTTCTTGGAAGACTCTCTTCCTTGTGGCCATCACTTCTGCTCTGCATATTTCCGAGCTTCAGGCCTTGATGTGTAAAATCCCATACTTGATTTTTCACAAGGAACGTGTGTCTGTGCGCACCAACCCTAAGTTTCTCCCTAAGGTGGTGGCTGAATCTATGCTGAATCAATCCATCGAGCTACCTGCTTTCTTTATGCAACACTCCAATCAAGGGGAATACCTCTTGCATACTTTGGATGTTCACAGAATACTGAGATACTACACCACTCGGACTAAGGAGCTCAGGAAAACTGATCAGCTTTTTGTCTCCTTTGCTTACAAAAGGGAAGGCAATGCTGTCTCTAAGCAATGCCTATCAAAATGGTTGGCTCATTGTATCACTTTCTGTTATGACAAGTACAACAAGACCCTGCTGGGTCAAGTCAGAGATCACTCCACCAGAGGAGTAGCTGTCTCTGCGGCTTGTTTCAAGAATGTGTCAGCGGCAGACATCTGTGCAGCCGCAACTTGGACTTCTGTCCATACCTTTACAAAACACTACAGTTTGGACATTGCCTCTCACCATAGAGCAGGCTTCGGGTTGGCTGTGCTCCAAGGTCTCCTTTCGTGAGCCCTTTCAGCCTGAGGTTCCATGCTATGGATCGCTATCCTCCACCCGAGTTCTTTTCCTTGTTCCAGACTGCTTGGGACGCAGTCCTGTATGTGAATATCTACTGCAAGAGCCCTCTCGAAGTAAGATAGTACAGTTACGTAAGACTTACCGTAACATTAGATCCTCGAGAGAGGCTGTTGCAGTAGGTATTACCTTCCTGCCCTCCATCCCCCTAAGCTTTTTTTGCTCCATTTCCATGGGGGAAATATCCTCTTCTCTTTAGTCTTGCCTCTTTTGGCCCTTGGTGGGAAAGAACTGGAAGGCGGGCGTGGGGGACCGCCCCTTTATACCGATGCCATGTGACGCCAGTCACCTGACGTGTGGGTGGTCCCTCGCCAGAGACTGCTAGCTAGAAATTTTTCCGTGGAGTCCTGACACCTGGCGGGTCAGTCCTATATGTGAATACCTTCCGCAACAGCCTCTGTCGAAGATCTACTGTTATGGTAAGTTCTTACGTAATTGTACTTTCCCATGCCCGCCATGAAAAAAATAAATTTCTTGGCACAGTGTTGTGCTGTTTACATTAGAAACATGTGAAAGAACCATCCTAATACATCAATAGTATGAATCTAGCATGTTTATTCAACAAGTAACACCAGGGTAAGAGATTTCTAAAAGTGGTGAATGGTGGCCATCTTTAATGACATTAGTCATTAATTGCAAAATAAGCTATAGAAAACCTTTTAACAATATCTGTGAAAACAAAAAATATACTGGCCATGTGCTTCACTCCCTCACTGTCCCTCTTCTTAAGTGTTCCTGTTCCTCATTTCAGTGACAAAAGGTTTAGAGGTAAGCACCCCACTTCCAGCCAGGGTGACACTAACTCCTCATGTTTTTCTTTCTTTTTTTTTTTCCCAACTGTTGAACTTCCCTTGATCTGTCTTGTCCCCCGCCCCCCACTTAGTTACAGGGGATCCGTACTAAATCCTGCCCACCAATTGCCTGTCATCCAAATTCCCGTCACCGCAACACCGACATCGCAATAAATATTCCCGATGCACAGAATCCTGACGCTGACTGTCATAACACATTGACTTTCTTAAGACACCACCAATAAAAAAAAAAAATGAAGCATTTTTGTTAGAAAAAAATCGTGTTATCCAATTGCAAAAATAACACACAACACTCTGTTGTATCACCTTAATTCGTCTGCTGCTTCATCGAGTCTGAAAAAAACAAAGTAGCAATGTTTCAGTGTAATAAAAAAGCTCCTTCACCACTTCAATAAAATAAAGTTCTCCTTACCTGCTTGTTCAGCAGCATTTTAAAAAAAGGAAACTTTATTAAAATCAGGTTAAAATCAAACAAAACAGTCTTAGATAACTAAGCTGTGTGTGATTCCTCGTATATAATCCAGTGATGGCATTTACTCTCTCTTGCTCACCACGATTTGGATTTTCTCATCGCGTAGTGCATATCGTTTCTTTGGAGGAGATTTCAGACGACCACGTTTAATTTTTTCTATAGTTGTTTCGATATTAATCTGCTCTTTGCGAAGCTCTGACATAAATCGATTCAGGCCAACATGTGAATCTCTGATGAGAGCTGCAAGTCGCCAGTGCCATCCCTCCACGCTGTTTTGTGTCCTTGGCATGCCTTGCCCAAGCTGTTCGTACACTGACCAAAATGCAGGTGGGAATATGGATGGGCTGTGCACTGTTGTTTTGTTTCTCATTTGCCTCCGAATACACCCCAAAATGTAATTTCCCTGAACCACTGTATTAGAGGAATGCTGATGTCAGGCATTACGGACTTCAGCTCAGTGAAAACATTTTTAATGTCTGCTGGTGGCAAAAAGGCTATCGCAACCGTGTCTCATCAGTAAGCTGAATTCAGCTTCTTGGCCATAAAGAGTGGCAATTATGGCCATTTACAACATGCAACTCCTCTAGCACTACTATATCCTCGAGTGTTCATGGCTCTGCTGGCAGGTCAAGTAGTCTAGCTTGTTTGACAACTTGCTGCATCGCCTGCTTTCTGGGAAGACTGTGTCTTACCTCCTCAGGCAGACTTGCAATCTCTGCCTGGATAATTTGTGCAGGGGTGGCATGCATGTCCTCAGCTCTGCGCATCATCGCTGCCATGACACACGCAATCAGAGCATCTGTTGCAGGCGGAGTATGATTGTGCTCCTTCTGGCTCCTCAAGTGGTGTTGGCCACCAACAAGAATTACGGAAGCTCTACCAAGACAGTGTAAGGACTTACGGTTTTGATAGCACCAGTAGAGCAAATCACCACTATTTCTCTCTTTTACCATAAGATAACCACCAATGCAGATCTTGTTGTTTCCCTTCTGCGAAGGCACCACAGCACATACTTCTGCCATCGCTTACTGTAACGATAGACCAAAGCTGGGCACAGTACTACCATAACCGCCTTATATCAGGCCTACAGCAGTGATTGACAGCAATCACTGTTAAGTACTGTAACACTGGCAGTAATTAACTACCATGACATTTAAATGATTGCTGTCATATAGAGGACTGAGTGTCAAAAAAAAAAAAAAAATTGAACTGTACTTATTAATTTTAACAGCAGATGCAGCAACATGAGACTAGGAGAGCAGGAGACATGAGTATTGCTGGGCTAATGGGGGTGACTGGGAGGAAAAAAAGAAGCAGCGAATTGAAAATAGTAGAGCAGGAGAGACGTCAGTATTGCTGGGCAGAGGCTGAGGGCACGGAGATCAAATGGTGTCGGGAATCTGAATATAACGGGAATAATAGCAGTTGGGCAGTGTGGTATTCGGGAATAAGGGTGCAGGATTTCGATCGTTGGGAAATAGCACCTAACTCGTTACCAGCCCACATCACAGTCACCGCACCTACAGCCAAGGTGACATCTCACTCCTCACCCCCCCACCAACTGTGTAATGTTACCTTCTTTTTCCCCTTTCAAAACTTGCCATGTAGTTTTCAAACACAGATAGAGAACACTATTCTGAAACAGAAAGAATAGTTCACATTTGTTCTGCCCCAAACCTAACACAGAATCACAGAAATCTGATGGCAGAAAAGGTTCCTTTGGTTCATCCAGTCTGCCTTTTAACCCCTCCCTATAGTTTCATAACCTAAACTAATAAAGACTGAAAACACTACAGCGGCTGTCCAGTACAGTCAAGCTCAAAAATGGTGGGGAAGGAGAAAAGTGTTTAACCAGGAAGGGCTCACTAATCTGGAGCTTGTTTCCAGGTGCAACCTGAGAGCACAAGGAAGTGACTTGCTCAGGGTCACACTGAATGCAGGTGGGGACTGATGGGATTCAAACCCTGGTCTTCAGGTTTGCAGCTTAGTGCCGTTAACCACTACACTATACTGCCTTCTAGTAGAGTTAGAGGTAGACGTCTGGGACTTTAGGGGCTTATGATATTAATAACACTAGAAAACCAAAACAAAGTGTGACACAAAATGTCAAAATATGTAAGGCAACAGGCATGGTAGGCTGCTAATCAGGATAAATAATGACTTCAAAAATGCCACCTTTAGTTTTCAGTACATATTTTGTAAGTTTTAACTGAATACGTAAACTCTTAAGTGGGATGAAATCAGTCTTCCTAAGAAAGACATGCAGACATCATAGGCTGGACAGCATTTAGGAGCCAACGTAATAATTAGTCCGTCCCTAAACAAATCCATACACACCTGCCACTTCTCTCTGTCCAGGTTATTTATTTGTATGTTTTTCGTAACCAGTATACTAACTAGATCATCAGATGCCTGTAGGCACAACCTGGACAATGTGTACCATGTCAGATAGCACAAGAATGCCAATATGTAGTACAAATTAAAGTTACTTTCTAAGTGCCAGATGAGATACCTAGCTTGGAGACACAAAACAGGACACCCATCGTTATTCATGCTATCAATTTGGTGTCTTCTAATAAAATTGTGGGCAGCAACAAGGTGATCTACAAAATTACCTCTAGCAATCCTAGGCAAAAATGTAGCACAGGATGGCCGTTTTCCCACACTGAGCATCCCCTACCACGATGATCTTAAGTTGCAGCGGGCAACCTGACTTTCCATTTTCTTTTCAGTTTTTGACTTTTGCCACCTTCATCGACCCTCCCCGAGCAGTGGCAGAGCTCTCCATGACAGATGCTGGGTCTGCCTCTGACAGTCTCTGTCAGCCCAAGCCAAATCCAGAAGCAAACTGGAGTCCCAACCACAATGTGATCTGACTGACGCATGCAAGAAAGATTGCCAATAACTGACCAACTGAACTTGGGAGTACGTAGTCTGACATGCTGTCCTGTGTATATCTATCATAACAGCCACGACTGAACTCCTGCCCTGCGAGGCGAGGTTTATGCCACCGATATGATATTCAGCAGCAGCTCAAGTCCAGCAAAATTATAAATGGGTGAAATAAAATCTTTTTGCCTAACCTGCCAGTCTTTTCTCTCCACTAGCATGGCCATGGACTAACTTGATCTACAATCTGCAGAGACTTTCAGCACGTCCTGTGCTACTGCCCTGCGTCTGTCCTGCACTGCCACACACTACTGCCTCACTTATAAATGCTGGCCACTCACCCAAGTTTATCCCTGAACTTAAATCCAGTTCCCTTATTTTTTTTTGGTTTCTCTAGGGGCTAGGCTACTATCTGACAGTAAAACCTTCTATATTAATGGCATGTCACGCCAAGGATGGTAACACCAAGTGACCATTTGCTTTGCTGAACTGAAATAAAACAAATGAACTAGTACCAAGCTTACTGATAACCACCATAGGAGTGACTGTTCTTGAGCTTAATGGATATTTCCAAGGCGTGGGGAAAAATCGAACCTCACAGACTGTTGTTGCCAACTATTGCCCTTTGCGTCTAGACTTTACTTGTCACTTATTTTTTATTTTTTTTATAATTTTACATATTGACTGCTGTTGTTCCGTTTTGCTATCTGTTTTAGTTCCTTTAATTCAAAACTAAGAGGCAAAAACTTCAGTATACTTGTTGTTTTATCCACACCATCCAGGACTCTCTACAATCATGCATGCCTGACAGACTAATAATGGTGCTGTCTGAAAGACACTGCTCACTCCCAGACCCCGCCCACTCTACATATTTGCCAATCAGATGTAACAGAAATCGTAATAGCCAATATCAAGATGAACAAGCCGTGACTGACACATCTGTTTGGCGCAGATAAGAATGTCTGATCCATGCCAGCCTATATTACATTTTGTTTCATTAATTCACTCATCGGCTCAGATCGTGGCTTACAATTCAATGATAGTAGTAAGCTGAGCTGAGCCAGGTCTGTAGCTCACCCAGGTTTATGAATAGGCATGACCAGGGCCACTTTCCAGAGGGAGGGAACTATCCCTTCAAGGAGGGATCGGTTGAACAACCAAGAAACTGGGGTGGCAGTGACCAGGGCCACAATATTTAGTAGCTTGGGTTCGAACTTATACCCAGCTGCACCATGGGTTTTGATCCCTTAGAGTAGTTTTAAGACTTCTAACCTGGTGGTTAATTTGGAAGTGGAAGTTTGGGATGGTGGTATTCTCTTTGGTATCGCCTTGGGAGGGTAGGGGTTGCCCTGCATGGTGTGCCTTGAACTTGTCCAGATCTGTGAAGAATGTATTTATTGCATTAGGTGCATCTGCCGGGTCCTTGTGACGAATACCATTTACAGTTATGTCACATCTTTGTTGTGGCACTCTAATAATGTGTTCATTTGCATCCAGAATGTTTGGGGGTCAGAGAGGTTTGATTCCTGAAAGCCTCTGATGTGCCTCATTGTTGCCCTTTTTAATTCAGTTTTGCATTTGTTTCTGAGTTCCCTGAACTTTTGCCAGTCTATAGCTTGGTCTGACGATTTAAATTTACCTCATGCTCTATCCCTAGCTCTCATGATTCTTCTAAGATCTTGGGCGAGCCACCTAGGTTCTTGCCCTTTTATGCTGATCTGTTTTAGAGGGGTGTGCTCATTAGCAATAGACAGTAAATTGTTGAGGAAATATTCTAGGGCTGTGTCCAGGTTAGGAGCTTGCTTTATCTGCTGCCATTTGACCTAGGCCAGGGATTGAGGAAGGTGCATGGGTCAAATTTAGAATAGTCCCGGGTCCAAAATACTCCAGAGGGGTGTAGGGAAGTAATTTTTCAATATATGTGGGGGAATGGTCACTTAATGAGTCTGCAAAGGTTCCAGCCAGCTTGACTCTATCGCAGTTAGTGACTAGGATCCAGTCAAGGGTTGTGTGGTTACCAGTTTTCATATTTAGTCTGGTAGGTTCCTGTATAATTTGGTTAGTTCATCCTCTACTAGGGTGGATTTATTGTCCCCATTGGTGTGGGGACCCCAATTGACATTGAAATCACCCACTATAATTTTCTCTCCCTGGGGAAGAGAGGGCATAATATTCAACAGGGATTTAAGTGATTCTGTGGCAGTATTGGGATGGTTGTACACCAGCCCTTTGATCAGAGGTTAATTCCTCTCAGAAGGAGTTTCAGAAATACCACTTCACAGTCTGAGTTGCCAAGGTCAGGCCAAGGGGATTGCAGTGGCTGTTAGATTGGATTTTATATAGGCCGCTACCCTGCCCCTTCTTTTGCTCAGCCTGTCATGTCTGTACAACTTGTAGCCAATTATGTCAACCTCATTGTCAAGGATATGGGGTTTGAGCCAGGTTTCGCTGATAGTAATTAAGTCTGGGGAGTAAAGGTTTGCCCAGGCCTCAAACTAGTGTACTTTTGGCCTTGGACTACTGCTATTAATGTGTGCTATTTTTAGCCCTTTGGCAGTATCCCATTCAGAGCTGCTGAAAGTGTCAATTCTAGTATTGACATAGTGGGGGGCCTGTTTTTTTTTTTCTACATCTCCGACAAGCAACAGCTTCAGACACTTTAGAAACTTAGTTAGAGTTCTGTGTGCGGATAAGGGGGTCCAACTTTTATGTTCTGCAGGCTAGTATGTGGTATAGGGCACCGCTTTGCCTAAGGCTTTGTAAATACACTTTGGAGTACTGTAGTGGCTCAAAAGGTTGTTCCGGTAGGCTTAGGTATTCCATGGGGCCCTCACCCAGCTCAATATCCTGATGTATTTGTTGCAGGATATGGTCTGTGCCCAAGACAGCTAGTATATACAGGGTGGCAAGTAATGCTCCCTTTGCCGTGTTTACAGGAGGAAACAAAACTTGGAGAAGTGATCTCAGTGCGCTTCAGCTTTGTAATATGCTGCACTGGGAGGCTGCTTCTGAGGTGAAAATTACTGCAGTACTTAAAATACAAGGACTCCACTTATCACCACTGGATTAGACTGTAAAATAAATATACTTTGGAAAGGGCACAAGGTTCTTGAGGGAAAAGCTGGACAACTTCATGATTAAAAATCTAAATTGGGCCGGCCCAGTGGCGTAGAGGGTTGAGGCGCTGGTGCCTTACCTCGAACCATGCCGGCGACCCAGGTTCAGGAACGGACTCGGTGGGGCCAGGGGTCGGCAGGGGGAGGACAGGCTTGAGCGTCCGGAGGACTGCTTTCCTCTCCTGGGGTGGGATTGGGGTAGACTTCGCTCGGCAGCGGCCCCTAATGGAGACTGGAGGCACTGTCTAAGCGATGCATGGGGAACCTAGAAAAAAACGGAAGAACAGCCCCAGGGTCCACTGGATGATGGCTGCTATGCTCCGATGTCATCGAAGCCCTCCAGGGTGCCATCTGTCTGCCTCAGTAGCACCCGAACCTACAGATAGTGCACTGGTAATCTCACCTTCCGGTGCCTTCCCCCTCAGAGGAGGGGGACCCACCTGGCAAAAGGGTTACGCTGGGATACTTTGTGCCAGCTGTGTTGTGAGGACAGAGAGGCTCGTGTGAGGATAGTGAGTCGGGGGCCTTGGTAGCCTGAAAGAGTGGAGGACACTGGAGTACGTAAGGGGGATAAATAGATCATACAAAAAAAAAATCTAAATTTAAACTGACGGGGGGATATAGCAGGATGCATAGCATCCTTCCTCACCTGCTGGAGGAGGCTGATAGGCCTTCTCCCCCAAGCAGAACAGCAGAAGGAGGGAAGGAATGGGATGGGTGGAGGAAGAATGGAGGGACCAAGGGAAGGGGGAGTGGAAGGGGGCAGGTCAGGAGTAAGGGGGTCTGGAGTCATGGTGGAAGGTAGCGTCTTTAAACACCAGAAGTCTGGGAACAAAATGGTGGAATTGCAGTAATTGTTGACTGAGGGTAGGTAAGGTGAACATAGTGGCCATCACAAAGACTTGGGCCACACAAAACCACAACTGTGACCTGGCAGTTCCCCAGGTATAACGTACAGAAAGGATAGTGGGACGGGAAGGTGGAGAGTTGGACTATATGTGAATGGGGGATAATTTGCACCAGAGAGGAAGATGTCGAAGGCAAACCGGAAGCTTTGTGGGAGCAGATCCAGTCCATTAAAGGGAGGAAGGTAAGGATGGTGGAGGTCCACAGCCTGCATTCCAGGATGAGGAATTGCATAGGATATTGAGTAGAGTGGAAAATCTGTGCTACTCCCTGCACTAGGGAGCAAGTAGTGCTGGATGCTTTCCAGAGTGTTTTCCCTGACTCAAGGTGTCATGGAGCCCACTAGGGAGAGGGCCGTCCTGGATTTGCGCTTGTCCATTTATGCACATGTTTAGGATGTGAAGGTAGATGTGCCGCTTACAGGAAGTAATTACCACACGGTGTGGTTTCACCTGGACATGGGCAGAGGGGTGGTCGGGACCAAGATGAGGGTCTTGGACTTTCGGGGGGCTGACTTTGGTAGAACGGGAGAAGTTCTGAAAGGACACCTTGCTAGGATCAGAGTGGGGATGGATGTGGAACAGAAATGAGACATAGTAAAGAAGGGTTGATGGAAGCCACTAGTGAGTGTGCCAGAATCAAAAGTAAGAAAGCTAAGCATAAAAAAACACAGCTGGTTCAGCAAGGAGGTGGCAAAAGCGTGGGGGACAAGACAAGAGGACAGCCTTTAGAAAGTACAAGCATGCTTAGAAGGATAGGGTCGACTACACTGCTAAGTCAAGGAAAACAAGCAGGGTGGTAAGGGAGGCAAAGGTCACAAGAGAGGCACAGCTAGCCCGGGGGTAAAAGTGGGTAAAAAGGCCTTTCCCAGGTATATACTGTAAGGTAGGAAAGAAACATAAAGGACAAGATTGCCAGGTTAAAAAGAGGGGTTGGGCAGAGGGCAGTGAAGAAAAGTCCAGAGATGCTTAATGCGTACTTCTGTTCGGTCTTTACTCGGGGGAAGTACGGACCAGTACTACAAGGGAAGGGAGTGGGGGAGGTGGGGACCGGAAGGGGGGGGTCACAGATGATGCAATTCAAGCCGACAGGGTACTCAAGAGCCTAAGGGAGGGCAAATCACCAGGACCAAATGGCATGCACCCGAGGATTCATAAGGAACTGGGAGAGGTTCTGGTGGGTCCCTGGCAGATCTGTTTAACACCTTACTGTAGTCTGAAAACATGCCACAGGACTAGAGAATGGCATATGTGGTGCCTCTCTATAAAAGTGGGCCAAGGGACGAACCAGGGTACAACAGACAAGTTAGCCTGACCTCAGTAGTGTGTGAGCTGATGGGGACCATCCTGAAAAATAGATTAATTTGCTTTCTGGAGGAAAATGGGCTCCAGGATGAGACATAATGGGTTTGTATCAGGGAGGTTCTGCCAAACTAAGTAACTGACTTATTTGATTGGGTCACTAGAACAGTGGACAAGGGTCAGGAAGTTGATATCCTGCATCTGGACTTCAGCAAGGCCTTCGACTTGGTGCCTCATAGGAGATTAGTCAGGAAACTGGAGGACCTTGGGGTGGGGGCTAAACTCACGGGATGGGTCAGAAGCTGGTTGCAGAACAGAAGCCAAAGGAGGGTAGTTTTTCTTTTTTTTTTTTTTTTTTTTTGTACCTTCTGTTTATTCACTCGTGGCCAGGGCATCTCTCAGAGGTGCCCACTCGACTGTCGCCTCTACTCCCCACCTGAGACCTGTCTCCCCAGGTCCCCCCACCAGGACCTCCCAACCCCGGAAAGGTTCACCCAACTCCATCTGGCAGCTTTACTGCAATTAGGGTCAGTCCGTGGAGAGCTGGGGTGGGGGTGGACCACTGGAGAGATGGTCCGGCACTCCGGATGTGGGCTAGGTCCCTGGAGTCCTCGTTGCCTGCAAGATCCAGTGAGGGTTTTTCCTCGTAATGGTTACCCCCAGGAGTACAGATGTGCAGTGACGTCTGGACACTGCCATGCCGACGTCCGCAGCCGCTCCTCCCCCTGATCGTGGCACCACATGTTCCTGGTCTCCACCAGAGGCTGCTAAGGAGCAGTGCTAGGCCTGGATCCCTCCCATGGAAGAGCAGTCCTCCGGACACTAAGTCCCTTCCCTTCCCTGCTGACCCCCCGTGGCCAGAGTTCGTTTCTGAACCTGGGTCACCAGCGTGGTGCGAGGTGTGGCATCTAGCGCCTCAGCGCCACCGGGCCGGCTCAAAGGATGGTAGTTGGGGAGAATTCTCAGAAGCAAGGCTTGTCACTATTGAAGTCTTATAGTGCTCGGTGCTTGGTCCAGTATTGTTTAACATTTTAATAAGTGACATTACAGATGGGATCACGGGTAAAATCTGCCTGTTTTTGGACAACACCAAGCTCTGTGGGAGGGTGGACATGGAGTAGGTAAGACAGGAATTGATGGAGGACCTGGCTAGGCTAGAATAGTGGGGGGCATTTGGCAGCTGGGGTTCAATGCTAAAAACTGCAGTTATACACTTGGGGGCAAACAATCCAGTGAGCGAATACTGGTTGGGTGGCATGCCAGGTCAGAGGAAGAAAAGGACCTGGGAGTAATAATCACAAGTGACCTGAAACATTGCACACAGCAGGAGAGTAGCAGCCAAAGCAAATCAGATGCTGGGCTGCATAGCCAGAGGAATTACCACGGGGAAGGAGGCAGTGCTGTGCAGGTCACTAGTAAGGCTGTACCTGGAGTACAGTGTGCAGTTTTGGTGCCCGTATCTTAAGAAGGATATCAGCTCCGGGTTCGGGAATGGACCTGGGTCACTGGAGGGCCGGCCGGGGGGAGATGGATAGAGCGTCCCATGAACTGCTCTCCTTCTCATGGGGAGGGTGGGAAGTGCCGGAGCCGCGGCCCCTGGCGAAGACCAGGAAGTGCGTGCAGCTGCCGGCACTAGCACGCCAGAGGCAGGGCAGGACGCTTAGGCATCATTGCACGACTCCCCGCCTCCCCGGAAAACGGAAAAATAAGACAGCTGCCTGCCACCTTCCATGAAGCCCGCCACGGCTTCAATTAGCTCCTCAGGCCAGCCCTCTGACCTATTCCGATGACTGCGGCATGCAAGGGGGAGTGCCGCAGCCCTGCCGTGGGGGGTAAGCCACGGGGTTTCGGAGGGCTCACGGCTGATTTGAGGAGTGGGAGCTCGTGGTCCGTGACTGGGCAGATAATACCGGGCAGCAGGCAGCTCGGGAGGAAAAATAAAGAATTAAAAAAAAAAAAGGATATCAGCTTGCTGGAGATGGTGTAGAGAAGGGCAGCCACGGTGATCCAGGGCCAGCAGGGCAACACCTATGGGGAAAGGCTCTGGGTTCTCAGCATGTACTCTCTTGAGAAAAGATGGGAGAGGGGAGACATGATTGAGACCTGGGTATTAACAGGGTGAGCATTGAGGGCCTCTTCAGCCTTAGCAGGAACGAGATAACTAGGGGGCACAGCCTAAAGCTGGTGGAGAAGGGTTTAGGAGGGAGATGAGGAGGCACTTTTTCACCAAGAGGTAGGTGGATAAGTGGAATGAGCTGCCAGAGGAGGTGGTATCCCTAAAAACAGTGGACAGCTTTAAGAGGGATTGGGACAGGGTGAGGGGAAAAGTTGCAGGTAGAAGGGGGGGGGGTGTTGATGGAGGTCAAATGTGAAATAGAGAGGGGCAGTTCCCTTTGTAAATACAAAGGGAGCTGCAAAATCATGCAGACTAGATAGATGGTGTGGCCTTTATCTGCTGACATGTTCAAATGTTTGTATGTAAGAGAAGTCCTTAACATTGCAGCATCCTTAATATGCAGTGTTTTTATTAGGCAAGTGTCACTGTGGTGGTGTTTTTTTTACACACACCACATAAAAAAGGCCTTAGATAGTGCACTTTGGTTCTGGAAAAAAATCTTAGATAGCTGTTGCTGGAACTAAAAAATAAAGGCCTCCTTGCGTGCATTATTTATTAATAGCTGTATAGAGTTTGTGTACATAGAAGCTTTACTGAATCTGTAAGCAGTTGGCCAGCATTTTTCTTTTGTTCCCACTAGCCCTCGCATCCAGCGCCATGCTTCTCACTTGCCCCCATCCACCAGACTAACCATGTGTCTTCCCCCTTCGTGGGGATAATTCTGAGCACATTTCAATCAAGGTCATAGCAGTAAGTCAAGAGCCACTATTGAGCCTTCATATAGGCACTAGGGATGATTTTTGCCATTGTTAACAAACCAGCACCTCCCACTCCTATCGTATAGGCTAGTGCATGCAGCAGAGCAGGCTGTGATGAACTGACACTTAACTTATTCTGATGCACATGTATCCAGGAGTGCAGCTAAGCTGATGGGGTGTTCTTTACCCTCTCTGGAGGAATTAAAGTACATCACCTCCATCATGTGCCTGCAGTACTTGCCTGCCTGGTGAGAAGTCGGACTTTGCTATCAAACCCATGTCCCCATATTATGCTGCTAGCTGCACAACTGGGTTGGTGGTAACAGTATACCGGCATCGGAGCACTTCAGTAGGTTAATAAACCTACGGAGGAAGTTTAATGGTCATCTAGAAGTTTATTAATCTGTATTATAAAAAAATAATTGCAAACTCAGACTTCTGATTGTCAACTACCTTTTTGTTTGTAATTCACAGTGTTATAGCCTGCCATCCAGAGACTGGGTAGTGGCTTGCCAAGGCTGCTTCTGTCCTCACTGCTCCCACTTGTCTGTCTGCCCCACAGCCTAACTGACTAAGACCCCAAACTGCCAACTTTTTAGCAGAAACTGACCTAACAATGTATCTGCATGGTTCTGATGTTGTGAGGGCAGCATGTGGTATTGGGGACATTAATGTTGTGTGTGTGTGTGTGTGTGTGTGTGTGTGTGTGTGTGTGCCATTCATCATCGGTAAACTAGAGGGGGTTTATTGTCCCATGCTTTTTCCTCTTACCTTCCTGTTGCAGTTGTGTACACTGCTGCCTACTGCATGCCTTCCAAATGGAAGTGGGGTTTGATGCCACATGGTCATCCACAATGTCAAGCCCTCCCTTCAGCTGCAGGAAGCATTCATATAGTGGGCAGCTGCAACCCCCCCCAGCATGGGAGAGCTGCCACTGCAGTGTTCTCACAGCCTTTTCTTCCCACAGCGGTTGGGTGGGTTTGCGCTGAGAACCCAGGTTGCCCATATGGGAGTGCATCATGCTCCATCTGCACCACAAGAGCAGGCATGTGACTACCATTTGTTTATCATATGGACATACAATACAACCTTGATTATCAGAATGCTCTGGGAGACATCAGATTTGTTTGCATAACTGAGAGTTTGGATAATAAGGGATCCATAATATTAGCTTAACCACAGTTGGGGGACAATGTTAGAGTTCGGATAATGAGGAGATCTGGATAACGGGTTTGGATAATCGAGGTTGTACTGTAGCAAAAGTTCACATATATCCTGCCTTTTAACAGCAGCAAATGTGTGCTATAAACAGCGCCCCCACTACCACCAACATTGCACCTTATCATGAAAGGAACTATTGCACTAGTAGTCTTTTTCCCAGCCATTTTATTCTTCCTTTACAAAGTCTACCTTATCCTGGAAGCTTCTATTTCGTTGTTGTCTGGCATACAGGTCTAGTGTGTATAGTTAGCTCAGCAGTATATGGGCTTACTCTTCAATTCAGAAGCAGTCATCTCAGTTGATTTCTCTAGGTTAACTGTACCAGTACCTTACCATTGATTTAGAAGATCTAGTGGACAGCCTCTAGCAACAAATACAACTTTTAATGGGCCAGTCAGTAGGGGACGAAACTAAGGTGACTCATTTCCATTCTTCCCCTAATTGTGCGCTTTAATATATTGGATAGATCGGATTTACAACCTTTGAGTCAGAGACTCGTTTACAAAGGCACCTCGTCAAAGACAAAAACATTGGTACAAACATACATAATACTGGCAGTGGTACATAGAGACAATGATTGCAGTGAAGAGACAAATTAGTACAGAGATGCATTTCAGTATATACAGTCATTTTTATAGTTAGAATGGTAATAAACCTTGTTGTGCAGAGTCAAGAAGGGCAGTGGAGTATCTTAGCTATAGGGAGAAAAAGAAAAGAAAAAGGGGGGGTTGGGAGTGCAGTCCAGAGGACTTGTCGAGGTTGGAGAGCAAAGTGTGCAGGTGCCCACGGGGCACAGGATTTAGCTAATTGCATTTACAGCAGCATGAGTTGAAGAGGTGGGCACGGAGGGTGACTTTGAAAGGAGAAATTCTGAGAGTGTTAGTGATACCGACTGGGAGGGAGTTGAACCAGGAGGGAGCCCTATAGCTGAAAGATCACTGGGTTTGAGAGGTCCTGGTTCTGGGCACCAGAAGAGTGGTTTTATTTGAGCTGCGAGTGGCCACAGTAGGGGTGGCCAGTTGAAGGGATGCAGCCATCCCTGGGGGTAGGTGACAGAGGAGGAATTTCATAGATAGAAGGCAGGTTTGATAGTGGAGTCTTTCTTCGATGTTGAAGAGGTGCGCCGTGGCATATAGTAGACAGGTATGGGTGCCCTGCTCAAGAGCCTGCAGGCCTTGTTTATGGAGGTTTGGACTTTACTGAGAGCTGTGTTATCTGCAGAGCCATAAATGGGTAGGACATAATCCACAAGGGACAGGACGGTGGAAGTGATGGCCAGTCGGAGAGCATGGGGGGAGGTAGTCCTTGTGCCGGTAGAGAAGGCCTAACCGAGAGTTGGTGGCTGCTGAGAGGGCATTAATATGGTGATGGAAAGCGAGGACAGAGTCAAAAGTTATCCCTAGGTATTTATATGTGGACACTTGTTCTAGGGGGTGTAGTGTGCTGGGGAGGATTAGGAGGGAGGTCTTTTTGGACTTGTTTTGGGGGTGAGTAGATAGCATAGACTTTGTTTTCTTGAGATTGATAAGTCTGTGATCCTCGAACCATTTTTTGGTTTGATTAAATGCGAGCTGGAGTGAGTCTTTGAGAGAGGCAGGGCTATGGTGAGAGGCAAAGAGAATGGCATAATCTGCATACAGAAGAATTCTACCAGAGCAGGCACTGGGCAGGGTGTTGAGGTAGAGGCTGAACAAGAGGGGTCCCAAGATGGAGCCCTGGGGTACCCCAGAGCGAACAGCTTCTTCATGACCTACTCAAACTGCAGTCAGCCCAGTCCCTAGAGTCTGTTTTCCAGACTCATCTCTGCTGGCTTTTAGGTTGCCACACTGCTGCTGCATCTGACCCCATAACCAGAGCATGAAGTAGTTACTAGACTAATCCATAATTGGGAAAGATGTGTGAATGCTGGCACATTATTTTAAACAAAGGATCACCTACTTTTTTTGATGGATACCACAAACTCATCTCAGAGCAACATTACATAAATTGTGCAGCTCTCTGAAAAATCAGCATGTGCAGAGGTTTACTGATGAGCTGAGATTTTTAACGCTCAGTGTCACCAGATGTGAAAGATTTAAGCACTTTCAGAGTTGTGTTTAGGAATTCCTAACACAGGATGTGCTGTAGAAATACCTTTCCTTTTTATTACAGTGTCCAGTGCCAAAAAAGCTGTGTAAGGAGGAGTGCTTTGCTTAATTTAATGAGCATGGAAAGGGTCTGATTAACAGATATTTTTTTTCTAGAGGGGAGACTGGAAGGCTAGGAAATATGTCCTATTTTCAGCCTCATCCTGGAGGTGGGGAATAGGGATACAAGGTGTACTGCTTGATATTGAGTCTGGTAATTCTGTAGGTGAAATTTCACCAGGACAACAGGGAAATTCCCTATTTCTTTTTGAGACGTGCCCTAGGATCTGTAATGTTCACCTGAACAACAACCAGAACAGGAAGATGGGACCTTGGTTTAGTATCTTATCTGAAAGATGGATGATCTGGCATTCCAAATAAAAAAAAAAAAATGGAAAGATAGAAAGTGACTTTTTCACATTTTTCATTGACTAAGTTAATAGTTTCCAAGAATTTAAATCATAAAAACTGTAGTTTATGTTTATGTTGGATTTACAGCAGAGAAGTTGAAAATGCAAACCAAATCTATCATGATTACAACATGCACTGTGCCTCATATGTCAGTATTGAGTAGGCCTTTTTTGTTATATTTTTTCTACAAATCTGGGTGAATTCCTTATCTAAAGTAATTTTTTTTAGTAAACAAAATGAAGATTACTTTCTGTGAAACATCAGATGTGAAAGTTACCATTGTAACTGCAGCCATTTAGTGTTTCGAAGATATAATTTTTACATAGCACTGTAATTTGAGATCAGGCAGGACCCTAGACCCATCAGATCCACCCCACTTCTGCTTCATAAGCAGGACATAATAAGTGTGCTGTAGAAACATGTGTTACTTTATAGTTATACCCCCCCCCCCCTTTACTGCCTGCATGTCCGGTAATTCTTTTGGTAGTCAGAAAACTTCCATTCTTTTTTTTTTCTTTTAGCGCCTTTGTCCGCTGGCCCCCATCGGGTCCTAATCACAGTGCTCCCCGCCACATGCCCCAGGACTTACCCCACTCCCAAACACCCCTATCTTACCCCCCCCAGGAGTGGGACTGCTGGAGTGGGGGTCCTTTCCCCCCGACGGAGACTGGTCGGTAGCACGGAAGCGAGAGCCTGGTTGGCAGTGCGGGGTCCGCAAAGGGGGTGGGGTGGTGGACGTCATCCAGTGGTGGCAGAACCTCCGTTTTCTCCCCGGGAGGTGTGTTACACAGTGACATTGAGGCGGGCTTTGCGAGCGTCTGACACACCTCCCATACTGAGACCATCCCAGCATGGGTCACCCGAGCACCGAGGACTGCCCCGAGGAGGAGAGCAGTCCATAGTCCTCCCACCGTTGGCTTTCGACTGCCCAGGTCTATTCCCAAACCCTGGCCATCTGCATTATGTAGTAGGCGCTTACTCATATTTGGTGGCCAGCCCTAGAAAATTTCCATTCTTAACTTTTGAAGGCCTGTACTGTCTTTATATCCACTGTCTCTGATACTAAGCTCCAAAGGTTTGCCACTCTCTGGGAGAAGGAGTACCTCCTAATGGTGTTCCTGTATGTATAGCCTCTGAGCATGGCCCTGTGTCCTGCTGAAACACACCAAATCAAACAGTAAAACTCTGTTTTTCCAAATGCGCGTGCACATGCAGAACATTTGGATCAACAGGGTTTCAAATAACTGAGACACCACTTTCAGCAGTACAGTATTGTATAGCGGCTGTTAGAGATAAAAAAATATATAAAATAGATTGCCGTTATGAAATTAGTTCAGCTTTATGTTGGTTGTGCAATACGGTTGTGTAATATCAGGCAGCACAGCAGTAAAGAATTAAATAAATCTCAACTTTTTAAAAAAGTCCTTAATGACGGTCTGCTTCTTATTACTATTCCTGATTATGACAGCCTTGTTTCTTAGTTGGCAGAGCAGCAGGATTTGAACCAGGTCAATATCGGCAGCATTTTCCATCCAATAGCTACTACACTTTGCAGAGCACTCCACGGCATCTGAATCAGTCGGTACTGGTGTCTGCATGTCAGCCTCGTCTTCTGGTTCATCTGGCTCCTCAGCGTGGGCAGCGTACTATGCAAGTAAACCATACAGTATGTCATTCTCTGTCATCTGCTCAAGGCCTGTGTCTTCGTCCTCCTGTTTCTCCCATTGCACAACATCCACAGCCATGCCTTCTGCCAAAGTGTGGACTGCATTTTCTGCCTTAGAGATTTGTTCGACAATGGTTTGACTCTGATCTGCCAATTGTATCAGCAGCTCCGATTTCTCCCAACACCCAACAACTGCCTCCTTTCTAATTTCTCTCCAGCTTTTGGCTAACATGCAGACAGCAACCTTAATGGTCAGTGCTTTGATGTTGTCCCACAATGCAAGCTCGTCATTTTCCTTTGAAACTACACTCGATAGTAGCTTGTTGCGCTACAGCCTAAACACCCCTTGCAGCAGGTGTGAGTATTTTAATTTCCTGTCAAGTGTAACTGTTGGCATCCACTTGCTGAGATAGCTGCAGCTGAATGGCAATGCTAATCACACTGCTGTCAGTGATGCAGCTTTAGTCCGTGAAATTGAGGGACAACTCTCAGTTTTGGGTAACTGAGTGTTAAGGATTTGAGGGGTTTGGATAAACCGGGTTTTACTGAATTTCTGTCTATTCATTATTGTCAGTGCCCTGAGTTCGTATCCCCTTCAGCCTTCTTTTATTCATGGTGAACATGTTAAGAGCCTCCAGCCTTTCCTCTTAGCTTTTATGTGCCATACCCCATATTATTTGAAAGTGATTTGCCAGGATTCAGGTGTGCATTACATGCCTTATATCGGTGAAACGCCGTCTTTATATTTTATAAACTTTTCTGCTGTTATTATAGAAGTGGAAGAGATTGTATCTTGGGGCCCCTTCCGAGATAGCCAGCTGATCCCTTCCACTTCCTGGTCTCTCGATCTGCCTACGATCCACCCCAGCACCGAGGCACATTATGATGTGTACCCAGGAAGAGCATGGTGCGCACTTCATTAAAGTCTATGGGGGGCAGATTTAACAAGGTTTTTATGTATAATAATGGCCATTTGGAGAGTAATCAAGGGCACCAGTTGACTAACAAGGGCATTGTTAGTCAACTGGTGCCTTGATTAATGTCCAAATAACCATTATTATATATAAAAACTTTGTTAGGCTCGTTTCCATAGACTTAAATGAGCACACCACCTGCCCTTCCTCCTGGGTACATGCCATTACGCCGCATCTCAGCTGCGGGGATGGATCATGGGTGGATTGAGGACCGAAGTGGGAAGGGATCAGCTAGCTACCGGGGCAAGATACAATCTCTTTCAGTTATAAAATTACAGCAGAACAATTTAAAAAAGGTTGGAAATTCACTTTAATGATCCTGTGTTGCACCTTCTCTACTTCTTTCATGTCCTTTCTGTGTTGAGGAGCCCAGAACTGCACATGGTATACCAGGTGGGGTCTAACCAGGGACTTGTAAAGTGCTAGGATTACTTCCCCTGCTGTGCTGGTCACACTCGTTTTGTTACACTCCAGCATTCTGTTGACTTTCTTGACAGTGGTCATACACTGCTTGCCATGTTTCAGCCCCTTGTCTGTCATGACCCCCCACCCCACCGATCCTTACTGGTAGTCATAAACTGAGCATGGAATCACCAGAACAATTTTCAACCTTGACTCTACCTATCTGACAGTCATTTATCCTCTAGCTCCACTACCACTCTTCTCAGATCTTTCCTTCCAGTGGAATTACCATTTCTCCTCCTTCACAGCACCTGCTTCTGAATTTGGATCCTGCACAGTTTTCAGGCTTTTTCGAAATCTGATTCACACCTCAACTCATTGTGTGCACCTCAACTCCAGCTCACTGCTTTATTGAATGCAGCCACGTAACAGAAGAGGAAGCTAACATTTGTGGCGTGAGTTGTTTGTAGGTTCGCAGTATCAATCACTGACTGTCATGATGCCTGCCTTCACGGCTTGGGAATCTCCCATGATGTGGACCACTGCCTGTGGTGCCAGGCTATGAACTTGTAGGTGATCAAGGATCGTTGGGTGCAGGTGTTTAAGGGGGAGGCCCAGGAACATATGAGGTCCATCGGCCACAGCTAGTTCAGCTGCGTAGTTAGCAGCCCTGGAAGACAACATCAAATCCCAGATCTTAGAGGATGTCCTGGTGTTAGATCTGCTGATGGTCAAGTAAAAGTAGTCTGTGGATAATCCCACTCTTTGGCCATGTTGTTGAACGGAATGTCTTTGTCTATGGAAACACCCCTGAAGGAGGTCCAAAAGATGGAAACCTACTCACCGATGGACATCTTGGGAAAAGATGGGGTGGCCTTTCATATTGCTCCTACTGTGCTGGGTCCAGCACTTAGTATCTGGGAGGGCTTTGTTTCACTTCTGGTCCCACCTCTTAGGATGCATTGTAAGTATGCTTTGGGGGGGGGGCTTAACAGGTTTACAGAGGACCCTTCCCTAAAAGGTCTGACTCTTGGCCAAGATGCATGGAGAGTCAGATAAGCCCCAGACAAGGAGTCTGAGACTGGACCACTTCAGCCACAGAAGGCATGTGGTGGCACCCATTGGCATTCGTCAGGCAAGTTAAGTGGCCCAGCTGACTACGTATAGCCATGAGTTGTTTCAGTGTCTTTCAAGCCTGTGGCCTCTCCTGCCAGCGGATAATGAGCAGGTCATAATAGATATCTGGGACATGGGTTTCACCTTGGCCAAGCACTAACATCCTTGACTCAGCCGTGGCAGCAGCGGTTATCGTACTTTGGTGGGTTTGGCTGTGTCTTTCACCCTTTATGTAAGCAATACAGCAGAGAGTGGTGGATCCTCCCTTTGCAGGGAAGGATCTGTTTCGGTTAGAGGCTGTGGAGTACCTGAGTGGGACTGAGAAGTCTAAGTCACCCTGGAATCATTTCTGCCATTAATACTAAACAGAGTACTAAGTAGCACCCGCAGAGTGATGATTCCTTTTGTGGTTTCTTTTGTGGTTTGTAATGCCAGCAACAGAGGCAGCAGTGTTAGCAGTACCATCCAGCCAAATCTTGGACCCCCAAGAACCCTTGACCGTCAGCATAATGGAAATGGAGGTGGAACCTCCAGTGGCTAGGCCTCTGGGTCTACTTCTAAAGACACAAAGTGACTGTATGAGGGGCCTCATTTCCTTTCCACCACAGCCCCTGCTGCAGCTGCTGATTGGGAGTGACTTTTCTGTTTCCTGCCATTGTGCTCTGTTATTACCTTGGACAGCTGGCTCCTGAAAAGTAGAAGGTTTGGGATTGTCTCTGGAGTTCAAGACTCTGCCCCATGTTGGCCCTGTGCACCTCTGGAAGACATGCTCTCTCTGGAGTCTCATCGTTATGGAACGAAGTCTGACAACCTAGGATAACAAGTGACAGAGCCTATGCTAGAAAGTCAAACTCAGCAGAAATTCATATTCTGGTACTCAAGTGGACAAGAGGGATGATTCCCAATAATTGATCTGCAAATCCTGATCAAGTTCATCTGCAGGTGGACGTTTTACAATGCTAAATCAGATCATTCCATTTGATTTTGCTTCATGGACCTCCAGGATGTGTACTTCCACATCCCTGTTCTTCCCTCAAACAGATGGTTCTTCAGGTTCAGAGTGGATGGAACCCTCTTCCAATTTCGAGCCTTGCCGTACAAACTCTTAATGGCCTCCAGGGTATTTATCAAGTGTGTGTGGGTAGTGGCAGCTTTCCTTAGATGTAGATGCTTCAAGGTGTTCCCCTACCTAAATGACTGGATTCTCATAGACAGTTTGGTGCACGATCATTATGTTTGCTTGCATGCATAGGCAAGAAACATAGTGCCACTATACGAGTTTTCGTAGGTGTGCTTCCCCCACTTCCAATGCCCTGCTCCCTTTTGCAGTTGCGGCTGCACCGCGCCAATGAATGTCCGAGCTGTCTATGACAGCGTTCAGATGCAGTGATGTACAGTTCTAAGGAAAACACCTCCGCAGGCAATTTGCATACTGCTGTCGGCAGTATGCAAATTGCCTACATCGACACTGCATTTGAACTGTCATGGACAGCTCGTTCCTCCTACGAACACATACGTACACGCTGGGAGCCTGCCCCAGCGTGCTCATGCGCTCCCTCCCCAGTACACCGTATGGCCGATGGGGGTGCCCAATCCCCTGTCTGCTCTGCTGCCGCTTCCCAACTACATCTTTCAGGTGCCACGCTGGGAGTCCACCCCAGCGTGGCAATGTCAGGATGGTGGACGGGGTGCCCAGTCCCCCATTGCTCCACTGTCCCCCACCTCCCACAAAAAACATGACTTCCAGTTGCCATGCTGGGGAGCCCACCCCAGCATGACAAAAAGTCGGGTATGGCCGACAGGGGTGCCGAGTCACCTGTCGGATCCACTGCCGCCCCAAATAACATTTCAGCTGCCATGCTGGGAGCCCACCCCAGCATGGCAAAGTCCCATGTCGCCTTCCTGCAGAAGGAAAAAATCAACTGTAAAAAAAAAAAAAAAAAAAGTCCTCGTTGACTGTGATGTCCCCAACCCGTGCCCACCCACCTCCCCACACCCCACCGTATTTCACTTCTGGAGCACAGCGCGATGATCTTCGGTGGACCAGGAACACGTCTGCACTCTTCAAAGCTGACCACGAACTGAAGAAATGCCGGTAAGCTGTATAATGGCATAAATGTTTTGTTTTTCAACTTTGGTGCATATCTCGACTATTTTGGGGTATTTTTTCATCAAATTTTCAACATGGGGTTTTTGGGGCCCTACCTTATGAACTCAGTCACTGTCATTTTGTTATTCGGTCCCGAAAGGTGATTTCGACGTCACTGCGTGGAACCACCTTTCAGGAGCGAGTAATGAAATGACAGTGGCACAGTTCATGAGGTAGGCCCCCAAAACCCTAAGTTGAAAATTTGGTGAAAAAATTCCCAAAAATGACTGTTATGAGCGTATGTTGCGCAGTTCACGCACGCCAGAAGTTCACGCACTTTCAGTATGTTCACTCCAGATTTTCAACATTGCCATTTTACCACACCTCTATGAGCAGTACAGCTGGCATTTTTCACATCACACCCAAAATGTGTTTTCTCGCATGTAGCACACAATGGCGTAGTCGGTGTGCGAAATCAATGTATGGGACAGAGTAAGAAAATCACAGTGACACTGTTCATGAGCAGAGGTCTTAAAATGGCTATGTTAAAAATTTGGTGTCAAAAGTCCATGTTCTCCCAGTCATGGACAGGAGGTCTCTTGTATGCCATTCCTTTAATTCCTGTGTTCCACAAGTTGATCCATAAGTCCCAGAGGGTCTGGACAACCCTGATCCTAGTAGTTCCAAAATGGCCTCACCAGTTTTGGTACCAGGATTGCCTCAGCCGCAAGCCACTACAGCTGCCCCCACTCTGTCTGGTCCTACTCATAAGGTCCAAGGGGGTGGTCAGACAGCCAGACCTTCAGTCCTGCACCTGATGGCCTGGTTCTTTAGTAAGTAGAGTTTAAGGCCGTTGTGCTTTCAAAAGGAGTCGACACACAAAACTTAACAGTTACAAGTGGAAGAGGTTCTTGTACTGGTGTGCAGATCATGAACTGCCACTGCCTCTCTGCAGCATATTTTCTGTTACCTGTGGTCTGTTTCAGTCAGGACTGTGAGCTACAGCCCTCATGGTTTACCTGACTGCCTTCATGGTATACTGGGTGATGGTCGGTGTTCCAGCAGTGATGTAGGAGAAATTTGTCACACTGCTTTTGAAATGGACCATCTGCCTCATCGATTTGGAAACTGCATTGTGGTAGTTACCGCTGGAGCTAATCCAGCATATAGATAGGCTGTTTGAGCCTACGGACTGGTGTTATCTGTTACATTTGTCATGAAATAATTCATTTTTGTTCACCATCACTCCAGGTGCTTTTTGTGTTGTCACCGTATCTGGTTTTCCACAAGGACGAGGTTGTGAAATTCCTTCCCAAGGCTGTTTCTGTTTTCCATCTGAGCAAGGCATTCCTGTGTTCTTTCTGACACCACATAAATAATTTGATGTCCATAGAGCAGTGTTGTTTAATTGGTAGTGTATGGTAAAATTTTATGGTGAGGCTCACCAGCACCTTTTACCTGCACTGAATCCACACAAAGTAAACTGGGAGCCAAACAGACATTGGGCAGCGCAGCACATCCTGTATTGCTCTACATTACCAGATTGCTGGGAAGGCACCATGTGACAAATTAAGAGCTCACTGCACCAGACATACTGCTGCCAGGTGATCCTCATTACAGGATTTGTAGGGCATCTACCTGGTCTCATGCATACACATCCATATCCCATTACAGCATTGCCATACACATTCACCAAGATGCTGCTTTTTGGGTCCTCAGTCCAATTCACCTAAAAGTCGGGAGTGCACATCTTGACCTCTTCTCCTGAGGACTGTTAGGAGTATAAGTGTGGGTAGTGAACTAAATCGAGGTATTTAGGAGTATAGGTTGCTTACCCTTGATTTACTACTAGTATTCAGTTCACATCATAATAGGTTCTGTATTGCATAATCGGGAATAAAAGGAGACAAAAGATAGTTAACATTCAATATCTGGGCACACATGTATTTGCAGCTCCTATGTCTCCCACTACGGCTTCCCCCGATTATTTTTCTCTCCAGTCGCTGCTGCGATGGAACTCTCTCAAACATACTGGCTGTTCCCGCCTGAGACCCCCCCAGCCCGAGTCTCCCCCGCGGTATTTCGACCCTTGCACCTACCTTGCAGCTGGAAACCCTTGGCTTGTTCCACCCAAGGTTGGGCCACCACTCCCATCTTTGGTGCTCCTTTGAAGTCTAGATTCTGCTACAGGCATGGCTTGGGAGGAGGAAGTTAGGAGACCAGGTGGGCAGGATCCAGTGGGGGGCATGGGGGCCAGGTGCCATCGCCTACCCGATGGTGCAGGGTTTTTCCTTGTTCATGCTCATTGTTCCTCCTCTCCCTGAGGTGTGGACATGCAGTGACGTCCAGCGCAGGTGGGCGTGCTTCCACACCCGCCTGCAGGACGTCCACCAATGCCCTGCCCCTTGTTTAAAGTGATCCCAGGCTGCAGTACACCCAGCCTCCACTGGGCATCACTAGCATCGGGGAAATACATTCCACCCGCCCCCCCAGGAGAGGAGAACTGTAGTTGGACGCTCAATCCTCTCCTCCCGGAAACCTCCGTGACCTGAGCTCGCCCAGAACCCAGAACCGGTCGCCGTGTGTGTGTAGTGACGCCGAGCGCCAACCTCAGCACCACCGGCTGGCGGTCCCCTTTTACTCCAATTAAAACAGCAAGGGTGCTGTCCTTCTAAGTAGGAAAATCTGTGTCTGTATATTTATTTAGCTTTTGTTAACCAGGTAAGTACACTAGACAAGACAATTGCCTATTTTCAGGTACGACCTGGGAGAGTACAGGAATAACAGATTTAAGTACATAAAACACTGTACAAATCAGACATGTTACAGTTCATGTGAGGACAGTATGATTACAGGTTCAAAACGGCATACAAAACGTAGTAAGGCATAGATTTATACAGTATGTACACAACAAAATAAACACCTTGTAGCAACTAAGAGCAGTACCGGAGGTACAGTTTAGAGATACTTCAGATATGACACTATATACAGCTTTTATCTGTTATGTTCTTTTTAATGCTGCACCCTTGTTACTGTTTTGCTCTTTATGTAACAGAGGAGATAAATAGTAGAAGGCTAAAATGCATCTATTAAAGTGCAAGCTGTACTTACTGTCTTAGAAGAAAAAGTGGGAATATAGGTGCAGCTGTAGTGGGAGATGAACCCACAGTCCTGAAGCTAGTGTCTTGGCATAGCTGTTCATACTAAACATCTATAGCTTGTCTTGCAAATGTATCAGCTAAGTGATATCCAAGATATATAATAACATATATGCCAATGACTTAAACACCATAGAGAACATTCGCATTTCAGTCCAAACACACTCTCCAGCTGCAGCAAATGAAATGCAGACCTGTAACAAAAAAGGAAAAAAGTGTAATATCTTTAACCTCAACTGAACAACATACGTCTCCCCAGAAACACTTACCAAAGAGCTGTGTCCCAGCTTCTTTTTCTGCTACTGCCTCCATGTATTCAATCTCCATGCCCCTCCCACTTCCAGGCTAGTCCTCCGCATGATGCCGCTTTTAACTGCCACTCCCGTCCATACACAGACATGCCACTTCAGACTGCACACACAACAGCGCCATTCCCAACCACAACAAACTGCTCTCACTGGAGCACCACTCAGCCACCTTATAAAGGCCAGCACACTATGGAAACGTAAATGATCCAAAACTAGGCAGCTGTTAAAACACCACTACACTACGGGAAAAAAACTAAAGGGCACACTATAGGAGGTGTGCCACTACAGTACAGAAATGCACTAAATTAAGCAAATAAAAAGCACCCTGTCTTAAAGCAAAACAGAGTAACTTTATGTACTGTGTAATACATTTAACAGATAGGTCCCAGATATTTGTGAAATAACACCATCCTGGGGTCAAACAAGCTCGTAAAGGTCATTCGCCCTCCTGGTTTGTTCAACCCCTCGATGGTGATATTTCCTCATATCTGACACTTATCGATGAGATGTTCTCACGCTGTCTCTCTCATATATTACACAAGTGAGGTAGCACCTGTATATTATGGTTGTGTAGGCACTTTAACGTTAAACCCTCTTTTTGTACCTTAATAGCGCAGTGATCATTTGACTGATTCACACGAAAACTGTCAAGTGCAGAGTTGATTCCAGGATATTTGGACCCTGTAAATTATGTAGTGATTGGTTAAGCAGAAGCAAAGTTCTAGAATGTAAAAAATACATAAATTCACCAAAATTGTCTTTTTTTTCCTCATCAGTTGCTCAAAAACAGTTTAGGTTAGAAATCTGAATCATTCAGGTTTGATAGGGTTTGATCCAAGGCTGAATGTTAGCTAATTAGTTGCTTCCTAACTATCAGTTTTTAAGGTATTTGCAAAAATGTCCTACCATAGCAAAAAGGAACGTTCTAAGGATAACTGGATTTTTGCAGAAACATTTCTTTTATGCTTTGTTATATTAAAATGCCTTGTTGAGGCAAACAAATTAGCTTTCATATTAGTTTCTGATAAAAAACATAAAAACGTTTTGTGCACACAGAAAACAGAAAGTGCAGGTGTTTGTGTGGTAGCCTTAAAGGAAGAATTCCTGGTATTTTTTGGGGTAGAGTTTGTCTTTTTTGCCTGAAATATGAATCTGTAAAAAACTGCAAGTGTCAAAAGCATAAATAAGAGTCTCTCCAAGAAAGATTTAAAAGGACGTTACCAAGAGAAACAAATGGAGGCAGGGAAGGCAGTTAGGAGCGCAAAAGCACAACGGAGGAGAATATTACCAAATCAGTAAAAAGAGGGATAAAATGGAGCCGGCCCGATGGCGCTGAGGTGCTGGATGCCTTACCTCACACCACGCCGGTGATCTGGGTTCGGGTACTGACTTGGGTTGTTGGGGAGCCAGCTTTGGGGGGGAGGGTCATAGCAGGATTGGGCAACAGGAAGGCAGTTCTCCTCTCTGGGGATGGTTGCCGCCCCTACCCCCCACCCCGGTAGTCCCGCTACCACCGGGTGGAGGCCCAGTAGTCAACGTAGTCATCAGGGGTGTCATGTAACAGGTGGGTACCTCAAGACACGGTGTGCTCATGCTTCCAGATGCGTGTACGTGTCCGAGGTAGGGGGCCGGATTACAGGGACAAAATGAAAAATTCCATAAACTATGTAGCGGAAAAGAAAAAGAGGGATAAAACATTCTTTAGATACATAAGTCAGAAGAGAAAGTCTAAGGAGGGAAGATAGTAATGCTAAAAAGGGAAGGAGGGATTTGTGTGGAAGAGGACCACCAAAAAGCAGACATACTGAACAAATACTCCTGTTCAGTATTTATAGAGGAAAGGGTAGGTAATGGACCAGTGATAAAGGACAAGGACATTAAGGGACGGGAGGTGTCCTTTTACAGAAGAAAGAGTCCTAAAGGAACTAACACAGTTAAAGGCAGACAAGGCAATGGGACCAGATGGGGTGCACCACAGGTTACTGAGTGAACTCAAGGGGGAGCTGGCTGCACCTCTTGACAACCCTGTTCAGCCTGCCACTAGAAACAGGGGAGGTGCTGGGGGAATGAAGGAGAGCGGATGTGGTCCCACGCCACAAAAGTGGTAATGGGGAGGAGGCAGGAAATTATAAGCATGTCAGTCTGACTTTGGTAGTGAACAAAGTAATGGAATCACTACCGAAGGAAGGGATTGTGAAAATACCTTATTAACAATGGTCTATAGGATCTGAGGCAGCATGGTTTCACAGGGGTGAGGTCTTGCCAGACAAACCTGATCAAATTCTTTGACTGGGTGACCAAGGAGGTTGATCAGGGAGGAATGATAAGTGTGGTCTACCTGGATTTGCAGTAAGGCTTTCGTCACTGTTCTGCATAGAAGATTTATGAATAAGCTGACTAAGACAGGGGTAGGTCTTAAGTTAGTAAAATGGGTAGAGTTGACAAGGCAGTAGGAGTCAGAGTGTTGTGGTAAATGGCATCTGCTCTGGAGAAGGAAAAGTGACCAGTGGGGTGCCAAAAGGGTCAGTACTAGGCCCGGTCATCTTCAGTTTCTTTATTAGCGACATTGCCGATGCAGAAGGACTGGAAGGGAAAGTATGCCTGTTCACTGATGACACAAAAATCTGCAATAGAGTAGACACACTGGGAGGGGTGGAACGAATGAAAAATGATTTAAAAAAAGCCTGAAGAATGGTCGTGGGTTTGACAGCTGGATTCCAGTGCAAAAAAGTGAAAAATCATGCACTTGGGGCACAGAAATATGGGGGCAACGTACCAACTGGGAAGAGAGGTATTAACAGTCACACAACAGGAAAGGGACATGGGGGTGATCATTTCTGATGACCTGAAGGTAGCTAAACAGTGTGACAAGGCAGTGGGGAAGGCTAACTGGATGCTAGGATGCATAGGCAGGGGTATCACCAGCAAAAAGAGGGAGGTAATAATGCCCCTGTATAGATCACTGGTGAGACCCCACGTCGAGTACTGTGTACAGTTCTGGAGGTCCCATCTACGAAAAGACATAGATAGGGTGGAGACAGTGTAAAGGAGGGCAACCAAAATGATGCAGGGCCTGTATCAGAAGCACTACAAAGAAAGGGTTAAGGATTTAAATATGTACTCCTTAGAAGACAGGAGGGAATGGTTGGGATATGATAGACATTCAAGTACCTCACAGGAATAAACAAGGTATAGGAAGGGAGCATTTTCCAAAATAAAAGATGCTCAAGGACAAGGGGTCACAATATAAAGTTTTTTGGGGGGAGGCTCAGAGGAAATGTGAGAAAGTACTACTTCACAGAGAGGGTAGTGAACGCATGGAACAGCCTCCCAGTGGAGGTGGTGGGGGCAAAAACAGTTACAGTATTCAAGAATGATGCATAATATAGACAAAGGGGATATTAGATGAAAGGCGGGGGTATAACCCGGAGACTGAATAGGGTCTGCGAAGGCACTGCAGGAAGGGAAAACAGGGCAGACAGGGTGGGCCAGGAGGTCCTTATCTGTCAACATCTTCTATGTTTCTGTGATGGGTGCATTTGGCAAGTAATACAGGCAGATTCATAAAGTCCTCATCTCTAATATTTTATTTTTCTCCCCAATTTTTCCCCAATGCTGTAATTGTAATAAGATTGGGATCCATAGCTCTGCTTTAAACATGGGGGTGTTGCAAAAGGATGGGGGCTCCAAATGAAAGGACAGGGGCACCCCCATGCATAAGTGCTTAGGGCAAACTCTTGATAGATATTTTTAAGGTTTCGGGAGTGTGCTTTTGGCACTCACATTTGTGCTTTTTTTTTAACTTGAAGTTTAAGAGTTTTGGTGGTACAGCTTGGTTACAGAAATGTATCATGCTGTTTGTCACATGCAGGTGTACCACTGAAAGTTCAGAATAAACTACTTTTCAAATACATTTCTTGTAATATAAATACTGGCTAGGTTCCCTCTCCTCCTACCTTTCCTCTCTCCTCTCCACCCTCCGTAACCCTGGCTGTCGCTCCCTTGCTCTCCTTTCATGAAAATAATCAGCAGGCCATGCTGCTTTTTCTTACATTTCCTGAAACTTTGGAATTCTCTCCCCTTAAACATATGCTCCGCCTCTTCCCAGTGCTCTTTCTCCTTTCTACTCCACGACTTAACAACCCATTCCTGTAATTACACCTAGCTGCCCCCGTTCCTCTACTCTCTACCTGCTACCTCCATTTCCCCCTGATCTTCTCTTAACCCCCTTCTGCTTTCCCCCACTACCATTGTTTGTCTCAAAACATATGGTTAGCTTTCCCTGTCCCCCCTTCTTTTAGCACTTGGCACTTTATGTGTTCCTCCTTGGTGCCCTCAGGGCTGCTGTCTCCTCCTCATCCTTTTAATACTGTACTAATATTTTATTAAATTGCTTATTTGGTTGTAACTTAATGTTTTTTTACTTAGGCCTTCTACCTGCCATACACTTATTGCTCATAATTGTTTTACATTATCTCCCCCCCCCAACCCCGATGCATCTGGAAACAAGCTGTTAGCAGCTCATTTTGTCTTTCCTGGTGAAACTTTTGAAATAAATAAATAATATTTGGAGAAGGCGGGAATGTAAGGGAGTTCATTTTGTTTAGGGGGAGTTAAGGATATAATAAGTTGCTATGTAATATTAATGATCACATTTATGCTTTTTTGTTTTGTGGACTTTATTCTCCCGAGGTACTGGACTCTCTCCGGCATGGACACTCTGCGTGGCTTTCTCCTGCCTGCCTGAAGCCTCCAGCTTCCCGTCTCCAGCTAGGCCCTTCTCCACTCTACCTCTCCTGGCTGCACAACCCGCCGGCTCTGAGTTCCTCGGGGCAGGACTGCTGAACTGCTCCTGGTGCTCTATCTACAGTCTAGTAGAGTGACCAGGGACTTGGAGGGAGAACCGAAAGAGGGGACTGGGAAGCCCAGCATTGGATGTGGGGCCAACCACTGGTCCCACCTTTGCCTACTGGCAGTCAGATTTTTTTTTTCTTGGGTTACTCCCCTCTGGCACGGTCATGCAATGGTGCGTGAAGGATGTGCTTCTGCCCCCTTCCACAGTCGCCCACCTCCACCATCCCCATTGGCTGCCCCAGTATGGTGTGTGGTGCCCTGAGCTGCAGCCATATGGGGAATCCCCCGAACCCACTCAAGGAGAGGAGTGCAGTCCTGCGGATGCTCAATCCTCTCCTCCCCCTGCCAATCCCCAGTGGCCTGAGTCCTTCCCGAACCCAGGTCACCAGTATGGTGCGAGGTGTGGTGTTCAGCACTTCAACCCTCAGCGCCAACTGGCGGGCTACACATTTGCACTTTTGTATGCTATTTGTAAGGGTGTTTATTTTGTTTAAGGGAAGTTAATGATATATAAGTAGCTAGGGTAATAATGATCACATTTGTGCTTTCATGTGTTATTTTTGTTTTTGTGGCAGTCTGAAATGCAGGAAAATGATTGTGCAGTAACAAAGATGGATTTCACAGCTATAACGTATGCATTGGACAGTTTAAGTTGTGTGGAGGGATTCTTTTGAAAGTGTTTGTCAAAAAATGGCCCTTATTTTAACTGAAAAAAGGAAAATTGCTCAGTCACTGCTGACAAAACTAAAAATATAGTTATGCTTTTGTAATGTATGGACATGCTTTAACAAGTGTTTCTGCTTTTGTAAATTTTTTAAGGGATTTGGGGAAATTTTGGGATTAAGACCTTGTGTCCTGACATGAAGGTGTTTGATGCTTGCCTTGTCACAGGGGCCCAGAAGGCCCTGCTTGACTTACATGTGAACATATGAAGAAGTCAGCAGAAGGCCATTTGGTCGATCAAGTCCGCTTGTGTTGCAAGGTCCGCAGCTTGAGCTACTGTCCCTGCCCCCACTCCTCCCATCCTCCCTACCCATGACCCTTACCCTCCCCTATACCTGTCCCAGCCTGTCTTAAAGCTACCCACTGTCTTTAACGAGATTACCTCTTCTGGCAGCGCATTCCAAGTATCCACCACCCTTTCTGTGAAGAAGTGCTTACTGACCTCTCTCCTAAACCTCCCACCCTTCAGCTTAAGACTGTGCCCCCTCGTGTTATGGTTGCCACTCAACTTAAAGAAATTCTCCTTATCAACCTTATTTATCCCTTTCAAGTACTTGAAGGTCCCAATCATGTCCCCTTTCTCTCTCCTGTCTTCCAGGGAGTACATGTTCAGTGCCCTCTACTTCTCCTCGTATGCTTTACCCTGCTGACCAGGTATCATTTTTGTAGCCCTCCTCTGGACCTGCTCCAGCAGGTTAATGTCCTTTTTGAGGAATGGACACCAGTACTGAACTCCATAATCTAGATGCAGCCTTACGAGTGACCTCTACAAGGGCAGTATAACCTCCTCTCTCCTACTACTGATCCCCTTAGATATGCATCCCAGCATCTTGTTTGCCTTTGCTACTGCTTTCTTGCTCTACATGGAGTGCTTTAGGTCACTAGTGATCATCTCTCCCAGGCCCTTCTCCTCCTCTGATGCAGATACTCGGACTCCACCCAGGTAGTACTCTGTCCTAGGATTCTTGGCTCCAATATGCATTACCTTGCAATTCTTGGCATTGAATCCAAGCTGCCAGATCCTAGACCACCTCCTTAGCTTTTCCAGATCTTCCTGTAGGTCCTGTATCCCTTCAGCTGTGTCCACTCTCCCACAGAGCTTGGTGTCATCTGCTAGTAGGCCCATTTTGCCCTTAATGCCATCTCCAGTGTCACTGATGAAGACATTGAACAACATCGGCCCCAGCACCGAGCCCTGCGTGATCCCACTGGTTACCTGTCTTTTGCTAGATAACTCTCCCCCCACAACCACCCTCTGGGTTCTGTCCTTCAGCCAGTTTTCCACCCATCTAGCCATCTTTTCCCCAACCCCGAGATCCGCCAACCTCCTGATCAACCTTTAGTGGGGTACAAAGTCAAAGGCCTTGCTGAAATCAAGATAGAGGATGTCTACTGCTTGGCTTCTGTCTACTGTCTTAGTGACACACTCAAAGAAGTCATTCAGATTTGTTTGACACCCCCCCTTCCCACCTCATGAACCCATGCTGCCTCGCATCCTGGAGACCATGCTCCTCTGGATATCCCACCAACCTTTCCTTTAGTATGGTCTCCATGCCTTGCATGGAGGTCTTTAGTGTCTGCCTGCATACATCCTGCTGTACTGTTTTCCCTCACTGTAATGCAGGGCTGTCTTTTTACACTGAAGTTTTTTTTCCCTTTTTTTTCTGTTGTCATATCTGGGTATAACACTTTCTTGTCTCAATGTTTTATTACAAATCTTTAATAAATTTACAGCACAAGTCTGCTAAATGCAGGTCTGCTGATGAAAGTCAAAATTAAGAATTAGAACAGCTATGCTAACTATAAGAGAAACAGTTATTTTGCAGTAAGTGGAGCAGAAATTTTGTACTCCAACATCATACTGTATTGAATCTAACACAATTTTAAAATGTTTGGGTTCATGAAAGCAGGTCAAAATATGTGTGTGTGCACGTGCGTGCACCAGCAGAGGCACCAGAAATGTTGTGATCCATGGACACCCAATTTGATTGCCAAATTTATGTTGATGACATGCAGTAGAAACATAAAAGTTGTAGGCAGAAAAAGACCATAATTTCTGCCCAGACCTACCCATCTAATGTGGATGTGAGAGCCTTAGTGGTCCTTTACTCCCCCTCCCCTTTTTAATTATGCCTGTACCATGCCCATGTATCTGTCCCAGCCATGTCTGAATCCCCAATTGTTTCTGCACAGGCCACCACATTTGGTAGCTTATTCTACCCCTCCACCATACTGTCCATGAAAAAAATACTTATTGGCATCCCTTTTAAATTACCATCCCCCCCCGCCAGCTTCATGGAGTTACCCTTGATTGATTCTTGTATACTTCCTCAGTTTGACCAGTTCCCCGCTAGACACCTTTTTTACCCAGTGTAGGTAATTGTATGTTTCAGTCATGCCCCCCACCTCATGCGCCCAGTGAGTACACATTTAGATATTTAAACCTCCCCTCATAAGGATTCTTTGTGTTGGAAGGGATGTAGGGAACCTAAGGCACATGTCTGTCACATATTGTAGTTCTGTCACTGTTTTTTAGAGAGTTGGAGAGGGAACTTGAGGCTTTCCTAGGGACCCCTTATGTGGTCACAGCAGAGTGCTTTTAGACTACCACAGGGGATCACGAGCTTCCCTCACATGTTACCGTCTGGGAATCTGGCTCACAACCGCTAAAAAGAAAATCACTAAACTGTGGATGACCTCCAAGGTCCCCTCAATTAAAATCTGGCAGAACATAACTAATCAAATCCATCACATGGAGCAAATAACCCATTCTCTTAATGAAAATCTGAACTGTTCTCTTCCCCTTAGAATGGTTCGGTGATTTATATTGTGATTTGGGACCCAAATTTCATACAATAACATCCCCTCAGGAAGTGGTCGTTAGCTGTTACAGAGTTTGTACTTCCTTGGTCAGCTGGGGAGTGCAGAGTCTTACTGGTCAGGATCAGAACCAATATCTGATTCCACTTCAAGACATTGGTTTGGAATAGTAAGACAGTGCTGGCTCTGATCCCTAACTCCTCCCCCATAACAGGGATGGGACCCCATAACAGGGATGGGATCCCCCACCACAACCTTTTAGGGTATGTCACAGATCTATAATAGTGCTTGGGACAATCTAACTGATAAGTAGGATCCCAATAAATTCTGGGGGCATGACTGAAACGTACAAATACCTGCACTGGGTAAAAAAGGTGTCTAGTGTGGGGAACTGGTCAAACTGAGGAAGTATACAAGAATCAATCAAGGATAACTCCATGCTCCATGAAACTGGTGGGGGGGTGGTAATTTAAGAGGGGTGCCAATGAGTATTTTAAGAGTGATGCCAATAAGTATTTTTTTTCATGGAAATTCTGGGGCCAAATAAACCTCCTACACAAAGGTGCCCCCAACGCCCAGGATGGAGCTTTACTGGTTGGGAATACCCTTTCCAATGACCAATCCATTGTATCTGAGCATTTAATGCCTTCTTCTCCAATCCGGATGGACTCTCACCCCTCATCCTGCCTGGTGTTCCCCACTCGAACTGTACCAAGTGGGAACACGATCAGCCCCAATTTCACCTGAAACTTGTCTCCCCCTCTGAGGTTCTCCCACTCCTACTCAAATTAAACCCTGATTTCTCCCCGGGACATGACCTGCTTGAACCTAGGCAGCTGAGGGCTGCTGCTTATGCCATCTCCCTCCCAGTCACCTGGCTCATCAACAGTCCCTCCTTGAGGAAGCAGTTCCTAGCAAATGGAAAGTAGCGTCTATAATCCCAGTTCACGAAAAAGGGCCCTGGGATCACTTGGGGAATTACAGGCCTATCTCCATTCTCTGTTCCCTCGGGAAGGTACAGAAGAGATTGGTCTATTACCAACTGCAAGACTACCTTGAGAGGCACTCTCTCCTGGCCGACATACAACATGGCTTTAGGAAAGGCCATGGCACAGACATGGCCCTTATCTGGCTCACATCTGACATCCTCGATGCTATGGACAGGGACTCACAGACGGGAGCTCTATTTATCGACCTGTCCAAAGCCTATGACTTGGTCTGACATAATCTTCTCTCCAAACTCCATCTCCTTGGACTGGATGAGCTCTCCCTCTCCTGGTTCAGGAACTACCTGCTCAACAGGAGCCAAAAAGTTCTCTGGAAAGGAACCCAATCTAGTACCCACCCGGTGGTCTCTGGGGTGCCTCAGGGCTCAATCCTGGGGCCCCTGCTCTTCACCCTCTTTGTCAATGACATTGAGAGGGTTAGTGGGCTGAGCAAACTTATCCTCTATGCAGATGATACTGTTGTCTATTGCAGTGACCCACTACCTAGTGTCATCACTGCCAAGCTTCAAGCCAGCCTCTTGGCACTTGAAGCTTGGTTCTCCTCTAACTCCTTAGTACTGAACGAGGAGAAGACCAAAGCGGTTTTGTTTGGAACCAGATATCTTGGGTACCAATAGATGTGACCTGCTCCATGTTTGAACAGCCCAGGGGAAGAAGGTCAGGGTCCTCGATAGGATCAAATACCTGGGGATCCTCTTTGTCCAGGAGCTGTCCTATAAACCTCACATTGACTCCCTAACTAAGACCATCCACCAGAGGAATGGACTCCTCTACCGCCTGGGACACTCTCTTTCTGGTGAGGCTCGGTGAGCTATCACCAACAGTACCCTGCTCCCTATACTCCTCTATGGGGCCCCCCCCCTCAGTCCCTCAGAGAAGGGGAGCTACGTAAACTCACTATGCGCTACCATAGAGTGATTCGCTTTGCCACCAGTGACCCCCCCCCCCAGGAGGCATCACTGTGAGGTCCTTGCTGACCTCCACTGGCCCACTCTATGGAACCAATTAGCATACTCCTCTGTCTGCCTGACCTACAAGTTCACCACTGGCCCTCCTCCCCACTTGCGTGGCCTGCTCAATCCAAGAATACAATGCCATGGTATGAGATCCTCAGCTGGCCATCCCCTGGACATCCCATGGGTCCGCACCAACCCAGGCAAGCGTTCCTTTAAATATGCTGCCCCTCACTTACGGAACACACTCCCTGCTAACCTGGTCAATAGGCCTTCTCTCCAAGGCTTCAAGTGAGGCCTCAGAGTATATCTCCTTGAACTAAGCCTGTGCGGCTGCAATCATTAGCCCCCACTCTCCCCCCCCTCCCATGCAGGTCTCAACCATGACCACTGCGTCTCTTGCTTATTTCAATGTATGCATCTACTATGACCCTTGCTACTTCTAAGTATAGTGCCTAATGTACTAGAAGTATTGTCAACCGTAATTGCTGTCACTCTTGTATACAATAATCCTAATAAATGTACTGTATCTTGTCTACCGTATGAATATGTATTTTGTCTGCTGTATGTAACTGCTGCCTCTTTGTAACTAATCCCGGGTCGCCCCTGAAAAATGGACCCCTGGTCTCAGTGGGCTTACCTGATTACCAAAATTTAAATAAATAAATTAGTAACTACCCACTAGCTGGAGTCTTCTCCCCACATTCTGGGTTGTGAGGGAGTTCCATATTATGGGTACCAGTTATCTGTTACACTTTAGAAAATGTGTTGGGAAAATCCTCAAGGCTGTTTGACTTAGGACACTAGCCACCCAGTCTGGTATCAAGCAACAGAGACCGGGAAATAATGAGTCTCAGTCTCTATAGGCCTAATTTCATTTGAAATCATTAAACCAAAAGAACGTTTAATTTAAAATAGGTGCCATTGTTTTTCTCTCACTTAGCACTTCTGACAGTATAACCTAGAGGTTAAAGTAAAGAGCTGTGAATGAGCTTGGTACATCCAGCAGAACTGGGTTTGATTCCCACAATTTCCACTTGCATACTGTGTGACTCTGAGCAAGTCTCTTAACCACCCCAGTGCTCCCAGGTCGCCCCTGAAAATAGGCACTTGTACCTAGTGGGCCTTACCAGATTACCAAAGACTTAAAAAAAAAAAAAAAAAAAAAAAAGTACATACTTTACTTTTGCTAACGGCTGTCAGTACTTCCTGCTTGTGGGGTGGGTTGAAACACACATGTTAAGACGCCACTAAAGAAAAAAAAAGCTCGCCAAACAAAGCAGTACCCTCTAGTGGCAGGAGTACTAGTAGAGGGACTACTTTGCAAAAAAACTTGTTTTTCAATAATTTTTCTAGTTTTTTTGTATTTTTTAATTTTTAAGTATTCAAAAATGTCACATATAACCCATTTTCTAAGTCCAGTTATACCCTTCAGGATGGGCTGTATGGGCTATACCGGACCTTCCAGGGGCTATAAGGACCTCTGCCTGTGGCATCAGGCCTTATAATGCCCCTGGGTGGTCCAGTATAGCCCGATACCGTTCAACCTGCTGGGTATTATTGCTTACGTAATGTGATTGTGTTTAGTTAAATGAATACCCAACACTGTGATTATATAATGCAGCATTTTATTGTTTTTGGACTGTATGCACAGGAAGTAAAAAAATATTTACAACCTTCTTTGTAAATTTTCCTGCTGTTCCCAGATCATCTTGGTTAAGCTCCTCTGCACCACTTCCATTCTGTCTCTGTCCACCTTCGAACACGGTCTGTAAAACTCCACTCAGTACTCTAGGTGGGGGCAAACCAAGTCATATGCAGTGGCAGAATTCCTCTGTCTTCTCTGGCTGGTGATCCCCCGTTCCTGTGCACTACAGCATCTTGTTTGCTCTTCCAGCTGCCCTGTTAAATTTGTGATGATGTCTTTAGTTCAGACTGTCTGAAATTATCACCTCAGGTTCCACTCCGCTGTTGTGCATTCTACTGCTGTTCCCCCCCCCCATTCCTGTATTCATTATTCAGATCTTGTACCCTGTATGCATCACCATACATTTCTTGGCATTAAAGACCAAATGCACACATATTTCATAAAAAGCTTGAATTCACTTGAATCCATGTTCCTGTGTCATGACTAGTGTTTCCTGAAAATATCATGCTGTTTGGTTTTACGGTTTTCTTTAAATCAGCATTTGTTTTGTTAATGTGCTCTGCAGTAACTGAAAATGAAGAAACACTAAATATGTTTCTGTCCCTGTCAGTGAGCAATGACATCATACCTTGTCCATCCTGCCGCTTCAGTAGTTAAATCCCTGATTGACTGACTTAGCTGGTGCAGTTCCTAGTTAGAGCAGTCTGTAGAGCTAATTGTTTTCACTCAGAGTTTGTTACTAACCCATCTGGCTTGTTTTTAGAGCGACATGCTTAAAATCTGTCTTTCAAACAACATGAAGTCTTGCTGTATTCTGACTATATGCAGTTAGCCCCAGCATTTCAACTGCTCTGGAGAGGAAAGAGTTAACTCTATGCAGAAGCATAGAACGTTGAGCTCTAGCTCGGTTTTCAAACCTCTCTCACTGGTACATTCTAATGTAACCATCAGATTCTTTACTCCACCTAACTGTGAAGATGCTCCAGAGAATTTCTCCTTGTTGCTTTGGTTCGGTATAGTTATTCGATTGTTTTTTTCCACCGCTTTATTGTTTTTCTGTCATCAAGTCTCTATCTTCAGTACAGGTAGTGTGATTAGTGGTAGATAGTGATAGAAATTGTTTTTCTTTGGTTCCTTATCGGTCGGTCCGGTTGGGAACCGAAATTCTGTTCTAAAACTTGTTTTTCAGTGTTTTAAAAGTGTGGTCCGGTACTTTTTCGGTCTCAAAAAAACGACGATTTATTCAATTTTTTTAAACAACCCTTGAACCGGTTGGTGACCGAAAAGTTTTGCATTACCTGGCGTAAAAGCTGTTAAGGGTAATTTTTGTGAGAAAAGGCAATGTCTGAGAAACCCAAGAAGAATACTGGTCCCACTGTGTTTCTACTCTGTACTGAGTGTGTGGAAGCTTTTGCTAAAGCTGATCCCCATCTCATCTGTGTTTATTGTCTGGATCTGACCACTTCAAAACAGACTGCCAGATATGTGCTAATTTCCCTAAAGCCACTTTAGAAAAAAGATTAGCTCGGCTTAGGGAAAGGGAGGCTGGAAAATTCTCTCACCCGGATGGCCAGCCCGGTTCGGTTCCCACTGAACCTGAGGGAGGTGCCTTATAGCCAGGGCAATATTTCCTCGGGCCAAAGGAAATCTGATTCAGAAGGAAAATTTCCTGTCAAAAAAAGAAAAAGAAATCTACCGGTTCAGATCCTGCTCCTCAGGTTCCAACCGCAGAAGAGATTGCGAGAGCGATGAGTATTGTGTAATCGCTCCACCCGGTTCTGACCGAACTGACACCGCCTGGCAGGCGATCGGTTCAGACGGTTCAAGCTCCTTCAGAATACGAACTGGAGGAGTATTATGAGTTGGATTGGGAGGGAGATCCTGAGGCTGAGGATGAAGACGAAGACGAAGATGAGTATACAGGCCTAGATGAGCCAATAGAGCCTAACATCTCCCCAGACAGGCTTACCAATATTTCCCCTCCCAGACTTTGAGTCCCCTTCACACTTTTTATTTTATAAAAAGGTGTCAGAGACTCTCCAGCTACCAGCAGTGGAAGTTGTGGAGGAAACAGAAGAACCTGACTGTGGAGATGATGGGTGTCCCAGAGTCAAAGAGACTGTCTATTCCCCTGCATAAATCTTTGGGGAAACAGACTGAAAAATTGCTTCAGATGCCATCTTCCATACCTCCTGTGGACAAGAGAACGGACAAGAGGTATATGCTGTCAGGTTCTGGTACGGAATTTCTTTATTCTCACTGCAGTCATGTTGGGGTGGTGCAGGCTGCGGCCTGTGACAAGGCTAACATCCCCTTGACTTCACACTCCTCAGATAAGGATTCCAAGAAGGTGGATGCCATGGCAAAGAAACAGTACTTGGCATCTTCCTTGGGACTCAGACAGGCTTCCTACATGGCCTGTGCTGCTAGGTACCAGAAATCTAGATGGGATACATTTCTGGAGCTAGCTAAAACTGCTTCCCCCAGATGGCCAAGGAGCTGGAAGTGGTGGCTGCAGATGGTATAGAGGTATCCAAAGTACAATTTCATGCTGCTGTGGACTCCAGTGATGTGGCATCAAGAGTCATGGCTACATCTGTCTCCTTGTGGAGGTTTGCTTGGCTCAGATGTACTAGCCTATCACAGGATACCCAGGCTAAGGCCATGGATTTCCCTGTCACAGACAACTGTCTGTTTGGGGATCAAACAGAGACATATATGAAAAAGATGGATGAATATGGGACCATCTACAGGAGTGCAGTGGCCAAAGAGAAGCCTCACTGGACCTTAAGGATGCCTATTTCCACATTCCTATAATTTGCTTCCACAGAAAGTAGCTTAGGTTCGAGTTACCTTCAGGTCATTACCAGTTCAGAGCTATGCCCTTTGGCCTGACATCTGCACCCAGTGTGTTCAAATGTCTGGCAGTGGTGGTAGCCTTCTCAGAAGGCAGGGCATCTCAATGTTTCCTTATCTAGATGACTGGCTCATTGTAGGCCAGTCACCAGACCAAGTGAAGTCAGCTCTGGCTGCTACCCAGAGGCTTCTGGGTTCTCCAGGATTTCTCCTCAATTTGGCCAAATCGGCTCTGGAACCTGCTCAACTTATCACTTTTATAGGGGTAGAATTGGATGCCATTCAAGCAAAGGCTTTTCTGCCTCTCTCAAGGATCTTACAGATTTGGCTTCCTCTTTCAAACTCTTGGTTTCTCGTCCAGCCAGACATTTTCTCCAACTTCTATGCCACATGGCAGTTTCTACTGCAGTGGTCACAGGAGCCAGGTTTCAGATAAGGGACATTCAGTTCCACTTTAGGTCCTTCTAGTTGCAGAGAAATGATCCCCTCACCAAGTTATTTCCAGTGTCCCATACCCTTGTCCAGGCTCTCCAATGGTGGCTGGAGGAGGACAGTCTCATGCAGGGTATCCCCTTTCTTCTCCAGACACTCTCAGTTGTTCTTACCACAGATTCTTCTCTCCTAGGCTGGGGAACCCATCTAGGAGACTTTACTGCACAGGGCACTTGGTCTCATCAGGAGTCCCTTCTTCATATCAGTCTTCTTGAACTCAGAGCAGTGTCTCTAGCCCTTCAAGCATTCTCAGAGTCAGTTCAGGGAAAAGTGATGCAGGTCAGAACAGACACCACCACCACCACGTGGTACATAAACAAGCAAGGGGGCACTTGGTCCACGGCCTTGTGCACAGAAGTCATGAGGGTATGGTCGTTGGCCTACTCCCTTCAGACTTCCCTGGTAGCAGTGCATCTCCCAGGGAAGGGCAATGTGCTGGCAGACAACCTGCGCAGGATTTCACAGGGTCACCATGAATGGACTCTGAATCAGCATGTTGTTCTGGAAGAATACGACCGCCAGGCTGGGTGTGCTGTGAGCTGCTTTTGCAGTCTGTGTATTTTAATTATATTTTAAGCCATATAGTTTTAGAATTTGACCATTTTGTCTGGTAAATTTTCTCGTTTTTTTTATTTTTTTGAAGTGAATAGTTGAACAATTGAACCATTTTGAACGGTCGAGCGAGATTGCTTTCTGCCCTCTGTTTGCCCTGCAGTTTTTGAGAGGTGCTGTGAGGACTGGGACACAAGTGCGATTACTTCCCTGCTGCTGCGGACTGGCCTTCAGTGGTTTGGTTTTGTTCCTGTTCATTTGGTGTTTTTCTGATTTGAGTGAGGAATCGAGCTGCATGAGTGTGTGGGACTTCGGCTGCATTGGGAGGGGCTTGGCCTGCTACCGATTGCTCCTCTGACTGTGGGAAAGTGTTCGTGTGAATGGTTTAAAGGGGATCATTTTTGCTGAGTACGGGACTGTGTCGGAGAACTTCTTCGGGTTTGGGACATAAATGTAACTGTTTTCCTTTGGGCGTTGGACTGTTTTATCACCTGTAGATCCATGTGTTTAGATGGACTAAGGAGTGGAAGTCTTAAAGAACTTGGTCTTGCGGAGAAATTGTTGAGGGATTTAATTGGTGGATCTGGGGACATCAGCAGCTCGATTTGGGTCCAAGTAGTGCTGCCCTGTTCTGTCTGGTAGGCTGTGTGGAGGTCTATGGCAGCCCGGGGATATATGCGACTATCCACCGGGGAGTCGGTGGCGGGAGCTGATCCTTATGCCTCCCTGGGGACCCATCGGTAGGTGGGTTCTATCAGGGGGCTCTGTGGGTGCTGCTACAGCCCAAAGTCGACTGCCAGGTAGTGTTAGCAGGGCTGCTTGTGGTCTCAGAGTTGCGGCTGATCCTGAAGAGATCTGCTGGAGGTCTACTGGAATTCTGCCCCTTTTCTTCTGAATTCACGGTCAGACTGTCTGCTTTTATTCAGTTTTCGACAGTGAGAGTGTCATACAGATATTCCTCTAGACTCTAGTAGTGAGAGTACTTAAGGACTAGGGAATGTCCTGGTTTTATTTTGGAAGGATTCATAAGACAATTTCAGTTGTCTGCTACAGGAGGTGTGAGCCCCCGGAGAGGGTTGTCCATCCTGTTGGTGGTGAGAGGACCTTTGGAACTTGGACAGTCGAAATCCTTACATAAGTAGTTTTAAATGTATTGCTAGCCCATCCTGTCTGCCTGTATCGACTGTGTTTATTTTATATTATTATTTTTGGAGTTTTTTAGATTTTAGGAATGTAGTATTTGAGAGGTGTGTTGTGTTGTGTTGTTTTGTAGAGTGAATTTAAAATATTTATTGTTTTAGTAAGATCTGTAAGTTACTTTAGTTTATTTTATATTATTTTGGGTTTGGTTTTTGTGCTACACAGTTGGATAGTAGTGGAGTAGTGTTCATATTACCAAAATGTGTTGGGAGTCCAGCCCCTATGGTCATGCGCTGTTAGTCCTCTATGTCCTTTCTTTTCCCCTCCACTCCAGCTTACAACATATCTGCGCTGTAGGGCGCTAGGTATTGTGCAGAGAGGGGGGAGGAGGGCGTGGGGGTGTGAACAGCAGAGGATGAATGGGGGGCCACTGCATTGGGGTAGTGAAACCAGAAGGCGCCCTGGGTCGAAATGTTTTGGAGGATGCAATTCTGGCTGGGTACTCAGTGATACACTGCCTAAGATTGGATTGGGGTTGGGGGGGTTTGCGATCTGTTTCTAGACCGAACTTAACTTCAGGAATGTACCAGCTGGGGAGACTGAGTCATTTGAGTGTACTGTAGTAGCAGGTGTAAGTTGTAGGATCTTCCTCGTCTACCGTCCACCAGGAGATGAGAAACGATTCCTCCAAGAAGTTGCAGACTTTGTCATTGACATGGCATTTGAGTCACCCAGGCTGATGGTCCTGGGTGACTTCAACGCTTGGGTCAACGATGAACTCTTGCATTTTGGTCAACACTTCCTCCAGTTGATGACATCTCTGGGCCTTACACAGGTAGTTACCACTGCTACTCATAGTCACAGTCACCCTCTTGACTTAGTTTTCCTTCTGGGGATTGAGGCCTCCAATGTGGGGGTGAAACCGGTTGGATGGTCTGATCGCTACACCGTGAGGTTGTTTTAATGCCCCCTTACGAAGGCCTACCCCTGTGGAGATGACTCTGTACCGCCCTTTGGAAGATACAGATCCTCAAGGCCTAATGGCGGTGCTAGATCTCTTGTCTCTCTCGGAGGCAAACAGTGACCCAAAGGCCCTCGTGCCAGCCTATAATTTGGCTGTTGCGAGGGCCCTGGATGTCATTGCTCCTGTCCGAGTTCATCCTCTCTCCCTTCACCCTCGATCCCCATGGTTTGATGGGACTTTGAGGGAGATGCGGCGACTAGGACGAAGGTTAGAGCGTTGCTGGCAGAAATCCGCCCTTGATGCCAACCAGGTTAGATTGATGGACCATTATCAAGTCTGTCAATCTGCAATCACCCATAAGAAGGCAGAGTTCCTGTCCGAGGAGATTGCGGCTGCTCAAAACCGACCAGCTAAGCTATTACGTACTGTGGACAGACTGTGCAGCCCAGCCTGTCTACAAGTCCAGAAAGCCTTTTCGCAAGAAGAGTGCAATGAGCTTGCACAGTTGTTTGCGACTAAGGTGGCCAACATCAGGGCGGCGTTCCATCCAGCATACTCTGTGGGTGTTGATGGTGATCAACACGGGGTCACTGATCCTCGGCTTTCTTGGAGTACCTCTATCCGATCGGCCTTCATGGATGTCATGTGGATCGTCCAGAGTGTGCACCCTACGTGCTGTAGTTTGGATCCAGGGCCTACTTCCCTGATTGTGGGTTGTATTGATTCCGTCGGTCTGGTCCTAGCTCGGATAGTCCGGTGCTCCTTGGAGACAGGTGAGTTTCCAAGCTCGCTGAAAGAGGCAGTGGTGACACCACTTTTGAAGAAAGTTTCTGTGGACCCAAACGGCCTTGCCAACTACAGACCAATCTCAAACCTTCCCTTTTTAGGAAAGGTGATTAAGAAAGTAGTGGCCACTCAGCTGGATGACCATTTAACCATCCGTGACATCTACGAACCCCTCCAGTCCAGTTTTTGAAAGAGGTATAGCTCTGAGACCGCACTGGTTCGGGTGCTCAATGATCTCCTGATGGCAAGAGATTGGAAGAACCATTCCATTCTGGTTCTTCTGGATCTGTCAGCAGCGTTTGACACTGTGGACCATGGGGTTCTGCTTGATCGTCTGAGGTTTATCTGCGGACTGTCAGGTACAGTTCTCAGGTGGTTTACATCGTTCCTCACCGGAAGATCTCAGAGGGTGGTGTCCGGGGTTTATTTCTCTGACCCAGTCTCCTTATCTTGTGGGGTCCCTCAGAGATTGGTGCTGTCTTCCATGTTGTTCGCAATGTGTATGCTGCCCCTCGGAGACATTGTAAGAAGGTATGGGCTGAGGCTTCACTGCTATGCTGATGATACCCAGCTCTACCTTTCTTTCGCACCCGACCAGGATAGAGCTGTCTCAGTCTTTAATAGCTGCCTCATTGAAATCTAGGAGTGGATGGATGCCAGTTGGTTAATGTTGAACTCTGATAAGACTGAGGTATTGGTTGTGGATCCGGGTCGCCGGATGGAGGGGGTCAGGTGTGGGTTCACCTTGAAGCCTTTTTCTCGGGGGTGTGCCGCCCCGACCTCTGAACGAGTGCGTAACCTGGGGGTTATTTTTGATGAAGGGCTGACCCTGCATTCACAGGTGTTGGCAGTTGTCAAATCCTTGTTTTACTATCTGAGGAATATCTCCAGGATTAAGCACCTTGTTCCATCCGGCGACCTTCCCACCCTGATCTGCGCCTTTGTGACCTTGCATTTGGACTACTGCAACTCCCTATACCTAGGGCTACCAGGGTTGGAAATCCGCTGCCTGCAGCTAGTGCAGAATGCAGCAGCCCAGCTTTTGATGGGATCATCCCGGTCCTGTCATATTTCGCTGGTACTACGTGCACTGTACTGGCTTCCAGTTCAGTGGCGGATCACCTTTAAAGTCATTTTTTTGACTTTTAAAACCCTACACAGAAAGGGCCCAGATTCTCTGAAAGAGTTTCTGGTCCCTTACTGCCCAGGGCGATTGCTCCACTCGGCCAACAAGGGGTTGCTAGGGATTCTAAGGGTGTGTTTGAAATCTTCTGGGGCAGGATCATTTATGTATGCTGCCCTACCCTTTGGAATTCTCTACCCTGTCGGATACGTGAGTGCACAACTGTGGAGGGGTTTAAACAAGCACTAAAAAACGTTTCTGTGGCACCAAGCTTTTGGCGATTAATGAATGAAGGATATCAGTTTGATTTTATTGTTTATTGTTGAGATATTTGTGTGTTGATATTGTAATTTTAATTTTGTTAAGGTGCCTTGGTTTTTAAAAGGCGTCATACAAATAAAGTTTATTATTTTCAGGAGGTGGGGTGCTCCAGAAGTAGATCTCTTTGCAGCCCCAGGCAATCATCAACTTCCCCTGTTCTGTTGCAGGCCCCCAGTCCTGGGGTATGTGCCTCTAGATGCTCTCCTGTTGGATTGGACAGGCAAGTTTCTTTATGCCTTTCCCCCCTTTCCTCTAATTTTCAGAGTACTGATCAAAGTCAGGTGTCAGCCCTGCACACTGATTCTAGTGGCCCCGGGCTGGGCCAGACAACCATGGTATCCACTACTGCTGTCTCTTTCAGTGACACTTCCACTGTTTTTTCCCAGGAGGCATGACTTCCTGACCTCCTCTCAGGGAAGAATTTGGTACCCCAGTCTCCAACCTCTCAGGCTCAAAGCTTGGCTCTTGAAGAGTTAGAGTATGCAGGATTGCATCTTTCTCAAGGGGTTATTTATATTCTCAAAGTTTCTAGGAAACCTTCTACTAGAAGACTTACAATTCCAAATGGAAGATTCACTGTTTGGTGTTCTCAGAGGGATATTCAGCCAGGCAGTGCGACCATTGCTACAGCCTTGGACTATCTGGTTCATCTGAATAGCTTGGGCCTCAGGCCTGCTACTCTTAAAGTTCATCTGGCAGCTGCATCTGCTTTCCTCTCAGCAGGGAAGGTTCCTTCCTTGGCTTCTCACCCTGTGTTCAGTAAGTTTTTCAAAGGTCTGGTTCATTTTAACCCTCCCTTTATGGAGCCTACCCCTGCTTAGGACCTGATTATCTGTATTGCACAGCTTATGCAGACCCCCTTTGAGCCTTTATCTTCAGCTGAGCTAAAGTACTTGACTTGGAAAACTGTGTTCCTAGTAACCATTACTTCTGCCAGGAGGATCAGTGAATTACAGGCCTTGTCAGTGGCACTTGACTTTATTTCCTTTCATAAGTGTAAGGTGGTCCTTAGAACAAATAGAAAATTTCTTCCAAAAGTGGTTTCAGATTTTCATCTTAACCAATCTGTGTCTTTACCTGTGTTTTTCACTGACCATTCTTCTTCAGGTGAATGAAGATTGCACAGTCTGAACGTTAAAAGGGCACTTAGCTAATATATAAACCATACTAAGGCCTACAGGAAGAACTGTACCCAGTTATTTCTCACTTATGGTGAAGTGGGAAAGGGTAAACCTGCCACTAAAAGATCTATTGCCAGGTGGATTGTTTCTTGCATTCAGTTTTGTTACACAGAACTGGGGAAGGAGCCTCCCTCAGGCCTGAGGGCACACTCGTCCAGGGGTACAGCTGCCTTCTTGGCAGCTGCAAGGGATATTTCTCTGTCAGAAATCTGTAAAGCAGACACCTGGAAAACTGTTCACACATTCACTAAGCATTACTCTCTTCACATCCAGTCCAGAAGTGATGCTAGGTTTGGCACAGCAGTACTGCAGAGCCTGTTTCCAAAGTAGGTTTTGTATCCCCTCCTCCAGGGGGGAACTGCTTGGTAGTCTGCATATGGTCAGAATACAGCAAGACTTCATGTTGTTTGAAGAAACAAAATACCATAGTATTGTTGTTTCTTCTAATGGAGTCTTGCTGTATTCTGACCTCCCTCATTGCCTCCCCTCTCAGAACCTAGTTGTTTTGGGATTTGGGTTGGCTCTACATAAGATTCTTCTTGGGTTCTTGACTTGAGTCTTTTGGACCCAAGTATTTGTGGCCTATGGCAACATTTTAAAACAATTTCTATAGCTGTTAGTATAGTGCTCGTAAGAATCTGATGGATACATTAGAATGTGCCAGTGACAGAAGTTTAAAACCGAGCTCAACGTTCTGTGCTTCTGCATAGAGTTAACTCTTTCCTCTCTTGAGCAGTTCAAGTGCTGGGGCTAACTGCATATAGTTAGAATACAGCAAGACTCAATTAGAAGGAACAACATTACTATGATGAGTAATTTTTTCTTCTGTTCTCATAAAAAGTTGATCATTTGGGATTCAGTGCTGAATTGAAGTGATATGAAGGAATGTCTGTGAGAAATGACCTTGTCTGTATCACTTGTCAGTTCTCTGTCATCAAAACTCTGCATTCTATTCTGGCTGTATAACACAGGGTTGTTTAATGGATATAAAATAAATCTGCATTCCATTAATTCATAGAAGCAGTGTGTCTTTGATGTAGCCTCAATAAATATGTTCATGTGAGAACAATTTTATTTTTATGTCAGATTGACAAACGTGTCTGCCACACACTGCTATTTCAGGAACATGTACTGTATGAAGTCATCAAATTTAGTTCTCTGTGTGAAAATACATAATGTATGTGTGTAACTAGGAATACTATATGGCATCCTGATGCCCCTGTCTCCTGCCTCTCAGTTGAGGCTGCTTCCTCTGTCCCCACACCCACAGTCAGGGCCAATGTACACTGTTGCCCCCTTTTTCTGTCTTCACAGATAGGGCTGCTGTGCTCTGCTAAGCCCTAGAGTCCCAGGGCCTCTGCCTTCATGGTTTGGGCTGCTGCACCATGCTGCCCCAGGCCACCAAATGTGGGACTTTTTCTACACTCTGCTACCTACTTCCATTGCCCCAAATGGGCAGGGTTGCTGCTGCACCATGTGCATCCCGTCACACAGTCAGGGCTGCTGTACCCTGATTCCCCACTGTGTACTGTACCACAGTCAAGGCTTCTGCACCATGCTGTCCTCTCCCCCCACCCAACACCACTGTGCCCTGCTGCACCATAGAGCCTCTTGCCCCTACAGTTTGAGTTGTTGCACAATGCTGCTCCCCGCCACTGGAGTCACATCCTTTGGTACACTGCCCAAAACTACCCAATAGAAAATACAAAAAATACTTTCATCTTCTGTTATAGGGTGGGGGACAGAAGGTAGCAGGGTGCAGCAGCCTAAACTGTTTGTGCAGGAGGCAGCAAGGGGCAGCATCCCTGACTGTGTGGAGAAGACAGTGGGCAGTGGGTTGCAGCAGCCTCATATGAGAGCAGGAGACAGGGGTTTTTTTGGAAAGGGGGAAGCAGACAGCTGCTGCCTCAGCTGTCAGGCAGGAGACAGGGGCATCAGGATGCCATATAGTATTTCTAGTTATACACATACATAATGTATTTTCACACAGAAACCCTCAAAGAACTGAATTTTATGAGTTCATACAGTACGTTCCTAAAATAGCAGTGTGTGGCAGACACAGGTTTGTCAATCTGACATGAAAACAACATTGTTATTACATGAACATATTTATTGGGGCTACATCAGACACACTGCTTCTATGAATTAATGGAATGTAGATTTATTTTATATCCATTAACCCTTGCATGGCCACGGCCTGATACATCAGTCCAAAATTTCTATACATTCTAATTCTGTTGGCATCCTAAGGGTCAAACAACCTTGTGTTATATAGCCAGACTAGAATACAGAGTTTTAATGACAGAGAACTGACATCTGTGATACAGACAAGGTAATTTCTCACATACATTCATTCACACCACTTCAGTTCAGCACTGAACCCCAAATGACCAACTGTTTATGAAAACAGAATGATTTTAAGCTAATCTCTCTAAACACAAACCAGATGGGCTAGTAGCAAACTTTGAGTGAAAACAATTAGCTCTACAGACTGCTCTAACTAGGAACTGCAACAGCCCATTTAGTCAATCAGGGGCTTAATTGCCAAAGCAGTAGGCTGGACAAGTATGATGTAGTTGTTCACTGAGAGGGACAGAAACATCTTCACTGTTTCCTCACTGTTTTCAGTTACTGCAGAGCACATTAACAAATGCTGATTTAAAGAAAACCACAAAACCAAACAGCATGATATTTTCAGGAAACACTAATCATGACACAGGGATGTGAATTCAAGCTTTTTATGAAATATGTGCATTTGATCTTTAAATTTGAACTACCATACCTTTGACCACCTCTCTAATCTTCCCACATCCTACTTCATAATTCTGGTCTCCTGCTTGCTATCCACCAGCCACAGATCTTAGTATACTCTGCAAAGAGACACGTTTTCCCCTGTATTCCATCTCAGTATTGCAGATTAGGATGTTGAAGTGGACCAGTCCCAAGACTTATCCTGTGGTACACCTCTAGTGACCCCACCCCCCAGCTCCCGTGCATTACCTGATAAGCACCTCTCTCTGGGTTCTGTCACTTAACCAGTTGCCTACCCATCTTGTAGCGTTGTCCCCCCAACCCCAGGTCATGCATCTTCTTTACCAACTGTCCTTGTAAGACGGAGTCAAAGGCTTTACTAAAATCAACGTATGGTATGCCTTCCGGCGTCCTCTTGTCTGCTGTTTCATCACCCAGTCTAAAAAATTTTGTCTGACATTATCTCCCCCCTCCCCCCGTGTGAACTGTTGTCTCCTGTCCTGCAGTCAGTTTGCTTCCAGGAACCATACCGGTCTCCCCCTTAGTATGGTCTCTAGCAGCTTTTCTACTATAGATTTCAGACTTACAAGTCTGTAGTGCCCTGGTTTATCCCTACTCCCACTCTTGTACAGGAGAACTACATTCACTCTCCCACAGTTCCTGGATACTATCCTTGTTTCCATTGAGCTGTTGAAGAGCTCAGCCAGTGGCACGGTTAGGACTTGCCCCATCTTCTTTCGCACATGGAGATGCAGGCCATCCAAACCCATAGACTTATCCACCCTTAGTGCGTTTAAGCCCTCTAGCACACTTGTCACCGAAATTGGATTTTCGCTGACACTCCCTCTTTGCTCCAATATCACATATCATAACCAATGGCTAAACATCATTCTGCTACAGAAGTTACTAATTCATGACATAAGATGGCTCACATTCTGCTGCAGAAGTTAAGGAGCCATGTTGCAGTAATTAGTTCTGAAATGTTATGTAGGAATAGGGCCTTTTTTTATGACAGTGCTGCGTGCATGTAGGACAATGTGTACTGTATATGTGCATACTGTACAGTGCCCCCCCACCAGGATCAAGCACCCGTATCACAGTTTCTGTTGTGACATCTTGCAGGATACTACAGAAATACTTTGTAATTTCGGTGGCAATTTCTCCAGTTTGTGATGTAGCAAACTGTGACATCTTGCACAGAGTGCTTGATTCTGGTGGGAGGCAGTGTAGCCTAATGGTTGAAGTGCCAAGCTGTGAACCTAGAAACCTCAGTTTGAATCCCGTCATTGCTTACTCACTATGTACTCACTCAGCTTCTGTGTGTGTGTGTGTGTGGTTAATGGCTGCTGCTTCTCTTAAAGGAGTAGTACAGTCAAAATTTCTAAAAACAAACGTACAGAGTATTTTAATTTGTGTATGTAGTCCTGGTGTGTCCTTCCATTTGTATGCTATTAAGAGTTTTTTCTAAATTAGCCTGCTACTTATATGGTAGTTTTTGTAGCCCCTGGTGATATATTAGCTGGGTTTATTGCTCTTCTTTTTCCTATATTGCCTCCTGTCCCACGTGACACTGATGTGTCTGGGACCACTGATTCAGCCGGTTCTTGAGACAATAGCCTGATGTTCTGGCCTCCACTAAATCACTTTAATTCAGTATTTTTGTTTACTGTGTGTCTGGTCTAGCCAGCAAGAGTAAATGTTTTGCTTTTAGAACTTTTCATCAAACTACTCACATTCATAAGAAGTACACAAATCACCCCCAGATTATCAGTGCTATAATTAGTAAAGACTCTAGTTGTTTTCTTACAGAATAACCTACTCAATTAGCCGTCAAGTATTTGCTGAACTGCAAATGTAGCCATTAGTACTCACTGAATAAAGTAAGTTTCTTGATAGCACAGCTCTCCTGTTGTAAACTGACTCTAAACAAGTGCTTGCTGAATCCATGGTCCCGGATATATCACTGTCACGTGGGACAGGAGGCATCATAGGAACAAGAGCAATAAACCATGCTAAGATAGAGGTCCCCAGGGCCATAAAAGTACTGTAAAACTAGCAGGCTAATTTAGAAAAAAATCCTAACAGCAAAGGGAAAGACACACTATGACTACACAAATCAAAACACTCTGCACAACATATGTTTTTTGCAAATTCTGTCTGTACTACTCCTTTAATGACTTGTACAGTTCTTTGGGATACATGTATATTAAAAGTACTATGGGATACCAAATGATTTTTCTTTCCTGATGGTCTTTATATGTGTATAACTGCTTGTGTTTCTACGTTTGTTTGTGCCTCTCAACATATGTAGGACTGCATGTCTCATTTGACCTTTGAAAGAAGAAAAAACATAAATTCTTATCTTTACTGCAGTGATTCATAGTTTAGGAAAAGGGAAATAAATGCATGCCGGCTACTTTGGTACAACTAAACAATTCCTGACTCAGATCTGCGTTTCTATTTTTATATATAAAGAATTCTGTGTAATTTCCTGTTGTCACTCTGCATTCAGTTTCTACTGGGTTACAGATGTTCATCCACCAAGGACCATTACATCCAAAACTGAGACACCATCATAGAACCTTGGCTCCTCTCTATTTGAATTTTCATTCTTTATGTGTTGGTCATAGGGACCGACAACGTAGTTAAGAGCTCTCTGTTTGAAGACTTTCTTCAAAATGTTTATTTCCACTATGGTGACTCCCGGCAGAGAATAGTGTTTGTTTTTACAGACTGAATTTCAAAATTCAAATTGTGCCTATTGTTCATGTGCTCTATTTGCTCCTACTTTAACCCTCTATTTCCTGTTTGGAGATGGGTGTTTTGCCAGTCTGCCTGAATTTTACTGGAATTCCTCAAAGGGTGTTTGAAAAGTACAGATTGACAGAAGCACTAGTTTGCTTTGCAGTTACTTTGTACTGTATTTTACTAGAAATAATTTAAAAACAAACTTTAGTGCATTTAATTCATTTTATCATTGCAGCTAAGTTCACATTCAGTTTTGAACTGCAGCCAGCTTAGCTTTTCAAAATGCCAGCCTGCTGCAGGACTGTAGCCAGGGATGTATTGGGGCTTGAATGGAGGGGCTGAGCTTGTAGCCCACTGAGTCAGATGCCTTTCTCAGAGCTCCAGCTGCTGCTGACGACATTTAAAGCAGTGGTATTTGTTAGTCGGCAAAACATTTCATGATATATTTTTTTTTTTATCACTACATTATTTTTGCCACCAACTCTGTGGACCTAGCAGGGACTACATCCCCCCTCGGAGGGGTACGTCCTCTGGCCCATTGGGGCCATCATGGGTCCTGCTGGGTCCCGGTATTTTTCCTCCATTTTTTTCCCCGCGCCTGTGAAATGGGCACAGCAGCTGTCTCCACCTCTGTAGAGGCAGCCAAGCACCCTGGGCATGGGCCAAACCCCTCTTGCTGTGCATGCAGCACAAACCCCCCTTCCCGAGGAAGGAGAGCAGTCCTCCAGATGCTCAATCCTTACCTTCCCTGGCCAATCCCCGAACGACCAGAGTCTGTTCCCAAATCTGGGTTGCCGGTGTGGCCTGAGGTGTGGGTGGCGTCCAGTGCCTCAACCATCAGCGCCACCGGGCCAGCCATCATATAGTTTTTTTTGCAAACTTTATTTAAGGTATAGGAGAAACACAGACATCCAGCATTTTTGCCACCCCCTATAAATCTGGGGCGATTTGGCACAGGGAAGGTGCATTCAGATATAAGCATTACACATTTTTACATTATACACAGGGACAGTTACATAATTAATAGATACAAAGTTTTAAGCTAGAGAAAAATTACACATCATGACACTGTGGCAAGAATAATGCAACTCTGTGAGGTGCTTGCTCTCCAAACCAGAAAGATTTAATCTCAAAAAACAGGGAACCAGCTCTCACCGACTGCCCGTTTCAGTGGGCTCCAAATTTGTTCATATTTGTCCAAGTGGCATCTCACTAGGTACTGGGTACGCTCCAATTTCATTACTTGAAAAAGTGAGTTTAGCCATGAGGCTACTGTGGGGCGTTTTCCTGCCCCCAGTGGACTTCCAGCTCTCTCAGCCCCACCACTAATACTGGCGCTTGAACTTGTTACCCTTTGCCGAGTTTGGAGCATTATATCCTGGGAGTCCTAACAGGAGTTCCATTGAATCCAATCTTATATTAGTATGAAGGGTTTTCACAAATATTTGGATAATGCCCTGCCAAAATGTTTGAACCCTAGGACAGTCACAAATCATATGAAAAAAGGTTCCCTCATTTACCCTACACCTGGGACAGTAATGGGAGGCAGAGGAATCTATTTTATATGTTAGGGTAGGAGTGAAATAGGCCCTCAGCAGAACATTATACTGCATGGCGCTCAATGTGTTATCGACTGAACAATTTAACAGTAATTTTAATATACGTGCCCAGTCCCCTCCGGATAGATATCTGACTCCCATTTCTCCTTGATAGCCTCTAGGACATCCGGAAGAGCTTCGACCATAAGTTTATAGCACTTTCTCAAGGGTTTAAAGGAGTTCAAATTGGAGAACTTCCTAAATATCTCTTCCAAGGGGGAAAATTACATATTCTCTATTCTGGAACATAACTCACTCCCTTGTTCGAGCTTGCTTCTGATTTTTAGGGAGGTAAAGATATGGGCAGTGGTCAGGCCATATCAAACTCTTAACTCCCTAAAAGGGATTATATGTCCCTTATCCATTAGCTTGCTAAGTGTAAACAGACCTTTTTTAAACCACGTTTCTAGGTGCTTTACTATCACACTCGGAAGTTCCCTCTCAGGACCCAGGAGCCGTCTCAGTGTAGAGTCGGGGGACAGGCAACCTCCTATCCCCAGGAGGCCATGGGCCACCCTCCAGGCCCTCCATGTGACTCTGGTGCACAGATTGGAAATTCCACCCTGCGGCTCGCCCACCAAGTAGTCCACCAAGACTGAGTGGTAGTGCGGAATCCCCCGGCCCCCCTCCAGCTCACACCAGGCTGGCTGTCCCACCCTGAACATGTCCCAGACATGTGTGCCAGCTGTGATGCAAGGTAATATAGATGAACATTCGGAAGACCTAAGCCCCCACGAGCCTCAGCCCTCCATAAAACCTGTTAGGTGATCCTTGGCCGTTTACCCTGCCCAGAGCAGCTGGGTAATGGCACCCTCCAACATCCTATGTATCTTAAAGGAAGGTGTATGGGAATGGATTGAAAGAGGTATAACATCTGCGGGAGGGTGCACATTTTGATTAGGTTAACCCTGCTTAAGAGAGTAAGAGTGAGGACCCACCATCTAATACAATCTTCCTTAATCTTCTTTATTAATGGGGAGTAGTTAATTTGGATTATGTTGGATAATTTGCTAGGCAACATGACTCCTAGGTATTTAACCTGTTTCACTGGTTGTATGGTGGACCCTGCTGTTATATGGGATCGAAGTGTACCTAGAGGGAGCCACTCGCTCTTATTCTAGTTTATTTTATGGCCCGATAAGGGGCCATATACACTGAAAAGGTGACTTAACTCGGAGCCTCCTCTGGGTTGTCCAGGAATAGAAGGACGTCATCTGCGAACAAAGATATGACATGGTTCACCCCACCCTCAACATACCCTCTGATTTTGGTATTATTTCTGGTGGTAACTGCTAGGGCCTCAATGCTCAAGACATATAGCAGGGGAGAAAGGGGACAGCCCTGTCTTTGTACCCCTAGGTAAAGAAAATGAGGGAGATATGGTGTTGTTGGTGAGGATTTGAGCCTTCGGAGAGTCATGTAATGCTCCCAGCCACCCTAAAAATATGTCCCCCAGACCAAATTTCCGAAGGACGGCAAACATGATGGGCCATCGGCGTCTAGGACAAGGAGATCCCTGCCACCCCGTGACCAATTGTGAATGATGTTAATTGCCCTTCTTAGGTTATGCTTTGCCTGACAGCCTTTTACACCCCACCCCACCCACCCGCCTTGGTCCAGATGGATAATTTCCGGGAGAACCCTCTCCACCCATTTGGCCAGTATTCTAGCAATAATTTTGTAATAGGCATTGAGAAGGGATATGGGCCGATAAGAACCACACCCCTCTGGATTCTTGCCTGGTTTAGGGAGGACTGTTATATTGCTAATGTTAGGGACAGAGGAAGTTTACCCTCACCCAGGGCAACCCATATCATTTGACCCATCAGTTCCCCAATGGTATCCTAAGTTTCCCAATAAAATTCTAAGGGTATCCCATCTGGGCCGAGTGCCTTTCCCTTCTTCATTTGCCAAATTCCCAATTTAGTTTCTGCTTGTAAGATAGGGGATTCCAATTGACTTTGTTAAGAAGCATTTAGGCTAGGAAGTGTCAGATCGTCTAGGAAGCCGGAGGGATCAGAATCCCTCGGGACCCGTGTTGTGTAAAGGGCTTCATAGAAATTTCTGAATACCGAATTTATTGTGGCTCGATCATATGTTGTATTCCCTCCACTGGTCTCCATTTTCAGTATGGTGCGCTCAGTCCTATTTTTTCTTATTACACTCGCCAACCATTTACCAGCTTTGTCACCTTCGAAATGGCTGACAGACTTGGAGAGTAACAAGCCTCTCTCCAGTTTTCTTGAGGTTATTTGATTTAACTGCCCTTTAAGTAGTTTAATCTCCGTGCTGAGGAAAGGGCTGGGACTCACCATAGCGCCTCTCTAATTTCTGATTCTAGGGACATGGATATGTTGTTCATCCACACTCATTGGCAGGTATCCTTGCCGCTTTAAATCTTGCCGGAAGGTCTTCAAGCTTGCTCCTCCCACCCACCCGGGTGGTATAACTCTCGGCTCCGCCCCATGACGCCAGATCTTCCTTACCGCTTGGAAGCTCAGGTTCCCTCCTTAACGCTCTGCGTTTGAGACTGGTTCCTATTTCTCCGTTTGCGGATTTAAAAATAAATTTTGCGAAAAACTTTAGTCTTCTATCCTCGCGGCTGCGATGGACAAATCGACTCGGATTTCGAGATGCCCATGCGGGCAGAAGATGTCTCGGACGGATCCACACTCACGTGTGTCTACTGCTTAGGCCTTGAGCACGACCCGCGAGGCTTGCGACCTGCTGCTCATCTTTCTCGGCCTCGTCCTCGAAGACCGTGCTGCCGATTGCAACTGGGCCGTCGGACGTTTCCCTCGGTGAAGTCCAAGGAGGCCGGTTGGCGGTGTCGCGGCGGCGGGCTCGGCGGATCAGCTCTCGAGTGGATGGTCGCCTCGAAGAGGAGGCGGCGCTGGCCAGATCTTCCTCGGCCGGCATTTGTCCCGCCTCTGGGCTCTTTACACGGCTTCTTTTAAGGAGCTTTGTCTGTCCCTCCACTAAAGGAGAAGGGCTCACGCTCATGGACCTTATTCTCGGTCCAAAAAGAGGGACAGGGTAAGTCCTCCGCCGACGCTCTTGGGAGCGGAAGGTCCTCTCCCGGGCCGTCGACCGTCGGCTTCGGTCGACCGCTCGTCTTCGGCCACTGGCCTCACGGTGTCCCCGTCAGGTCAGTTGACCGAGACTCCCACCGATGAAGTCGAGATTTTTCTCGACCCATTGGACGGGCTGTCGCCTTTAGCAGCCGAGATTCCCCTCTCCCCGGTTCCCCCGGGAGGAGTTGAGGATCCCGTGGGCTCGCCTGTGCCTCCGGTTCCGGAGCCCTCGGATGGACCATCCGAGCCGAAGGGAGTGCCGGTTCCGGCCGACACCTCCCCGCACCGACCTCGGAAATTCCGGGACTCTCGGTCTCGGACCTCTTCGCGGTCCAGCCGATCCCACCGTCATAGGCGGTCTCGGTCTCGGCACCGCGGTAAGCGGCGTCGCCGTCGTCCTCGTCCTCCTCCTCGGATGAGGGAAGCCCGCGTAAGTCGTCGACAGTCGGAGACCTTATGTTGCAACAACTCCTCCTGGCGGGAGTGCCGACCCGTCGCCTTCCCTGCCATTAAGTCACTGTCACGGAGCGGCCGACACAACCCCCGACTTTTCCGAGGCCTATACCCAGGCGGTTGTTCGCCAAAACCAGCTGCTCCACCGATTCGGTGGAACCTCCGCCTCCACAGCCACCAATTGGGGCTCCGACCAAGGATTCTCGTTGCTAAGGGTCTACCCATCGGCTGTCAGTTACTCCTCCCCGACCGACCTGCAGGTGAAGGGTGGCTCAGGCCAGAGGCAGCTCTTGAGGACTCTTCCGAGTCCAAGATGATTCTCCTTTTCTCCAAGCGACTGGACCTGGAGTCTTCAGGAGGTCAGTCAATGGACGATAGCCCGTCGTCCTTCCTAGGACTGCTCGCTCATCTCGGAGTCCACCGGGATGGAGCTCGAACCCGTTTCCAAACGGGCCAGGTATCCCCTCACGGAGATTCTGGACCGAGGGGATTCTCCGACGGAGGCCTTTCCGGTGGCCGAGGCCATAGTGGGTCCGGCACTGGAGCTTTGGCAGCGCCCTGCTTCCTGCCCTGCGCCTTCGGCCAGGATGGCCAGGAAGTATGCGGTCCCTACCAGTTCCTTGTCCGGTTTTTCGGAACACCCCTCTGCTGAGGGGTTGGTTACCGACAGCGTTTTCCGGCGCGCCGGCAACGCCAGGGATGTGGACAAACCTCCTGACAAGGAGTCCAAGAAATTGGACTATGTCGGGCGAAAAGTCTACGCTGCGTCCTCTCTCGGCCTTCGTCAGGCCAGTTCGGCCGTCCTCATGGCACATTTTTCTCATGCCCTGTTGGGCTCCCTGGATGAGGTCATCCTCATCTTCCTACGATCTGCAGACTACGGTTAAGCAGGTGCGGGACCAGGGCAGGGCAGTGGCCAAACAGCAGCTCCAGACTGCTTTGGATATAGGGACTCATGTGCCAGATTGGTGGCGGCCGCGAGTGGCTATGCTCGGCGGCGCTTGGCTGAGGATATCCACCTTTACTCGGATACCCAGCACAAGTTGGCGGATGTTCCTTTTTGGGGACTGACCTCTTGACCCCTGGGGTGGAAGGTCACCTGCAGAGGATCGAGAAGTCCAATGCTACCTTGGACTCGGTCTCTTCCGCTCAAGTACAAGGCCGCAAACCACAGCCTAAGCCCTTTCGTCCTTTCTGTGCCCCGGGCGCCGGCCCAGCAACGTCAGGGCCAGCAGGCTCGGCCTTGGCATCCCAAACCCAAGCCGCCGGCTTCCTCTAACAGGAGGCAGGGAGGAAAAGGCCCAGGAGGTCCCTCGGCCGGTCCCTCCTCCAAGCCTGCCCAGTGGACGGGCTGAGGGGTGTCGCCCCATTCCGTCACCATTACCCTGGGTCCCCATTGAGGGACGGCCCGCACTTCAGTTCCGCTGGTCCACTGTTTCCACGGACAGGTGGGTCTTGGAGGTGGTGGGAAGAGGCCTGCCTCTGGAATTCGAGCAGGCACCACCCTTCAGAGCTGTCGCCCCTCGGGGGGCTTCGGGATCCCCAGCCTCACTGGCGGCTCGTCGAGCCGACATCGCTCTCCTCCTCCAGAAGGAGGTGATAAGAGAGGTGGTGGACCCTCCTTCAGACCCAGGGTTTGTGTCCAGGTACTTCCTGGTTCCGAAGCGGACTGGGGGCTGGCGCCCCATTCTCGACCTACACGACCTAAACAAGTTCCTAAGGTCTCGAACCTTCAGGATGGTCACTCTGGCTCAGATAATACCATCCTTGGAACGCGGCGTGTGGTTCTGCTCTCTGGACTTGCAGGACGGCTTTTCACGTCCTATCCGTCCGTCTCACCAGAGATTCCTTCGCTTCCGGGCGGAAGGATCCCTCTTCGAGTTCCAAGCCATGCCCTTCGGCTTGTCTCCAGCTCCCAGGGTCTTCACCAAATGCATGGCAGTGGTGATAGCATTCCTGCGGCGCCGAGGGGTCCGGGTGTACCCTTACCTGGACGACTGGCTGATAGCAGCTCCCTCCAGGAAGGAGGCGGAGTGTCAGAGATCTGGCCCTCCAGGTCTGCTCTCAACTGGGCCTCCTTATCAACGAGGCCAAGTCGGAACTCGAGCGAAGCAGGTGATTCTATTCATCGGGCGCAGCTCGACTCTCTTCGAGCCAGAGCACGGCTCCCGCGGACAGGGCGAGGTTCTTTCCTCCTTTGCCCGATCATTTCTGGTTGGGCAATTGCGCCTGCCGGGACTTCCTGCGCCTCCTGGGTCTCATGGCAGCCTGCACCAGCGTGGTCCGTTGGGCCCTGCTGGAACATGCGTCCCTTCAGTGGGACTGGCCAGCCAGTGGTCACAACGCTGCGATCCTTTGGACCAGCTTAGTCGGTGACACAGGGGATGTGGAACGCCTCCAGTGGTGGACCGTTCCAGATCATTTGCAGGAGGGCATCCGTTCGTCCGCCCGAACGGGTCTCTCTATCGACGATGCCTCTCTGATGGGTTGGGGTGCCCATCTGGGGAACACCGGGCTCATGGCCTCTGGTCCCCGCGGGAGTCCCGATGCCACATCAACCTGCTGGAGCTCCGAGCGGTCCGCCTAGCTCTCACTGCCTTTGCTCCGTTCCTCCGGGGTCAAGTGGTCCGAGTCCAGACGGACAATACCACGACCATGTACTATCTAAACCCGCCAGGGCGGGGCGCTCCATGCTTCTGTGGGAAGCTCTCCGCATTTGGTCACTCGTGCGCAGCCTGGGGCGGATCTCCTAGCCATTCACGTGGCAGGAGCCTCCAACACCCTGGCCGATGCCCTGAGCGGATAGGGCTGCATCCCACGAGTGGTCTCTCCTGCCGGAGGTAGTACAGCATCTGTTCTCCCATTGGGGCACACTCAGGTGGACCTGTTTGCCTCCAGGAGAACGCGGCTGAGTCTGTTCCATGCCGCCCCTCAGCAGGGCTCGCTGCAGGGATGCCTTCTCAGGCAGTGGACCCCGGCCTCTTTACGCCTTTCCCCATTTCCCTTGATCCACAAGGTGCTTCTCTGGCGAGGAGGGACAAGGCGCAGGTGATTCTGATAGCCCCAGACTGGCCTCGCCAGTTCTGGTACCCAGATCCCTCAGTCTCAGCTCCAGGACTCCTGGCAGCTTCCAGCTCGCCCGGACCTGCTCTCAGTCAATCAGGGAAGGTGTTCCATCCGGACCTTCAATCCCTGCACCTGACGGCCTGGTTCCTGGCGGCTAGAGTTCCAGGCCTTGGGTCTTTCCGACGAGGTCCTCAATGTAGTTGAGGCGTCCGTAAGAGTCGACCAGAAAATGTTATGCCTTCAAATGGAAAAGGTTTTCCATTTGGTGCCAGAGGCAAGGCTTGGACCCTTCCTCCTGTTCCTTGGCAAGCATCTTGGACTATTTATGGTCCCTTTCTAGTCAAGGGCTTAGGTCGGCCGACCTAAGGGTGCACCTGGCAGCCATCTCTGCTTCACCGGCGCGGGCGGGAAGCAGTCGGTGGCGCTGGGAGAAGGTGGTCTGGCGCTTTTCAAGGCCTTGATCACATTTCCCTCCAGTGCGGGAACCCCACCTGTGGGATCTACTGCTGGTACTGGCAAAGCTCATGGGCAAGCCATTTGAACCTATGCACAGGTGTGCTCTCTCACACCTGTCGTGAAGACCGCCTTCTTGGTGGCTATCCGTCAGCCAGAAGGATGGGAGAGCTTCAGGCGCTTCCATCAGTCTCCTTACCTGGTCTTCCACAGGGACAAGGTTGTCCTCGCCCCACCGAAATTCCTTCCGAAGGTGGTGTCGGAGTTTCACTTAACCAGGTGTTGACTCTGCGGTGTTCTACCCCAATCACACCTCGGAGGCGAATATAGGCTCCCATACTCTGGACCCTAGAAGGGCGCGCTTATTATAAGGAGCCATGCGGCTGAAATTCGAGGAGAGGTTCGCCAGCTGTTTGTCACCTACGCTGAAGCCGCATCTGGCAGACCTGCAGCCAAGCGGACGATAAGCAGGTGGGTAACCTCCTGCATAGATCTCTGCTATAAGTTGGCAGGCATGGAGCCTCCCAGAGGATAAGAGCTCATTCTACGCATACATGCTGCAGCGGTGGCTGCTTCCAGGGGCGTCCCTATCCAGGAAATCTGCAGGGCTGCTACCTGGAAGTCAGCAACACCTTCATTACCCATTACCACATCGACCTTGAGTCACCGGGATGCTGGTTTGGGGCCTCGGTTCTCAGTCTCTCTTTCCAAGTAAGTATTGGGGTGTCGTCTTGCCTCCCTCCTCCCGGAGAACTGCTAGGAGTCTGCCAATGAGTGTGGATGAACAACATATCCATGTCCCTAGAAATACAGGTTGCTCACCTGTAACAGGAGTTCTAGGAATGGTATATGTTGTTCATCCCCACCATTTCCCTGACTCTCCGGCCGAGCGCACAGCCTGAGCTTCCAGCGGGCCAGATTCATGGCGTCATGGAGTCGGACGTTATACCACCCGGTGGGTGGGAGGAGCAAGCTTGAAGACCTTCCGGCAAGATTTAAAGCGGCAAGGATACCTGCCAATGAGTGTGGATGAACAACATATACCATTCCTAGAACTCCTGTTACAGGTGAGTAACCTGTATTTCCTATCCGCTAGTCCTTCCACTTCCTCAATTCTCTGTTTGTTTTTTTTTTTTGTTTTTTTTTTAAAGCTGAGTAGGAAATGGTTTCCCCCCGAATGTAAGCTTTAAGAGCATCCCATACGACCTTAATATGGGTCTCCTTTCCATAATTATGCTCAAATAAAGGTGCTTATTTTATCCTTTATGAACCGGGAGTATTCCACATCCAGGAGCAGGGAGGGGTCCAGTCTCCACTGCGATGTGGGCCTTTGAAGGGTACCATGACTTATTATTACCTCTAAGGGAGCATGATCGGAAATGATCATTGGTCCATATTTGGCTGACATATTTTCATTAACCAACCCAAGGGAAAGAAATAAGTAATCAAGCCTCGTGTACACTTGTTGCCCATGTGAAAAAAAAAAAAAGAGTAGTCCTTTTCACCAGGGTGGCAGTGCCTCCAGGCCTACACTATTGCCCGTTCTTTAACCATGCCCTGCAAGGCATAAACACCCCAGGGGACAGGACATGATTTTCATTTGGAATGGTCCCAACTCAGATCTAAATATACGTTGAAATCCCCACCCATAATGAATTTATCTCTGTATGGGGCTAGCATGACCCCCAGATTCGTGAAAAAAAAAAAAAAAAAGTCTGGGAAGTCATAGTTGGGGCCATACACCAAAACCAAAGTTTATTCCTGCCCTCCCACATCCACTACAGCTAATATGTATCTGTCCTGAGGGTCTATCACTTTCATCCTGATTCTATGGGAAAGATTTGGGCAAATCCAGATGGCCACCCCTCTAGCCTTAAGTGTGTAGGGAGCAGCCAAGAGCTCCCCCCCAAGCCCGAGCCAAACCCTCAGCCTCCTCCCTGGTACAATGCACCTTTTATAAGAGCACTACATCCCCTTTCATCTTCCTGATTTGAGCCCAAACCCTCTTCCTTTTAACCACAGTGCATAAGTCATGATTGACATTCCAAGTTAAAATTGTCAGGTTAGCCATTATACCTGTTCATGAAATCATGGACCCTTCCTCTTTAATACCAGAATTTATTGAAGAAACCATTTTCAGGATAGTCTGTCCTCTCTTAACCTTTTTTTCCCCAAAAACCAACTTGAACCAATAAAACAACTTCCTGTCCCTCTCCCCCAGCAACTCCAACTTGGAACACCTCCCCTACCCTCAGATTCTCCTTAAACAAGCACAGAGACTCCATGTCCCTCCCTCTAACAAACGGGGAAAAGGACAAAACAAAAACTACTAGAAAAAGAAAAAAAGGCTCTTGTAACTCTAAGCCGCCCCTCTCACCCACCGATTGCCCCCGAGTTACTTCTTAACCCTCTGTTCCTCATGGATGCACTGAGGAGGGGTCCACCCAGAAAAGTAAACACAGAACAAGCTGTAAAATGTATACAGTACCCATCCTTTAGGCCGAGGAGCGGGGAGGAGGGTCACCCTCCCCACACCGGGGCCACACTGCCCAGATGTGCGAGGACCTCCAAATTTAGTTCCTCTAGTGGGCACCCCAAAGGTGAAAATAAGAGGCACAATGGCACCCTGGTCGATGCCATCCCACGCCCAAGGCCACCCCCAATGCAAGCACAGATTGCTTTGCATTGCTCATACCTACAATATTTTAAAGGGGCTCCCCCCACCGACAGCACCATCTAAGACACACTACGCATTAGAAAATATAAACAAGAATAAGGCAGGAGCCAAGGTACCTTGGCCCCGATTTCTCCCCCGCCAAAACATCTCAGTATATATAATTTGCCCAGAGAAGTGTAACTTTAGTTGTGAAAAGCATCATGTGGAGCAGAACAGAGCCCCACAGCTACAATAGCTCTTGGAGAGAACAACAAATATTAGCTATCAGAAAAAAAGAACATTCTTGAAACAAACAGTCCAACATGCCAAACTGGCAACAGTCCAAGAGAAGCATGTACATGTCAACCCAGTGGCATCCTGCGGATCTCACTTAGTCCAGAGTGCCATTTGCCTGTGCTCAAGGTCCCTATGTCAGCCATAAGCCCTGCCACGGAACAAACCCAATCCACTGGCTTATTAGTCCGCCGGAGGCCAACACCAACATGCCTGGTCAGAGGGTCGCCACACTGCCTACAAACGTTTTATCGGGTAAATCCGTGCATCCTGCCCTAATAGGCCGAGGCAGAGCCTCTGTTACAGGAGCAAGGGATGAGGAGAAAGAAGGAGCTTACCCATTCTAGCAGCATGCGGATCTTCCCACAATCGTAGGGGAAATTAGATCACCCCAGACCAGTCTGGCATTGGCCAAGGTGAAGATACTCCAAAGCAAACGAGGGGAAGCTCCAGGGGGCCCCATCCCAGCGCTGTTATATTGGCTTACTAGTGTTTTGCAGCTCCGTTAATAAGTAGATGTAGATGCAGCTGCTGGAGCCTGCAATCAGCACAGTCACACACCAGGCAAGTTTAGCTTGACACTCCCCGCAACATAGAGGTGCACATATGAGGGTATTTAATATTGCTCTGCCACACTAGTTCTTCTCCCTCGCGACCAGCTGCAACAGCGAGATCTGTTACCTCCTGTCCCGAGAGAAACATTACCAAGTACCAGTTCAGACCCTTCTCTGGTCGTCTGCCTCTCCGTTTGTCAGTGGGACCAGCTCTTGATTTACAAAGCGCAGGGCCACCTCGGGGTCCGAGAAGGACTTGCTTTCTTTGTTTTCGGGCCGAATCACTAAACTGGCTGGATACACTAGTGAGAACTGGCAGTTCAGTTCATGCAGCTTATGGCGCACATCTGTAAATGCCTGCCTCTCTCCTGAAGACGTCTGGAGCAGTCGGGCAATATACTAACAACACTCCCCTGCTCTGTGAGCCGATCCGCCCGCCGGGAGGCGTCCATCACCAGTTGTCTATCAGGGAAACAAAGAAACTTTATAATAACTTGCCGGGGACAATCCCCAGGCCCGGGTCTATGCCCCGGAAAGCGATGAGCCCTCTGTATCTCTAGGGACGAGTCCTCAGGTAAGCAAAAAAATTATCTTCAGCCAGCCGGAGATGAATGTCTCACAGTCTGTCTTTTAGACCTTCCGGAAGGCCCACGACCCTCACATCGCAGCGCCTTTCCCTATTTTATGGCCATCTATACTCTATTTCAAGGCTTCAATTTCCCGCAGGGCTTGTTGTAAACTATTGTCTATATGTTGCTGGGTATCCTTACTATTACTGACTTGTTGTTCCAGCTCACCCAAAAGGGCTGCGTGTGCTTCTGCAGTATCGCTTAGGCCATTCACGGTCTGTTGCAAGTGGGTCAGCTGGGCCCCTATGTTTTCAAAGCCCGATCTCGTCTGACTAGTGAGATCAAATTTTAAGGCATGAATCAGGGCTTCTAAAGAGTTACGGTGATTGTGCCCCACTGGGATAAGTTCTGCTTCTCTGGTCTCCGAGGGTCCAGGGCTGGATGGTGCTGCCATATTGCTCTCAGGCTGTTGCTGCTCTCTCTTTTTTGCAGTCGAAAATTATAGCTGGGCTTGTTTGCTTTTCGAATTTTTTGTTGATGCCATCTGCAGGTACTCTGAGCGGGAAGAATTTGGTGTTTCTCTGGGATATTAATTTAGGATGGTGGAGATATTTGCTGGATGGACCCAGAGCAATGGAGTTATGCTTCCATTCTCTTCCTCAGTCAGGCCACGGCCCATAGTTTTTTTTTTTTACTAAAAATGTTTTTGTGACATCCTTCAATTCATCCTCCGTGTGTTTTTGATTTTCTTAGGTATTTCTAAAATAACTTGTATAGCTAATTTTGTTTTTAATGACAGACAAAATTACAGATGGCCACAGTTTCCTATATATATACATTTATTTATAGTGCGTTTTCGGTAGGGTTTTCTCCCGCTTGTCCCCGTCCAAGGCCCACGGCCGTACGTGCGTGTGGAGGCATGCACACACACCGGAAGCCAGCAGAGCCCCATCCACCCACCTGTATTGCCGCCTGCTCCTCGCCTATGCTACCACGGACCTCCCACCGGTGGGGGTGGAGAACTAAGTGGGGGATGACAGCCCGCCCCTACTACTCCTGGAGAGGGAGAGTAGCCTACTGCTTGCTCAATCCTGCCCCTGCGTTATCACCCCGACGACCCAAGGTCATTCCTTTAACCCAGGTCGCCAGCATAGCATGAGGTAAGGTGTCCAGCGCCTTAGCCCTCCGCACCACTGGGCCGGCACTCCATGTGCGATTTTTAAAAATCTCTTCTAATTATATTATATTATATTATATTATATTATATTATATTATATTATATTATATCTTATTTGTTGAATGTAAATACTAGATTCACACTGTGGATGTTTTTGGATGGTGCTTCGACATGTTTCTGATGGTATATAGCATTGTACCGAGGTGTTTAATTTTTACATGGAGGGCATGGCACAAGAGCGAGAACTTTAAAAAAACTTCAAAGCCCCTTAACTTCTTTCAGGAATGAAAGCAAATGAGAAGAAAAATGAGTATTCGATGTTTTTACCAGGAAAACATTATTGCTGAAAAAAACTACATGGTGACTAACAAATATTGCTGCTTCCTTTTTAAATTTCAAAATGGCAGGTTCACTGGTTTTAATGGATTTGCTTGAAATCTTATACTTTGCTACATCAAACAGTAGTACTTTTGTCCAAAAGGTTGTTTGGGATGCTGCATCATAAGCAGTCTTCAGACTTGATGACGTCTAACCCTCAGGCCTCAGCTTCTGGCGCTAGTGGATAGAGTGGGAAGGAAATGACTCAGAATGGTGCACAAAAGCAATCAAATTGAATGATTCTCCAGATGGTCAGAGACTTAGCAAGATGGACAGTGTTAATACCAGGCTGACCTTGGCAGAGACTCAGATATATGGAATTACTGTGTAAACAAAATAGGCAGTGGGGGTAGTAAACAAATCCCTGACTGCTACATCTGGGATAGTGAGAGAAAATAGACTGTTGCCGAGCTCAATTCGAGCACTTGGAAAATGCCATGAAGAGCCCAAACCTGTGACTTATTGGACTACCTGAGCAGGATGAGAGACAGGATCCACCAAGGTTTCTGCGCAGTTACCTCTTGGACATGATACAGTTTGAGGCCCTGATCATGATCCGGAGGGCATACTGAATCTCACCATGGAAGAAGTCAAACTATGATACTCAGCTGCGCACATTGCTTTTTGTTACTGAAGGTGTGCATGAAAGCGACAGAGTGTTGAAAGCATTACCATTATCGGGGGTATGTCCCCACTTAACCTGCTTTCCTTTACTCTCAAGAGCCTCGAGATTATAATGTTCTTTCAGGTCCCAGAATAGTGAGAATCTACACAATTATTTGTCTTCACTGCTCCTGTACCGGAAAAATTGGCAATACTGTTTATAATCACTGCTGGTTTTCTGATACAGATAACTTCAGTGCTATATGTGTCAAGTTATGCTGTTGTTTCTTTTTTTGTCACTACAACTGAAATGTGCATCAAGTGTTATCGTTATACTGTGGATACTAAAACCACATGGCATATATGCACCTTTTGTAAAATTAACACCCGGCATATAAAAAACAGAGATTTTAAAATCTCCATACATAGAGGCAATAGAGATGTAGAGGCAAAACCACGTCATCGTATCACAGTATTTTCAAGCGTGATCTCCCAGGGTGCATCGCTCCTGTTCTCACTATGCCGGCTTCATCCCCGGGAAAATACAATTTTAAGAGCGATCAGGTAGTCTAATTATTTAATACATATTGGTACTTCTGGGGGGGTCCAGGTGCTCGAGCCACAATCTATGCCAATGAAAGCAGGCATCCACCAGTACTATTTCCTTTAAGGTACACCGTCAGCTATGGCATCAACTTTACCATGCCCGACATTACAGCCGACATGTCACTGTAGTGTCGGCACAGGACAACGGCACTGCTTTCTGAGGGTATTGCACCCCCTTCCCAAAGCAACTCTGACTTGGAGTTGATTAAGTAATAATAATAAATCTTTATTTATTAAGTGCAATTTACAGTACATCAAAGCGCTGTACAAAAAATGAAATAAACCATTTAAAATGTGTTATGTTTAAGTGTGCTATACCTGGTTAAACAACTAAATAAAAAAAAAAATCAGTAAAAAAAAACTCAAATGTGAGGACACTTCAATCTAATTAAAATCATAACATATTACGCTACCCATTTAAATACATTCAGAAAACGCAAGTCCATAGAGATATGTTTTTAAAACAGCTTTAAAACTCTCCACTGTCATGCACTCTCATATCTGATGAGGTAGAGAATTCCACAGGGTGGGGTCAGCGAATGCAATGCCCGAGCTCCAGAAGTTTTCAACTGTATCCTGGGAATCTCCAGCAATCTCTCATTGGCTGAGCGGAGCAGCCAGAGGGGACAGTAGGGATTCAGAAGATCTTGCAGGTAACTCACACCCTGTCCGTGAAGGGCTTTATAGGTCAGCAAGCTGACCTTGGAGGTGATCCGCCACTGCACTGGCAGCCAGTGCAGTTTGCGCAAGTGTAATATGACTGGATCGAGTAGATCCAGACAATAACTTGGCCACAGTGTTCTGCACCAGCTGCAAGCGGCAGATATCAACCCCCGAAAGCCCTAGGTATAGTGAGTTACAGTAGTCTAGGTGTGAGGTCACAAAGGCATGGACCAGAGTTGAAAGATCACTGGATGGAATGAGATGCTTAATCCTGGTGATGTTCCTCAGATGGTAAAAAGGGGACTTGACCACTGCCGACACTTGAGAGTGACACGTCAGCCCATTGTCAAGTATCACCCCCAGATTCTGCACCCGTTCAGAGGTCAGCAGCTGGGAGCCCCCAAGCAAAAGCCCTGAGGTACATCCCACTGCCGACCCCTCTATCCAGTGACCTGGTTCCACCACCAACACCTCAGTCTTATCAGAATTGAGCTTCAACCGGCTGGTATTCATCCAATCTTGGATTTCCGCAAGGCAGTTGTTAAACACTGAGAGCACACTATCCTGGTCAGGCGCAAAGGACAGGTAGAGCTGAGTGTCATCTGCATAGCAGTGAAAAACTCAGCCCATACCACCTCACAATGTCTCCCAGTGGCAACATATATATGGCGAACAACATTGGGGACAGCATGGAACCCTGCAGGACCCGACATGGCAGAGAGAACAGATCAGAGGAACAAGTCCCGGATACCACTCTCTGCTACCTGCCAGTGAGGGAGGAGTAAAACCATCTGAAGACCATACCGGACTGGTCACAGATGACCCGCATGCACTCCAGCAGCACCCCATGGTCCACGGTGTCAAAAGCTGATGAGAGCTCAAGAAACACCAAGGCAGAACAGCGCTTCTGGTCCCTCACAATCAGGAGATCATTAAGCACCCAAACCAGAGCAGTCTCTGTGCTATGTCTTTTACGAAATCCAAACTGGAGAGTATCGTAGATGTCGTGGATGGTAAGATGGTTCTCCAGCTGCAGTGCAATAACTTTATCAATAACCTTCCCAACAAAGGGAAGATTAGAGACCAGTCTGTAGTTAGCAAAACAGTCTGGGTCAAGAGAAGAGTTCTCGTGAAGGGGTGTTACCACCACCTCCTTCAGGGAGTCAGGAAACTCACCCGTCTCAGATGAGCCCCAGATTAACTCTGCAAGAACCGGGCCGATGACATCCACACATCCTATTAAATGGCGGGTGGGGCTCGGAGCTAAGCTACAGCTGGTTGGCTGCATGCTTTGGAGAATCCACATGACATCAGCTATCTCTGTCTGATCGAACTCCATCTAGCAGAATCAAGGAGTAGCTACCTCGCACTGACCACCATCACCCCCCCTAGAGTGCACTGGACAAATCTCCGATCTGATGTCGGCAACCTTATCAGCAAAGATGTGAGCAAACTCCTCACACTAAACTTGAGAAAATGCTCTCCAAACTTGCAGATAGGCTGGATTGCACAGCCTGTCTGAAGTTTGAAAGAGCAGAGCTGGTCGGTTCTTAGCTGCAGTGATCTCCCCGGGCAGGAATTCTGCTTTCTTATGGGAGATTGCTGACTGATATTCCCTATAATGCTCCATCAGTCTGTCTGTTGGCATCAAGAAAGGATCTACGCTAGCCACGCTCTAGCCTTTGTCCAACTCCCCTCAACTCCCTCAGAGCCCCGTCAAACCAAGGGGACCAAGGGCAGAGAGTGAGAGGGCAAACACGGACAGGAGCCAGGGTATCCAGCGCCAGTGTCACTGCTTGATTATAAACCTGAAGCAGGTTATCTGGTCCCTCACTTGCTCCTGGCATTCCCGATGGGTCTAACACCACCAAGAGACCTTCTGGGATCACACCCCGCAAAGGACGGTATCAGACCATCTCCACAGGAGCAGGATTATGGGGGGAGCCAAGAAATTGAACCTTATGGTGTGGTGATCGGATCATCCAGCCGGTTCCACCACCAGGTTAGAGGTCTCCATCCCCAGGAGGAAAACTAGATCCAATGAGTGACCTTGATTGTGAGTTGCAGAAGTAACTGCCTGTGTGAAGCCCAACAAAATCATTAGTCAGAGGAAGTCCTGACCAAATAGCGAGAGTTCATTGTTGATCCAGTCATCGAAGTCCCCCAGTACCATCAGCCTGGGAGACTCCAATACCATGTCAACAATGAAGTCCGCGACTTCCTGCAGGAACAATTTCTAGCCTCCGGGTGGATGGTACACAAGAATGATCCTGTACCCCACACCTGTGACTACAATACACTCGAAGGACCTGGTATCCTCAACTGGCACACCCACAAGGCCCAATTCTGATTTAAAACAAATTGCTACACCCCTGCTCCTGCTATCCAGTCTCTCACGGTGTACCACTGAGCAACCGTCCGGAATCGCTGCCTCCAAAATAGGACCAGCATTATCATCCAGCCAGGTTGCGGTGATGCAAGCCAGATCTGATGACCTGACAAGATCAGCTATAATAGCCATCCTGGTTTTAATAGATCTGGCATTGCACAACACCACACGAGTCAGATAAGGTACTGGGGCTGGTCGAGTTACCAGCCCACTTATCGTAGAGTCCTTGGGTATGGGCACCAGACAAGGAGGACCTCGATCAGGATTCCATTTTGCCCCAGGGCGCCTCCTGGTCCCCTCTACCCCAATCTGGCCACTCAGCTCTCCCCACCCAGGTCCAGGACCCCCTCCTCCTCCCACTATCCCTAAGGCCCTACATCGACCATAAACTGCCGCGGACAATGGGAGACTGTTGAAGGAGGAGGCCCCCCCCGAAGAAAACACAGTCCAGAATGACTCCATTTATGCCGACCACAAATGCAGTCAGCATAAAGGAGTTGCTGTAACATCAGTCAACTACGAAATTGTCGACAGACGATCACAGATCCCTAGATAAACACTTCCAGTACTGGAATCTTCTCTTTGGGTTGGTCTCCACTCCAAGGGTGTACAGTCCTAGTGGTTGTGACTGATGTTTATCCTTACCTAACACAGAAACATAGAAACATAGAATTTGACGGCAGATAAGGACCGCTTGGCCCACCTAGTCTGCCCATTTTCCTACCTAACAGATAAGCTGCAGATCCTAATTAACCAACAGCTTACTTCCTTCTACCCCCCACTAGGACTGCCTTATGTCTGTCCCATGCATTCTTGAATTCCCCCACTGTTCTTGACTCCACGACCTCCTCAGGGAGACTGTTCCATGCATCCACAACCCTCTCTGTGAAAAAATACTTCCTCACATTACCTCTGAGCCGTCCCCCCTCTATCTTCAAATTGTGCCCCCTTGTTCTTGCACATCTCTTTTTCTGAAAGATGCCACCCTCTTGGACTTTGTTGATTCCCTTGGGCTACTTAAAAGTTTCTATCATGTCTCTCTCTCCTCCTTTCCTCAAGGGTATACATATTAAGCCCTTTAGTCTTTCTTCATTATGTCTTCTGGTGCAGACCCTGCACCATTTGTTCTCTCCTCTGGACAGCCTCCACTCTGTCTATGTCTTTCGCGGAGATGGGGTCTCCAGAACTGCACACAGTACTCCAGATGGGGTCTCACCAACTGTCTGTACAGAGGAATAACAACTTCCTGTTTTCTACTATTGATGCCTCTCCTATGCATCCCAATATCCCCTAGCCTTCCTTACTGCCTTCTCACATTGCTTGCCCACCTTTAGGTCATCTGATATAATTACTCCCAGGTCCTTTCCATTTTTACTGTTGTCAGTATCTCACCCCCCATTGTGTACTCTTGCCCTGGGTTTTTGTTTCCCAGGTGCATTACCTTGCACTTCTTTGCATTGAATTTGAGCTGCCATACATTTGACCATTCCTCCAACCTTGCCAAGTCCCTTCTCATCCTTTCCACTCCATCTGGTGTATCAACCCTGTTGCAGATCTTTGTGTCATCTGCAAAGAGACATACTTTTCCTTCCAGTTCCTCTATAATGTCACTTATACAGACATTAAAAAGGACCGGTCCCAGTACGGAACCCTGCGGTAGCCCGCTAGTAACCCTCCTTTCTTCACTGTGGACTCCATTTACTACTACCCTTTGCGTCCTGTTGTCTAGCCAATTTTTTATCCAGTCTACCACCTTGGGATCCACTCCAAGGCTGGCTAACTTGTGTATTAATCTTTTGTGTGGGACTGTATCAGATGCCTTGCTAAAATCTAGGTAAGCTTGCGTCACAGCCCCTCCCTGGTCTACTACTTTGGTCAACCAGTCAAAGAAATCTATTAGATGCTGCCTGACACGACCTTCCCATCATGAATCCATGCTGCCTTGGGTCCTGTGCCCCACTGGCCTCTAGGTACTCAACAGTTCTTTACTTCAGAAGTGATTCCATCATTTTACCTACCACTGAGGTCAAACTAACTGGTCTGTAGTTTCCTGCCTCTGTCCTGCTCCCACTTTTGTGAAGAGGAATCACATCCGCCCTCCTCCAGTCCTCAGGTACCACCCCATCCTCCCATGATTTGCTAAAGAGACTAGTCAGCGGTGTCATTAGTTCTACCCTTAGTTCTTTTAGAATTCTTGGGTGCATCCCATCAGTCCCCATTGCTTTGTCCACCTTCAATTTTATTAGTTCTTTCAGAACCCTTTCTTCTGTAAATGGACTGGTATCGACCCTCGTCTTCAGAGTGTTTCTCTTGTTTGGTTTAGGTACCTCCCTCTCCTCTTCCTTTGTGAATACTGAGCAGAAATATTTGTTCAGTATCCCTGCTTTTTCATTGTAACCCTCTACCCACATTCCCTCCCCTTTATTAAGTCTCAGTATCCCTCCTTTGGTCTTTCTTCACTCCCTAATGTACCTATAAAAGGTCTTATCCCCCTTCTTAACAGAGTTGGCTATCCTTTCCTTGGTTTGGGCCTTTGCTATTCTGACTGCCTTCCCAGCCTCTTTCTGCTTTAACTGATAAAGTTCTCTGTCCTTCTCCTTCTGTGTTTCCTTATATTTCCTGAATGCTATCCTTTTCTCCTTAACCTTCCCTGCCACCTCTTTTGAGAACCATAGCGTTTTTTTCCTTCGTTGTGTTTTGTTGATTTGCTTTACACAAAAGCTTGTTGCCTCTGTGATGTCTGTTTTGAACACTCTCCATTGTTCCTCCACCCCCTCCTTCTTGTCTGTTTGCTAGTGCTTTTCTGAGGCACTCTCTCATTTTCCCAAAGTCAGCCCTCCTAAAGTCCAGTACTCTTGCTTTTGTATGGCTTGATTGTATGGCTGTGTTTATCGTGAACCACACTGTTTAGTGGTCGCTTGTTCCCAGACGGCTACCCACTTCTAAATCTGAGATTCTTTCTCCATCCCCATTTGAGAGTACCAGGTCTAAGATTGCTCCCTCCCGAGTGGGTTCCAGTACTAGCTGTCTGAGGCATGCCCCCTGTAGGGCATCCATAATGATCCTGCTCTTGGATGTGCCTGCAGCAAAGGTGCTCTAGTTAACATCTGGCATATTCAGGTCCCCCATCAACAATATCTCCCCTTTTTCTTCCATTCTAAGGAAGCCTTCTATCATTTCCTTGTCCATTCCCTCCCCCTGAGATGGGGGTCTATGTACAACCCCCATGCGGATTGTGGTGCCATTTCCTGTCTCCAGGGTGACCCAGAGTGTCTCATATGCTCCCTGTTTACTCTTTAGTTCTGTTGCTTTGATCTCTTCCTTTACATAAAGAGCTACTCTGCTCCTCTCTTTTACCCTCCCTGTCCCTCCTGTAGATTATGTATCCTGGTATGTTGACATCCCAGTCATGGTTCTCTGTGTACCATGTTTCTGTGACTGCCACAATATCCAGGCAACCCTCGTCCATCAAGGCCACTTGTTCAGGGAGCATGTTACACAGACTACGGGCATTGGTACTCATCACCCTCCACTTTTTGATGACCTTACCCCTTTTAGCCCCATTCCTGTCCTTACTGCCTTTGCCTTTTTTTACATTTACTTCTGGCCTGCTCCCTAATGACTTCTCTACCTTTGGTGTTTACCTCACTAATTACTGTTGTTTGTGGGGGGAGGCTGGGATTTCCCTGCTTCTTTTCAGTGCCTCCCTCCTTGGCTAGTTTAAATGCTTGCCAATAAAGCATTTAAACCTCTCACCTAGGATCCTGGTTCCCCCCCATGACAGATGCAGACCATCGTGCCAGTATAGGTCTGCATCCCTCCAGGTGGCTCCCCAGTCCCCAATGAAGCCAAAACCCTGAGCCCCACACCATTTTTTCAACCATTCATTGAATTCCCTGGTGAGGAGTACCCTAGCATCACCCTTGCCATAGACAGGCAGCAGCTCTGAGAAGGTTACTGTATGTGCTACTTGTCTAAGGCCCCTCCCCAACTCTACAAACTCCTCTTGCACTGCTCTGATCCCATTCCTAGCCAGGTCATTTGTCCCTAGGTGGACAATAACATCCAGCTCCCTCCTTCGTGCAGCTGCTCCCACGATCCTGAGGATTCATTTCCTGTCCCTCCAAGCTGTGGCGCCAGGCAGGCACCGTACCTCCCTCTCCCCTTCCTCCCCCATTTCTACCCCCCTAATGATTGAGTCCCCCACCAGGAGTTGTTTCTTCCCTGTGAGGTCTCATGCCACCCTCCTGTGGGTCTCCTTTGTGAAGGTTTCCAGCATCCTCGTTGGTCTCCACTGCAGGTGCCTCCGTGAGAGGAACCACTTATCCACCAGGAAGAGCGACTGAATCGTGAGAGGCACAGCTGGAGGGATGCAACTCTGATCCACCACCTCTCCTCCCTGAGCCCACCCTGGTCCAGTCTGTCCTCTTTCTTGGCAACCTCTGAGGTAGTGGCATTGGTCCTGGTGGTCCCTGGGTGGGAGGAGGTTCACTAATCCTAGCCAGGTCAGCCTGAGACTGGCAACCTCCTCCCTCAGACCAGAGAGGTTGCAAATAGGGCAGCATCGCAGCCTCCAGAATGTCTCCCGGAACACTGCCGCCCCACAGCCATTGCACTGCACCACTCCTATCATGTCTTATTTTGTGTCCCCTCTCCTGTTTCTCTGTATGCTTACTCTCTCCTCACAACTCTCACCTTTCCTTTTCTGGGACAGTGACTTCCTTTATTCTTCAGTAGCCTCCTTCTTCCTTGCTCAATGTCAGACCACCAGCAGCTAGTGGGGGAGAGTGAGCTACTTTTTTCCTTTAGGGTTGCCATAGCCAATGTTTCTCTATGATCCTTCCCTTCCTACTGCCAAACAGGAAATTCCTGTTGACAGTCAAATCCCGTGGCTATAAAAGTAGAACTGGCTTAGGGTGGGTGGGATGGAGGGCAATTAGTAAGAAAAAAGGCTAGCAACAGGAAGTTGTAATTTGAGTCACCTGCTTTTATAGTGTCTAAGCCACACCCCAATTAAGCTCTCTCCTCCTACTGGTTTAGCAAAGTAAACTGATACAGAACCCTTCCCAGCACAGAACACACACTGACTTTCTTTCTTTCTTCCTTTTTAAACCCTAAATAAGGCCCTTCTACTTCTAATAAAGTATCTGTTTGCTTAAACTCAACAGACACTGACTCCTGCTAAGATATAAGTGTTAAATTAATAAGAAAATGTAGCTTCTTTTAGTTAGCTGCTTTTTGCTCTACAAGCAAGGCTAGCAACAGGAAGTTGTAATTTGAGCCACCTGCTTTTATAGTGTCTAAGCCACACCCCAATTAAGCTCTCTCTCCTCCTACTGGTTTAGCAAAGTAAACTTATACAGAACCCTTCCCAGCACAGAACACACACTGACTTTCTTTCTATTCTTTCTTTTTTTTAAACCCTAAATAAGGCCCCTTCTACTTCTAATAAAGTATCTGTTTGCTTAAACTCAACAGACACTGACTTCTGCTGAGACATAAGTGTTAAATTAATAAGAAAATGTAGCTTCTTTTAGTTAGCTGCTTTCTGCTCTACAAGCAAGGCTAGCTACCTGGACAGTCTCTGATCAGGGCGGACTGAACATCGAATTCAGTCCACAAGACATTACAGATCCTGTAAGAACACAGCTGGATAGTCAACCAGGAGAAGAGTTTTCTTCAGTTTTCCCTGTCTCCCGAGCACCTAAGCATGTGCTGCCAACAAACATAGCTAGAATTTTACTTTTGCAAAGCAGAGGGGTACAGCCTCATCAAAAGAAGTCAGTAGGCCATGGTTCACAAGGCTGTGTCCATCCACAGGTGCCTTCAGATTTTATACTTAATGGCCGCCACCATAGAGATAATAACTTGAGCCAGACTGCACATAAGCCCTCTCCAGGTCTTTCTCCTGTCTCATTGGTTGCTGGCATCGGAACAGTACCAAATAGTGATCTAGTTCCCAAGGTTAGTGCGCCACTCTGAGTGTAGGGAATGTTTCCAGATCCTTTGAGGGGTCTCCATTAGGTCTGTTGGAACAGTTTATGCAGACTACATATGCCAGCCTGATTGACTGGGAGTTAATGTTCGACCAAATTTCTGACCAGGGTGTATGGTCGTTGGAGGAACATAGCCTTCCAGTAATTATTTTCAAGACCAAAACTGTCATATTAGCTTGAGACAGTTCAAGGACAGAGTTCAGTAGAGGTCAGCAAAGTTCTGGTATGTCAAGATTCTGATATTTGGAGATGGAACTTTTTGGCTTCTGAAACTGTGAGATTGCTAGATTGTCAGTACGTAAGTCCAGTTTCGGAAGCGACTAATCTTGTGTCTGACCCATGGTCCTCCAGAAAGGTGCAGGTGTTCTCCCAGCAGTTGCTTTGCTTTCAACGGTTCTGAAAAAATCTAGCAATTATATGGTTGGTTTATTTTAGTGGCACTGAGTTGGCCAAAAAGGCAACGGTTCTTAGATCTGATCAATGTTGTGGTTTAAAAACCCTTCCAACTCCCTCAGCAACGTGATCATTTACTTCACGGCTCAATCCTCCATCCCAGTCCTGCTGAGCTTCAGCTGGCAGCTTGGCTCCTCAGAGGTGGAGCTGTCTCAGACCAGGGTTTTCTGAGAAAGTGTGGGTCCTCTGATATCATCAAGGGGAGCAGTCTGCATCAGTGCCATATAATAGTTTGACTGCTCTTCTGTTGTACCAAGAGGGAGGCCGATTAAGGGGTAAAGTGAGAAAGTTCATTTTCACAGAAAGGGTGGTTAGCATGGAGTGGTCTACCTCAGGAAGTGGCGGATATGAATACAGTGCAGGGCTTCAAACAGGCATGGGATAGGCATACGGGAGCAATACAGGTAGTATAAAGAGGTAGGCTATTGACAGAGTACAGGCCTATGGCACATTCATAAGGTAGAAAAAATGGGCAGACTGGGTGGGCCTTGTGGTCCTTATCTGTCGTCAACTTCTATGTTTAAACAGACAGGGATAAGGCTGAGGAAGGCATGTTTGCCTCAGCTTTTGGATTTCCTTTAAGAGGGAGCAGACAGGAGTCTAACTCTCTCAGTATGTTGCGAGTGCAGGTTTCGACAGTGGGCGCAGGGCTCAGTCTTTGACAGGGATGCCCGTTAGGCTCACACACCGATATTAAAGGGGGACTCTGGCCAAAATAAGAATTAGCATACCCCTAATAAATTTCATACCAAAAATTAGGTTTCTGCGTTACTTCATTTTGAAGTTATGAGCTATTTTGTAACCCTTATCTCACTACCTGTTCAAAAAAGACAGTTTCATTGAAGTGCCAGTGGTGGTGTCATGACCTGAACTCAGTCTAGTCCTCGCTGTCAGCAAGCTTATAGGACCTGTTTCTCCAAAGTTTAAAGACCGTGTGCATGGTTTTCACAGGTAAAACAGTCAGCACCATTCAATAAACATTGTTATAAAAACTATGTGTGTTTCAGGTTTAGTAAAAAAGTTGACAAATTTGTATTTTTTGTGCCTTTTTGGTGTGGCCCATTTTTTCTGGGTTGCTAGATGCTGAGTCAGCATGCCTCCTGGCTGCTAATGTTGGGGTGCTACTGTACTGTGCATGTTAGGAAGTTGTGTTGCTACTAGAATTGTGGTAACTTTCTTCCAGCTCTCCCCAACTCCTAACTAAGCCACGGAATGGCCGATGCTCACAGGTACTGACTACCTCCAATCTCTAGAGCGCTAGCAAAGACTGCATCACCGCGCTATGATGGCACCTCTTCTCTTTTGCCACCCACCCTTCCCAGCCACCTTCCCACCCAGAGGTGGTGTTTATTTTAAAGGAACAGCCAGGAACAATCAGCCCACTTTCACACTGCCATTGCACCAGTCTCACTCGGTCCCTTCCACTCCACCTTTCGCCCTCCAAGTCTGACGTCAGGTGGTCTGGTCCCTGAAGTCATTCTTTGCCCTACTAACATCTATTGCTCTTGGTATCTTCCACTCCACCACTCACCCCTACAGGACCATTGAGAGACAGTTTGGCCTTGCTCCCTATCTCTACCTGCTTGAAGCCTGCCATGAAACACACCCCCATCTCCTGCTTTTCTCCTCACTGGTTGTACTTTCTCAGTTTTATTCAGTACTATCGCTGTTTCCCTGCCCTGTCACCACTCTCAAACATTTACAGGTATCTGTGTCCAGGACACCCCCAAGACATTTAGAGGTATGTGTCCAAACAGACTGCTATTAGCGATCCCCTACAGTGAACATGGCAGCTCTAAGATTACTCATGACTGTACTCTTGCTCCTGTCCCTGTGTGGTCTGACAAGCCATAACTCCTGCAACTTATACCACCGTGGCACTCTGAACACTAAGACATATCATATTATGACACCCCCACGTGGTACCAGCTCTCACCCTAACATTGCAGGAAGTGTACCACTTCCCTCAATGCCTCTTGACTACATAAATCTTCCCTGCCCCCTGTACCTAGCCCTGTCACTTCTCATGAGGGACATAGGGAACCTGTGCAGGTATAAGAAGGGAATTGAAGGGACTTCCAAAATCAAAATCTCCTCCAGTCATCTCTGGCCATGACAGCTCATACTGTTCCTGTTAATCCTAGCTGGCAGTATACACCCAAACCCAAGCCCTACCGCCCCTGTTGGCACTGCGCTGGAAGTGGCACATGTAAATGTTGACGGTCTCCAGCCTGAGCTTGATGAGCTTAGGCTGTGGGTGTCCAACTCCAGTTACAATATTATTGCGATCACTGAATCCTGGTTCACCTCTAAAATCTCAGACAGTGAAGTCCTCCTCAACTTATATACTATGTTTAGGCAGGACAGAACACACAAAAGAGGTGGCGGGTGTTTACTGTTTGTCAAGTTTCATCTGAAAACCTCTCTGCTTCAGACCCTCCCCCAGTATCCCGTGACCTGGAACACATAGCGATTAAAATTGCTTTGGGCGCAAATGGCAAAAAAAATCTTACCCTCATAGTTGCCTGTATTCCTCCTGACATGGTCCCCAGGGCTCTGGCAACCAACTAGTTTATCTGTTTTTTTTTTAAACTGTTTTTTTATTTATTTCAGATTTCAAGTTTTTGGACACACAGTACATGATGGTAAGAAACCTGCCTTATGTACAATAAATGGTAATCAGTATGGTCCATACAATTTCAATACAAAAGGGAAAGAGTGATTATGCTGCAGCGCAATATCAAACGACATCTCTCAATACATAAATCAATCATTCAATCAAAATCTTTATTTATCCAGGCGAAACATCGTTGATCCAAGCTCATTTGCAAGATGGACCTGGTTAGGTTAAGCTATTACAACATATGAGTACAACCAGACAAGCTAGTACAAAAGGTATAAGGATTACAAAAATATCCAACAAAGTAGATAATTGTGCAGAAACATTATTTACAAGTGTGATATCAATCCATTGAACAAGTTCTTTAACTTTCCAGATGTGCAACATTATTCAGTGTAAAATAGTGAGAAGGGACAGGGTAGAATAGGGTGGATATAACAAAACAAAGTAATGCGAATGAGTACAAAAAATATATTGAAAAACAAGTCCACAGGAGATAATGGAGCATATAAGCAACTAGTATTTAAGGCAATAGTGTAAAAGGAAGGCAAATGCATGTATACAGTCTGTACACAGAGGAAAGGGAAGAACGTGGGGGTGAGAGGAGGAACAAGACTGGAGGGACATAATGGGATGAGAAGAGAGAGGTTAGCAGGAAACAGAATAGAGGAAAGCGGGGGGAAGAGGAAATAGCTAGGGATGCAGAGGGGAGAGTAGCAGGGGAGTGGACACGGAGATAGTCTCAATCAGAGGATACAAACTGTTTTATAAAATGGAAGAACATATTAAATAAGATATATGTCATCTGTATTTATCCCAGTAATATAATTGTATTTATCTTAAGATGTGTTATCATAAAATTATCAATTTAGAACAGTTGCAGAATTCCTGAGTATAGACCTGGGAATAGGAAGGGGGGGCGGGAGACCAGCTGACCACAGAAAAGAGAACTACAGGAGAATTGTTAAAAGCGTGAGCCATTTAAGTAGGTAATCTGGAATTACGGACTGACCAAATTCCACCGAGAGGGTACCGGCTGTTGTAATTCTTTCATTATGTTACTAAGGAGGTTGGTCTGTTCTGAATAGAGTAATATGAAGGAACCATATATTTCGGCGATTCATCAGTTCAGGAATTTTGTTTTGAAGTCTTGCTGTCATATGTTCTAATTTGTAGATGTCATACACCATGTCCTCCCAGGACGAGATGAGAGAGGGGTCCAGTCTAAACCAGAATCTTGTAACGCATTTCTTAGCCACACCCAAGAGAATATTGAGAAGCTATACTTGATGGGGGTCCCTGAATCCTTGAGGGAAATAGAGAAGAAGAGCCATGGCCGGTGAGAGGTTACCGAGCGTTGGGTAGAGTTGCACAATCCTATCACTAATTGATGTCCAATACTGTTTTAGCATCGGGCATGACCATAGTATGTGGGTATGTGTAGCCACCTCGCACCCTCACTTTCTCCAACAGGAGGAATCCCCTCCAGTCAGATATTTAGCAGTAATCTGGGGTGTGCAAAAATATCTGGATACCACCTTCCAAGAATATTCCCTCCAGGTATAAGAACTAGCAGTTTTATGCTGTCTCCTCCAAATCCTGAGCCAGTCCTTCTGAGATAGTTCAATCTGAAGTTCAGCCTCCCAGTGGAATTGCACCAGGTCCATTGTTTGTGTTGGTGCCCCCTGGAGGGCCTTGTAGAGACGTGAGACCAAATGGCTCTGATCACCTCCCCTCTCTAACTGCAGTAGTAGGAGACCATGGGGGACCGGCTGATCAGTGACATCAAGCCCTATCTTTGAGCTGACAAAATGACGAATTTGTAAATATCTGCAAAAGTCCAAACCGCTCAAAGAGAATTCCTGTGTGACTTGATCGAATGATTTGAACACCGCTTTATCAAAAAATTGGTGTGTATAACAAAGGCCTCTACGGCCCCAAGATTGGAAGGTAGTATCTAGTCAGGCTGGCTCCCAGTGGGTGTCTTCCAAAGGAATGCTCAACCAGGAGGACAGGAACTTGTTAGATGGGTGAGCTAGAAATTTCGACCAACCTCTGAGCATGCCTCTGGTGAATCTGGCACCCCCCCCAACCCCATAATGGGACAATATTGTTAGGTTGAAATATTAGTGAATGATGTAGGGGGGTGTTTGTCATATTTTGTTCCACTATCACCCATGGTGGGGCGTGGGTTCGGGGCATAAGCCACGTGGTTAGATGGGTGAGTAGGGATGCCATCCCATAAAGGAATAAATTAGGGAGAGATAATCTGCCTTTGTCTTTAGAGCATTTAAGCTTACTCATTGCCAATCTGGGTTGTTGGTTGGCCCATAGAAATCGGCCAATACCGCTGTCCCACCTCCGAACACCGCCTGCCAATAGAGGCAGCGGAATAATCTGCAGTAGATAGAGAATTTTTGGAAGAGAGTTCATTTGGATAGATTGAACTCTGGCCATCAGAGAGAGAGGAAGGGGGGGTCCACCTCAGCAAGTCTGAGTTTATTTTAGAGAAGACATGAGAGTAATTCAGAGTGTAAAGGGTCAATAAGTCTGATGGAATTTTGACTCCAAAATATGCAATATACGTTTTGTTCCACCGATATGGATATTTTGAAGTAAGCTCTTGGGGGAGGTGGGAATGTATGAGTAAAGCTTCTGTTTTACTAGGGTTTATGGTGTAACCCACCAGAAGTTCTGTCTCTCTCAGAAGTGAAGTTAAAGTTTGTAGTGATTCTTCTGGTCGGGTTATATAAAGAAGTAGGTCGTCAGCGTAATATGCTATTTTATGGTATGATAAATCGGAGACTCTATAGCCGTGGAGGTGGGGAGTTTGTCGAAACATCTGGGCCATTGGTTCTATGAAGAGGGCAAAAAGGTATGGGGATAGGGGGCAGCCCTGACGTGTGCCCCTATGTAGAGAAAATCGGTCAGAATAAGACCTGTTGAGCTTCACTACTGCTTCCGGATCTGTGTAGATTCCTCTAATAGCATCTGTGAAAAGAACAGGAAACTTGAATATGCGTAAAACCGCCTGGAGAAACTCCCAAGAGACTATGTTGAAGGCCTTTTGAGCACTAAGAGGGGAGAGTATGAAGACTGGGCATGATCTATGAGGTACAAAATTCTCTTGATATTATCTGTGGTTTGTCTATCTTTAATAAATCCTGACTGATCCGAGTGTATTAAGGAATGGAGAATGTGATCCAATCTGTGAGCTAAGATACTTGTATAAATCTTGTAATTTTAATTGAGTACCAAGATAGGACGATATGAGTCACAAAGATGAGAAGGTTTTTGGGATTTAAGAATCACAGAAATAGTCGCTTGTCTCCATGACACTGGAAAGGAAGAGGTAGCATGGGCCGTCTGCAGCACTTTTAGAAGGGGGGCTCGCAATAAGTTCCATGTGCCTTTATAAAATTCTGCCCCAAAGCCATCCGGGCCTGGGGATTTCCCATTTGTAAGGCCCTGAATAGTAGTCTGAAGTTCTAATTCCAAGATCGGGGCTATTAACTGGGCTTGTTGTGAGGCTAAAAGGGCAGGAAGATGAAGCTATGAGAGGAAGGTTGTGATTTTTTGTGGGTCCAGCTCTGCTGGGGAAGAATAAAGATTCTGATAGTACTTTATAAAGGCATTTAATATATGTGATGTCGAGTATTTTGTCTGCCCAGTTACGGGATCTTTGATTTTAGAAATGGTGCATTGTTGTATTTGATTTTGAAGACGATAAGCTAGAAATTTGGAAGCTCGAGACCCTCCCTCATAGTAGCGTTGTCTCAACCAGGCTAGGGCCCGCTCAGTCTTGGCCGTCAGTAATTGTTGAATCTTGGACTGTGTTTGAGTTATTAAGGGGAAGAGGTCAGTATCGCCCTGCATATGTGCCTCCTGGAGAAATCTAAGTTTCTTCTGTAGAGCTGATAAAAGCTAAATCAGCTTGTTTCTTCTTGTGTGAGGCGTATGATATAATATAGCCCCTTATAACCACCTTGAGCGTATCCGGAGGATCTGAGGCGAGGTCTGGGGGATGAGTTATCTCCCAAAATCTCCAGAATACATTTCTCGAACAGGTCTTTAAATTCATTATCTCTGAGCAGAGTGGGGTTAAACCGCCATTGGGTTTTTTATCCTATTCTTCTGGATATTAAGTTCCAGAGTGATTGGAGCATGATCAGATAGGCAGATATTAAGGATATCCGCCGCCCATACCAAATCAGTATGTTTCTTGTCTAAACAGAAGTAGTCCAATCTAGAATAGTGTTTAAAAGCATTGGAGTAATAAGTGAATTTTCTATATGAGGGATGAAGTTGTCTCCATAGGTCCACTAACCCCACGTCATGAAGTAGACGCCTTAAGTGCTTCTGCTCAGAAGATTGTGGAGAAGGGCACATAGCTGATGAATCAAGCGAGGGATTTAACTGGCAATTTAAATCCCCTCCAGTCATTAAGATTCCTTGCTTCCTGGTCAGGATGACATCCACCAGACATTGTATGGTGGAGGCATCTGAGCCTGGTGGAATATAAACACTGCAGACTGTTAGAATCTGTTGATTCATTTTAACTACTGCCAACGCCAGTCTGCCCTCTCCATCCGAGTACTGGTCAATGAACTGGAGTTTCGATCATTTCGGGATCAGAATCACCGATCCCCTCCTCCTGCCCTTCTGATAGGAGGACTCAACTAGGTTCAAAAAACCAAATCTGAGCAACTTTTGGTGATCAGTAGAGGAGAGATGAGTTTCTTGCAAAAGGAGAATATCTGGGTTCAGTTTTTTAACTGCTCGAATTGTACGATCTTTCTTAATGGGTCCTGCCAGTCCGTTTACATTATGAGATATGATTTTGAAGGGATTCTGCATATCAAGCTTTTATGTAATCTACTTCTGGTCTCCCAGGCCCCTCCCCCCCGGGAGCACTCAATGCAATAACTGCAATAAACAGTTTTGACTTCCTGTACTGGTGCTGATATCTGAAGTCTTTGCAGTGTTCAAGTGTACTGTGGTCCAAGGTTAAGAACCAAAAAATTGGGTTTAGTAAAACTGGGGCGTAACCTGTATGCAAACTAGGCATACCTATATAGGTAAATACTATACGAGGGGTAGGGAAAACTATATACAATCCCCGGTTGTGGGGAGTTTCAACTTCCAACCATGAATGCTCAGGGTGAGCAGGCATTTGGGACTGGTCATCTGACCGTCCGTGTGTGGACTCCCAAACAGTGAAGTGATATGGGGTCCTGGGGAAACTTCTGCCCCAACTCTGTGAGGAGGAAGGACAAAGTCGAGGTAAACCAATATCAGGAATGCAAAAAAAAAAGAAAAGGTGGTGGAGGAAGTGCGAAGGAGGGAAAAAAGATGCAGTTCCATTGTGGTTTGAGTTCAGAGGTGGAGTAGATAAGCTCCGGCCCACCCCACTGATGGTAGGAATAAAGGTGGGAGGAGGAGAGTAGAGACTGGTGGGTCCATCTCTTCTTGTATGAATGGTGGGTAGTCAAATGGGAAAGAGGATATATATAAAAAATAAATAAAATATGGTGGCCCATCCTCTATGAAGTCTCCAGGCTGAAATGAGGGAGAGACTTAATGATGTTTCGCCTTAAATATTCAAAGAACACGTTCTCGGGTTTGTCTTTCTGCGGCTTTGTCTATCAAGTCGAAAAACGAGCTCAACCTTTAGTCTCAGTCCGTGTACACCATCATTGAACTCAGATCACTTAGCCACAGTTATTTGAAAAGGGAAGGCGATCTTCATGATAAGGAAACTTAAGGAAGGCTGCCCCTGCCTAGTATTTTAGGGTCGCTTCTGAAAGTTATTTGCCAGTCTTAGTTCCAAGAACCTGGTAGGCCCATGTAAGCAGTGTGGATGTGGTGTAGTTCCAAGCACCCTGTGTCTGGGGGATGGTCTTCAGAGAGGTCATTCCCAGATCTGTTAGGTTGAGGGAAAATATTGCTGAAACACAGCTGAGAGCTGGCAGAGGGTCAAGAGGACCCAAGGGCAGCCTCACAAGCCCACACCCCATTAAATAAAAGAGGACAACTCCAGGAAGAGCCACCTGAGGGCAGGCCTCGATCCCCACTCAGCCAGTCATTTATGCCTTTAACAGGTCAGCGTGAAAGAATGAGTGGGGGACGGAGCCCCATCTCAGGCCTAGTATACCAGTACTGTCTCTCTATTCAGGGAGTGGGGAAGGCAGGGCACGAGCTTTCTCAACTGTAGTATATTCAGTCCTTAATTTATTAAAGTGACTGACTTAGTTATCTTGTGGATCCCTCAAATACCAGCATCCTCTGCTGCTGTCTGGCCACCCCAGGCCGAGAAGACCCATCCACTGCACCTTATCTAGTGGGCTAGTGCAGTAAAGCCATCTAATTTGTGAGACATAACCCCATTTCTGGCGGGTTTCTGGGTCCGAGTGGCTTAACACAGCCGCCCTGAGCCTGCCAGCCCTGACCACATCCAGGGTTTACATACAGCCCCTATCTAGCGGGACGTAATGTGGAGAGAGTTGAAGGGTCCTTTCCCATGGCACAATAAGCTAGTCAGTATTCTCCCGCTCAGCACAGCCGGGCAGCAGTTCATCCCTGCTGGGATCAATTCAGTAAATAATCATTAAGGACATGTTGGGCTCAGCCCACCTTGTTACCCAGTCCCCAATGAAGAAGTCAGCCCAGTCTGAGCTCAATGTCCCCCACGAGCCTCCCACTGCTGCAGCTAAGCCTAGGCAGGGCCAGGCCCGACCCCAGGTGCCCCCAAATAAGAGACACCTCAGAGCTATATAATTGCAAGGAACAAACTCAAGCTGGGGTTTTGTAATAACTCCCCTCATTTAAATCCTGTAAGGCATGAGCTCTGCAGAGCGGAGCCCCCGACCCCTCCCCAGTCACCAAGCTATTCACTGCGCACCAATCGACCTTAACCTGACGAATTTCAGCTGTTTTGTCTGGAAAATTGAGCCAACATTTTCTTGATGGAGTCAATGTTAGCCTGTTGATCTGGAAGTTGCTTGGGGAAATCACTTTAAGAAGACTTTTATCCTCCAACGCTTCTGAGATGGATGGATTGAAGCTGGTAGGGTGAATCCTCATTTTTGAGATCCATACAGGCTGTTTCCATGGAGTCATAAGATTGTTGTCCCTAGGAAACTGGATCACAAGCATGCTAGGGTATGGGGTTCTGAATTTAAGGTTTTACTGTCTGAGAAAGGGAGAAGGAATGTACCCCTCTTCTCTCATCATGGAGGAACGTAGTCATTATCAATGAAAATTTGTGAATCCCCACAGAAAATGCATGATTTCGCCCAGGCCTGCCTTAGAATGAATTCTTTAGTTTGGTATCTGAGAAATCTGATGATTATGGACCTGGGGTGTGCCGAGGCTTGAGTAGGTTTCATGCCTAAGGCTCTGTGTAGTCTCTCAATTTCAAAATTGAAGTCTGAATCCTACTCGAGGGCCTCCCGTAGGAGGGTTTTGTAAAGCTGAGTAGGATCAATCCTTCACTATTTTCGGGATGCCGTATAAGCGGATGTTTTTACGGTGGCTCTTTCAGCCTCCTCCTGTCTGATGACTGTGAGTTGGCAGAGACTGGCAACTTGGTTCAGAGTGGCCTGCAGCTGAGAGATGGTAGAGGCCTGCTCCAGAGAGGGCTGGTCTAGAGAGGATACTGTAGACTGTAATTCTGTAAGTTCTCCTCGAAAGGATTCTTGAGTTTGTTTAAAGGATTTAAAGTCTGACTTAAATTCTTGTAATTCCTGAAGTATTTTGTCTTAATTTAGATTTGATTTTGGCTGGTTGTGCAGTTTTCAGTTTGTTTCTTCTGTGAGGCTTAGTTTGGTGTGCCTGGAGGGAGAGCATGGAGGCCCCAGAGTCGGTCGTGTCCCCGTCCGAATTCTCTGTCTCAGGGTGAAGTGCAGCGAATCTATTGGGCCCCCCTCACAAATTGCAGGTAGCCATACAGTTCTTTTATGTAAAATCTGCCAAAATTGCTAATTGTATGGCTAGTTTAAAGAGTTTAGAAGGGGAGCGGACCGAGAGCTCTATAATTACGCTGCCATATGCCCAGAAGCTGCACCGGAAGTCCTAGTTTGTTATCTAGTCTTAATCACCACCACGAAAAAAATTATACTTGGCGATTTTAATTGTAATTGGATCTCAAACAGTGGTAAATGCCACCGTGACAAGATTGCCAACCTTCACCATACCCAAGTAATACGTTCAACAACTAGGACTGACTATAAAACCGGTACTGCATCTCTCATTGACTGGGTGCTGGTTAGCCACCCTAATAGAATCCTCTCCACTGAGATCCTACCTGACTTTCTTAGCGACCACTCCCCAGTAGTTTGTAGATGGTCAGCAAAAGCACCCCCTGTGGCTCCCTCCTGTACCAGGACCCGAGTATTCTGCTCACACAGAATCCCGCAGTTAAAGGCTCTACTACAGAAGGTTGACTGGTCCTTCTTAGTGCAGGCATGTGATGATGATGCAGCCCTGAACTACAGTACTTCTGCCAGCAATTTAATAGAATCTGTGACATGGGTGTCCCTTATAAGACAATCATCAGAAAAGGCGCATTCCAATTTTGGTTCTTTCCTAACCTTATGGCCCTCATTAGAGAGCGGGACGGAATGTGGGCCCAGTTCTATGAGCTTGGTCATAACGCTCTCCTAATGAGATACAAGGAACTTAAGAACAAGGTGAAATTCAAGTCAAAATGGCTAAAGCTAATTACCACAAAAATAAGCAGATGGCCTCCCTCAATGCACCTAAGTCACTTTGGAGAGGTATTCACAACATCCTAGGGAACTCCCAAAAACCCCTCCCTTACTTCATCTGTGATGGTGGACTTCTGATTGAGGGGGATGTCAATACTGTCAACATTTTCAGTGACCTCTCCGCATACACCCCTGCTCCACCCAGCCAAGTGACTGAACCCCAAACCCTGGCCATGAATAATTCTAACCCTGGATTATACCTTAAATGACTAACCTGGGCTAATATCTTCCGATACCTAGCCCAGGCAAAACTTTCCACTCTCATAGGGCCGGATGGCATAGATATGAAACTACTAAAGCTGCCTTGCATGAGGTTACTCATCCCCTTCAACTTATGTTTAACCTGTTACTCACCACTGGGCAGGTGCTTGTTCTGTGGAAAACTGCACACGTTACCCCAGTCCACAAGGGAGGCCCACATAATCTACCCAGCAATTACCGACCCATCTCCATCCTGTCCCTCCTCTCAAAAATTGGAGAAAATAGTCTGTGACCAGCTCACCAAGCACCTTATCAAATATAACCTTCAAACAGCTGAGCAGCATGCACTGCTTGAATATACGGACAATCTCCATTGTGCACTAGATAGGGGAGAACTGGCTAGATCTGTTTTCATTTATCTAACCAAGGCCTTCGACCTTGTGAACCATGCACTACTCTGCCGCAAACTGTCCAACCTAGGTCTCTCCACTGACTCTACCAATTGGATTCATAACTATCTTACTGCTAGAACCCAGGCGGTAAAATGTCAAACATCCCTATCGGATTTCAGGCCTGTTACAGTGGGGGTTCCCCAAGGCTCTACACTTGGTTCCCTTCTGTTCAGTCTTTTTGTAAATGAGCTCCCAATAGCCTGTAAACCCTCAAAACGTTTCTTTTATGCTGACGATGCAGTCACCACCCCAGCCCACGGTAACCTTCTCACTGTCCAAAACAACTTCCAGTCTGACTTCTTCAGTATCTGCAACTGGTTTGCTAATAATGTCCTTGTCCTAAATACTAAAAAAACAAAATCATTGCTCTACTACTTCGTTTTAAATCCTTTGCCTCCCTGCACTAGCCATTACTACTACCGACTGTGCCCCCATAGAGCAGGTTGCTGCTTTTAAGTACTTGGGGATCACCCTGGACTCAGGACGTGTGTATGCTGCCCATGTTGATACACTACTAAAGGCTGCCAACACCAGATTAAGCCTGCGCTACAAGCACAGAAACTCCCTTCTCCCTAAGGTTAAATGGTTATTAGTTCATAGCTATATCATCAACCTTATAGACTAGTGAACTAGTGGTCTATGGTGCTGCCTGCAACAGAGTGCTCTACAGAGTCAGGGGTCTCATGAATAGGGCATGCAGATTTGCAGTTGACCTAAAATGGGGCTCCCATTAGTGTTCCCTCTGCAGCAAACTAGGCTGGCTCAACTTGGACTCTCGTTTGCGGTATGCCACTCTTATGGCTGGTAAAAAAGCCCTTCGGGGGTGGTTATCCCAGGTGTCCACTCCCTGCTGATTCCTGTAGTCTCCAGGCACCTAACGAGAGGTGCTGCCCAAAACGCACTAACAGTCCATCCTCAAAAAACATCCCGTGGGCAGGTATGCTTCTCTTTTAACTTCCTTAAACTATGGATCTCCCTCTCCTCCTCACTTAAACTCACAGGCTCCCTAAACCTCTTCAAAGCCCATCTCTAAGCTTCCCTCACCCCCACCAAACATTGTGGATGCTATAGTTAACCTATCTGACTTCTTCTTGCATTTGCTCTCTTCCTCCTCCTTTCTACCCTCCACACTGATACCCACCCCACTTTCATCTGCTCTTTCTTCCCTCTCTAGTTCAGTCACACTATAAATAGGTCGATTTTCTTGTAAATAATCGTGTATATCCTGCAAATATTTTTGTATAATGTCTAGCCTATTTTACAATATTGTAACTGATCATATTTGTCTCACTACCACTACTTGTAAATTGCTACACTTACTGTTATTCAAGTCTGACTCTGCATCCTTTGAAAAAAGCACTACCTAAAGGATCTTTTGTGTAATAAATAAAAACTTCATTGCTGTTTGTCAGTGTCTGCTTTACAGTAAGTTTTAATAGGGGCCTTATCTGCATTAATTCCTGCTAGGGATGGAAGTGTTAACCCTGGTAAAATGATGATTTTAATGTGGAGTAAAAAATACATGAGCCTGAATGTAGATCTAGTAACAGCATGCCAGAAAGAAAACACTGGGCTGGCTACTGCATAGAACTTTTAGTAAGGTTTCAAAACAGTATTACCTCTCCCACCCCCATTTAGAGGGAGATGGGATAATTGTTTTAAAGTGCCATCCTGAGAAATCGCCTCAATTGAATGACAGCTGTGAATAATCACAGCCTTTCACCACATCAGAAAGTTATTCATTCTGCAAACTGCAGAGCAATGTGCTATGACTCAGCATCCAGTAACCCTGGCAAATTGGACCACACCAAAAAGGCACAAGAAAAATATGCAATTGTCAACTTTGGTACAAAACCTGAAACACACACAAAGTAGTTTTTATAGCAATGGTATTGCCTGTTTTATTTGTGAAAACCATTGCACATGATCTTTAAACTTTAGAGAAACCGGTTCTATAAGCTTGCTGACAGGGAGGACTAGACTATGAGTTCAGGTTATGACATCATCATTAGCTCTTCACTGAAACTGGCTTTTTATGACTGTGGCTGGAGCCAACAGGAGTATTGCATGTACAAAAGGAGAGATGTCATGTTTTCTGTCCGTGGAACTGACCGAAGGTGTGAATAGTCTCCTCCGCCTTACCCTCCTCCAAGAAATGTTTTCCGCCCTCAAATAAATACATTTCATGTTAGTCAATGGTTGCAGGATACTATTTTCTTTCTTAAATGGGTGGTACAAGAACTGGAACCTGAGTAGTGGGAGGCAGACATGTTTTTTGGGGGGAAGTAAGATCCAACCCACCTCCACCCAAGAAGCTCCTAAAGATCCACCCCCCCTTTTTTTATTCATGTGGGATGGGCATGAGGTGGATCTATCATGTTGATGGAAGACTCACTAGTTTGGGATCTGGACCAAGGAACAGAACAAGTCTGTGGAGGCCCTGCATTTTGTTAAGGACTAGGAGAACAGAAGATGCATCAAAAATAAAAAAAAAATTAAAAAAAAAAGATACTTAATGCCTTCAAACTGACTTACAAACCCTTGGAACAAATGATTATCAGTGTCACCTGATGTCTCAAAAGGAAAGACTAAGAAATTTCTGAAACTACAGCTTCCAAGGAAAATAGACAGCTATCAGGTATTTCTTAAACATTTATATACTAAAAACAAAGTTCAGCTTTTGGGATTAACAATATTTACCATATTCTATATATATAGTGAGAGAGAATAAAGGATGAGGATGGGGAAGGGGTGCTATGAGAATTTAATGCACACCCGAGTTGTGGGATGCTACATAAACCCCAAGGGCAAAGCCCGAGGGGTTTATCAAAGCATCCTGCAACGAGGGTGTGCATAAAATTCTCATAGTACCCCCTTCCCCAATCTTTTATTTTTTATAATACACTGGGCAGCAATTTTTTCTTACAGTCTGGTCCGATCACGCTTTGAGTGCAGGCCTCCGTTCCAGCCTAATCTTCACACCCACGATCGGACAAACGGCAGGATCAACCAAATATACAAATAAAACTATGCGGTGGTGCATTGAAAACATTGCAGGAGCAATAAGATACAGCTTTTAAAAGCTGTGAAAGGTAGGATCAACCAGATATTTAACAGACGAGTCATGTTGTGGCGGCTCCACGGTAGGCGAGAGACGGAGCCACCATGGTTTTTGAACTGTTAACCCGCCTACAAGGAAGACAAGAGCCAATGAGGGAGTGGCATACTTTGATTGACATGGCTCATGAATGCAATAGCAACCAGCTGGTTGTTACGGGAAATATTAACTGGTCCAGCCCATAGGAAAAATTGCTGACCAGTTATATATAGTTTGTCTTTTTAGTAGTTTCAAAACCTTGAAAGCATTGGTGTTAGTAATGCATTTAGAAATACATTGTTTAATTGTCTTTATAGATAAATCATGTAGGGTCATGTGAGGGCACATTTTCTGGGGGAAGGGGTTCAAATTATTTTAATCATGGGCACAGTACTTGGTAAACACAGTCTGTGTTGAAGTGTATTTTTCTTTTTAAGTTTGAGAAGTGGAGCTGAGTTGCACATTTTAAAAATACCAGCTGCAATTAACAACTACTTGTTTTTTCCTGGCTCAGTTTACATCAGTGAAAAGAAAGACTGGAACAACTGTCACAGCTGCCATCCCCCTTGACAAGCTATTTATCACTCATTTAAAATAACACAAATGTAGTTTCACATTTTTACCATGAGGGAAGCAAGAAGATGAACCAGCATGGTTAACAAATACATTCTTTGACACCTGTGAATGAATGGGATGGGGTAATTTTTTCTAACATTCCTGGTGAGTTTATACTTCTTGGAACCTGTTATTCCAGTTTTTATGACTGTGGGCGGAGCCAACAGGAGTATTGCATTTAGGAAAGGGCTGATGTCATCTTTCCTACCAAACAACATGATAGCGTGTTAAAAATAGATTCCGCCGCTGAAGCCTCATTATTACGCTGCCTGTGTGTGTATAGGAAGCTTTAGAGCACTATTTTTCCTCTGGCTTGAGGAGTTAATTGAGCCCACAGAAAGTTAACTCATTCTTTCTGGGAGTAATTCTGTCAGATTACCAATGCATAGTACAGACATCATAGAACGCTATTAGAAGTTGAATGAGTTAAACACTTCCTGCATAACAAGTTCCCCATGGCACCTCACAGCACCTCATTCAGCCACTTGACACCACCATCCTAAGAGCAGTCAGTGTGCTACTTTGCAGGACATTGTATAGCAAGCGACCCAGCCTTGCCTTTTTCCAAGTAATATACCAATTTCCTTCTCAGGCAGGCAGTTCTGGGCTACTGTTTATATTCTACTGAATCTTTGTAACTTGCAATTTGTGACTATAGGTGTTTACAACTGAATGATAATAACCACATTTGCTTCACTTGCAAATAGGTAGGCATTTGTGTGTCTAATTTCTGTTTGACTTACTGTAGGTTACACATAGAATCTGAACAATTCATAACATGCTGTATCGTGATTCAGTGAACTGATAAATGGGGATTTTGGTTTCTTTTACAAATTCACTTTTCCTGACCATGGATATACTACAACAAAAATTTCTCAACAAATGTTTTTAAATAAAGAATTTAGCAGTAATTTAGTTGATATGGTGTAAAGAGCTGCTCCCTGGAAAATTATCTGGTGGGGGGCTGCCACAAGCAGAATGGGGCTTCTCAGATGGGGGAACTCACAGCAGCAGAAGAAGCATGTTTGCATTAAAAGCTTAGTGGCGTGGATGTAGAGGCACCAGTATTTAAGCATGACTTTGGTAGATGATTAATTGTGACTGGGGGGTGAGGGCGGGAGTGAGTCTTGATATTTTTAGCAATATGGTCTTCTGAAACTTCAACCTCCAATGGGTTAGACTCTGCAGCCATCTGCACAGTATATCACTAAGGCACATGCTGTGTGGTATGGGTAAAACCCAGATCACCAGACCAGGACCAGTGCTGTAAAATTTGCACTGGGCACAGCTTGTGCAAATATTGCTGATCCAGAGGAGCAGCAAGAAAGTATTGCATTCAGAAAAGGGCTGATTTCATCTTTGCTACCAAACAACATAATAGTGTGTTAAAAATAGATTTCTCTGTTGAAGCCTCATTACTACGCTGCCTGTGTATGTGTATATATAGGAAGTTTTAGAGCACTATTTTTCCTCTGGCTTGAGGAATTAATGGAGCCCACAGAAAGTTAACTCATTATCTTCTAGCAGTCAGAACTTTCTGCATAAAAAGTTCACCTAGGCCCCTCACAACACCTCATTAAGCCATTTGACATCACCATCCTAAGAGCAGTCAGTGTGCTTCTTTGCTGGACATTGCATAGCAAAAGTCCCAGCCTTGCCTTTTTCCAAATCATACACCAACTTCTTTCTCAGTCAGGCAGTTCGGCTCTGGGCTACTGTTTCAAACAACATGAAGTCTTGCTATATTATGACATGTGCAGTATAACCCCAGGTTAGAACTGCTCCGGAGGTGAAAGAGTTAACTTTCCATGCAGGGCATGGAATCTTGAGTGCGAGCTCGGTTGAACACTCTGTCTGTTGAAGCTCAAACTTAAACTGTCAGATTTTTTATTCATCACTGAACAGTCGCTCCGGAGATTCCTCCTGCTGCTCGGTTCGCTTGTCGGGTTTTAAAGTGTAATTGCCAGATCGTAAACTTAACCGCAATCGCCGTTCAAGCCTGTCTGTATTGTGGGCAATAGATAGGCTTTATTATTTTTTCTTCTGTGTGGAACTTGTAACGCTCTTTTTCGGTTCGGTTTGAACCGATCAGATGGGTTTTAAATTACCTTCTAGTCCTTTAGAGAGTGGTTCCGGTTCTTATCGGTTTCAAAAAAACTGGATTTTATTACGGTTTTTTCCACGACCCGTGACACGGTTGGGAACCGATAAGAGAGTCTTGCTTGGTGGATTGCCATTAATGGGCAAGTTTTGGTTAGGCTGGCACTATGTCTGAGAAACCCAAAAGAAAAACTGGACCCACTGGGTTTCAGCACTGTGGCCTTTGTGGGGAAGCCTTTGCTAAGGCTGACCCACACACCATTTGTGTATATTGTCTGGGGTTTGACCACCTCAATGCAGACTGCCAGATTTGTAAGAATTTTCCTGCTGCCACCGTGGAAAAAAGAGTTGGTAGGCTCAGGGAAAGGGAGGCCAAAAAGTCCGCTGACCCGGATTGCCAGCCTGGTTCGGTTCCAACCGAACCTGAGGGAGTACCCTCTGACCAGGGCGATACTTCCTCGAGCAAACGAAGAGCCAGCTCTGAGGAGCTGGTTCCAACTAAAAGGACTAGAAGGTCAGCTAGTTTGGGGCCAAAGTTCTTTTTCCAATCAGCTGAGGAAATAGCCAAAGCTATTCAAATTGTCCAGTCTCTTTCCCCAGTTCCGTCCGAACCGGGCACCATTAGGGAAGCGCTTGGTTCGGCCGGTTCCCCGGTTCAAGATTATGATTTTGAGGATTTTATGAACTGGGGAAGGGAGGAGGGTACGGCAGAGTGAGTGTGATTTTGAAAGTCTGATGTGCCCATTGAACTGACATCTCTCCAGACAGACCTCAGGAGTGTCCCTCCCAGGCTATCTGAGTCCCCTTCTCATTTTTTTTGTTTTACAAGAAAGTTGTTGAGACTCTGCAACTTCCTGTTGAGGAAGCTGTTGATGATCAAGAAGAGCCTGATTTTGTGGAAATGATGGATATTCCAGAGTCTAGGAGACTGTCTATTCCCATGCATAAATCTTTTAGGAAACAGACAGTAAATATTCTGAAAACTCCTCATTCTATCCTCCTTGTAGAAACAAGGATGGACAAGAGGTATGCTTTATCAAGCTCTGATACGGAGTTCCTATCCCAGCAGTGCAGCCATGTGGGGGTAGTGCAGGCTGCAGCCTGTGACAAGGCTGATATTCCTCTAGCCTCTCACCCTCCTGAAAAGGATTCCAGGAGGATGGATGCCATGGCAAAAAGCAGTACATGGCAGCATCTTTGGGACTCAGACAGGCAAATTATATGGTTTACTAGCTAGGTACCAGAAATCCAGGTGGAATACTGTCCTGGCTCTAGCGAAACAGGCCCCTGACCAGCTTGCCAGGAGCTGGAGCATGGCTGGATGGTATTGAGGCATCCAAGGTGCAATTTCATGCTGCAGTAGACTCTAATGATCTTTCATCAAGAGTCATGGCTACATCTGTGTCTCTTCACAGAATGGCCTGGCTCAGATGTACTGCCCTGTCACAGGATACCCAGTCTAAGGCTATGGATTTTCCTGTTGTGGGCAATTCTCTGTTTGGGGAGCAGACAGAGAATTATATGAAGAAAATGGATGAGTATAGGACCACCTATAGGAGTGCACAGGCCAAAGAAAGGCAAGTCACTCCTCAAAGGCAGCTTATCAGGGGCAGGGGCAGGCCTTTTCATAGGCCGCTTTACCAAGCCCAGGCCTCCTCTTCTGCTTATGCCCAGAGGGATTCTTTAGAGGAAGGGGCAGAAGGGTTCTAGTAAGCCTGCTTCTACCTCAACCCAAAGCTCCTGCAAAACAGGCTCCCTGATGGGTAGCCAGGGCTGACTCTCCACTACCGTAGGGGGCAGGCTGGTTTACTTTGTCCAGGACTGGAAGTCTTTAACATCAGACAAGTGGGTCCTGGAAGTAGTAAGCTAGGGACTGGTTCTCAGCTTCAAAATTCCAAGATGAGAGCCAGGTCTTTTCCACCTGCAAACTCCTTCAGAGGCACTTGCCCTGGAAGCAGAAGTTTCTTCCTCCTTGCTCTCAGAGCCGTGGAAAAGGTTCCACCCATACACCAGGGCAAAGGGTTGTACTCCAGGTACTTCCTTACTCCAAAAAAGACAGGAGAATGGCGGCCCATCCTGGATCTCAGGTATCTAAACAAGCACCTTTTAAAACCAAAGTTCAAAATGGTGACCCTGGGGATTATTTTACCCTCTCTAAAGGCCAGGGGACTGGGTAGCCTCCCTGGATCTCAAGGATGCCTACTTCCATGTTCTCATCAGAAGCTCCCATCGAAAGTACCTCAGATTCGAACTGCCCTCAGGCCATTACCAGTTCAGAGCAATGCCCTTCGGCCTCACCTCGGGCCCAAGGGTGTTCACAAAATGCCTGGCAGTAGCAGTTGCTCATTTAAGAAGGCAAAAGATTGCCATCTTTCCTTATCTGGACGACTGGCTCATTGTAGGCCAGTCTCCAGAGCAGGTCAAACTACATTTACAAGTAACCCAGCAACTGCTTACATCTCTAGGTTTCCTTCTCAATCTTCCAAAGTCAGTTCTGGAGCCTGTCCAGCTTCTCACCTTCATAGGCGCAGAACTGAACAAAAACGAAGCCAGAGCCTTCCTTCCTCTGGAAAGAGCAAGGACCCTGGTGTCTCTGTCCTCCTCTTTCACCCTGCAGGTCTCTCGACCAGCAAGGCATTTTCTACAGCTCCTGGGGCACATGGCTGCTTCTACAGCAGTTGTGCAGGGAGCGGATTTCAGATGAGGGACATTCAGTTCCATTTGAGAGCCTTTTGGTCTCAAAGGACAGATCCCCAACCAAATTGATTCCAGTGACTCAACCCTGATCCAGACCCTTCAGTGGTGGCAGGATCAGAACAATCTGAGACAGGGGTTCCTTCACTCCCCAGTCTCATTCCTTGACCTTACTACAGATGCATCCCTCTTGGGGTGGGGAGCTCACATGGGCAACCTTTCCACCCAAGGGCTGCGGTCCCTCAGGAATCTCTGCTCCACATCAATTTGCTGGAACTCAGAGCAGTTTTCTAGCACTCCAGGTTTTTCCACATCTATCCAGAACAAGGTGGTTCAGGTCAGAACAGACAATACCACTACAATGTGGTACATCAAACAAGGGGCACTCGGTCCACGGCCTTGTGCAACAAGCAATGAATTTGTGGTCTCTGGCTTATTCTCTGAACGCCTCCCTACGGGCAGTTCACCTCCCAGGCAAGGACAATGTCCAGCGGATGCTCTCAGCAGGATTTCCAGGGCCATCACGAATGGGCACTGGATCCCCTAATACTGGAGGTATTTGCCAGATGGGGCACCCCGCAAATAGATCTCTTTGCAGCCCGGACAATCACCAACTTCCCTTTTTGCTGCAGGCCCCCAGTGTTGGGCTCAGTCCCTCTGGATGCCTTCCTCCTCAGTTGGGAAGGGAAGTTTCTCTATGCTTTTCCCCCCTTCCCCCTTCTTTTCAAAGTGCTAGTCAGAATCAGATCTCAATCCTGCAGGATGATCCTGATTGCTCTGGATTGGGCCAGGCAGCCCTGGTACCCACTCCTCATGTCCTTAGCAGTCCACTCTCCCCTATGTCTTCCCAGGAATCACAACCTGTTAACCTGTGCCCTGGGGAGAGTTTGGTATCCGAACCTCAAATCTCTCAATCTCAGAGCTTGGCTCTTGAAGAGTTAGAGTTTGCTGACCTACACCTGTCTCAAGGTGTATTGGATATTTTGAAGGCCTCTAGGAAGCCTTCCACCAGGGCTACCTATAATTCAAAATGGAAGAGATTTTCCATATGGTGTGCTGGAAAGCATATTTCCCCAGAATCTGCTGGCATGCCCACGATCCTGGATTATTTGGTGCATTTGAATTCCTTGGGGCTGAGACCAGCTACCTAAAAGTGCACTTGGCAGCTGTGTCTGTCTTCTTATCACAGGTAAGCCCTCTTCTTTATCAGCTCACCCTGTGTTCTCCAAGTTTTTTAAAGGGTTGCTTCACACCAACCCTCCGTTCAGGGACCCTGCCCCTGCTTGGGATCTTAAATTTGCATCGCTCAGCTTATGCAACCCCCTTTTGAGCCATTGTCTTCAGCAGAGTTTAAGTACTTGACTTGGAAAACTGTGTTTCTGGTAGCCATCACCTCTGCCAGGCACATAAGTGAGCTACAAGCCTTGTCAGTGGAGCCTGATTTTATCTCCTTTCATAGAGATAAGGTGGTCCTCAGGACTAACAGGAAGTTTTTGCCTAAGGTGGTTTCAGACTTTCACTTTAATCAATCCAGGTCTCTTCCTGTGTACTTCACTGACCATTCCTCCTCTGGTGAGAGGAGATTACACAGTTTAGATGTCAAAGAGCCCTTAGTTACTATATAGAACGTACCAAGGGTCACAGGTTCAATCCTTTAATTGTTCCTCACTTATGGTGAGGTTGGTAAAGGGAAACCTGCCACTAAAAGATCCATTGCCAGGTGGATTGTCTCTTGTATCCAATTCTGTTATGAAAAACTGGGTAAGGTTCCTCCCTCAGGCCTGAGGGCTCACTCTACCAGAGGTACAGCTGCGTCTCTGGCTGCTGCCAGGGACATTCCTATCCTAGAGATATGTCAAGCAGCTACCTGGAAAACAGTTCACAATTTTACTAAGCATTACTCCGTGGATATCCAGGCTAGGAGTGATGCTCGATTTGGCACAGCTGTGCTTCAGAGCCTATTTCCCAAGTAGGTTCTGTCCCTCCTCCATGGAGGTACTGCTGTGTAGTCTGCATATGTCATAATATAGCAAGACTTCAGTCTTGCTATATTATGACCTCCCCACCAGCCTGCCCCTCTCAGAACCTCTACTTTTTGGGATGTGGGTGGGCAGTGCATTGTTGGCACTTCACTGATGCCCACTTTATTTTCACCCTTCTGGGTGCTTAGGTGTTATACTTAATTTTCTTTCTTGAATCCCCCAACTTGAGTCTTTGCTTTGGGATCAAGAACAAAAAGGTGTTTTTGCAGTTAGTAGCCAGTGGCTAGTGTAGGTTTACGGCTTCCACACAGAACCTTAGTGAGTTTTTTGCTCGTAAAGATCTGACAGTTTAAGTTTGAGCTTCAACAGACAGAGTGTTCAACCGAGCTCGCACTCAAGATTCCATGCCCTGCATGGAAAGTTAACTCTTTCACCTCCGGAGCAGTTCTAACCTGGGGTTTTACTGCATATGTCATAATATAGCAAGACTCCATTAGAAGAAACAACATTACTAAGGTGAGTAATTTTTTCTTATATTCTACTGAATCTTCTTAACTTGCAATTTGTGACTATAGGTGTTTATAACAGAATGATAGTAACCACATTTGCTTCACTTGCAAATATGTAGGCATTTGTGTGTCTAATTTCTGTTTGACTTACTGTAGGTTGCACACAGAATCTGAGAAGTTCATAACATGCTTTATTGTGATTCAATGAACTGATAAATGGGGATTTTGGTTTCTTTTACAAATTCATTTCTCCTGATCATGGATATATTACAACAAAAATCTCTCAACAAAATTTTTACAAATAAGGAGTTTAGCAGTAATGTAATTAATATGGTGTAAAGGGCTGCTCCCTGGAAAATTACCTGGTTTTGGTGGGGGGGAGGGGTTGCCACAAGTGGAATGGGACTTCACGGATGGGGGAGCTCATAACAGCAGAAGTGGCATGGTGGCATTAAAAGCTTAGTGGTATGGATGTAGAAGCACCAGTATTTAAGCGTGACTTTGGTAGAGGATTAATTGTGACGGAGTGGGAGGGGGAGGAGTGAGTCTTGGTATTTTAAACATAATGATTTTCTAAAACTTCAGCCTTCAATGGGTTAGACTTTGTAGCCATCTGTACAGTACATCACTGAGCCACATGCAGTGGGGTATGGGTAAAACCCCAGATCACCAGACCCAGGCCAGAGCTGTAAAATCTGGACTGGGCACAGCTTGTGCAAATATTACTGATCTGGTGGAGCAGCAATAAAAGATAAACTATGCAGTACCCTCAATAACACACCTACCCCAGTTTACATTTACCTGATGCCCATTTTTAGGCCTTGTATAGTAATATCTTCCTTCAAGAGAACAGCTTGTAATGAAATGCGTCGAATTTACATTGTCATTTGGGCATTTGCACTTTTATATTATATGAATTTTGTGTGTGAACCATATATCAGTCTCTAGAAAAACAATTAAACACATCAAATGTCTTCAAGAACGTGTCTCAACTTTGTGTTTATCTTCCACCTTGTCGCAACATACAGTTGTCTCAGCAGTGTTTTCAGTTAGGGTACAGTACCTTTATGTATATGATGGCCTGTTTCTGTTAAGTTGATTGCTATAACAGTGCATAGAATAAAATGCAAAACATCTTGGTAACTGTAATACAGATGGTGGCATTATTTTTAATTATACAATGGCAAGGAAAAATGTAAGAAGCTGATTGGTTGCTGACCCATTGAAACAGTGATGTTATTACACAATAACATCACCGTAGCTTTGGATTTGGATCATTCCTTGTATTTTCTCTTAAGAAATATTTTCCCACACTATCAAAAACATCCTTTAAAATTTATTTTTTATTCTATATATAACAACAAACCATTGTATAATTGCAATAAGGCACTCCAGGGTGTGTGTTATCATGTAATAACGTCACTTCTGGGGTGTTGGAAGCACTCGGCTTCGTCTCGTGCTTCAACCCACCCCAGGAGTGACATTATATAGAGAATAAAGTATGGGTCTGGGTGTGTAACAAGAATTTACACACACCCAAGGGGTGCCTTATTGCTTAAATATGCCCTTTCTCAATGTACTGTACTTTGATTCACTTAGTGTATGCAACAGCCTTCATGTGAAGACTCTGGGCTTCTCTTTGATTCCTGATGTCTATTTGCTTTAGCTATTGTATATTGTTTGAACTGTTCTGGTCTTCTTGATGTGGTGTCTGTGTGCCTAAACCATGTAACCTGTTTATCTACTGCTACCCATGTATCTCCAGTGAATGACTGTTATAACTGTCTGTTCTCCGAGCCATTGTTTTTTTGACTTGTTAACTGTGCTATCTTTGTATTAGTTTCGACAAGGTGCCTTTGTAAATGAGTGTCTGACTCAAAGGTTTGTAAATCTGATATTATAGTCTATGGGGGGGCACCTTTACGATCATTTTTATATATTACATTGGCCATTTGGTAACGAAACATGGGCACTGGTCAACTACCAAGGCTCTTGTTAGTTGCCAGTGCCCATGTTTCATTACCAAATGGCTATTATAATATAAAAAAAAAGATCGTAAAAGTGCCCTCATAACCTATAATGGAGTGCATCCCCGTGCACTCCCTGTGATCACGTCATAAAGCTTGCAGAGTGCGGGGGTGTATCTTTGAACCAGAAGTGTCTGTGTCCCTGTGGGGATGATTTTACGAGCGATTTTACTTCTATACTAATGGATATTTTTGGGGCAACTATAGATCAGAAGCATTTCTGGGAGGTAAGGTACCTGTGGTGCATGGGGCTAACTTAGTGAGTCTCTTTAATCAATTCTTTAGAGTTCTCAGCAGAACCAAACCAGTCTATCGACTTCTGAGTTGTACCTTGAGACCATAATGTGGTCCTTCATGCACTATATGATCCTCCATTTGAGCCATGGTCTCATGTGTCAGATGATATCTTTTCTGTTAAGACATGTTTTCCTGCCACGTTGTGCTCTACTAAATGAATAGAAGAATTGCAGGCACACTCGTACAAGAAACCATACTTGGTTTTCCACTAGGGAATGATAATTTTACGAACTGTGACCCTTGCCTCCTGAAGTTTGCTACAGATTTTCATGTTAACCTAGAAGTAAGCCTCCCTTCCGTTTGTCGGAGGCCTTGAATTCTAAAGAGACAGCCACAGCAAAACTGAAGAGGCCCTCTTTGTTCAAAGTACATTCGACCAGTGCTATGGCAGCCTCCTAGGTAGAAAGGGCAGAGGCCCCAGTGACTGACCTCCGCAAGGGAAGTACAGTACCTCGTTTTCTTGCATAATTTTACAAAGCATTACAGATTGCACACTCAGTGCACCGCCAGTATGGCCTATGAGTGAAAAGTGATTCATGCAGCAGTAACATTATAAATAGTCTTCCCTCCGAAATGCATTTGGTGGGTACTGTTATTGGAGTAAATGAGTGGCCAGTGATAATAAGGAATGACACAGAAAAAAAAAAATTCTATCAGACTTACCGTAGAATCTTTTTCTGTTAGTTCCAGTGTTGTCACAGGGACCAACCCTATAGTGTTTTACTCTAGAGAGGATATGCTACAACCAAAATTTGGTTTCAAAACATTTATTGCATATCAGAAAAGTTGATGTTATTTGCCAGACACGTTTTCTTTAGTGCACTGTGCATGCATTCAGAGATTCTCTAGAAGGAGTTCAGTATTGAAGCTGCCATTGCAGAAGCTGTGTCTGACAAAATCAGTGCTACTATGAGTGGCGGGGAGCTTGGTGCTGCCACACTCTCCACAAGGCAGGAATTTGATTTTATTATGTCTGTTGATGTAATGTAAAGTTAACCTTGGTACAGTTATGCTGCTGTATTACTGTGAAAGATTCTGGATTGAAGATTAAAAGTCAGCTGCCTTGGTATGGGGAGGTGCCAGGGTTGCATAACAATGTCACAGCTTTGAAGTATGTTGTTCTCTAGTAGGTAAGCATTTGTAACCTAGCAACAGTGTGAAAACTAACAGAAAAATTATTTATGGTAAGTTTGGTAACATTTCTTTACTCACTCATGACTAGTTACAAAATATTAAACTAACTGCGCATTTTAATGGGTCATTGTCTAATCAATATTCTTAATATTTTAGAGATCAGACTATATGTATCATCAATGCAGGACCAGCTATTGGTGGCAGCAGCAGCCAACTCTTGTTCTTCCATTCACTGGGGACTGCTACAACTGCATTACACCTCCAATGAGGAATAATGTTATGAGTCTGTAGGAACTGCTTGGGCACTTGACTGCCTGTGCCCTTTACCACTGTAGCCCCAAGACTAAGGAGATTTACATTGCTCATATGTCTTAAAGCAGCTGTCATGTTAAAGAGAAACATTTACTGTATGAACAGTGCCTGTCTTAGTCCATAAAAAGCTATTTGAAAAGCAGTAGTGGACTAACTTATGCTGGCATGAGTCCTGCAATATTCATGTCTCGGACTACCCTATATTTGTTAAAAAATTATCTTATAATGTTGTTCCCCTCGCTTTTTCTATACTCTTGAGTTTTCCCCATCTCTCTTAAAGCTAATAGTCTTAAAGTAAACACAGTAACATCCACAGTAGCATTGGATGTAAACTCCTAGCCTCAAAATGCATCAGGTGCATGCACCACACTAGCATACTAACTGGCTAAATCACAATGCCTGCTGTTACCTTGATATATAGATATAGATATATATATATATATATGTGTGTGTGTATTTATAAAATGGAGATAATAATATCCTCCAAATCCAAACTTCTGATTGTATAAAACACATCACATGACCGTACGTATATCAGAGCGCGACCGCACACCTCAACTTTTAACCCCCTCCAAAACAATTTTGACATTTTATAAGATAGAGAAGCGACTCTGAGGTGTGCGTTGCGCCTGATATGTCGCACACTGGAGTTGATGAACTCGGCTGTGGCCTCGTGGCAATGCACACTAAGGTGAAGATATCAGAGCGACCACACACCTCAGAGTGATTTATCTATTACACATATATCTATATATATTCTTGTTTTTAGTGGCTGCTGTCCATTCTTGCTCAAAATCATTATTTGAAGAGTATTCCTAGTTGGTTGCTGTTGAACAGCTATGGAAACATAATATTCAAACCCCCGGAATCCCTCATTATGCTTAACATATGCAGTGAGCCTGGCTGGTGAAGCTGCCTGGAGCACATGGAATGGAATTTAGAACGCAATTCAGATCTCTGCCTTCTGCGTGTTGGTGTGTTCTACAGCATGTCAGATTCTTTTCTCTGCCTGCACTAGCAAGTTGCCCCGAAGAGCTCTCTTCAGCGATTTGCTTAAAGCACCTGAGTATTGACAGTAAGTATTATTATTTCGATCTTTTTTTTTATTTTTAATCACTCTCTGCCCTCATTTTAATCTGTATTGTGTGGGGTAGTCATTTAGCAAGTTTGTTTAGGTTTTGCACAATTCTCAGGAACCGGGAAACTGTTCATTTTTCATTTTATTCCATCATTTTTACCTCAGCTTGAACTGAGGTAAACGCTCCAGTTGTTGTTTTCTTTTTTTGTGTTTTTCTATGGGTTTGCGTCTCTGTTCCCTATCTGAGGCACTGAGATGAATATTCAGTTTTTTTACTATAAAAGTTAGCTTTAGTTTGTTTCAGTAACTTATTTTTAATCGAGGTTGGAACTGGACTGCGATTTCTGTTTCCTTTTTAGAATATTAGTCCTAGGTCTTCTGTCCTCATTTGGCATGACAGACAAGCCCAAAGAAAAAAATGGGACCCACTGGTTTTAAAAATTGCACTAAATGCTTTAATCTCCTGACTAATGCAGATAGCCATGAGCTGTGTTGGAAGTGTTTAGGTTCCGATCATATGTTTTGAGAACTGCGAGCTGTGTAGTAAGTTCTGCTCAATGACAGTTAAACAATGAACAAAAAAAGTTGAAGAACTCATGGCTTCTCAGTCTGCCTCTGAGTCACCTAAATTGTCCGATGAAGGTCCCTCCCTGTCTAAGAGACCCTCAAAGGACCACTCTAAAAAACCCTCTGATAAGAAAGATCTGCAGAGCAGGGTCCTGATTAAGTTCCTGCTAAAAAGAAACAAAAGGATAAACCTGTCACTGTCCCTTCCTCCGTAGAGCAAAAGGAGACAACAGCAGACACAGTACCCATGCCCTCTCAGGAGGACATGACAAAGGCCTGGCAATTTTTCCAGATGTTCCACACTATGGGTTCCATGATGTGGTTCCCTCTCCCCCCTCAACCTCCAGTCCCTCCCCCAGTTCCCACCGACCAGAAGGAGGAATTCTGTTATGAAGGAGAGGATGAGGCAGGAGAGCCCATTGAGCTGGATGGTTATTCTGGCCAGGAGTTTGTCTCCCCTTCCTGGGTCCAGAGGACTATTCCTCACATTTCTTCTTTGTCAAACAAATGGGGAGCACATTGGCCTTCTCTACTCAGCATGGAGTATGAGAGCTGGAGAGCATGAGGCGGAAGCTGACTTCCTTGATATGATGGGTTCAGCTCCCACTAGGAGGTTGCTTCTGTCGGCACACAAGTCCCTTAAGAAAGCGACTTGCAAACCTCTCCAAACCCCTTCCTCTCCACCAGGTATAGATAAAAAGATAGAGAAGTACCAGCTTGATAAAGAAGGAGCTGAGTACCTTTATACTTATCCTGACCATGAATGGCTAGTATAGGTAGCTGCCTGTGATAAGGTCAAAATTCCCCTCTCTTCCAGCCCCCTCCCTGGAGAAAGATTCCAGAAAGCTGGACAGTATGGCGAAAAAAGTATACGTGATTGCCTCCCTGCTGCTGGGGCAAATTGCCTACATGGCATACACAGCACAATACCAGAACGCACTATGGAATGCAGTAAAAGCTATCTGTGAAAACCTCCATGGGGTACGGGCCCAGGATCTAGTGAATACAGCCAGGTCTGCGGTGGATGCAACAAAGTACCAGTTTTATATGACAGCAGATGCCAATGACACTGCCTCCACAGTTTTTGCACATGCTATCTCCCTCAGGAGATTCACTTGGCTTAGAACAACCAATCTCTTGCTGGATACCCAGGCAAAAGTCATGGATTTTCCTTGCAAAAATAACTCCCTCTTTGGTGACAAGACAGAGGCTTACATGAAAAAAAGTGGAGGAATACAAAGCCACTTATAAGAGTAACACAAAGAAGGAAAAAGCCTCTACTTCTTACAGGCCTCATGGAAGGGGAGGGGCAGAGGCTTCTGTCCCATGCCCATGCCGTATGACTGCTCTCAGATGAGAGCTTTATTCAGGGGCATTTCCAGCTCCCACTCTTGCTATTGCAGGCCTCTGCCTGTAGGTACGATCCCCATGGACGCTTTGTTCCACGACTGGACAGGGACGTTTCTATATGCCTTCCCTCCATTTCCACTGTTCTTTTGAGTCCTTCTGAAGCTGAGGAATCAGCCTGCATCCATGACCTGGTAGCTCCAGACTGGGCCAGACAGCCATGGTACTCCCTGCTCCTGACCATCGGACAGCCCATTCAGCTTCCTCTGAGATATTATCTGCTAACCATGTTCCAGGGCAGAGTGACATATCCAAATCTCAAGTCTCTACACCTCAAAGCCTGGTTCTTGAGGAGTAGAGTACTCTTAATTTTCACTTCTCAGACCAGGTCCTCAGGTCTCTAGGAAGCCCACCACTAGGAAGACATATGCTTCCAAGTGGAAAAGATTCTCCCTGTGGTGTGCCCCTAAGCAAATCAATCCGCTTCAGGCAGATTTGCCTTCACTGTTTAACTATCTGGTACACCTCCAGACTCTAGAGCTCAGACCTGCTACCCTAAAGGTTCACCTAGCTGCTAGTTTGGCCTGTGCATCAGCGGCTAAGCAGAACATGATAGCCTCTCACCCTATCTTCAAGAGATTTTTCAAAGGTCTCCTGCATTTGTAACCACCACTCAGGTGACCTGTCCCTCCCTGGGACCTGAATATCTGCATAGCCAAGCTCATGGAGCCTGCCTTTGAGACCATGGCCTCTGCAGAATTGATGTATGTTACTTGGAAGACAAGTCTTCCTAGTAGCCATCACCTCAGCCAAAAGGATGTGTGAGTTGCAGGCCCCCTGCACTGACCCTAACTACATCATCTTCCACTGGGACAAGGTAGTTCTGAGGAAGAACATGAGGTTCCTTCCTGAAGTGGTGTCCAAGTTCCACATGAACCAGTCCATCACCCTTTCTGTGTTCTTCACAGAGAAATCCAGCTCTGTTGAGCAGAAACTACGCAGTCTGGATATGAAAATGTCCCTCAGTTACTACATTTAGTGCACTAAATATCATGGATCTTCTAACTCTCAGCTGTTTCTCACATATGGTGAGGTGGGAAAGGGCAAACCAGCTTCCAAATGGACCATAGTCCACTGGATACTTGCCTGAATTCAGTTCTTCTACTCCAGAGCTGGCAAACAACCACTTCAGAGTCTTTGGGCACACTCCACTCGTAGCACAGCTGCATCTGTGGCAGCAGCTAGAGAGGTTCCTTTGCTGGAAATCTATAAAGCAGCCACATGGAAAACAGTACACGCCTTTACAAAGCATTGTTGTCTGAACATCTAGTCCAGGGGAGAGATGCCAGGTTTGGCAGTGCTGTACTGCAGAACCTTTTCCCCAAGTAGGTTATGTACCCAGCCTCCCAAGGTACTGCTTTGTAGTCTGCATATGTTGAGCATAATGAGGGATTCCTGGGGTTTGAAGAAAAAAATACTTACGAACATACAAATTTGCCAGCAGATAAAGGCCTTATGGTCCATCGAGTCTGCTCGAGTGTGCAGCTAGCAACGCTTATACAGCTGCTGCCCCTCTCTCCCCTCCCGACCCTCCTTCTTACCCTATCCCATCCCTTTCGAAGCAGTCCACTGTTCTACCCAGACACCACTCTCTCCATAAAAAAGCATTTTCTCATTTCCCTCCTGAATCTTTCCCCTTCCAATCTGAGATCATGACCACGGGTGTCCCTGCCCCCCCTTTAACTTGAAAAGTCCCTCCATGCCTGTCTTGTTATTCCCTTCATGTACTTGAAGGTTTCAGTCATATCCCCCCATCTCTCCTTTTCTCCAGTGAGTACATGTTCAGCTCCCTCAGTCTGCTCACGTAGGGTATGTCTCCTAGTCCCTGGATCATCTTTGTTGCTCTGCGCTGCGCCCACTCCAGTAACTTAATGTCCCTCTTCAGGTATGGGCGCCAGTACTGCACGCAGTACTCCAGGTGTGGCCTAACCAGTGACCTATAGAATGGCAGGATCACCTCCCCTCTCCTTGAAGATATACCCCTGAAAATACGACCCAGCATTTTGTTGGCCTTTGCTGTTGCCTTCCTGCATTGTGCTGAGTTGTTCATTGAGCCTGCTATAATCACACCCAGATTCTTCTCCTCCTCTATCATGGCTAGCTGACCGCCCCCCCCAAAAAAAGCTGGTAGCTCCTTCTTGAGTTTTTTGCCCCAAAATGTAGCACCTTACTTACTTACTTACTTGCTTACCATAGTAATATTGTGTTTTTAAGGGGCTCCCTCATTATGCTTAAATCTCCCACCCTACCTCTTCCAGAACCAGGAAAAAGTTCTGCAGTTACCAATTGTGTTATGTGTCTGTCTGCTTGAGCACTACTTGTTTGTTTTTTTTTTGTTTTTTTTCTACCCTTACTTATTTCCTTTTGTGGCCTCCGGTTGGCTCCTACTCCTCCTTCTCCTTATTCCGGCCGTCATACACCTGCTCCGAACTCCTGGGTCACCACCTTGTACTCCCCCACGGCATAGCCCCTGCGGCGGGGAGGCGGGGAGCAGACTCCCCACCCTCATGGGTATGGATCCAGGTGGTGCCCCATGGGCAGCGTCGCACGCTGGCGGATGGCCAGCAAGCCGAATGACCTGGCTGCCACTTTTTTCTGTTATCTGCCCTTGAGGGAGGGCGGCATACAAGGACACCTGTGACAGGGCCACACACACTCCCATGCGTGCCATTGTCAAGCGTCTGCCATACTCCGCTTCACGTTCTTGTGGCACTGTGCCATCAAGCCCCAGCCTCAGCTAAGGGTCAGGTGTGCACCGGCCGCAGGTTTACCCCCTCCCCAGTGATGGAGAGCAGTTCGTTGGATGCTCGATCCATCTCCCCCCTGCCGACCCATGGCACCCCATGCTGGTTCCCAAACACGGGTCACCGGCACGAGGTGTGGCGCCCAGCCCCTCAGCCCGACCGGGTTGGCAAGCATTACTTGTTAACATTCATAGTTTTTCCTTTTGACAAAAATCTTTTATTTTAGGATCATAGATATGTTGTTCATCCATACTTGTTGGCATGTCCCTTTCCCCTTTAAGAATCGCCGGAAGTCTTCAAGCTGGCTCCTCCCACCCACCCGGGTGGTATAACCCTTGGCTGCGCCCCATAACGCCAGATCTTCCTTTCTGCTAGAAGATTCAGGTTGCATCCTTCGTGCTCCCGCATTTTGTAGGCCCTGGCTTCAAACCCTTTGGTTATTCCGAAAATTCGTCTAGTTCGCGTTAGCTATCACGACTGCTTGTCTTCGATTATGGGAGACAAGTCTTCACCCAGATTTCGCTGGTGTTCGTCTGGCCAGAAAATGTTGCGCTCCGATCCCCACACCGTGTGCATCTGTTGTCTGGGTGTCGACCATGACACCTCGAAGTGCGATTTTTGTCTTGCATTTCAACCTAACATCCTCAACGACTATCTCGCACACCTGAAGTTGGGGAGGCTGGAAAATGGACACCCACCCACTTCGTAAAATCAAAGGAGGCTTGGTGGGCAGTTTCTGTGGCTGCAGGATCCGCCAAGCAATTGGAACGCATGCAAGCCTTCGAGAAGGAAGCGGCTCATTCAGAGGAATCTTCCTCTTGGAGCTTTTTTGTTCCACTCAACCTGGGTTCCACTTTCTCTGGTTCTTTCCGAGAGTTGTGCTAGTTTCTCCTGACTAAGGGAGAGAGTCCTGTGGGCACACACTCCTCTCGGTCCTGTAAGCGGGAAAAGGACCCGGGATTGTCTTCATCTAGGCGAAGATGTTCTTGGGATCGGGAGAGATCTTGGTCCCAGGAACCAGCAGTCTCGACTTCGGTTGAAATTGCCTCTTTGGTCATTGGCTTCTCAGCTTTGCTATCTGGCCAGTTGACTGAAGTGTCGATTGATGAGGTTGAAATAATCATCGACCCATTGTCACTGACTCTGGTTGACGATTCTCTCAATCGGACTCTGGTCCTTTCTTTCCCTGCTGAGGAGACCCTGCCCACTGGGAATCCCATCGAGGAAGTGTTCCCTGACCCTGGGAAATCACCTGTCCCGCCTGTGTCTCCTGAGCGACTGAGTCGGCCCGCCCAATGTCGATCGAGGTCTAGGACCCCCCCCTCTGACCGACAGGCCAAGGAAGAGCCACAAGCGCTCAAAAAAAAGAGGCTACGCAATCGGTCGTCCTCCTTGGATGAAGAGAGGCTCCGACGGAAACTCTGGCACTACAAAGACCTCATGTGGCAACAGCTGATTTTGTCTGGGCACAAGCCAACCCCGGCTTCCACCCCGGCCATTACTTTGCTTTCGCCTCCCAGGCCGAAGCCAACTCTTTTGGAGCTGATTAAGCCGACTCCCCCACCCGCAGAGCCAGCAAAACCTCTGGTTCGGCCTAAACCGGTCTCTCCACCCATCATGGTGGAACCCCTGCCCAAGCAGCCTGTGGGAGGGGCTCCTTCTAAGGAAGATAGACCAGACACCGAGCTTCCCCGGCGTCTTTCGGTCATTGTCATCCCAGACCACCCCCAGCGAGTCAAAGGTGACTTGGGCGGTCGACCATTGTATCTGGATTCCTCGGATTCGGATGAGACCGGCCTATATTCTCATCCAGGGGATGATGAATCGGCTGGTGGTTTAGAGACTGAGGATGGTCCTTCATCCTTTCAGGGCATTCTTCTCCTCATCTCTGAGTCTACGGGCATGCCCCTGGAACCTGTCCAGAAAAAGGTGGAGTACCCTTTCACGGACATCCTCAAGAGAGGGGATACTTTGATGGAGGCCTTTCCTGTGGCCAAGGCCATAGTTGGCGCGGCCTTAGAACTTTGGCAGCACCCTGCCTCCTGTCCAGCTCCATCTGTCCACATGGCCCGCAAGTATGCGGTGCCCATGAGGTCCTTGTGGGGTTCACAGAGCACTCTTCGGCCGAGAGCCTGGTGACCGCCTCTCTGTTCAGGCATACTGGCAGTTCTGCTGACACTGACCAACCTCCCGAAAAAGAATCCAAACTCTTGGATCATTCGGCTCGAAAGGTCTGTGCAGCCTCATCTTTAGGCCTTCGTCAGGCAAGTTCAGCGTCAGCATGGTACCTTCTCCCATGCCCTCTTGGGGTCTTTGGATGAAGTCCTCCCACACCTCCCAGTGGACATGCAGACCACGGTCAAACAGGTCAGGAATCAGGACTGGGCTGTTGCCAAACAGCAGCTTCAGACAGCCCTGGATACTGGGGATTCTTGTGTCCATTCGATGGCAGCTGCAGTTGCCTCCCATCGCAGGGCTTGGCTGAAACTCTCCTCTTTTCCGGCAGATACTCAGCACAAACTAGTTGATGTCCCTTTCCTGGGCACCGACCTTTTCGGCCCAGGTGTGGCTGATCACCTTCAGCGTATTGAGCAATCCAGTGCCACCTTGGACGCTACTCTTGCTAAAGGTTTTTCGGGCAAGAAACAGCAGAAGAAGAAGCCTTTTTGGCACTCTTCCCTTGCAGCACAGCAACCCTCCTTACAAGGAGGGCAGCAGCAGGCTTAAGCTTGGCACCCCCGGCCCAAGCACGAGCCCTCCCAGGCCTGTAAAGGAGGCTGAGGTTCAGGTCCTGGAGCCGCCTCCTCCTCCTCCAAGCCTGCTCAGTGACGGGGTGGGGGCTGCAACCCCCTCTCCCATCACGCCAGTTCTGGGTCTTCCCATGGGGGTCTGGCTCCGCCACTTTCTTTCCGCCTGGTCCGTTATTACCACGAACAGGTGGATTTTGGAAGTGGTCTGTCAGGGACTGCCTCTGTAATTCAAGCAGCACCCTCCAAGCCGAGCCTGCACCCCTCGGCAGGAAAGAGTATCCGGCTATACTCAGTTGGCACTCTGAGACGACATCGCTCAGCTCCTCCTCAAGGAGGCAGCAGCTCCAGTGGCAGATTCTCCAGCAGACCCAGGCTTTGTCTCCAGGTACTTCCTGGTGCCCAAGCGGATGGGGGTCTGGCACCCCATTCTAGATCTGCACAACCTGAATCGGTATCTCAGGTCACGCACCTTTCAGATGGTCACTCTGTCCAAGATCATGCCATCCTTAGAGCGAAACATGTGGTTCTGTTTACTGGATCTGCAGGATGCGGTCTTTCACATCCCAGTCCCATCCGTCTCCATGGTGGTTTCTCCACTTCAGAGCCGAAGGGACCCTATACGAGTTCCGAGCCATGCCGTTCGGCCTGTCATCAGCCCCACAGGTCTTTACCAAAAGCATTGCAGTGGTGGCAGCCCATGCCGGGGGGGAAGGGGTCAGAATTTACCCTTACCTCGACGATTGGCTCTTAGCAGGTCCCACCCAGCAGGAGGTGGAGAGGTCCAGGGACCTGGCCATCCAGATCTGCTCCCAACTCTGCCTCTTGATCAACAAGGCCAAGCCGGAACTCATACCTTTTCAGGTGATGTGCTTCGTCGGGGCAGAGCTCGACTCTCGTCAAGCCAGAGGTTGGCTCCTGGCGGACAGAGTGGAGGTTCTCTCCTCCTTTGCCCTATCATTTCTGGTTGGGCAGTTGCGCACTGCCTGGGACTTTCTGCACCTTCTGGGTTACATGGCGGCATGCACCGCTGTGATCCTTTTGGTCCGGTGGCAGATGCGCCTTCTCCAATGGAAGCTGGCCATCCAGTGGACTCTGCGCCACTGTCGTTTCGACCAGCTGATCACTGTATCCCAGAAGATGTGGGACGCTCTCCAGTGGTGGACCACCCTAGACCGGTTGCAGGAAGGGATCCCATTTTTCCACCCAGAGCCGACGGCCGTCCTCATGACCAGTGCCTCTCTCATGGACTGGGGAGCCCACATGAGGTGCAAAAGGGCTCATGGGTTCCAGACCCCCGAGGAGTCCCGATACACATCAACCTGATGGAGCTCAGAGCAGTGAGACTGGCACTGTCCGCTTTCGCTCCTCAGCTCTGGGTCAAGTGGTTCAGGTCCAGACTGACAATACCACGACCATGTACTATCTCAACAAACAGGGCGGCACACACTCCCGTCTGCTTTGCAGGGAGGCGCTCCATATCTGGACCCTCGTCAGCCGTCTGGAGGTGGATCTCCTAGCCATTCATGTGGCAGGAGCCTCAAACCATATGGCAGATGCTCTCAGCTACTTAGGCGAGACATCTCACGAGTGGCCTCTCCATCCAAAGGTAGCTTACAGCCTGTTCTTCCACTGGGGCAAACCGATGGTGGACCTGTTTGCCTCCAAGGAAAACGCCAAGCTGAGGCTGTTATCTGCCCACCCCCCTCGGCAGGGCTCACTGCAGGGGGATGCCTTCTCGAGGTTGTGGACCCCAGGCCTCTTCTACGCCTTCCCTCCATTTCCCTTGATCCACAAGGTGCTCCTTAAGGTGAGGAGGGACAAGGCGAAGGTGATTCTGGTAACCCCAGACTGGCCGCACCAGTTTTGGTATCCAGATCTCCTCAGCCTCAGCTGCAGGCCCATGGGGCGGCTTCCAGCATGCCCGGACCTGATCTCTCTCAATCAGGGGAAGGTATACCATCTGGACCTTCAATCCCTGCGCCTCACAGCCTGGTACCTGAGTTGCTAGAGTTCCAGGCTTTGGGTCTTTCTGAGGATGTCCTCACCGTGGACTCTCTGTCCTGTCAAGTGGCTAAAATTCTCGAGTACCTTTGGTCTCTGTCCAAAGGGGGTCTTCGGTCATTGACCCTTAGGATGCACCTGGCAGCCATCTCTGCTTACCAGGCACAGGCCGGTTAGCCGACATTGGCGTAAGAGACAGTGATCGGGCCCTTTTTCAAAGGCCTGGATCGCATATCCCCTCCAGGGTATGAACCTCCACCTCTGTGGGATCTACTGCTGGTACTGGTAAAGTTCACGGGCAAGCCATTCGAACCAATGCACAAGTGTGCGTTGTCACACTTGTGGAGGACGGCCTTCCTGGTGGTTGTCACATCTGCCAGAAGGACAGGGGAGCTCCAGGTGCTTTCGGTGGACTCCCCTAATCTGGTCTTCACAGGGACAAGGTTGTTCTACGCCCCCACCCAAAATTCCTTCTGAAGGTGGTGTCGGAGTTTCACCTTAACTAGGTGTTAACTCTACCTGTGTACTACCCTAATGACACCTCGGAGGCCGAGTACAGGCTCCATACTTAGGACCCGAGACGAACGCTGTCCTATTATAAGGAGAGGACGGTGGTAATTGGGGGAGAGGTTCGCCAGCTGTTTGTCACCTACGCTGAAGTTGCTTCTGCCAAACCTTCAGCAAAACGGACTGTTGCAAAGTGGATTAAATATTGCATCAGTCTGTGTTATAAGTGAGTATCAGTGGTGGTGGTGTGCACCTTGCCTCCCTCCTCCCAGAGAACTGCTAGGAGTCTGCCAATAAGTGTGGATGAACAACATATCCGCGATCCTAGAAAAACAGGTTACTCACTTGTAACAGTAGTTCTAGGAGTGGTATATGTTGTTCATCCACACGGACCCACCCGACCTCCCCGGCTGCAGACACACAAACCTGGCTTCCAGCGGGCTAAGATCTGGCGTCATGGGGGTGGAGCTGAGGGTTATACCACCTGGGTGGGTGAGAGGAGCCAGCTTGAAGACTTCTGGTGATTCTTAAAGGGGAAAGAGACATGTCAATAAGTGTGGATGTACAACATATACCACTCCTAGAACTACTGTTACAGGTGAGTAACCTGTTTTTCTGCCATACCTGGCCTTTGGGTCACTCTATTGTTGCCCTTTGGGCTCTTGTATTTTCGTATATCGCATAGCTAGGCTTGTAGACTGAGGGGGCGCTATATTTTTTAGTTCAGGCTCCGAAGGATCTGAGTTTATACTATAGAACACAGCACCACCAAGAGGACAGAGATTTGAATTGCATTCTAAATTCCATTCCACGCACTCCAGGGCAGCTTCTCCAGCCAGGCTCACTGCATATGTTAAGCATAATGAGGGATCTCCTAGAAGAAAAAATACTGCTATGGTAATTAATTTTTTCTTTCCTGCCACAGTGGTGATGTATGGCAAGAGACGCATTATAACCATGCCTCTAGAAAATGCTTAACCTTAAAGGAGAACTGTTTTTAATGAAACTCCCCAACCACCCACAGCCTTACCCATCGATTAGGCTTTCAACAAGAAAGAAAAAAAATGAAGTATCAAAACTTATTGTATTTTTGTAAACTCCGCAATCAGGGAACATGGCAGATACTACTCGGTGCCCTCTCATGTTACAGTGTGACTCTGCACTGTTTGCTCGTATGCTTTTCAGTACAAGGGAGCTGTATGGAGCTGCATTGTAAAATGAGATGACACAATGCAGCAGTCGCTATGTTCCCTGATCATAGAGCTTACAAAAATCAAATAATTTCGGTGCTTAAAAAATTGTGTATTGCAAAAAGCTTCATCGGGAGATAAGGCACATTTTGGGTGGGGAGTTTCAGTAAAAGACAGTTTTCCCTTAAGAAATAGTGGTTTTAACTATAAATGATCTAGATATGTATTACTGATATAAAATCAGTTTTCCCTTAAGAAATAGTGGTTTGAACTATAAATGATCTAGATATGTATTACTGATATAAAATGTGTGTCACACTGATTATGAAATATTATACTGGTTTATCTTTTTTACATTTTTTTATGTTTATTGAAGTTTACATTTGACTAAGACAAGTTTTGTAAGCAGTGTTTTGTTTCAGGCTGCAAGTACTTGTTTCTCTTCTGTGTTAGAGCAAGAGTATGTTTAGTTTTTTTCCGTAATCCACAGGATCAATACCTCCATTAATATTTTTATAAGTAACTCCTGTAGTTCACTTAATTAACAATGATTTAGCACATCACAGCTTTAAAGTAAATCAGAAGTACAGTTCTGTGGCAGTTTCTGTATTTGTAATGTAATCAAAATAGGTCATGCAGGGATATATAGCAGTATTAACAGCTGGATCATATCTGTGAGGATTGCAGTTCATGAACCACACAGCTCCCTTTTATCCATAGAAAATGAATTTAAAGAAAATGTCTGCTCCACCCAAACTGTCAGAGCATTAGTAATTGATTTACAGTGAGAAACAGGGCTATGATCCACAGATTTCATCACATCAGTAACTGCGTGTTTATACAGCTGCGCTGTTCATTCAGAATATGTGTTTGAAGAGAAACAATTTGACCAAAAGAATGTTATTTCTTCAAAACTTCAAATGCAGTTAATTTGATGTCTGCAAGTCTGCTAGCTTCTTCAGTCTGGACTTCAGCAATAAGTGCACATTGCTGTCATTCATAATCATCTAAGAGCCTTATTCTAAAAAAAAAAAAATCTCCCATTTGTATCTACACGCACGTGCACCCACGCACACACACATATATATATATATATATATATATATACTGTGTATATATATATATATATCACATCATACACACATACTGTAAAAAGGTCCCTTACTGTGCCAAAAAGGGGTCAAGCACTGTAGGTATACTGTCAGGTATATAAGAATATCTCAGAATTTGAATTTATGCAGAAATTAAAAGAAAATTTCAACATTGGGTAGAAGTTGCGAAACTGGCCTCATATCTGCAGCTACCAGTGATATCAACGCAGACTGGCAGAAAGTGTTATATACTGCTTGATGTTGGGAAGCAGTAGGGAAATAAAATGGCAGTGTCTTCCAGTACTGATCAGAAGATCGGTCTTCGAGGGTGGAGCTCTTGCAGCAGGTAATACCATTTGGACTGGAGCCACCAGGCATCAGGACCCCATGGAAAACTTGTAGCTAGCAGTACAAGGCAGGGGACCGCCCCCGACATCGGCTCTGCCTGACGTCAGTCACGATGGTATAAAGGGGCGGTCCCCTGCAACACCCCAGTTCTTTTTCCCACCATCGACCCACATACTCCAGCTCCACGGACGCCTCGCTTGCAGTCGATAGCATCGAATACCAAAGAACCTTATATCGTTTTTCACAAGGATAGGGTGAACTTGAGAACCAATCCCAAGTTCATGCCGAAGGTGGTGTCTGCCCTGACCCTCAATCAGGACATCAACCTTCCTGTGTACTATCCTCAAGCTTCAAACCAAGGTGAGGCACTGTTGCACACCTTGAATGTTCACTGTGTTCTTAGGTTCTACCTTCACAGAACTCACTCCACTAGGTCGACGGACCAGTTGTTCGTCTCCGGTGCTAAGCGCATGTTAGGGGCTCCTGTGTCCAAGCAGTCACTAGCCTGTTCACTGGTGGACTGCATATCCTTTTGTTATCAGCACCACGGGAGGGCCTGCCCAGATGCTGTTAAGGGCCACTCCACCAAAGTGGTGGCTTCTTCCTTCACGGTGCTCAGGAATGTTTCCTTAGTGGATATTTGTGCCGCCGCGACATGGACCTCAGTCCATACATTTGTCGGACACTACAGTCTGGATATAGCTTCCAGAAGGAGAGCAGATTTTGGACTGGCAGTCCTTCAGGGCCTCCTTTCTTGAGGAGGTCTTGTTTTCACCAATCTTTGGGTTTCCTGCCTACTGCCCTTTCAGACCTTGGCCTATCTTTCCTACTGCTTGGGACTCAGTCCTAATGGTATTACAGTACCTGCTGCAAAAGCTCCACCCTCGAAGACAGATAGTACAGTTATGTAAGAATTTACCGTAACAGTAGATCTTTGAGAGGAGCTCTTGCAGCTGGTGGCTTTCTCACCCTCCATCCCCTGGTATCCTTCTTACCAGGATCACGAGTTCCAGCCAGAGTAGGGATTTCTTGTCTGGTTCTCCTTTTTTTTCCTATCGCCGGGTCTCCAGCCGGAGAACTGGGGTGGCGCCAGGGGACTGCTCCCTTTATACCACGTACTGATGTCAGGCGGAGTAGATATCAGGGTGGTCCCCTGCCTCGTACTGCTAGCTACAAGTTTTCTGTGGGGTCCTGATGCCTGGCGGCTTCAGTCCTAATGGTATTACCTGCTGCAAGAGCTCCTCTCGAAGATCTACTGTTATGGTAAGTTCTTACGTAACTGTACTTTTCCAGATGTGTTATGGGGGGTGGAGATTCATGTATACTAAACCAAACTTGGGCTATAAATAACTGAATTATTATGGAGGTAAGTCATATAATTATACTTAAGGTAGTACATAATTATAGGTGGAATAATATATTTTCACTTGATGGCCTGAACCAACGTTATTGTGAATGTTTGTTTTTTATGTAAGAGAATGTAGTCATCAGTAATCGCTAAAAATAAAATACCCATTTTTCTCGACCCGGTTGACTTGCTGCTTTCTTCAGAGGAGGTAGATACCTCTGTCTCCAGAACTCCGGTTCGGACCTTTTCTCAGGGTGGGGATGGGGCATTCCACTGTTCTGCCACCCTCCACTCTGGAGCATCCTGACCAGTAGAAGGCTTGGCATTCACCAGCCCTCCCCAAGATCCACTTCTGGTCCCCCCAGCAGTCTAGATTGAGGTCTCGCTCCAGAAGCCCAGATTCAGGCAGCCGGCGTCGCTCACAATGCTAGCATTCTAGGCACTCAGGCAAGCATCGCCGCTATTCCTCCTTGCCCACCTCATCCTCCTCGGGAGAGGAGAGGCACCAGTGCAAGATGCGTCGGCGCTATGAGGAGCTCATGTGGCAGCAGCTTCTGTTTACCTGGGTCAAGCCACCCCTGGTGCCCAGCCTGGCCATTATTTGGCTGCCATCACTTGAGCTGCAGTGGACCCAGTCTCAGCAGGAGCCAATTCGGATGGTCCCGGCATGGCCCACTGCAGCTTCTCCACCAATTTTGGTGGAGCTGCTGCCCAAACAGCCAAAGGAAGGCAGTCCGACTAAGGACGCGCAACCTGCCAAAGAGCTTCCCCATTGGCTGTCGGTCACCATCACCCTGGACTGCCCCATTGGGTGAGCAGTGACTCTGGCAGTAGGCCCTTATTTCATGATTCTTCGGAATCTGAAGGATCCTCCCTCCACTCCCGTCCAGTGGACCTCTTCACGGATCAGGGTCCCACCTCCTTCATGGGCGAGCTCCAACTTATCTCTAAATCCATGGGTCTCCAGTGGAAGCCCATCCAGAAGAGGGAGAGAGATACCCCCTTTCCGAGATCTTAGACCGGGATGGCACTCCAATGGAGGCCTTCCCGATCCAGGATGCTATCCTCGGTTCTGCCTTGGAACGGTGGCAGCATCCAGCCTCTTGCCCTGCACCATCGGACCAGATGGCCCACAAATATGCGGTCCCTACTGGATCCCTGTCGAGATTTACAGAGCATCCCTTGACTGAGGGGCTGGTCGCTGACTCCATCTTCCAGAGCATGGACAACACTGGGGATGTGGGCAAATCCTCTGACTAGGAGTAAAAAAAGTTGGACCACATGGCTGAGAAGGTGTATGCTGCCTCTTCGCTCGGCCTTCTGCAGATGAGTTTGGCCCTTCTCATGGCCCATTTCTCACATGCCCTCTTAGGGTCTCTGCACGAGGTGCTACCCCACCTCTCCATGGACCTACAGACTATGATCATACAAGTCAGAATCCAAGGCCATGCTGTGGCAAAGCAGCAGCAGTTCCAAACGGCCATAGACCTCGGTGATTCTTGCACCCGGTCCGTGGCCACAGCGATTGCCATCCACTGCAGGGCTTGACTGCACATCTCCATGTTTACCACTGATATGCAGCACAAGTTGGCAGATATGCTCTTCTTGGGGATCAACCTGTTTGGGCCCGGGGTGGGGGGGTACCTCACCAGCATTGAAAAGTCCAAAGCCACCTTGTACTCTATGACTTCTGCCCAGAAGGACACTAAGGGCTCAAAATCTTCTAAGAAGAAGCCCTTTTGCCTGCCTCTGCAGTCAGACTGCCCAGCCCCAGACTAGACAGCAGCAGGCCTGGCTCCCTTGGCCCAAGTCCATGGCCTTGGCCGTCAGGAAGCCTGGAGGGTATGGTCCTGGTGGTCCCTCAGCCAGGCCCTTCTCCACTTCCAAGCCTGCCCAGAGATGGGATGGGGTGCCCTCCCCTCTCCCATCCTGAACCACCTGGGTTCTCCCGTGTTGGGTGGGCTCCACCAGTTTCTTCCCACCTGGTCCACTGTCACCATGAACAGGTGGATCCTAGAGGTGGTCAGACAGGGTCTGCCTCTGGAATTCGAAACATACCCGCCAAGCCGAGCCCGCTCCCCACGGGAGGACATGGTGCCCATCGACATTCGGTTGGCCTTTCGGGACGACATCACCCAGCTCCTTCGCAAGTAGGTTTTGGTCCCAGTCCCAGATCCACCACCTTACCCAGGGTTTGTCTCTAGGTTTGTCTTCTTGGTGCCAAAACAGATGGGGGGCTGACATCCCATTTTAGATCTGCATGACCTGAACAAGTTTCTCAGGTCCCGCACCTTCAGGATGGTCAGTCTGTCACAGATCATAACATCCCTTGAGCAAGGCATGTGGATTTGCTCTCTGGATGTTCAGGCTCAGCAGCAGACTCCTGAGGCATCTTCCCCTATGCCCGAACTTGCTCCTAATCAGTCAGGGGAAGGTACTCCAACTGGACCTTCAATCCCTGCACCTGACGGCCTTGTTCCTGAGCATCTAGAGTTCCAAGCTTTGGGTCTCTCCAAAGATGTACTCATCGTTGTTGAAGCATCTCTGAAGGAGTCAGCCCGAAAATGTTATGCCTTCAAATGGAAGAGGTTCTCCATTTAGTGCAAGGGAAAGTGGCTGGACCCCTTGGCCTCTCCTCTGGCTGCCATTCTTTATTATCTTTGGTTCCTCCCTCAGTTGGGCCTTTGGTCAGTGAACCACAGAGTGCACCTGGCAGCCATCTCTGCTTAACGGGCATGGGCCGGTCAGCAGTCGGCACTTTGTCAAAGGCTTGGACCACATTTCCCCCTCTGGTGCGTGAACCACCACCACCTTGGGATCTGCTGCTGGTATTGGCAAAGCTCATGGGCAAGCCATTCTAACCAATGCTCAAGTGTGAGATGTCACACATGTCATAGAAGACCGCCTTCTTGGTGGCTATCACATAAGCCAGAAGGATCAGTGGGCTCCAGGTGCTCTCGGTGGAGTCTCCATATTTGGTCTTCCACAGGGACAAGGTTGTCCTTCACCCCAACCTGAAGTTCCTCCAAAGTGCAAAAAGAAGGGAAATGAAGAACATTAGGGATTTGGGTCTCTGGAGTATTAGCAAATCAGTGGTGGGGTCTTACTTGGGGTTGTCAATCCTAATGCCCACCCCCTTCCCCCAGCCTATAGCATCCTGTCCGAAGCACAAGATACAGCTCCAAACTAGTGTCTCATAGTGATACAGTATGGTCAACAAAATCTGTCAGAGTTTTCCTCATGTAAGGCCCTATGGGCTCTGCATGAAGACATCACATTTGACCTCATCTGATCAGGGGAGAGGGTGGGCGTTAGGGTTGACGACCCAAAGTAAAACCGCACCACTGATTCGCCAATACTCTGGAGACCCAAATCCCTAATGTTTTTCATTTCCCTTCATTTTGTGCTTTGCGACCTACAACCCTAATGTCTGCATTAATATAATTTTTTGTAAAGAAAAAATATATAACATATTGCAAAAAACTACATTCAAACAACATGAAGTCTTGCTATATTATGACAAGTGCAGTTTGTCCCACCACTAGAACTGCTCCGGAGGTGAAAGAGTTAACTTCCATGCAGAGCATGGAGTTTAGAGCGCGAACTCGGTTAAAGAAGCTCTGTTAGGGTGGTTTCAAACCGAAACCGTCAGATTCTTTACTCGCCTCACTGAACAGTCGCTCTGAGATTCCTCCTGCTGCTCGGGTTCATTTCTCAGTTTAAAACGTTTTTCTTGTTGAATTTAACCACGATTTATTTATTTTAACCGCAAACCCATCGGTTCAAGCTCTGTCTATGGTATTGTAAGTAATAGATAGGTTTTCTTGTGAACTTGTAATTTATCGGTTCGCTTGAACCGATCGAATTGTATTTAAACTTGGTTTTAAAGCCTTTAAGGCTTGTTAGAGTGCGTTCCTGGTTCTTATCGGTCCTAAAAAACGGATTTCATTACGCTTTTTCCACGACCCGTGACACGGTTGGGAACCAATAAGGGTGTCTTGCCTGGCACTGCCGTTAAAAGGGAAAGTTTGTTGGTTAGGCTGGCATCATGTCTGAGAAACCCAAAAGAAAAACCGGGCCCACTGGGTTTCAACACTGTAGTGTCTGTGGGAAGCCTTTGCCAAGGCTGACCCACACACTATGTGTCTATTGTCTGGGGTTTGACCACCTCAATTCAGACTGCCAGATTTGTAAAAATTTCCTGCAGCCACCCTGACAAGAGAGGGCAGGCTCAGGAACGAGAGGCCAAAAGTCCGCTGACCTGATGGCCAGCCCGGTCAGTGCCAACCAACTGGAGGGAGTGCCCTCTGACCAGGGCAAGACTTCCTGGCAACAGAAGCTGGCTCTGAGGAGCCAGTTCCAGCAAAGAAAACTAAAAATCAGCAGCTTTGGAGTCCAAAATTCTTCTCCAACTGCTGCAGAGATAGCCAGGGCAATACAGATTGTCCAGTCACTGTCCTCGTTCCTCTGAACCGCCACTATCTGGCAAAGGTGGTCGGTCGGTTCCTCTGGTTCAGGAATATGATATAGAAGAGTTTTATGAACCAGAGGAGGGGAGGATGATTATGATCAGTGTGAATGTGACTTTGAGAGTCTGGATGTGCCCATTGAACTGGACATCTCCCCAGACAGACCTTTAGTGAATCTCCCCCAGGCTTTCTGAGTCCCTTCTCATTTTTGTTTTATAAAAAGTTGCTGAGACCCTCCAGCTTCCCTTAGAGGAGGCTTTGGATGAGCAAGAGGAGCCTGACTATGTAGAGATGATGGATATCCCAGAATCCAGGAGATTGTCCATCCTTTGCATAAATCTTTTAGGAAACAAACAATAAAAATTTTAAAGCTCCTAATTCTGTGCCTCCTGTAGACAAAAAGATGGACAGGAGGTACACTTTGTCAGGTCCTGATACAGATTTTCTTTCATCAGCAGTGCAGTCATGTTGAGTAGTTAAGGCTGCAGCCTGTGATAAAGTTAATATTCCCTGGCTTGCATCCTCCTGACAAGGACTCCAGGAAGATTGATGCCATGGCCAAAAAACAATACATGGCAGCATCCTTGGGACTCAGACAAGCAAACTACATGGCTTATGTTGCGAGATACCAGAAATCTAGATGGGATACTGTCATGGCCTTAGCCAAACAGGTCCCTGGCCAGCTTGCAAAGGAGCTGGAGCAGGTGGCTCTTGATGGTATTGAGGCATCTGAGGTGCAATTCCATGCTGCAGTGGATTCTAATGATGTATCCTCTAGAGTCATGGCTACATCTGTGGCTTTTCGGGGATTGGCCTGGCTCAGGTGTGTTACTTTGTCACAGGATACCCAGTCTAAGGCTATGGATTTTCCTGTGGTGGGAAATTCTCTGTTTGGGGAGCAGACAGAGAATTATATGAAGAAAATGGATGAATATAGAACCACTTATAGGAGTGCACAAGCCAAGGAACGGCAAGCCACCTCAGAGGCAGCTCCCCAGGGGTAGGGGCAGGCCTTTTCACAGGCCTTTGTACCAGACCCAGGCCTCCTCCTCTTCAGCCTATGCTCAGAGGGGGTTCTTCAGAGGGAGAGGCAGACGGGGTACGAGCAGGCCTGCTCCCACCCCTCAGCCTAAAGCCCTGCCAAACAGGCACCCTGATGGGATGTCCAGGGTCAGCTTCCATTACCTGTAGGGGCAGGCTGGCTTACTGGCCCAGGACTGGGAGTCTTTAACATCAGACAGGTGGGTCCTGGAAGTAGTGAGCCAGGGTCTGGTTCTCAGCTTCAAAAAATTTCCAAAGATGAGAGCCAGATCTTTTCCACCTGCAAACCCTTTAGAGACTCTTGATTTGGAAACGGAAGTCTCAACCCTCCTGGGTCTCGGAGCTGTAGAAAGGGCTTCTCCCCCACACCAGGGCAAGGGTCTGTACTCCAGGTACTTCCTTACCCCAAAAAAGACAGGAGAGTGGCGGCCTATCCTGGATCTAAGATATCTAAACAAGCACCTTTTAAAACCAAAGTTCCAAATGGTGATTCTGGGAATGATTTTACCCTCCCTAAGGCCAGGAGACTGGCTAGCTTCCCTGGACCTCAAGGATGCCTACTTCCATGTTCTTATCAGAAGCTCCCATCGAAAGTACCTCAGATTCGAACTGCCCTCAGGCCATTATCAGTTCAGAGCAATGCCCTTCGGCCTCACTTCTGCCCCAAGGGTGTTCACAAAATGTCTGGCAGTAGCAGTTGCTCATCTAAGAAGGCCATTTTTCCCTACCTGGACGACTGGCTCATGTGGGTCAGTCTCCAGATCAGGTCAAATCACACCTGCTAGTTACCCAGCAGCTGCTTACCTCTCTGGGCTTTCTTCTCAATCTTCCAAAGTCAGTTTTGGAACCTGTCCAGGTACTGACCTTTATAGGCGCAGAACTGGACACAAAGCAGGCCAGAGCCTTCCTTCCTGGAAAGGGTAAGGACCTTAGTGGCCCTGGCCTCGTCCTCTTCACTCTGCAAGTCTCGACCAGCAAGGCATTTCCTGCAGCTCCTAGGACACATGGCTGCTTCCACAGCTGTAGTGCAAGGAGCAAGATTTCAGATGAGGGACATTCAGTTCCATTTGAGAGCTTTCTGGTCTCAAAGAAGAGATCCCCTATCCAGGTTAATCCCAGTGACTCAACCCTGATCCAGGCCCTTCAGTGGTGGCAGGATCAGAGCAACTGAGACAAGGTGCCTTTCATCCCTCTGTCCCACTCCTTGACCCTTACTACAGATGCATCCCTCTTGGGATGGGGAGCTCACATGGGCGACCTCCACCCAGGGGTTATGGTCCCTCAGGAATCTCTGCTCCACATCAATCTGTTGGAACTCAGAGCTGTTTTTCTAGCACTTCAGGTTTTTCTGCATCTGTTCAGAACAAGGTGGTACAGGTCAGAACAGACCTTACCACTACAATGTGGTACATCAACAAACAAGGGGCACTCGGTCTTGACCTTGTGCACGGGCGGTTAGTTGTGGTCTCTGGCTTATTCCCTGAACACTTCCCTCATAGCAGTTCACCTCCCAGGCAAGGACAATGTCCTGGCAGATGCTCTCAGCAGGATTTCCCAGGGCCATCACGAATGGTCACTGGATCCCCTAGTACTGGGGATAGTGTTTGCCAGATGGGGCACTCCTCAGATAGATTTGCAGCCCCAGACAATCATCAACTTCAACTTTTTTGTTGCAGGCCCCCAGTGTTTGGCTCAGTCCCCCTGGATGCCTTTCTCCTCGATTGGGAAGGGAAGTTCCTTTATGCCTTCCCCCCCTTCCCTCTCCTGTTCAAAGTACTAGTCAAAATCAGGTCTGAGCCCTGCAAGATGATCCTGATTGCTCCAGACTGGGCCAGGCAGCCCTGGTACCCACTCCTTCTGTCCTTAGCAGTCCATCCTCTCCTGTGTCTCCCCAGGAACCACAATCTGTTAACCTGTGCTCAGGGAGAGTTTGGTATCCGAATCTCAAATCCTCAACCTCAAGGCTTGGCTCTTGAGCAGTTAGAGTTGCTGATCTACAACTTTCTCAAAGTGTTCTCGAAATCCTGAAGGCTGCTAGGAGCCTTCCACCAGGGCTACCTATAACTCCAAGTGGAAAAGGTTTTCCATATGGTGTTCTGGGAAGCATATTTCCCGAATCTGCTGATCTACCCACTGTATTGGACTATATGGTCCATCTTAATTCTTTGGGACTGAGACCAGCTACCCTGAAAGTGCACTTGGCAGCTGTCTCTGCCTTCATTTCAGCAGGGAAGCCTCTCTTTCTGCTCACCCTGTATTTTCCAAGTTTTTATGGGATTGCTTCATACCAATCCTCCATTCAGGACCCTGCCCCTGCTTGGGATCTTAATGTTTGCATTGCTCAGCTGATGCAACCCCCTTTGAGCCTCTGTCTTGGCAGAGCTTAAGTATTTGACTTGGAAAACTGTATTTCTAGTAGCCATCACTTCTGGCATAAGTGAGTTACAGGCTTTATCAGTAGAGACTGACTTTATTTCCTTTCATAGGGATAAAGTAGTCTCAGGACTAACAGGAAGTTTTTGCCTAAGGTGGTTTCGGATTTCCACCTTAACCAATCTATTTCACTTCCAGTGTTCTTCACTGACCATTCCTCCTCTGGTGAGAGGAGGCTGCACAGCTTAGATGTTAAGAGGGCCCTAAGTTACTACATAGAGCGTACCAAGGGTCACAGGTTTGACTCCCTTCAACTATTTCTTACTTATGGTGAGGTTGGGAAAGGGAGACCTGCCACTAAGAGATCCATTGCCAGGTGGATCGTCTCTTGTATCCAATTTTGCTATCAAAGCTGGGTAAGGTTCCCCCCTCAGGCCTGAGGGCTCACTCTACCAGAGGTACAGCTGCATCTCTAGCTGCTGCTAGAGACATCCCTATCTTGGAGATATGTTAAGCAGCTACTTGGAAAACAGTACACACTTTCACTAAGCATTACTCCCTCGATAGTCAGGCCAGGAGGGATGCTCGGTTTGGCACAGCCGTGCTTCAGAGCCTATTCCCTAAGTAGGTTCTGTCCCTCCTCCATGGAGGTACTGCTGTGTAGTCTGCACTTGTCATAATATAGCAAGACTTCATGTTGTTTGAAGAAAAAATTACTCACCTTAGTAATGTTGTTTCTTCTAATGGAGTCTTGCTATATTATGACCTCCCCCCCAGCCTGCCCCTCTCTGAACTTCTACTTTGGGTATGGGGTGGGCAGTCCACTGTTGGCATTTATTGATGCCCTCTTTCATGTTTGGGTGTTGTGTTTTATTTAGTTATTTTATCTTATTTTTCTGGTCCACTGACTTGAGTCTTGGTGTTGGGACCAGGAAAATGTGTGACTATGTTAGACCTAGCCAGTTGGCTAGTGTAGGTTACAGCTTCACACAGAACCTTAGTGAGTTTTTTGTTTATAAAGATCTGACGGTTTCGCTTGAAACCACCCTAACAGAGCTTTTAACCGAGCTCGCGCTCTAAACTCCATGCTCTGCATGGAAGTTAACTCTTTCACCTCCGGAGCAGTTCTAGTGGTGGGACAAACTGCACTTGTCATAATATAGCAAGACTCCATTAGAAGAAACAACATTACTAAGGTGAGTAATTTTTTCTTAATGCAGACATTAACGTTGAAGAACGAAAAGTGTATCAAGTAGGGATATGGAAAATGTTTGGGCTTTGGGTCTCAGGAGTATTGACAAATCTGTGGTGGGGTCTTTTCCTTGGGGGTTATCAAACTTAATTCCCACCCCCAGCCCATAGTCTCCTGTCCGAAGCACAAGGTACAGCTCCATGTCAGTGCCTCATAGTGATGCACTCTTCAAAGGTAGAGAAGTATGCTTGCCATATGTTGCCAACACTTTTCAGAGGTAGAGAAGTATGACTTGCCTTATGTTGCCAACAGAAACTGTTATAGTTTTCCCTGCATGAAGAAAAGAGATCTTGCCTGATCTTGTTTGCTCAGGAGAGGAGGTGGGCGTTAGAGTTGACAACCCCAAGAAAGACCCCACCACTGATTTGTCAGTATTCTGGAAACCCAAACCACTAACGTTTTTCATTTCCCTACTTTGTGTGCTTTGCATTCTTCAACCCTGATGTCTGCATTAAGGTAGTTTTTTTGCAATTAATTTCTCTTTTTTTTTCTGGTAGTGGAATCATATCCTCATTCGCGCAGGTCCTGGGGATAAAATAAACAGAATACTGGAGTTATATCTAGCCATACATCACCAACCAACCAACGAGTAAAAGACAACAGTATCTTAATAGTTGTAGTTACATTGTATACCATATTGTTGTATGGTGTAATGGTGCACCTACAAGTATTATAACTACAAGCTGAGATAGAGTACTGCTAATAAAGATGTCTTACATGAGTGCTGTGGATTGTGGGATACTTGAGAGAACATCCAGTCATACCTTTAATATTAGAATAGCAGTGGGGTCACAGTGGATCTGCAGCTCTTTAGTAACTAACTGGGACAAGCAAGGTACTCAAAACATAAAACAATACTTCTCTGATTCACGCAGTCAGTGTTCTCCAGTGTCGTTTCTGACATCATTAGGACCTGAAGACATAAAGTGGAAAATGGGTTAGTGTAAGCAATAAAAATACTGATCAGTTGTGTAGGGTAGAAAGGGATTGTAGTTTTATTTTGGAGGTTTAAAGTTTAATTGGTAAGGAATATACCAGAACCAAGGCAGAGACCCGGGTTCATAAACAGACTAGAGTCGCTCATGGACGCCAATGTGGGCAAATGTGGACAGAATTTAGCATCCCTGGGCCCACTCTCTTCTTGGGTGGGGGGAATTTGCTCTGCCCCCTCAACCACCACCAGAGCAGGATGAAACCTCCTCCTAACACATACCCTGCAACACCAACAGGGCAACAGTTTGGGAAAGTGGCTGACAATCACGGGGGGAGAGCGTACATCAGCCTCCTAACCCTGTGTGTGTGTGGGGGGTTACCAAAGGAGGAAGGTAGGTTCTTGAGATGGAGGGTGATGGGGCTGGGTGGCTGACAGCAGTATGGGACTTGCTGCTGGTATGTTGCCTGCAGTGTTTTAACCTTCATCCTGCCAGGTACACTTTCCCGTATTTTTCTTGTCACTCTGCTTATCTAGGTGCAGCACATGGGCCCATCAGGCATCGATGCACAAGTCAACCCATTGTGAGGGAAGGCTCCCTGGCCCACCACAAGGTGTGTGCTCCAGAACATTGCTTTGTCCCTCCCCAGGCTGGGGCTGAACTCTGCAGTGCCCCCCCAGCCGCGGTTTGTTGAGCCGGCTCACTGAGCTCACACCCAAACTCAGGTCAGTGGCACGGGAAGGCAGCATGGTCCCCAGTGGGCCAATGGCTGTCCCTGCAAATAACGTTACTTTATAAATGTTTTTGTGACGTTTTGACCCCAAAATTTCAACAGTCGTTTTATGCCCCCCCACCCCTATCATCTAAACATGTCCGGCGTCATTTATAAAATACTTTACAAAACATTTTGCACCACAAGTACAAAATCACATTTGAGCCAGGATTTGAAAAACTTCAGCCGTCCGATTTATGAAATGGTGTGAAAAAATGGCTTTGTTGAAAATTTGGTGTCAAAAATTTTGAAAATGAGCAGTTATGAGCAACCTTTGAAAAATATCAACATACCTCGATAACTTTATTTTTTAATATTTTGACCCCAGATTTTTAACATAGTCTTCTTATGACTCCACTTCAAGAACCTGGTAGGTGACAATTTTCAAATCCTGGCTGAAACGTAATTTCATGCCACAGGTGTGAAAATGTATTTTGCCAGGATTTGAAAACTGACAGCTGTCAAATTCAAGCAGTAATGTGAAAAAATGGCTATTTTGGAAATTCAGGGTCACAATATTGAAAATTGCCAAAATTATGAGCAAGAACAGAAAAATATCAGCGTGCTCTCATAAATTTGTTGTTTTTTGAATATTTTGACCCCAAATTTTCAACATACAGTAGTTTTCTTATGACCTCGCCTCATGAACCTGGTAGATGAAAATGTTCAAATCTGATCCAAAAGGTGATTTTGCCGAGAGACTGCAGAATCACCTTTTGGGAGGGATTTGAATAATTTCACCTTCCTTGTGCATGAGGTGGGGCCCCAGAAAGGCTATGTTGAAAAGCTGGAAACAAAATGTTAAATGACCATGTTATGAGTAAACGTTCAAAATGCATTGAAATAAATAGCACTTACCTTATCATATCATGTCACAGTCACCAGTTCCAGCAGCAAGACATGTTATCGATTGGAGAGTGGTTCCACAGCATGTGACACTTTTCAGTGAGTTGAGTGTATGTGTGTGTGGGGGGGGGAGATGGTGGTGGGTGCTGAGTGGGAGGTTGGGGTGAGTAGAGGTGTGGGGGAGGCAGATTGCCAATGGGCTGTTTTCTTATTTTCAGGTTACGGCAAAAAAAAAGAGGACAGTGAAGGACTGTTTCCTTGATTTCAGTTTTAAAACATCACAAAAAAAAATGAAAAGGACGTCTGGGAACTCTGACACTGGGGATAGGGCATGCTAGTGTCAGCATCTTACTTTGGGGCACCGGGTGTTGGTACCCTAGTGTCCTGACTGCTGGGTGGAGTAAAGTGTTGAGTCGCTGACCTTGGGGATTGGGCATTCCAGTATTAGCAGATTGATTGGGGGAGATGAACCAGCACCAGGGGTGGGCAACTCAGTGTTGGTATATAGAAATATTAAATAAGTTTAGCTGACTCCGAGGATTGGGCACCCCGGTGTCCAGGTTAAAACAAGCAGGCCGGTGCTGCTTGCTAATGGCAGATGTCGGGGAGGGGAAAAAAGAATTCACACACAGCATGTTCAGCAGGGGCAGGGCTACACACTGACACATAGCCCCATCCCTGCTGGATGAACATAGCCAGGGTGCGAAATTTCTATACCTTAGGTGCTCCAGGGTAGGCACTTTTACTTGGGGACTTGTAAGCTTTTCTGGTGCCTGCCTGCTGGGGCACCTAAGGCCGCTGCTGCACTTTCTTCGCTCCTCCATGATAATTTTAGGCTGAGGTATCGTGCCAGTGACTTGCTGTGTGAGCTCCTTGTTCTGGGCATCCACAAGGCAGTGAGACTTTACGACACATCTGAAAGAGCCTCCCACAGCATGTTCCCGATGTGTCAGCGTCGTGAGTAAACTTGTGGTTGGTATCACACGTCTAACCAGCATCATAAAATCCTCCGTAAAGAAGTGTGGGAGTGTTTTGCATGAAGTCAGGCTATCGCAGTCAGCATAGTGGATAATTGTCAGTGCTGTGTGTGGTTGCAATCAGCAAGGAGGTGTTTTTCTGACGGGGAGTCACTCCTGCGCCAACAAGTAAGCAAAAAACTATTTACTATACGGGTTTGGTTTTACTGCCCTGACCTGCTTCAGGCAGGAGGTGGCTAAAACTTGCTAAAAGACAGAGGAGACTTCCACTGAATAGGCAAAATAGAAAAAAAACTCACTGCAGGCTAAGATGCGGAACGGCCTTTGAACAGAATTTTTTTTTTTTAGCCCTCTTCTTTTTCTTAGGTTCTTCTCCCCAGCCTGTTTTCCATTTTGTTTGTTTTTTAAAAGAGGGAAGTGAGTGATGGAAAATTAAAGATTTATTCCTCAAGCATCATGATTTTTTTAAGGATGTATCAGTGTCACACTCCATGTTCAGTGATTTATTGAGGCTCAGTCTGAAAAGTGAAATTAAATAAAAAGGTTTTTTTGTGTGTAGTTATTGCAATTTAAAATTTGATAGTCTCATTATTTTATTGCAGTGATTACTTTGAACTGGGATACTAGGTAAGTAATGTAGAGAACTACCTGCAAGCTCGTGGAAGGGAATATTGTTTAAAAGTTCAGTTCAGGGATGGGGTCACTAGCTAGCAGTTGAATCCTTTAAAAGATAAGGATAATTTGCTTTAAAGCCCTTGTAGAGTTGCGGGGGTGCTAAAGCAGTTGTCATAGTAAAGGTTTGGGGCTGACAGCAGGCTCAAGAGTAAGGACCAAATAATCAGCCACAGACACAACTCCATTTTAATAAATTGTTTATTGACCTTGTTGACAAAATATAAATGTTATAGTAAAAACATAGAGTAGTGTGTAAATAACTATAAGGGCATGTATTTATAAAACGTACATGCCCCAGTGTGCAGGTGTCACAAACACACTCCCCAGGTCAGGCCCTCTGCTCCCACAGTGCCAACCTCAGAGTGCAATAGTGTGAACAGGTAACAGACTTGGTAACCCTCCTGTCTGCTTTGGGTCTGAATCACCTTCTAGCCTCGGGTTCTGGAGGGATTCAAACTGTGAACCTTATGGTAACATACCCAATTAACAGGCTCAGATACATACCCTCTTCGGGGGGATGCAGTACAATACTTCGACCAGGGGCACCCAGCCAGGTTTTCCAAAATGTACCCTTAGAACTCTATAAGAGACGTAGGTATTTCTTACTTTTTAAGTACAGTGGCGTGAAAAAGTATTTGCCCCCTTCCTGATTTTCTCTATTATTGCATATTTGTCACACTGGATGTTTTCAGGTCTTTAGAGAAAATGTAATATTAGATAAAGGGAACCTGAGTGAACAAATAACACTTGTTTTTTTTTTTAATTTCACTTATTTAATGAAAAAAAGTTAACCAACACCAACTGGTGAAAAGTAATTGCCCCTTACACTTAATAACTGGTTATGCCACATTTAGCTGCAATGACTGCAACCAAACACTTCCTATAATTCAATATCAGTCTTTCACATCGCTGTGGAGGAATTTTAACCCACTCTTCCTCGCAGAACTGCTTTAATTCAGTAACATTTGGTAGGTTTTCGAGCATGAACTGCTCGTTTCAGGTCCTGCCCAGCATCTCTATTGGGTTTAAGTCTGGACTTTGACTAGGCCACTCCAAAACTTTAATTTTACTTCTTTTAACCATTCTGATGTGGACTTGCTTTTATGCTTTGGATCATTGTCTTGCTGCATGACCCAACTCACGCTTCAGCTTCAGCTGACGGAAGGATGACTGGACATTCTCCTTAAGAATTTTCTGGTACAGAGCAGAATTCATGGTTCCTTTAATTATGGCAAGTCATCCAGGTCCTTAGGCAGAAGCATTCCCACACCATCACACTACCACCACCATGTTTGACTGTTGGTATGGTGTTCTTACTGTGGAATGCTGTGTTTGCTTTACACGAGACATTATGGGATCCATGTTGTCCAAAAGTTCCACTTTGGACTCATCTGTCCATAGAACATTTTCCCAAAAGGCTTGTGGATCATCCAGGTGCTTCTTGGCAAATGAGAGCGAGCATTTATGTTCTTCTTGGTTAGCAGTGGTTTCCACCTTGCTACTCTCACATGAACCCATTTTGCCCAGTCTCTTTCTGATTGTGAGTCATGAACACTGACCTTAGCTGAGGCAAGAGAAGCCTGCAGTTCTTTGGATGTTGTTTTAGGATCCTTTGAGACTTCTTGGATGATTTTACACTGCTCCTTGGAGTAATTTTGGCAGGCTGCCCACTCCTGGGAAGGTTCACTACTGTTCCAAGTGTTCTCCATTTGAGATTATGGCTCTCACTGTGGTTCGATGGTGTCCCAGAGCCTTAGAAATAGCTTTGTAACCCTTTCCAGACTGATAGAGGGCAACAAATTTTTTCTGATCTTTTCAGGAACTTCCTTTGATCATGGCATAATGTGCTTGTTGAATCTTTGTGCTGGCAACGTGACTCTGATGGTAAGGGCCAAAATAAGTGAGGTTTATATTGAGCAGGGCTGGCTGTAATCAAGCCTGGCTGTGTTCAATCAGCTGACTCTAATTATCCCTTTAATTGGGTTGATTTAACTAGGGGGCAATTACTTTTTCACAGTGCCAGTTGGTGTTGGTTAACTTTTTTCATTAAATAAATGAAATAAGTAAAAAAAAGTGTTATTTGTTCACTCAGGTTCCCTTTATCTAATATTATATTTTGTCTAAAGACCTGAAAACATCCAGTGTGACAAATATGCAATAATAGAGAAAATCAGGAAGGGGGCAAATACTTTTTCACGCCACTGTAAGCTCAGTAACACAATCAAGCTTTTAACAGCTGTCAGCCTTAAATACAGGTTCAGCATCACATGCAAAGGAAAACTGAGAAGACACACACAGGCAGTATTTCAAAGAAAATGTCGTTTACTAAAAATGTTAAAAATGGGTAAAATCAAACACAGAACAATTGTATCACAAATCTTACAGTCATATAAAAAAAATGGGAAGTTACAGAATATAAACCCCTACCATAAATACTTAGTCTTTGTTGTTCTAGTTGTTACCATTTTAGTGCTTTCAAAAGTTCAGAGAAATCTTTCTCTCTTTGAGTCCAGGAATAATATGTCACATATTCGCCAGATGCTGGATCATTTCAGGAGGCATCTCCCCTCCCCTTTTGTAAGGTCAGTTAGGCCCTCCCTCAGTGCTAATTCTTGAAGTTTGCTGCACAGATATATTTTAAATAATGTGAACATCAGCAAAAAGCCATTTCTCAAATATGACAGCCTTTGATCAACATTTCCTTTGGGGTTTACAACCCCACAATCTGTCACTAAGGTGTGAGAAAACCAGTTAAGAGTCAGCCAAGAATACTTTATATATGTGGAATACTTCAAAGGCAGCACAGGTTATGAGGGCCATAAACTATCCCTCTGGAAGGAAGGCATTAATTCAGTTTTTCCCTGGTCAGTTTAATGACATCCTCACTGACACCTTGAAGGTTAAAAGCCAAACTGCTAACTTGTGTGAGACAATTACATACACAGATCATTTATTTATAATATAAATATTATACAATAACATTAGAGGGGTTTTCCTGTGACAGCAGGTACAAATGTTTTTGTTGTTTTTTTACAAATGTCACATCTTTAACACAGCATAAACTCATACACACACACGTAAATAGCCCTGCCACCTGGTAAACAAATACATTTTCAGAATACAACTGCATCACTTCATGTGGTCGTAAAAATGCAGTTATCTTTAGAACACTGAATTTTTTTTTTTTTTGCTGCGCATGCTTAGGAACTGAACTGTTTGTTTTTCTCAAATGTTTTAAATTGGCCCCAATCATGTCTGTGGAGCACATTGCTGCACTCCCCATATAGTGACATCAGGAAAATAGGCAGATCGCAGTAGCAGAAAGTGGAACGGGATCGGCAGCTCGGCTCCACAGAGCCAAAATATGATCCCTTCCCTTCCAAAATGGGGAAAAATTGAAAGTCTGATTTGGGCACCAAACAACTTGGGGGCAGTAAGGTTTTTTTTTTTTTTTGTGTGTGTGAGCACCAGGAAAGGTACTCTTTCAGCATGTAATAGAGGCAGTCTGGGTTTGCAGATACAAGTTGTTGAAGTGCTACAACACTGCTAGCAAATAAGATAATAAAGCTAACTTTAACAAAAAAAGGCTTCTGTAAGCCCCTGTCCCGAATTAAACTTATTAAAACTTGAAGACTGTTAACATGAACCAAGAAAAGGAGCTCAGCATACTTGGAGCTCTGATGGCACTGATAACAATTTTATTTCATTCTTGATGTGAGAAATGTGGTTTTGCAGTTTTTAGAAGCTTCTGCTCCTTCCCCACACCCTTCACCTCACATGATAAAACTTAAATATTTTGGTGTAGTATTGTGCTGTTTACCACCAAAATTTTGTTCTAGCACCATCCTGATTTGTCCACAGTATGAATTTAATACGTAGGAAAGAGATGTTTAAAAATGTCTGCTGGTGGCAGTATTTATTGATGCTTGTCATTAATTACAAAACAAATAATAAAAGTGGTGCTTAAAATGTCAAAACAGATGAATAATTTATTTATGATGACTCTAATGATGTAAGGAATAAATTCACTTTGGTAAAAGTTTTTTGGCTACTCACAAATAACTGCTGCTGCTTTAAAAAATGATTTGTTGCTGTTAGTCACAAAACTTCCTTCAAAAATAGCAGTTAAACACACTTATTCTTACAGTTCTTATATCTTTCAAGAGCTAGTGGTGGGTTTGGGAAGATTATTCTGCATGTGGCAGGCAGGGGAGAGTAGCTATTTTAATTTAAATCATGGCTGCCTCTTTTTTTTGCCCACGTTTCTTTTTTAGTTGTTGGGTGTGGCACAATTTGTGTCATTAATTCCTATGGATCTTCCCTTTCTTAATTTCACTGACTATAAAGTGCACAGTGAAACCCTTTGTTTTTTATTCTTGTTGCTTTGCTCTTTGCTGTTTGTTAACCTCTGGACTTCAGGGAGGTCCGACTCGCAGACTACATGCCCCCTCCACTGAACAACAGCATACAGTTAAGATTTAGGACACAGATCTTTTTTTACTTATTTATTGCTGGGATCTGTTTGCTGATAGCCAAAGCTATGTCGTGCATGTGCTACTAATGCTAATATACATTGAAAAGTCCTTTTCTAAGCTCGAACACAATAAACAAGAAATGGGGTTTATAAAACCGGAACATTCCCATTTCAAATCGGTCTACCCACTAGAAACACTGGGCAGGCACTCTTGTGAAGAGGAGGATCATTAGATACTAGCCGAAAGTGCTAAACTGACTGGAGTAAGTCACTGAAAGCTAAGTTTCATTTTTCATATACGCTTCTTTTTTTGTTTGTTGACAGCTCCATGGTTTACAGACCATTTTGTTTTGACTTTCTGGTGTACTAGCAATATTCATTTCTTATTCCTGGATATGCTGTCTTGCTGATGCTTTATGAACCGGGATGTACATTTTGTAAATCTTATTAGATATTCAAAACATATCTGTGATTCGGTTTTACTTAAAGAGTACCCTTCCAGATCAGGAGAAAACCCACATAAAGGAGCCTTACCTCCTGCCGAGTCATCTGCTACTGAAGGTAAAATGATCAGCCTTGTGATTTGGGAAGGGAAGGGATAGGATTTAGGCTCCCTGGAGCCAAGAGCCCAATCCCTTCCACCTCCCTAATTGTAAGGCCAACACCCATGTTTGGATCTTATGTGATATAATAGTCTGGAAACCATGATGGCATGCTCCATAGGCTTTAATAAGGACATTTTTTCACACATGCTGTATAGTAAGAGGGCCAACAGAACAAAGTCACTCCTGAACTAACAAGGCCCTTACCAGCTATCTTGCACAAGGATTTGCCTGCCCATGATGCCTTGCTTTGGTGTTCAGGCTTTTACACAGACAGCAGTGAATCTGTGGGATAGGTTGCCACAAGAGGTGTGGTGGCTGCATGTAACATTGATAGTTTCAAATCAATGTTAGATAGGGAAATGGACCAATGGGTGGGTGTATATGATACCACAGAGTAGTAGGGGAGTAGACTTGCAGTACTGTCAGGTACATTTCTACTCATATTTTATCCAAGTATGGTATGTGTGTAATTTGGAGAGATGCACAAAACCCAAACAGTTTGATTTTCCTTCTTTCCTAGCATCCTTTTATAGGTCCTTTGCATTACTTTTCTAGCAAACTGCTTCTTCAGTATGTTGTCTCTGTGTGTACTAAAAATACCTTAAAGTATACTAGATATTAATATGTCCCACAGAGCCACTCATTGCGGTATGATAGTGGTTTCAAGCGTGTTCTGCCTGAGAGAGAACAGCGAAGTGAAGCTGCGCTGTTCTAACTCGAGTAGAACGCAAGTGAACCCACTCTTGTACCTCAAGGAGTGGCGAAGTAGGACATATTGATATATTATAGATTGATGGATCAATGTTATTATTTTTTTTGTTTTTAAACTATCCTGGAATGTGCCCGTTTACAGGGCATTTGCGTGTGAGATGCTCTTCACAGAATAAGAGAGCCTCACACACAGCGGAAAGGAGTGCTCCGATTGGTCAGAGTGCTCCCTCGATAAATAACATACTGCATAAAGCTGTATTATTCTTTTAGTACTTTGTAATTGAAACTAAAGTGATACATGCTGTCGCATGGAACGCTAGACTTACACACAGATTTGTTCTACAAAGACAGACTGGAAGCTCTCAGACCTATGGTCCTGGAAACTGTGTGACAAAGGGGATTTTCTTTTAATGTTAGATTAGCTAGAACACAGCCTTAATGGACAGTTTGGGGCTGGTATTTAGCGACACTGAGTTAGTTACTTGGAGACATAACCAGTAACTCAAATTCTTATACTTTAGAACAAGTAAGTGTGACTTCAGCTACAGACAGAGAAAGGGGGCTTCTGGAGTATTCCACCCCAAGTAGTAGTGGACAGTAAATCCAGTTCTATTTTTAATCACAAAATCGGTAAGTTGATTAGCAGAGGTTGTAATATGAACTGCTACCAATGAGAAGTGGAGGGCAGTTTCAAAGACACTGTTTGTCCTCGTCTGCCCTTATGCCATAGTAAACCCTGATACAGGCCATTATTAATTCTGTTGGTCTCTGTAGCTGAACTTGTTCCTTTTTTATCTTTGTTCTGTCTCCACACCCTAAGTATGTTGATGGGCTACTGCTTAGCTAGATTGCCTTTTTCTCCTTTAGAAGCCCCAAGGCATTGATTGGTGGAGTTATGGGGCCAGATTAGGCTGAAGAATGGTTCTGCAGGTACTACAACATGAGGTATTTTATTGTTCATTCCAGGATATATGATGAGTCTGAACTGGTTCTGTTTATAACCAGGTCTAAATAATGGATGTTTTCCCTGTAAGACTGGCAATTTGCCGTGAGGTGCATAGTGGTCACAGTTTGTTTTATAACATTGGTTTTGGCACTGTGAAGTACATAATTGTATTTATATTTTCATTCTTCCTCTCATGTGGTATGCTCCCCAAATGAGGTGATGTATACTAAGTGAGAGGGTTGTTATCTGGTAGATTATCACTGTTCCTTTTACACCTGTTAAGCCTTGCAAGGATTGTATGCATACTGCATTTGTAATGTTTTGCGCAGATAATCAATAAAATATAAATAAAATCCTTACTATGTGCATTGAAGGAAGAAAATACAAAAAGAACATTTTAAAAAGCTGTCCAGCTGTATTAAAAATCTAGAGTGCTAGTAAAACATGGCTGGCAAGGGGCAGAGCTAATGGCCGTAATATAAAAAAGCGAGTTCTTAGTGCTTCTGTTTCAAAAACATAAGACTGCATTGTAACATCAATTTTGCTATCTAAGTATGATATAAAGATAGTACTGACCAGGTAGAGTCCCAAGGAATCTGATACTGTGGGTAAGCCTAAATCTGCAACCTCAGGGGAAGTCCCTAAGCAACATGCCCAAGCCTGGGGCGCATGCAGCAAAGAAAAGTAGAAAACTAGATGCAACAGGGATGGAACAGACAGTGGTCTCAATCCTGTTGGCAGTACAGAACCTTTACAGAGAAGTGGACGGGTTTAATAAGCATGCTTTCTTGTTTGGGTTGACTGTAGCAACAGTGCAAGGAAAGGCCAAAACTGCTACTGCAACAGCAGAAAAGGCAGTTGTAACTATGGTAGAACTCGTAACAATCAATCAATCACTTTATTTAACCAGGCATAAACACCATTGAGCAAGCTCATTTTCAAGGTGGTCCTGGGCATAAATACAATACAGTACACTTCATAAGATTACAATTACGGTGGACAACGGTGCAAAAAAAAGGAAAAACACTGTGAAGGTGCCAGTCAATATGGGCCTATACATACTGGACAACATAATTAACATGCAAAGGTACATAATGATAAGCTTTACTGAAATGAGAAGAGACAACAATCCCATAAGTCTCTGCTGAGTAAGAGCTCATACCTAAATGATAAAAATAAGGAGGTATTAAGGAATAGGTAGAAATTGGGGTGAAGAGAAGGCAGCCAAAAGGGAGGCCAGAATAGGTAAAAGGTAGAGAATAGGCAGGGTCATCTTGGATTAAGGGAACTAGGCTTGTAGGTCCTAGGTTTCTGTTGTTAGGAATGTGGGGTGGATGAGATACTTAGGCGTAGGATTTGAGAGTGGCACCCGAGGCTTACAGGTCATCGGCATCTGAAACAGTTGCATGATTCCTTCAGATAATCTGTTAATAGAGCTTTGAATGTGAAAATGCTTGGAAGTGAGGATAATTTTATTGAGTCTTGCATAGTGTTCCAAAGTGATGGAAGTGACAGAGACTGGGATTTAGCAAGCTAGACTGGAGCAGTTAGAAAACATAGCTGACATCTCATGTGCAGATCGTGGACCTTCCATAGGGGTCAGATGATTTGGATATCAAAGCTTCTCTAGACACATGATTTCCACAGGCACTTTCCTTACCAAGCCAGTTGCAAATTCATAGGGCGTGTTGTATCACACCAGTGAGGACTTCGACAGAGAAAGAAACCTGCTGTACTGTGCTGTTGGTGATGGAGTTTAGTGAAATGTGGCTATATTTTGATGGCCACAAAACTGAGGAGGTACATCACCTACAGTACAATATGACTATGTAACTGTCAATATTTTCTGGAGCTGTGCTTCAGCACACATTAACGGAGGAAGAGATATGATTGGTCCAGACCTAGTTGTGATAGTTGGGGGTGAACCATTGCCTACTTTTATCGGCCAGATTAAACATCCTTTATGAAGGTAAGGTCTACCTTTATTTAAGACCAATAGATTTTGGAAGAATGGTGGGGAAAATGGGATCTAGTTTACCTCTAGGTCTGTCCCTGTACAATTGGACTCTTGACTGTCTTTTTTTTTTTTTTTTGTCTCACCATTTGTATATGTCTGGTCGTTCTAAGAAAATGTTTGTTCTGATTTAAATATTATTAAATGTTTTGCTATGGTATGGATCAGGGTCTGTTAAATGTAGGATTTGTTTGTTAGAACTCTGGAGGATTTAAGTAAACCAGTTATTTTTTACTACTGTATTACCCATTAGTAAAGATTGTGCATTTTTCCTTTGAGTTCCTTAGAGCAACCTATGTTGCCTGTAATTTGCAGTATCTTAACAGAACATTCTTACATGGTGTTTGGTGCTGTGCACCTTGTTATGGTCCTGCATAATTCAGCTTACCCAGAGTCGTGTGAAAATATTAAGAAAGCCAGTGCCTGTAACTTTAGTTCTATAAAAATGTTATGAATGTTTGCATTTGCTGTTAACATCTCTTCTGAAATAAGAAATGCAGTTGTTCTTCTCTTGGTGTTTTTGATTGTAAATGATTATAGGCAATGCTTCAAACACGTACAGTAATGTTATGTTTTTGAAAGTATGCAGATTGAGACACTTGCTAATACAGAAGGCAGAGACGTTTCTGTAGAACTTTCATCTTTTTGACTCGAGCCTTGTTCTTTAATGGCTTTCCTGGACATTTTTTGGACTTTCAGAAAATGCCTTTCAGGAATCCTCCCTCCCCAAATGTAGCAACAGAGAGCCGGGATGGTGATGAATTCCTAATATAAACTGTTGATTAATACCTTTGTTATGTTCTGTCAGCCTTTATCGGGAGTTATACTATTATGTTATATGTACAGTAAAAATAAAAAAAAAAACAGGGCAGACAGTGTAGCATAAACTGGAACCAAGAGAAGCTCAAATCCAATGAGAGCCACTCTGTCAGTGTGTGACCTTGAGCAGGACACTTATCCGCCAGGTGCTTTACTCCACCCTACATTGAAATGGATAGTACCAGGAACCCACTGAAAACATAATGTTGCTTCTTACTGGGCTATTCTAAGGAAATACTCTTTTTTTTTTTTTTTTTTTAATTTATTTATTATGCTTTTTCTGCCCCCGGCCGCCCAGTACCTCAGCCTGGTCACGGACCCTTCGACTTCCACTCTGTCATACTGGCTGCGACTGCCTGATACCTCCTGGCTTGCCCCCCAGAGGGGGTTGCGGCACTGACCCAAAGTGCCGCATCCGACGGGATAGGTCAGGGAGCTGGCCTGAGAGAGCTAATTGAAGCTGAGGGCAGGCTTCATCAAGGGCAGACGGCAGCTATTTTCTAGGCAGCCCCAGGAGCGGGGATGTGCAGTGATAACCAGCATCCGCCCTGCCCTTCTTGTGTGTTGGCAGTGGTTGCCTGTGGTTCCCCCAGCCTCCGCCGGAGGTCCCTCGGTGCTGGATACTCTACCCTCTCCCCTCAGAGAAGGAGAGCAGTCCATGGGACGCCTGCTTCCACCCCGCCCTCCGACTCCCTTTGGTCCGTTCCCAAACCTGGGTTGCCGCATCACAAGCGGAGATTCAGCTGCTGCGCCGGCAAGCTGGCTGCATAAGGAAATAAATTTAAAAACAAGACTAGTAAGTTTTGACATTTTTAATCAGCACATAAGACTTTCAAGGAGCCATTAATGGTGGCAAAATATTTTTGTTTTAATCATTTGAAGCCATATGAAGGTAACAGATTAACTCAATATATTTCAGAACTGGTTATTTAAATACTGTAGAGTGCAGTTCTTGTCTCATTTTGGTATTTTCCCATGATTTAGATACATAAAATTATTGCCAGTTGTGTGGTTGGTAAGTTAAAAGAATGAAATAGACCTTGAATTTTAGGTGCAAGTGGAGGATTAAGGACTCTGTAGTTAAGCGTAAGGCTACACAACCTATCCGGCAGTTCTGTGGGGCAGTTAGTTGCTTGTTCTGTACTGCGCTGCACTGCATTGAACTAGCAGTAGAAATCTGGCATAAATCAACATGCTAGCTACCTTACAAATAATAATAAAAAAAAAAAAAAAATCAGGGGTGTGGGAGCGCCCATTTCTGAAATAAAAACAATTGATATTTAGATTTTTGGTTCATGGGGGTTCTGCCCCCACCCTTCCCTCCACTTTTTTCCCCAGTTTTAGTACTCCCAAGCAATGTGCTAAAAAAGTAGCGTAGTTGCCTGTCGCGTACATAGCATTCAGTACAGCGCCCTCCACTTAATGCAGAATTTTATGAACTTTATAAAGTCATTAAGAAAATTAACTTTTCAACAAAGCATAGATTGGGTCAGAACATATATCAGCCCTGTGGTTGTGATAAAAGTTAATGGACTGTACTTCAGGAATCTAAATTAAGAGGAGGAGCAATGCAATTTTACTTATTTTTTAATTTTCATCTTGTAGTGCACCCCAGCATTTCAACCTGCTTATCTCCCGTTGGATGGAAACTGGTAGGGTTCTGTGTGGGCTGTGCCCTGTTGTCAAAGTGAGATGCTGGAATACACCACAAGATGAAAATAATAAAACAAAATATGTGAAATTGCATCTGTCTGGCCTGGTGGCGAGTTCTTTCAAATGATGGTCCAGAAAGAAAATGGAGGAGATCTTTTGGACCTTTTAAATGAATTATGTTAATATTTAAAAACAATAGATGGTACTGATTATTCCAGTTAGTTTTGTTCTTTGAGGAAATGGAGTGGTACCCGTGATCGGGTCACCCTTTACCAAGACTTGCAGTGTAAAAAGGCGCAATGGCAGTCACCATAGTATATTAGCAGAGAGGGGAGGGGCCTGCTATTAATTACCACTGTATCTCTTGGTATGCAGGAGAAGAGAGCTGATGGAGATATTAGTAATAAAAAAAAAAATAATAATTTAATTAAGGACTGATATCCAGTCCACTGGCATGGTGGGTTAAAGCGCTGTACGTCCCACCAGGTGACCTGGGTTTGGGAATGGACCAAGGTTCCACAGGGGGCTGGCCTGGTTAGGGAGTATAGAGTGTCCAGCGACAGCTCTCCTCCCACAGTAGGGTGGGTTCCCGGGTCTTGCCACCCGATTGCCATCTGGCAGAGGTTGGACAGCAGCACTGGCGATGACAGTGCGTGGGGAGGATGACAGCAAACATGGCATGTTATCATGCCTTGTGCACATCATTGTACACACAGTGCCCTGGGGAAAAATAGAGGAAGAAAAACCTCAGCTCACCCTGCATCCCCCGTAGGCACCGCACAACCCTACGGGGCAGACCCCCTAAGGGTGTTTAACTTGCAAGTGCCTGAGATGGGTCAGTGACAGGGCTGGGGGATACTGAGGAGACCGGGGGAGAAAAATCAGGCAAAGAAACATAGATATGAAAAAAAGGAAATGATTATCCAGCCAGATGCAGACGATTTTTGGGAGCATGTGGGAGATGAAAACTGTGTTGGAGCCAAATGATACGTTTGTGGATGGTATGTCTGAAGCGACATGCCAGTAAAAGAGCATTCATGGGGAAGGCAGTGTACTGGACTGGGAACTTGTGTTTTAGTGTATTTTCTTCTCTTTTTCCAGATCGTTGGACCTTCAGATGGTTCTAGTTATATCATAGATTACTACGGAGCAAGACTTACAAGGCTGGCCATTACCAATGAAACATTTAGGAAAACCCAGATGTAATCCTTAAATCTACAAACCTATAAAGCTGGTAAGTCTGTATTTTTGCTCTTTACATTTGCATGCAGGTGTATTTGTGTATATTGGTGCTGTGTGCAATTTCTTAACTTTACCTTCATGCAAGTTTATGAAGTTAGAGAAATCTTTGTGAAAGTTCCACATTTCACAAACTCGCTGAATGGCAAAATTAAGACATTTTGCAGACACCCCCCCCACCCCATTAAAACATTCCCTGCTAATCCCATCCATAACTGTCAGAGTAAGGGTTGTCCCTTGCATGGGGCTAGTGGGTTACACCAGTTTGATTATAAAATAAATGCCCAACGGTTTCAGTGTGTGTCCAATACATTGTCACCTCCAATATGCTTGATAAACTCTTGGAGGTGACTTATGTGGTAAAATAGAGGATAATGCCTGATGTTAGGCTGATAATCACAGAGTAATCACCTCGAGTGGTTGCTGTGCTGACCTCGAGAGGTTTACGGTTGTCATGGCACCTGTGAGAGGTGATTACCACCATGGTAATCAAACAAGTATTAGGCATCTCCTTTTATAGCATATGGGGTCTACAAAATAAAAAAAAAAGTGTTCCTTATCGCTTTGCTGTAAGAACGATAGCAGGGCTTACCTTTCATCAGAAGGGAAATTAATTCAGAGGTGCGTTGATGAAAAATAAAACTGTTTATTTAAATAATCACCTCAGCTACAACAAAACAAGATAAATCAGAAATATTTACGCAACTAATGTATTGCCGAAAAGAAAGGTTAAATGGTTCAAAAGAGTTAAAGTTCAAATATGAAAGATGCGGTTGGTCTACCCCGATCATGTGATCCGTGTATTTAGGCAAACATCCAGTACGTGCTGTGAGGCTTTGTGGGAGACAGAGTTGGGGAGTCAAAAAATGTGTAAAGCAGGAGCTCTTTTTTTGCCATGCAGTAAGTAAGAAACCTGAAAGAAGTTAAAAAAAATAAAAAAAAAGACAATAATTCATGACCAGTCAGATTGCACACTAAGGGGAGGTGCGGCGCTTGACATTTATTTATTTATTTTATTTATTTAGTTTTTGTTAACCGGGTAAGTGCGCTAGTCAGCAAGTGACTGTTTTCAGGCACGACCCGGGAGGTACAATTACAATACACAAAGAGCACAGCCAGATTATTAAGACAACGAGTACAAAAAATGCAGAGAGAAATACATATGGCAATGTAACATACATTAGTAAACAAAAATATACTTTAGCACTTGATCATGGAACATACTCAAAAATGTGAATAGTAGAAGGCAGAAAATAAGAGAGGATAGGCATCAGTAGAAAAGACACAAGGAAGGGAAAACTGGCAAAAGGATGGGAGGGAGAGATTAAGTGGAAAGGAGGTGCCGTCAGATACGGCAACAGCAGGGTGAGGTACCAACCTGCGGCCGGGCCTATGGAGCCGAAAGACGGCAGGCGAAGAGAGGGTGGTAGGGGGGAGCGGCAGTAGACGGCAACAGCGGTAGGAGGTAGGAAAATACAACCGGTCTGGTGGAACCGATAGACGGCAGGGCGAGAGTGAGGATGCCGGTGAGAGGGGGATAGAGGCGGAGGAGTTACGGCAATAGCGGCAAAAGTGTCAAAGTCAAGCCGAGCCAGTGGAACCAAGAGATGGCAGGGCAGGGAAGGGGGGCCAGTAGACGTGGAGAAGTGTAGTAGGTGGAGAGAGTGACTACAGCCAGGAGGGTGGGGACTAAGGAGGGGCATGGATGAGGTAGGAACAGGTAAAGGTGAGTTTGGTGGGGAGTGGCAAAAAGGGGGGAAGAGGATATAACAAGAAGGGGGGGAAGAGAGCAGCAGTGGGGTTAAGTGAGAAGAGGCTGTGAAGTGAAGATAAGAATGTCATGGAGTAGAATAGTGACTTACAATTGTCAACAGCTAACATTAGGCTTATAAAGAAACAGGTTAAGGCAACATTAATTACAAGGCACAAAATAAAACGATATTACAAGGCACAGTATAGAACACCCATTTGGACAGGCAAAAAGTGCTAGCAATGAGGAAACAGTACAAATGCAGCGGATCAGGTAGGTCAAAGCAAACACATTTGTCCATAGTAGTGAGGAAAGTCCTGAGTTTGCTCTAAAAGTCACATGAGTGGAGACATCTCTTAGATCCTGAGGTAGTAGGTTCCATAGGTGGGGGCAGCATGATGGAAGGAGCCCATGCCTTTTTAGTCCGACAAAAGGGGATGGATAGTAAGGTCTGATCAGCCGATCTAAGATTCCTTGTGGGAATGGCCGGCCTGAGGAGATCAGACAGGATAGCAGGCTTGGACGTCCTTAGGATGGAATCAACTAAATTGTACAAGTAGTACTGCCTGGTAGAGGAAGGAGAGAGCCAACCAAGGTCCTGATATAAGAGACAATGATGCTGCAGCCGAGGTGCTTTGGTTGCATACCTGCACACATTATTGAAGGTAGTATCCCATAGTTGCAGTGAAGATTTGGTGGCCAAGGACAGGATGGGACACCCATATGTAAGGGTTGGCAATAGAATGCCTCTGGCTATCGCCAATTTAGCAGCAGGGGTGAGCAGGTATTTGGTTCTATAGGCAGCCCCCAATTTGCAGTTAATTGACTTGCAGGTTTCCTGTATATGTGCTTTCAGGTCCAAGGTTTGATCCAGGTGGATGCCAAGGTAACGAAAGGAAGTGACAGTTTCTATAGGGGCATTGCCATTGCGATGCTGAAATTATGCTGTTTAACTGCCGTATGTTTAAAATGCAGCCCGCTGCGGTGTTTGGAATTCTGAGGGTGGGGAGTGGTAATCAGCTGGTGTTCCATCTTGAAAACCCACTGTTCTGACATACATAGGCTAGGTTTATCAACAGAACGTCAGAATGGTGTGATTACAAGAAAACAAAAGGTTACTGCGTTAGCGTTAATAAGGGCTTCCCATACATTATGTAATGGATAATTACTCTGGAATATGACGGAGCTTCAGTGACATCAAGATCTAAGTTGAGCTTCCATAAGAACATCCTTGGCAAATGGATTCACTCAGCAAGCCCCATACAGAACTATAGTGTCTGGATACCCTCTGCAACCTCCAGCCAGAACTGTATTGTCACTGAATCTCAAACCACATGTTGGATGAATAAGCTGCTAAATCATCACGCAAGCAAGCCCACCCCGAATGTGAATTACTGTATATGGCTAGGAGACATTTCTCATGACTGAACCCACCAGCCACCCAGACAAAAGAGCCCCCTGCTGGTCATGGACAGAATGTGGTGGGCACATATTGATGTTTTTGTTTTTAAGCCAAGGAAGGATGTTGGAAGGAGGTGGGATATTTTTTTTTATGGGGCTAAAGGGCATTAAAATGTTGCTAAATTTCACATTCTAACACCATCAATGTTTTCATCTGTGTACCACTACTAGTGGATAGCCTGCACATGCTCTCAGCCCCAGAATGTCCATAGTAGTATTACTCAGTTACAGAACTGGTCATGCAACCCCAGAACCATAACTGTTAGAAACTATACCTACTCACCTATAACTATAAGTTGATCTTACTTATGTCAATCCCCCCTTTACCGTGTCAGTTTTGGCAAAACATTATTTTACTGCCCAAGTTGGATGGAAAAATCTGTTTTGTGAGCAACATCGGGCACAGAATCTGTCTTTGTGGCCAATACTGGACACAAGATTAGGTTACACTCTTACAGAAATGGTTTACCTTTGTAAACTCTTCGGACAGATTAAGTCTCCTTTCTTGGGGGCCCATTTTTAGCATAAAAAACCCAGACATTTATATGCATATTAACAGTAATTTTCTGCTGCAGTAAAAAACACCCCAGATTTTGCTCTGCAAAATCCTGTTTGTATCGCAAGTAAAACTTGCTATCTGGACTTGTATTTTGTTCTGATTCTTTTACTGGTTAATCTTAGGTCTTTTTGTGTATTTTGTTGGGTCTGGAAACCGATCCAATTGTGGTTTCACTTTGTCAATTTTGGTTCCAGTTCTAAAATAGAAACTGAGTATTTTCTCTATTGCAGTTTTTTTTTCTGTTACAAACTGCCTGTAGATTACAGTATGTGTTTAAATTGTTTATTACAGTATCACCACGTCACAGAAACCAAACATGCAACAGCTCCACCAGGTGATAGTAAGGTTACCAAGGCCAGCAGCCATAATTTTATTTAAATTGTGCGTAACCTAAACATTTTTCCCCATAAAAATCTTTATTGAAGTTTTATCATACACTTGCGTAAAGTATAGGAAGTGGGACAAAATCCAATTTCTGACAACAATCGTACAGAAAAAATGTTACACATAATGATCAAAACATGAGGTACAATGGTACTCTCCAAACAGGCAGTTTGTAACCAGCTCTTAATCGTAAGTAACATTACCTATTCTCTGATGATGCTGCCAAGAAGACATATAAAGGTTATAAAATAAAAGGAAGCACTGGACCACCATAAAAACAAAAAGAGGGGCCCCACAAATACATAAGCAACAGAGAAATGGGAATAAAGAGAAAATAACAATATATTAATACTAAAGGGAGAAAAGAATCTGAAGCATTAGGGCAGGGTCTTGCAAAAGTAGGTAGCATCACAGCTAAATGAGAGGGGTAACTATAACGGGGAAAGAGACACCTCAATCTAAAAGGGAAGGGAGAGAAGTAAGAAAACCAACAATAGTGTACTATATCATAGTCCCCATAAGGTAACAAGTATCGGAAAAATGTGAGGGGCATCACATAACTGGATAGGGTGGATGTGGGCAACATACAAGATGCAATCCACATAAGTAAGTTGGGGGGGCAAGATAACAGTCATAGCAATGAAGTGAGAAGTCGGGAGGGGTTAATAAAATGCAGGATTGGAGAAGGGGCTCTGAAAAGAGCATCCAAAACCAGTAGCGGGCAGGTTCACAAACCTACAGATATTTTCTGAAGACCCAAGAAGAAAAAGGGAGGGTCAGCAAAAATAATTTTGCTAAAAAGCATTGCAGTTCACCTGTTAGGTAATTTGGGGGAGTGAAGGTTAGGGAAGGGTCTGTGAAAAGGGGTCCAGATCTCCTCATAGTCAGAAAGTTTACAAGCTAGAAAGTGAGCCGTTTTTCCATATCAGGAGGTCAAGCGCACAAGGTTAAACCATTCCTGGCATGAGGGCAGCTCAGGATCTCTCCAGTGCCACAGCAGCTCTCGTTTGGCAGCCGCCAAGTCTCCATTAAGCCAGAGAAAATGGGGTCTGGTCAGGGTGGAAGTAGGCTGTGGCAGGCCCAAAAGGGCTAACTGGGGATCACAGACTCCTAGGCTAGAAAGTACTGCAGTACATATAGACCACACACTAAACTGGTATTGGTCAGTGGCAGGACAGGCCCAGAGTATATGGGTTAAGGTAGCATGAGGGGAGATGAGCATCTCCAACACTTGCTGTGGTTCAACAGACCAGTTCGATAAAGCCAAGCTGGGGTTCTGTAAGATCTATGGAGAATTTGATGAGATACAATGGCAAGAAAGAATCCTGGACTCCGATTGCTTGGGCCAGACCTTTGATGTTATCCCAGTATAGCAGCATGGGTCTAGTCTCAGCACTGTGAAGCTCCTGACTGAATGCATTTTCTTTTGCATCTTTTACATCTTCTCTTAAGAAACAAAAATATTTTTCCACACTAATACATTCTTTAAATTATTTTTTTATTCTGTACAACAAGCCATTGTATAATAGCAATAATGCCCTTTAGGATGTGTGTCGCGCTGTGATAATGTCACGCCTCAGGTATTGGATGCACTCGTGCTCAACCACCTGAAGTGTGACATTCTAACAGCATGACACACACCCTGTCGGGCATTATTGGTTAATTAGAGAGATTTTGCCTGCAATTCTCGTGAGGACAGGTAAGCATTAGGCCAAACTAGAGCCCAGTCTGTATGGGTTGGAGATGCCCAACTCAAGATCTTACTTCGAGAGGGCTGTTGCAGTAGGTAATTACATATAGACCTGACACTGGCAGATGTCAGGACCCCACGGAAAAATTTCTAGCTAGCAGTCTCTGTTGGGGGACTGCCCCCACGTCAGGTGACTGACGTCATGTGATGTCAGTATAAAGGGGCGGTTCCCCATGCCCACCTTCCAGTTCTTTCCTGCTGTTAGCTTATGTCAGCGCCTTGCGGTAAAATTCAACGCTCATCAGCCTCAGTCGTCGGTAGTTTTTACTGAGTTATTTTCAATTTTTTTAATTTTTGTCAGTTGTTCATCAGTGTGTGTCGTCCCCTACACCCTCTGAGCACAAGAACAAGTGCGACTTATGCGGTGCCCAACTCCCGCACAAGGATGGCCATTCCCAGTGCCTTTTCTGCCTAGGCCCAGATGATCAGGTGGAGAAGTGCCAGCAGTGCCTTAAATTCAACGCGGCCACCCGCAGACGGTGGCAGTAGTCCCTGGAGACCCATATTTTAAAGAAGAAACTGCCCTCCATGGAAAAGGAGTTAAAAAAGCTCCAGCAGGCGTCCACTTCCCCAGAAGGCCATCGCAAGAAAAAAAACAAGGAGAAGCACAGGGACAAGGGCTCCTCATCCACCGCATCTTCTTCGGGAGTCGCCATGCTTCAGGTAACATCCTCCCTGGGGGACTGATCCGCAACGGCCGCCTTGGAGGTTTCCAAGGTGGCAGCAGCCCGCCCATCTGGCTCGCGCGCGGGCCCTTCGGGTGCCTCCAGGCTATTGGAGGCCTCTGCTTCTGGTAAAGCTACCACTGTGCGGCCTACTGGTTCGAGCAGCTCTGGTAAGCCAGATGTCTGTGCCTCTGCCCACATAGAGACGGTCGATAAGTCGCCCGACCCCTCGGGGCGGTGCACGGCCCCTCTTCCGCCCGACCAGGCCACCCCTCCTTCGCGCCCTGCCTCGGGCGATGGGTCCGCTAAGTCGGACGTTGACTCCTCCGGCGTCCGGCCGGACCCCGCTGATAAGTCGGACGTCGGCTTGCCTCCCACGTCCGCTGTTCCCGGCTCCCCGCAGCCTTCGCTAACCTCTGGGGACCCTGGGTCTCTTCAGCTGGACCCCGGGGATTTTTCCCCTCCATCCCCGGGTGATGACGAGGTTCCTGCTGCACCCCCGTCAGACCGTCCGCCCGCTGGGCAGACTGACCTGACGCTGGCTCCCTCGCCGCCAGCCCCAATGCCGGTCTTGCTGACCCCGGGCGACATCCTAGTTCCCGGGTATCCTACCCCATCGTATCTGATGCAGTCTTACCCAACTTCGCTGTATCCGATGCCCCAGTACCCGACACCGGCCTACCTGACGCCGCAGTACCTGGTGCCTCAATACCCAGTGCCGGGCTTCCCGCCGTCGGGTTATGGATACGCGCCTTATGGGTATATTCCATACCTGTATCCCCCCCCCTCCACTTCCTCCGCCCCCTCAGCCGCCGGTGGACTTGAAGGAGACTCTGGCCTCCTGGTGGGCTGAGGCCAAGGCTCAGCTCACCAGAGGGGTGGAGAGTCATCTCCCGACGACGGTGCGAGTTCCGGTTCCTGTACGTCCGCAATGACAGACTCCCTTCCCACCTCCGGACACCAGGGCCGAACCCTCTGGTTCTAGGGTGGGGCAGGACACGCTTCCCTGAGGGCTTCCCAAGGGGTCTGTTCCTCCCCCACGCCGAGAGAGGAAGTCTTCCTCCTCCTCATCATCATCTTCCTTCTCGGACACGTCGGATGACTCAGACTGTTGTTCCGACACAGACGACGAGCCACGCTGTCTGTCTAAGCCCAGGCCAAGGACTCCTCCGAAGTCCCCTCTGGAGGATCTTTCTTTTATGGAGTTGCTGCGCAAAATCTAGGAGGTTCATAAGTGACATTCATTGGAACAGGATCCCCAGCATAAGAAACTCACTGAGCATCTGGATCTGCCCATGACAGCTCCCACCTTGGTGCCACCCTGGATTGAGCCTCATACCAATCTTGTTTCCAATATTTGGAAGCAGCCGTCTGCTTTAGCCCCACTTCCTCGGAAGTCGAACAGGCTATATCAGGCTCCCGAGGATGTTGACTTTTTAGATTCTCACCCTGTAGTTGATTCAGTTGTGATTAGCGCTGCTCATGGCCGGACAGCTAACCCGAAACATCTGAGCTGGTCTCCACCTGACAAAGAATCCCGTCATCTGGACCAGTACGGGAAAAAGATCTATGAAGAAGATCTGTGCTTCTTCCACTCTGGGTGTTAGGGCCCTCAGTTATGTCGGTCACATGGGGATTACCAGAAGGCGATTCTTAGTGAGGTGGAATCCAAATTGGACTCCCTTCCGGACTCTCAAGTCAAACAGGAAGTGGCTGACCTCATCCGCTCTGCACGTTTGGCCAGTCGGCACATGCTTCGTGCTACTTATGATGCAGTGGACACTGCTGGTCGGAGCCCCACTTTCACCGTAGGATTATGGCGTCATGCCTGGCTCCATGTGCCTGGGTTGGTCCCGGAAGTGCAGTCCACTATTCAGAAAGCACCCTTCCGGGGTTCGGTGCTGTTCGGTGATCATGTCAAGGACACTATCACCGATCTGCAGGAGAAGGGGACTGCACTGAAGTCTGTGGACTCCATGTATCATCCCCATCAAACGCAGCACCGTCCCTTTCGCAGACGGAATCGGCAAAAGGCGAAACCCCAGGGAAAGCAGGCCACTAAACACGGGGCCCCTCCGGCTGCCAAGCCCCCTCCGCTCAAAAGAGCAGCAGGTACTTCAGCCGCAACGCTGCCCCACACCACCTGACTGCTTTTCTCTCCCACAGCCTCTGGGCCTTCTGGAGGAACCGATAGTAGGGAGGTTTTCCCTCCACCTCCCGGGTTGGGAGAGGATAACTTCAGATTCCCGGGTGCTCCAGTGGATTGCAGAAGGACACTCAATAGAGTTTCTCCAGAAACCACCTCATTACCCTCCCCCAAGGTTGTCGTACCCTTGGGAACACCTTCTTCTGGTCCAGGAAGAGATTTCAGCACTTTTGCTGAAGGAGGTGATAGAGCCCGTCCCCCTTTCTCTTCAGGGAACGGGTTATTCCTACTTCTTCCTGGTCCCAAGAAGACAGAAGATGTAAGGCCGATTCTCGACCTCAGTTCCCTGAACTTATTCGTGGAGTACAAGAGGTTCAGGATGCTCTCCCTGCAGGGCCTCCTGCCCCTCCTTCGGCCGGGACAGTGGTTGAGCACTCTGGATATGCAGGATGCTTACCTGCACATCCCTATCCACCCTTCTCACCGCAAATACCTCTGTTTTGCTTTCCAGGGGGACCACTACCAGTTCAAGGCCCTCCTATTTGGTCTTTCCTTGGCACCCTGGGTGTTCACCAAATGCCTTTCAGTGGTAGCGTCCTACCTTCGTACCCAAGGGTTGCATGTTTTCCCGTACCTTGACGATTGGCTCCTGGTGGCCCCATCCAGGGATTATCTCCTGCTCTTCCTTTCCCTTACCCAGGGGGTGTTTTTCTCCCTGGGCATCACCATCAACCACTCCAAGTCCCACTTAATCCCATCCCAGAGGCTTCAGTTTATCGGAGCGATCCTGGACACGACCTCTGGCAGGGCCTTCCTGCCACCGGACAGGGCGGCTGCACTCCAGGCTCAGGTCAGCTTGTTGTCCGGCCGCAGGTAGGTCAGTGCTAGGTCGGTTCTTCACCTCCTCGGACTTATGGCGGCTGCAGTCCCAATATTCCATCGCGCTCGGCTCCACATGAGGATCTCTCAGTGGATGCTTCGGTCTCAGTGGGATCAGTTGGTGGATGACCTGAACCAGCTTGTCCTAGTCTTCTCCCCCATGGTTCGGGACTTGCAGTGGTGGATGGTTCAGGAGAACCTTTGTCTTGGAGTTCCCTTCTGTCTTTCTCCCCCCTCCCAGACTTTGACCACAGACGCCTCTGGCGAAGGTTGGGGAGCCCATCTCGGACCTCACAGGACCCAGGGCTTCTGGTCCAAGCTCGAGAAAATGCTTCACATCAATGTGCTCGAGCTTCGGGCAGTGCTTTATGCTCTTCAAGCTCTGCATCTGTATCTTCTTCCCAGCCACTTAGCCGTACAGATAGACAATATGTGTGTGGTATGGTACATCAACAAACAGGGAAGGACTCGTTCCTACACTCTTTGCAGGGAAGCGATGCGAGTTTGGGATTGGGCAGTACAGCACAACCTCCTCCTCATGGCAGTTCATGTCCCGGGGGTCGAGAACACCTTAGCAGACAAACTGAGTCGCTCGTCTGTTCAAGCTCACGAGTGGGAACTGGATCAGGGGGTCTTAGACGATATCTTCCTTCGTTGGGGAACAACACAGGTGGACCTGTTTGCCTCACCTGTAAACGCAAAGCTTCCAGACTTCTGCTCGCTCGCTCCAGAGCGCTGCATTTTTTTGAGAGACGCTCTATCTCTAGATTGGAAGGACAGATTCGTCGTTGCTTCCCCCCAATCCCTTTGATTCTGAGAGTCTTACAGAAACTCTGTTCAGACTGAGCTCGATTGATACTGATCGCTCCTCTCTGGCCCAGGCTAGTTTGTTTCTGTCTTCTGCAACAATACTCAGAGGAACCTCCTCTTCCTCCTCCTCTGTCGCGACTTTTACTGACCCAGGATCAGGGGACCCTGGTCCATCCAGGTCTCAAGTCCCTTCTACTGTGCGCATGGCTCCTGCAGACGTAGCTCAAGCCTGATTTGGGTTTTCACCCCGAGTGGCTAAGATTTTGGTGGAGGCTAGAAAACCCTCCACTAGGTCTACCTATGCCATGAAATGGAAACGGTTCACAATCTGGACTGCTTCAGAACATTTTGAGCCTTTCTCATGCTTTGTTGGGCAGCTGCTGGATTACCTGCGCCACCTCTTTGATCTGGGTCTCAGTCATTCGTCCCTGAAGGTACACATGGTGGCCATTTCAGCCTATATATCCCTTTTGCAGACAGGACGTTTGCTCAGCTGGAGGTCTGTAAGACTTTCCTTAGAGGGGTTCTCCACTTGAGACCCCCTATCCAGGTTCCTGCCCCTCCTTGGGATTTGAATTTCATGCTCGAGAAGCTTACTCTGCCTCCTTTTGAACCGGCAGCCTCAGCAGACATGAAGTTCTTCTTATGGAAGACTCTCTTCCTAGTAGCCATAACTTCTGCTCAGAGGATTTCCGCGCTCCAGGCCCTGATGTGTAAAATCCCGTATTTGATTTTTCGCAAGGAACGTGTGGCTCTGCGCACCAACCCTAAGTTTCTCCCCAAGGTGGTAGCGGAATCTACTTTGAATCAGTCCATAGAGTTACCTGCTTTCTTTACGCAGCACTCCAATCAAGGGGAGTATCTCTTACACACTCCGGACGTTCACCGAATTCTGAGATACCGCACTAACAGAACAAAAGGTCTCAGAAAGACTGATCAACTGTTTGTCTCTTTTGCCCACAAAAAAGAAGGCAATGCTGTTTCTAAGCAATGCCTGTCCAAATGGTTGGCTCATTATATCACTTTCTGTTATGACAAGTACAACAAGACCCTTCCGGGACAAGTGAGAGGCCAGTCCACCAGAGGAGTCGCTGCCTCGGCGGCTTGTTTCAAGAATGTGTCAGTGGCGAACATCTGTGCTGCCGCCACTTGGACTTCTGTCCATACCTTTACAAAACATTACAGTTTGGATATTGCCTTTCGCCATAGAGTAGGCTTTGGGCTTGCTATTCTGCAACGCCTCCTTTCCTAAGGCCTTCACAGCTAGAGGACCTACTTGGAGTAGCTTTCCTCCTCCCGCTTTTCTTCTTCTTGTTCCAGACTGCTTGGGACTCAGTCCTATATGTAATTACCTAATGCAAGAGTCCTCTCAAAGTAAGATAGTAGAGTTACGTAAGAACTTACCGTAACAGTAGATCTTCGAGAGAGGCTCTTGCAGTGGGTAATACCTTCCCACCCTCCATCCCCCTAAGCTTTTTAAGCTCCTTTTCCAGGTTGGGAAATATCCACTTCTCTCTTGTCTCATCCTTTTGGGCCTTTGGCAGGAAAGAACTGGAAGGCGGGCGTGGGGGACCGCCCGTTTATACTGCCATCGCATGACATCGGTCACCTGACATGGGGTTGGTCCCCCACCAGACAATGCTAGCTAGAAATTTTTCCTTGAGGTCCTGACACCTGCCGGCATCAGTCCTATATGTAATTACCTACTGCAGGAGCCTCTCTCAAAGATCTACTGTTACGGTAAGTTCTTACGTAACTGTACTTTCCCACTGCTCTCTAGGGCCCACTGACTCCTGCAAGGGCATGCTTCGCTGTAAAAAGGATGTAAGTTTAGCCATTAAGTGTTGAGGACTCTGGAGTAATGCACTCAACTGATCAAACAAGGAGAGTGGGGAATCTGGAGTAATGCAATCCATTGATCAAACGAGGAGTGTGTGGCAAAGGCATGCTTCGCTGTAAAAAGGACTTAAGTTTAGCCATTAAGTGTTGAGGACTCTGGAGTAATGCAATCAACTGATTAAACAAGGAGAGTGGGGACTCAGGAGTAATGTAATCCACTGATCAAACGAGGAGAGTGGGGGAAGGACCAAATCTCTGGAAGCTTTATACTTAAGAAGGTCCTGGAGTTGGAGAAATTTCCAGAAGTGGGTATGCGGCAATTGGTGAATTGTCTGAAGGTGCTCGGATAAAGGCTGCCCAAAAAAAAGATTGTATGGATCATTGATCTTGGTAATACCTGCAGCCTCCCAGTCAGATCAAAAGACTGGTACCCCATCTATGGTCAGAGTTGGGTTACACCACAAAGGCCTAACTGGAATGATTGAGGGTTCTAATTGAATTTCTTGCTGTATTTATTCCAAATATGCCTAGTGTAGCGTGAGCAGGGTGAAATAGAGGTACGTAATGACCAGTCTGAAAAAAGCAACAAGAAGATGCCCCTGCGCTAATTCTACCCGGACCCATGTGGTGGTGAAGTGTATGAACTAAGGAGCATAACATAAGATTGCTTGCCACAGTAAAATTGAGTGATGGAAGAGTTTTAAATCTGTAAACCCAAAGCCCCCATTGACTCCAGTGTTTCTGCATTTTAGAAAGGCTGATCTTTGGAGGTTTACCTGCCCAAATAAATGTTATGTTGGAGGAAACATTTTGGAAAAAATCCCCAGAGAGAGAAATGGGCATATTGGCCAAGACTCACTGTAATTTCAGGAGGGCAACAAGGTTAAGGGCATAAACTCTTCCCCAGAGAGATAAGATATGAGATATGAGATTTCCACCTCTGGAAATCCGAATCAAGCAAGGCAAGTATCTTATAGGTGTTGGCTGTCACGGTCTCAGACAATTTAGAGCGGTTGTCCGCACCCAAAATGGTTGTTCCCATTTGTGGCCATTGATAGGGGAAAGCTGCAAATAAATTAGGAGTACAGACATCATTAAGAGGGAGTATCTGGGACTTAGTACTATTTAACGTATATATGGATAAGGAGGAGTAAGCAGTTAGTATTCTGTCCAGGGCTAAAAGGTAGGGAGAGGGGCTAGTCACAAATAAGGTGATATCGTCTGAAATAATGATATTTTGTGAGATGCATCACCCACTACAACGCCTGGAAAAAGGGGGTCTGCCCATATTTTACATGACAAGGGTTCTGTCGCCAGCAGAAAAAGAAAGGGGGAAAGTGGGCAACCTTGCCTAGTTCCTCTATGAAGGGAGAAATAGGGAGACAGGACCGAATTAGTTAAAACAGCTGCTCTAGGGGAAGTGTATAGAAGTCGCACCAAGGAGATGAAGGTCTGGGGGAAACCAAATCTACCTAGGACATCAAATAGATATTGCCACTCCACCCTATCGAATGCTTTTTCATCATCCAAAGAAAGAACAGCGACTGGATGGGGAGAGAACTGGCCTCCCAGACAATGCACAACGAATCTTGTCTGAGCCCAATCTGCCTGGCATGAATCCTACTTGGTCAGTGTGAACTAGCTGGGCAATAATGGGCTCCATACATTTAGCAAGAACCTTAGCAACCATTTTAGTATCAGTATTGAGCAAGGATATCAGACGAAATTGTGAGCAGAGTGTACTGTCTTTACCCTTTGTAGGAATGAGGGTGATAATGGCCTGCAAAAATTAAGAAGGAAAGGACCCCTTTTCCCAGGCTTCATTAAAGAAAAGGGCAAGGCGCAGCACTAACAGGCCACTAAATGTGTGATAAAAATCTGCAGGAAAATCATCTGGGCCTGGAGATTTCCCTCTAGCCAGGCTCTGAATTGCTGAGCTACTCAGATGCTTGTATGGGTGATGTAAGAGAAGAAAAAAGAAGGAGGAACTTAGGTACATGCAGGTCAGAGAAGAAAGCTGAATATTGGTATGGGGTAAGTGTTACCTTTAGATGAGTGAAAGGAGGAATAAAAGTCTTGAAAAGCCCTGTTAATATCATTAGAGAATGTGAGTTTAGAGCCATTGTAGTCATAAATAAATAAAAGGTATGTATGTATCCATAGCCTGCGCCCGGTACCTAATGGCTAGAAGCCTTCCTAGTAGTTCTCCTGCTTCCCAGTAGCACTGATTCAATCTATATAGTGCATAGTCAGTCCAATGCTGCAAAATATCTCCAATCTCAGATTTTAATGACCCTGTTATCTCTCTCTGACAGCAGGGTCATCATTGCAGGACTGAGCAGCGTTTAGTTCTAGAGCTTTAAGTTCCTGCTCTAATCTCTGCAAAGTAGAGTTTTGTGCTTTCTTCACTGATGAGGCATAAGTGATCAGTTGTCCTCGGAGGACCACCTTAAGTGCCTCCCATTGGGCCGCTTACGATGTGTCCGGGACATCATTAAATGAGTAATAATCCAAAGTGGCATGTTGAATCATTTGCACTACACGTTCCTGTTGAAGTAAAGAAGTATTAAGGCTCCACTTGTTACGCATACTAGATGGGGGGCCCCAATGCCAGAGAGAGAGAGAGAGCGAGAGAGAGACTAATATGTGCATGGTCTGAAATTATTATGTTACCATGACTCATTCCACATGTTTGTGAAAGCAAATCAGAAGAGGACAAGAAGGCATCAGTGTGGCTGTATGAGTTATGTGGGGAGGAATAGTAGGTGAAATCTGCTGCAGTGAGGTATAGAGTCTGCCATAGATCGAAATGGCCTGTATCCCACAAAAGAGTGGAGATCTGTAATGAGAGGGCCGGCTCATAGCTAGGGCCTGCGCCAGTTCTGTCTCGCTTAGGATCCAAGGCTAAGTTTAAATCCCCTCATAGCAGGACAGAAGAGGTATCCTCAAGTATCTCAGACAGCAATGTTTGGTAAAACTCTAAGTCAGGGGAATTAGGGGCCCTGGTATGTACCAGATAACAAAAGGAAGCTGCCCTCCTTATCTTTGATCTCCCGGGAAATACCCAATTGCAGTCCCTTTCAACAAAGGATTGCCACTCCCCATTGCCGTGAGGTAAAGGCACTATAATAGTATTGCCTGAGCGGCATCTTACCTAGTGAGGCAGAGCCTTGTTCCAACAAGTGGGTGTCTTGAAGAAATGCAACGTCACAATTAGTGTCCTTCAAGTAGTGTAACACCTTCCTGCATTTATTCGGGCAGTTAAGGCCTTTAGCGTTCCAAGAAATTACAGTTAAATGATTGCTCAAGCCCATTATGAGTGAGAAAAAATCTACAAGGCAATAAACAGATTTCTCCCAAGCCCCCTCCATCCCACGCACCAGACCTCCCCTCACCCAATACCCCCAAAAAACACAGAGAAACCCCAAACGCAGCAATGCAGGTAAGTACATGAGCAACAGAGTATAATACAATAAAAACAGAACTCTTCTAATGAAACCAGTCCAGCAACCGTGATCTTCTCCAACCTAACTAAGAACAGGGAAATTTCTGTACATGACAAAGTTAACTCCCTCCCAAAGGAGGAAAAGAAAAACAGTGACTCTATACATAGAGCAGTCCCAAAGCCAGTGGAGGCGTACTGGTCTCATTCCTTAAAGGGAAGAGCTGGGGGGCTGCTAAGTCAACACTCACACAGAAGTATGGATGGAAGTATAGACACCTCCTGCCCGCCCCCCAGCCAAGGGCATAGATGCAAGACGGGAAAGAAAGCAAAAAACATTATAAATCCAGGTGAGACAGACAAGGCGGACAGGGGGTAAAATAAAATCTATGGGAAAATCTTGGTTTAGTCTCACAGATACATTAAAAGGCAGGAGCCTAGGTACAATAATGTGGTCAAGAGGGTTGCTGGTAAAGTTTAGTTAACCACATAACTAGGTAATAGCTACTATGCTCTAAGTATTACTTGTGAATTTGAGAACATGTGAACAAGAATTGTAATCCCCAGTTCACTTATGTAATAAAAACTAGTAACCTATTAAAGCTGAGATAATTTTGAATCCCACCTAACATAGCAGGTAAAAATGGTCGGTAATATTAATCACAAACAGCAGGGCTAAAACCTAGAACCCCAATCTAGACTCATGAAAAAACTGGAAAAATTATAGACATTTCCGAACTTATAATTGCTACACATCAGAACACAAAGGCTCGGTCTATGAGTAAAAAGAAGGCTTCATGAAGAGGAGAACTATAAAAAGCATGAAACTGTATACAGCTTGCAACACAATCATAAAGCCATGAACCAGGTACAGCTTGAAAACATTAACAATCAACATGAAATGTCGCCAGGCACACTCTAAAATACGTAATGCCGTGCTTGTTATTCATCAGCCTGGGGTATTTACTCCAAGGGAAGTGCATACCCCACTTCTGTGTCCCTCGCTGGCCAGAAGTCTGCGGTGGCGTGGTTCAGCATCCAGAAAAGGGAAGGCTTCAACTAGACATCTACAGAAGGCTGTGATGAGAGAGGGAGTGGATACTGCAAATGTGGGGCAGACCATTAAAAATCTGAACTCTCTGGGGCAAACCCAACAGTCTAAGGTCTTTAGGCAGTACCCCAAGTAGGTTTGTTAAGGCAGGCATCATCCGCCCAGAGAGTTGTAAACACAGTTTATAACAACCAGAAGGTAATACAAAACCCCCATAGTAAAGAGAACAACGATGCAGTCCCCCGCAGATACCCACAATAAGGCAAACACAACACAAGTCCCTCTAATAATTAGGCCATTCAAGTCAAGGAGTAGAATCCAGCGTCAGGTCCTGCAGAGTTAGTGTCCATAAGTTCAGAAACGGCAGAGCTGGTAGCCGAGACAGACACAGGAGATCTGGAAGGTCCCAAGTGAGCTTGCAGGTATTGCTCTGTTTCTTCAGACATTTGAAACTGAATGATCTGCCCATTTAGCATCACTACCAAGGTGGCAGGGTATAGCAATGCATAGATAACTCCTCAGTTCCTCAAACCCTATTTTACCCAGACAAAAGTGTGCCAATGATCTAGTGTACTCTGGGGATAGTCTGGGTAGAAAGAGATCTTTTTGCCAGAAACTATCACATCTTTGAGGTTCCTGGCAGTACGTAGAATTAAGGCTTTGTCCTGATATCGAAGTCATTTAAAGATAAGTGTACGAGGTTTCGCACCGGCACTGGAGGAAGGGGCCCGCCAGATCCTATGTGCTTTCTCAATCTCAAAGTCAAATTCTGCAGGGTTGAGTCAGAGCCAAATTGGAAGGTTATCCCAAAGGAAATGAACGGGATCCTTACCTTCCAGACCCTCTGGGAGGCCAGTGATCCTCCGATTTTTTTTCTGCCAGCTGAGACCTTCTAGGCCTTCCAGCTTGGCTGTGAGCCAGGCTACCTGCGTTTCAGTCTCTTGTAGCTGCCGATCATACACATTGGCCCGCTGTTCCACCACTGACACCAAGGATCCCACTTGCGTTACCTGATCGGTCAGAGTAGCCTGGCTGTCTTGGGTATTGACCATAGTAATTTTGATGATCTCTACAGTGGTCGCAATTTGTTCTAGAAGAGCTGCTTGCCGTGAGGGTTCTAAAGATTTTGAGCCTGATCTCTGCCAGTTGCCATCTTGGAGTCTGGGAGCTCCGGTGCAGGGGGAGACTTCGGAATGGATTTCTTCCTGTTTTGCAGGTATGACTAGTCAGTTTCTGTAGTGTCTGCAGTATGCATAATAGAGTTCCACTGTATAACAAGCATTTGTCAATGCCGAATGTTTGCTTGCTGGCATTGGTAGTGTAGGAGTTACAGAGCTGCATAATAGGAATGGCAGTGAAGTATTGAACTGAAGCCAACCCCATCACCACCCTGTAGACGGTGACAGGCATAGGGGTGTGCCTTTGGATCATCAGGCATAATGGCCATGCCATTTCACCACACCCTACCCTGCAGACACCGACAAGTGTCACAGTGTGCCTTGGGGTCTTTGGCCCTTATGCACTCCCCTTTCCATCAGGAAATATGGTGAGATGGGTGCAGTATAGGAGAATGGGGTGAACTTTGGGTCCAAAGAGTCCAAGGCACACCTCGATGCCTCTCATTGGCTGCAGGGTGTGGGTGGAACGGTATGAGCATTGCAGGCGACAGTCCCAAGTCACAGCCCTGATGTCTGTCATTCTCTACAGGGTGGGGCGTTATGGTCGGAAAGCCCTGACGCCTCAGGCATTCGTTGGTATTTTCCCTCCAAATTTTCAACATGTTTTTTGTGACCCCCACCTCATGAAGAGTGGCAATATCAGTTTGTTAGCTGAAAGCTGCTTTTGCACAGTGACCACGTTATTTGGCACCACAGGTGCAAAAACCCATTCCGAACAGGATGTGAAAAATGACAGCTGTACTGTTCATGGGGAGGTGTAAAAAATGGCAATGTTGAAAATCTGCAGTTAAAATATGAAAAAAACTGGCGAAGTCACAAGCGTGCGTAGAAACTGTGCAACGCACACCTGTAATGTAATTAGTTTGGGGATCTTTTACAGCAGATTGTCAACACAGGCATTTTGGGACCTCCGATCATGAACAGTGACACTGTGATTTTCTTTATCTGTCCCAAACAATGATTTCCCACAGCGACCACGCATTTCTGCACTGAAAGTGTGAAAACAAATTTTGGCCATGTTGTGAAAAATGACAGCTGTACTGTTCATAAGGAAGTGTGGAAAAATGCTACTGGTGAAAATCTGGACTGAAAATATTACAAATTCATGAACTTACAAGTGTGCATGGAAACTGCAATGCTCTCTCCTAACAGAGTCATTTTACGGACTTTTGTCACCAGATTTTCAACATAGCCATTTTAAGACCTGTGCTCATGAATAGTGTCACTGTGATTTTTCTGAATATGTCCTGAACATTGCTCTCGCACACCGACTGCACCATTGTGCGCTGCATGTGCGGAAACACATTTTGGGCAAGATGTGAAAAATGGCAGCTGTACTGCTCATAAGGAAGTGTGGTAAAATGGCAATATTGAAAGTCTGGCATGCAAATATTTAAAATTCGCAAACTTGCGAGCGTGCGTAGGAACTGTGCAATGTGCGCTCCTAAAACAGTATTTTGGGGAATTTTTTCACCAAATTTTCAACATAGCCATTTTAAGACCTCTGCTCATGAACAGTGTCACTGTGATTTTCCTAATCTGTCCCAAACATTGATTTTGCACACCGACTGCGCCACTGTGCGCTACATGCACGGAAACACATTTTGGGCGACATGTGAAAAATGACATCTGTACTGCTCATAAGGAGGTGTGGTAAAATGGCAATGTTGAAAATCCAGAGTGCAAATATAAAAAATTTGTGAACTTATGAGTATACATAGGAACTGCACAACGCACGCTCATAAAACAGTCATTTTTAGGAATTTTTTCACCAAATTTGCAACATAGGCTTTTTGAGAGCCCACCTTATGAACTCTGGCACTGTCATTTCGTTAATCGGTCCTGAAAGGTAATTTCGTGCAGTGACCGAAAAATCAGCCTTTGGGCCCGATTAACACCATGATAGTTCAAGAATTCCCAGTAGGGGTCCCAAAAACCCCATGTTGAAAATTTGGTGCCAAAATTCCCAAAAATGCTTGAGATATGCATCAAAGTTGGAAAAAAAACCCTATTTATTACATTATACAGCTTACCGGCATTTCCTCAGTTCGCAATCGTCTTTGAAGAGTGCATACGTGTTCCCGGTCCACCGAAGATCATCGCACCAGACTCCGGAAGTAAGTATGGGATGAGGTGGTGGTGTGGGGAGGCAGTGTGCACAGAGGGTGGGCAGGGAGACCACCGAGGGAACTTTTTTTGCTGACAGGTTGTTGTTTTTTTTTTTTTTTAGGAAGACGCGGGCCAGTGGGGGTGCCCAACACCCCATCGGCCATGAGGATTCTTGTAACGCTGGGATGGGCTTCCAGCGTGGTACCTGGAAGGCTATTGGGGGGTGGGGGGTGTGGAGCCAAGGGGGATTGTGCACCCCCTTCGTCAATGGGGATTGTTGCAGCGTGGCGTACATTACAGGAAGAGAAAGCAGAGACGTATGACGCAGGATTGCCAGCAGTATGCTAATCAGCAGTCTCTTATCACTGCTCACTGAAGCAGAGCTCTCCCTTTGAACTGTACGGCACTGCATTTTCAACTGCTGTCATAGACAGCTGCAGCGTTCATTGGTGAACTGTGGCCGCGACTGCAAACACACTGACTGAATTGGAAGACAGGGTGCCACACCTCCAAAAACTCTGATGATGGCACTATGTTTCTTGCACATGCGTGCAAGCAAACATACAAATAATTTTGTTCCTGACAAGATAAAGTAACCAAACATGTGGGAAGTGAGGAGGGTAGTGCGGAACAATGCAGTTATGCTGCTATCTCGACCCGAGGCTCATGTAACATCCCTGTAACCGAAACATTTTAGATACAATTGTGAGTCTAGCCCAAGATTCTGCCAATAAACTATAAAAGAGAGAAAATCTAAAAGCTTTCACTTTTAGTACTTGTTTCATAACTGTGCTCTTTCGTGAACATGGAGAGGTTCTATAAGATTAAATGTCTCTCCACAAAATCCAGCTAATTTCTTAATCAGTGGTATTCCTAGTTAGTCCAAGAGACCAGCTGAGAAGAGCACTGCTTCTTTTGGTGCCCCAGGCAAAGTAAAGTTCACAAGGAGAGGGAACTGGATAAAGATCCATGGACTAAACTTCTTAGTGCCTTAGTATGATAAGTTACATTCAGCCATGGAGTGGGTGTGAAGGTAGTAAACACACTGTGCAGGCTTCAGTTGGACCAGCTTATCCCTTAGGTGGACAGACAACCTCCCTGGAAGAATTTGTGAAAATAAAATGATAAATGTTTCAGACAATGCAGCAAGCACAAGTCCCTATTGTACCTCTACCCCACTACATCAGGAAGGTGAGGAAAGAGAGGAATATGATGAATTTGGCACAGACACAGAGTATGGTGGTATCACTCCTGATGATACTAGTAAATGAAGAATTTGGCTCTCCTCCTCGTCTTGTGGAAGACTATTCTTCCTATAACATGTTTGTTAAAACGTGACCAGTTATCTGTGAAAGGTAACATTTTTGAACCACTTCCACCGCACTGTACATATTTGAAAAACCTAGAACAGATTCCGCTAGAAGGTTGTTCCTTTCTATCAATGAGGCACTTAAAGCATTGTCTGCAAAGTTTTTGAACAGCTTGCTTCAGCACAGGCAGCTGATTTAAAAAAAAAAAAAAAGGAGAAACTATATGATGATGCACCTAGAGAGGGTGCTGCTTTTTATATGCACATTCTTTTCCTGAGGGGTTGTAAAAGCATGTGCTTGTGAAAAACTATTTATTTAAAAGTTTAACCTGGAAATACATGCTGAGCTTCTGACAGCTCATTTCCAGATGTGTCCTGGGTGAGAGGAGGATAACTAATCAGTATAATAATAAAGTACGGAAGTCAAATAGAGACAGACACTCGGAATCGTAAATATTGAAGGCAATTTAGGACTGAATGTAATTCAAAAAATATAACTATCTTCTATGAGAAGAAGAGAAAAGTAGTGAAACAGTGCAAAACTAGAGAGGGAGAGAAGGAGGATGAACATTAACGAGTAGAGAGAGAGCACTCTGTAAAACTGACTTTTTATTATCATCTGCTCCTGACAAAGATTCTAGGAAAATTGATTTTTATGACAAAAAGAGATATTCTGCTGGAACCCAACAGGGCATATTACAAGGGGAAACTTGAGGTAGTATAAACAATATTAAGGGAGGCAAATGCTGGAACAGAATAGAGAACTGAAGAAAGGGGGTCAAGGAGAATGATAAAACATTTTCAGACACATAGGTGGAAAAGACAAATACGGAGGCCATTGAAATGATGAGGAAGGACAAGGTAAACATCTAAGGTGATATAGGCAAGGCTAACATTGTTAATGTTTTCAGTTTTGTGTTCACAGTAGAGTCCTGGGCCCCATATCCGAAAACAGGGTAAAAGTCAACTAAGGTTAGAGATGGGACACATTTTATTAAAAGATTGAGCAAAAGGCTGTGAAAACATAAAAATAAACAAATCCCCTGGACCAGATGGGATTCACACAAGGGTGGTAAAAGTCTGGCCAGGCTTTGGTAGATCTTACTTTGAGAGGGCTCTTGCAGCAGGCACTAACCATTGGTACTGGAGACATCAGGCACTAGGACCACACGGAAAACTTTAGCTAGCAGTGTCTGGCGAAAACTTTAGCTAGCAGTGTCTGGCGGGGGCGGCTCACTTGGCATCACGCGACGGACATGAGCGTGACACTATATAGTGGGTGGTCCCCACGCCCGCCCTCCTGTTCTTTCCCACCATCAACCTGCACAAGTCTGACCTCGTGGAGAACGCTGCTTCAGTCAGCCGCCATATTCGGCTGAGTATTTCATCGGTTTTATTTCTAATAAATATTTGAAATGTATTAACCTTTTTTCACTCATGTCTTCTCTGACGCCTTCTGAGTCGCATAAGAACAAGAGTGATTCCTGTGGCACCCAGCTCCCTCACAAGGATGACCGTTCCCTTTGCCTCTTCTGCCTGGGACCAGAGCACAAGACTGAGGCGTGTGAGGCCTGCCAGAATTTCAACCGGGCCTCACGGAAACACCATCAGCAGGTCCTGGAAGCCCACAATCTTAAACTAAGGATGGCTTCCTTGGAGAAGGAGCTAAAGAAGCTGCGGGGATTGTCCTGCTCTCCTGGGGGGTTCTTCACACTCTTGTAAGAAGAAGGACAAGGAGAAGTACCGGGACCACAATCGGTCTCCTTCTTGCCCGCAGCCTCCTTTGGGGGCCTGAGCGACGAGCATCCTCCTCCTAGCGTGGATACCGCTCCACCGACCAAGCCTGCCCGTCCTTGCAGGGAGCAGTCCTTGGTCCCCCCGCCTGAGCTGGTCACAGTTGAAGAGGGCGCCTCCAATCTGTCGGAGAGCTCCGCCACCCTTAATCCCCTCAGAACCCCGGGGTCTAAGTCTTGTGGCATGGTCCAGTCACTTGTCAGCCCCTCTGATGAACGCCCAGCTCTGGCTGACAACTCGCATGCCAGCTCCACTGGTGTCCACCCAGCCACTGCACTTCCATTGAGACCCAATAACAGGCCTGACTCCAGTTCTCTGGATCAGCACACACTGCCACTTTGGCCACAGTCTTCTTCGGAGGGTTCTCCCTCTCAGGATCCTCCTTCACCACCTCCCTTGGTGTTGACTGCTGGCTCTCCTGCACATTCTGAGCTGGAGTTGGAGGAGCGTCCACCTGACACAACCCTGGTGCCGGAGCCATAACACCTAACACCGGACTTCCCTCATAAGCCAGTGTCTCCTGCACCGCAGGCTCCCCCGCCCCAGACTCCAGTGGGACCCTCTGCCCCCTCGAGGCTGACACCAGGACCTCCTCTGGACATTCCGGCACCAGACCTGATGTTACGAGGCCCTTATAACCCTCCGTCAGGGCCCCCGTCAGGTCCTTCAGGCCCTCCTCTGGGGCCTATGGCTGGCTAGTCACTGTCAGGGCCCCTGATAGGACCTTTGGCTCCTCAGTCATGTCCTACGCCAGGTTACCCGCCGTCAGGTCCCTCGGCTCCACTGTCAGGCCCTTCACTGGGCCTTCTGACAACAGGCTACTTTGCGCCTCACTACCCTTTGCCACGGTACCTGCTGCCAGGGTATCATGGTACTCCATGCTGGGGTATCTGACGCCGGACTGTTCACCCTATGGACCGTTGGGCTACCATTACCCGATGCTGGTGTTTACCTTCCCAAGATAACCCACCCATCTATGAGCCCCCTCCACCACCTCAGCCTTAGGTGGATTTTGAGGAGGTATTACAGTCTTGATGGTCCGAAACCAGGACGCAGTTGGTCTCTGAATTGGACCGGTGGCAACCGGCCGTGGCTTCCACCTTGGTCTGCATGGACCCTACACTGAGATCCCCTTCTCCAGTGGAGTCTTTCCTCCCCTCTACCTCAGGACAGACCTCATGTCTTACTGTGGTAGCCAATGTCGGCATGGGCCTTGTGGTCTCACTGCAGGAGGTCCTGCTCCCACAGGCTCTGTCTCCGGACACAAATCTGTTGTCGGACTGTGACTCAGACACTGCAGACTACTTTGCCTCAGGTTTTAAGACCCCCTCTACATTGGATCCAAAGCCCGAAAACTCTCCCAAGTCCCATCCGGAGGACCCCTCCTTTGTGGAGATCCTTTGGAAGATTCGGGAGGCAAACGGGTGAAAGACCGAGGATCAGGATCCCCAGTGCAAGAGGTTGGTGGAACACCTGGATATGCCCAAGCTGTCCCCTTTGCTCATTCCTCCGTGGATTGGACCCTGAGAACCTGGCCTCCACGATCTGGCAGCAACCCTTGTCGGTGGCCGCAGTCGCAAAGAAGGCTAATGGACTGTATCGAGCCCCGAGGATAAAGACCACCTTAATTCTCATCCTAAAGTGGACTTGGTGGTCAATAATGTGGCCCACGACCGTATGGGCTAAATCTAAACACATGGGCACCTCTCCTCCAGACAAGGAGTCCGTGGCAAATAGACAGGTTTGGGTGCAAGGTTTATTCCTCCTCCACTCTGGCCCTCAGAGCTTTGAAATACCTGGCACACATAATTGTTTACCAGAAATCTGTCCTGGAACAGTTGAAGTTGGAATTCAAGGCTTTGCCTGATTCCAAGGCTAAAACCCACATTTCCAGACTGTCAGGACTGTGGAAATCTCCTGCCGTCATTCCCTCAGAGCAACATATAATGCGGTAGATGCCTCTTTCCGGAGTACAGCCACAGCTATTGGCGACGCTGGTACTCCTGGCTGCGGGTTTCCAGATTGGCCCCAGACATCCAGTCGGCCATCCAGGGCACCCCTTTCAGAGGACCAGTCCTTTTCAGAGGCGATGTCATGGACATAATTACTGAGCTCCAGGATAGTGGCAAGGCACTGTGCTTTGTCCAGTCTACGCACCGCTCCAACACCAAACCAAAACAGCCATTTCATTGCCAGCAACAGTGCCAGCATAGGCAACAGCCAGCCCGATGTCAGAACAAGCAGCAGGCCCTGTCGGCGGGAGCCACTCCTCCAGCCAAGTCCCAAAAGGCTGCCGGGGCAGTACTCCCCCACACCCCCTCCAGCTCCTGACTTGTGGCAGAGCCCCCAGCCTCCGCCACCAGCTCCAGAGGAACCAGCAGGGGGGCAGATTTGCCAAGTACCTGATTGGGTGGGAGGCGATCATTCCAGACACATGGGTCCTTCAGCTCATCACTCAAGGCCACGCCATCAAATTCACAGAGAGACCTCCCAAAAATCCTGCAGAGATCTCTCACTACCCAATAGGCCACGTTCCTCTCATAAGGAATGAGATCCGAGGTATTCTGACAAAATCAGCTATAGAGCCTGTCCCTCTGGGCCAGGAAGGAAAGGGATATTACTCCCACTTCTTCTTGGTCCCCAGAAAGACAGGAGACCTCCATCCTATCCTGGACCTCAGCACGCTAAACCTGTAAGTAGAGTACAAGAGGTTTCGCATGCTGACCCTACCAGGTCTGCTTCCTCTTCTGCACTGGGGTCATTGGCTTTGTGCTCTGGCTGTGCAGGATGCTTACCTGCATATCCCAATTTTTCTCTCCCTCCACCACTTCCTACACTTTACCTTCCAGGGGAACACTTCCAGTTAAGAGTGTTCCCCTTTGGCCTCTCTTCGGCACCCAGAGTGTTTACCAAGTGCCTAGTGGCGGTGGTGGCAGCTGTTCGCCATCAGTGAATATACGTCTTCCCATACCTCGATGACTGGCTTTGGTCAGCGCCGTCAAGGGACAGCCTAGTGGCCTCCCTGACTGCTACCCTGAATCTATTCAGGCAAGTGGGGATCACGGTGAATTACACCAAATCCCGCCTTGTTCCTTCACAACACCTCCAATTTATTGGGGTGGTGCTGGATATACTGCTCAGGGTCAAGCTTTCCTTCCTTTGAACTGGGTGGAAACCTTGCGTCATTAGGCCATCCAAGTGGCAACCAGCCAATGGACCACAGCCCATTCGGTCCTGTATCTTCTGAGCCTGATGGCAGTGGCTATTCCCACTGTACCCCTGGCCAGGCTCCGCATGCGGATTACGCAGTGGGCCATTTGGGTCCAGTGGGACCAGAAATAAGATGACCTGGCTTGCAGGATTCTGGTGTCCAGCCCCAGGCATCGACACCTCCTGAGGTGGTAGGATCTGTCCAGTCTCCCCAGAGAAGTTCCTTTTCAGATGCCCCCACTGGCTAAGACCTTGACAACTGATGCTTCCAGTCACGGCTGGGGCGCACATCTAGGCGACCACAGGACACAGGCATCCTGGTCTTGGCAGGAGCCATCTCTACACATCAATATGCAAGAGATGCGGGCTGTACTGTATGCCATTCAGGCTTTTTAGCACCTACTCTTCCCTGGGCCCTTACTGGTACAGACCGACAACATGTGCATGATCTGGTACCTGAACAAACAGGGAGGCGCACCATCGTATCCACTGTGCAGGGAAGCAGTGCGTGTGTGGCACTGAGTGATACAACACAGCCTGCAACTCATGGTAATGCACATCCCAGGCATTCAAAATGTCCTGGCGGACACCCTTAGCCGCACTCAGGCAAGGGCAGATGAGTGGGAACTGAGGCATTCGGTAGTCGAGGACATCTTCGGTCAATGGGATCACCCATATATCGATCTGTTTGCCTCCCGATTCAATGCAAAACTGCACAGTTTCTGCTTGCTCGTTCCCGGGTGTTGTGTTTTGTGGCGAGACGCACTGTCTCTCTGCTGGACAGGGAGGTTCTTGTACACCTTCCCTCCTTTTCCACTGTTGCAGAGGGTGCTTCAGAAACTGCAACAAGAAGGAGTCCGCATGATCGTCATAGCCCCGTACTGGCCTCGCCAAGTGTGGTTTCTTCTGCTTCAGCATTTGAGAGTGGAACCTTCGGTTCCCCTGCCCCTCTGCCAGAATCTGCTAACTCAGGACAAGGGCAAACTGGTCCATCTGGGCCTCAAGTCCCTTCACCTTCATGCATGGCACCTGCTGTCACAGCTGTTGCACGCTTTGGGGTCTCTTCCAGAGTGGCTCAAGTCCTTGTGGAGGCCCAAAAGCCATCCACTAGAACCACATGTGCTATGAAATGGAAGAGGTTCTCCATTTGGGCATCCAACAAGGGTCGGGACCTTTTCTCTTGGGGCCTTTTCTCTTGCCCTGTCCCACAGGTCATGGAGTTCCTACTGCACCTCTCTGACCTTGGCCTTAGTTACTCTTTTCTCAAGGTACACTTGTCTGCCATTTCTGCCTACCACACTCCGGTGGAGGGCAAAACTTTGGCTCAGCTGGAAGTTTCCAAAGCCTTTCTGAAAGGAATTCTCCTTCTGAAACCCCCAGTCAGGAACCCTGTTCCTCCGTGGGATTTGAACTTCATCCTTGAGAAACTCACCTTGCCTCCCTTCGCACTGGCTGTGAGTTGCGACTTGTGCTACCTTTCCTGGAAAGTGCTCTTTTTAGTTGCCATTACTTCTGCTTGAAGGATTTCTGAGCTTCAGGCTCTGATGTGTAAGGAGCCTTATTTGATTTTTCACAGAGACCGGGTGGCTCTGCGTATAAACCCCAAGTTTTTATAAAAGGTGGTGTCTGAGTTTACTTTGAATCAGACCATACACTTGTCAGTGTATTATCCTGAGCATTCCAGACAAGGGGAGGCCATTCTGCACACTCTGGATGTTCACAGAACCTTGCATTATTACACAAACCAGACAAAGTCAGGCCATAAAATGGATCAAGTTTTTGTTTCTTTTGAGCCCAAAAGAGAGGGCACGGCAGTTTCTAAACAATGCTTATCCAAATGGTTAGCAAACTGCATTTTGTTTTATCAGAAATATAAGAAGTCCCTTCCGGGGGAAGTCAAGGGGCATTCAGCCAGAGGCATGGCAGCATCTGCTGCCAGTTTCAGGAATGTTTCTTCTGCGGACATTTGTATGGTAGCCACTTGGAGCTCTGTCCACACCTTTACCAAACATTACAATCTAGACATTGCCTCTAGGGGCAGGGCAGGCTTCAGACCAGCCATCCTTCAGGGCCTCCTGGCTTAACCTGGTACCTACTACAGACCTTTTCTGACTCCCGTGCTTCAGCCTTTGTCTGAATTTCACTGCTTGGAACTCTGTCCTTATGGTTAGTACCAACTGCAAGAGCCATCTCGAAATAAGATAGTACAGTTATGTAAGAACATACCATAACAGTAGATCTTTGAGAGAGGCTCTTGCAGTAGATAAATTCTTTCCCTTCCATGTTCCCCCTGCTCTGCCAGGAGCCCACTCCTTTCTTCTGTCACACCTTCTTAGGCCTCCAGAGGGAGAACTGGAGGGTGGATGTGGGAACCGCCCACTACATAGTGTCATGCTGACATCCATCACATGACGCCGGGTGGGCTGTCCCCCACCAGACACTGCTAGCTAAAGTTTTCCGTGTGGTCATAGTGCCTGACAGCTCTAGTCCTAATGGTTAGTACAAAAACATCAGCAAAATCCCACACTTATCACTCGCAATAAAAGATGGCTCCAAGCAGAATTTTAAAGGTGCTTTCATGAATCCAGTGAGGAAGGAATCATGAGGATTCAGAAACACGTCTGGAGCTAGTGTTTGTATTGCACATTGCCCTTCACATTAAAATGAAGCACCTTTAAAATTCTACTTAGAGCTGTCTTGTATTGGGAGTGGTGAGTACAGGATTTTGTTAATGTTTCTGTAATTATTTATCCTGGAGCACCCCACCCTGGTGCAGCCTCTGGCTTTGAATTTTGCTAATGGCTAGTACCTACTGCAAGAGCCTCTCTTGAAGATCTTCTGTTACGGTAAGTTCTTGCATAACTGTACTTCCCCTAGTACAACTGTTCAACAGTTTCTTAGACACAGGGGAAGTTCTAAGATTGGAGGGTACTTCTTGTGTGTGTGTATGGGGGGGGGGAGAGTAGGAAGGACCTGGGGAACTACAGACCATTGAGCCTAACTTCCATAGTGTGGAAGTTTTTGGAAACTATCGTCAAGGAGAAGATAGTAGATCTCCTGGAACCAAATGGATTGTAAGACAGGAGGCAACACAGGTTTGTGAGGAGTAGGTTGTGTAAGACAAATCTAACTGATCTCCTCAATTCAGTGATGCAAACAGTGGGCAGGGGCCAGGTGGTAGATATCCTTTACCTGGATTTCAGTAAGGCTTTTGATTCTGTCTATACAAGAGATTGGTAAAGAAGGTGAGAGATTTGGGGCTAGAAGATAAGCTGACTAGGTAGATTGGGGACTGGCTAGGGGGCAGGATCCAGAGAGTGGTCCTTAATTGCAAATTCTGTGTGGTAAAGGAGGTTACCAGTGGCATAACGCTGGGGTTTGTTCTTGGTCCCACCCTCTTCAACATGTGCATCAGTTGCATAGGTGAAGGGTTACAGGGATGGGCATGTCTTTTTGCGGATAAAACCAAACTTTGCAGTAGGGTGGGTAGCACAATGGCTGTAAGGAATACGGATTATGAAAGAGATATAGAGAGGTTTATGAGGGATAGGGAAAAGGAAAGGGGAGACAGAGTGGTATTATATGTTAAGGAGGGCATCTTAGCCTCAGAAATCCAGGAAGCAGGCCAGTTTAAGGTGACTGAGACAGTGTGAGTACAGCTAATTGTGGGGAAGGGGGGTAAAGTTAGAGTAGTGTACAGGCCTCCAGCACAGAAAGACAAAACAAAAGCTAGGAGAAGAGTTCCACAGGATATCAGGACTGGAAGAGGTGCTGACATTAGGGATTTCAGTTTACCAGATGTACAGTAGACTAAACCATTTCATTAGCAGTGAGCACATGAGGGTTATGGAACCCACAAGGAAAGGGGACGTACTGGACCTAGTACTGACTGACAAGGACAGCATGCGGGAGGTCCAGGTGAGGGAATCGGTGGGTTTTGGAGATCCCAGAACCATAGGGGTTGAGGTCAAGCTAAAAGCCGATAGGTGCATTCCGTGACTAAAGTCTTGGACTTCAAAAGAGCAAGATTAGGGGGATGTTGGGGTGGGGTTGCAGTATTTGACAGCAGTAGTAGAAACAGCCATTACATGGGATCTGATCAAAAAGGGAATCATTGAGGCAACAGGGCCATGCGCAAAGATGGCAGGAGAGGGGTATGAAACCATTGTAATTTTCAAAAGGAGCAGCAGAGGCAGGGAAGGAAAAAAGACAGGTGTTTATCGGATACAAAATAAGTCAGATAGAAGAGGATGGGGGGCATATCAAGAAAAGATAGGAGCAGTAAAAAGGATGATATGACAGGGATAGGCAGAGGCACAGCTGAGGCTGGCAGAGATGGTTAAGGAGGGCGACAAAGTAGTCTTTCACTGTATATAAGAAAAATGCTTAACCAAGTAAGGAGTGGTCAGGCTATTGGTGGGGGTTCGGTGGAGGATGAGAACGGGAAGGCAAATTTATGTAACGATTATTTCTGTGTAGTGTTTATGTTTGAGGACAAGGACCTTCTGCCAGATTGCAGCATTAAAACCAGTGGACAATCACTAGCAGATGCCAACATGGAGGCCATCACGGAGGAGAGATTGCTGAAAGGCTCACAGACACTGAGTGTGAATAAATCTTTAGGCCCGATGGGATGCATCCAGTGGTGTTAAAAGAGACGAGGCGGGTCCTGGCTGGATGACTAGCAGATCTTTTTTGCTGCTCTTTAGAGGCAAGAAAGGTGCTGAAGTATTGGAGAACAGTGAATATGGTCCTTCTAAACAAAATAAGGAGTCAAGGTGAGTTAGGCAACTGTAGCACAGTCAGTCTGACACCTGGAGTAGGGAAATTATTTTAATCTGTTATAAAGAATAGGATAGTAGGATTCCGGGAGGCCAATAAATTGCAAAACTCCAGTAAGCACGGATGTACCTGTCTAGAGGACATGCCAGATGAACCTGATTGAATTTTTCGATTGGGTGACAAAGGCCGTGGATAGGGTAGATGTCCTGCAGATAGATGCACAAATAAAGCCATGCTAGTCGAGCAGTGGCATTAATGTATATTAAAGGCTGCGGTATCATATATAAGACACCTTGCCAAAATAGCCCCATAGACATCTATGGAGCATGCCCCTACATTCTCCCTTATTAGATGTAACAAATGTCAGCTCAGGGGCAGGGCTGACACACAAGGACGTGGAAGGGATGGACTGACAGTCTCTGGGCCAGTTTACAGTCCCTTCCTTCCCAACCTGGGCAGCATGGAAAATTCTGACACTGACATATTTAAACTGACACAGGAGCAGGTACTGATGGAAGTGTTTCAAAACACCAATTGTGATAATCACCATCATCTTAACAATTTTCTTTAAGGTCCGGGGGTTGCATGATCACTACTGAAATTTGCACAAACTGCTCTGAATGTTTTGGGTCAGGGAACATATGCAGGTTGCTTATAGTGGTGTAATTTGGTAACACAAATTGATAAGAACTGTAGTTACAAGGTAGGTGACTGTCATTTTTCTCACAGTATTTCCTGAAAGCAGAAGCCTTAGTTTCTGCTAGTTTTGCTGGATAAATTATGTTGCAAAGCTCTAGTGTATGTGTTTACAGCCAGTGTATCTGTGCAACCCATATAATAGAGCCAATTGGGGAGGTCTCCTTTTATAGTGAAACTCTTGATACAGTGAAGTTTTTCGTTGGCAATTTGGACTTCATTCTGACAGGATTATATTTATTCCTCATGAGTAGTAATTCATTGGGCAAGATAAATCATGTTATTTTTGTTGATGATGGGGCTTATGTGAAAGTAACATGTTTATTTCTGTAGCATCTGTGAAATCAGCATTTATTTCCACATTAATCCCTGTATAATGGAAAACATAACCAATGGGAGTGCAGGGCTGCTAGGGAGTAAACATATTCTAGCATGAGAGTGTATTTGCTGTGTCATAAAATTTACATGGTCTCATCCCTGAGTTGTTGCCCAGAGATGAGAACTTAAGACTGTTAAAATTCAAATTCTGCAGTATGATCGTGCTCCAGCCTGCACTGTGGCAACGCTCCAACTTCCACTCCCATCTGGCAGATTTATTTCCCCAATGATGAGATCAGACACCCTGGAGTCCTGCTCTGTCACTGAGTCCAAATCTTCTTAGTTTTGCTTACTGTTTTATTATTTTGTAAAATGTCTACATTAATTTGATACTCTGCTTTCTTTAGTTAATCTTAGCATTATCCTATTGTAGCATGTTTTGTACCGGTTCCATATTGATTCTTTGAATGGGTGGAACCACCGTTTTTGGTTTCTGGTTCCAAATAAAATAAAAATAAATATATAATGTAAAATCAGGCTTTATTTTCAAAACCATTGTATTTTTCTACAGTACAACCTCTAAGACAAGTTGCCTCCACCTACAGGATATAAACCCGGAGATAACCTGTAAGCATAGAATGGCAAAAACAGATGGCCACAACTTTTACTAGGATTATTTTAGCCCAGTATGTGAGAATTGTCAACTCCGCAAAGTTTTCTGCCCTAAAACAGATGAAATAAAGGTGCAGCTAAACAACAGTCCCTGTCTGCACTAGCTTTCACAACTTCTTCAAGAGAGTATCACATTTTTTATTTGCGCCTCCCCATGCACTCCTGACTGGCCTCTCCTTTGGATCACCTAGATGCACCCCGCCGGCCGTCTCTCCCCCATAGCACCAGCCACCACCCCATACTGTAATCACCTGGGAAACACAATGTATCCCTTCGTCAGACAGGTCCCCCCCCCCCCTTCTGGGAAGAAAGCGCCGGTGTGGGCTATTCGGGGCCTCATGGCAGCGGGGGACTGGCGACCATCATCCAGTCAATCAGGTGGCATTTTTCCCTGGTTTTCTTTGGGAGCATGATGTGCCACATGAATTCAGGGTGTAAGCCAGCATCTGTCACACTCCCTTCCGCAGCAATGCCTGACGTGCTGCTGTGCCCTTGGCCTCTGCCAGGGTCCGTCAAACACCAGGCCATGTACCCCCTCCCTTCTAGGAGAAGGCAAGCAGTCATGGGATGCTCAAGCCATCTCCCCCTGGCCAGCCATCCTATACTCTGGTCCATTCCCGAACCCAGGTTGTCGGCATCTCAGGCAGAAATCCAACTGCTGCGCCAGTGGGCCGGCTGAGTATCACCTTTAAATCAGGCGGTGTCTGTAAATACAGAGAAAAGTATCACTGAAGGTAAAAGTTATGCTTCAGATGGCACTTATTTTCTGTAGCAGTCTTTGATACCCATACAGACTAAAGAAGCTGCAAAGCACTCATCTAGTAAAGAGCAGCTGTCTCCAGCACCCAAGGAGACTGAAAAAGCTTCAGTGTCATGTTCCAATATAGCGCTCAGGGCTTCCAGCAGGAACCATTCTGATAGCAATCAGAGAAGTCAAAAATGACTATCTGAACACCAGCCAGATGCAACAGCTGAAAAAAGAAAGCATAAAGAGAAACAGCTTGAGATTCCACTAACTGAAAAGTAGAAAGAGTCACTGGTGCCTGACAAAAATATGCCCTCCTTGGAGCACATCAGAAAAAAATGTCACTGCTTCAGATGTGCCTCCTAGTCTCTTTCTTGAGGAAGTTTTGAGGGGAAGGAGGAGAAACCGATTTCCCCAGAGGACACTGCTGGGGATGAGTTTAATTCCCCACCGAGGGTGATTGAGGACTGTTCATCCTATACAGCATTTTTGAGATAAATGTCCGATATGCTGAACCTATTTACTGATGTAACAGAAGTAGCTCTAGAGGAGGCAGAGTTTATGAGTAGAGACAAAGGAGCAACATGCGCTCACCCGGAAGCCAGTTGCTTGCAAGAAAACAGGACAAGCTGGAACACACAACATGCAGCACTCATAGTGGGATGAAATAGTAAGAAGCAGAACATAAATACTGATAAGAGGGATCTATTGAGCTGGTAAGTCGAACCCAAGACCTCTGTGTTTTGCATCCCAACAATGACGCTTCATCAGTGGGAAGGGCCATGTCTCTGGTGCTTCTGATTTATAACAAGAAAATAAAAGTACATTGCTTAATTTGGTTACCATGTATTATGCAAAAAATGTATATATCTACTTGATTAAATATTACAATAATTAAGATTAGGAACAAATCTGAAGACAGGAGGAGTGATGAGAGACCTATGGACATCTGCCAGAGACATTTAGGGTATTCCGGAAGGGGGTCTAACCTTAAAATAATGGAAACCCAAGATAGAAAAATGTGGTGGAGAAAATACATGTGGAATAGAAGATGAATGGGAGTATAGTGCAAAAATAAAGAAGGAAAAATTTGCCAATTTTTTTAGTGCCAATGTGAAAATGAATAAAAAGGCCAGGAAACCATACATCACAAGTGCAGAACTTTAAAATATGACTAGAATGTTAAATGGCCAGTTGTACAAGTTAGTCATGAGAACGGTAATGGGAAAGTGGAGGGGAGTTATTTTATTTGGGTGATCTAAAATACATGGAGGGGTGCAGCTTTGGCTAAAGTGCAAACAGACTCAAAAGGAGTACTGCAAAGCACTTAGAAATTATAGCCCTATACCATATTAAGCAGTCAGAAGTGAGAGGGGAAGGACATACTGTATTACATGAGGATCGAAATGGGGATGCATTGATTGCAAGCAAAGGTGTAGAAACCAGGAACAGAGGCAACATTGGATTGAATTTGGGATAAACAAGTAAAGTAGTTGATAGAAAACTACAGTGGATAAAAGCACAAAGAAAAAGACGCTTGTGAATTGTGAAACAGAACAAAATATTATAATAAGGCATTAGCTGACAAAATATGTTTTGCAACACAGGTTCCCATATAATATACTGGATGAGTTAAAATGAAAAAGCACCTGACAGGTGAAAAAATCTAAAGGAATGGGATAATATCCAGTCTAGCATTAAGGCCATGAGGGTGCAAAGCATGTAGTGTACAAATCCAGGGAGCCTCACTTTGTTGAAGAGTTTTTCGACAGTCTTCTCCCCTTTTCAGTGCCTTATTGCAGTCAGAGCCCGTAAAGCACATTTGGACTGGGTCATTCTGAAACGGCTGAAAGTGTTGCTGCAAGGGGGTATCAGGAAGAGACTGGACAATGGAAAGAAAATGTTCCTGTTTCCTCTTTTTTGTGGCTAGTTGGTCCTGCCCACATATAACATTGGGCTGGAAGACTGGAACACGTGAACCACACTTACTGTGCATGTAATGAACTCTTTAATTGGAGCAATGTGTTTGCTTGCAAAATGTTTGAATTCCCTTCTTTGAGAACAGAACTTAAAAGCAGTGCACCTGCCACTGTTGAAGCATCCTTGTGGCTGTTGCAAATAAGTAAGGTGGGTTTAAAGGACAAGTAAAGAAAAAACTGTGCATGAGCAAGTCTGAGATTTTATCCCAGAACGTTTGAAATCCTGGGGTTTGGACTTATTGTTGTAAAAAGTTGTGTGTCACCTTTCAAAACACCAAATGCTTTTTAAAAATGTTTTTAATTCATGAAGATATGCAGTTAAAAACGTAATTATAAAGGTGACATGCTGAAAATCTGTGGAAAGGTTCAACTTTGGTATTAAAAGTGTGATATAATTAAGAACCCTTGCTTTCCAAAATGCCTTATTCACTATCTTGGGTGAATATAATACAAGAAAGAAAAGAACATGCACCATAACACTTTGGTGCAGGCACACACTTAATGTATATTAAATTAAACTGATAAACCCTCAGATTAATAAGACATTTCGACTGCAGTAGCAACAAAGAGCTAAATCTTAGAATACATATAAAAATACAAAAACACACACATGTAGGTTCATTAATCAAACCAGTATAAATTGATAAACAGAGGATCGTAAAAAGCAACAACACAGTGTCTCACAAAATTATGATTATTATTATTACCAACAGAAAAGAAGGGGAAAGAGGGAGTGTGGTGGAAAAGAAAAAAAAGGGAGAAAAAGAAGAAAGGGAGTGGGGGGAGCCCCAAGAACCAGAATTAAGTATTAGTAAGAGTCTGTTCCACAGCCTGGGCCTTCTTCACACTTGCCAGAGGGTGCTGCTTCGGTGTCGATGCCAGTTCGGCCTATCCACCCCATGCCCTCTAGAGAGAGACGTCAGTATTCCAGCCATTGGTCTCTGCTGCAGAACAGGCCGACATAGAAGAGGAATATCACCCTGATCTCATCCTCCTTGATGAAGAGGAAGAAATGGAGGCTGACTTCACTGGCAGGTCTACTGTCTCCTCCAGGATTGAGGACTCTGTCAAACACACTGCAAGGTCCCCCCCCCCCAAAGGACCCTTCCTTCGTTAATATTATGAAACAGATGTCCTCCGCTATGGGGTTCCAGACTGAAGAGGAGGAGGACATTGCTAAGAGGAACGTAGTGGATTTCTTGGAGATTCCTGAATCTCCACCCAATATTGTTCCTCATCTGCTTCCAGCACTGCAGGATGCTGCCTTGCATAGGCCCAGCTTGGTATCTGCCATGCCCAGAAAGGCTGATAAGCTTTACCAGGTACCTTCAGGGCTGCCTTTTTATGCAGCCCAACTGGAAGCCGACTCAGTGGTAATCAAGGCAGCTCATGACAGGTCCAAGGCACCCAAGCACCTTAGCTCCCTCCCCCCGACCGGGAATCTCAGAAGATTGACCTTTGAGGCAAGAGGACTTTTGCCTCAGCTACTTTGGGCCTTAGAATTGCCAACTACTTGTCTCATATGATCAAGTACCAGAATACCCTCTGGAAGAAGGGCAAGGCTGCTGCTCAGGCACCTCCTGAGGGTTCCCAGAGACAGGAGCTTCTCAAAGTTCTCCAGGCCTCAGAAGATGTTAGTAAGCATCTCCTCAGAGCCACCTATGATATAGCTGATACTACAGCCAGGGCAGCTGCCACTGGCATTTGCCTTAAAAGGCACTCATGGCGTAGAGTCTCTGGCTTTGCAGCTGACGTCCAGCAAAATGTGTTGGATGCCCCTTTTGTGGGTCACAAACATTTTGGTCCTGATGTGCAGGATATTATTAATGACCTGCAGGCCTTTGGCAGGATCATTAGACCTGTCCACTCCCTTTATCATACCCAGCCTAGGAGCAGACCATGGCTCTCCTTTCATAAGGTCTCTCACAAGTCTGGCTCTGGAACCAAGCTCCAGGGCAAGCACAGGGCCAGTTCTGCCTTGCCTGCCCCCTCCTCCACCACTGATCCCTCTGCTAAGCACTCATGGGTAGGAGCAGCCCAGGACGCTTGTTCCACCTCAGCCTGACTTCTTGACAGATCCCCTTTCTCTTGTTCCAAGCCAGGAGGTGTTGGTCGGAGGTCAGTTATCCCTCCATCTGTCTCAGTGGAGAACTATTACCGCAGATGCCTGGATCCTGCAGATAATCAAATAGGGCTGTGCTCTAGAACAGCCTCCAGATGTTCCACCGGTTCACACCTGTGGTGTTACGGGAGGAGGTGTTCAACTTCCTGCACAAAAGAGCCATAGAGCTAGTGCTGAGGTGGGAAAGGAAACCAGGGTTATACTCCCAGTTCATCCTGGTTCCCAAAAGAACTGGGGATTTGAGGCCCATTGTAGACCTCAAGGAGCTGAATCTTTACATCCAATACAGAAAGTTCCGAATGGTAACAATGGAGGACGATTCAGAGGAAACGTGAGGAAGAATTTCTTCACAGAACGGGTGGTGGACAAGTGGAACACCCTGCCAGAGGAAGTGGTGGGGGCTGAAACAATCACGGGATTTAAGAATGCATGGGATAGACATAAAGGAATTCTGGAGGTCAGGGGTAAGGGGCAACAGACTTCCTGGAAAACATAAACTGAACTTACAAACTTAAATGGGCAGACTGGGTGGGCCATAGGCCCTTATCTGCCGACACTGTCTATGTATCTATGTATCTATGTAACTCTACACAGCCTTCTTCCTCTGCTCAAGTAAGGCGATTGGCTATGCTCCCTGGACATGCAGGATGCCTATCTACATATTATGGTTTTCCCCCCTCGCATGTGGTACCTCTGTTGTCTCATCCAGGGGAGCATTACCAGTTCAGGGTGTTACCCTTTGGCTTATCCTGTGCACCATGGGTATTTACCAAGTACTTAGTAGCTGTAGCAGCAGTCCTCCAACGCAAAGGCCTTTATGTGTTTCTGTACTTGGATGACTGATTTCTGAAAGCTCCATCCAGGGAACTAATGTTGCTGACTCTAGAAGACACCCTGCAGTTGTTCCAGTCCTTGGGCAAGGGGTCCCCTTTCTTATCCCCACCATTCACCAAATGCTCATCATGGATGCTTCGGGTCTGGGTTGGGGAGTGTACCTAGGCCCTTATCAGACATGGGAATTTGGTCCCAGTGGGAGACCTGCCTCCACATAAACGTTTCAGAAATGTGGGCAGTTCAGTGTGTCTTATAGACCTTCCAGAACCATCTCTCTCTCCAAGCCCACTGTTGGTGCAGTAGGACAACCTCAGTGTGGTATATTATGTCAATAAGCAAGGGCAGACCCATTTGTACCCCCTGTGTCAAGAGGCAATGAGGGTCTGGTACTGGGCTCTAGATCACGGTCTAGAACTGTCAGTCGCCCATGTGCCAGGTGCCCAAAACACCTTGATGGACAGCCTCAGCCAGTCACAGTCCAGAATACACGAGTGGGAACTGCTGACCTCGGTCGTAGAAGACCCGTTCAAGAGGTGGGGTTGTCCAGACTTGGACCTTTTTACATCCCCACTCAACGCAAAACTGCCGCATTTCTGCTTGCTAGATTGAGGGCCTGGAGTTTTCTGACAAGATGTGTTGTCCGTTTCCTGGAAAGGGAGGTTCCTGATCCATCCTGACCTCAAGCCCCTCCATCTGCATGCCAGGCTCCTAAAGATGCAGCCATTGCTTAGTTTGGGGAATCTCAGAAGGTGGCTGTAAAGAAACCTTCCACCAGGGCCAGTTATGCGATGAAGTGGAAGCGCTTTGCTATATGGGCCACGTCCTATCACCTGGACCCTTTTAACTGTCTGGTGAACCAGACTCTAGAGTATCTCCTGTCCTTGTCTGATGCAGGACTCAAATACTTCTCTATTAAGGTGCACCTGTCTTCTATATCAGCCTTCCATGTGCCCATCAATGGCCATACTGTAGCCCAGCTGGAGGTGGCCCAGACTTTTCTGAGAGGCATTCTACACTTGAAGCCTCCTATCCAGAATCCAGTCCTAGCTTGGGACCTGAATTCTGTTCTAGAGAAACTGACTTTGCCTCCTTTTGAGCCAACCGCGTCTTGCAAGCTACGCTTTCTGTCGTGAAAAGTGTTATTTTTAGTTGCTACAACTTCTGCTTGAAGGATTTCAGAGTTTATTTCTAGGGACATAGATACATAGACACATAGACAGTGTCCGCAGATAAGGGCCTACGGCCCACCCAGTCTGCCCATTTGAGCTTGTAAGTTCACTTTATGTTTTCCTAGAAGTCTGTTACCCCTTACCTCCAGAATTCCTTTATGTCTATCCCATGCATTCTTAAATCCCATAATTGTTTCAGCCCCCACCACTTCCTCTGGCAGGGTGTTCCATTTGTCCACCACCCATTCTGTGAAGAAATTCTTCCTCACATTTCCTCTGAATCGTCCTCCCTCCAACTTCATCCCATGCCCTCTAGTGCTGGAACATCTTTTTCGCTTAAAAATAGTGTATTCCTGCACCCTATTCCCCCCTGTAAGATACTTGTATGTCTCTCCCTCCTCTCCTCCAGGGAGTACGTATTCAAGCCCTTCAGCCTGTCCTCATAGGACTTGTGATGCAATCTGTGTACCGTCTTTGTTGCCCTCCTCTGAACCTTCTCTACCCTGTCTGTGTCCTTACATAGGTAAGGTCTCCAGAACTGTACAATGCACTCCAGGTGGGGCTTCACTAGTGTCTTGTATAGTGGAATTATGACCCCCCTTTTCCTGCTGGCGATGCCCCTGCCTATGCATCCCAGCATCCTATTTGCTTTACCTGCTGCCTTGTCGCACTGTTTCCCTACCTTGAGGTCATCAGAGATGATAACCCCAAGATCCCTTTCCTGCTTGATGCATGCTATATCCTCATCCCCCAACTGATATATTGTGCTAGGGGTTTTGTGCTCCATATGCATTATCTTGCACTTCTTTGCATTGAATTTCAGCTGCCAAACCCCTGACCATTCTTCAGGTTTCTGCAGGTCCCTTCTCATTCTGTCTACACCCTCTGGTGTGTCTACTCTGTTACAGAGCTTTGTGTCATTAGCGAACAGGGAAATTCTGCCTTCTAGGTCCTGTGCAATGCCACTGATGAAGATGTTGAATAGGACTGATCCCAGCACTGATCCCTGTGGTACCCCACTGGTCATGCTTCCCTCTATGGAGTGACAGCCATTTATCACCACCCTCTGTGTCCTGCCACCCAGCCAGTTACCTACCCACCACACTACTGTCCTGCCCACACCCATATTTCCCAGTTTGTGTAATAGCCTTCTATGTTGCACAGTGTCAAAGGCCTTGCTGAAGTCCAGATAGGCCATGTCCACTGCCCTCCCCTGATCCACCTCCTTAGTCACCCTGTCGAAAAATTCAACGAGGTTGGTCTGACATGACCTCCTCCTGGTGAAACCATGCTGCCTTGGGTTCTGTAGTCCATTGACAACCATATGTTCCACCAGTCTCTCCTTCAGTAGTGCTTCCATGATCTTCCCCACCACCGAGGTGAGGCTGACTGGTCTGTAGTTCCCCGCTTCCTCTCTGTTCCCACTTTTGTATAAGGGGACTACATCTGCTGTCCTCCAGTCTTTGGTACCTCCCCTGTTTCCAGTGATCAGCTAAACAGGATTGCCAGAGGTTCAGCCACCACCTCTCTTAGTTCTTTTAGGACCCTGGGGCGCACCCCATCTGGCCCAATTGCTTTATCAACTCTTTTTCCTTCCTGTTCCTTCAGGACCCTTTCTCATGTAAAGGGACTTGTGTCCATTTCTGCACCATTCCCACCCCTTGTACTCTCTTCAGGCCCATTACCCTCCTCTTCCTCAGTAAAGACTTAGCAGAAATACCTGTTCAGTATGTCAGCTTTACTGTTGTCATCCTCCACGCGGCCCCCATCCTCCCCCTTCAGTCTCACTATCCCTCCCTTTGCCGACGACCTCTTCAGCAGGGCTCCCTGCATAGAGCCGGGGCAAGACTTGGCCAGCGGGCGGTCGGCATTCCTCTTCCGCTGCCTGAGACTCCAGACCAGACTCGCCTCCACAAACCGAGAGACCTTCCGCAAGGCTCCTGCCCAGAGCTGGGCAAGACTCGGCCAGTGGGCGGTCGGCGTTCCTCTGCCACTGCCCAAGAGCTCCAGACTGGACTCCTTGCTCCACAAGCCGAGGACCTCTCCAGCAAGGCTCCCTGCCTAGAGCTGGGGCAAGACTCGGCCAGCTGGCGATCGGCGTTCCTCTGCCACCGCCTGAGAGCTCCAGACCAGACTCCTCACTCCCCAGGCCAAGGACCTCTCCAGCAAGGCTTCCTGCCTAGAGCTGGGGCAAGACTCGGCCAGCTGGTGGTCGGTGTTCCTCTGCCACTGCCCAAGAGCCCCAGACCAGACTTCTCACTCCCCAAGCCGAGGACCTCTCCAGCAAGGCTCCCTGCCTATAGCCAGGGCAAGACTCGGCCAGCGGACGGTCGGCGTTCCTCTGCCACTGCCCGAGAACTCCAGACCAGACTCCTCACTCCACAAGCTGAGGACCTCCCCAGCAAGGCTCCCTGCCTATAGCTGGGGCAAGACGCGGCCAGCGGGTGGTCGGCATTCCTCTGCCACCACCAGAGAGCTCTAGACTGACCTCCTCTCTCCACAAGCCGAGGACCTCTCCAGCAAGGCTCCCTGCCTAGAGCTGGGAGAAGACTCGGGCAGTCGGCGTTCCTCTGCCACTGCCCGAGAGCTCCAGACTGGACTCCTCACTCCACAAGCCGAGGACCTCTCCAGCAAGGCTCCCTGCCTAGAGCCGGGGCAAGACTCGGCCAGCTGGTGGTTGGCGTTCCTCTGCCGCCGCCTGAGAGCTCAGACCCGGACTCCCTCACTCCACAAGGTACGGCAAACACTGCAACCAATCGGAACGTGAGCGCTCTCTTGGGCCCTGTTCCAATTGGTCCCCACTCACCACAAGCTTCACTCTAGCCGTATTCAGGGTATTCTTTCTCTCTATGCTCTTAAAAATGTACAAAAATGTTTTGTTACTAAATCTGTGGGGTTTGTAAAAGCTGTTTACTGTGAGAACTGTTTTTAGCTAAAGTGATTTCAGCCCTTTTGTGTTACTGAAGCAGCCCCAGACATTCAGGTGCCAAACCAATCCACAAACCTCCCAATTGCTAATTTTCTGACTCCCTGCTGCTTGCAGACACCATTGTCCTGAGCAGCATATAATTCTGACGTTTTTCCTTTTTTTCCCAGCCGAGGACCTCTCCAGCAAGGCTCCCTTCCTAGAGTCGGGACAAGACTCGGCTAGCGGGCGGTTGGCGTTCCTCTGCCGCCAACCAAGAGCTCCATACCGGACTCCTCGCTCCACAAGGTACGGCAAATGCCGCAATGTTTTGCACATACCCACCTCCTTTCCCTATTAGATAGAGCTTCGCCCCGCCCCTTTCTTTATAAAGCCACGCTCATTGGTCATTCACCATCCTATACTATCCCAATTTATACACTGTCCTCTGATATCTGAATTTCTGTCCATCTAATCCTACCTCAACCTCGAAGTAAGCTGGTTATCTACTAGGCTATCAAATAAATCCTAGCTACAGTAAGCCAGGTGGGATTACATTTATTTAGCCCCACTAACAGAGCCTTCCCCATCTCTCCTCCTCACTCATTCGGCCTGTACACCACCCCCTGTCTTAGTGATCTATTTTTGGGATCCTGTAGTTGTACAGACAGTGCTTCTGTATCTCTCTCTCTCATCTTCCTCCTCCCTTACACATTTTAATCCCTCCTTTACGTACAGTGCCACCCCCTTCCCCTTTTCCATATCCTTCCAGTGTAATCTGTACCCCGGAACCGTTATGTCCCAGTTGTGGATTTGGGCGGCCCATATCTCGGTTATAGCCGCCAAGTCCAAGCCCCCTCCTCCAAGAAAGCCTGTAGTTCCGCCCCCTTATTCCCAGGACTCCTAACATTTAGTGTTACCACCCTCTAACCCTTGTCTCTACCCTCCGTGCTGCCTCTTTCCCCTTATGTCCGCTCCCTTAGTAGTTGCCTTCTTTATTTGTTTATTGAAAGATATCGGAATTACAGTCCTTTGAGTCATAGACTCCTTTGCAAAGGCTCCACGTCAAATAAGAATATACACTAAGGATCACAAACTTAAACATGGGGTACATTTGTTATACATTGGGCAACAGTACAAACTTAAAACATATGACACAGTAGTAAAACGTAAAACATTGATAGAGGATTTAAACATTTGGTGCAGCGTATATGTAGGGTTACATCATCTGGCATCTTAAGAAAGGTCCTGGGTCTACACATTGGTACACATGACAGTACTTGAGTTTCGGAGGGTCTTACAAATGAGACCCTGAGTCAGTATAAGGATAAAGGCAGATTGAGGATACCACCTTAGGGGACTAGACGAGAGAGCTTGGGGGGGGGTCACCATCTAAGAGGTATTGGAATCCGGTTATTTACTTTATCGTAGTCACAGGTTGCTGAACTGAGGAATGTCCTAAGACCAACTTTAAATTGACCGAAACTGGATGTAAGGGCCATCGTGGACAGTAGGTTGTTTAGCCACAGTGGGGCATGATAACAGAAGGACCATTGCCCAAGGGAGATTCTGCAGTATGGTACTAGTAAGGGGGTGTTTGCAGAGTGTCTTGGTGTCCTCCTGAGCGAGGTTGTTTGAATAAGAGGGTGGAGGCCTCCCGGAGTTTGTTTGTTTAGTCTCTTCCTTGCTAGAAGACAGGTGTGATACTTTACCCTATCTTGGAAATTGAGAAAGCCAGCGATTTTGTAAAGCTCACACGTATGGGTTTGCCTGCTACAATTTGAGACCAGGCGGCAGGCTTTGTTGAGGGCGAGGTTGATGCTACGCAGGGCAGTATGATCAGCAGTCCCATAAATTACTATGCCGTAGTCAACCAAGGGTAGTATTGAGGAGGACACTGCTAGATGCATCGCCTGTGGGGGAATGGAATGCCTATGTCTTAAAAGGATCCCTAACCTGGCATTGACCGAGGAGGATACTTGTTGAATGTGAGCGTGATAGGTAAGAGAGGAGTCTAACCAGACGCCCAGGTATTTAAAAATGTTAACCTGTTTCAGAGTGACGCCAAAGGAGTTTGTGATGGTTAGAGGTGTATTTCAGAGCAGGTTTTGTCGATGTGTGAAAATCATAGCTGTAGTCTTCTTATAGTTAAGTATAAGTCGGTGTTCAGAGAACCAGGTTTCAAGCTCACCAAAGAAAGTCTGCAGGGCGGATTGTAGGGTGCTGAGATGATGATGCTTCCAGAAGACTACAGCATCATCAGTATACAGTAGAAGTTTCCCACTACAGGATTTGGGGAGAGAGTTCAGAAAGAGGGTGAAAAGTTATGGGCCTAGTATGGACCCTTGTGGGACCCCAGAGTGGACTGTTTTCTTGGAGGATGTGGTCCCATTTGTTTTTACCTGCTGGGTCCTGTCTTTGAGATAGTCAGTGAGCCAGACGGTGACTTCCGGGGTGATATTAAGGGATGGAAGAGTATGGAGAAGAAGCTCATGACTGACCGTATCAAAAGCTTTGGTCAGATTGATATAGAGAGCCCCTGCTACTGCACCATGATCCAGGGCCTCATGTATGTAGGAAGTAAATTCGACGAGTGCCGTGGAGGTGCTGTGACCCCTCCTGAAGCCATGTTGTTCTTGACAGAGCAGATTGTGTTTGGTCAGGTAGTCCGTGAGCTGGTCCACTACTATTTTCTCAAGGGCCTTTGAGAGTGGTGGCAGTATGGATATTGGCCTATAGTTGCTGGCAGAAATGGGGTCACCACCCTTTAATATGGGAGTTATAACTGCCCTTTTCCAGGAAGTGGGGAACTAGCTGTGACATAGGGATAGGTTGAATATTTTAGTGAGATGGGGCAATGTCGCATCCAATGTTAGCCGGACTAGCTTGAGGTCCAGGCTGTCACTACTGTAGCACGTGTTTGCCGGGGCTGTGCTGAGGTAGCGTTTTGCCTCATTGCAGGAGATGATTTGCAGTCGGAAAGGCGGTTGGTTGACATTGGTGGGGGGTTTAGGGGTGGTTACTGATTGGGTCGAAGCAGTTTGGGGGAGAATGTGACTGAGGTCTGAGAAGGTGGTATTTAGTGCTTCAGTAATAGACTTTGGGTCCTGGGAGGTAACCCCATCAATTTGAAGCAGCATAGGGGTGGGGGATATATTTTTTCCCAGTTAGTTCTTTAATGTTTTTCCAGAAATTGCTACCAGAACCCCAGGAGGAGGTAAGGGTCTGGTTGTAATACTTGGCTTTGGCTTGACGGATAGCCCAAGTGCAGCTATTTTGAATCTTCCTGTAATTCCGTCTGTCTTGGGGGAGTTGAGAGGCAAGGGCCTTCTGCCATAGGTTGTCCCTCTTTCTCATGCTGTCAAGTAGTGACTGGGAAATCCAGGGGGTGCCCCGGGTTTTGACTATCTGTCTAGAGTAGGGGGCAAAAATGTTGCAAGCAAAGTTAAAGGAGGAAGCAAAATAGGTGAGGGCAGCATCAACTGTTTGAGCAGAGTAGATAGGAGACCAGTCAAAGGAGGCAAGATAAGATTTTAGGCGTGCAAAAGCTCCTTTCCTCAGGCATCTTTGCACTGTGGTTTTAGGTGGGTTTGGGGAAATTTTATTTGACCACCAGCAGGTAACCATGGAGTGGTCACTTATTGAGTCAGGGAGCACCTTGGTGTGGGAAATGTTTTTTGGATGGTTAGTGATTGTAAGGTCTAAGAGAGGAAGTTCCAAATCTTGGGTCTAACCTGGTTGGGGATTGGACCATTTGAGTGAGGTCGTAATCAAGCACTGCTTCTTGGTAAGAGGAAGATGTAGCAGATAGCCAGTTAACATTGAAATCACCCAGTGAGATGACTTCGCACTTGGGAGGAAGGTGGGCAATACTGGCCAGAACTGAGTCAAAAGCAGGCTTTTGGTTTCTAGGGGGAATGTATACCACCAGAACGTATAGCGATTTTCCTGGATTGCCAACGCTTATCTTAACTGCTAAGGTTTGAGCTCCATAGGAGGGTTTCGGGATGGGGACTGAGAGGGCATTCAGGAAGGATCTCGTATAGATGGCACAGCCTCCACCCCTCTTGCTTAGCTTATCGGCTCGATGAATGGTGTAGTCATTGAGGGTGACGGAACCACTTTAGACATTTTCTGAGAGCCAGGTATCAGGGCAGGGACGTCTGGGGAGTGCTGCGCAATCCAGCCCTGGAGGGAGGTGAACTTCCTCTGAAGGCTGCAGATGTTAAGGGCAGCCAGCTTTAGGCTGTCATGCTTGTCCTCTGGAGTGGCTTCATAGGTGGGAGGACCCGGGTTAGGATGAACATTCCAGGATAGGAGGAGAAGGGGGAGTGTAATCCGAAAAAGTGCCTGCCGGAGTAGTTTTGTCTTATATCGGGCAGCTGTTTGGGTATTTGTTATAGTAGTGATGACTGGGATAGGGAGGGAGCATAGTAGGTGGACTACGAGAGTGGGAGACAGAGGGCATTGTTTCCCCAGCAAGTAGCTGTGGAATGGGGCAAGAGGGTGTACCTCAGGTGGCACCTTGGTGTTGGTGCAGTGACGTACAGTATGTGTGCACGGGGTTTGCTTGTCTGCCTGGGTGAGCATAGGTTTTGGCATAATAGTGGCCCAAGTGGTCTGAGTTGAGGGGGTATGGAAGGAGATTTGACCAGCCGTCTGAATATGCAGTAGTGCTGGTGGAAATAGGTAAGGCTATTTGTGTGATCAGGGAGGTGAGGAGGACTAATTCTAAGAGGTGAGGATTCATATTTCTCTATACTAGCATTTTGTGTGCTATCTGCGATTAGCGTCCACTAGTGAAGATGTAGTATAAGCTGCAAGTAGGAAATTTGGCTGATTGGTTATTGATTGGTTTCAGTCACGTGATCCCCACTATATATTACAGTGTTTACCAAGGGCGGTGGTGGGGGTTGTGGGGCAGCCGATGCACAACATTGGTGGGGCTCAAACAGAGCTCAAAGCCAGAGCACTGTCTAGACCTGTTCGGTCGTGACTTCGGGCACCTTCACAGCATTTTAAAGCATCTCCGTACCTTCGTTTTAAACAGCTTCTTAGTTGTGGGGAGGGCAGTAACAAGCCCTCACGACCTCCGTGCCAGCGCTGTGGAGAGGGAGAGGAAAAATGGAACAGGATTAAATAGGGTGCTGGAGGGGTGGGACATTGCTGGTGTGCTCCATTTACAGTTTTTTTTTTTTTTTTGTTAAGCAAGGCAGTAGAACAGTAGGTCAAAATAAACTGGAGTTTCTTAAGCAAGACAGTAGAACAGTAACTATTCTTTCTCCCTACCTTGCCATCGTGGGGGTAAGGCCATTTGGTTTTACATCACTAGGTCTCTGAACACCATTATCCCTCCTGCTACCCTCCTCTCCTAGTTTAAATGCTCCTCAGTGTGCTTCCCTATCCTTGCCTTCAGTACATTTGTTCCTTCCTCATTTAGGTGCAGTCTATCTTTTGCTTACAGATTGCTGTTCTCCCAGGTCCGCCCCCAACCCCATCCTCCTACCAGCCCATACCCTTTTTCCCGACACCAGGCTTAGCAGACAGAAAGGTGCCCCCCACAAACACACATTCTGTAAAGTTCAAAAATTCAGGCTGCTCATGTGTGAGCAGCCTTATTTGATTTTCCAGAAAGGGTGTCTTTCTTTGGTGGTATCTGAGTTTACTTTAAGTCAATCTATCCACCTGCCTGTTTATTATCCAGAGCATGCCAATCTAGGGGAAGCATGGTTCCATACTTTAGATGTGCATAAGATTCTCAGGTACTGTACATACTGTACAAAGGACTGCAGAAAGTCCTCTGTTTGTTTCTTTCTCCCCTGGCAAAGAGGGTGCTCCAGTAGTACTTGTCCAAATGTATTATTTTTTGTTATAGGAAGTATGGTAAGGACCTTCCTGGTGTGGTTCATGGCCATTCAACCAGAGGCATGGCCACTTCTGTTGCTTGTTTTAGGTATTTGTCAGCTGTGGAAATTTGTGCTGCTGCCACTTGGAGTACTGTCCACACATTCACCAAGCACTACAATCTAGACATACAGTGGCGTGAAAAAGTATTTGCCCCCTTCCTGATTTTCTCTATTATTGCATATTTGTCACACTGGATGTTTTCAGGTCTTTAGAGAAAATGTAATATTAGATAAAGGGAACCTGAGTGAACAAATAACACTTGTTTTTTTTTTTAATTTCACTTATTTAATGAAAAAAGTTAACCAACACCAACTGGCACTGTGTGAAAAGTAATTGCCCTTACACTTAATAACTGGTTATGCCACATTTAGCTGCAATGACTGCAACCAAACACTTCCTATAATTCAATATCAGTCTTTCACATCGCTGTGGAGGAATTTTAACCCACTCTTCCTCGTAGAACTGCTTTAATTCAGTAACATTTGGTAGGTTTTCAAGCATGAACTGTCGTTTCAGGTCCTGCCACAGCATCTCTATTGGTTTAAGTCTGGACTTTGACTAGGCCACTCCAAAACTTTAATTTTACTTCTTTTTAGCCATTCTGATGGGACTTGCTTTTGTGTTTTGATCATTGTCTTGCTGCATGACCCAACTCGCTTCAGCTTCAGCTGACGGAAGGATGACTGGACATTCTCCTTAAGAATTTTCTGGTACAGAGCAGAATCCATGGTTCCTTTAATTATGGCAAGTCATCCAGGTCCTTGGGCAAAGCATCCCACACCATCACACTACCACCACATGTTTGACTGTTGGTATGGTGTTCTTACTGTGGAATGCTGTGTTTGCTTCTGTGAGACATTATGGGATCCATGTTGTCCAAAAGTTCCACTTTGGACTCATCTGTCCATAGAACATTTTTCCAAAAGGCTTGTGGATCATCCAGGTGCTTCTTGGCAAATGAAAGATGAGCATTTATGTTCTTCTTGGTTAGCAGTGGTTTCCATGCTACTCTCATGAAGCCCACTTTTGCCCAGTCTCTTTCTGATTGTGGAGTCATGAACACTGACCTTAGCTGAGGCAAGAGAAGCCTGCAGTTCTTGGATGTTGTTTTAGGATCCTTTGAGACTTCTTGGATGATTTTACACTGCGCCTCTTGAAGTAATTTTGGCAGGCCGCCCACCCTGGGAAGGTTCACTACTGTTCCAAGTGTTCTCCATTTGGAGATTATGGCTCTCACTGTGGTTTGATGGAGTCCCAGAGCCTTAGAAATAGCTTTGTAACCCTTTCCAGACTGATAGGAGGCCAACAAATTTTTTCTGATCTTTCAGGAACTTCCTTTAATCATGGCATAATGTGCTTGTTGAATCTTTGTGCTGGTAGCGTGACTCTGATGGTAGGGCCAAATAAGTGAGGTTTATATTGAGCAGGGCTGGCTGTAATCAAGCCTGGCTGTGTTCAATCAGCTGACTCTAATTATCCCTTTAATTGGGTTGATTTAACTAGGGGCAATTACTTTTCACACAGTGCCAGTTGGTGTTGGTTAACTTTTTCATTAAATAAATGAAATAAGTAAAAAAAAAAAGTGTTATTTGTTCACTCAAGTTCCCTTTATCTAATATTATATTTTGTCTAAAGACCTGAAAACATCCAGTGTGACAAATATGCAATAATAGAGAAAATCAGGAAGGGGGCAAATACTTTTTCACGCCACTGTACCTCCAGAAGAAGGGAAGGCTTTGTCCTAGCTGTGCTTCAGGACCTTCTTTTTTGGGCCTCTGGCCTCCTGTCATCCAGACTGTCTTGTGCGTAGCACTGCTTGGGACTTGTTCCATAGGTGTGATCTGATGACAGAGGTGTCCCCAAAGATGATAGAACAGTTACGTAAGAACTTACCGTAACAGTAGATCGAGGGAATCTCTGTCATCAAGTCATGCCGTCTGTCCCTCCGTCCCCCTTTCTCTCTCTCCAGCTCGGCTGTCCTGTTGCTCCGGCCTTTTAACTAGCTTGGGCACATCCTCTCTCTCCTCATTTCCTTGGTGGGACTCCTGTTTCCTATGGCCTCTGGCTAGGGAAAGAACTGAGGAGGTAGCAGGACTGCCCATGCTTATATAGGGTTGTGACATCTGAGCCTGACATCAGTGTGGGCAGTCCCTGCTAGACTGCTGTAGAAAAGTTTCTGTGTGATCCAAGTGCCTGATGGCCAAGTTCCATAGGTATGACCTGATGACAGAGAGTTCCTCTAAGATCTACTATTATGGTCAGTTCTTATGTAACTGTTCTTTCCCTATCCAATCCCTGGGATGTATTGCCCATACAGGGTACTAGCCCTAACTGTCCCCTTCCTACTGCTACTGCCCTGAGTAACTACTATATGCTTCACTTTGTCCCAGCTGTGCTTGAAACCATAACCATTTATAGTTTTGGCACCCACCACCTTGACTGGCAGATTGTTCCATGGTTCCAACACCCTTTCTGTAAAATAAAATCTTCTCACATCAGTCTTTAACCTCCCTCCCATCAGCTTCCACTTGTACTCCCATGCCCTTGAACTATTATTTATGCTAAATAGTTCCTCACAGTTAATCTTGTTTATTCCTTTCAGAAACCTGAAGATCTCTGTCATATCAGCCCCTGACATCTGGCCTCCAGCGAGCACTTATTTAGTACCTTAAGCCAGTCCCCATGAGATGTGCTTTCCTGAGCCTGAATCAACCTGGTCATCCTTCATTGCACTGTCTCTAGCCTGTCCTTGCTATTCTTGTGGTGAGGACTCCGGAACTGGGTACAGTACTCCAGGTGCGACCTCACCAACAATCTGGAAAGAGGAAGTAATACCTCTTTTCTTCTGTTGTCAGTACCCCTTTCAATGCATCCCAGCATCCTATTTGCCTTACTATAGGTCATGTTGCATTGGCTTGATTGTTTAAGGGAGTCACTGGTGATAACTTCTAGGTCCCTGTTCTCAGTCATAGTGTTCAGCTTTATTCCTCCCATCCAATACCCTGTTGTGGTTCTAGTTCCGTAGGTGCATCACCTTGTACTTTTTGGTGCTGAATTTCAACTGCCAACCCTTAGACCATTTCTCTAGCCTTTGCAGGTTACTCTACATCTCCCTAATTCCTTTAGCACTATCTACCCTCCCACAGAGCTTAGTGTCATCTGCAAAGAGACACAGCTTGCCCTGTATTCCTTCTCCAGTGTTGAAGATGAACATGTTGAAGAGGACAGGACCCAGGATGGATCGCTGTGCCACCCCACTGGTGACCGCCCTCTCTTCTAATTTGGCACCAGTAATCGTAACCCTTTGCTGCCTTTCCTTCAGCCAATTTCCTACCCCTCTTACTACGTCCCTTACTGCACCCAGATCTTCCATCTTCTCCTGCAGTCTTCGGTGAGGTACTGAGTCGAAAGCCTTGCTGAAGTCAAAGTGGAGTACATCCACGGCATGTCCCCTATCCAGTACCCTGTCACTCAAAGAAAGTAATCTGGTTACGCTGATAAGATCTCCCTGCTATGAACCAATGCTGTTTACTATCTTGGAGTCTCTTGCTCTCCAGGTAGTCCACTAGGTTGTCTTTGACCAGTGGTGGTAAGACTGACAGGTCTGTAGTTCCCCACTTGCCCCCCCCCTTATGGAGTGGAACTATGTCTGCTATCCTCTAGTCTTTCAGAACTACCTCTGTCAGTAATGAGCTATTGAGTAGCCCTACCAGGGACTTGGACAGTTCCGCTGCCAGCTCCTTCAGTACCCTCAAATGCATCCCATCAGACCCCAGGACCTTATCTATCTTAAAGGGTGCTAGCCGTTTCTCGACCCTTTCTCTGGTAAATACTGGTGGCCTCACCTCCTGGACCCCATTATGATGGCCTTGATGCCACTCTGGCAGGGGTCTGCTGTCTTTCTTTGTGAAGACAGAGCAGAAGTAATCATTAAGAACCGCTGCCTTTTGCACATCCTCCTCTGTTACTCTACCTCCCTCACAGTTCCCCCTCCTTTCTTTCCTTTTCTCCTAATATACCTGAAGAACAGCTTTTTCCTGTCCTTTACCCCTTCCTCACTATGCAGCTTAGTGTCTCCTTTTGTCTCCCTAACCACCCTCTTTACTTCCTGATTTTTCAGTTGGTATTCTCCCCATTTTTCCTCCCCCTGCATTTCCTTGTACCTAGTGAAGGCCTTCTTATTTTTGGCCCTCACTACTTTCCTGACTCTTTCTGAGATCCATATTGATCTGTTTCTTCTGGTTACCGTTCTCATGCATAACTTAGATGCATAGAGAATTGCCAGCTTAATTGCCTCCATCGCTTCTCCACTCCTTCGATGCTGTCTGCTCCAACAAACATGTCCTGGACCAACTCCCTCAATCCTGTTGAAGTCCACTCTTTGGAAATCAAGGAACTCTGATCTCGACTGGGTCTTTCTAGTCCCAAGGACCAGCTTGAACCAAATAGAGGTATAGTCATTGGACCCTAGTGGCTTCCCAACCCACACACCTCTTTCCACCTCCAGGTTGGTAAACTCCACATCGAGAATGGCAGACTGCCTGGTAGGTTCTTGAATAACTGTACCAGCAGACAGTCCTGGAATGTATCCAGTGGCGCCTGACCTGGCAGCTGGAATGTCCCAGTCAATATCCAGTAGGTTCAGATCACCTACCACCACTTCCTCCTCCTTTGCCACTCCCCTTTCTAGTTCTTCCCAAAGCTTCCTATCCCTCTCTTCCCCTTGTCCTGGCAGGCTATAGATCACCCCCAACTGTAGTGTCTTGCCTGAGGCTGCCATGAGTTGCACCCACAACCACTGTCTCCCTTTTACTTCCTCCTGATGTGTCCTTCCACAGCCTCATTGCCTTCCCTGACATATAGGGGTATACCCTCTTTACCTTTTCTTCTAGTCCTCATAAACATTACGTAACCAGGGACTGTCAGGTCCCCGTCATTTTCTGAGACCCAAGTGTCTGTGAAGGCTACGAGGTCCATCTCAGTGTCTGCCATCATTGCTTAAAGCTCTTTGATTTTATTACCCCGACTCCTGGTGTTAAGACAGGCCGCCTTTCATCTAACTCATGATTCCTTTTGCTTTTTATGTTTCTTTCTCCTTTGTTCTTCCCTAGCCTCCTTAGCTTCTCGTTTTTCATGTTGACTGCAGGCTTTGTGAGCCCTCCCTCCTTGGTCCCTTTCGCTAGCCCTGTTTGAACGTCAACCTTGTGTTTGTCCACTGGGGCCTCTGACTTCATTTACACACATACTGTCCCTAAGAGTTCTTCAAATTGTTGCCTGTGAGAAAGCTAATTTCTCTGCTGCATTTCCTCATAGAGATCCAGAAAATGTAAACAATTTTATTGCACTACCTCTACTTTGTTGTTGAGACTGGCAGCCTACCTGTGTTACTGTGCACGTTGTAAGCAGGTTCTGTGGAAAATAGTTTTGCCACTTTGTGAATGAAGGCTTAGCATTTCAAGACAAAAAACATCTACACATATAGTAAAAGCTTGTTTGGAAGCTGCTCAGTACCAGTTTTAGATGTTTCTTGTTGTAAATGGTACTGCATCAGGGCAGTAGTAAAATCAGTGCCTGCCAGGAGATTTGCATGGCAAAAAAAACAGGTTTGTCACAGAACTTGAAATATAAGGCAGTTGATTTTTCCCTTTGAAAGTACCGCACTATTTGGCGATAAGATTGAGGTATGCATGAAAAAAGTGATGAGCAAAAAGCAACTTTTAAAAATTTGACAGAAAAAGAAAATGACAAATTAACCTATGAGCGTTACCAAAGGGGAGATGTGGGAATAGGCCAGTATAGTAAACTCTGAACAAAGACGTTCTGAGTTTGGTGTTTTAGAGAGGAGGTGTGCCGGGCCTAGATCTGTTTGACTCATGGAAAAATAGCAACCCCAGTTTTGCAGTAAACCGAGGTCACGTATGCCTTCTCTGGTGGTTGTTCAGGTACTTTTTCAAGTGGATGTTTTGCACTGCTCAAAAAAAGTAGGAGACTTCCATCTGTATCCTGATTGAAGTCCCCATTCACCAAAAACCACCAACAACTTTAACCTGGTTCAGTATCAGTTGGCTTACACCTGGGCACAGAGTTGGAGAGCTGTTGTGTAGTGTACTGGCATGGAATGACTGCTGCATTTTACCCCAATGGCAGCTGCACCTCAGGGATTGTTCAGAGTGACTTCTGTGTGGATTGTAAACTGCTTTGAGATGCCTGCATAAAAGGCCTTTTTCTTGAGGTATGCAAAGCAGTCACATGGTGTACAGTACACACCTTCATGTCTTATTATTATCTGGACATCCAAGCTAGAATGGATGTCAGCTTTGGTATTTCTTTTCTTCAGAACCTTTTTCCTAAATAGGTCCTAGACCTAGCCTCTTAGATACTGCAAGGAGTCTGCAGATGTATGACTTCTCAAATACAGTCTTGTTACCAGAAGGAAACATTACTCTCTGTGATTACTGCAGTTTCTTCTAGAGGGTGTATTTGTGAGTCGTACAAGTCATTCCTACCTCCCATTCTTGGACCTGAATAAAAAAAGTTCTTCAGTTTCATATATACAGTATATAACAAAATGATATAATTTCTGCTTGAACATTTGAAATTTAATTGATCTCATTGTTATTCAAGATTTACAGTTTTTAAAAGTTTTTAATTAAGTGATTGGTCATCTCTTATTACAATTACAATTTTTAATACATAGCTTAGATAAGTTAGGTGGTCACTGCACTCTTATACTCATCAGGTACAAATCTGCTGTTGGGGGTCAGTTGGAGTGTGACCACACTGCAGAGTATGAACTTTGATATTCTGAAGTTCTGTCTCCTGGCCAACACCTCATTTCTGACATGATACAGATCACATGATTTGGAAAGTCATCCTCTAGAAGAAATGGCATTACTATGGATAGCATTTTTGTCTTTATCTCCAGTTGTGAGGACGAGACCTTAATAAGAAACTCATACCATCACTTGGAGGAGTAAACGAGTAATACACTGGGTATGCAATGATGCTGTAATAACTGCATGCCCTGGGTGGGTTAACGGGTGCAAGGCATGGACAAGTGCCTTGCATCACCCAGGAAGTGCAGTTATTACACCATCATCACCTCACACTAAGAGTGTGTTGTTGCACTTATGACTAGACTAGCAAAGGAGTGACGGCAATACTTGACAAAAAAACAAATACTGAAGAATGGAATTGTATGCTCCTAAATGCCAGAAGCTTAACTAATAAATTAACGAGCTGAAACATATAATGATTACACAAAACATACACCTATGCACAGATACGGAAACATGGTGGGATGCACAAGATTCTTGGGACCAGACCATACAAGGGTATACCTTATACAAAAAATCCAGAACACAGAGGAGTGGCGATGTATGTTTCAGATAACATAAAATCTGAGGCCATAGAGGTAGAAACAGAAGAACCAGACCAAATCTGGGTTAGGTTATTTCCACCTAAATCCCCCAAGATCATACTGGGACCCATATATAGGCCACCATCAGCCACAGCAAAAATTAATCATACACTCCTGAACAGAATTGACTCTTCAGACTCTGTGACAGGGTAGAATAGGACCCTGTCCCAGTTGTTAGAGAAAGTGTTTAAAATGCAAGGATCTTTCCTTTTCTGTGTCTTCTCTGTCTGGGTGCGCAACCAAATCTTCCTGTGAGACTTTGGTCTTGATCAACCCGAACAGTCTCGCAATTCTTTGCCTCTCACTGTCTCTCAGTTTTCTCTTGCTCTTTGTTTTCGTCCCTTGAATATCTGCTGATATAAAAATATATGCAAATCATTGTATGGAAATGTAACGGATATTGGGGTCCCTTGTGTTTGGAAAATATATAGCATTACTGTTAAAATGTATATAATTATAATTTGAGATGACTGCAAAAAGCTGCTGGAAAACTCAGAGGTTACCAGAGTTCAATTTTTAAGCCTTTTGCAAAAGCTGTGCAAAAGGGGCCCTCAATTCAAGAAGCACACTGTATTCTAGCAGCTCCTGCCTGATGTGTACCAAAACAGGATGCTTGTCAAGAATGGGGGTTGAAAGGATTTATAAAGGAGCTATGCTGCAAGAAAGATTAGAAGAAGAAGAATGGACACAAAGACTCAGGAAAGACTACTGTTTTTTCTCCTCTGTACATAGTTATTCTGAAAAAGTATTTTTTTTATGTTACTGCTACTGTAAATAAATATTTTTGGTGAATTCTACAACTGCTCCTGGTTTTCCCTATGCTTTCTGACCTGTGCCTTGATGACAGACTCTACAAACCAACTAGAGACTGGAATATACTTGATTTAGTGTTAACTAACATGGGTGATACTATTATGGATTACAAAACAACTATTCCTCTAGGCACCAGTGATCATTTCAAAGTAGAATTTAAGATCAGAGAATCCCTATATGACAATACAGGGATAACCACTACAATGGATTTCAGTAAAGCTGACTTTGACCTTATGAAGACAAACATTAAAAAATGGAATTGGCAACAAGATTTAGGAGACAAACCACTGAACATTATGTGGAATACATTTTGTAATAGAATAAACAAGGAAATATACAATAATATACCCGTAAAATGTAAATATAATAAACTAGGTCTATACCTCAGTGGCTAACTCCAAATAAAAAAACTCACAGACAAGAAAGACAAGTTATACAAAAAGTGGAGGGCTAGTGGCACTGAAAAAAATAGGCTTAATTATAGACACATCCTTAAAATCTTAAAAAAATAAAAGCAAAAAAGCAAACTACAAGCTTAAACTAGCATCATCAGTTAAAACTACAAAATATTCTATTCATACATTAACAACAAAAAAGGAAACTCGCACAAAGATGGACCACTGAAAAACCATAATGGGGAATTAATGTCTGAAGATAACACCGTGTCTAACCTACTCAATTCATCCTTTATATCCGTATTCGACAAAAAAGTAGGCTGCACCCAGATCTTACTGGTAACCGATACAACAAAACAGTAAAGATTAATTATTAATCCTAGCAATATAGAAACCAGACTAAATAAAACAGATCCTTACAGATCACCAGTACCTGATGGCCTACATCCGAGAGTACTGAAAGAACTGAGCAATCAAATTGCAGCACCCCTAACATGCATCTTTCAGGCTTCACTAGACAGAGGAGAAGTGGTAAGAGGATTGGAAAAAAGCTACTGTGTTTCCCTTATTTAAAAAGGGGACAAGATCTGACCCATCCAGATATCGTCTAGTAATTCTTACTTCCATCCCGTCAAAAATATTAGAGGGTATTCTGAAGGATAGCATTCTATAATTCATTAAAGAAGAGTTAATGGATGGCACTCAGCATGGTTTTGCTAAGGGTAGATCTTGCCAGACTAACATGTTGAGTTTTTACAACAGAGTGGTCAGAGAGCTTGACGGGGGGAGGGCAGTGGATGTGGCATACCTGAGTTTCTCCAAAGCCTTTGATAATGTACCACATGTTGGATTATTGTCAGTTATGCTTAACACGGGTATCCCAAACTCTGTTATATTGTGGGTACAGGATTGGCTAAATAACAGAAGCCAAACGGTCTGTATCAAGGGGTCTTTTTCAACATGAACAGAGGTAACAAGCGGTGTCCCCCAGGACTCAGTATTGGGCCCTTGTCTTTTCAACTCATATTTTCACTACAGTATGACAGAACTGATGTTTGGCTATGTAAAATTGCAGACGACTGCAGGATGGGAACAATAGTAAACCATAACACCACTAGTGCCTCACTACAAACAGCACTCGATCATGTCTCAGAATGGACCAAGAATGCTGGCTTATCACTGAATTCAGATAAATGTGCTATCATGTACTTAGGGAGAAACAACTCCGAGCACAAATATATGTTAGACAGCAAACTCTTAAGGACTACAGTAGAGGAGAGGGACTTGAGGATTATGGTTTCAAATGACATGAAGTTTACATCACACTGTAGAAATGTAATGCAAAAAGGAAATAACATCTTAAACTGCATTTTCAGGTACACTGATGCAAGAAGCAGGGAAGGTATCTTGCCTCTGTATACACAGTTGGTGAGACATATACTAGAGTATGGAGCTCAGGTCTGGTCACCATACGAAAAAGGGGGCATGGCTATGTTGGAGAGAATCCAAAAAAGGGCTACTAGAGGAATAACAAACATGAAAGACAAATCTTATGAGGAACGACTAGATGAATGAAATATTTTTCCCTGGAATACAGGAGAAAAGTGGAGACATGTGCTTAGTGCATAAAGCATGGACAGACAATGATTTGTGGGACAATTTGGGCCTAGAAGCAACCAGCGAGGTGTAGAACATCAGGTCCCACCCAATGCAGTTAAAGGCAAGACAAACAAAGCTGTTGAGATCCAGCAAATGGTTCAATCAGAGGGTGGTGTTAGATTGGAACAGATTGCCCATCGAGGTAGTGGCCAGTAATACCACACAGTCTTTTAAACATAAATTGGACAAATTTTATAAAACTTAAAATATTATCCTCAGCAAGCACAATGGATGCAAATCTTCTGGCTCCATAGATTTCCTATGTTTCTTATTCATAAAAGCTTAAAAATAAATACATTAATAGTATGAGCTGGATTATTCAAGGGATCTGACTAGTCCTTAGCAGTGATAAAACTTGCAGTGAACCCACCAGCAAAAGGAACGGTCAGCCACATCACCAGCATTAAAATTGATCCACATGTTCGTAACCTTCAACTTTCACACTGGTGCCATTTTTGGGGGGTTGGGGGTAAACCTACCTCAACACACCCACTGTCCATAGTTGTTTGTATATTACTTTTCTCACTACTCTGTTTTGAAACCACAGACTGCCAAATGTTGGTACTTTTTTTTTTTTTTATCTATAGCTATTTTTTCAGCCTATCTTAAGAGTATTTGTTGTACATTGTAAAGATGTAGCTTAAAGCAACATTTCATAATTTTTGAAGCAAAATTGAAACATGAATAGTTGCTACAGTGTTCTGAGCTTCTCTCTCAATGTTTGAAAATGCATCCTGCAATTTTGGTGTCAGCAGGATTCCATATTTAAGTAAAAAAGGTAAGGAGATGCATTATGTTTATTCGTACCCCCAACCTAGCCTCTGTTAACATTATTCTTGCCAGAAACCAAGACCTTATTCACAGATGCAAATGCAAATTAGCTACTCAGGTGTTAGTGTGGGAAAACTGTGTTTGCACCCATTAACATGCTGGACAGCAGCACTCACAGAGGTCTCTACATGGCATAGCACAAGTTACATGGTGCTATGTCATATGGAGAGCTTGTTGGCATTGGAACTGTGTCAGAAATGTCCCTTTCACCACCTGCCCCATACCTTGAAGTCCGCTTCAAGGCCATTGCTGAATCCAGAATTCATGTGGCCATCTTACGTCCCCTGATGGTCAAGTGGACCCCACCCTCTCTCCAGTTTCAAGATTTCATTGACGTCCAGTGGAACACCCCCCCAACCCCCTAAGAACAAGGTCCCTCGTAGCACAGTTTGATTTCCTACTGTAATGTTATAACAATGTCTTTCACTTGATCCTCTTGGTCCTGTTGCAGCTTTGCGATACCCTTACTGCCTGTATTTAATAGATCATCCCAAGAATCAGTCTTTATGGAATTCCACGTAAGGATTTGAGCTGGAGGTGCTAGGACCCCACTGGAGTAAATTGTTTTAGGCCAGGGGGCCAGCAATGGCTAATCGCTACAGTGCCAGCATGACACTGCATGGTGGTATGCACCTACCAGTAACTTTTGCCACCTCACTCACCTACCTAAGTTCTGTTCTTACCGTCATCAAGTGTGCATTGTGAGTGTACGTCATCACCTCAGTTTGTTTCTGTGTAGCAGTTTCTTCTTAAATTTCTCTTCTTGTATTATTTTTCTGTGATGTCTGGCATGTCAAAGAAGAAGGGGACCAAAAAAGACCCTATTTTCATCTGTGCCCTTGTAGCAAGAAGATTGCTACTGATGATCGGCATTAACTACAGTTCTTCTGCCTTGAGTTACCCATGGCAGAATTCCTGCAATGCCTGCTTTTCTGTGGAACACCGCACACTGAAGTGGGTTTGCCCGACCCCTACTTTCAGAGGCTGGCTTTGAACCAGGATACCAAAGGAGAGGAGACTGGATCCTCCGCCAGGGCCACCTCCAGGTCTTTCTGGGTACTCAAAAGCACAGAGTTCTCGACCTCACTGTGCTGGAGTGTCAGAGTCTCTGGTGGCAGGTGGACAGTCGACCCCTGGGCAGTCTACTGATAACGTGACACAATCTTCCCACCTTGAGTAGCAGACTTTCCTAGTCTTGGAACTGAGGCCTCTAACCTTATCTGAGCTGGTTGACTCCTCAATGCCGGCCTCCGATACTGCTCTCTGTTGTCATAGTTCATGGTGACAACTCTGTGGGTGGCGCTGGGCCCTTCACTGGCACCATTCATGGTGTCAGGAGTCCAGCACCACTGTCGGTGCCAGCATTGATGTTAGCCTGAGAAGGGGTCTCCCAATGAGGCTCACTCCACAGCAGGAGCCCTGTGCATACCCTGGGGTTTGTCCCCATGGCCATTTTTTCAAAATGCTGTCTGCATTTTTCAGTTTTCAGACCTTTGTCATGAGAACATCACCAAACTTGGGTAAGTACCGTAGAGATGTGGTACAAGGTGATCAGATAGGGCCCCTTCTGTAGTGCTGAGCCCAGTGGGGTGTGTGCTTCATGTCCCATCAACGTCCTCATCCAAGGATAATGAGTCATCCCTCCACTTGACCATTGCTTGTGATTACACTCTGTAGCAGTGGTTCGTGGTAGAGATGCTCCAGGTATTGTGTCTTCCTACCTTTATAAGTGGTGATTTGGTTGCCCTGCTATTGCGACTCTTCAGAGTTTCCACTATTGCCACTTCTGTCATTCCTCCATGGCTCAGGACCATGGAGCAGGTGACAATGGTTCTGTGGAGATGTTCCCTTTCAACCTCTTCTATCCCCAAGGATATCCACCTGCCGTATCCTGCACCCACCAAGTCTGCAGGGGCTGTGCCTCATCTCACCACTGGAATTCAGGTACTGCAGACCTGTTCTGGGCTACAGCATCCTTGGTGAGACCATCCTCCCATTCCAGACTTGGCAGACTTCAATGTACAGTAAAACCTCCGTTATCTAAACCTTGATTAACTAATTCACTGAATTTTCTAGAACTGCGGTGCATCTCCCAGCTTAGTTTGAGAGCTACTTAACGGAGTGCACTCATAGAGTCAAGTGGAGGAGTGCGGTATCTGACACACTCCCCCTTAAAGAGGGAGTACCACAAGGATCACTACTGGGCCCCCTTCTATTCTCCCTCTTCACAAATGACTTGAGTGGGCACTGTGGAGGCAGCTCTGTTGTCCAGTATGCTGATGATGTCATCATCTATCGCTCCCTGGACAACTTGACTGACCTCGGCCACTTCCTCCAGTCCGACCTAACATCACTGGAGGCCTGGCTAAAAGAGAACAAAATGGTCCTCAACACCGCTAAAACCAAGGCCATGCTGTTTGGACCAAGATCCCTTGGCCAAGACAGAGCACCAGCCCTACAACTCACCTAGGCCTCTGGCAATGGAATTAAAGTGGTGGCCTCCCTCAGATACCGAGGCCTCACACTCGACCAAGGCTTCACCCTAAAAAACCATGTCGACCAAGTTGCCAAAACCATTCACAGCAAACTTGGTTCCCTATACTCTCTCATGGACCAGCTTATCCCTCAAGCCAGGATCTCGATCATCCAAAGTGTGCTCCTACCTACACTGATGTATGCCGCCCCTGTCATGCATGGCTTGGGAAGGCTCGAGATCAGCAGACTGCAGGTCTTGTATAATAAGGTGGCTCACTTCGCTACAATGGCCCACTCCAGAAGCCACCACTGTGACATCCTAGCAACTCTAAACTGGTCCTCTCTGGACGCCCGACTCCAGTACCGATTGCTCATCCTTGCACAGAAGCTTCTGAGCCCGTCCCCGTCACCCAGTCTCGCTGGACTCATTGCCCCCAAGCAAAACCCGCAGAACCTCCGGACATCTAGCAGAACCCTTCTCACAGTACCTAGAGTGAGGATCAAGGCTGGTGGAAAGTCCTTCTCCTAAATGGCTCCACTCCTGTGGAACAAACTTCCTCCTACAGTGCAGGAAGCCCCCTCAACTAAAACCTTCTGCACTAGACTCAAGGCCCACATGCTTGCACCCAGCGACACCCACTGCCATGGCACCTGAGATCCCTCCCCACCCCCACCCCAACTACAGCTAGGCAGCCTAACCAAGGGTTGTCTCTCCTCATCTCTGCACTTCACCTCCTTTTCCCTGTTTCTCCTTACCCCCAAAAATGGGTGTTTATATCTTATCACTATGTGCCATTTTGACTGTCTTGTAAAATTTATAGCAATAATCCACCTGTAATTGTGATGCATCTATTCTGTATTGCACAACTTTGTGTTGTATCCACCTTGTAATGTTAACTGGGTCGCCCCTGAAAAAGGGACCTCTGGGGCTCAGTGGGCCTATCCAGTCATCAAAATTAATAAATAAATACATAAATACAATAGATTTCACTGTTAAGTCATCTCACTTATCTGAAACCCCATCCCCCAGCACATTCAGATAAATGAGGTTATACTTGCTGGGTAGACATTTTTCTACCTCTGCGTGTCCTCATATGTACATTTCTCCAAACCAGACCCACGTGGTGGCTGTCATTCTCCATTTGTGGTTGCATGCTTCAAAGCGAGTTAGCCAGGCAGGCCATAGACCTTTTCACTCAAGGCCTAGAAACAGCACATTAGTAAAGGGCATCTTGCAACACCAGTGAGGTGGCTTCCAGGCTTGTGGGAACCATAGTCTGTCTCTAACAGATGGCATAGCATTTCCTCTCCTGGGCGGCACCATTGGTCCAGCATAAGGTGCTTAGCTTGCACTTCCAAGGGGCCCACTTCTTCTTCCCTTAGGCCAGGTGGCAGCAGTCGGTGAATCCTCCTGCTCCTGTGTCACAGGAGAACCCATCTCAACCCAGTCAGTTGCAGGGCTTTCCTGACCAGCAAGAGCCCCTTCCCTCAGGCATTCTGTCCCACTTAGGGGTCTAAGGGTACCCTGTACCTTCAGGGTGAGCCAGCTCTTCCCTCATATATAGTGAAAACTTGAAACACTGACCCATAAGTGGGACTTCATGGAAAAGATTGATTCTAGGGAAGATACGAAAGATAACGTACATACCATAACTGGTGATATCCGAATATCTTCTCTATGGAGTACCACATCCACCCACCATCCCCCTCTCTGAGCAGAGCCAGGGCTTCTGGGCAGCTCACCGTGCTGACAGGTAATGAGAACTGTCCTTGCGGGCCCACAGTGAGCTCCTATTCACTTTTTCTTCTCTTTCTCAATCTCTCTCTCTCTCTCATCCCATCCTTCCTTTCCCATTTGAGAACTGAAGTAAAAAGCAAACTATAAAACCAAAATAAAAGAAATAGGTTAAAAATTATCTATTCTATCCCCTCTCTTCCTGTCCGGGGTGTATTCCCTTCTACCTTGTGTGCATCCCTATTATTTGCTAATTGTAACACTACCACCTGAACCGAGTTCCACTTGATTGTATCCCTAGATTGGTCTCTACTCCCACGAGCAGAAAGGGAGAGTCGCTCTAGGGAGTAGCTAGCTCCTCTACCAGGATAAATCCGTGTGACTACCAGCAGGAGATATTCAAGATTTTTATTTAGAAACAGAAAAAGGTAGAAAATAGCCATTTGAGTGTGTGCTCATTTTCAATGGCCTCCTTATACATATTGCACAGTAAGTATACAGACATTCACATAACGTTACCCTGAGAGGGACAGCAACAGTTCTCTTTCCTCCACTGTCTCTCTTCCTCACTTTGGCAGCTCCTTTCTTCTTAATTTTTTACTTTCAACCCTACCCCTGGGGTACTACCCAGATCTGAGGCCTCCTTCTGTTGGCAGACTAACCAAGAGATACTGGAGGGATGATGGGGGGGGGGGGGCAATAATGGGCCATTCTAATTATTATTAGAGTTACTTTTGCAGGTTCCCTGAAATGCCACAGTTACCACATCCCTTACAACAAGCAAGTCTTTGCTGTACCCCAGGTGAACCAGAGAATTACATGTCTTTCCTCTTCAAAAAAACAATAACAAAACAACAATTTTGAGAAGAAGGTGTATGTTTCTGTTTTATGGCTGTGTGGTGTGGGCACTTGCCTGACACAGCCTCCTTTTGTCTTTCAATTCCTAAGAGATCCCATCTTAGAGGTCTCCATTTTAGCTGTACTAGCCAGAGCTTTGTGCTGTCACCTTTTCAGTTCTGTTACCTCTCACTTAGATTAGCAACTAGTTGCTGTGCAGTGGGTCTGCAACTTTTTGAGGCTGTGGTTCCCTTAACCTGTCTACCACTATCTTTCTAGAGGCTATAGGCACACCTGCATACTCATATCCTGTATGCCCATCAGTAGGTGTACCCCTTTTATTTTGAGGTTGGTAGTCGAGTTTTAAGTGGTTATTTATTTTTACTTCCTGTATCCTTTTTCTGTCTCATAAGGCTGTTTTTCCCTATGCCCCAGCTTGTTTTCTCCCTTTTTGGGCTTTCTCCCTGGTGAACAGAACTGAGGTAGGTGAGGTAACTGTCTGCTGTTATTGGTAGGTGTGAGCCGCCCCATGATATTGTGCTGGCACCATAGCCAGTAGCCATTGCCGGCCACCTGACCTAAAAAGATTTCCAAGCGCTGGGTCCCAGCACTTCTGACTCAGATCTGTAAGTGGCAGTCCATGGAGAAGATGTTCCGGAAGACAACTAGTATGAAAAGTACTTAGCTTCCATTTCCATAGGCATATTTGCAAGGATTTCCATGTTTTGTGTCTTTCTGTTGACCATTTACATAGCAACCACTACCCTGCTTGATCACTGTGTGGTTTGCGACTGCACAGGGAGATCATGCAACCCCTTTTGAACATAGCATATCAGGGTTGCAGTTGAGGAATAGTAGCTATGTTGTCATTGCTACCACTTATTAACAGTCCAGTTCAGCTGTATGTGTGGCCCCTCATCTTACGAAAATACTAAATTTGCCAGCAGATAGAGGCCTAGAGGTCTATCAAGTCTGCTCGAATGTGCAACTAGCACCCCTTATTCTGCAGGTGCCCCTCCCTTCCACCCTTCCCCTTCATTAACCCTCCCCCTTGTCCTGTCCCATCCTCGTTTGAAGCAGTCCACTGTTCTACTGCATACCACTTCAGCAGGTAACGATTCCACCCAGCCACCACCCTCTCTGTAAAAAGTGTCTCCTCATCTCCTCCTGAACCTTCCTCGCTCCAGTCTCATATCATGGCCCCTGGTGGCCCTCCCTCCCTCTTTGACAGCCCCTCTGTACCTGTCTTGTTTATTCTTTCATGTATTTAAAGGTTTCAATCATGTCACCCTGTTTCTCCTCTCCTCCAGTGAGTACATGTTCAACTCCTTCAACCTCCTCTCGTATGATAAGTCCCCAGCCCCTTGATCATCTTTGTCGCTCTGCCTGCACCCCTCCAGTAACTCAATGTCCCTCTTCAGATACGGATGCCAGTACTGCACGCAGTACTCCAGGTGTGGTCTAACTAATGACCTATACAGTGGCAGAATCACCTCCTCCTCTAGGATATACCCTTGCAATACAACCCAGCATTTTGTTGGCCTTTGCAGCTGCCTTCCTACATTGTGCAGAGTTGTTCATTGACCCTGTAATGAACACACCAGATCCTTCTCCTCCACTGTCTGGGCTAGCTGCACTCCCCCTAGCTGGTAACTACTCCTTAGGTTCTTCATCCCAAAATGCAGCACCTTGCACTTTTTGGCATTAAAGCCCAGTTGCCAGGTGTCTGACCAGGTTTCAAGCTTTGCCAGATCATCCTGCAACCCCTGCCATCCCCCTAGGTTATCCACCACCGCGCCTACCTTGGTATCATCAGCAAACAGACTGATCTTGCTCTTGATGTCCCATGATATGTCTGCAGTGAATATCGCAAACAACACTGGTCCCAACACTGAGCCCTGTGGAACACCGCTCGTCACTGCCTTTGGGTGTGAGAGCTCCCCACCCACCACCACCCTCCCTGCAGCCAGTTTCCTACCCATCTCACCAGCTTTGCACCCGCCCCTGTGCCTACTAACTTCCTTCCCAGCCTTCCATGTGGCACTGAGTCGAATGCCTTACTGAAGTCCAGATACAGAATATCCACTGCATGGCCCCTGTCCAGTTGCCTAGTTACCCAGTCATAGAACTTGACCAGGTTGGTTTGGCAGGATCTGCCACGTATGAAGCCATGCTGTCTGCTGTCCTGTAGTCCTTTGGCCTCTAGGAGGGCCACCAGCTTCTCCTTCAGGATAGTCTCCATTAGCTTACCCACGATGGATGTGAGGCTTACTGGTCTGTAGTTTCCCGGTTCATCCTTAGGGGCCTCTTGTGGAGGGCACCACATGAGCCATTCTCCAGTCCTGAGGTACACACTCTGAATGTGGTGAGGCATTAAATAGGTCTGCCAAGGTCCTGCAAGGACCTCTGCCAGCATCTTCAGTACCCTGAGATTGGATGCCATCTGGGCCTGGCGCCTTGTCCACCTCAGTGCCTTCAAACCCTCTTGAACTCTGCTCTCCATGATTTCCCATCTGTCACCACTCCCCCCACTTCTGCCATTTCTCCCACCTTGGGTGTCACCCCCCTCTTCTCTTTAGTAAATACTGAGCAAGTACTCATTTAGTGCCTTCGCCTTATCGCACCCTGCTTCACCAACCCCCTCCTTCCTAATCCTTACTATGTGGTCCTTACAACTCCTTCGCTGATGTACTTAAGAAGTCCTTCTCCCCTTCTTAATGCCTTGTGCCAGCCTGAGTTCCGTAGATGCTTTGGCTCCCCTTACTGCCCTTGTCACCTCCTTGATTCTGTCAAGTACTCCTACCTGTCCTCCCCTCCCCTGTTTTCTTTGTACTTCCTAAAGGCAGCTCTTTCCTCCTTACCTTTCCATGACCTCCTTGCTCAACCAGATCGGTTTCTTAGCCCTAGCCTTCTTGCTCTGGGCTTTGCAGCAGGTTTTGGTTGCCTCCACTATCACCAGCTTTATGAGCTCCCACCTCTGGTTAGTGTCCATACTAGATTGAATTCTGGCCAGGTACCCTTTTACCACTTCCTCCATCCTCCCAAAGTCGGTCCTCCTGAAGTCCAGCACTATTGTGCCAGATTCCACTCCTTCCTTGCCCATATCCAATGTGAGCCATACTGAGCTTTGTCATCTTTGTCAGCCATCACAAGCTTGGACTACTGCCTCTGGAGTGCACACCATCTGTCCAGGACACTGACACAACCCTGCTTCTTAGACTTTTTGAAAGCTTACTCAACTCCTAGCTGGACCCAGTTTATAGGAGCTTCTGATTAGGAGTATTCAGTGATGAAACAGATGAAACATTGCCCAAAGATCTAGGTGATTGAAGTTGGCTTGATCAGATATATGTTGTCATCCACCTAATGCCCAACCATTTTTCTTTTTCTACCCCTTCACTGGAACCAATGTATGTAGTAATAGTAGTTGTTTGTTTAAAGTGCTCATCCAAAGCTCAGAACACTCTTCCAGAAGAGAAGTGCATAATAATACATTAATGACACAGCAACTAAACTGATAAAGGCACAATGCTGCAAAGCTCGGAGTACTTCTCCAAAAGAGAAATGCAAACTATACATTACTGACACCGAAAATGAACAGAAAAATAAAGGCAAACATGCCTAATACAGAAAAACATCCCACATCCCTGAGCAAATGCCAGCCAACTCGTTACCTCACCGGCAGGGGTGTAGCCAGGGATTTTAGATCTGCACACCAAGTGGACTCACTGCTACCCCTGTAGCCAGACAATATACAAATGTACACCAGGACTGTTTTTGTTGCCTCATTTGGCACAATAAATACAACTTTTGTATTCCATGACAATGGTTGGTGCCATGCATGAATACAAATGCCATGCATTGCTCCCTAAGACACCCACATACCAGCCCAGATCCTGTAAAGTTGTATTGTCCTTGGGATGCAAAGAGAGTATTAGTGACCAGTCCTTCTAGTTTCAACTCCTATGAATACAATTACAGAAAGGTTCAGTATTTTCTTGGTTAATTTTCATGGAAAAAGGAAGCAGTTCAGAGCCTATTTGCTATCCCCCTTAAATAAAATTGCACACCATGGAGTACTTGGAGTATGCCTGGCTACACCCATGCTCACCGGTTGAAGTATGTTGAGTTGAACTTCTCCTGTGACCAGCAGTAGGAAATGTGACAGTGGGAACAAGAACCCTTCCATCCCCAAGGAGTAGAGCATCTATTGGGAAGCTCAGTCATCTTCATCCCAGCCTGCTATGTTAAATCTGTGTCTGTGACATTAGAAGCAGTGCTTCTTTACATTACACTGTTTGGACAGTTACTGAAATATTGAGTTTTTTTTTTTTTTTTTGCAAACTATAAGTTTTTCTTTGAATTGCTGGTGGCTCGAGCCCCTTTACAGGAGCTCATGCAGTTCTCTGATTTGTCACTATGTGTTTGTATGCATTATTAAAATTGCTGTGCCATTGATAAGGGGTTAAACAGATCTGCAAAAGATTTTGTGACATAAAAAGTTTAGGTGCCTCTTTTATATTATAAACGAATAGCCATTTTCTTTTCATCATTTGTGTTGATCATGGCACCTGTAACACCCTCCCCTCAGCCTCATTACTGGCTTTCTTGTGGACTTACCCTTTAACCATAGTATTGAGATAAAATGACTTTCCTGTGTAAGGGATTTAATGATCGGACCTTTTAATTTGTTTAATTTTTCTTTGCAGTTTGGGATGGTCTCTGAGTTATGGGGACAGGTGACCGTGGTGCAAGTCTATAACGATGGTGACAGATCTTTGGTTAAAAATTATAGACTTGTCTCTTTGTTGTCCCCTCTGTCCAAGGTCATGGAGAATATGGTCTTTAGTCACATTATGGGTTACTTAGATCAGTATAATATACTCTCACCGGTACAACATGGATTTAAAAAATATCATAGTGCTTGTATTGCTTTGGTTGAATTGACCTCCTTTCTCTATGAAGCCTTGGACAGGGGTGAGACTGCTGCTGCTGTCTATATGGATTTATCAAAAGCTTTTGATTTGGTGCAACGGAGTCGCCTGCTCTCCAAACTTGGGGACATTGTTATTAAAGAGGGAGTTACTTCTTGGGTACTAGAAAACAGAGTAACACTTGATGGAGTAATGTCTCTACTGGCAGGAATTGATACAGGAGTTCCACTAGGATCTATTTTTGGACCCCTTTTATCTGGTATTGTTTTTCATGATTTATTCTTAGTTACTTCCTATTCAACAATGTTACATTATGCGGAGGATATTGTTTTGTTTAATAGTGGGCGTAATTGTGAAAATGTGACTTTGGATTTACACTGTGACTTTCATTTGTTTAGCAGGTGGTTGAGTAATTGGCTATTATTAAACATGTCTAAAACCAAATTTATGGTTTCTTGGAAATAGGAATAGGTTGGCTGCTGTTCCTAATCAGCTGGTATTTAGGGATGAAAATAATGTGAAAACTGAGAGGGTTGATTTAAATACTTAGTTGGATCATTTGTTGTGATACAATTTGCATATTGATATTTTAGTTAAGACTGTTAATGTTTGCGATAACTTTATAGAATAAGGGGTTGTGTTTCATATAGTTCTAAAAGGTTTTTGTACAGTCATAAAATTTTTCTGCAATTGATTATGGATTGCCAATTTATTCCACTGCAGTGGTGATTTCCCTAAAGAGAGTTAGAATGGTGTATTATAATGCACGTCATGTTTTGGCATGGTTAACGCATCATTGTATATTATACTCCTCACTCAGTTGGTTTTCTTTTGAATAGTGTTGTTTTTATTGTAGATTGAATTCATTTTGGATGTTTTTGTGTGGTAATGTACATCTATCTTTTAAGGATCATATTCATGTGGGAATCTCTAGATCTGCAACTTGTTCTGTATCTACATTTTGTCTAAGACTACCAGTCTACTAAAATCATCCTCACCTCAATGTTCATTTGTGTATAAAGTTTTAAAAGACTGGAATTCACTTCCGACTGCATCAATCTAGGTTTGACTTTTCCTTTAAGCAGAATTTGAAACTGTTTTGTTTTTGAGAGTTCCAAGTACCAGTGTATTAACTGAATGATTTATGCAAAGTTTTTGTATCATATTTTTGTATGTATTTACTTTTGAATATTTTGTGTGTGTAACTGGTTATTTGTCCGGGCCTCCATGAAAATGGGTATATGATGTCCTCAGAGCTGCCCAGTTATCAAATTTTAATTAAAAAAAACAAAAAAAAAAACCACTTGTTCAAGACTGTAGTGATGGGTGTCCTTTCTCATTGTGAGGTACCTGCAGGGGTAGCTGGATTGAATCAGGGCATTTTCCTCCTGTGTTTTCCTCCTCAGAGTGTCAGCATGCACTGACACAGACATGCGTGTCGATACACTCGTGTGCCAGCGTACGCCGACATCCCTTCCCTTCTGCAGCTCACACGAGCACTACCACCTGACCTGTGCCAGGTAGCACTGATGTTATAAGAAGCAGGATCCCCCACCTGAGGGAGGAGAGCTGTCCCTCCCTCCCCGGGCCAGTCCCCAGCAACTCATGGTTGTTCCGAAATATGTGTCAACAGGATTGCAAGTGGTAGCCCTACCACTGGGCAAATGGTCTGGCTTTCAGATAGCCATTTTTTCAGTGAAAACATCAGAGCAGTGTGTTGTTAAGGCATCAAAAGGTCTTAAACACAATATGGCAGTAGAATGATAGCACCATTATTGTCCAGTTAATTTACAAATATCCCAAATCTTCTGTCTGGGAAGCCATAGGAAGAGGGTCTACCTAATGTTATTAACTGAAGAACTTCAGAGAAGTGACTAATGGATGTCCTCAAGTGCAAGCCCCGGTCCCCAGTGGAGGACCTAGCCTTGTAAAACATACTCCAGAAGAAACCAGGCACTCGCACTGGAGGATGTTGCCTTGGGGAGGGGGGGTGAGTGAGAGATCTTCACTCACTGAAGCTGGCTAATAGCGTTATTATTGAAATCCAAAGCAGACAAAATAATGAGATAATTCAGTGACCACTAGGTGCCCCGGCACATCGACCGTAGTCTTTTTCAGGGGCAGTGGTGGTAAGCAGCAACCCAAGTAGGATTTTCATCCTTGTAAACCTACATGGCTTAAAGGAGAATGGCATTAAACCTGTAAGTTATTTTTACCAGTAGAAGCTGTTTCTTAAGTACTTACTTGTTCCAGTGCTGCTGCTATTCTGTCTTCACTGGCATTTTAGTAAACTCAGTGGGTGTTCTGGCTGACTGGCTGGCACTGTTAATGAGAACCCTTTTAGAACTGTATGATGTAGTCTACGTCCTGTTCAACCATTGAGTTTTACAGTAGAACACAAATGAATTATGGCAACAATGGAAGAGCTGAGCAAGTAACGTAAACAACATCATACAGATATAATATGATTTTTACTGGCACTGTGGAAATTGGAAATACCTACTGAATTTACTAAAAGGACAGGAGAGATGGAACAGTAACAGAATGTGAACTAGTGCAGCAAAAACGCAATTCATACAGGAAATACAGGCTTACAGGTTAAATACAGTTCTCCTTTTCATGAACAAAATCCAAAGATTTGTAAATGAATTCATGGACTTGCTGAGTTTCGATACTCTTTAGAGCTGGTAGCTACCCAGGTGTATCCTACTTGGGAGGTTGTTTTTAGCTGTGGTCAGTACTGGCTATCCTAAGAAAACAGACTAGCTGTGCTTCATACCCAGACAGAAAGCTTTCCTAAAATAGAGCACTATAGAGTACTCCTGCCAGACTTCCACACTGGACAATGTCAAGACATTAATTGAGGTGTGTTGGCGGTGGTATCATGTTTTTAGCATGCACAGTTTTATATGTAGTTTTGTTCTGCTCAATCAGCACAGTATAGCATGTTTATATGGAGGTGTTAAAGTCCATAATTATATTTAGAATTTTTATTTTAGTTTCATAATATAAGGTACCATATGCCAAAGCTTGAATACCAGTCTTAATTTGTGGTAGCAATGTTGGTACTTGCCAAAACTAGCAAATCAGAGGCATGAGGAATTAATCAGGCTCAGAAATGTTTATATTATAGACTAAAAGAAATGTGCAACTCTGCTGCTTTAGAGTCTGCTTAATTTAACACTATTTACAGGCATTTAAAGACAGGAGAGTATTTTATTTCATCTGAACTTCTAAACAAAAAAAGGTTTAGTCATATTTTTTTTTTAATGGTAGTCTTGAAACATTTCAGAGGAACCTTAATAGGTATTAAAAAAATTGATTTTTAAATATATTGTCTTTCTATTTACAGTAAATTCCATCAAGAAGATAGCCAGAAGAATGAATTGAGAACCCATAACAAACTCAGCAGTCTTCACTGGGGGGTTGACCTTCACGTTAGTTATGCCAAGGACACAGGAAAACACAGGAAACTTGATGCAACTTTTTTTCTGTGGAGTAACTGCTTACTGTATTTAATAACTTAATTGATTATATAAGTTCTCTGAATAAACATGGGCTATTTCAAGACTCAGAACAAAGGTTTTGAAAGATTTAGCGTTTCACTTTTTAGCTAATACGTACATGAAAGGCTTTCTTTCAGTATGGTATGTTACTTTTGTAGACAAAACGCACCAGTAATGTGCCCTACCACATGGAGACACTTAGTTTGTGAATATTTTATCGGAGAATTATCTATGTCTGCTAGCTTCTTGATAACTTAATCCATTCACTTGTATGGGATCTGATGCACCTGACTCTACTGTTGCATAAAATTAATAAAAAAACAAAGGGTTACTAAGAACTGAGGACCTGATTTTCAAAAATAAGGGTATTGTCTGTGGAATTACAAAAAAGAACTGACAACATTCTGGATTTATCTGAAGCATTTTATTTTAAGATGATTTCAATTCCTTCTGTTGGTACTGTCTTTAGTTATATCAAAGGGTCTGCTGCTTTCATTTATTTAATAGCCATGGCATTGTACTCGAAAGTTATTCTTTCTAGAGTATGCTTCAGATTTACAAATGCAACAGAGAGACAGAACACTGGCCCTCTGGCTGTCTCCGTTTGAATATACAGTAGCTCAGTCCCTTGAAAGTGATCCACTTTCACTAACAGATATACACGTGAACTTCAGTGGGTTGGCAGTATCACTGCACAATGAAAGAAATTCGATCTCCCTTCCTTCTACTGTATAGTACAGTACATGCATAGCCTGTACATACCACATACTAGGGAGAGGTAGTAACAGTGGTGACATTTCTGTCTGAAAATCAGTACCTAAGACTCTTACATACAGTACTAGACAACCAGTGGCATGTTTTCATCTGTGTCTTTGTAGCTGTTCAGATGGATAGATATTTGTCAAAATTATGAGTCTGCTTTTAAACTGATGTTTATACTTCTTTTGAGTAAGTTTTTTTTTTTTTTGTTTTGCTTAAATTATTATTATATATTTTTCTACAAAAGATTGTTCTCCACCCTTTCAAATTCTAAGGAAAACATCCAGTTTTATCTTGGATTAGAAGTAATTGGCTGGAGTTTTTAAAAGTATATACAACAAACTTCAATATCAAATGGACAATAAAGTACTCGCATTGATGTACCATGACAAGCTGACTGGTTAGTGGTGAACTAACTGCAGCACAGCAGAGTTCAGTCTTGGTTGAAATAGACAAAAAAATAGTAAAGTCAGTTTTTTTTAGCACCAAGCTGTTTAAGATCTCTGATCATTATAACGTATGTTTTCATTCGTTATAAGGCAGTGATTTTGATCAGGTTGTTCTAATGAAGTGATTAAACTTGAGTGCCCAGCATGATGCATTTATTAATTTTACCAAGATGTAATGTACAGTTTGCGTGTAGTTTATTTTCTGTAATTGGTTTACATATCTGTCACAAGGTGCATGTAGAGCCCCAGATTGCCATGCATGGCAATTATTTAACAGCTGAGCCTGTAAGGTTTGGGATTACCGCTCTCAGTGACTATTAACTGCAGAGCACTGCAGGGTTGGGATTACTGCTCACAGCAGCTGTTTAAGTGACCGTGCCCTGTGGGATTTGGAATTACTACTTCCAGCACCTGTTTTATCAGTTGAGCTTGCAGGGCTCGTGATCACTGTTTATGGCAGCTGTTTACCAGCTTTGCCCCCCCCTCCGGAGGGTGGTGAGATTAACTAAAGAGTGCATGTGCAGACTTATTACCTTAAAATTGTGATGTCACAACTGCAAACTAAAGAGCTGTAAACTCTATAGTTAATATAATTGTGAATCTTGAGTACATACTATAATTTAATTAAACATGCTTGTTAATGTGTCATATTTATGCACCTTTGGAAATGTGTGTTTGTTTTGTTTAATAAAGGACATTGAAAATATATACAAGTGTGTCATTTCTTTGTACTTAAGTAATGAAATATTTTTGCCTCTACAGCCACACAGTAATTATAAATCTTACTTCGAGGGAGGCTCTTGCAGCAGGCCAACACCGGTAGAACTACACTGTCAGGCGCCAGGATCACATGAAAACCTTTCTAGCTAGCAGTGAACCACAGGGGACCACCCACCACTGACGTCACTCTGCAGTCATCAGCCTATCCTATAAAAGCAGGTGGTCCCCCACACCCTCCCCAGTTCTTTCCCACCCTTGACCCGCGCATGTCGAACCACAGTCACCACCGCAGCTACAGTCGACCACCATTTCCTGCACCTTTACACTTCTCTATTTTCCTTTTTTCTTTAGTATTAACATAGTTTTCGGTTTATGTCTTCTCAACTTGCCTCATCTTCTGACCACTTCACGAAATGAGCCTGCGGCAAACAGATTACAGAAAAGGACTGATGTTCTGCTTGTATCCTGTGCCAAGGCCCCCAGCCATGACACTGAAGCCTGCCAGTTTTGGCAAAAATGTAACCAGAGACATTACCTGAAAATTCTGGAGAGCTATCTCCTTAAGCAGAGGCTTGTCACAATGGAGCAGGAGCTGCAGGCCAGAAGCCCTTCAGCTTCACCAGCCCTGTCCTCCGGGGCTTCTTCCTCTTCACAACCCTGAAAAAAATATGGTGGGAAGCATAAACACCAAGATAAGGATCAAGACTGGGCCCGGTCTGCTTCTCAACCTAATATTCTTCAGGTAAAGCTACCTCTGGCTGAAAGCTGCAACACTGGACTTAGGATTTGAAAGAAAGCGAGTTGTGCTCACAACAGAGGGAGGTGACCCTTACAATTTACAATTGTCTTTGGTTTGTGGCAGATTCCTTAGGAAAGTTAATATTCTTCAGGTGGAGGATGCTTCTAACTGAAAGGTGAAATAAGGAACTTAAAATTATCAGAAAAGGCAGTCTTTCAATCAACAGAAGGAGGTGGACCTTGCTTTACTTTTGTTACAATTGTTGATTTTCAGTGCAGGAAGAGTTTAAACCCACAGGGACTGAATACTGTTTACTGTGTCTGCCCTTGTGCACAGCTGACGTGTTTTGGGGCTGACTGCTTTCAGAGCACAAGTCACCAGGCTGTTTTGGGGCTGGGGAGGTTTACCTGTGTCTGACTTGGATGTTTGGATTTTTCTCTGTTTGATTAGTAGGGTATTTTCTCTGTCAAATTGTCATGTAGGGCATCTTGCTGAGAGGAAGGCACCCATCGCAGCTGTAGGTCAGAGTCCTAGCTGATTGTCTATGAGAGCACAGTTTAGCCCAAACCTTCCCATCCCTCACCCCACCCACCCCTGGAAATAGTTCTTTTATACCTGGGGTTCTGACATCATTTCCTCAAGAGGGCAAGGTTCATATCACTGTCATATCCTCTCTAGCACACTACACTGACAATATAAGTATACACATTATATAATATATATATTTCTATATAACAAACCAATCACACACACACAAAAAAAAGAAGGTAGACAGACATGTGGGGAGTAGTGCAGTGTAATGGCTGTGGGGCAGCAGTCTTCCAGGAGTCTTTCTGGAGGCTGAGATGCTGCCCTGTTTGCAGACAACTCTCTGCCCTGAGGGAGGAAGTTGCCCGTCTTCAGGCCTCACTGGACAGTAGTAAGGGAACCTTCCCCCAGGCCGCACTGGACAGCAGTAAGGGAACCTCCCCCATCCAGGGAGCACGAGAGCCACCACCACTACCTCAGAGGTTGCGAAGAAAGCACAGCAGTTGGACTACAGTGGGCTCAGGGAGGGAAAGGGTGGTGGAACAGAGGCACACCCAGTCAGTTGTCCCACTCCACAATCCATACACCATTCTGGGGGAGCATAGTTCCCCTATGGATACACCCACAGAGAAGACTAAGGAGGCTGTAGGCAACAGTCACAAGGGAGACCCTCAGGAAGGAGGCAGAGGACACCACAGGGAAAGGAAGCAGCTCCTGGTGGGGGACTCTGTTATTAGGGGGATAGAACTTGGGGGAGCAGGGAAAACTGAAATAAGGTGCCTGCCTGGTGCCATGGCTTGGAGGGACAGGAAGCGCATCCTTAGGATCACGAGAACAGTTGCACGGGAGTCTGAGCTGGACGTTATTGTCCACCTAGGGACAAATGACTTGGCTCATCATGAGATTAGAGCAATGCAGAAGGACTTTGTAGAGTTAGGGAGGGGCCTAAGACAAGTACTACACACAGTATCCTTCTCAGAGGTGCTGCCTGTCAGTGGCATGGGTGAGGCGAGGTACTTTGCACCATGCAGTTTAATCGAATGGTTGAAAAAATGTGTGGGAGTAGAGGGTTTGGCTTCATTGGGGACTGGGGTTCCACCTGAGGGACGCTAGCCTATACTGGCAGAATGGTCTGCATCTGTCCAGGAAGAGAACAAGTCTTTTGGGCAATCGGTTTAAATGCTTCATTGGCAAGCTTTTAAACTAGTCAAGGGGGGAGGCACTGATAAGCAGCAGGAAAATCCCAGCCTCCCCCTATAAAACAGGGTACTAAATGAGAAAAAGACCAAGGTAGAAAGGTCAGTGGGGGATGCTGCTACAGAAGGTAAAGCCATCAAAAAATGGAGAGCAATGAGTACCAATGCCCGTAGTCTGGGTAACAAGCTTCCTGAATTAGTGGCCTTGATGGAGGAGAAACACCTGGATATCGTGGCAGTCATAGAAACATGGTACACACAGAACCATGACTGGGATGTAAACATACCAGGATACACTATCTACAGGAGGGACAGGGAGGGTAAAAGAGGAGGAGGAGTAGCTCTCTACATAAGGGAAGGAATCAAAGCAGCAGAACAAAAGGGTAAACAGGGAGGAGAAGAAGCACTGTGGGTCAATTTGGAGACAGGCAATGGCACCACAGTCCGCACAGGGGTTGTATACAGACCCCCCTCTCAGGGGGAGGAAATGGACAAGGAAATGATAGAAAGTACACTTAGAATGGCAGAAAAAGGGGAGATATTGCTGATGGGTGATATGAACATGCCAGATGTTAACTGGAATGCAGTTGCAGCAGCCACTTCTAAGAGCGGGGTTATTCTAGATGCCCTACAGGAGGCATGCCTTAGATAACTAGTATTGAAATCCACTCGAGAGGGAGCAATCTTAGACCTGGTTCTCTCAAATGGAGATGGAGAGAGGATCACAGATGTAGAAGTGGGTAGCCATCTGGGAACTAGCGACCATCGAACAGTATAGTTCATAATAAACACAGCAATAGAGTCAAGCCATACAAAGGCAAAAGTACTGGACTTTAGGAGGGCTGACTGCGCCAAAATGGGTGAGTGCCTAAGGAATGCACTAGTAAATGGGCAGGAAGGAGGGGTGGAAGAAAAATGGAGAATAATAAAAACTGCCATCACAGAGGTAACACGCCTTTGTGTGAAGCAAATAAAACAAAACAAAATGATGTAAGAAACCTCTGTGGTTCTCAAAGGAGGTGGCAGTGAAGGTTCAAGAGAAAAAGAAAGCATTCATAAAGTACAAGGAACCACAGAAGGAGCAGGACATAGAATTGTATCAGTTAAAGCAAAAGGAAGCTGGAAAGGCGGTCAGAACAGCAAAGGCCCAAACCGAGGAAAAGACAGCCAACTCAGTTAAGAAGGGGGATAAAACCTTTTTTAAGTACATCAGGGAGCGAAGGAAGACCAAGGGAGGGATAGTGAGGCTTAATAAAGGGAGGGGTGGGCAGAGGGTGACGGTGAAGAGAATACTAAACAAATATTTATGCTCAGTATTTACAAATGAAGAGGGGGAGGTACCTAAAACAAACCATAGAAACACTCTGGATACAGAAGTTGATAGCAGCCCATTTACAGAAGACAGGGTTCTGAAAGAACTCTTAAAACTGAAGGTGGACAAAGCAATGGGGCCTGAGGGGATTCATCCCAGAATTCTAAAAGAACTAAGGGTAGAACTAGTGACACCACTGACTACCCTCTTTAATAAATCATGGGAGGATGGGGTGGAGGACCTGAGGACTGGAGGAGGGCAGATGTGATTCCCCTTCACAAAAGTGGGAACAAGGCAGAAGCAGGAAACTACAGACCTGTTAGTTTAACCTCAGTGATAGGGAAAATGATGGAATCTCTTCTGAAGGAAAGAATTGTCGAGTACCTAGAAGCCAGAGGGGCACAGGACCCAAGGCAGCATGGATTCACAGCGGGAAGGTCATGCCAGACGAATCTAATAGATTTCTTTGACTGGGTGACCAAAGTAGTAGATCAGGGAGGGCTGTGGACATGGCCTACCTAGACTTTAGCAAGGCATTTGACACAGCCCCACACAAAAGATTAATATACAAGTTACCCAGCCTGGGAGTGGGTCCCAAGATGATAGCCTGGGTAAAGAATTGGCTGGAGAATAGGATACAGAGGGTAATAGTAAATGTAGTCCACTCTGAAGAAAGGGGGGTTACTGGTGGGGTACCGTAGGGTTCAGTATTAGGACCGGTCCTCTTCAGTGTCTTTATAAGCGACATTGCAGAGGGACTGGAAGGAAAAGTATGTCTCTTTGCAGATGACACAAAGATCTGCAACAGAGTTGATGCACAAGGTGGGGTGGAAAAGATGAGAAGGGACTTGGCAAGGTTAGAGAAATGGTCAAATGTATGGCAGCTTAGATTCAATGCTAAGAAGTGCAAGGTAATGCACCTGGGAAGCAAAAACCCAGGGGAAGAGTACACAATGGGGTGGTGAGATACTAGCAACAACAAAAATAGGGGATGCATAGGGAGAGGCATCACCAGTCGAAAACAGGAAGTTGTTATCCCTCTGTACAGCCAGCTGGTGAGACCCCATCTGGAGTACTGCGTGCAGTTCTGGAGACCCCATCTCCGCAAGGACATAGACAGGATGGAAGCTGTCCAGAGGAGGGCAACTAAAATGGTGCAGGGTCTGCACGGAAGACATATAAAGAGAGACTAAGTAGCTTAATATGTATAGCCTCGAGGAAAGGAGGAGAGGGGGACATGATAGAAACTTTCAAGTACCTCAAGGGAATCAACAAAATCCGAGAGGGTAGCATCTTTCAAAAAGAGGTATGCAAGAACAAGGGCACAATTTGAAGATAGAGGCGGCTCAGAGGTATGTAAAGTATTTTTTCACAGAGGTTGTGGATGCAAGCGGCCTTCTGGAGAGGTTGTGGAGTCAAAACAGTGGTTGAATTCAAGCATGCATGGGACAGTCATAAGGCAATTCTAGGGGGTTGGGGTAGAAAGAAGTAGGCTACTGGTTAACTAGGATCTGCGGCTTATCCATTAGATAGGGAAATGGGCAGACTGGGTGGGTCAAGGGGTCTTTATCTGCCATCATATTCTATGTTTCTCGTTAGTGGTCTTCTCATAAACTGTCGACCGGGGCTGTGTCTTCCTCCCACAGGAGGTCGGCCTCCTCTGCCCCGCCAGCCCTTACTCCTACTAGGCTGCTGGTGGCCCCACCACCTGCTCTTATCTCAGTGGCGGGCAGCGGCTCCTCGGGTCAGAGAGCTCTGTCTCCTGCCCTCCAGCCCCAGACGCTCAGGCCCCTGACTTCCACGAGCTCTCAACAAGGTGGCTCAGCCAGAGGTAGCACATTAGGCGCCAGCTCCTCTACCATGCCCCCGCTCGTCACAGGCGCTGCCTCATCCAGTTCCCCTATGAACTGCATCAGTCCTTCCAGGCAACCGCTGCAGGCTACCTGCATTTCCCCAAGTCTGGTCTCACCTTAGCCTTCGCTTGAGAGGTCTCTACCCCCCCCCGTGCCTGTTTCTCCTCTCTCGGTGCCCATGGATACCCTTCCTCAGCCTATGCCCGCTGGGCCACCACCTGTTCGGCCTATGCCGCCTCCAGTGGATCCAGTACCAGTTCCCCCACCTACACCTGTGGGACCTCCGCTATGGTACTCGATGTCGGCACCGGCCTACCCTTATCCTCTGGTATATAATTACCCTCCACCGGTGGATTATAATACTCTGTTTAGTTCTTGGTAGGCTCTCGTACAAAAGCAGATTTGCACTCCTGCGGGCCCACCACCAGTATCCCCCCCTTCCCGGTGACCCCACTGGGGATTCTCATCCTTCTCTGGACCTCGTCTGACCTGGTTCTAGTGGCCCTCATACATCAGTGAAACAAGCCCAACACCGGCTCTGGTGGCTGCCAGGATCAACATCCGTCTGTGGAATGTGAGCTAGATGAGGGAGATGAAGAGGACTCTTGACTATTTTGAGGATTCCTCCCTTGCAGGGTTTTTGTCTAAGGGCGAAGAACCCCCTAAGGTGGTATCCAAGTCTCTTCCTGATGATTTCATGGACATCATGAGGCACATCCAGACCACCCTGGCTGGAAGACTGAGGAACCGGAACCAGAGCGACGTTGGTTGGCTGTTTACCTGCATCAGCCTGATGCTGTTTCCTTCGTGGTACCTCCCTTTGTTTTGTTTTCTGTTTTTTTATTTGCAGTTTATGCTCCTTCTGTCTCCCCACCAGACTGCCCCTTCAGGGATCCTTAGGCAGTGCGCGCTTCCCGTAGTTCTGCTTCTGGTAACTCCCAAGGAGGACCGGAGGATCCACCCCATCCTGCTGCGGTCCCCCCTCGGGCGGGGAGGGAGGGGACACCACATTTTCCCTCCCAGTCTGTAAGTCTGTGTCGGGTGGTCCTACTGGCTGCCCAAGGAGCCCATTTAAGGAATCTCGGGACTGTCGGGTCCCATTTACTGGAGTCCGGTGCGGGGTTTTTCCTAGTTTCTGTTCCACCCCCTAGACGTCGGCATGCAAAGGGAGCCGAGGGGTGGAGCACACTGAGACGCGCTATTGTTCCTGCTCCCTTCCAGTGTCCTCCCTCCCTCAATTCTGCCGTCCTGCCGCACCTCTACCCGTGGTCACCCAGGTGGCGGTAAGGCGGCAGGATGAGCAAACTACCCTCCCTGGAGAAGGAGAGCAGCCCATCGGGCACTAGATCCTTCTCCCCCTGGCCGGCCCTCCACCCACCCGAGATTGCTCCTGCTCCCGGGTCACTGGTATCACAAGGGGTAATTTTATCGCTGCACCAGCGAGTCGGTGTACCTCCCTATGTTGACTCCTATGAGGACATCACCAGGGCGGACTGGAATCATCCTTCTATGACTCCAGCAGTGCCCAAGAAGGCTGACCACCTTTACCATGCCCCTGCATGTAAGCCCTCTTTGAGGGGGCAACCTATGGCTGACTCGGTGGTCATTAATGCAGCACATGACTGCACCAGAAAACCTACGCACCTCAGCTGTCTTCACCCAGACTGGGAGTCCAGACAGCTGGACCACCTGGGCAAGCGGATCTTTGCCTCTTCCACCCAGGCCATCTGGGCCACTAACTATTTGGCCCACATGGTTCAGTACCAGAATGTCCTCTGTGACTAGGCCAGGGAGTTGGTTCAGGTGCTGCCCAATGATCCAGCTAAAAGGTCAGTGGCCCAGGCCCTCAACGCGGGCTCGGACATAGGGACATATGTCCTGCGGACTGCCTCCAATGCTGTTGATGACTCAGGCAGAGGGACGACTGCGAGCATCTGTCTCTGGCACCATTCTTGGCTCTGGATTTGTTTTCGATGTGCAGTCCAGCTTTTTGGACGCCTCTTTTTGGGGTTCCATCCTCTTGGAGGTGATGTCCAGGACTTAATCTCCTCCCTACAGGAGTCAGGCAGAGCCCTCCGGTCCATTCACTCCTTATATCATACTCAGCCTATGTCTAGCTAGCGGCCACCCTTCCACTGTTATTCTTGCAGATAGGCCCCGCCTTCCCGCCAGAGGTCAGGGCAAGCGTAAGCCGGCGTTGGCCCCTGCCTCAACCCCCAATAGGGCTGCTCAGGTGGCCGTACCAGCCCATCTGGCAACTGCCCCTACTTCCTGATTCTTTTCCTGACCCCCCTCTAGTAGAGACTCTGGAGGAGGTGGTCGGAGGTCACTTCTCTCCCTCACCTTGATGGATGACGAAAGATCACCTCAGACAATTGGGTGCTATAGCTCATAGAGCACAGCCACACTCTGGAATTCCTCGAGTGGCCTCCCAAAAATTCTCCAAGCAACTCTTTCTACCCCCAAGTTCATGTGTCTCTCATCTGGGAGGAAATTCAGGCCCTGTTACAAAAAGTGATAGAGCCTGTCCCTCTGGCTCAGTGGGGCAGGGAGGGCAGGGGGTTCTACTCCTGCTTCTTCCTGATCCCCAAAAAGACAGGAGACTCCCATCCCATCCTGGACCTAGAAACATAGAAGTTGCCATCAGATAAGGACCACTAGGCCCATCCAGTCTGCTTGTAGGCCCTGTGCAATGTATGTGACCACTGACCCTATGTGATCAATGGCTTTTCATCACTCATTCCCCTCTCAAGGTTCCCCTGTGCCTGTCCCAGGCATGCTTAAACTCTTCCTCTGTGCTTGCCCCCACTACCTCCTGTGGCAGGCTATTCCAAGCATCAACTACCCTCTCTGTGTAGAAAAACTTCCTCACATTACCCCTTAATCTAACCCCCTCCAAATTCATATCATGCCCCCTTGTTCTAGTACTTTTTCTCCCTTGGAAAAGGTCCCCCACCTGCACCTTGTGTATGTCTTGAAGTATTTGAAAGTTTCTATCATGTTACCCTGCTCTCTCCTCTCTTCCAATGAGTACATATTGGGGTCCCCTAGTCTCTCCTCATATGTTCTGTGTTGCAAGCCCTGCACCATCTTTGTCGCCCTTCTCTATGTAGCCTCCACCTTGTTTATGTCCTTGTGCAGGTGTGGCCTCCAGAACTGCATGCAGTACTCCAGGTGAGGCCTTACCAATGTTTTATACAGTAGCATCACCACCTCCCTCCTCCTTCTGGTGATACCCCTGCTTATGCACCCCAGCATGCCACTGGCCTTCCCCGCAGCCTTTGCGCGTTGGTTTGATACCTTGAGGTCATCAGAGATGATAACCCCTTTAGTGACATTCAGCTCCCCCCCATCCTGTAGCTCTCCCCAGGGTTCACTCTACCCAGGTGCATTATTTTGCACTTCTTAGCATTGAACTTCAGTTGCCATGTCTCCGACCATCTTTCAAGCTTCTTCAGGTCCCTCTTCGTTTTTTGAACCCCTTCTGGAGTATCCACCCTGTTGCAGATCTTGGTATCATCCACAAATAGGCAGACATTTCCTTCCAGCCTCTCTACAATCTCACTAATGAAGGCATTGAATAGGACTGGTCCCAGTGCTGATCCTTGTGGTGACCTGAATCTGTTCATAGAATGCAAATGCTTCCAGATGGTCACCCTTCAAGGTCTGTTGCCCCTCCTGCATCAGAGGGACTGGCTCTGCTCCTTGGATATGCAGGATGCCTACCTGCATATGAACATTTTTCCTTGCCATCGGCACTTCCACTTCCATTTCCGAGGAGCCCATTTTCAGTTCTGGGCTCTTGCCTTTGGGCTGTGCTCAGCCCCCAAGGTTTTCACCAAGTGCCTGGTGGTGATGGTGGTTGCTTTGAGGAGGCAGGGCTTTTACGTGTTTTCCTACCTGGATGGTTGGCTCCTAGCGGCCCTGTTCCAGGAGCACCGTCTCCAGACCCTGGAACATACCTTCAGCCTCTTCCAGGCCCTGGGAATCACAATCAACAGGCCAAAGTCCTGCCTGGCACCCTGCCAATGCCTCCAATACATAGGGTCTATTCTGGACACATCCCAGGGCATGGCCTTCTTTCCTAGGGACAGAGTGGTGTGCCTGATGGACCAGGCTCATCTGGTCTCCTCTAGCTGTCAGGGCCCAGCCAGGGTATTCCTGCATCTTCTGGGCTACTTGGCAGTGGTCATTGCCACGGTCCCTCTTGCCCGGCTGCATATGAGGATCCTTCAGTGGACATTGTGGGTCCAGTGGGACCAGCGCATGGATTACCTCAATCAGCTGATCATGGTCTCTGACCCAGTTATATGGGTCCTGTCCTGGTGACTGGAGTTGACCAACCTGTTTCAGGGTTCACTTTGATACCCCAACCTCTCATCAGATCCTTACGACTGATGCCTCAGGTCTTGACTGGGGAGCCAGTTTGGGAGCTCACCAGACTCTGCACCTGGAGAGGTGTGGAACAGGGACTCCACATCAATATACTGGACATGCGGGCGGTTCTGTATACCCTTCAGGCCTTTCAGACTCATCTCTTCCCCGATCCCCTCTTATTTCAGCTGGACAACATGTGCGTGTTTTTTTTATATAAACAAGCCGAGGATGCCATTTCTACCTCCTGTACAGGAAGGCAATGACGGTTTGGTATTAGACCTTCAAGCACGGTCTGGAACTCTCCGCCGTACATGTTTCAAGTTGTCCAAAATGTCCTTGCTGATGGTCTAAGCCGCTTCAACTCCAGGGCTCATGAGTAGGAATTTCTGACCCCTGTAGTCGAAGACCTCTTCGACAGATGGGGCGGCCAGAGTTGGACCTTTTTGCATCCCCACTCAATGCAAAACTGCCTCCTTTTTGCTCGCTCAATCCCGGTCATGGAGTTTTTTGGTGAGACACATTGTCCCTCTCCTGGAAGGGGAGGTTTCTCTATGCCTTCCATCCCTTCCCGCTCCTTCTGCGGATGTTGCTGAAGCTTCAGATGGAGGGGGCTGAAATGATCCTCTTAGCTCCCTTCTGGCCTTATCAGATCTGGTTCTCCTTGTTACAACAGCTGGCAGTAGAACCTTCAGTGCCCTTGCCCCTGTGCACCAACTTGGTCTCCCCGGAGTGGGAAACCGTGGTCCATCAAGACTTCAAATCTCTGTATCTCCGTGCATGGCTCCTAAGAACTGCCATCGCCCAGTTTGGGGTCTCTTCAAGGGTTGTGGATTTCCTGGTGGCTGTCTGGAAGCCTTCCACTAGGACTACCTATGCCAGGATATGGAAACATTGTACCCCTTGGGCCACTTTCAGTCAGTTAGACCCTTTCACTTGCCCAGTGGATCAGGTGTTGGAGTATCTTCTCTCACTCTCTGATTCAGGATTGAGATACTCCTCCATTAAGGTACATCTTTCTGCCATCTCTGTGTACCGGATACCAATCCAGCGCAGGGCTGTGGCTCAGCTCAGTATGTCTCACACTTTTCTGTAGGGCATTCTGCTCCTCAAGCTTCCCATTTGGGACCCAGTCCCCCTTTGGGACCTCAATTTTATCTTATTATATGTATATTCTCTGGGTGTTTGCCGGTTTTCTCCACTGGTCCCTGGGGCCCCAGCACACGGGTGTTGTGTATGCGTGAAGGTGCACGCACTCCCCATGATGGCAACACAGCCCCTTCTGCACCTCCCCGTGGCTACCACTGGAGCTCCCACAGGTTGGCGCCACCATCTGTTCTCTACCAGGTGGTGGCCAGTGACCGGGGAGCATCCAAACCCTCCCAGGAGAGAGAGCTGCCTTGCGGTGGCTCGATCTTGCTCCTCCCCCTCCCCCCAGCCGACCCCCAACAACCTGAGCTCGATCCAAAACCCAGGTAGCCATCGCAGTATGAGGTGTGGCATCCAGCATCTCAACCCTCAGTATCACTGGGCCGGACCCTCATTTTTATTTTAGAGAAACTCACATTGTCTCCCTTCAAACCAGCCGCAAGTTGTGAGCTGCGATTTCTGTCGTGAATAGCACTCTTTTTAGTTGCTGTTACTTCTGCTCGAAGGATTTCTGAGCTTCAGGCTCTTATGTGTGAGGAGCCTTATTTGTTTTTTTACAAAGACGGGGTGCCTTTGTGTACCAATCCTAAGTTTCTTCACAAGGATGAATCAATCCAGCCACCTTCCTGTTTTATTATCCAGAGTATTTTAATCTGGTGGTGACTTTGCTCCATACTTTGGATGTACGTAGAATCTTCTGATACTATACATACACCGGCTTCCAGTCTCTGGCAGGAGAACTAAGGAAGGCGTGGAGTACTGTCCACCTTTATAGGATAGGCTGACATCAGTGGTGGGCGGTCCCCCATGGTACACTACCAGCTAGAAAGGTTTCTGTGTGGTCCTGGCGCCTGACAGCTTAGTCCTACCCATGTTGGCCTGCTGCAAGAACTGCTTTCTAAGATCTACTGTTACGGTAAGTTCCTACATAACTGTACTTTATTTGTGCACATACAGTGATGTGTTATTTGAACTGAGAGAGCTTATGTATGTGAATATATGGAATACATAATGGGTTAAAGAGCAACTATCACGCTGTTAATCAAATCCCCCCCCCCCCAAGAAACAAAGAAACCTTCAAACAACATGAAGTCTCGCTGTATTCTGACTATATGCAGTTAGCCCCAACACTTGAACTGCTCCGGAGAGTAAAGGGTTAACTCTATCCAAAGGCATAGAATGTTGAGCTCGAGCTCAGTTTGCAAACCTCTGCCTGTGGTACTCTGAAGTGTAACCATCAGATTCTTTACTCCGCCTAACTGTGAAGTCGCTCCGGAGATCCCTCCTGCGCTTCAATTCGGTTACAGTTCAAATCGGTCATTTTTTCAAACCGTTGCTTCAGTAATTCGGTATTCTTGCATCTGTCTCGGTACGAGTAAGTGGTAGTAGTAGGTAGTGGTTATTTTAGTGTTTTTTGGTTAAGAAATGGTTTTAACTTCAGTTCTTTGCTGGTTGGGCTGGTTCAGAACTGAAACTGATTTTCATTTATTGTATTGTATACTTGTGTGTGTTTTTTCCGGTATTTATTGGTTCCTAAAAAAATTTGATATTTAGGATTTTTTTAACTGACCCGTGACACGGTTGGGACCATAAGTGTGTAATTGCCTGGCTTAACTGCTGTATAGGGTGATTTTTGGTTTGAAGGCATGTCTGAGAAACCCAAAAAGAAAACCGGACCCACTGGGTTTCAGTACTGTACCGAGTGTAAGGAGGCCTTTGCTAAGGCCGACCCTCATCTTGTTTGTGTGTATTGTCTGGGGTTTGACCACCTCAAGGAAGACTGCCAAATATGCAAGAACTTTCCAAAGCCACTCTGGATAAACGTTTGAGTAGGCTGAGAGAGAGGGAGGCTGAGAAGTCTGCTGACCCGGATGGCCAGCCCGGTTTGGTTGCGGCCGAACTTGAAGAGGAGCCCACTGACCTGGGCGATACCTCTTCGGGCAAACGGAGAGCCAATTCTGCTGAATCGGTTCCGAATAAAAGGAAGAGAAAATCAGCTGGTTCAGATCCGGCTTCCCATGGTCCGGCCACTGATGAGATGGCGAAAGCTTGGCAGAAGACACCAGGAGGAAGGACTGCTGTGTGACTGGACTTCTGTACTGGGACTAAAGTAGAAGAACTTTTGTATTTGGACCTTTAATTTAGGGTAAAAAAACTAACATACAAAACAAAACAAAAAAAGTGTGTGTTTGGGTTAACTGAACTGAATGGGTGACTGAAAAGTCATCTAGGTGTAAATCTCAGGTGACTGAAAGGACTTAACTGCTGTGAGGTTTAAATTACTTGTAGAAAGATCTGGTAAGTAGGGGGAGTGGCTTAGCTAGAAGGAAGCTACATTTAAAGACCGCCTTAGAAAGATTCTGCTAATAGCTTGGCAGAAGACACCAGGAGGAAGGACTGTTGTGTGACTGGACTTCTGTACTGGGACTATATTGCCCTCCTTCCCTTCCCTCCACCCCCCACCCAAAGTTAGTTCTATTTTTATAGGCATAGGATTTGACTGACAACAGAAACTTCCTATTTAGGGGCAGGAAGTGAGTGATCACAGAACCACCAAGGACCCACCATCCTAGAAGGGCAAGAGTAGCTCTCCGGCCCCGTCTAACTGCTGGAGGTTTGCCTCTGAACAAGTAAGTGGTCTACTGAGAAATATAGGATATTCTTGTCTCAGAACAGGACAATCAGGAGCTTAAAGGGCGCACAGGCAGAAAGTAAGGAGAGAGAGGAAAAAAAAACAGAGGAAAGAGTAAGGATTGCAAACAGTTAAGGGGCCAGAAATAAGACATGATTGGAGTGGTGCAGTGCAGTGGCTGTGGAGCAGCAGTCTTCGGGAGATGTTCTGGAGGATGCGGTGTTGTCCCATCTGCAGGCACCTCTGGGCTGGGGAGAAGGTTGCTCATCTCCAGGCTGAGTTGGCCAGGATTTGTGGGACCTCCTCTTCCATCCAGGGACCACCAGTGCCACTGCCGTTGCCTCAGAGGTTGCCAAGAAAGAGAGCGGTTGGACCACAGTGGGCTCAGGGAGGGTGAGGGTGGTGGAACAGAGGCGCATCCCTCCAGTTGTACCTCTCCACATTCCCTATGCCATTCTGGCAAAGTGTGGTTCCTCTATGGAGGCACCCACAGTGGAGACCAAGGAGGATGCTGGGAACCTCCACAAGGAGACCCACAGGAGGGTGGCAGGGGACCCTGCAGGGGATGGAAACAACTCCTGGTGGGGACTCCAGTGTTAGAAAGGTAGAACTGGGGAAGGAAGGGGAGAGGGAGGTAAGGTGCCTGCCTGGTGCCATGGCTTGGAGGGACAGGGAGCGAATCCTCAGGATTGCCGGAGCAGCTGCACAGGGGAGGGAGCTGGATGTCATTGTCCACCTAGGGACAAATGACCTGGCTAAGAAAGGGATTAGAGAAGTGCAGGAAGAGTTTGTGGAATTGGGGAGGGGCCTTAGTCAAGTAGCACGCACGGTAACCTTCTCGGAGGTGCTACACATCTATGGCATAGGAGAGGCTAGGGTGTTCCGTACCATGGGATTCAATCAGTGGTTGAAAAACTGGTGTGGAGCTCAGGGATTTGGCTTCATTGGGGACTGGGGGTCCACCTGGAGTGATGCAAGCCTATACTGGCATGATAGGCTGCATCTGTCCAGGAGGGGAAACAGGATCCTAGGTGATAGGTTTAAATGCTTCATTGGCAACCTTTTAAACTAGCCAAGGGGGGAGGCACTGGAAAGGAGCAGGAAAATCCTAGCCCCCCAAACAATCATGGTAGTAAGTGTGGCAAACACCAACATAGAGGTGTCAATAGGGAGAAGGGCAGGGTAAATAGAGAAAGTGACAAAGGCAAGAAGGACAGGGATGGGGCAAAAGGGGTAAGGCCATCAGGAAATGGAGGTAGTGAGTACCAATGCCGTAGTCTGGGCAACAAGCTCTCTGAGCTGGTGGCCTTAATGGAAGAGGGTTGTCTGGATATCGTAGCAGTCACAGAAACATGGTACACAGAGAACCATGACTGGGATGTTAACATACCAGGTACATAACCTACAGGAGAGACAGGCAGGGGAAAGAGGGGAGGAGTAGCTCTCTATGTAAAAGAGGGATAAAAGCAACTGAACAAAGAGTAAACAGGGAGGAGAGGAGGCACTTGTGGGTCACCTTGGAGACTGGAAAGACCACAATCCACTAGGGTTGTGGACAGACCCCATGTCAGGGAAGGAATGGACAAGGATATGATGGAAGGCATTCTTAGAATGGCAGAGAAAGGGAGATACTGTTGATGGGAGACCTGAATATGCCAGATGTTAAATGGACATGCTGCAGCACATCAAACAGGGCCATTCTTGATGCCGTACAGGTGGCAGGCATTAGACAGCTAGTTTGGAACCCACTCGTGAGGGAGCAATCTTGAACCTCGTGACTCTCAAATGGGGGCAGTGAGAGGATCTCAGATCTAGAAGTGGGTTGCCATCTGGGGACAAGTGACCATCAAACAGTGTGGTTCCACGTTAAACTCAGCTACAGAGTCAAGCCATACAAAAGTGAGGGTACTGGACTTTAGGAGGGCTGACTTTGGCAATGGGGGAGAGTGCCTCAGAAAAGCACTAGCAAACAAAGCTAGAAGGAGGTGTGGAACAACAATGGGGAATTATCAAAACTGCCATCACAGAGGCAACAAGCCTGTGTGAAGCAAATAAACAAATCAAAGCGAAAGATAAAGCCACTATGGTTCTCAAGAGGGTGGCTGTGAAAGTCAGGAAAAAAGACAGCATTCCGGAAGTATAAGGAAACACAGAAGGAGCAGGACAGAAGAGCTGTACCAGTTAAGGCAGAAAGAAGCAGGGAGGGAAGTCAGAATAGCAAAGGCCCAAACTGAGGAAAAGATAGCCAACTCGGTTAAGAAGGGGATAAAACCTTTTATAGGTACATCAGTGGCGTAGAAAAACAAAGGAGGGATAGTGAGGCTGAATAGAATGAATGGTGGGTGGGCAGAGGGACAGTGAAAAGCAGGAATACTGAATGAATATTTCTGCTCAGTATTCACAAAAGAGGAGGGAAGTGCCTAATCCAATTAACAGAAGCACTCTTGATAGGAAGGTCGATCCCAGTCCTTTCACAGAAGAAAGGGTTCTGCAAAACTCCTAAAACTGAAGGTGGACAAGCAATGGGTCCTGATGGAATTCACCCAAGAATTCTAAAAGAATTAAGGAAGGAACTAGTGAAACCACTGGCTACTCTTTTATAAATAAATCATGGGAGGATGGTGTGGTACCCGAGGACTGGAGGAAGGTGGATGTGATTCCCCTTCACAAAGTGGGACCAAGACAGAGGCAGGAAACTACAGACCTGTCAGTCTGACCTCTGTGGTAGGGAAAGTGATGGAGTCACTTCTGAAGGAAAGAATAGTCAGTACCTAGAGGCCAGTGGGGCACAGGACCCAAGGCAGCATGGGTTCACAGCGGGAAGGTCATGTCAGACAGAATCTAATAGATTTCTTTGACTGGGTGACCAAAGTAGTAGACCAGGGAGGGGCTGTGGACATGGCCTACCTAGACTTTAGCAAGGCATTTGACACAGTCCCACACAAAAGATTAATAGTCAAATTAACCAGCCTGGGAGTGGGTCCCAGGGTGGTAGCCTAGGTAAAACATTGGCTGGACAACAGGACACAGAAGGTAATTGTAAATGGAGTCCACTCTGAAGAAAGGGCGGTTATTAGTGGGGTACCACAGGGTTCAGTATTGGGTCCAGTCCTTTTAATGTCTTCATCAGTGACATTGCAGAGGGACTGGAAGGAAAAATATGCCTTTTTGCAGATGACACAAAGATCTGCAACAGGGTTGATACACAAGGAGGCGTGGAAAGGATGAAAAGGGACTTGGCAAGGTTGGAGGAATGGTTAGAAGTGTGGCAGCTAGGATTCAATGCAAAAAAGTGCAAAATAATGCACCTGGGAAACAAGAACCCAGGGGAAGAATACACAATGGGTGGGGAGGTAGTAACAACAACAAAACAGGAAAGGGACCTGGGGGTAATCATATCAGATGACCTTAAGGTTAGCAAGCAATGTGAGAAGGCAGTAGGGAGGCCGGGAGTATACTGGGATGTATAGGGAGGCATCAGCAGCAGAAAACAGGAAGTTGTTATCCTCTGTACAGACAGTTGGTGAGACCCATCTGGAATACTGTGTCCAGTTCTGGAGACCCCATCTCCACAAGGACATAGACAGGATAGAGGCAGTCCAGAGGAGGGCAACTAAAATGGTGGGGTCTGCAAGAGAAGCCGTGTGAGGAGAGACTAAAGGAGCTTAATATGTATACCCTTGAGGAAAAGAAGGGAGAGGGGACATGATAGAAACTTTCAAGTACCTCAAGGAATCAACAAAGTCAAGAGGGTAGCATCTTTCAGAAAAGAGACTTGCAAGAACAAGGGACACAATTTAAAAGATAGAAGGAGGAGGTTCAGGGGCAATGTGAGGAAGTATTATTTCACAGAGAGGTAGTGGATGCATGGAACAGCCTTCCTGAGGAAGTTGTGGGGTCTAAAACTGTGGGAGAATTCAAGAATGCATGGGACAGACATAAGGCAATTCTTGTGGGGGCAGGAAGATATAGGCTGTTGGTTAACTAGGATCTGCGGCCTATCCTGTAGGTAGGGAAATGGGCAGACTAAATGGGCCTAGCGGTCCATATCTGCCGTCAAAGTCTATATTTCTATGTTTCTATGATTTCAATAGGTCAGTCGCTTTGCCCAGTTCCGATCGAACCGTCATCGGTTCAGAGCCGATCGGTTCGGTCAGAAGTAGCTGCTTCGGACATAGATCCTGAGGCATACTATGAGGGTGATTGGGAGGAGGATGAAGAGTATGAAGATGAGCAATGTGAAGGCCTAGATGAGCCAGTAGAGCCTGGCATCTCCCCAGACAGGCCTTCTCAGGCTTCTTCTCCCAGGCTTTCTGAGTCCCCTTCCCATTTCTTGTTTTACAAGAAAGTGGCCGAGACTCTTCAGCTTCCTGTGGAAGGGCTGAACAGGATCAGGAAGAACCTCATGATCTGGAAATGATGGATGTCCCAGAGTCAAAAAGAGTGACTATCCCCTTACACAAATCCTTGGGGAAGCAGACACAAAAACTTTAACAGTTTCCTACATCCATTCCTTCTGTGGAAAAGAATGGACAGGAGGTATGCTTTTTCAGGTCCTGGGATGGAATTCCTTTCAAATCATAGCAGCCATGTTGGGGTAGTACAAGCTGCAGCCTTTGACAAGGCTAATATTCCCCTGGCTTCTCACCCCCCAGATAAGGATTCTAGGAAAGTGGATGCCATGGCAAAAAAACAGTACTTGGCATCCTCTTTGGGACTCAGACAATCTAATTATATGGCATATACAGCTAGGTACCAGAAATTTATGTGGGATATGGTTCTGGAACTGGCTAAGAATGCCCCCAGCTAGCCAAGGAGCTGGAGTAGGTGGCTGCAAATGGTATAGAGGCATCCAAAGTGCAATTCCACGCTGCTGTTGGTTCTAATGATGTTCATTCCAGGGTCATGGCTACATCTGTCTCCATGAGGAGGTTTGCTTGGCTTGGGTGTACCAACCTCTCACGGGATACCCAGGCTAAGGCCATGGATTTTCCTACAACTGGTAATTATCTCTTTGGGAATCAAACAGAGAATTACATGAAACAAATGGATGAGTACAGGACCACCTATAGGAGTGCTGCAGCCAAATAGAAGCAGACCACTCCTCAGAGGCAGCAGTTTAAGGGCAGGGGCAGGGCTTTTTACCAAGCTCGGGCCTCCTCCTCCTCTTCTATCCAGCAGAGGGGTTCTTTAGGGGAAGAGGTAGATGTGGGGTAACTAGGACCCCATCAGCTACTCGGTCCAAGCCCTCTGCCAAGCAGACACCCTGAGGTGTCAGTCAGGGTCACCTCCCCAATCCCAGTAGGGGGCAGACTGGCTCACTACTCCCAGGCCTGGGAGTCTATTACTTCAGACAAATGGGTCCTGGAAGTAGTGAGCCAAGGACTTACTATCAGTTTCAAAAGGTTCCCAAGAATGAGAGCAAGATCCTTCAGTCCTCCCTCTCCCTTGGAGACAAAGGCCTTAGATGCAGAAGTCTCCTCTCTTCTGCACGCAGTGGAGAAGGTACCTCTTTGTCACAGGGGAAAATGACTGTACTCCAGATACTGCCTTACCCCCAAAAAGACAGGGGAGTGGCAACCCATCTTGGATTTAAGGTATCTGAACAAACATTTGGCAAAACCAAAGTTCAAAATGGTGACTCTGGGAGTAATTCTTCCCTCTCTGAGACCAGGAGACTGGCTAGCCTCCATGGATCTCCAGGATGCCTACTTCCACATACCTATCAGACATTCCCACAGAAAGTACCTCAGGTTCGAGTTGCCCTCAGGCTATTATCAATTCAGGGCCATGCCCTTCGGCCTAACATCTGCTCCAAGGGTGTTCACCAAGTGTCTTGCAGTAGTGGTGGCATTCCTCAGGAGGCAGGGCATCCTTCTGGTCCCATATCTGGATGACTGGCTCCTAGTGGGCCAGTCCTCAGACCAAGTCAAGTCAGCTTTAGAGGTCACTGAAAGGCTTCTAAAATCCTTGTGCTTAATTCTAAATTTAGAGAAGTCTGTTCTAGAGCCAGCCCAGCTTCTCACCTTCATAGGGGTGGAAATAGATACAACTCAGGCAAGAGCATTTATTCCTCTCTCTAGGGTTCAGACATTGGTCACTCTGGCCTCCTCTTTTCATCCTCTAGTGTCTCGTCCAGCCAGACACTTTCTACAGCTGCAGGGCCACATGGCAGCTTCCACAGCAGTGATTCAGGAAGCAAGATTTCAGATGAGAGATATTCAGTTTCATCTCAGATCTTACTGGTCTCAGAAAAAGGACCCTCTCTCCAAACTGGCTCCAGTCTCCCAAACCTTGGTCCAGGCCCTTCAGTGGTGGCTGGAGGAAGACTATCTTCGTCAAGTGGTCTCCTTTATCAGTCAGGTCCCTTCTGTAATTCTCACCACAGATGCCTCCCTGTTAGGGTGGGGGGCCCAGCTGGATCATCTTACAGCTCTGGGAACTTGGTCACACCAGGCGTCCCTTCTACACATAAATCTGCTCGAATTAAGAGCCGTCTTCCTAGCACTTCAGACATTCTCAACAGTTGTCCAAGGGAAAGTGGTGCAGATCAGGACAGACAATACCACAACCATGTGGTACATCAACAAATAGGTAGGCACTCAGTCCTCGGCCTTGTGCACAGAGGCCATGAAAGTATGGTCTCTAGCGTATTCCCGTCAGGCTTCCCTGATGGCTGTACATCTCCCAGGGAAGGACAATATTCTAGCAGATGCTCTCAGCAGGATTTGTCAGGATCACCACGAATGGACCCTGGACCCTCTCATTCTTCCAAGTCATTTTCAGGAGATGGGGCACCCCAGAGAGAGATCTCTTTGCAGCCCCACACAATCAACAACTTCCTCTTTATTATTGCATACCACCCCTTCTGGGTTCTGTTTCCCAGGATGCTCTTCTAAATTAGACAAGCAGGTTTCAGTATGCATTTCCTCCTTTTCCTCTGATATTCAGGGGCCTTATAAAAATCAGGCCTCCGCCTTACAAGGTGATTCTAGTGGCTCCAGACTGGGCCAGACAGCCTTGGTATCCTCTACTGTTGTCACTGTCAGTAACACTGCCCTTGTGTCTTCCCAGGCAACACAATCTCCTCACCTCCTGTCAGGGGGAGGATTCTGTATCCCAATCTTCAGACTCTCAGGCTCAAAGCCTGGCTCTTGAAGAGCTAGAATATGCAAGTTTGCATCTTTCCCAATCAGTCCTGGATATTTTAAAAGTTAGCAGGAAGCTTGCTACTAGAAAGACTTAAAACTCCAAATGGAAAAGTTTTGGCTTTTGGTGTCCCAGTAGGCATACTAAGCCAGACCTAACTGATATTGCCATGGTTTTGGACTATTTGGTACATCTTAACAGTTTAGGCCTTCGGCCTACTACTCTTAAAGTACATTTGGCAGCTGTGTCTGCCTTCCTTTATGCTGGTAAGGGCTGTTCCCTAGCTTCTCATCCAGTTTTCAAGAAATTCTTCAAAGGTTTCGTCCATGTCAGTCCTCCCTTTAGGGAGCCTACTCTTTCTTGGGATCTGAACATCTGTATTGCACAGCTTATGCAGCCCCCTTTTGAACCTTTATCTTCAGCTGAGCTGAAATACTTGACCTGGAAAACTATTCCTGGTGGCCATTACCTCTGCAAGGAGGATCAGTGAATTACAGGCCTTATCGGTGGAACTTGGATTTCATTTCCTTTCATAGGGATAAGGTGGTCCTCCGCACCAATAGAAAGTTTCATCCCAAGGTGGTGTCAGACTTTCACCTGAACCAGTCTGTGTGTCTGCCTTTTTCACTGATCATTCTTCCTCTGGAGATAGGAGGTTACACAGTCTTGATGTGAAAAGGGCCCTTAGTTACTATAGTGAGCATACTAAGGCCCATAGGAAGGACTACTCTCAGTTGTTTCTCACTTATGGTGAAGTGGGAAAGGGCAAGCCTGCTACCAAGAGGTTTATTGCCAGGTGGATTGTCTCTTGTATTCAATTCTGCTACTTTAAACTTGGGAAGGAGCCTCCCTCAGTCCTGAGGGCTCATTCTACCAGAGGTACAGCTGCTTCAGTTGCAGCAGCTAGAGATATACATTTAGTGGACATGTGTAAAGCAGCTACCAGGAAATCTGTTCACACCTTTACCAAGCATTACTCTTTGGACATTCAGTCACAAAGTGATGCTAGGTTTGGCACAGCTGTGCTTGTTTCCAAAATAGGTTCTGTAACTCCCTCCTCCAAGGGGGTACTGCTTGGTGGTCTGCATATAGTCAGAATACAACAAGACTTCATGTTGTTTGAAGGAAAAATTACTCACCATAGTAATGTTGTTTCTTCTAATAGAGTCTTGCTGTATTCTGACCTCCCTCCCTGACTCCCCTCCTGGAACCTAGTAGTTTTGGGATGTGGTGGGGCATGCACAGTGCTGCACCACAGAGGTGTTCTGGACATGCCTCCGTCTCTTAGGGGGGTCCTTTTAGTTTGGTGAATCACTACCTATTGTGTTCTTTTTGGGTTTTCTTGACTTGAGTCTTTTGACACTAAAACCTTGTTTTGCCATTTGGCACAAAAAATGTTGAAACAATTTCTTACTTTGAGTTAGTGTAGTGCTCGTAAGAATCTGACGGTTACACTTCAGAGTATCACAGACAGAGGTTTGAAAACTGAGCTCGAGCTCAACGTTCTATGCCTTTGCACAGTTAATCCTTTACTCTCTGGAGCAGTTCAAGTGCTGGGGCTAACTGCATATAGTCAGAATACAGCAAGACTCCATTAGAAGAAACAACATTATTATGGTGACTAATTTTTTCTCACCTCCCCCCCAAATCAAATGTTGCTAATTTTCCATTTGTAACTGCCTGTTTAGGAGGGGAAAGGATCATATTTTGGCTCCATGGAGCTGAGCTGCACCAATCCCTTACACTTCCTGGTACCACTGCAGACTGCATCCACCCCTGATCCGCCCCTGCACTACCATGTTTTGCGAAGTCACTATATGGAGAGCACGGGGCATGCTTCATAGACATGAATGAGGCTACTTTTGAAAGTTACATTTCTAGGGACATGGATAGGTTCATCCACACTGGCAGGTTCCTTGCCGCTTTAAATCTTGCTGGAAGGTCTTCAAGCTGGCTCCTCCCACCCACCCGGGTGGTAAAACTCTTGGCTCCGCCCCATGACGCCAGATCTTCCTTACTGCTTGGAAGCTCAGGTTCCCTCCTTAGCACTCTGCATCTAGACTGGATCCAAACTCTTGGTTCACTAGAAAATAATTTTAAAGTTTCTAGACTTGATTCTACTTCTTCCTCCAGCAGCTCAATGGACCGTCGGAACTCCCGGTTTTCGGCGGTGCCCATGCAGGCAGAAGATATCCAGGACTGATCCGCACTCCACGTGCGTCTACTGCCTTGGGCTTGACCACGACCTGCAGGCCTGCGAGTTGTGCAGGTCTTTTTCGGCTAATGTCCTCGAAGACCGTGCTGCCCGGCATCAACTTGGGCGCCCTGAGAAACGTTATCCGCTAGTGAAGTCCAAGGAGGCCCTTTGGGCGGTTTCCACGGCGGCTGGCTCGGCTGAGCAACTGGAGCAGATGATCGCCCTCGAGGAGGAGGCAGCCCAGGCCACATCTTCATCTTCCTCAGTCGCGGCATTTATCCCACTCTCTTTAGGATCCTCCTACACAGCTTCTTTTAAGGAGCTTTGCCAATCCCTCTCCATGAAGGGTGAGGGGCCATCGGGACACTCTTCTCGGTCAAAAAAGAAGGACTCGAAGGTAGAGTCCACCGTCGATGTTAGTGGGAGCAAGGAGGGTCCCTTCCCGGACAGTTGACACTCGACTTGGTCAAGGTTGCGGCTAAGGCCGCTGGCTTCACAGTGTCCCCGTCAGGTCAGCCGGCTGACACCCCCGTCGACGCGGTCGAGATTTTTCTCAACCCGTTGGATGGGCTGTCAACTGGTGAAGCTGACAACCCTTCATCACCAGTTCCCCTGGTGGAAATCAAGGACTTGCCTGTGCCTCCGGTGCCGGAGTTCCCGGTCAAGGCTCCCGAGCCGGGGGAGGAGCAGGTTTCCCCCGCTCCCTCCCAGACCGACCCTCGGAAACACCGAGGTCTCGGTCTTGGACCTCGTCTCGGTCCAGCCGATCCCGCAGATACCGGCGGTCTCGGTCTTTGCATAGAGGAAAGCAGTGGCGCCGCTCGTCCTTGTCTTCCTCCTCGGAAGAGGAGAGGCTTCGGCGCAAATTGCGTCGATGCTACGAGGACTTAATGTGGTAGCAGCTCCTTCTGTCTGGGAATAAGCCGACACCATCACCTTCCCCGGCCATGAAGTGGCTGTCTCCCGAAAGGCCAAAACAACCCCTCGCGGTGGTCAAGGTGCGCAAGCCTGGGCCGGTTGTTTGGCCGAAACCAGCTGCCCCAACGATTGTGGTGGAACCTCTGCCTCCACAACCGAAATCGGGGGCTCCGACCCAGGATTCTCGGTCGGATCAGGGACTGCCCCACTGGTTGTCGGTCACCCTCACTTCCGACCGTCCTCGGCAGGTGGAGGGTGGCTCAAGCCCTAGGCAGCTCTTTGCAGACTCCTCGGAGTCTGACGATGACTCCTTCCTGTTTTCCAGGCCTCTTGACCTGGAGTCCTCCGGGGGGGGGGCAGTCGATGGACGAGAGCCCATCGTCGTTCATGGGTCTGGTTCGGCTCATCTCGGAGTCCACCGGGATGCAGCTCGAGCCCGTATCCAATCAGGCCAAGTATCCCCTCACGGAGATACTGGACCGAGGGTATTATCCCACGGAGGCCTTTCTGGTGGCTGAAGCCATTGTTGGCCCAGCCTTGGAGCTATGGCAGTGGCCGGCTTCCTGTCCTGCGCCCTCGGCCAGGAAGTATGCAGTCCCTACCGGCTCTTTGTTCGGTTTCTCGGAACACCCCTCTGCAGAGGGGTTGGTCACCGACAGCGTTTTCCGGCGTTCCAGGAGCGCTAGGGATGTGGACAAGTCCCCCGACAAAGAGTCCAAAAAGCTGGACTATGCCAGGCGCAAAGTATACGCTGTGTCCTCCCTCGGCCTCCGTCAGGCCAGTTTGGCCGTACTGATGGTGCACTTCTACGCTCTCATGGGCTCCCTGGATGAGGTGATCCCTCATCTCCCGGCTGATCTGCAGACTATGGTCAAGCAGGTACGGGATCAGGGAAGGGCAGTGACAAAACAGCAGCTCCAAATGGCTCTTGATATCGGAGACTCCTGTGCCCGGTCAGTAGCGGCCACAGTGGCCATGCGCCGCAGAGCCTGGCTGAGGATATCCACCTTTACAGCGGATACCCAGCACAAGTTGGCAGACGTCCCCTTCCTGGGGACTGACCTGTTCGGCCCTGGAGTGGAAGGCCACCTCCAGAGAATCGAAAAGTCCAATGCCACCTTGGACTCGGTCACGTCTGCTCAGAAGGACAAAGGCCATCGACAGCAACATAAGTCCTTTCGCCCTTCTGCCCCTGCGGCATGTCCAGCCCAGCAACATCAGCATCAGGGCCAGCAGGCTCGCACTTGGCACCCCAAAGCCAAGCCTGCAGCTTCCTCTAACAGGAAGCCGGGAGGAAAAGGCCCAGGAGGTTCCTCGGCCGGTTCTTCCTCCAGGCCTGCCCAGTAACAGATTGAGGGGTGTCGCCCCCAACCTCGTCGTTTCCCCCTGGGTTCCCCCCATGGGGGGACGGCGCCGCCATTTTATTTCCGGCTGGTCCACTATCACCATGGACCATTGGGTGTTGGAGGTGGTAGGAAAGGGTCTGCCTCTGGAGTTCGAGCAGGCCCCGCCCTTCTGAAGCCTTCGCCCCATGGGGGGTTACGGGGTCCACAGCCTCTCTGTCGGCCCTTCGAGCTGACATTGTCCTGCTCCTTGAAAAGGAGCTGATCAGGAAGGTGGCGGATCCTCCACCAGGCCCAGGGTTTGTGTCCAGGTACTTCCTGGTCCCGAAACGGACGGGGGGGCTGGCGCCCCATTCTAGACCTGCACGACCTGAACAGGTTCCTAAGGTCTCGAACCTTCAGGATGGTCACTCTGGTTCAGATCATTCCATCCTTGGAACAAGGCATGTGGTTCTGTTCTCTGGGCCTCCAGGATGTGTTCTTTCACATCCCAATCCATCCGTCCCACCAGCGATTCCTCCACTTCAGAGCAGAGGGGTTCCTCTACGAGTTCCGGGCCATTCCCTTCGGCCTTTCTCTAGCTCCCAGGGTCTTCACCAAATGCATGGCAGTGGTGACAGCATTCCTGCGGCGCTGAAGGGTCCGGGTGTACCCCTACCTGGATGACTGGCTGATTGCGGCCTCCTCCAGAATGGAGGTGGAGCGGTCCAGGGATCTGGTCCTCCAGGTTGCTCTCAAGTTGGCCTCCTTATCAACGAGGCCAAGTTGGAACTCGTGCCAAAGCAGGTGATCCAATTCATCAGGGCAGAGCTCGACTCTCTGCAAGCCAGAGCACGACTCCCGGCAGACAGGGCCGAGGTTCTTTCCTCCTCTGCCCAATCATTTCAGGTTGGGCAATTGCGCCCTGCCCGGGACTTCCTGCACCTCCTGGGCCTCATGGCAGCCTGCACCAGCATGGTCCATTGGGTCCATTGGCACATACTTCCCCTACAATGGGGACTGGTCAGCCAATGGTCACAGTGCTCCGGTCGTTTGGATCAGCTAGTGACAGTGACCCAGAAGATGTGAAACGCTCTCCAGTGGTGGATCATTCCAGCTCATCTGCAGGAGGGCATCCCGTTTGTCTGCCCCGAGCCGACGGTCTCTCTATCGACCGATGCCCCTCTGATGGGTTGGGGTGCCCATTTTGGGGAGCACAGTGCGCACGGCCTCTGGTCCCCTCGGGAGTCCCGATGCCACATCAAGCTGCTGGAGCTTCGAGCGGTTCGTCTAGCCCTCACCGCCTTTGCTCCGTTTGTATGGGATGAAGTGGTCCAGATCCAGATGGACAATACCACGACCATGTACTACCTAAACCGCCAGGGCAGGAGGCGCTCCATGCCCCTGTGCAGGGAAGCTCTCTGCATTTGGTCCCTCGTGCACAGCCTGGAGGCGGATCTCCTTGCCATCCATGTGGCAGGAGCCTCCAACATTCTGGCCGATGCCCTAAGCCGGATAGGAGCTGCGTCCCACGAGTGGTCTCTCCTGCTGGAGGTAGTACAAGATCTGTTCTCCCACTGGGGCATGCCTCAGGTGGACCTGTTTGCCTTCAGGGAGAATGCGAAGCTGAGGCTGTTTCATGCCCGCCCCCCTCAGCAGGGCTCGCTGCAGGGGGATGTCTTCTCGAGGCCATGGACCCTGGGCCTCTTCTGTACTTTTCCCCCAGTTCTCTTGATCCACAAGGTGCTTCTCAAGGCAAGGAGGGACAAGGCGCAGGTGATTCTGGTAGCCCCAGACTGGCCCTGCCAGTTCTGGTATCCAGATCTCCTCAGCCTCAGCTCCAGGCTCCCGGGGCGGCTTCCAGCCTGCCTGGACCTGATCTCAGTCAGTCAGGGGAAGGTACTCCATACGGACCTTCAATCCCTGCACCTGATGGCCTGGCTTCTGAGTGGCCAGAGTTCCAGGCCTTGGGTCTTTCCGACGAGGTCCTCAACGTTGTTGAGGCTTCCCGTAAGGAGTCGACCAGGAAATGCTACCCCTTTAAATGGAAGAGATTCTCCATTTGGTGTCAGGGCAAGGGCCTGGACCCTTCCTCCTGCTCCTTGGCAAGCATTCTGGACTACCTGTGATCCCTTTCTCAGCTTGGGCTTTGGTCGATGACCCTTAAGGTGCACCTGGCAGCCATCTCTGCTTACGGGAGTGGGCCGGGAAGCAGTCGGTGGTGCAGGAGAAGGTGGTCGGGCACTTTTTCAAAGGCCTTGATCACATATCCCCTCCGGTGCGAGAACCTCCACCTCCATGGGATCTACTGCTGGTATTGGCTAAGCTCATGGGCAAGCCATTGGAACCGATGCACAGGTGTGACATCTCTCACCTGTCGTGGAAGACCACCTTCTTGGTGGCTATCACGTCAGCCAGAAGGATGGGAGAGCTCCAGGTGCTTTCCATCAAGTCTCCTTATCTGGTCTTCCACAGGGACAAGGTTGTGCACCCCCACCCGAAGTACCTTCCGAAGGTGGTGTCGGAGTTTCACCTTAACCAGGTGTTGACTCTGCTGGTGTTCTACCCCAATCACACCTCGGAGGCCGAATATAGGCTCCATACTCTGGACCCTAGAAGAGCGCTTGCTTATTGTAAGGAGCGGACGGCTAAAGTTGGGGGAGAGGTTCGCCAGCTGTTTGTCACCTACGCTGAAGCCGCACCTGGCAGACCTGCAGCCAAGCGGACGATAGGCAGGTGGGTCACCTCCTGCATAGATCTCTGTTATAGGTTGGTGGGCATGGACCCTCCCAGAGGGATTAGAGCTCATTCTACCCACCATACTGCTGCATCGGTGGCTGGTTCCAGGGACGTCCCTATCCAGGAAATCTGCAGGGCTGCTACCTGGAAGTCAGCACCCACCTTCATTACCCATTACCACATCGACCTTGAGTCATGCCAGGATGCTGGTTTTGGGGCCTCGGTTCTCCAGTCATTATTCCCTAAGTAGGGGGTGTACGCCTTGCCTCTCTCCTCCCGGAGAACTGCTAGGAGTCTGCTAGACAGTGTGGATGAACAACATATCCATGTCCCTAGAAATACAGGTTACTCACCTGTAACAGGAGTTCTAGGAATGGTATATGTTGTTCATCCACACGACTCCCCAGCCTCCCGGCTCGACGCACAATCTGGCTTCCAGTGGCCAAATCTGGCATCATGGGGCAGAGCTGAGAGTTTTACCACCCGGTGGGTGGGAAGAGCCAGCTTGAAGACCTTCCAGCAAGATTTAAAGCGGCAAGGAACCTGCCAGACAGTGTGGATGAACAACATATACTATTCTAGAACTCCTGTTACAGGTGGTAACCAGTTTTTAGTTCTTTAGATATTAATCGAACAATCTATTACTAACTAACAAGGTTCTTGTTAGTTAAGCAGTGGCCATGATTTGTCTTTAATTGCCATCTAAAGTACGAAAATGTAACTTTCAAAATGACCCCATTCATTTCTATGGAGCATGCCCCCATGCTCTCCATATAATGACTTCACATAAGGTGGTAGCGTAGGGGTGGATTGCAGTCTATGGAGGTACCAGGAAGTAGAAGGATCGTCGCAGCTTGGTTCCACGTAGCCAAAATACAGTCCCTTCCTTTCCTAAACAGGGGCTGTTACAAATGGAAAAACTGGCAGCATTTGATTTTGGAGCAGGTAAGGCCTCTTTATGCTTCTTGAGGGCAGCACTGTGAAAATTGCTCTTTCAAGTTCAAGAACACTTTTATTGTCACTAGTGACTGGTAAGACTCACAACACACAAGTGGGGAGGAAACAAGCCTTTCTGTAAAGCAAATCAAAACAAAATGAAGGAAAAAGCCATTATGGTTCTCTAAAGAGGTGGCAGGGAAGGTTAAGGAGAAAAGGCTAGCATTCAGGAAATATAAGGAAACACAGAAGGAGCAGGACAGAGAACTGTATCAGTTAAAGCAGAAGGAGGCAGGGAAGGCAGTCCAAATAGCAAAGACCCAAACTGGGGAAAAGATAGCCAACTCAGTTAAGAAGGGGGATAAAACATTTTATAGGTACATTAGGGAGTGAAGAAAGACCAAGGGAGGGATACTGAGGCTTAATAAAGGGAAGGGAATGTGGGCAGAGGGTGACAGTGAAAAAGCAGGGTTACTGAATGAATACTTCTGCTCAGTATTCACAAAAGAAGAGGAGGGGGCGGTACCTAAACCAAACAATAGAAACACTTTGGATAGGGGGATCGATACCAGTCCATTCACAGAAGAAAGGGTTCTGAAAGAACTCTTAAAACTGAAGGTGTACAAAGCAATAGGGCCTGATGGGATTCACTCCAGAATTCTAAAAGAACTAAGGGGAGAACTAGTGACACCACTGACTACCCTCTTTAACAAATCATGGGAGGATGGGGTGGTACCTGAATACTGGAGGAGGGCAGATGTGATTCCACTTCACAAAAGTGGGAGCAAGGCAAAGGCAGGAAACTACAGACGTGTTAGTTTGACCTCAGTGGTAGGGAAAATGATAGAACCTCTTCTGAAGGAAAGAATAGTCGAGTACCTAGAGGCCAGTGGAACACAGGACCCAAGGCAACATGGATTCACAGCGGGAAGGTCATGTCTGATGAATCTAATAGATTTATTTGACTGTGTGACCAAAGTAGTAGACCAGGGAGGGGCTGTGGACATGGCCTACCTAGACTTTAGCAAGACATTTGACACAGTCCCACACAAAAGATTAATATTCAGGTTAGCCAGCCATGGAGTGGGTCCCAAGGTGGTAGCCTGGGTAAAAAAATTGGTTGGACAACAGGACGCAGAGGGTAATAGTAAACAGAGTCCACTCTGAAGGAAGGGGGGGTTACTAGTGGGGTACCTCGAGGTTCAGTACTGGGACCGGTACTCTTTAATGTCTATAAGTGACATTGCGGAGGGACTGGAAGGAAGAGTATGTCTCTTTGCAGACGGCACGAAGATCTGCAACAGGGCTGATACACAAGGTGGGGTGGAAAGGATGAGAAGGGATTTGGCAAGGTTGGAGGAATGGTCAAATGTATGGCAGCTTAGATTCAACACAAAAGAAGTGCAAAGTAATGCGCCTGGGAAACAAAAACCCAGGGGAAGGGTACACAATGTGGGGTGAGATACTAACAACAGAAATGAAAAGGGACCTTGGTGTAGTCATATCAGATGACCTAAAGGTGGGTAAGCAATGTGAGAAGGCAGTAAGGGCAGTGGGGATACTGGGATGCATAGGGAGAGGCATCACCGGTAGAAAACAGGAAGTTGTTATCCATTTGTACAGACAGTTGGTGAGGCCCTATCTGGAGTACTGCATGCAGTTCTGGAGACCCCATCTCCGCAAGGACATAAGACAGGATGGAGGCTGTCCAGAGGAGGGCAGCTAAAATGGTGCAGGGTCTGCACAGAAGCCACTCCGGAGAGAGACTGCAGGAGCTTAGTATGTATACCCTTGAGGAAAGGAGGGAGAGGGGGGACATGATAGAAACTTTCAAATACCTCAAGGGAATTGACAAAGTCCAAGAGGGTAGCATCTTTCAGAAAAAGAGATGTACAAGAACAAGGGGGTACAATTTAAGGACGGGGAGGGGGGAGGAAGGCTCAGTGGTAATGTGAGGAAGTATTTTTTCACTGAGTGGGTTGTGGATACATGGAACGGCCTTCCTGAGGAGGTTGTGAAGTAAAAAACAGAATTCTAGAATGCATGGGACAGACATAAGGCAGTGGTAGTGGGGGGGGGGGGTATGAAGAAGTAGGCTGTTGGTTAACTAGAATCTGCAGCTTATCCATTAGGTAGGGAAATTGGCAGACTAGGTGGGCCAAGCGGTCCTTTTCTGCCATCAAATTCTATTTTTCTAAGCCACAGGTTAGTTATAAAGGTCTTACCACCACTTTGTGTTAGTCTGCTGCAACCCATTATGTATTTGATGTATACCACAGTATTTATAATGCTTTTATTAGTGTTCTACCTTGTTTTAGCTTAAAACTTCTTTTCATTCGCTGGCCCAGTGGCGCTGAGGGTTGACACGCTGGATGCCACACCTCGCACTATGCCGTGACCGGGAACGAGCCCAGCTCGTCCGGGGGTGGGGGTCTCGGCCGAGGAGGGAGAGGATCGAGCATCTAGTGACTGCTGTCCTCTTTCTGGGGTGGGTTCAGGGCTCGCACTGCTCTGCAGCACCATCGGGGCACTACAACTGCAGCGCATTCGGGAGGGAGAGTGCAGCGGACGTCAGCACATAGTGCCTTGACGTCATTGCAAGTCCGTACGCCCAAAGGAGAAAAACGAAGGAAAAATGGCGGTCGGTCATGGCGGCTTAATGGCCATGCCTCCACACACCCTCAGATGCAAAGAATCACCCTCTGGTATCAGATCCAGGCCCAGCAGTAGGGGCATGGGAGAGCCCCGCCGTGGTTACTTTGTACGCTAGCCTGAGCAAGTGAGCCGACGGGGGTCACTTGGGGTGTAGAGGACAGCGGCCAGACAATATGCAGGCTGAGCTGAGGGAGTTGAAACCTAAGAATTAAAAAAAAAGAACCTCCAGGGCCCCCCGCGGCCCCACTGCCTGCTCTGGCCCCCACCTCCTCACTCTTTAGCTGCCCCCCCCTCAGTCGAGGATGCAAGGAAGGCGGTCAGGGGTCAGTTCTCCCTCCTTCTCCTAGAGGGGTGACCACAGACAACCGGTGCTCCAGATCATAGCACATGGTCACACTCTGGAGTTTCTAGAGTGGCCACCGGAATACCCTGTTGTCCAGTCCACCTATCCCCTGGACACCTGTCTTTAGTGTGGGAGGAAATTCAGACTCTTCTTCAAAAAGAGCCACAGAGCTCATCCCTCAGGCTCAATAGAGAAGGGGTTTCTCCCACTTCTTCCTTGTCCCAAAACGACAGAGGATCTCTGGCCATCCTGGACCTTAGCCACCTGAATCTGTACATCAAGTACAAATGCTTCAGGATGGTCATCCTCAAGGGCTGTTACCCCTTCTTCCCAGGGGACTGGCTGTGTTTCTGGACATGCAGGATGCTTACCTGCACATCTAGATCTTTCCTTCCCATCATCGTACTCCGCTTCCACTTTCAGGGGGCCTATTTGCAATTCGAGCTATCTCTTTTGGCCTTTCCACAGACCTCGGGTGTTTACCAAGTGCCTGGCAGTGGTGGCAAACACATTGCAGAGGCAGGGCTTCTGTGTTATGGTATGTTAATATTATGGTTCACATTTCTTGATGTGGACTCCTCTCTCAATTCCTGATGTATATGTGGCTATTTAATCCTGTTGTACTGCACTGAATATCCCTGTTGTTAGATTGCCATATTTTATATTTTATTACTCTGTAATCTTGTCTGCAATGTAAGCTGTACTTGCACATGTACTTTGTATCCCTTGTTCTACTTGTGTGCCATTGTACCTGTGAAATTTTATTGTCCAGACTGTATTAACTATGTGTCATCTCTGGCCCGGGTCATGCCTGAAAAAAGTCCCTGGGATCAGTGCACTTACCCAGTAAACTAATGAATAAATAAAATGTGTTCCCTTACCTGGACGACTGGCTGCTAGCAGCCCATCAAGGAACCCATAGTTCAGACCCTGAATACAACTTCATCTCTCCAGATGCTGGGTATCACTATAAATCTAACAAAGTCCTACTTCTCCCGTGCTAGCACCTTCAATACATAGGGGTGGTCCTGGACACCAGCCAGGGCAAGGCTTTTGCTTGAGAACAGGGCGGACAACTGATGGAGCAGGCCTGTCTGGTTTCCTCTAGCCAGCAGGTCCCGCCAGGGCTTTCCTGTGCCTTTTGGGCAATATGGCAGCAGCAGTTGCCATGGTTCCCGTGGTCCATCTGCATATGCGAGTTCCTCAGTAGACCTTGAGGGTCCAGTGAGACCAACGACTGACAACCTGGACCGATTGGTCTTGGTCTCTGACCTGGTCCGAGGCTTCTGTCATGGCGGCTGGATCTGGCCAACCTCCTCCCGGGGGATCTCTTTTCAGCTTGTGACCCACGCCAGATTCCATGACAGATGCATCCGACCGGATGGGGTGCTCATCTGGCCAAACACCAGACCCAGGGTACCTGGATGGATGTAGAGTAAGGTCTTCATATCAGCATCCTGGAGATGCAGGCAGTCCTTTACGCCCTGCAGGCCTTTGACTCATCTCTTTCCCGGTCCGCTACTGGTGCAGACAGACATGTTTGGTGTACTACATCAACAAACGGGGGGGGGGGGGCTCATTCTTACCACGTGTTGGGAGGCGATGAGAGTCTGGTATTGGGCCATCAAACACGGTCTGGAGCTCTCAGCCATTCATGTTCTTGGCATTCAAAACGTCTTGGCCGACAGTCTCAGCCATCCCAGGTTCCGGGCTCATGAGTAGGAGGTTCTAACCTCCATAGTCGAAGTTCTCGTCAACAAGTGGGGCCGTCCAAAGTTGGACCTCTGTGTCTTCACTCAACACAAAACTGCTGCTTTTTTGCTTGTTTGATCCTGGGCCTGGAGTTTTCTGTCAGAATTAATTGTCCCTGTCCTGGAAGGGGAGGTTTCTGCATGCTTTTCCTCCCTTCTCGCTACTACAGAGGGTTCTGCTCAAGCTCAGGTTGGAAGGGGCAGAGATGATTCTCATAGCCCCCTTCTGGCCATGCCAGATTTGGGTCCCCTTGCTGCAACAGGTGGCAGTGGAGCCTCCAGTGCCTCTGCCCCTGTGCATCAGCTTGCTGTCCCAGGACCAGGTCACCCTAGTCCATCCGGACCTCAAGTCTCTGCATCTCCATGCATGGCTTCTGTGGCCTTAGCTGTTGTCCGCTTCAGGGTATCCTCTAGGGTTGCAGATGTTCTGGTGTCTGCTAGGAAACCCTCTACCAGGGCCACTTATGCTGTGAAATGGATGCACTTCTCCATTTGGGACGCTGATCGCCATTTGGATCCTTTCACCTGCCCAGTGAGTCAGGTGTCGGAGTACCTCCTTTCCTTTTTGGATTCAGGCCTGAGGTACACCTCCCTTAAGATACACCTTTCTGCCATTTCTGCGTACTATGCACCTATTGAGGGCAAAGCTGTCGCCCAGCTTGAGGTGTCTCGCACATTCCTGCAGGGCATTTTGCATCTGAAACTTCCCATTCGGGACCCAGTCCCTCCATGGATCTCAACTTTATGTTGGTGAATCTCACCTTACCTCCTTTTGAACCATCCGTGAGTTGAGAGCTGTGCTTTCTGTCCTGGAAAGTGCTCTTTTTAGTTTCTGTTACTTCTGCTCAAAGGATTTCCGAGCTACATGCTTATATGTGTAAGGAGTCTTATTTGTTTTTTCACAAAGACAGGGTGTCTTTGCATACTAATCTTAAGTTCTTACCTAAGGTGGTGTCTGAATTTACTTTAAATCAATCCATCCTCCTGGGTATTCTAATAAGGGGAGGCGTTGCTTCATACATTTGATGTACATAGGATGTTGTGGTACTACACGAACCACAACAAGCCTTTCAGAAAATGTTAGCAGTTTTTTATTTCATTCACCCCCAAGAGAGGGCGCTCCAGTTTCTGAACAGTGCTGGTCTAAGTGGTTAGCGAATTTTATTGTTTATTGCTACCGTAAGTACAACAAGCCCCTTCTGGGGGTGGTGAAAGGCTATTCCACCAGGGGTATGGCTGCCTCCATTGCTTGCTTCAGAAATGTGTCTGCTGCTGCCTCTGTGCAGCTGCCACCTGGAGTTCTGTCCACATTTTCACCAAGCATTATAGTCTGGACATCGCCTCTCGGCGCAGGGCCAGTTTCGGCCTTGCAGTTCTTCAGGGCCTTCTCTCCTGAGCTCTTAGCTGCTGCTGTGTCCTCCTCCTGGTGATACCCGGTACTGCTTGGGAGTCAGTTCTACTGGTGTGGCCTGCTGCAAGAGCCTTCCTCAAAGTAAGAAAGTACAGTTCCGTAAGAACTTACCGTAACAGTAGATCTTCAAGAGAAGCTCTTGCAGTAGGCACTGCTTCCCTCCCTCCTTCCCCTGCTGCTCTTTTTTTCTCGCACTGCTTCTGCCTTTCTTTTATCTCTTGGGAAAACCTCCTCGGTTCTCCTTTAGCTTCCCGTACAGGGTCTATGGCGGGAGAACTGAGGTAGGTGTGGGGGTCTCCGCCTCCCTATATATGCTAGGCTGATGTCAGCTGACTGATGTCAGTGGGGGCAGTCCCCATGATAGACTGCTAGCTAGAGTTTCGTCCATGTGGTCCTAGTGCCTGGCGGCTTAGTATTACCAGTGTGGCTTGCTGTAAGAGCTTCTCTTGATGAACTACTGTTACTGTAAGTTCTTACGTACTGTACTTTCTCTCATCCAAAGTAGAAGATCTGTTCGACAGATGGGATCATCCAGAGGACATTTTTGCATCCCCACTCAACACAAAACTGCCCAGTTTCTGCTCACTAGATCCAGGACCTGGAGTTTTCTGGTGAGACACGCTGTCCCTCTCCTGAGCGGGAGGTTTCTTTATGCCTTCCCTCCATTTCCTCTCATTCAGAGGGTGCTAATCAAACTGCAGATGGAGGGGACCAGCATGATACTGGTTGCACCATACTGGCCACAGCAGATATGGTTTCCATTACTCCATCAGTTAGCAGAGACCTCCAGTTCCCTGCCTCTTCAGGGATCTGCTGCCACAGGCTCAGCAGACCCTAGTTCATCGAACCTCAAGTTCTTGGCTGCACCTGGCTCCTGAGGGACGTAGCCATCACCCAGTTTGGAGTATCTCAGTGGGTGGCTGGTGTCCTCTTGGCAACTCGGAAGCCCTCCATTAGAGTCACATATGCCATAAAGTGAAAGAGGTTTGCCAACTGGGCTGCCAGACATTATCTGGATCCTTTCACTTGTCCGGTGAGCCAGATTCTGGATTACCTGATCTTGCTGTGGGACTCCGGTCTCCAGTACTCCTCCTTCAAGGTGCACCTTTTGACTATTTCTGCCTTTCACAAGACTGTTGGCGGCCGTACCATGGCTCAGCTAGATGTGTCCCATACCTTTCTTAGGGGCATGTTGAGTCTGAAGCTTCCTGTCCGTTCCCCCATCCCGGCTTGGGATTTAAATTTTGTTTTGGAAAAATCTACTGTGTCTCCATTTGAGCCAGCTGTGACTTGTGAGCTACGCTTTCTTTCTTGGAAAGCGTTATTTTTGGTTGCTATATCATCTGCTCGAAGGATTTCCAAGCTTCAGGCTCTCTGGTGTGAGGAGTCTTATTTGATTTTTCAAAAAGGCAGGGTGTCTTTGCACATGAACTCTACGTTTCTCCCCAAGGTGGTGTCTGAGTTTACCCTGAACCAATCTATCCACCTACCAGTTTATTTTCGAGAGTGTGCCAATCCAGGGGAAGCACTGCTCCATATATTTGACATGCACAGAATTTTTAAATATTATCTGTTCCTTAGGAAAAATTAGTAATCTGATTGGCATAAACAGAATCTCCCCCTCACCCTCTGAGAATGATGAGAAGCTGAATTAAAGGATCTTACCAGAAGAATTCTTCTGACGAAATGAAAAAGGACCTTGACACACTACTCTAAGGGAAAAAAAAAGAAAATACAGTATATACATATTTATATCTGCTCCTTATCAAGGACTGCAGAAAGTCTAAGCAGGTTTTGTTTCTTTCACCCCAGGAAGAGAAGGTGTTCAGGTTTCCAAACAATGCTTGTTCAAATGGTTGGCACATTGCATTGTGTTCTGTTACAATAAGCATGGCAAAGAATTGCTGGGGCAGTGAAAGTCCATTCCACAAGGGGCATGGCTATCTGTGGCCTGTTTCAAAGGGGTCTCAGCTGCTGACATTTGCACTGCTGCCTCCTTGAGTACCATCCATACTTTCACCAAGCACTATAGTCTGGACATTGCTCCTAGAACCTGTGCAGGTTTTGGCAGGGCTGTTCTGCAGGGTCTCTTGTCCTAAGTTTTGGTTGGCCTTCCTCCCAGACTGTTCTGTTGCACTTATAACTGCTTGGGACTTGTTCCTACGATGTGACCTGATGACTAAGATACCCCTGAAGAAGATATAACAGTTACGTAAGAACTTACCGTAACAATAGATCTTCGAGGGGATCTCAGTCATCAGGTCTGCCTTCACTCCCACCATCCCCTATTGTGGGGTTCTCGTCTCAGAACTGGCTAACTTGTATATCCTGCCTTTTATTTTAGCCTGGACACCTCTCTCTGTGTCTCTCCTTGGTACCCCATGGCATGGGTGTGCTCCCTAAGTCTCCGGTGGAAAAAACTGAGGAAGGAGCGGGGCCGTTCAAGCCTCTATAGGGTTGATGATGTCAGCAGGTGATATCGGCATGGACGGCCCCAGTTGTATTGCTGGAAAATCTTCCATGTTGATCCTGCTTCACCAACAATGAAGTTCTTACAGTGCGACCTGCTGACTTGAGATCTCCTCGAAGATCTACTGTTATGGTTAAGTTCTGACATAGCTGTTTTTTCTAACAACGTGGATACAGTTCACTATCAACACTGGCAGTTCTGCTGAAGACAGCAGAGTCATCGGAAGTCTTCTAGCTCCGCTCCTCCCACTAACCGAGTGATTTTTTTCTCTGTGCCCTGTGATGTCATACATTTCCACTGGAAGGGACAGGTCTGCTCAGTAGCAGATCTGAACTGTTTAAATATATATTTTTTTAGTGCTTTTTTTAGGTGAATTTTTAAAGTTTTCAGACTGCTTTCAACATTAAAGTTGCTCCACATCTTCCGGCTCCATTTTGGGGTTTAAATTCCATACTCGATGTAGGCAGAAAATATCGGCCGTGGATTCGCACGACACATGCCTCTACTACATGGGCGATCAGCGCAACTTTGCGGGATGCAGTGAGTATCGGGCCATGCTGCCAGTGTCCATTGAAGATTGGAATGCAAGACTGTCCCTGAGTGACCAAAGAACTGCAAAATGGCCTCAGCGACTGCTGAGTCTACTGCTCAGCTTGCAATCTTGAAAGATGAGGTGGTGGAGGTCGTGGTGAGTTCTTAGTCTTGGTGCTGCTTCCGGATGGGGGCAGCATCAGAGGGTCATTCTGTGATGATTTTGAGAAATGTGCATAGCTCTCCCCACTTGCCAGGGAGAAGCAGAAGCACTGCCGCTGCAGGTGATGGGCCAGGAAAGGTTACACTCTTCTTGCTCTGTTGACTCCCCCAGCCACTTGGCCATGGTTGATATGATGGTCAAGGGCTCCACAATAACCAGTTGGGCCTGTCGGCCCTTGACACTGGTTGAACAGGTGGTGAGATTTTGTCAAGCCTGTTGACCGGTTTTGGATGAGAATGAGTAGTCAGTCTCCCAGATCCTGGTGTTCTCTGTCCTCACTCTGGAGGATGAGACCCAGTCTTCACAACCAGCTGGTTTACCTCGAGAAGTGCCTCCACCAGGTGTTATCCCTCCAAAACCAGTTGTGGTTACCTTGCCAAATCAGGTGGTCTATACCAGCCAGAGGACCCCTTCAATGTCAGCACCCTGGTCGACAGTCACGGTTGAGGTCAAGGTGTCTTACTGGTTTTTGAGCTCACTCAATTGGAAGGCAAGTCAGTTGATGCTCCTCAACCTCCTCATCCTCAAGTGACAAGATGCATCAATGCTGGGAGGGGTAGGGCTCTTCCCCTGGACCTGTGGTCCCTTGGCCTTCTTCTGTCATTTCCACACTGGTCCATGTGACTCAGCAGTCCCCCACATCTGCTTCTCCTCTTGCAGTGTGGCTACCTCCACTTCAGCTACTGTTCAGGGCCCTGACCTAAGAGTCTTGCTTGCAGCCTACTTGTCAGGCCAGCTATCGTTGGAGGTCACACAGGATGACATTACCAGGGTGGTCCATGGTGGCAAATGGTTGGGGGCCATCTTTGTAAAATCCTCTGACTTGTAAAAGGGTGTCAATGGCCTCAACCAGGACTCACACCTTCAAGCAGAAATCAGTTGAATAGCTGACTATGGCTCACAAGCTAGTGTCCTTTGGAGCCCTAGTCCAGCTGATGTCGGAGTCCATGAATGTTTCCTTAGAACCAATCTAGAAATGGGTGAAATACACATTTACAGATACTCTGGATAGGGACAGATCACCAGGGGTTACCTTTCCCTTGGTTGAAGTCATCTTGGGACCAGCCCTGGAGCTTTGACAGCATCCTGCCCAGTGCCCTCTACTCTTATGGTCCCCAAGTATACAGTCCCAATGGGCACCCTTTTGGATTTCCAGCCACCCTCTGTGGAGGGTTTGGTTATGGATTCTGCCTTCTGTAAATTGGAAGGCCAAGGGACGTGAACAAGCCTCTACATAAGAGTCCAGGAAGACTGACCATGTGGCTAATGACTTAGAAACAGAATTTATCGGCAGATAAGGACCTATTGACCCACCCAGTCTGCCCAGTTTGTCCCTACCTATGCTGTTATTACAGACCTTATCTGACCTCTAGCTACTCCACCCCCCACCTTCTGGCCAAGGGGTACACTACCATATCACTGGGTCTCCGTTAGGCCAGTTACTGCATCTTGATGGTGAATTTTGGTAATTCTTTTTTTTGTGGAGTTTGGGGAACTCCTCCCACTACTTCGAGGTGATAATGTCTTCCAGTAAAAATCATCAGAGACCAGCCAGTGTCAATCTTTGGCTAAGCACCAACTAAAGGCTGCCTTGGACATGGGCAACTCCGTGCCCATGCCATGGTTTTAGTCATCACCATACATCACAGGGCCTGGCTGGGCAGGCCACCTTTACAATGGGCACTCAACACAACGGACCAATGTCCCCTTTTGGGCACTGGGCCCTTCAACCCTGTGGTGGAAGGACATCTCAAACAGATTGAAATCCAGTGGCACCAGTGATTCTGTGGCTTTGTCCCAAAAGGACCAAAAGGTCAAAAGCATAAAAATCCTTTTGTTCCTTGTCCTTTCAGCCACAACCTTAGCAGTGGCCCCAGCAGAGCAGTTTCGGCACTGGCATTCAAAACACGGATTCAGTGGCCAGGAACGAAAAGAGATTGGGGGGGGGGCAGAGGTGGTGGTGCCTCCACAGCCCCTGTAGTTAGATCTCCGTCCAAGGTGAACAGTGATGGATTGTAGGGTATCATCTCCGTTCCCTGTCCTAGCTCTTAGTCGGTGGTCAGTTGTGCTACTTCTTGCTACAGCGGCTCACCATTACCTTGGACAAGTAATTTCTGGAAGTGGTGGGCAAAGGATTGCCTCTGGATTATGAGTCGCTCCCAACGTACTGACTCCGAGCTCCTCAGAGGTCCAGGATGTCAGACACATCCGCTAAGAGTCAACATAGCTTACCTCCTAGAGTGTGAGCAATAGCTCATGTCTGGATGCCCTGGCCAGTCATAGATATATGTCCAGGTTTATCCTGGTTCGAAACAGACAGGAGCTGGCTTCCTATACTGAACTTGCATGATCTGAACCAATTCATGTGGAAGAGTAAGTTCAGTGGTCACTCTGAATCAAATAATACTATCCCAGGAGCAGGGAATGTGGTTCTGCTTCCTGAACCTCCAGGACTCATTCTTCCACATCCCAGTCTATCCCATTGCTGGTACCTTTGGTCCTGTGCAGAGGGGTACATTACCAGTTCCAGGTCATGTCATTCTGGTCTCCTCCATGCTCAGAGTCTTCACCAAGTGCATGGCATTGGTGGGTGACCTTCCTGGAGTACAAACGCATTAAAGTATATCCCTGTCTGGATGACTGGCTGCTAACTGGGCTGTCCAGGGAGGTTGTGGAGAGGTCCAAGGATCTGGCCCTCCAAACTTGTCAGGATTTTGGCCTTCTGGTCAACCCGGCCAAGTCACACCTGGTCTCCTTACAGGTGATCAAGTTCATTGGGGCAGAACTAGACTCGCTGTGAACCAACACCTATCTTCTAGTGGACCATGCATTGAACCGTATCTCCTTTGTATGATGATTTCAAGTGGGGCGCTCTCACATTGCCCAGGACGTTCTTCGACTGCCAAGGTTCATGGCGTCTTCCACCAGCATGAGCCACTAGACTAAAAGTTTCCAACTGCAAGGTCGGCGCTGCCAAAAAATTTGGTTGGTGCTCCCCTGAGGCTGACTAGGCCTCTAAAAAAAATACAGAACGCTCCTGGGGGGAGCACTCAAAGGTTCTGTCTGTTTGCTAACCCCTAATTTAAGAACACTACAACTGAAACTTCAATAGCTGTCCCAGCTAGTCATGACTTGTACTTGCACTTCAGAAACTGGCTAGTGGAGTAAGAGTTCCAAACAACAGCTCATATTTTATATCCAAATTTATTCATGCAACAATATGACCAATGCCTTTATGGGCTACTAATATCGAAAAACAGAAATAAAGTGCAGACAGTGCTCCAGTGTAAAAATATTCAGTACAGGGTTGTAAAAGTATCCCAGACAGAACCTCCCTTGGCTTCCCACAGCTATCCCAACGCCGCCTTACTCAGTGGCTTTGTCAGGGGCCCTGTTGTTTGAATATCTTACTCCACTATTCAGCTACTGAAGTGCAAGTACAAGTCATGACTAGTTGTGACAGCTATTGAAGTTTCAGTTGTAAGTGTTCTTAAATTAGGTGCTAGCAAATAGACAGAACTTTTAGTGTCCGCACCACATGGAGAATTGATCTAGTGGGCTTGCAGGAGAATGCACCTCCTACAGTGAGAGTTGGCTGGCATTGGTCTCAGTGCCTAGGTCGCCTGGATCAGGTTGTGGTGTACCAGCCAATGTGGGATGCCATCTTGTGGTGGCTGAGCCCACAGAATCTGGAACGAAATCCTGTTTGTCTGCTTAGAAGCATCCTTCATGCTCATGATGGATATAGCTCTGGTAAGCGGAGAGCACACCTCAGAGCCCACAGATCTTCTTCAGGGATATCTCTGTCATCAGGTCACACTGATAGAACTTAGATGTCAGGCACTAGGATACCAGGCTTTTCTGCAGAAGTCTTCTAGGGCCGCCCATGCTGACATCAGGCTCCGACATCACTCACCCTATAAAAGCATGGGCAGACCCAGTCTCCTAAGTCCTTTCCGCCACTGACCAGTTCGCACAGACTCTATGGAAGCCGTTGCTCAGTTACAAACTTACGAAATAGCCAGCAGAAGAGGCCTTACTGCTGTATCAAGTCTGCTCAGTGTGCAGCTCAGACTTATTCTTTGGAGTGTCCCCCCTTTTTCCCCAATCCTTTTTATTAACCCCCCCAAAACGTCCTACCCGTTTTACTGATATCACCTCTTCTGGCAGCTCTTCCACCTGGAAGTGCCTTCTCAATTCTTTCTTAAATCTTCCCCCACTAGCTTCAGACTATGCCCCCCTTGTTGTCTCCCTCTCTCTTTAAATTGAAGATGCCAGATTTACTTACCTTTTATTTTCTTTTGTCATCAGATCACTTTTATTTTGTTTTCTCCTTTGTATGTTGAAAACTACTCCTTCGTCAGCTCTTTTCCGCCCCTGTCACTGTGGAAAGAAGACTTCCTCCACCGATGAACACCAACTGCTGTCTTGGGCCTAGCCACAACATCCTAGCCTGCAAATCCTGCCAAAATTCAACCTTACCACATGGCACCGACAAAAGAAAGTCCTGCAGAAGTTCCTCATGGAGCAACAGGTAGCCAGCGGAGAGCAGGGGTTTTCCGTGGCCCCCTCCACCCAGTTGCCAGCATCTTCCATGGGCTCACAGGCTGCCAAGGCCCGGAGCAAATCCTTGGGGAAGCACTCTTGATGGGATAAGGAATGGCCCAAGGACCGTTCCCCCCGTTGGTGATCCCAGTCCCTGCTGGATTCTTCCTCTTCTTCTCCTCCTGGGATCACCCTGTCGATGGCTTCAGCATCACACCTTGCCCTGTACAGGACTCTGCTTCTTCCAGGCCCCCCACAGTGGATTCTTCTCCTGCCTGTTATAGGGAAGTGCAAGGGTCATCTGCTTCTGCCCTGCTGTCGAGACCTTTTGAGGTCTGTTGGTGCTGGGCTTACCCGCTACCTCTTCAGTTAGCAGTTAGGGCTTCACACTCCCTCCATCGACCCCAGTGTCGACAACAGTTCCCTTCCCTGCCGTCGACCTTAATACCATTCTAGTCTTCATTACTGCTTCTATTATCCAACGGCTTGCTACACGGCCCAGATTGTTGTTGCCTGTGCCACCGTCAACTGTTTCAGCAGCAATACCTGCTAGACCTGCATGCCTCACACCCCCTAGGGAGTCATCGGTATGGCATTCATTGGTCCCTGCTCCAGAGCAGTCCAATGACGAAAAGGAGTACCATACTGATCTTCTCCTCCCTGAGGAAGAGGAGGATGAGGAGGAAGTCGATGTGGAACCCCGTGATAGGTCCACTATCTCCTCTATGAGTGAGGAGTCTGTTAAGCACACTCTCAGGTCCCCCCTGAGGACCTCTCCTTTTTCAGTGTCATGAAACAACTCTTCTCCACTTTGGGTTCTAGACTGAGGAGGAGGATGAAACCGGGAGGAATATGATGGACTTCTTTGAGATCCCTGAGTCTCCATCTAAGATTATTCCTTCTCTGCTTCCAACATTGAATGATACAACCATGGCTGCCTGACACAGACCCAGTATGGTGCCAGCTATGCCTAGGAAGGCCAACAACCTTTATCAGGCACCTCAAGAGTTACCCTTCTGTATGGCCCAGCCTGAGACTGACTCTGTGGTCATTAAAGCTGCTCACAATAGGTCTAAGGCCCCTAAGCACCTTAGCTTCCTGCCCCCTGACCAGGAGTCCAGAAGGTTGGATCTGTGGTGCAAAAGGACTTCCCACTCAGCCACCCTTGGCCTTTGGATTGCCAGTTGTTTGATCCATCTTAAGTACCAAAATACTCTTTGACAGAAGGGCACAGCAACTGTTCAGACCCTCCCCGAGGGTTCTCACAGGCAGGAGCTTCTCAAGGTACTTCAGGTCTTGGAAGATGTTAGCAAGCAGCTCTTTAGAGCCACCTATGACATGGTTGACACGGCAGCCAGGACAGCTGCCTGTGGCATTTGCCTTAGATGGCACTTCTGACTGTGTGTGTCTGACTTTGCCAATGACGTCCAACAAGAGGTGTTAAATGCCTCTTTGGTGGGTCACAAATGTTTTGGTCTGGATGTACAGGACATTACTAACAAGCTACAGGCTTCTGGTAGGCCATTTGGTCTGCCCACTCCTTATCTCATACCCAGTCCAGGAGTAGGCTACAGTTCTCCTTTTGGATGCCCTCCCACAAGTTGGGTCCCAGAGGCAAACTTCAGGTTAAACACAGAGCCAGCTCAGCCTTGCCTACTCCTCTTCCTCTGTCGGCCCCTTAGCTAAGCAACCCAGAGGCTGCAGTGCAGCCCCTGACGCTGTTCAGCCCTGCCTGACTCCTTGCAGGACCCCCTTCTCCTCTCTTGAGTCAGGAAGTGGTGGTCAGAGGCAGGTTCTCCTTCCATTTGCCCCAGTGTAGAACCATCACAACAGATCCTTGGATCCTGCAGATAATTGAACAGGAACATGCTCTCGAGCAGCCTCCAGATCTTCCCTCAGTCCCACTGTTTTACCCTCCAGATCACACAGAGATATTCAGGGAAGAGGTCCTCACCTTGCTGCACAAATGGACCATAGAACCAGTGCCCAGGTGGCAAAGGAACAAGCGGCTCTATTCCAGGTTCTTCCTGGTTCCCAAGAGAACAGGGGACTTGAGGCCCATTCTAGACCTCAAGGAACAGAACCTTTTTATCCAGTACAAAAAGTTCAGGATGGTCATTTTGCATGGTCTTCTCCTACTGCACAAGCAGGGTGACTGGCTGTGCTCCCTCGATATGCCAGATGCCTATCTGCATATCATGGTTTGCCCCTCTCACAGGCATTACCTGTGGTTCCTGTTCCAAGGGGAGCATTATCAGTTCAGGGTATTGCCCTTTGGCTTATCTTCTGTGTCACAGGTCTTTACCAAGTGCTTAGCAGCTGTGGCACGAGGGCCTCTATGTGTTCCCATACCTAGGAGACTGGTTACTGAAAGCCCAGTCCAGAGAACTTTTGTTCTTCGCTCTGGATTGCACCCTACAGTTGTTCCACTTCTTGAGCATTACAGTCAATCGATACAAGTCTGTGCTGACCCCTTCTTAGAGATTACAGTACATAGGGGCAGTCCTGGATTCTACTCAAGGCAACTCCTTCCTCAAGACAGAGTGGACCACTTTATTGCCCAGCCCCAGGAGGTGGCTTAGAGCCTACATATTCCAGTCATAACTTGCCTCCGGCTACTAGGCCTCATGGTAGTGGCAGTTGTGATGGTCCCTCTGGCCAGGTTGCACATGAGTATTCGCAGTGGACCCTCAGGGTTTAATGGGATTGGCGTTCATGCAATCTAGATCAGCTGGTTCTTGTCTCCTTGCCAATTCACACAATGCTTCACTGGTGGATGAACTCGAGCCAGTCTCTTAAAAGGACTTCCCCTTCTGATCCCCACCCCTCAGCAGATCCTCACCACAGATGCTTCAGGTCAGGGTTTGGATGCCCATCTAGGCCATTGTCAGACCCAGGACCGTTGGTCCCACAGGAAACTCACCTCCACATAAACATTCTAGAAATGAGGGCAGTTCTGTATGTCTTCCAGGCCCATCTCTCCCCAGGTCCTCTTGGTGCAACTGGACAATCTCAATGTAGTCTATTACATCAACAAAGCAAGGGGACCCATTCCTATCATCTGTGCTGGGAAGCAACGACAGTCTGGTACTGGGCTCTAGATCACGGTCTAAACTGTCAGCCATTCATGTGCCAGGTGCCCAAAACACCTTGGTGGATGACCTCAGCCGGTCAGAGTCCTGAGTGTAGTAGGAACTGCTGACCTCGGTTGCAGAAGACCTGTTTAACAGTTGGTGTCATTCAGAGTGGGACCTTTTTGCATCCCCACTCACTGCAAAACTGACTCATTTCTGCTCACCATATTCAGAGCCTGGAGTTTTCTGGCATGACGTGTTGTCCCTCTCCTGGAAAGAAAGGTTTCTTTACACATTCCCTCCCTTCCATCTAATTCAGAGGGTTCTCATCAAACTACAGAGGTATCCCATCATAACGGTGACTGCAGTTACAAGCAACTCAGTTGTAGCACTTGTTATGTGGGCTACCGTTCACATTCCATGATCAAGGCGACAGAGGAGGGTGACAGGAAGGATGGGAGGGAGGGTATGTAGGGGTTGTGTGAGGAAGCTGCCGAGCTGGTGCCATGGGGAGTGGTGAGGTGGCAGAGTACAGTGGAAATTTGCAGGTTGGGGCTGGTGAGGGATACTGTTTTTATTGCCACGTGTGGTCCGTGAAGCTTTTTTTTTTTCCGCTCCCCGCCCGGAGTTAGTAATTTGTAAGTAGGAAGTGCGGGAGGGAGCACAGCCCCCCATAGAAAAACCTGTTTACTGTCGCTGATGTGTTTTCGTTAGAGTGCACATCACCTTTTTTCTTTTCGGTGATGTGCACTCCCTATAACAGCAAACGCTATTCTGTGATCGCCGTTATGACATAGATCTAACCACAGACGGAGGGTGTCACCCTGATTCTGGTGGCCCCGTTTTGGCTCCAGCAGATATGGTTTCCATTACTGCAACAATTGTCTGTGGAACTTCCATTTCCCTTGCCCCTTTGCCGGAACCTGTTGACACAGGCACAGGGGACCCTGGTCCATCCAGACCTCAGATCCCTCTGTCTGCGTGCATGGCTCCTGAGGACATAGCCATTGCTCATTTCAGAGTTGTCTCAGAAGGTGGCTGGTGTCCTGGTGGCTGCAGAAAACCCTCACCAGGGCCACTTATTCTATGAAGTGAAAGTGGTTTGCTATCTGGGCGTTCGCACCTACTGGACCCTTGACCTGTCCGGTGAACCAGGTTTTGGAACATCTCCTGATCTTGTCTGATGCCAGTCTCAAATACTCCTCCTTAAGGTTCATCTGTCTGCTATATCAGCCTTCCATGTGCCCATCGATGGCCGTACAGTGCACTGCCATATCTTTCTGAGAAGCATTCTTCACTTGAAGCCTCCCATCTGTAACCCGGTTCTAGCTTGGGACCTCAGTTTTGTTTTGGAGAAGCTGACCCTGCCTCCTTTTGAGCCAGATGCATCTTGTGAGCTATGCTTTCTGTCATGGAAAGCGTTATTTTTTGTTGCCATCACTTCTGCTTGAAGAATTTCAGAGCTACAGGCTCTCATGTGTGAGCAGCCTTATTTGATTTTCCACAAAGGCAGGGTCTCTTTGTGTACTAATACTAAGTTTCTTCCTAAGGTGGTGTCTGAGATTACCCTCAACCAATCCATCCACCTGCCTGTTTATTATCCAGAGCATGCCAGTTCAGGGGAAGCATTGCTCCATACTTTGGATGTGCATAGAATTTTGCATCACTATGCACACTACCATAACAAGGACTGCAGGAAGTCCAAACAGTTATTTGTTTCTTTCACCCCTGGTAGAGGGGGCAGTCCAGTTTCGAAACAGTGCTTGTCCAAATGGTTAGTAAACTGTATTTTTTTTGTTTCAGGATGTACGGTAAGGAACTTACTGTAGTTGTTAAGGGGCATTCCACCAGGGGTATAGTCTTTTCAGTTGCCTGTTTCAGAGGTGTGTCTGCAGACGAGATTTGCGCTGCTGCCACTTGGAGTACTGTCCAACCTTTCACCATGTACTACAGTCTGGAGATTGCATCCCGAAGAAGGAAAGGCTTTGGCCTTACAATGCTTCAGGGCCTTCTCTCTTAGGCCTCTGGCGCCTGCCATCCAGAATGTCCTTGTTCACAGCACTGCTTGGGACTCGTTCTATAGGTGTGACCAGATGACAGAGATATCCCCAAAAAAGAACAGTTACTTAAGAACTTACCATAACAGTAGATCTTCGAGGGAATCTCTGTCATCAGGTCATGCTGTCCCTCCCTCCCTCCATCCCTCTTTCTCTCTCTCTCTCTGTCCAGCTCAGCTGTCCTGTTGCTCCAGCCTTTTTGCTTGCTGGGCACCTTTTCTCTCTAGTTGGTTCCCTAGTGGGAGGCCTTTATAGGGTGAGTGACATCGGAGCCTGAAGTCGGCATGTCGGCCCCTAGTAGACTGCTACAGAAAAGCTTGTCTGGGATCCTCTTGCCTGATGGCTAAGTTCTATAGGTGTGACCAGATGACAGAGATTCCATCAAAGATCTACTGTTAGGTAAGTTCTTACATAACTGTTCTATTCTGATATCCTTTGGAACCCCAACTCAACATCAGCCTGCTGGAACTATGTGCAGTGCGTCTGGCTGTGACAGAATTTGTGCTGTTGACTTGGGGTCAGGTCAATCAGGTCCAGATGGACAGCATGACCATGTTCTACCTGAACAGATGGGGTGGAACACACTCCTTTCTGTTACATGAGGAGACTCTCTGTGCCTGGACTTTCATACACAGCCTGGAAGTAGATCTCCTGGTGACCCACGTTGTGGGAGAAAACTACCAGTTGGAAGCCATGAGACATCACACACATAGTCCCTGCATCAGGAGGGGGTAGACCCCCTGTTCTCACAGTGGGGAACCCCTTTGGTGGATCTGTTTGCCTCGTGGGAGAACAGAAAGCTGTGACTGTTTTGTGCTTGCCCCACACAGTCTGGCACACTGCCGGGGGATGTCTTCTCGAGGCCCTGGACCCTGAGCCTTCTGTACACCTTTCCCTTGGTTCACAAGGTCATGGACCAAGGCCCAGAAGGACAAGGCACAGATGATCCTGATAGCCCCAGACTGGCCCAGATAGTTCTGGTATCCGGATCTCCTCAGTCTTAGCAATAGGCCTCTGTGGAGGTTGCCTGTCTGCCCTGACCTGCTGACCATACAACAGTGGAAGGTTCTGTACCCAGACGTTCAATCCCTGCACCCCTCAGCCTGGTTTCTGATCGGCTGTAGAGTTCCAGGCTGTGGACCTTTCAGAAAACATCCTCCATGTCGGGGAGGTGTCCTGTAAGTAGTTGACTTATAAATGCTATGCATTTAAGTGGAAGAGGTTCTTGAGCTGGTGCAAGTTTAAGAAGCTTGATTCCCCTTAACTGCCCCATGGCAAGCATCCTCATCTACCTCTGGTCCCTATCTCAGACAGAACTGCGAGCAACAACCCTTAAGGTGCACCTGGCAGCCATATCTGCATACCAAACATGGGCTGGTATGACGATGGTGACCCAGGAGAAGGTGGTCAACTGCTTTTTCAAATGCCTGGATCACTTGTTCTCTCTGGTGCCTGAACCTCCACCTCCATGGGACCATCTGCTGGTGCTGGCAGTGCTAATGGGCAAGCTGTCTAAGCCTATGCACAAATGTGAGATGTCCCATTTGTCATAGAAGACCACCTTCCTGGTGGTAGTCATGTCAGCCAGAAGGATCACTGAGCTCTAGGTGCTCTTGCTGGAGTCTCCTTACCTAGTACCTTTCTTCTTTCCCACCCATTACCCCTGCTGTTGCTCTTAAGGCCCTTTTGTCTTTAAATCCTCACAAGGATAGGAGTCCTGATAGTCTTGACCTTAGACTCCTATTTCTCTTCACTCATGCCATTGCCCTGCCTATTACCTACCTCCTTAATCTCTCTTTCTCCCTATGCTGCATCCCCAATTCTTGAAAGTTGGCTACTGTCATTCCTCTTCTCAAAGGGGGTGATCTATCTTCCCCTAGTAACTTCCAACCTATTTCTGTCCTTCCCATTCTGACTAAGCTGCAGGAACACCTTGTTCTGTCCCAACTCTCCACTTTTCTGGACTCAACTTCCTCCTTCACTCCTTTTCAGTCTGCTTTTAGGAAGTCTCACTCCCCTTCCACCTGTCTCCTTAGGCTCACTGATGCTATCCTCTGTGGCATGGATCAGGGCCTTGTTACCTGTGCTATTTTTGTCTACTTAGCGAAAGCCTTCAACATTGTAGCCCATCCCGTTCTCCTGGGCAGGCTTAAGGCAGCTGGACTGTCAATATCTTCTGTAGAGTGATTCCACTCCTACCTTAAGGGCAGGTTGCAAGCTGTCCTGATTGGAGACTCTCTTCCCCTCCCCTCCCTATAAACTCAGGCATCTCCCAAGGATCTGTCTTGGGTTTAGCTCTTTTCTCCATTTTTCTAAAAGACCTCCCCAAGGCCTGGTCTTCTGTGTCTATACATATGTATGCAGATGATACGGTTCTCTTTACCTCTGGCTTCTCTGTCCCTGACCTCATGAACCAACTTCAACTGGATTTTAACAATATCCAGTACTGGTTCCATGATAATCAGTTATCCTTTAATACCAAAAAAACCAAAACAGTCTCCATGACTTCTGGCACTTTGCAGAAACTTGCTGGAGTCCTCCCCCTTCTTTCCTTTCATACCCTTGATGGTACAGTTGTTGAAGATGTCTCCAGCTTCAAGTACCTTGGGGTCTGGCTTGATCGCCTTCTAGATTTTTCTGTTCATTTGGATGCTGTACACATGAAGCTTCACCCCATGCTTGGGGCGCTGTACAGAAATAAGAGAAACATTCTGCTTCCTGCATGCAGAGAATCCGTCACTAAGATGATTCTGATATTTTTGGCTAGGGAGGTATTATTTATAGTACTGCTCCAAAGTCCACTTAAGCTAGCCTGGAATCCTCTCCTTCTGTCACTTTGTCTTTGGTAAACACTTGCATACTCAAGTGTATATGACTTGATGTTTTTATTGTCTTATTGTTTTTATGAACTAGTATTTATTGTATGTGTGTTTTATTATATTGTTGCTGTAAAGCGCTTTGATTTTAGAAAGGCGTGGTATAAATAAATAAATATTATTGTTGAATACAAATCTTATGCCCCATAATGCAAAGCATCATGGGCTGCATATGCAAATCAACACAGAATATTATGCAGGTTATTATTATTATTCTTCCTTGTACACTGTATTCTTCCCTCTCTCTCCCCCCTCTCTTGATGCCAAGTGCTTTACTCACTGTGTTTCCTTTATCTCCAAATTTTGGTATGGCTCTCTTCACCTCATATCTTGTCTTTCTCCTCTCTTTCCCTTTTCGTCCTCTTACTCTCTTCATAATGCGTGCTCTCACTCTTTTGCACTCCCTCATATGAAATCTACTGCTAGTCAAGCTGCTCGTTCCATTTCCATAAACTGTGGAATTCTTTTCCCCTTTCTGTTCACTCTGTTCCCTCCTTTCCTGCATTTAAAGCTGTCCTCCATGATTTCTCTTTCTGCTACTTCTGTTCCTGATTTGTTTTGAACCCCCATTTACCTGAAACTCTTTATCATGTTTTTCAGCATTTACCATTTTTCCCTTGAATCATTAATCATCTCTGCTCCTTATTTTGATAAATCTTTGTCAGTTCTACCATTTACTGTATGTGATTTGTTCAGCAGTTTTTATTCTTAAGGATTATTTGTCTTGTCTTTGATATACTTATTTCCAGTCTATGTAGTTTTACTCTATTTTGAACCTGTTCTCTCTCCTCCCCAGGACACATCTGGAAATAGCTGTTAACAGCTCAGTAAGCTTTCCTCATTAGAACCTTTAAAATAAATAAATAATCCTTCACAAGGACAGGGTTGTCCTTTGCCCCCACCCAAAGTTCCTCCCGTAGATCATATCGGAGTTTCACCACAAACAGGTGATTAACTTGCCAGTATACTTTACTAACCCAACCTTGGAGGCTGATTGCAGAATGCATACCTTGGACCTGCAGAGGCTGCTGTCTTCCTGTAAGGAGCACACGGCTGGAGTCCAAGGTAAAGCTTGTCAGCTGCTTGTTAAATACACTGAATCCATGCCTAGCAGACCATAGAATACATAGAAATTGTCAGCAGAGAAGGACAGCTTGGCTCACCCAATCTGCCCATTTTCCATACCTACTGTAATACCGCAAACCCTACTTGGTCTCCGGCTTTACCCCCACCCCCATTCCAAACTAATACATTTCCCTTATGCCTGTCCCATGCATTCTTGAATACTGTTAGTTTTTGCTTCAACCACCTCGACTGGGAAGCTGTTCCAGGCATCTACCACTCTTTCTGTGAAGAAGTATTTTCTAGCATTTCCCCTAAATCTACCCCCCAGCTTCATAGCATGTCCTCTTGTTCTTGAGCATCTTTTTTTCTGAAAAATGCTATCTTACTTCGAGAGGGCTCTTGCAGTAGGTAATTACATATAGGACTGTCGTCGGCAGGTGGCAGGACCCCACGGAAAAATTTCTAGTTAGCAGTCTCTGATGAGGGACCGCCCCCATGTCAGGTGACCGGTGTCAAGAGACGTCGGTATAAAGGGGCGGTCCCTCACGCCCGCCTTCCAGTTCTTTCCCGCCACAGGCCACAAGAGGCCAGACAAGAGAGAAGCGGATATTTTCCTCACTGGAAAAGGAGCTGAAAAAGCTTAGGGGGATGGAGGTGGGAAGGTATTACCTACTGCAAGAGCCTCTCTTGAAGATCTACTGTTACAGTAAGTTCTTACGTAACTGTACTATCTAACAGAGGGCTGTTGCAGTAGGTAATATAGGACTGAGGTTCAAGCAGTCTGGAACAAGAAGAAGCACACGGAGAAGGAAGCTACTCAAAGCAGATCATCTTAGCTGTGAAGGCCTTAAGAAAGGAGGCCTGCAGAACAGCGAGCCCAAGCCTGCTCTACAGCGAGAGGCAATATCCAAACTGTAATGTTTTGTAAATGTATGGACAGAAGTCCATTTTGTGGCTCCTTGGGATTTGAACTTCGTTCTTGAGAAACTTACTTTGCCTCCTTTTGAACTGGCAGCCTCAGCAGACATGAAGTTCCTTTCATGGAAGACACTCTTCCTAGTGGCCATTACCTCTGCTCAGAGGATTTCCAAGCTCCAGGCCCTGATGTGTAAAATCCTGTACTTGATTTTTCACAAGGAACGTGTGGCTCTGCGCACCAATCCTAAGTTTCTCCCCATGGTGGTAGCGGAATCTACATTGAACCAGTCCATAGAGTTACCCACTTTCTTTATGCAGTTCTCCAATCAGGGGGAGTATCTGCTTCACACTATGGACGTTCACAGGATCCTGAGATACTACACTAACAGAACAAAGGGTCTCAGAAAGACTGATCAACTGTTTGTCTCTTTTGCACCCAAAAGAGAAGGCAATGCTGTTTATAAGCAATGCCTGTCTAAATGGTTGGCTCATTGCATCACCTTCTGTTATGACAAGTACAACAAGACTCTTCCAGGTCAAGTAAGAGGACACTCCACCAGAAGGGTCGCTGCCTTGGTGGCATGTTTCAAGAACATGTCAGCGGCAGACATCTGTGCTGCCGCCACTTAGACTTCTGTCCATACATTTACAAAACATTACTGTTTGGATATTGCCTCTCACCGTAGAGCAGGCTTCGGGCTCGCTGTTATGCAAGGCCTCCTTTCTTAAGGCCTTCACATCTAAGAGGATCTGCTTTGAGTAGCTTTCCTCCTCCCGTGTGGTGCTTCTTGTTCCAGACTGCTTGGGACTCAGTCCTATATGTAATTACCTACTGCAAGAGCCCTCTCGAAGTAAGATAGTACAGTTACACAAGAACTTACCGTAACAGTAGATCTTCAAGAGAGGCTCTTGCAGGAGGTAATACCTTCCCTTCCTCCATCCCCCTAAGCTTTTTCAGCTCCTTTTCCAGTGAGGGAAATATCCTCTTCTCTGTCGTCCGGCCTCTTGTGGCCTGTGGCAGGAAAGAACTGGAAGGCGGACGTGAGGGACCACCCCTTTATACCGACGTCTCCTGATGCTGGTCACCTGACGTGGGGGCGGTCCCTCGCCAGAGACTGCTAGCTAGAAATTTTTCTGTGGGGTCCTGCCACCTGCCGACGACAGTCCTATATGTAATTACCTACTGCAAGAGCCTCTCTCGAAGATCTACTGTTACGGTAAGTTCTTACGTAACTGTACTTTCCACCTGTACCTTATTTATACCTGTAAGGTATAAAGTCTCGATCATATCCCCTGTCTCCCTCCTTTTCTCTAGGGTATACATATTAAGGTTTTTAATCCTCTCCTAAGGGCTTTTGATGCATGCTCAGCACCATTTTCATTGCTGTCCTCTGGACTGTCTCTGTTCTGTCTATGTCCTTTCAGAGATGTGGTCTCCAGAACTAAACACAATACTCCAGGTGAGGTCTCACCAATGTTTCATACAGCAGTATAACTACCTCCTTCTTTCTGCTAGTGATACCCCTCCCTTATTCACCCTAGCATCCCACTAGCTCTTCCCACTGCCTTGTTACACTGGCCACCTTTAGATCACTGGAAATTACTACCCCCCAGGTCCCTTTCCTTCTTGGTGGTCAACAGTACCACTCCCCCATCTTATACTCCACCCCTGGGTTTCTGTATCTTAAGTGCATGACCTTGCACCACTTCTCATTGAATCTCAGTTGCCACACATTTGACTACTACTCAGCATTCTTAGATCACTATTCATTTGTCCCCACCCCCCACGGAGTGTCTAGCCTATTGCAGATCTTGGCGTCATCTGCAAAATGGCATACCTTCCCTTCTAGCCCCTCAGTAATGTCACTAATAAAGAAATTAAAAGGACCAGACCAAGTACTGACCCTTGTGGTACCCCGCTAGTCACTCTCCCTTCCTCAGAGTGAACTCTGTTTACCACCACCCTCTGTTTCCTATCCGCAACAAATTCTTACCCATTTTACAACCTTAGGACCCACCCCAGGCTGCCCAGCTTGTTTACAAGTCTCCTATGTGGAATGGTGTTGAAGGCCATAGACCAGTAGAAAAGCAGACAGTTACCAGGTGGATTGCATCCGCATCGACCTCAGTTGTAGTTTTTTAAGTTGCTCAAGGGGCTTAGGCCTCATTCCATTAGATATACTGCTGCCTCGGTGGCTACTTTCAGAGATATCCTCACTGTGGAGATATGCAGGACTGCTACTTGGAGTAAATAGCACACCTTCATCTCCCGTTACAACTTTGACATAACAAGTCATCAGGATGCTGCTTTTGGGTCCTTGGTCCTCCAGTCTGTGTTCGCCAAACAGAGGTGCACACCTTGCCCCCTCATCCCGGAGTGCTGCTAGGAGTCTGTCAGAGTGTGGCTAGTGAACTGTATCCACATTGTTAGAAATATAGGTTTCTCACCCTTAAACATGGTTCTACTAGTGGTATACTGTTCACATCCACAAAACCAACCAGTCTTCCCTGGCCAGTGGCTCCTGGATACCTGCTTTCAATGTGCAAAAGATCTGATGTCATGGAGTGGAGTTGGAGGAAATACCACCAGGGTGGTGGGTGGAGCTTAACTGGAAGACTTCTGATTACTTAGCTATCTCCAGCAAAACTGCCAGAGTGTCTTACTTGAGTACAGTATGACAAGTTGACCATCTCATTGAGGTGTTCTATTTTCCGTGTGTAAATAACATGTTCTAAGTGAAATAATGTGTTCTAAAAACAGTAGCATGTTCTATGTGAAAATAAATACTGATCCCAAAATAACACGATTTTACCCTGTTTATTCACCACTAGTGTGATCTATACAGGCTACACAATGGCATGCCTCAAAATATGCAATTTATCTTCATAAGTGAGGGGGCAGGACCATAACTCATAAGTGGCAGTGCCACAAATGAGTTATGAAAGTCTTGCCCTCTCACAAATGGAGATAAATTGTATATTTGAGTCAAACAGTTGTGTATTCAGTTTATACAATATCAGTTTATAAGTTTGTACCTTTTAAATCCGCTGTTTGTGTAAATATTTAAGCAGCTAACCTCAGAGCAAGATAAGGCAGTTGTGATGTTATAAACATTATGAAAGCTGTTTTCTGATTGTCCCAGGTTGAGGATAGTCATTGTGACATACTGTATCAAACCTGCTGATAAATGTTATCTGGAGGTTAGATAAATAAGGGATATACAATGGAGAGCTGTCAGATAAATGATTTATCTACACAAGTGTTGTCAGACCTCGGGTAACCTCACGAGTGGCGTATGCCACGAGTGAGGTGTCCAAGGTCAAAGAGCACAAGTGTAGATAAATTATTTATCAGACAGTTCACCATTGTATATTTCATTTATGCAACATGGATGTTTTCTGTCATTGCAGAGACATTTGCCTTTGATTGCTTATCTTTTTTTGCATATGTTTGTCAAAAAGGTGAACATAAAATTTCATTTTCTGCTCTTTTTTGCTAATTATAAAAAAATCTATGGGGTATCTATATATGTAGATAATTTTGTGCTGAACAACTTTCATGCTCACAGTACCATGCTGTCTTTTTGTTTGAAAGTTATTCGCATTTGAATATGGGCAGTACTGCTACTGGAGGCCGAACATTCTAAATGAGTTCCGAGTGATTGTCACATAGCTACTAAATGGATAAATTTAATTTATGCAACAGGTGTCTGAATAAATCTGCACTGATAAATCCATTTATCTGTGCTACTATGTGGATAAATTTATTTAGCCACATAGTAACTTCATCATCATCACCCATTTATCCACACAGTAACTACATCAGTAGCTCATTTATCTACAGTTCTCTTCAGAATTCATTTAGAATGTTCATCCTCAGAAGCAGTACTAAACATATTTAAATGAATAACTTAAAACGAAAAAAGTTAGTATTACTGTGAGCACGTAAAATTGTTCAGCACAAAATTATCTTACAAAATGAATAATGTTTCATTTATATAAACCCTGTATATTGTATATGGTTAGCAAGAAAACAGAAGAAAATGTAATTTTTGTTCACTTTTTGACAAATATAAATAACTTTAAAACAAAAATGATAGCATGGTACTGTAAAACACGAAAAATGCTCAGCTCAAAATATCTACAAAGTGGTGGTGCTTCATTTATAGATACCATTTTGTTTTATAATTAGCAAAAAACAGCATCAAATTCAATTTTTTTCCCCTTTTTTGACAAATTATTTACACCTACCAAAATCAAAATGTTCACACAACATCTAAACCTGTTGCATAAATGGAATATGTAGCAGTTCAGTGTGTGATAATGCATTTATTTTGTACAGTTTCCAGTGACCTCTCGTAATCTCACTTGCCTTCAGCACTCGTGAGGTTACTTGAGGTCACTGGAAACTGTACAAGATAAATGCATTATCACACACTGAACCGCTGCATATCCCTTATTTATTCAACGGCTGTGAAGATAAATATGGGATATACAATGGAGAGCTGTCAGATTAATGATTTATCTACACAAGTGCTGTTTGACCTCAGATAACCTCATGAGTGGCATATGCCACGAGTGAGGTGTATGAGGTCAAACAGCACAAGTGTAGATAAATCATTTATCTGACAGACCACCATTATATATTTCATTTATGCAATAGGGATGCTTTCTGTCAGTGCAGGGACATTTGCTTTTGATTGCTTATTTTGTTTTTGCATATGTTTGTCAAAAAAGTGAACAAAAAATTGCATTTCCTGCTCTTTCTTGCTAATTATAAAAATATCTGTAAGGTATCTATAACTGAAACACCACTCATTTTATAGATAATTTTGTGCTGAAAAACTTTCTTGCTCACAGTACCATGCTATCTTTTTTCATTTTAAAGTTATTTGCATTTGAATATGGGTAGTATTGCTACTGAGGCTGAACATTCCAAATGAGTTCTGGAGTGATTGTGACATAAATGTTATTTATTCAACGGCTGTGAAGATATAGAGGATAATGGCTGGGGATCAGGTGATAACCACGCTGTAATTACCTCGAGTGGTTGGTAGGGCAACATGGTAAACCTCGAGAGCGCAGCTTGAGAGGTTTACTGTAGCTCTAGCAACCAAGAGAGGTGATTTCAGCGTGGTTGTCACCCAATCACCAGCCATCATCTTTTATAGTGTATGGTCAAAAAGACACTGTTTGCATTCTATGTGTGAGAATTATGGAACTCTGGTGCATTCTTTTTTGTTTTGCCACTGTTTGGAAGTTCTGAAGTGTGGTTAACAACTTTTAAAATTCTAAACAGTGCATAACAAAGCTGTGTAACTGCTGATTATGGTGGTTAATAGGCACTTACCATACATTATGAATGGATTTATTCAATGAGTTTTGAGCCCACTCCTGTTGCATAAATGTATCAGGGATATTTTATTACCACTGGTGTATAAATTGATATATATGTAAGTAGTAACCAACAACAGGTGTGCATTTCTTGGGACCCTGGACTCTGCATTAATTCCCAAGAAATGTATAACCTAGAATGGGTTATTGTGCTACTTTGTAGCTAATTCAGATCACTCCTGAGAAAGGGACATTTGTCTTAGACAGCCAACCCAGCTAACAAAACTCAGTAAGTAAAAATAATAATAGATGTTTATGTAAAGCATAAGAACAAAGCTGTAAATAATGTTCAGATATTGGTTTTGTATTGATATTATTCCACATGATAAAGTAATTCCTTTGTTTTATGAGGTGTACTGAAATCTCCCCCCACTACAGTTTTGTAGGTCCCTATCAAAGTTTTTCTCCAGAGTTGCCCTACACCGACATTTACAGTTCTGTAAGCTTACACCCTCCCCACCATGCATGAGTCTGCCTTTGCCATAATTTGGGAGATCTACCCCCCCCCCATACACACACGTCAGACCAGAGAGTTACTATAAAACATTAAAGTATCAGATTTCAGTGCTGTGAGTCGCCATTAACATATGCTGTCCAGATTGCAAAGAGAGCTGGAGGACAGTGGGATAGTGCCTGGCAGCATTGGGTTTGTGTAACTGTGCAGTCAAGATTTGGAACAGAGCTGGGGAGGATACTGTGACAGCACGTGCTAGTGTTGGTGAGTTTAGCTGATTGTGCGCATCCATATGCAAAGATACAGAGACCACAAGCATTAACTAAGGTGTGCAGCAGTGCAAGATTGTCAGCCAAGACTACCAGCATCTTTAGTGGGAGATGGGGAACTCGCTGACAGACATGACAGTAACCAGTTAAAGAGCTATCAGAACCCAAAATTGCAGATAGGAAAATGTTACAAATTTAAAATTAGTCAGTTTTAGCTTATTATTTCTAAAGTGTTTTCTTTTCCTTTGCTTATTAGAAAATTGTTTATGTGATACTGTTATGCTGGATGTGTGGAATTGCACTCTGCCTGGCAGCTGACATATCTTGTTCTGTTCCTTGTCCTGCATCTTAAGCACTGCAAACTGTTGAACAATGACATCATAGGGGACTGATCTGACAGCTACTTAGTAGCTCTTCCTAAGCAGTTGTGATTTCATCATCCGTGAGGTCGCAATGTTGATGATGTAATGGGAGAAGTGCTAGACATGTCAGCTGCCAAGTAAGGTGCTGTTCTCCATATCACACCTACTAACATCGGATCAAAAAAAATTGTCTAATTCACCAAAGGGGGGAGAAATAAGGTACCTCAGATACAAAATGTAATAGTTGACTGCTTTTTACAATCAATACAGGTATTAGTGTTAAGCAGTACACAAGGGCCCAGATATTCAAACTGCGCCAGGCTGTGGCTCAAGCTTGGGCGCAGCACAACTTGGCTGCACAGGGGCATTGACTGGGCGACATTCAACGGAGCTGCACCATGGCACAGCATCGTTGAATATCGCACCCTGGCCACCCGCAGTGTGCATGGTGCAGTGGCACTGCGCCAGCGCAAGTGGCCAGAGTGGAGCAGGGGGATGCACTTGCGCAAGTTCCATTGCGCTATGTACAGCAACCGCGATATTCAAAAGTGCACATGCAAATGGGACCATAATGTATGCAAGGCGCAAATGGGGCCATTTGCATGTCATTATGGCACCATTTGCATGCAGGTGCACCGATCCCTGGCGACTTGCGCCTGGTGCCCTGCCAGGCAGCAGCCGTCGGGACCGACGCCCCCTGCATAGCGCAGCAATGTGCCCCACAGCCCGATAGGCAGGCTTCAGTATAAATAAAAAAAATCCAATATCCCTGGTGGTCCAGTGGACCGCTGTCTGCCCGATCATGGGCTTAAGTATTAATAAAAAGAATTACATCCAATATCCCTGGTGGTCCAGTGGACCGCTGTCTGCCCGATCGACAGCTTCTGTATTAATAAAAAGAATTACGTCCAATATCCCTGGTGGTCCAGTGGACCGCTGTCTGCCCGATCACGGGCATTTGTAATAAGAAAAAAATATTTCCAATATCCCCGGTGGTCCAGTGGACCGCTGTCTGCCCGATCATGGGCATTTATAATAAGAAAAAAGAAATATGTCCAATATCCCTGGTGGTCGTGGTGCCCCTCCCCACCTGCCACTGGGCCCCGCCCCACTCCCCGGTCAGCCGGTAGGCGGCAGTACCCCCCGCCTGCCGCCCGCCGCCCGCAGACCTGACACTATAGGTAGGGCTGTCGCCCGATTGGTCCTGGCGTGAGCCAATGGGTGTGCAGCCCGATACCGCCTACCACATTCGATCTGGAATGTGAGTACGTCTGAGCTACCGCCCATTGGCTCACGCCAGTGGACCAATGGGAGTACCCCCTATAGTGTCAGTCTGCGGGCAGCGAAGCGGCGGAGCGGGTGGGGTGCTGCCGCCCAGCTGACCGGGGAGGCGGGGCGGTGGGGCTCAGTGGTGGTGGGGGGGGTACCACTAGACCACCAGGATATTGACATATTCTTCTCTATTACAAATGCCAGCGATCAAGCAGACAGCGTCACTGACCCACCAGTAAATGGACATATTTCTTTTCTTATTACAAATGCCGCATCAGGCAGACAGCATCACTGGACCACCGGGATATTGGACATATTTCTTTTTCTTTTTACAAATGCCGCGATTGGCAGACAGCGGTCCACTGGACCACCAGGATATTGGACGTAGTTCTTTTATTCATACTTAAGCCCACGGCAGCAGACAGCGTCCACTGGACCACCAGGGATATAGGGGTTCTTTATTTTACAAATGCCCCACGATCGGGCATGGGGGGCGCCGCCAGGTGGCGAGCGCGGGTCGTACCCCAGGCGGCACGGCTGCCTTGTTGCGCCTGTTGGCGTACTCACCTGTAGGTGGCCATCCGCTGTTCCTTTTTTTTGGATCAACTTTGTGCTGGTGCAGGTAGGGGTTGGCGATGCATGGCTCCGCACATCCGGGCTGAATATCGGGCTGTGCAGAGTATGCATGAGCACGCCCCCTACCCGCGCCTGCATACATTACTGATGTGCTCCAGTGCATCGGATTTCTGTCACGCACTTTTCCCTTTTGAATATTGCACGCCGGGCTGAGTGAGCTGTTCACTGGCGCAACCTTTTAATATCTGGGCCACGCTGTTTAAAGTGTAATTGTTCTCGTAGTGAAGTCAAGTGCTTTGTGGTGTTGAGTCAAGGAAAGAAATGGTTGCCAAATTGACAGCAGCCATAGTTTTTTTTTTTGTGTGTGGACTGATCTCTACTGGGATAAGCTGGCTATTGCTAGGCAGAATAGGTGACTGGTGGTAGCTAAGCCTGCATCCTGTATGTAGGATTTTAATGCACAGTCCTGAAATGCTGTTGAACCAATGAAGTTGCTAAAAGTTGTCCTGTATTTCAAACTCATTTCATAAATATATATACAACATGTGTGTACTACAGCAGTGCCAGCCAGGATGCAATGCAGTATTGCAGTCTCTCAGCTAATAAAGTTCTTACTTTTTTTCACAGTGTGCCTTGCAGCAATTTTTTCCCCACCTGTATAGGTGTTTCTTATTGTTCTTTGACTGCACTTTATTTTGTACCAAGACATGTTACTGTGTTGTGCTCCACTGTTCTTCCCTTCCCCAGGTTGCACCTGGAAACTAGTCTTGACTCAGTGTGCCTGTCCTGGTTACCAGTTTTCAGATAAATAAATGTTACAGTATATCACAAAATGCTGCAGTACACTGAAGGGAACAGTGTTTAAATTCAATGGCAATTCAGCCCTTTTGCCATGCAGGTTGTAACCACCCAGTCTCATGGGATTACTAGAATTGCATCAGTATAAGTGCTAGGTAGGGAAGGCAGCTGGTGAATAATATACCTCCCTAGGGCAGACCGCAGCCATGTGCAGCTCCCAAGCCTCCCACCAGAAAGACCAGCAAGGTATGGAATTCAGAGTCGAAGCAGTCACTGCATCAGTCCTTTGTACTTAAATTTGAACTTGGTGCCACTTACTCTGAGAGCGCCCCACAGCTCCCTGTATTACTCACTCTCCTCTCCTTCAGGCATTTACTGGTTCTCTGTTGGGGGTTATTGTTTTCTCTCATCTTAGCTGCTTTTAACATAACTTCTTGTACTAAACAACGCAGCGCAACTCGACTCTAACTTTGACTACTGAGTGATTTCACTGAAAAATACCGCATCACATCTTGAGTGAACCTAGCCTAAGATTTACACTGCTGAGACTGAGACAAAGCATTCTTTTTTTAATTAAGGCTTCTCTGCAGCAAAAAGTTATGTAACTCATCAGCAGAGATAAATTAAATAACACAGACTGGCTACAATGTATATAAATGTTTAAGACCTCACTGCAGCTCTATTTGATTCATCTTGTAGCATGCTCTAACTTTGGTTGAGCTTAATTTATCTGCATCAGTGGTCATTTCACTGCAGCACAAATGATTTCATCCTGTAGCTGAGTTTAACATTTGCTGAGTTTTAACTGAGTCTTACATTCTAGCTGAGTTTAATTTCATGTTATCTACTTGCACAATTGTTACAACTTTTATGTGGATTTAACCCTTAGCTGAGATTTGCACAATTGTTACAACTTTTATGTGGCTCTAACCTTTAGCCAAGTTTAGGCAATCTCAATTCACAGCCAGTGGGAGACTAGGTTTGCTGGCAAATGCACCTAGTTTCACTTGGGCTCTTTCTTCTAGGCTGCTTGTAAGGACAGAGCAAAGAACCTCACCAGAGCAAGGAAAAGATTAAGGCTTCTTTTGGCTAGGCAGATTTACTGTGTTATTTTCTTTTGTACTCACAGGGTTTGTTCTGTTTGTTGCTAACATTTTATTGCTTTATTTTTCTCTGATTCAAATTGTTGTTGCTGTGTATACCTTCTGCTGCATTATTACGGGTGTGCCTACAGGCATGTACTTTCAAATTATTGCTGTAATCTTCTGATTCAGATTGTCTTTTGCAAGGTATATCTTCAGCTACTGCTTTATTTTTCTCTGTAGCAAAGTGTTTCTTACAGGGCACATCTTCTGTGAAATTATTCCAGGTGGTGCTTTACAGGTTTTACAGTTTTTTTCTATCATTAGGATAAGCTTTCAGGGATGCTGCATTTGTTGCTGGCTGATTGTTTCTGCTGTTACCTCCTTGTTTCTTTTGTCCGTGGTTCTTCTTTTTTGGCAGGGGAAGGGCCCAGCCACACTCCTCCAGCCTCAACCACCCCACACTACACTCCTTTTATAGGGTAGCACAGTTGTGACATTTCCTGTAGCAAAGCAGGAAGGGGAGGATGAGAGGGGTATCCACACAGTGACCTCATTTACAGGGGCACAAGTAATTTAACTTGTTATGATAAGTTATACAAAAACAAACAAACAAAACACAAAATCAAACTTTTGCTGTCATTTTCCTCCTTCTAATTACTCTGACCAGGTTATAAACCCAGCAACTTATCTGTAATGGATATTATTAACTGCAGGTACTGCGGGACACTTTTCAAAAGGGCAGTTATACAGGATTTAGGACACTGTCCTACATCAATCAATCAAATCTTTATTTATCCAGGCAATCTCCATTGAACAAGCTCATTTACAAGGTGGACCTGCTGTTGGCAGGGAAAATTGTACAGTTACATATAAATATACATAATACAAAAGGAACAACATGTTTACAATACTGATAGGAGCAGAGTATTTACATTCCAAGTCACATGTACAAGACAGATACACATAACACAACCCGAACGTAATATACCGTATATATTCAGTTCCCAGAGGAGCAGGATGTGTATGGATGTCATATACAAACCATAGAAGAAAAAAGAAAGATTATTTATATTCCTGTCCAGCAGAAACACGTTACAGGCGTGGATGGAAATTCCTAAGCTATGGAGGTGCGCATAACAGTGTGTAAGCCTTAGGTAAATGCGGCAGAAGGGGGGTGGTGAATAAGAGAGATGCAGAGGGTGCTAAGGGCAAGTGGGGCGGGGGGGAGTAGTAGTGGCAAGGGCTGATTTGGATAAGTGTTGAAGAAGAGAGGAACAATAGTCAAGCTGCTAGGAGCGATAGAAGTAATTACAGATTTCAGCAAACGTTTTGTCATAGAGGGTCTTAAAGAAGGCAGGACTGACAGGTGAGCTAAGTCTCAATGATTGTCATATCCTATTCCAGAGAGTAGGCAGGGCATAGCTTATGGTGGCCCTTCCAAAGCGAGTGTTGGCCCTTGGGACATTCAAAGAAATCTGCGATTGACTTCTTAAGGCATAGTTCCTAATAGGACTAAGGGGGAGACCATCAACAACGTATTGTGGGAGTTTGTTGGTAAGGGCTTGGAGCGTCCATAGGGCTACATTTCTATAACGCCTGTATTGAAGGGAGGGCCACCCTACAGCTGCGTATAAAGAGTAGTGATGTGTGGAGTACGGGAGGCCAGTTTTAAATCTCAGTGCTCTATGATATAATACATCCAGTTTTGCAAGATATGAGGCAGGGCAATGGCCATAAATGAAGTTGGCGTAGTCAATTAATGAAAGGAATGTAGATTGGACAAGCTGTCTTTTTGCATCTGTGGTCAAGAGGCGTTTAATTCTGAAAAAAAGACCAAGTCCCTGCCTCAGTTTTTTCAGCAGTTCTTCTGTGTGTTCCACAAAAGAGAATTTGTTGTCTAGCCAAATACCAAGGTATTTGAATTTAGTCACAAATTCAAGATTTTCTCCTAATAAGGTAGAGATTGATGGTAATGGACTAGTGACAGCAGAGTAAGCCCCTGGGCCTGATGGTGAGAAAAGAATGGCCTTGTTTTTTTTTTGCATTTAGTAGTAACTTTTTGCTAAGGAGCTGGTACTGCAGAGTATTAAAGTCAGCTTGTAAGTCTGCGCAGGCAGCTTCAGGAGATTCCCGGCTTAAGTAGAGCACCGTGTTGTCAGCAAACAAGTGAATACTGGCATCTTTGATGTCTACGTCCAAGCTGTTGATATAAATGGCAAACAGTAATGGGCCCAGTATGGAGCACTGGGGGACACCTCTTTTTATCGGGTTAAGTGGAGAAATCTCTCCATCAGCCTTAATTTGTTGCTGTCTATCAGAAAGGTAGTCTTGGAACCATCCCAGTGCAGTTGGGCCAATGCCTATAGTTTTTAAGGTGGAGAGGAGCAGGCAGTGGTCGACAGTGTCGAACGCCTTACTGAGGTCCAGGAACATGGCACAAACAAATGTTTTGTTGTCTAGGTCCTGTTGCCAATCATTAGTAACTTTTGCCAGTGCCGTAATTGTACTATGCTTAGCTCTAAAGCCAGACTGCATTGGGTTGAGTAGTCTAGCATTGTCTAAGAAAGATCTCAGCTGCATATCCACAATTTTTTCCAGAAGTTTTGAAAGTATGGGAAGAAGGAGATTGGTTTATAGTTATTTAGGTCACAGGGGTTCCCTGCTTTAAACAGGGGAATGACGTGAGCAGTTATCCATGCCTTGGAGATGGAGCCTTGTGCTAGGGACAGATTGAATAGGTGTAGCAAGTATATGGTATGCTATTTTCAAGAAATATGAGTCGAAGGAGTTGGCCCCAGCACTTTTTTTAGTATCTAGTCATAGAAGAAGATATTCAACTTCTTTTATGGTGGTAGGTGAAAAGGAGAAGTCCATGTTATTGCTACTTGGTTCTGAAGGCTGGGTGTTGGTCTGAGGAAGAAGGCTACTTGCAGGTGTGTTATCAAACGCCAGGCCAGCAGTGGCATAGTGACTGTTGAAAGCCTGCAGTATCTCTAATTTATCGTTAATGGTAATATGATCAGTGGTCATTTTGGAAGGAAGCGCACTTCCTGGAGAGTGGCCAGATAGCTCTTTTATGGTGGACCAGAACTTGGTAGGGCAGTTTGACACAGAGAGTAGCTCGGTTTGATAAAAGTTGGCTTTGGCCTCTCTGACCAACTTAGTACAGACATTTCTAGATGCTCTGAAGAAACACCAGTCTGCGTCGCACGAGATTTCAAGCCTTTTCCAGAGGTATTCTTTTTGAGTAAGGCAGCATTCAGATCCGTGAGAACCAGTGACAGGTTCTGGCTTATATTCGTGCTTTAACCAGGGGATCATGGCTGTTTAGGGTGCTGGATATGATTTCATGAAGAACGTCATAGGCATTGCTCACTGACTTAGCCAGGTAGAAACTCTGCCATAGCAAAGAGTTTTTTAGATCATTGAAGTATGCAATAGGATGGAAGTTCCGTCTGGATCTTTTAGTGGAAAACTTTGATGTAGATAGAGGTTTGGTAACAGTTCTCATGCCACCAATAAAGCAGTGGTCACTAATGTCCGCTAAGAGGATACCAGCATGGGAAAAGGAAAGAGGTCTGTTAACAAGGAGAACATCCAAGAGGGTACTTCTCATTGGATTTTTTTGTTGATGCGAGTAGGCTCAGTAATAAGTTGAGAGAGCCCATGAGAGTCGCAGAATTGTTTCAGGGGTATCGAGGCCTTAGTCAGCCAATCATAGTTAAGGTTGCCTAGTATTATTGTTTCCATTGGGTAGTATCCAGGTGGGATGACAGGTGTGTCAGAAGTTGCAGTCCTGCTGCTGGAGGTCTGTAGCAGCCTATGATGTGGAACGCCACTGATGGGGAAAGCTCGACTTTAAGAGACAGGCATTCAAATCCACAGGCAAAGGAAGTAGCATCTAATATAGATACTGAGAATTTGTTTTTAACATAAATGGCTACTCCTCCACCCCGGGTCTGCCTGTCGGTTTTGAAGAGGAGATAGTTAGGGATGTTTACCTCTCTGTCTGGGGTGGATGCCTGGAGCCATGTTTCCGAAAGTATGAGTATGTCTGGTGCAGTATGAATAATCCAAGCCTGGACTGAATCAAGCTTCTTTAAGACTACACACATTAGTATGCAAGAAGCTAATTCCTTTCAAAGTTGTGAGTTCAGAAGGAGATGAGAGCACTTCCGTAGGGCCAGGGATAAGTTCGATGTCACCTGAGCATAGGAGTAGAAGGAGCACAATTTTCCTGAGGGCAGCAAGGAGAAGTTTAAAGGCATGAGTATTTCTACGTCTGGTATAGATTTGAGTACATGGGTCCAAAGACTGAATCATCTTATTGTGCTGCCCTTCGGATACATATCCTAGGATCCATGCAGAATAACGCCAAGCCATACCAAGTTTGAATGGATAGGGTATAGGACCACGTAGAGGATATTGGTTAGCAGTTCCACTTCGAGGAGATTCCACAAACTGTAGGGGATCAAAGGCGTACAGTAGCAGCATCATTTGTTCATAGTGTTGGTATATGGGGAGACTAGCATGGTAGAACATGCATCTTTGTTGGAATCAATTCTGTCAAGTTGCCTAACCACGTAGGGTATTATACAAAGGCTGGTGAATAAGCATAGCCAAACAAGGCCTGTCATGGACGCCCTTTATGTAAGTAAGGAGCGTACTGCAGTAGCTTCTGCTATCTAAGTTATATAGGTCCCAGGGGTCGTTGTTCCATATGCAACTGTTTGGGGAAGTTTAAAAAATGGAGTAACGAAAGATAAATGTATACCGCCCTCGGCTAGAGAAAGGAGACAGTAGCTCAAATTAATAGTGGGACAACACAAAGGCTAGCAGTCTGAGAGAAAACAGCTCAATTAGCAACTGAAAAGCCTGCGATTTCCTTGGCACCTTGCAGTCTAGAGAGAGCTACAAAGTCATGAAGGGGCCGTAACACTTGATTGCTGGGAACATTTTTAGACAAACACAGTTTTTTGGCAAATCAGTCACAGTTCAGTAATTTGTGGTACAATTTTCAAGTAAAACAGTGCCTTAGCAAGACAGGATATGCTAATCAGCAATAAGCAAACCTAAAGTACCAAAATGGTATGCCTCAGCAAGACAGAATGAGATAAAGCTGCTAGAAGGCTTAGTTGCAAAAAGGGGATGGGAGGAATTGCAGTTGTTGACAGTAAGTAACCAATAAATTGAAACATCAGATAGGAGTGGGCGGAGACTGTGTGCATTTAAAGGAGGCCGGGGAGGGGGAGGGGGTGGGACAAAAATTCAAGGGGAAGTTTGCAGAGCTAGCACTGAATCAGTGCACATACAGTTGGAGAGAAACTGCAGCGGGGGGGAGTGGTAAGTTACTTTACACAGGCCGAGCAGAACAGGCTAAATTAAAATATATAAATTAGAACCCGAGTACAGGGATGCAGGCTTACATTAAGCCACACATCTCAAGTGCTCCTGTCTCAGGTGAGTGAGACCAGCCAATCAGGGAGCTCTACACAGGCGTGGAGCCAATAGCGCTACCCTGAGAAGGCGCTGAAATTGAAAACAGCAAATTGCAAGTGATGATCCGGTTCAGCATTCACACAGCCCAGAGAAATCGTGGCAATTTTCAAGCGTCGTACCTTATCTATCTCTTTGGGGGGTAGGTGGATCAGGCTCCTTGCACCATAGAGGTGCTGTGGCTGGATCGTGACCGCTGCCTGAGGGGGCAAGTGGCACCTTAGCTATCTCTTTGCTGGGGTAGGTGGATCAGGCTCCTTGCACCGTAGAGGTGCTATGGCTGGATCGTGACCGCTGCCCAAGGGGGCAAGTGGCACCTTATCTATCTCTTTGGGGGCAGGTGGATCAGGCTTCTTGCACCGTAGAGATGCTATGGCTGGATCGTGACCACTGCCCGAGGGGGCAAGTGGCAGCTTATCTATCTCTTTGGGGGGTAGGTGGATCAGGCTTCTTGCACCATAGAGGTGCTATGACTGGATCGTGACCACTGCCCGAGGGGGCAAGGTACATGCTGGGCCATTTGCGATCTAAGGGCTCAGCTCCTGGCAGCATGGGCAGAGACTGCGCGCTTCAAATCGCATATGCAGTTGGAAATATATTTTAAGAACTGCCCGCCATTTCCCCAACATCCAACAGAAGCACCTTGACCACAGAGGGTAGTTGGTCTGGAAGGTTGGCAGGTGATTAGAGGGGCAAATCAGGTGCCCCATCACTCGATGCTCTCCAACATATCACCTCCACAAACCATATAAAAACTACAAACAGGTATCTGCCTCTATCTCCAAAATCAAACAAAGGGCAGAGGACATTGCAGAGTAGCACACTGCAGCACAGGAGCTAGCACAACAAAACTCACTCAAAACAAAGAAAGCAAAAAGGAAATCCAAAAAAGTTATAGGAGACTCCATGATTCGGGGAGTTGATACCTATCTCCAGCTAGGGATAATGGTCAGATGTCTCCCAGGTACATGAGCGTGGAGAGACACTGACCGCATTACTAAAACTGTACAGGAAGCAGGAGAAAACATTGACGTCCTGGTACACATAGGGACTAACGATCTTGCCAGCCGGTCAGTTGTGGAGACCAAGGAACACCTGACCAGGCCGGGTGACAAACTATCATCCATTTCATCTGGCATCTCCTTCTCTGAGATCCTGCCAGTCTGGGAGAGGGGGGCAGATGGACGGAAGGTTGAGAAGGGGATATAGGGGAGCTAAACATGTGGCTCAGTGGCTGGTGCCAGGAAAAAGGACACAAATTTGTAGGTAGTTGGCAACAGTTTTGGGAGCGAAAGTTCTTTAAATTCGATGGACTGTATCTGACTAAGGAGAGAGTAAGTACATTGGGGCAGAAGATTGATGTCTTTGCAGAATATTTAAACTAGCAAATGGGTAGAGGGTGCAGCACCTGATATGTCGAATGGCACGAACACCCCTCCCCCCTTGGCTAGTGGTCAAACAGGAGTTCAGCTGTTTGTAGTTCATTTGCATCACCAGGTCAGAAAAAAGGTCTGGCTCCCTATGTGACACACAGAGGAAACACTGGACCTCGCCCAACAACTAACACACCGAAATCTGGCCAATGGAAAATCATGTACATAAGTGCTTGCAGTCTGGGAAACAAGATCCCAGACCTGCAGGCAATAATGACAGAGGCTAAACTGGACATAGTAGCCATTAGCAAGACATGGTTCACCAGTAACTGCACTTGGGAGACTTCAGTACCCGACTATGTACTGTTCAGAAGAGACTGTGGTGCAAAAAAAAGGGGAGGGGGGTGGAGTGGCCCTTTATGTCAAAATATCAAAGCTACAGAAATTCAGAATACACATAAGGAGCCAGAAGAACTGTGGGTCACCCTGGAAACAGGAAATGGGACAGCCATACAAAGTGATGTTGTCTACAGGCCTCCAGACCAAGGGGAGGACATAGACACATTATTGTTAGAAGATATACAAAACATGACAGCTAAATGGGGAGGTTCTGATAATGGGAGACTTCAACATGCCAGATACAGATTGGTCAATACCAGCAGGAACATCTGCCAGAACTAGACACATAGTGAATTCCCTGCAGGGGGAGGGCCTCAAACAACTGGTACAACAACCTACAAGAGACAGGGCTATCCTAGATCTAGTACTGACTAACATGGAAAGGATCACATATCTCCATGTAGGTCACCTAGGGGCCAGTGACCATCATATGGTATGGTTCAGTTAGGCCACTAGAACTAAATCATCCCATTCCAAGGCAAAAATATGGGACTTCAGAGGAGCTGACTCTGATAAGATGGCCAACAGAGTTAAGCTAGCCCTGGCAAAAAGAAATACAGGTGAGACGGTACAGGCAAAGTGGGCAAGCATTGATGCAGTACTTGAAGCAACATCCCATTGTGTTAGAGAGAAAAGGAAGTGCAAAAGAAGAAGGAAACCACTTTGGTCCTCAAAAACAGTAGCAGAAAAGGTCAGAGCCAAAAAGCTGGCCTTCAGGAAATATAAGGGAACGCAGCGGGATGAAGATAGGGAGGCATACCAAACGTCCCTAAGGGAAGCAGGGAAGGCATTAAGGCAGGCAAAGACCCAAACCGAGGAAACACTAGCACGAACAGTAAGAGAAGGTGACAAGACTTTCTATAGATACATTAGTGAAAGGAGAAAGTCCAGAGGGGGTATTGCTAAGATCAAAGAGGATAAGGGGGTGTGTGAGGAGGAGGAGCATGTAGAAGCATCTGTCCTAAATAGATACTTCTGCTCAGCATTTACTGAAGAGAAGGTAGGGCAGGGCCCACAACTCAGCACCATGATACACAGGGGGGAGGGAAGTGTACACTAGTCCCTTCACAAAAGAAAGGGTCCTACAAGAGCTCGATAAGCTCAGGGTGGACAAGGCAATGGGACCTGATGGCATACATCCCAGGGTACTAAAGGAGCTAAGGGTGGAACTAATAGAGTCATTATCAGAACTGTTTAGTGAGTCTCTGAGCACAGAAGAGGTCCCAGAAGACTGTAGAAGGGCTCATGTGATCCCCGCTCCACAAGAATGGTGGCAGGGAACTACAGACCAGTCAGTCTTACCTCAGTAGTGGGCAAGATTATAGAGGCACTCCTTACGGTAAGGATAGTGCAACACCTGGAATCCATAGGAGCACAGGTTCCAAGACAGCATGGGTTGACAACAGGAAGGTCCTGTCAAACTAATCTCATAGATTTCTTTGACTGGGTAACAAGAGTGGTGGACCAAGGGGGAGCAGTTGATGTTGCCTACTTTGACTTCAGCAGAGCTTTTGATACTGCTCCACATAGAAGATTGATTAATAAGCTGGGTAGACTCGGGGTGGGTCAGAAGTTGGTCAACGGGGTGGCAAACTGATTGACGGGCAGAAAACAGAGAGTGGTGGTAAACAGTATACAGTCAGAAGAGATGCAGGTCACAAGTGGGGTACCTCAGGGATCAGTCCTGGGGCTAGTCCTCTTCAATATCTTCATCAGTGACATTGCAGATGGACAGGAGGGTAAGGTTTGTCTGTTTGCAGATGACATCAAGATCTGCAACAGAGTAGATGATCCGAATTGGGTGGGCAGAATGAGAAGAGATCTGGATAAACTGGCAAAATGGTCGGAAGAGTGGCAACTGGGGTTTAATGCAAAGAAGTATAAAATCATGCACATAGGGAAGAGAAACCCTGAAGCCACTTATAGGCTGGGAGGGGAGTTGCTGGCAGTCACAAGGGAAGAAAGAGACTTGGGCATCATCATCACAGATGACCTGAAATCATCCAAGCAGACCACTAAAGTAGTAGGTAAGGCTAGGGGATGTTGGGGTGTATCAGTAGGGTATCACAAGTCATAAGAGGTAATAATCCCTCTTTACAAGGCACTGGTTAGGCCCCATCTGGAGTACTGCATGCAGTACTGGAGGCCGCACCTTCACAAGGACATTAACCAAATTGAGGCAGTCCAGAGAAGGGCAACCAAAATGGTGCAGGGACTGCATCAGAAAACATATGAGGACAGATTAATGGAGCTCAATATGTATACCCTAGAGCAAAGGAGGGAGAGAGGTGATATGATCTAAACATTCAAACACCTTAAGGGCATTAACAAGGTGAGAGAGTCTATGTTTCAATAAAAGAAAAATAGGATAAGAGGACACAGCATGAGATTAGAGGGAGGCCGATTAAGGGGTAATGTGAGGAAGTCCTTTTTCACAGAAAGGGTGGTGGATGCATGGAAAGGCCTAGCTCAGGAAGTGGTGGATATGAATACAGTGCAGGGCTTCAAAGAGGCATGGGATAGGCATAAGGGAGCAATACAGAGGAGTATGAATAGATAGGCCATCGACAGAGCAAAGGCAAATGGCACATTCATAAGGTAGAAAAAGAAACGGGCAGACTGGATGGGCCTTGCGGTCCTTATCTGCCATCAACTTCTATGTTTCTGTTATGTAAAATGTCTTAGAAGCAAGCTGTTTTCCTTCCCCGCTCTCTACCTGTTTTTCCTCCTCTTCTGCTCCCACTCATTTCTGCATAACCTGCTCTCTCACCTTCTCCTGTAACCTGATTTCCACCTTTAGTTTGCCACCTCCCACAGCTCAAAATCTATTTAACCATTAAACCCACACTCTTTTCTCTCTCTTCCTCAGCTTCCTACCTACCTTGGGCAGACCGCACCCAAGTGCAGCTCCCAAGCCTCCTGCCAGCAAGACCAACAAGGAATGGAATTCCGAGTCCATGCAGTCACTGCATCAGTCCTTTGTACTTAAATTTGAACTTGGCACCATTTACTCTGACAGCACCCCAGCAGCTCCCTGTATTACTTGCTCTCCTCTCCTTCAGGCATTTACTGGATCACTGTCGGGGGTTATTGTTTTCTCTCATCTTAGCCGCTTTTGCTGCTTTTAACATAACGTCTTGTACTAAACAATGCAGCACAACTCGACTCTAACTTACTACTGAGTGATTTCACTGAAAAATACCACAGCACATCTCGAGTGACCCTAGCCTAAGATTTACACTGCTGAGACTGTTCCCCAGTGCTGCTGTGCGGCATCTCCCCACCCACCTACCCCCACCCACCCGCACTATCTGAGCATTTCCCTATATAGCTGCTGTGGAAATGCTGATTGACTGTCTCCCTGTTTCCCCGTTTTCTCCTTATAATTCTCAGCCACTGGAGGGCCATAACAGCATTACTGCTTTAGACTTCTCCCTGTAACTCTTGGCCACTAGAGGGCATTGTTGCTTTACTGCGTAAAGCTAACTCCTTTCCTATCTCTGCCAAATACTGATCGCAGCAGAAGAAAAAAAAAACCTCCTATATTCACCTAAAAATATGTTTTCCCATCACGTGCAATACAATTCTTCCACTAAGCTCCAGGGTAGCCATAGCAAAGAAAACAAATATGTCAGCCTAGTTTATCTCAATATTTAGAGCCTCCTTGCCAAGAATGATGCTCTTCAGGCCTGGGTCAAAGGAAACAACTTTGACATAATTGCTCTCTCAAGAAACCTGGCTTTTGGACAAGGTTTCCTGTGGTGAAATTGAGCTTGATAGCTTTATTTCCATCAGAAAGCACAGGCCAGGTAGAAAAGGGGATGGCTGCATGTTCTACTTCTCCAAAAACTTTTCTTTCAATGAGTTCTATCCCAACCTTTTTTTTTTCAAAACTTGAGACCCTCTCCATACACCTTAGCTTGGGTGTTAACAAAACCCTAACTGTCACCACTGCTTACTTCCCTTCCGGTACCCCACAGGAAGACCTTGATGCACTTCTTGAAATTCAAGATTCACTACTCCCAAACAGGGAGTGGATCCTCATGGGGGATTTCAATATTAACTGGAACGCCTGTCATTCTGACCCTGCTAAAGCTGTCATCTCTGATCTTGGTCTTCTTCAGCTTATCACTGACCCCACCAGGACTAACTACAGAACTGGCTCCCAGTCACTCATTGACTGGATAATTGTTTCTAACCCTGCCCGAATCATTAATGCCGGGACACTACCTGATTCCATAAGTGACCATTATGCTGTCTTCTGTCGCTGGGCTGCCCACCTCAACAAGCACCCACCCAATTTCATTTTCTCTAGACGACTGGATGACAGTGCACTCACGTGCATTAGGCACCCTCAAACAAGTTGACTGGTCTTTCAGCTCTACGGTGAATGATATTGACGTGATATTGGGCCACTTCACAGATGTGTTTACAGGAATCTGTGACAAATTCACTCCTCTAAAGAAAACTCGAGTTCATGAGCAAGTCAGTGAATGGCTCACTCCTGCCATACTTAAGCTCATGAGGAAGAGGGATAAGGCATGGAGAAACCACAAAATTCACAGAGGCCCCGCCCAACTCTCACTTTAAAAACCCTGCGAAACCAATGTAAATTGGCTGTTAGGTCAGCCAAGGTAAATTTTCTTGAAAACAAGCAACTAGGGGAAAATGTTAACCCTAGACAACTTCGGGGAACCCTGAACAGTTTCCTAGGGAAGGGCAGGAGAAATTAACCTATCATCCTGGCCCTTGGTGATCAGCTATCCAGTAACCCTGCCGAAGTCGCTGACATCTTCAACAGATTTTTTGGGGACCTGGAAAAATGTAAACCCTCCACTCCAAACTCTCATAAAGGCCCCGCTGATACTACCCTGCCCCAGCCTGCCCAACTTCAATTTGACTCACTGCCAAAGTTCTACTTCCAAGCTCTTAAACCTTCTGACACCATCAAACTTATCCTCTCTAATAATCCTCGTCACAGCAAAGTTGCGGATGGGATTGATTACTAATTCTCAAACTCACTATTGTCCCTCTTGCAATCCCTATCACAAACATCTCAAATCTCTCACTTTTCTCTGGCATCTTCCCTCACATCTGGAAAACTGCCACTGTCAAGACCCTGTTTAAATCCGGGTCCAGGACCGAGGTCTGCAATTACAGGCTTATCTCTCTCATTGCCCCTCTCTTCAAGATTCTTGAGAAGGTGGTTCACTCCCAAGTTACCTCTTTCCTTAACAAGCACAACATTCTCACTCATGCCCAACATGGGTTCAGAGACTCTCACAGCATTGAGACAGCCCTTGTCAAGTTCACCACTGACATCTACGGAGCCATAGATAACGGAATGTACATTGGCTCGGTATTCGTGGACTTGACTAAAGCCTTCAACCTGGCTGACCATAATCTCCTTCTGCTTACCCTGATTTATTTGCAATTAGATAAAGATGCACTCAGATGGTTTGAGACTTATCTATCCAGTAGATCACAAATAACCACCATTGTCGGCCACCACTCCTCTGCATGCCGTATTAAATATGGCGTCTCCCAGAGCTGTGTGTTGGGCCCCCTTCTCTTCACCCTTTTCATTAATAACCTCCCTGAAATAGGCTCCAGCACCAAATTGGTCCTTTATGCCGATGATGCTGCGTGCTACTGCAGCAACAAAAATCCTGATGTGATGATCTCCAACCTCCAAACCGACTTCTCTAAACTTCATACTTGGTTCTCTGAAAAAGACATGGTCCTCAACTCTAAAAAACCAAAACAAATTCATGGTGTTTTCAGGTCCTAGAAAGCCTTCCCACCCTCATTTTGCCCTCACAGATAACCTTGGGATAAACATTGAACAAGTAACAGAATTTAAATACCTGGGTATCATTTTAGATCCACACCTGTCCTTCAGCAACCATGTCACTTATGTCATTAACATATTCCGACAGAGGCTTGAACTGCTGTATAGGACTCAGTGGTTCCTAGTCCCTGAGTCACAACTTCATCTGGTCTGCTCTCTCCTATTACCTTTATTGCTGTATGGTTCAATCATTTACGCTCCACCTGTTGCCTCTCAACTCTTTAACAAACTACATTACTACTACAACAGCGCTATCCATTTTGTCACTGGGCTTCCATGGAGGACCCACCAATGTACTCTGTACAAGGCCTTGGACTGGCAACCATTAGAAGAACGCTTCAACGTCAACAAACTCTCCTTCCTTCATAAAGTCCATCTGGACAAACTACCTCTCAGCATCTCCAGTCTATTCCCCAAATTCTCCCCTTCCCACATGACTAGAGGAGCTGTGACCATTGTTTTCAGCACCCCTTTTTATCACACCTCGCTGGTGCAAAACTTGATCACCTACACCAGGCCTAAGCTCTATAACCAGCTCCCCCCCCCACTTCTGGCAAGTTCCACTACCAATGCCTTTCAGTGCTCCCCCAAAAGTTTCCTTCTCTCTAAACTAACTTGCAACTGCTCTCCCTCCGCTAGAGACAAGTGATGTCAACTCCTACTAATCTTTTCCCTGGAATGATTACCTGCCCCCTTTTTTCCTCTGGACAATCCACCCTTCTCCCTTGCTCCCTGCAAGTAACTCTACACTCCTCGAAGTTAGCTGTCCATCCCCTTGCCAGGATTCTCCTTACCTAACCCTGGTGACATGTGCACCAGGGGTCATATAATGCCCGTCTTTATATGGAACGTTATATTATGTCTTATTCCTGGTCGGTCTGCTTGGAAGGGGACTCAATCTTCTACACCCCTATGCTTATTAGTACAAATTGTTTGACCTAGTTGTACACATTATGTGTCAGTGATGTCTCCCTATACATAATAACGCAGGCTTTTTACTTCCAGGATGTCTCAACCTTCTGTGCCCTTACGCTTATATCAAACTTTTTTTAACCATACGAATTGTTTGACCTAGTTGTCCATATCAAATGATGGTGATGCCTCCCTGTATAGAATATTACATAGATACATAGATACATAGACAGTGTCGGCAGATAAGGGCCTATGGCCCAACCAGTCTGCCCATTTGAGCTTGTAAGTTCAGTTTATGTTTTCCTAGAAGTCTGTTGCCCCTTACCCCTGACCTCCAGAATTCCTTTATGTCTATCCCATGCATTCTTAAATCCCATGATTGTTTCAGCACCCACCACTTCCTCTGGCAGGATGTTCCACTTGTCCACCACCGTTCTGTGAAGAAATTCTTTCTCACGTTTCCTCTGAATCGTCCTCCCTCCAACTTCATCTCATGCCCTCTAGTCCTGGAACATCTTTTTCGCTTAAAAATAGTGTATTCCTGCACCCTGTTCCTCCCTGTAAGATACTTGTATGTCTCTATCATATCCCCTCTCTCCCTTCTCTCCTCCAGGGAGTACATATTCAGTTCCTTCAACCTGTCCTCATAGGACTTGTGATGCAATCCATGTACCATCTTAGTTGCCCTCCTCTGAACCTTCTCTACCCTGTCTGTGTCCTTATGTAGGTAAGGTCTCCAGAACTGTACACTGTACTCCAGGTGGGGCCTCACTAGTGTCTTGTATAGTGGAATTATGACCTCCCTTTTCCTGCTGGTGATGCCCCTGCCTATGCATCCCAGCATCCTATTTGCTTTACCTGCTGCCTTGTCACACTGTTTCCCTACCTTGAGGTCATCAGAGATGATAACCCCAAGATCCTTTCCTGCTTGGTGCATGCTATATCCTCACCCCCCAACTGATATATTGTGCCAGGGTTTTTGTGCCCCATATGCATTATCTTGCACTTCTTTGCATTGAATTTCAACTGCCAAACCCCTGACCATTCTTCAAGTTTCTGCAGGTCCCTTCTCATTCTGTCTACACCCTCTGGTTTGTCTACTCTGTTACAGAGCTTTGTGTCATCAGCGAACAGTGAAATTCTGCCTTCTAGGTCCTGTGCAATGTCACTGATGAAGATGTTGAATAGGACCGGTCCCAGCACTGATCCCTGTGGTACCCCACTGGTCACTCTTCCCTCTGTGGAGTGACAGCCATTTAGCACCACCCTCTGTGTCCTGCCATCCAGCCAGTTACCTACCCACCACATTACTGTCCTGCCCACACCCATATTCCCCAGTTTGTGTAATAGACTTCTATGTGGCACAGTATCAAAGGCCTTGCTGAAGTCCAGATAGGCCATATCCACTGCCCTCCCCTGATCCACCTCCGTAGTCACCCAGTCAAAAAATTCAATGAGGTTGGTCTGGATGACCTCCCCCTGGTGAAACCATGCTGCCTTGGGTCCTGTAGTCCATTGACAACCAGATGTTCCACCAATCTCTCCTTCAGTAGTGCTTCCATGATCTTAAGGTATTGATATTAAGATCCTTTATTTGTAAATGTATCTATTATTTTAACTTGTCTGTTCATAAACTGGATGTTTATGAAAACGGGCATTGTTGCTCACATACTTTTTCAGTATAAAATAAATAAACTTGAAACTTGAAGCTGGCTGTGCGTGGGAAGTTTTAGAATTTTGAGGAGTTCTGTGCCAGCAGTTGTAGTGAGCAGTTGGAGGAGTGAGAGCCGCAGTGTGGGCTCTGTGAGGAGAGCCTATTTTCTCACCTTAGTGCTGAGAGCCATCTGTCTGTCAAGAGAAGTGGTGGAAACTGTTGTCTAGAGCAGGAGTTCCTGACTTTTCATCCCTGGAGAGATGGAAAAGGACTGCCAGGATAGATCTGAGGGGCAATCCCCTAATTTGATCCAGGACTTTGAAGATGCCTGTTTGTTTACCAACTGTGAGTAATCTGACTTTCTGCCTCCCAGAGGAAAGTACCTGTTTTTGAGGTGTTCTCTCTGATAGAGGGAAATATACACCAGTTCTGTTCTAAGTTGAGACTGTTCTCATGTTTTAAAGTTGGCTGACAATCGTGGGGTCCCCAGAGAGACTTGGCACATTGTTCGGGACTTCAGTTTTACACTCAGAAGTAGTGTTTTCTTATGCAGGATATGAAAGTCATTCCAGGATGTATATTTCTATTTTGCCAGACGTTTTGAGATGTAACTCTGAAAGAATGGCTGGGTATGGACGAGGAAGCAAAAGGTGGGCTGCCCCCATCTGGAGTGACCAATTTAGCACTACTGGTTCCGTAAGGGTGCCTGGTGTTCAGGACATGGTGGCCAATGCCTGAAGAGAAAGTTTACCCCTTGGTGTGGGTTGTGCTAATTATGGGCATCAGTGTGCTCCATCATGACAATTTACTCTCATTTCCAAGATGTTAGATACCTATACCATATGGGGAAATGTAGCCTGCGGTTGTGGCCAGTGCTAACTAGAAAAATGTGCTCAGCTGAGGCCATTACCGCTGAAGAGAATTCAAGGTCCTATGACATATGGGATATGTGGAGTTTCTGTCAGAAACAGATTTCTATTGTTCTGCCATTGCCTTGTGCCACAATGTGTAAACCTTGGGGGTCCACCCTTGCTTTAGAGTACCATTTTTTTGGAATAAAGTCACACTCTAGGACCTCAGCCTGGTTAGGACATTCATGTTACTGCTTCCTGTGTGGAATTACCGGGTACCCCTCCAGAAGTATAGATCTAGCATAGCCCTAGCAAAAAGTTCTCTCCTCAGGACATGGTTTTGTTTGGTCATTTGTAGTTTTGCTTTTGTACACCCCCACCCCTTTCTGACCTTCAGAAATAGCAAGTCTGGTATACATTCCCAAAGCTAGGGATGGTACTAAAATGTTGCGAAATAGTTTGTGTGCCTAGTCCAGGATACCAATGGGTAGCTTACTGTGCAAAGTTGCAGGGGGGTGGTTACACAATATTTTGTGACACGTCATTTATTGCAAGTTACTGCATTGCACCTTGACTGGCCCCCCTGTATATATGTATTATACCTGTGTGGTAGCACAAATACAGTATAGTTAGATTTCAGCAGGCTGTTTAATGTTAGATCCACATTTTAGCACCTGAATAACTTTGATGCTCTTCAATGAAATTTTACATGCACCATCTGGGTGTCAAGTTCATAGGACTTGGTAAGTTTTGTGATAGCTGCTCAACTGGCTTCCAAGATTCGGAAATGTAAAAAGCCGTCAAAAATGCACTTTTCTGTGGTTTGTTTACTCACAGGTGGAGAAAAACTGTTGGGAATTTTGTTCTGAAATGTTTAGGGTAGAAGGGGCATGGCCCAAAGGTGTGACTTTTGAAGGTTTCATGAAAAATATAAATCATTTTCTGAGTTATAAGTTTTTACAATTTGGCTTCTGAGCGTGCTTAGTAGGGTTTTCAGATGAGCTGTCTGGTGCAAACAAAGAATTTATGTTTCTGAGCCGATTTTATATTCAAGAAATTCCTTTAATGTTTGTGAGAAAAAATGTTATGGTCATGAGTGCTGCCTTCTTATTTTTTTTCTGGGGGGGGGGGGATTCTACCAAAACATAACAGTGATGTATTTTCGAAAAACAAATACCTGAACCTAGATAAATGGGACACATTTAGTTAAATTCTGGGGGTTGTCTGATGTAAAATGACCCAGAAATAAATGTTCTGAGCACCCCAAAAATCTTAGGTTGCCAGCTTAGTGAGGGTTGTGATTTTACTGTCGAGAGCCAACAGTTCTTTGTTTGCAGCATTAAAAAGTGCAAAGAATTCTTTGTTTGCAACATAAAAAAAGTGCAAACAAAGAATTCTTTGTTTGCGATAATAAAAGTTTGGATTTTGAACCCAAAATAAACTGATGCTGATAATTTAGCCATTTTTGTCACATTTTTCTCCTCCCTAGTGAACAGAGAGGTGAAGTACTCATTTAATACCTCTGCCTGGTCCCTCGCCTCTTCCACCCACCCTCCTTCTGATCTCAATCTGCCGAGATGGCCCTTAGTTTTTCTCCACTCCCCAATGTACTGAAAGAACCCCTTTTCCCCTCCCCGTATCACCTGTGCCTTCCACTGCTCTTTACTGGACTTTGCCCCCCACACCATCTGGGTGACTTTTCTAGATGCAAGATGGTACATTTCCTTTTCCCTATCCCCTCTCGTTGTTTTAAATTTTTTGTAGGCAGCCTTCTTTTCTCTGACCGCTACCTGAATCTCACTGTACCACCAGCATGGTTTATGTGACCTTGCTCCCTTACGCTTCACTTTAGCGCAGGTCCTGACTGCCTCATGAAGTCCCCGGTTTATGACCTCCCATCTGTTTTCCTCATTTGTTAGTGTTGTAATCCCCTTCAAGTGATCCTTGAGAATATTTTCCATGCTCACAAAGTCTGTCCCCATGAAGTCCGCTACCAGCGTTCTAGATCTTTCCCCCCTCCCCCCATGCTTATTTGAAACCAGACAGTATTTTGGTCGCTCCCAGTCAGGGGATCCTCTACAACCAGGTCCCTTACCAGATCCCCATCCACCAGAACCACGTCAAGGACATGCCCCTTCCTTGTGGGCCTCATCACGTGCTGTGTTAAGAACACATCCTGGAAGCCGTCCAGCAGCCTCTGCTCCTTGACCAGCTTAGAGGACATGGTTCCCCAGTTTGTACCTGGCATATTAAGGTCCCCCATCAACACCATTCCCTCCGCTTTTGGTTCACACTGGGCAATGATGGTGTTCAGCAAACCATCCTCCAGAACATCACCCATCCCGGGGGCCCTATATACTGCACCCAGCTTGACCTTACCTGCTGCTGGAGTTTGTAAGGTGACCCATAAGGCCTCCATGTTTCCCTCTGCCTCTTCTACCCTAGCAATTTCTATGTAATCTCTAATGAACATAGCCACTCCACCCCCCCACCCTCCTTTCTATCCTTCCTAAGCATAGTGTTACCGCGCATTTGAGGTCCCAGTCATGGTTTTTTTGCCCACGTTTCGTGACCGCCGCCACATTCCCCCACCCGAACAGCATGGCCTGGAACTTGGCAACTTGTTTCCCAAGTTCTGGCATTTACTTACACCACCCCACAACCCTTATCCTGATCCCCTTTGTCGAACCCCACCCAGGTTCCTTATACTTCCATCCTCCCTCTGTTCCTCCTGAAACCTCCTCCCCAGTCTGTTTCCCTTCCCCCTTGGGTTTGAACTTACTCCCTCATTTGGAGGAGGGCTTCTGGTCAGCTCCTCCTTATCCCTCCCCCTCAAGTTTAAACCCCACCTTTCTTGAATGTAGTCAGCCACCCCTGTTTAAGGACTTCCTTCCCCTAACGGGGCAAGATGAAGCCTGTCCTTGGCATACAGTCCTTTTTCCTCCCAAACTCCTTTCCAGTTCCCTAACACCCCCAACCCACTTTTTTCACCCCACTTCCTGAGCCAGTCATTAACCTCTGTGATCTTCATTTTGTTCTCCACTGAGGCTTTTGGTACCGGCAGTCTCTCTGAAAAGGAAATGTTGCATCCGTTATCTCGACAGACTCTAGCAAGTTCTCGGAACCTTGCTTGGATTTCCAAAATGCTAGTTCCCTAGATCGTTAGTTCCCAAATGCACCAGGAAATTCGCTTCTCCACAATCTCTAACCACTTCATACACCATGAACTTTGCTCTGTGCATCCTCAGCCCAGAGATACTCACTACCTTCACCTGGCTATGGCATCCACCCCCCTGTCCCTCCCAATGGATACCCCTAATCATCGAGTCTCCCAATAACAGAACCTTAACACCGCCATCATGCTTATGGTTACCTCCACTATGCGCACTCAACCCCCCGTCCCCCCCTTTATTCATGATCTCAATTCCATGGGAGTCTTCCCGCCTTATTAGAGACCCCCTTGTCACCCTCCCCTTTCTGCCTCCCTTGTTATTTTGCCCACTTAACTCCGACTCCCCTGAATAGGAGTCCCCTTTAACCCTCTCTTGTCAAACCATTTTCCTGGCCCTGATGGTTTCCCTTCCCCACACCGCCATCCTCCCCTTGTAATAGTACCCCTACCTCCAGAGGCCTTTGTGGGTCCCCTTACCTAGGGTCCCATCCTTGGTACAGACCCCCCTCCTGAAGGGGGGCCCCTTCCCCGCCTCTTTGTCTCCCAGTTTCTCTCCACTCATGCTCTCCTCCCTCATGTCTGCAATATGTTGCATCTCCCCCATCTGCTTAACATTTACATTTCCCCTTCTCCCTCTGGGACTATTTCTATCCTTTCCATTGCCGGTCTGTGATGCCCTATGGGTATCCGACTCCCTCCCCCCGGCCTCTGTATCAGTTTCCTCATTTCCACCAACCCCTTTCTCCCCCTCTAGGTTTCTTAGTAGCTCAAATTTATTGTAACACTCTGTGCCAGCCTCCATCAAGTAACCTGAGTTTCCCTCGACTGCCCCTCTAAACTGCCCCTCTTCCTCCCCTCTTGCCCTGTTCTCCTTAGGAGCTCCCTTCCCACAGTCTGCTCTTTTAGGCTTCCCCACAATAGCCCCTCCTTTCTCACTGTCTGCTCTTCTAGGCTTCCCCAAAACAGCCCCTCCTGACTCTTCCCCTCAACTCTCTTTATATTGAATATTTCCCGTAAGTTTCCCCTTAAGCATCAACATCCCTATCTAAGGTCCTCTGTCCTAATATCCCCTCCTGCTTGCTGTAACATAACGTCCTGTAATTTCTGAGCATTGCCCAGCCTCCCATCAGCCTCACCCTTCTGCCGCCCATATCCACACCCCTTATCCTTGGAGACCCCCCCAGCTTACTCCTTAACCAATATACGAGATAGCTGTCTACAGAGTGGGCAGCCTCCTTCTCTCCAGGCCCAGTTGAGAATTATTGCCACCCTACAGCCTGTGCAGCCTACAACCCTTCCGAAGAAGCCTGCCATGGTGGAATGTGGCCACCCTGTTTGTCCCTCTCTGTTCATAATGGCACACACCCCTTTTCTCAGTCCCTTCTCCCTGGAATACAGTCTCTATGCTGACTGCAGTTGTTTACGAACCACACCAATAATGTTCTCAAGTCTCACAAACACATACAGTCCAGTGTGTGTCCAGTCCTGCTAACAGTGTGTCTATGCAGACATCAGGTACCGTATGATGTCACGTGAAAATTATTCACTTAAACATCAGAATCCTGTTATGTAACCCCGACGAACTTACCATTTGGACCTTGCATCATCAACTTGACATCCTGTGTCTGTCCAAAACGTGGCTTAAGTCCTCTGTACCCGATAGCCTCTGCAGTATCCCAGGGTACTGCTTCATTCGTAATGATAGACAACCCCCTAAATGAAGAGGTGGAACCATGATCTACTATAAGTCTCACCTCAAATTTTGACTCTATCCACAGCCCTAACTACCTCAACACTACACTATGAATATACCCACGGCATCCTCTCAGCAGGTAATGCTGCTAAATAACTCCACATCTTCTGCGTATATCTCCCACCAGCTACTACCCACCAAGGGCTTCCACCTCTCCATGAAATGATAGCCTCCTGTGTGAGTAGGAATTACCTTATTATACTCAGGGATTTCAACATCAATTGGCTTGGTGACAAGAAACCTACTAACATACTAATTGCCAGCAGATTAGGCCTTATGGTCTATCGAGTCTGCTCGAACCTCAGATCCCTAGTTGGGTGCCGAGGCCCTCCCTCCCTTGTGTTCCCGAAACCCCTATCATCCCCCCCTCCCCCGGCCAGGCCATCATCTGATATATCCTTTCTGTGTCTGTCCCAACCTCTCTTGAAGCCCTCCACTGTGGATCTCTGAACCAGTCGCCACGCAGTGATTCCAAGGGTCCACCACCCTCTCAGTGAAAAACCTCCTCCTCTTTTCCCCTCACCCTTCCACCTTCCAACTTCAAACCATGACCTCTGGTGATACCTTCCTGCTTTAGTCTAAAGATCCCCTCCATGTTTACCCTATTTATTCCCTTGAGGTACTTGAAGACCTCAATCATGTCCCCCCATCTCTCCTCTCCTCCAATGAAAACAGGCAGAGCTCCTCAAGTCTGTCCTGCATCCGAACACTCCTTAAATAAATTACTCCTAACACAGTTAATCTCACAACCAACTAAAATCTATAATAATGGGCAAACTGCCACCCTCATAGACTGGATACTCACACCAAATACAGACAAAATACTGCTACTTGGGACACTACCTGACGCAATCCGTGACCATTCACCAGTCTTTTGTGTCTGGAGGGCCAAATCTCTGAACACACCTCCCTGTATTATCAATTTCAGAGACTTTTCTTGCTTTGACCCTCTAAAGTTTAAAGCGGATATCACCATCCAGGATTGGTATTAACTATGGGTCTCCTCAGATGTTGACCTAGCTGTCACTCATTTTAACAAAGTCCTCACCAACATACCCCTCACCTCACAGAGAGTGCAAGGCCAACAAACCAAATAGCTTACTCGTCCCCTTCTAGCTGTCCTGAAACAAAGGGACAAAAGTTGGGCTTCATTCAAAGTCTCACATTTAGATTCAGATTGCACAGCCTATAGGTCCCTCAGAAATAAATGCAAACAAGCTATCCATTGCAAATAAAAGTACCTACTTTGGTGCACATCTTGGATCCCTGAACAACCTGCAGTAATACTGGAATTATCTCAAACAATCCCTTGGAATCACTAGTGCACCTACCCCCGCAGATTCTGACATTAACAGAGTTAGACGCAATAAACCCAATACTATAGTGAATGCCTTCAATAAACATTCTGCTGACCTCCCTACCCATATTTCTCCCAGTGACAGCACAGCAGACCATCCCTACTCCCCCCATTCACCCAGTATCACACCCCACTTTCTGCTTCTTGCTTGTGAGTACAGCGGACATCTACAGACTCCTCAAACACATCCCCACCTCCAAGACAGCCGAACCCAGTGGCATCAAGCCAAAAATACTAAATATCACAGCCTGGGAACTGGCAGCCCTGGTGGCCAGGCTAGTTTCTCTCCTCCAATATCATACCATTCGCCTGAAAAATAGCTAATATTGTCCATATATTTAAGAAAGGGAACAGTAAACTCATCAATAACAACCAGTTCATTACTATTCTTCCAGTGTTGAGCAAAATCCTAGAGAAAACTATAGCTGTTCTGCCAGAGAACAGACAGAACACCAGGAGGAAGGAGTTTCTGGTATAACTAAACTTCTCTACTGGGACTAAGAACTAGAACTCTTATACTGGGACCTTCAATTTCGGGTAAAAAAAAAAGAGTTACGTGTGTTTGTCAGAGGTAGTTGAAGGAAATTGTTATCTGTTATCTGTGTTACATAGAAACATAGAAACATAGAATTTGACAGCAGATAAGGACCGCTTGGCCCACCCAGTCTGCCCATTTCCCTACCTAATGGATAAGCTGCAGATCCTAGTTAACCAGCAGCCTACTTCTTTCTACCCCCACCCCCTAGAGTTGCCTTATGGCTGTCCCATGCATGCTTGAATTCAATCACTGTTTTTGACTCCACAACCTCCTCCGGAAGGCCATTCCATGCATCCATAACCCTCTCTGTGAAAAAATACTTCCTTACATTACCTCTGAGCTGCCCCCCCTCTATCTTCAAATTGTGCCCCCTTGTTCTTGCACACCTGTTTTTTTGAAAGATGCTACTCTCTTGGACTTTCTTGATTCCCTTGAGGTACTTGAACATTTCTATTATGTCCCTCCTCTCCCTCCTTTCCTCGAGGCTATACATATTAAGCTCCTTTAGTCTCTCTTCATATGTCTTCTGGTGCAGACCCTGCACCATTTTAGTTGCCCTCCTCTGGACGGCTTCCATCTTGTCTATGTCCTCGCAGAGATTGGGTCTCCAGAACTGCACACAGTACTCCAGATGGGGTCTCACCAGCTGTCTGTACAGAGGGATAACAACTTCCTGTTTTCTACTGATGATGCCTCTCCCTATGCATCCCAGTATCCCCCATGCACCCCAGTATCTGTGTACTTATCTAGGTGCTTGTCACAGGTGTCAGAAGGTAATTGTTATCTGTGAAATTAACTAAGTGTAGAAAGATTTGCAAAGTAGGGGAGTGGCTTAGCTAGAAGGAGCCAGGTTAAAACCAGATTTAAACATTGCCCTAGATAGCTTCTGCCAGAGAACAGACAGAACACCTGGAGGAAGGAGCTACTGGTATAACTAAAACTTCTCTACTGGGACTATATTGCCCTCCTTCCCTCCCCTCCACTCCCTCACCCTAAACCAGTTCTACTTTTATAGGCACAGGATTTAACTGACAACAGGAACTTCTTGTTTAGGAGCAGGAAGTGAGTGATCACAGAGCCACCAAAGACTCACCATCCTAGAAGGGCAAGAGTAGCTCTCCGCCCCCCAGCTGCTGGAGGTCTGACTCTGAGCAGGTAAGTAAGGAGACTACTGAGAAATATAGGAACTTCTTGTTTCAGAACAGGAAGATCAGGAGCTAAAAGGGCACAGAGGCAGTAAGTAAGTAGGGAGAGAAAAACAAACAAAAAAAAGAAATAAACAAACAGAGGAAGACTAAGTATTCCAAACAACAGTTAGGGGGCCAGAAAAAAGACATGATGGGATTGGTGCAGTGCAGTGGCTGTGGAGCAGCAGTCTTCCAGGAGATGTTCTGGAGGATGCAGTGTTGTCCCATCTGCAGGCACCTCTCTTGGCTGAGGGAGGAGGTTGCTCATCTCCAGGCTGAGTTGGCCAGAATTTGTGGGACCTCCTGTCCCACCCAGGGACCACCAGGGTCACTGTCATTGCCTCAGAAGTTGGCAAGAAAGAGGAGTGGTTGGACCACAGTGGGCTCAGGGAGGGTGAGGGTGGTGGAACAGAGGTGCATCCCTCCAGCTATACCTCTCCACAATTTCTATGCGTTCTGGAAAAGTGTGGTTCCTCTATGGAGGAACCCATAGTGGAGATCAAGGAGGATGCTGGAAACCTCCACAAAGGAGACCCACAGGAGGGTGGCATGGGACCCCACAGGGGAAGGAAAGAACTCCTGGTGGGGGACTCCATTGTTAGGAAGGTAGACTTGGGGGAGAAAGGGGAGAAGGAGGTAAGGTGCCTGTCTGGAGCCATGGCTTGGAGGGACAGGGAGCGAATCCTCAGGATCACAGGAGCAACTGCACAGGGGAGGGAGCTGGATGTCATTGTCCACCTAGGGACAAATGACCTGGCTAAGAAAAGGATCAGAGCAGTGCAAGAAGCATTTGTGAAGACGGGGAGGGGCCTTAGACAAATAGCACACACGGTAACCTTCTCGGAGGTGCTGCCTGTCTATGGCACGGGTGAGGCTAGGGTGCTCCACACCATGAGATTCAATCAGTGGTTGAAAAACTGGTGCAGAGCTCAGGGATTTGGCTTCATTGGAGACTGGGGGTCCACCTGGAGGGATGCAGGCCTATACTGGCATGATGGTCTGCATCTGTCCAGGAGGAACCAGGATCCTAGATGATAGTTTAAATACTTCATTGACAAGCATTTAAACCAGCTAAGGGGAGGCCTCGGAAAAGGAGGGGAAATCCTGCCCCCAAAAAAATCAGGGTACTATGAGGTAGACACCAACATAGAGATGTCAATAATGGAGAAGTGCAGGGGTAAATGGAGAAAGTGACAAATGCAATAAGGACAGGGATGGGGCAAAAGGGTAAGGCCATCAAGAAATGGAGGGTAATGAGTACCAACACCTGTAGTCTGGGCAACAAGCTCCCTGAACTGGTGGCCATGATGGAAGAGGGATGCCTGGATATTGTAACAGTCAGGGAAACATGGTACACAGAGAACCATGACTGAGATGTTAACATACCAGGGTACACAACCTACAGGAGAGACAGGAAGGGCAGAAGGGGGGGAGTAGCTCTCTATGTAAGGGAAGGAATAAAAGCAACTGAACAAAAGAGTAAACAGGGAGGAGAGGAGGCACTGTGGGTCACCTTAGAGACTGGAAATGGCACCACAATCTGCACAGGGGTTGTATACAGACCTACATGTCAGGGGGAGGGAATGGACAAGGATATGATAGAAAGCATACTTAGGATGGCAGAGAAAGGGGAGATACTGTTGATGGGGGACCTTGATATGCCAGATCTTAACTGGAGCACCTTTGCTGTAGCCACATCCAAAAGCAGGGCCATTCTTGATGCACTTCAGGTGGCATGCCTCAGATAGCTAGTTTTGGTACCTAATCATGAGGGAGCAATCTTAGACCTCATACTCTCAAATGGGGACAGTGAGAGGATCTCAGATCTAGAAGTGGGTAGACATTTGGGAACAAGTGACCACCAAACAGTGTGGTTCACGATAAACTCAGCTACAGAGTCAAGCCATACAAAAGTGAGGGTTCTGGACCTCAGGAAGGCTGACTTTGGCAAGATGGGAGAGTGCCTTAGAAAAGCACTAGCACACAGGCTAGAAGGAGGGGTGGAGCAACAATGGGGAAATATAAGAACTGCCATCACAGAGGCAACAAGCCTTTGTGTGAAGCAAATAAACCAATCAAAATGAAAGAAAAAGCCACTATGATTCTCAAAAGAGGTGGTGGTGAAGGTTAGGGAGAAAAAGATAGCATTTAGGAAATGTAAGGAAACACAGAAAGAACAGGAAAGAGAACTGTACCAGTTAAGGCAGAAGAAGCAGGGAGGGTAGTCAGAATAGCAAAGGCACAAACTGAGGAAAAGATAGCCAACTCGGTTAAGAAGGGGGATAAAACCTTTTATAGGTATATCAGAGAGCATAGAAAGATAAAGGGAGGGATAGTGAGGCTGCATAGAATGGATGGTGGGTGGGCAGAGAGTGACAGTGAAAAAGTAGGGATACTGAATGAATACTTCTGTTCAGTATTCACAAAAGAGGAAGTGGGGGAGGTATCTAATCCAATTAACAGAAGCACTCTAGAGAGGGGGGATCAATCCCAGTCCTTTCATGGACGAAAGGGCTCTGAAAGAACTCCTAAAACTGAAGGTGGACAAAGCAATGGGGCCAGATGGAATTCACCCAAGAATTCTGAAAGACTTAAGCAGAGAACTAGTGACACCACTGACTACCCTTTTTAATAAATCATGGGAGAATGGTGTGGTACCTGAGTACTGGAAGAAGGCTGATGTGATTCCCCTTCACAAAAATGGGACCAAGACAGAGGCAGGAAACTACAGACCTGTCAGTTTGACCTCTGTGGTAGGGAAAGTGATGGAATCACTTCTGAAGGAAAGAATTGTTGAGTACCTAGAGGCCAGTGGGTCACTGGACCCAAGGCAGCATGGGTTCACAGTGGGCAGGTCATGTCAGATGAATCTAATTGATTTCTTTGACTGGGTGACCAAAGTAGTAGACCAGGGGGCTGTGGACATGGCCTACCTAGACTTTAGCAAGGCATTTGACACAGTCCCACACAAAAGATTAGTAGTCAAATTAACCAGCCTGGGAGTGGGTCCCAGGGTGGTAGCCTGGGTAAAATGTTGGCTGAACAACAGAACACAGAAGGTACCTGTAAATGGAGTCCACTCTAAAGAAAGAGGGGTTACTAGTGGGGTACCGCAGGGTTCAGTACTGGGTCCAGTCGTTTTTAATGTCTTTATAAGTGACTTTGAAGAGGGACTGGAAGGAAAAGTATGCCTCTTTGCAGATGACACAAAGATCTGCAACAGGGTTGATACACAAGGAGGTGTGAAAAGGATGAGAAGGGACTTGGCAAGGTTGGAGGAATTGTCAGAAGTATGGCAGCTTGGATTCTATGCAAAGAAGTGCAAAGTAATGCACCTGGGAAACAAAAACCCAGGGGAAGATTACACAATGGGGGAGGTAGTAACAACAACAAAATGGAAAGGGACCTGGGGTAATCATATCAGATGACCTTAAGGTCAGCAAGCAATGAGAAGGCAGTAGGGAGGGCTGGGGGATACTGGGATGTATAGGGAGAGGCATCACCGCAGAAAACAGGAAGTTGTTATCCCCTGTACAGACAGTTGGTGAGACCCAATCTGAGTACTGCATCCAGTTCTGGAGACCCCATCTCCACAAGGACATAGACAGGATGGAGGCAGTTCAGAGGAGGGCAACTAAAATGGTGCAGGGTCTGCAAGAGAAGCCATACAAGGAGAGACTAAAAGAGCTTAATATATATATATATATACCCTTGAGGAAAGGGAGGGGGGGGACATGATAGAAATGTTTAAGTACCTCAGTGGAATCAACAAAGTCCAAGAGGGTAGCATCTTTCAGAAAAAGAGATGTGCAAGAACAAGGGGACACAATCTGAAGATAGAGGGGGATGGCTCAGGGGCAATGTGAGGAAGTATTTTTTCACAGAGAGGGTGGTGGATGCATGGAACAGCCTTCCTGAGGAGACTGTGGGGTCTAAAACTTTGGGAGAATTCAAGAAAGCATGGGACAGACATAAAGCAATTTTTGTGGGGGGTAGGAAGAAATAGGCTGTTGGTTAAATTGGATCTGCAGCTTATCCTCTAGGTAGGGAAATGGGCAGACTAGGTGGGCCAAGCAGTCCTTATCTGTCATCAAAGTCTATGTTTCTATGTTTCTGCCCAACTCACCCTCTGTCTAACTACCTATGGCCTCCTCAGCCCCATCCAATTTGGTTTCCGGAAAAGTCACTGCACCACATTAGCTTTACTAACCCTGACTAATAAGATATTCAACTCCTTAGACAAGGAAGACTACACTGGGGTTGTATTTATAGATCTAATGAAAGCCTTTGACACTGTAGAGTATTCTGCCCTCCTTAGCAACCTTAGTGCTCTGGGGATTACCAAACATACCCTATCTTGGATTTTAAGCTACTTATCCCATAGACAACAGTGAGTCTGGCTTGGTGCAACCCTCTCTGAGTACCTCCCTTCCCTAATTGGGGTCCATACTCAGACCACTGCTCCTTTCATTACAAATCAATTCAGTGCAGCAGCATTGCTTTAAGCATAACACCCCTCTCCTTTATGTAGACAATCTGGTGTTCTTCAGCAATGCTTCCGAAGTGGAAGATTTTAATATAGCCCTAACCACAGACCTAAGAGCTGTCCAGTCCTGGCTAAAAGAAAACAAGCTTTTCCTAAACTATGCTAAATCTCAGGCAATGCTATTTGGGACCCCCACCAGCTACAATACAATTGCCCCCCTTTAACTGTTTGATGTGATAACGGCTCTCCTCTGGAAACGGTCACAGCTATTAAGTTGATTAAACCGGGGAACAAGGGACCACAACCTTCTATCCTGAACTTATATCCCAGATCTTTTAATAACCCTGGGTTTAAAATCTTACTTACTGGCTGGCCTGGTGGGGCTGAGGCACTGGACGCCACACCTCGCGCCACGCTGGCAACCTGGGTTCGGACGTGAACCCAGGCCGCCCGAGGTGGCAGGGGAGGGATAGGATGGAGCATTCAGAGGACTGGTCTCTATCCTGGGGAGGATCGAGGCCAGCTCCCATAAGCGGCCCCTGATGACGACCAGGGGCACTACTAGAGTGATGTAGTAAGGGGCGGAGGCGGCAGATGTTGGCATGTTGTGCTTAAACGTCATTGCATGCCGGCACTCTGCAGGAAGAAAAATTGAAAATGGGGCTCCGGTCGGGCAGCATGAGCTTCCAACCCCCACTGCCCAACCCGAATGGCGCCTCCTCATCTGGATCCTGTTCCGGTGGATTGAGCTGGGAAGCTCCTCACCACCCCACCACAGGGGGTAATCCATGGAGGTAATGAGGAGGTCGGCCTGATGTCGGGTGTCAGGGCTCGGGGATCGGTCAGGATGTCCACGCCGACCGGACTCAGGGTGGTGGTGGTGGTGGGGGGGGAGAAAATATCTGTGAAAAAAAAATCTTACTTACCAATGCCAGAAGTCTCAGTGCAAGCAGGGTCACCGAGCTAGAAGCAATGACAATCAGAGAGAACCTTGACATCATTGCTATAGCAGAGACCTGGTGGGATGATGCATGTGATTGGCACAAAGAAATCCATGGGCATATATTATACCAAAAAAACTGAGAAGAAAAGAGAGGGGGAGGTGTCTGCTTATATATCAAGAATGCCATTAACTCCAGTCCATGCATTTCCACCACCGTGTCTGACATGGCTACTGAGAGCTTATGGGTCAAGATAAATGGGAATAAGAAACAAAAAATCCTTTTAGGTTTCTGTTACAGGCCACCCAATTCTCCAGATGACTACAACAAAACACTAAATATGGAGATTGTTAATTTTGTCGAGAAGGGAGATGCAGTCATAATAGGAGACTTTAATTATCCTGGCATAAACTGGGATTTACTTATGGGATCTGACCCTGCTGACTTAAATTTTATAAACACTGTTGTATCTGTGGATCTGAACCAATTAGTTACTTCATCTACAAGGGGCAATAATATCCTTGACCTTATACTCATGAATGTTGATAATTTAATAGATAACATGACTACATTGCCCTCTGTTTTTGGTAGTGATCATATTGTACTCATCTGTGATATCAATTTTTTCTCCTCTAGGCCATCTAAACCTATTCATGTAAAAAATTACAACAATGCCGATTTTGAATCAATCAATAATCATTTCCGTAAAACAAACTGGGCTGACCAGTTATGCCTGTCTAACTGCGAGGATAGACGGCTCTTATTAAAAAAGACCTTTAATGAAGCTGAGTCTATGTTCATCCCTATGAAACCCAAATTTAACAACAAAGGTAGAGTACCACCATGGTTACCGGGTGCAGTAAAAAAACAAATTATACATAAGGAAAAAGCGTATTCTAAACTTCACAAGGTAAATAATGAAAATTACAACTACAAATTCGAATTGAAGAAACTTAAAAAACTAATTAAAAATTAAAAATACAAAATGTAACTTAGGATAGCTCATACAAATGACAATAATGACACTTTTTATGCTTATGTGAACTCTAGAATTCCCCAGGGTACAGGTCAAATCAAAGCTAGTAACAAACTAATTAGTGATGATCAAGAAAAAGCTTTGGTAGTCAACAGTTACTTTTGCTCGGTATATAATCCAAAACCCCTTTTACCATGGGCACCTGACTTAGTTACTAACTATCTCACTTTTACAACTGAAGAAACAATCAGTGCACTTAAGAAATTGAAGGTGAATTCATCCACAGACCCAGGTGGAATAAGTCCAAAATTAGTATTACAATCAGTAACTAGCCTGGCTGAACCTATCACTGAATTATATAACCTTTCCTTCACTGCCGGTATAGTCCCTAATAACTGGAAAAAATCCATAGTCATTCCTATTTTCAAGAAGGATGATAGAAACTTGGTTAACAACTACAGACCCATAAGCCTTACGTCTGTTCTTTGTAAAATATTTGAATGTCTGGTTAAATCTAAGATTGAATCTGAACTAAGTGCCATCCAATGCTTCGATCATAAACAACATGGGTTTACGCAGGGACTGTCTTGTACCACAAACTTAATTGCATTTTGCAACCAGCTCAGTATCAATATTGACAACAGCATTCCTGTGGATGTCATTCTGCTAGATTTTGCCAGAGCCTTTGACAAAGTCCTCACTTTGAACTATTGAACAAATTGATTAGCATTGGGCTTAGCTACCAGGTTGTTATTTGGGTTGGTAACTGGTTGCTGGAACGATCACAACAGGTAAGGATAAATAGCCAGTTATCACCTATAGGTAAAGTTACTAGTGGTGTCCCACAGTGCTCTGTCCTGGGACCTACACTGTTTAACATCTTTATTAATGACATTAATGCCAACATTGCAAGCCATCTGGCCAAGTTCACAGATGACACTAAGATTGGTGGTGGAGTTGATACAATGGAAAAACTCTTCTCATTGGCCAGTGACCTTGAAATAATTGTGAAATGGACAGAGGACAACAGAATGGAACTAAATCCAGACAAATGTGTGGTCCTTTGTTTTGTACCTTCAAACCCACAGTATATGTACTATTTAAATATCCCATTACGACCAGTAACTAAGGAACATGGCTTAAGAATCATAATAAACAACTCCCTCTCTGCTACAGGACACTGTAAAAAGGTAACTCAGATGGCAGACATGATTTTGAATTGCAGTAAAAGATCCTTCACTAATAAAAATTCTTATTGTATTATACCCCTATATCGTGCCTATATCAGGCCCCATTTAGATTTCTGTTCCCCTTTTTGGAATCTGCACTTAAAAAAAGGCATTATACTAATAGGACAGGCCCAGCATAAGTCTAGCAAAATTATACCTAATTTAAAACATTTGAACTATGAGCATAGACTACAAAAAACAGAATTAGATTCAGTGATAGAAGATATAGGGGGACCTTTTACAATGTTTCAAAATCCTTCAGGACCCCGTGCTAGCACAACAGTGTAGTTTAGTTTACTCGAACCATAGTATTAACCTTAGATGTCACAGCAAACAATTAGCAATTCCTTAATCTAATACCAACAAAAGGATAACTTTTTTTTAAATCAGAGCTGCTAAGACCTGTCATTTACCCCCGCAGAACATTGTTGACTCTGCTAACCTAGACACATTTAAAAATCTTTTTGATACTCATCTTAAATGGGACTCTTACCATAATTGAATATACCCATGCAATAGTGGGAGACATTCTAGATGGGCCTCAGCCTCCTTATGTCTATCATACCTAGTAAGTACCTAGGGGTCACTCTTAATCCCTCCTTGGACTTCTCTCTTCATATCACATCCATCTGTAAGGCGGTAAACTACAGCCTTGGAATGGTCTACCGTGCCAGCCCCAATCTCTCCACGTTGGTGTGTAAGACAGTTGCCTGCAGTCTACTTCTCCCCAAGCTAATGTATTGTCTGCCAGTCTTCTCTTCTGCCCCTGCTACCCTACCGCAACAGTGGGAAGTGGAATATAATAATATATGTTATTTTGCACTCATGTGCAATAGGCGTACTCACCATTGCACACTTTAACATGGTGACATGTTTAAATGCTTCATTGGCAAGCATTTAAACTAGCCAAGGGGGAGGCACTGAAAAGGAGCAGGAAAATCACAGCCTCCCCCACAAAGCGTAGTAGTTAGAGAGGTAAACACCAAGGCAGAGAAGTCAGTTGGGAGCAGGACAGGGATAAATGCAGAAAAAGGTGTTAAGGACAGGGATGGGGCTAAAAGGGGTAAGGCCCTAAAAAATAAATGGAAGGTGATGAGTACCAATGCCCGCGGTCTGTGCAACAAGCTCCCTGAACTAGTGGCCTTGATGGAAGAGGGATACCTGGATATTGTGGCAGTCACTGAAACATGGTACACAGAGAACCATGAGTGGGAAGTCAACATACCAGGATACACAGTCTACAGGAGGAACAGGGTGGGTAAAAGAGGAGGAGGAGTAGCTCTCTCTATATAAGGGAAGGGATTAAAGAACAGAACTAAAGAGTAAACAGGAAGTTGATGAGTCACTATGGGTCACCCTGGAGACAGGAAATGGCACCACAATCCACATGGGGGTTGTGTACAGACCCCCATCTCAGGGGGAGGATATGGACAAGGAAATGATAGAAGGCATTCTTAAAATGGCAGAAAAAGGGGAGACATTGATGATGGGGGACCTGAATATGCCAGATGTTAACTGGAGTACCTTTGCTGCTGGCACATCCAAGAGCAGGGTAATTCTTGATGCCCTACAGGGGGCATACCTCAGACAGCTAGTGTTGGAATCCACTCAGGAGGGAGCAATCTTAGACCTGGTACTCTCAAATGGGGAAGGAGAAAGAATCTCAGATTTAGAAGTGGGTAGCCATTTGGGAACAAGTGACCACCAAACAGTGTGGTTCACAATAAAAACACAGCCATAGAGTCAAGCCATACAAAAACAAGAGTATTGGACTTTAGGAAGGCTGACTTTGGGAAAATGAGAGTGTGCCTTAGAAAAGCACTAGCAAATGGGCAAGAAGGAGGGGTGGAGGAACAATGGGGAATAATCAAAACAGCCATTGCAGAGGCAACAAATCTTTGTGTGAAGCAAATCAATAAAACAAAACTAAGGAAAAAACCACTATGGTTCTCAAAAGAGGTGGCAGGGACGGTTAAGGAGAAAAGGATAGCATTCAGAAAATATAAGGAAACACAGAAGGAGCAGAACAGAGAACTTTATCAGTTAAAGCAGAAGGAGGCAGGGAAAGCAGTCAGAATAGCAAAGTCACAAACTGAGGAAAAGATAGCCAACTCTGTTAAGAAGGGGGATGAAACCTTTTATAGGTACATTAGGGAGTGAAGAAAGACCAAGAGAGGGATACAGAGACTTAATAAAGGGGAAGGAATGTGGGCAGAGGGTGACAGTGAAGAAGCAGGGATACTGAACGAATATTTCTGCTCAGTATTCACAACAGATGAGGAGGGGAGGTGCCTAAACCAAACAAGGGAGAAACTCTGAATAGGGGGGTCGATACCAGTCCATTCACAGAAGAAAGGGTTTTGAAAGAACTCTTGAAACTGAGAGTGGACAAAGCAATGGGGCCTGATGGGATTCACCCAAGAATACTAAAAGAACTAAGGATAGAACTAGTAACACCACCGACTACTCTCTTTAACAAATCATGGGAGGATGGAGTGGTACCTGAGGACTGGAGGAGGGCAAATGTGATTCCACTTCACAAAAGTGGGAAAGGGTCAGGGGCAGGAAACTACAGACCAATTAGTTTGACTTCAGTAGTAGAGAAAATGATGGAATCACTTCTGAAGGAAAGAATTGTTGAGTACCTAGAGGTCAGTGGGACACAAGACCCAAGGCAGCATGGTTTCACAGCAGGAAGGTCATGTCAGATGAACCTAATAGATTTCTTTGACTGGGTGACCAAAGTAGTAGACCAGGGAGGGGCTGTGGATATGGCCTACCTAGATTTTAGCAAGGCATTCAACACAGTCTCACACAAAAGATTAATATACAAGTTAGCCAGCCTTGGAGTGGGTCCCAAGGTGGTAGTCTGGATAAATAACTGGCTGGACAACAGGACGCAAAGGGTAATAGTAAACGGAGTCCACAGTGAAGAAAGGAGGGTAACTAGCGGGGTTCCGCAGGGTTCGGTACTGGGACCAGTCTTCTTTAATATCTTTATAAGTGACATTGGAGAGCACCTGGAAGGAAAGGTATGCCTCTTTGCAAATGACACAAAGATCTGCAACAGGGTTGATACACAAGGTGGGGTGGAAAGAATGAAAAGAGACTTGGCAAGGTTGGAGGAAATGTCAAATACGTGGCAGCACAGATTCAATGCAAAGAAGTGCAAGGTAATTCATCTGGGAAACAAAAACCCAGGGGAAGAGTACACAATGGGGGGTGAGTTAATAACAACAACAAAAATGGAAAGGGACCTAGGCGTAATCATATCAGATGGCCTTAAGGTTAGCAAGCAATGTGAGAAAGCAGTAGGGAGGGCTGGAGGGATGCTGGGATGTACAGAGAGAGGCATCACCAGCAGAAAACAGGAAGTTGTTATCCCTCTGTACAGACAGTTGTTGAGACCCCATCTGGAGTACTGCATGCAATTCTGGAGACCCCATTTCCGCAAAGACATAGACAGAATGGAGGCTGTTCAGAGGAGGGCAACCAAAATGGTGCAAGGTCTGCACCAGAAGACTTACAAGGAGATACTAAAGCAGCTTAATATGTATACCCTTGAGGAAAGGAGGGAGAGGGGGGAAATGATAGAGACTTTCAAGGATCTCAAGGGAATTAACAAGGTACAAAAGGGTAGTATCTTTCAGAAGAAGAGATGTGCAAGAACAAGGGGGCACAATTTGAAGAAAGAGGGGGGACGGCTCATCAGTACTTTTTCACAGAGAGAGTTGTGGATGCATGGAACAGCCTTCCTGAGGAGGCTGTGGGGTCAGGAACAGTGAGATAATTCAAGAATGCATAGGACAAGCATAAGGCAATTCTAGTGGGGGGCAGGAGGAAGTAAGCTGTTGATTAACTAGAATCTGCAGCTTATCCATCAGGTAGGGAAATGGGCAGACTGGGTGGGCCAAGCAGTCCTTCTCTGCCGTCAAATTCTATGTTTCTATGCTAGGCTGGATCCCCCCTTCAGGAATGATGGATCTTTCACTAGTGAGACTAATACACATAGTCATATGCCTCATCCTCTAGCTTCACTCCTAGTACCCAGCAATAATCAGTACTCTCTAAGATCCTCCGACTACGACTCACTGCCCATCCCTAGATCTTCATCTAAATATGGTACCAAGGCCTTTGTAAATGCAGCCCCTAAACTGTGGAATACCATCCATCTATACATACAACAGTGTTATTCACCAACCTCCTTCAAGAACCAACTGTGTGGCCTACTGTCCCAACCCTCCCAATGCACTTGTTTGGTGTAACTCACCCCTTACGCTAAACCTCTCACCTAGACATGATATGCACTCCTCTTACTCCCTTTCTGCCTTCTCCTTAAACTTCCTCAATATAAGCCCATTAACCCTATCTCTCCTGATCCTACCTTCTCTCTGACTAACTTCTACCCTCATAACAAGGGCAACCTTCCGTATCTGATGTGTAAAAATAATATGTATACCATATATATAAGCCATCTTGAAGGTTACATTTACTTGTATCTAGTACTCACAGACCTTCTACAGGCAGTTTGTTAAGTCATTGTACCACCTTATTGAATCTACTTTAGTATCTCTGTCAGCCTAATGTTCTGTAAACATCTGTATTGTATGACTATGTTTGTATTGTATATTTCTTTGTCTGTAGCTTCCCGGGTCATGCCTGAAAATAGGCAAATATCTGCCTAATGCACCCTACCCGGTTAACAAAAAACAAATAATAATAATGTGCACATAATGCTGGATTATAGGATTTGCAAAGGGCTCTTTGCAGATTTTGAAGATGCACATATTGCCATGGTAAGCGATTTGCATAGGGACCAAAGTGTACTGCAGAAATTGTTCGGTCATGGAATGGCCTATATGTACATCAAGCTAATGTACTTACGGTTGTTGCATAGTATTTGCACATGGGGGGGGGCTTATGCAAATTGCACACCAGCATAACACATTAGCATGGCTAATGCACCAAGAAGTGTGCTGTACTTTGGATATTGTAGATTTCTATCTGTGTCTGCAGAAGTGCAGACCCCTGCTTCTGCAGCCAGATGTGTCTGTGTATATCTTACAGTATGCTTGTGTATCTGTGGCTGCAGATGCACTAACCCCATAGGGGCCAGCACTTCTGCAGCCAGTAGTACTTTTGTAATTTACATTTCTAAGGGTGTGGATACAGTTCACTATCCACACTCTGGCAGTTACACTGCAAGTGTTAGTTCATTGGATGTCTTTAAGCTAAGCTCCTCTCTCCACCCGAGTGGTATATCCTCCAGCTCTCTCCCATTGACTTCAGATCTTTCTTTCCTCTGCATGGGACCAGATCTCCTTTTTTGCAGCTCTGCAGTGTTTAAGGATTACCATAGCACTTTGATGATATTTGTTGTCAAACTTGTTCAAGATTGCATTCTTCAGCTCAAAATTACACTCCTACCCTTTGGCTCTGCCTCATCGATGAAAGATTGGACACAGAGGAAGCAAAGCTGTTATGCAGCTTCAAGTATTGTGTCACATGTCGGCAAAAGATGTGAAAGATGTCAAACACCGACCCCGAGTTGTTCTGCATCTACTGCCTTGGATCATAGCATAATGTGCAGGGATGTGGCCTTTGTCAGACGATGCTTCCAGTGTGTGACCAGGTTATTTTTAGGGCAACCAGCCAACAGAGACCCTTAATTTTGACCTAAAAGCTGCAAGGCGGCCTCAGCTGTGGCTGGGTCAGCAGCACAATTGGTGACTTTGGAGGAGGAGGTGGTGCATGCCACGGAAAGTGCTTTGTCAGCCTCAGCACTGCTGCCACTTGGGGCCAGCGTTGGATGGTCCTTCTCAGAGTGGTTCTAGAATATATGTCAGGCCTTCTAGGTCTTCAGACAGCACCCTGCTCACCATGGCAAAAAGCACAAGTGCCGCTGGTGCCAGTCATGGGATCAGGAGAGATAGCAGTCTTCCCACTCCCTTGACTCCCCAAACCACTTGACTCACATCGAGCTTCCTTCGGTTGAGGGGTTATTTGACAGCTCCTCGGTGGCCCCATCAGGCTTGTCGACATCGACACTGGTTGAGCAGACTGTTGAGATCTTACTGATGTCTGTCGACATGTTGTCAGAGGAGATCAACAAGGAGTCAGTCTCCCAGACTCTGCTTCTTCCAGTTCTCACCCAGGAGGACATGGCTCATTGAGGTGCTGCCATTGATACTCCTCAACTTCCTTGTCCTCAGATGAGGAGAGGCACTGCCACAGGATGTTGAAACATTATGAGGAGCTTCTCTGGAAGCAGTGGACCATTGCAGGGCAGGGTAGGGCTCTGCCCCCTGGACCTTCATTTACCTGACAGTCTCCCGTGATGCCAACTCCGATCCACCCTGGTCAGATGTCTCTAGCAACAGCCTGTCCACCCTAGTGTGTGGAGCCACCTCCACTGCAGCCCTTGGTGGGATCCCCAACTAAGGACTCCTGTGCTGCAGCCAGCTTGCCAAGTTGACTGTTGGTGGAAGCCACCCAGGCAGAAGACACTCCAGTGGTCCACTGCAACAAATGGTTGCATCCACAGACATCTCGGATGGGTCATCAATGTTGTCCTCAAGGGCCCATACTTTCAACCAGGCTTCAGTTGAGGAACTGTCCACCGACCATGGGCTGGTGTCATTTGGAGCTCTGCTCCGCCTTATGTTGGAGTCCATGAATGTGTCTTCGGAGCTAATCCAGAAGTGGTCTAAATGCCCATTTACTGATACCCTGGACAAGGATGAGTACCTGGAGGTTGCCTTTCCCATGGCTGAGGCCCTTTTGGGTCTGGCCCTTGGGCTCTGTCAGCATCCATCACCCTCCACCCGTATGGTCCACAGGGTCCCCTTCAGGGTTCTCGGACTACCCTCAGTTGAGAGGTAAGTCTCAGACTCAGCCTTCCAGAAGTCTGGGGGTCAAGGGGATGTTGACAAGCCCCCTGATGAGTCAAAGAAGCTTGACCACGTGGCCAAAAAGGTCTGTGTTGTCTCCTGTTTGGCTCTGCATCAGGCCACCTATGCTGTCTTGATGGTCAACTGGAGTCTTTTTCTGTTGGGAGTGCTGGAAGAAATCCTCCCTCATCTCCCTGCTGACAAGCAGTTGCCAGTGAAGTTGGCCAAGGACCAGGAGCAACTGCTGGCAAAACACCAGCTCAAGATGGCCTTGGACATGGGCGACTCCTGTACCTGTGCAATGGCAGTGGCTGTCCCTGGGCTTGAAGGACATCTACCAGCATAGAGAAGTCCAGTGCCACCCTGGATTCTGTGGCTTTGCCCCAGAAGGTCCATAATGCTCATAAGCCTAAAAAGAAGACCTTCCAATATCAGTACTTTCAGCCATAGCAGCCTTGGCAGCAGCCTCAGCAGGGGCAATACCAAACCTGGAACCACAAGGCCATGTTCAGTGACAAGGGTTTGAAAAGAGGCGGTGGTAGGGAAAGTGGTGCCCCCTCCCAACAAAGCTTCCCAGTGATGGATCGGGGGTGTCATCTTCTGCCTGTCCACTCCCTGACCCAGCTCCCTGGGAGGGAGGTCAATTATGCCACTTATGGTCCCCATTGGTCCATCATTACTATGGACAAGTGGGTACTGGAGGTGGTAAGCAGAAGGATGCCTCTCAACTTCGAGGTTCTCCTACCGTACTGACTCCACGTTCCTTGGGAGCCCTCGTTGTTGCAGGACCAGTTGTCTGCCCTAAGAGAGGACATTGCTTAGCTCCTGACTGAAGGAGCCATAGCCTTTTTCCCAGATGCCTTGGCAAGTCAGAGATATGTGTCCAGGTGGTACTTGGTCCTGAAACAGATGGGGAGCTGGTGCCTCATACTGGATCTGCACAATCTGAACCAGTTCATGCAGAAGCGCAAGGTTCACTGAGCCAGATTGTACCATCTCTGGAGCAATGCATGTGGTTCTGTTCCTTGGATTTCCAGGATGTATTCTTCCACATCCCAGTCCATCCGTCCAACTGGCAGTACCTTCAGTTCTGCACAGAATGGGTTCTCTATCAGTTTCAAGTCACACCCTGCGGCCTTTTGTCCGTATCTAGGTTCTTCACCAAGTGCATGGCAGCCTTCCTGTGGCATCAAGGTGTATCCCTACCTGGACTACTGGCTGATTGCCAGACCATCCCTGAGGGCCTTGGACTGGTCCAGGGATCTGGCCCTCCAGACCGGCAAGACTTGGACCTTAATTCCTTCACCCAGTCATTTCAGATTGGGTGCTTGCACCCTGCCCAGGATTTCCTACAGCTGCTTACAGCTGCAGGGCTCAGTGTTGGGACCAGTGTTGTTTGGGCTTTTCATATTAGACATCTCGATGGGCATCAAGAGCAAGATCAGTTTGTTTGCAGATGACACCAAGATGGGAGCTGTCGTGGATGACTTAGGAGGGTGCTAGGGGTTGCAGGATGATGTGTCAAAATTGGAGACCTGGTCGGACACCTGGCAGCTGGGGTTCAATGCCAATAACTGCAACGTGCTGCATTTTGGGACAAAAAAAACAAGAAGAAGCTATCAGCTGGGGGTGTGTGCAGCTCACTCTGACAGAGGAGAAGGACCTGGGGGTGATCATAATGGGCTCGATGAACAACTCAGTGCAATGCAGGAAGGCAGCTGCAAATGCCAAAATAATGCTGGGTTGTATTGCCAGGGGCATATCTTCAAGGAGAGGTGAGGTGATCCTGCTATTGTATAGGTCACTGGTCAGGCCACACTTGGAGTACTGCATACAGTACTGGTGTCCGTATCCAAATAGGGACATTAAGTTGCTGGAGGGGGTGCAGTGCAGGGCAACAAAGATGATCCAGGGACTACAGGACATGCTTTATGAGAGCCGGCTGAGGGAGCTGAACATGTACTCTCTGAAGGAGAGGAGAGACGGGATACGATTGAAACATTCAAGTACTTGAAAGGAATTAACAAGACAGTCATAGAGGGACTATTTAAGTTAAGGGGGATAGGGCCACTTGCGGTCACAAACTGAGATTGGAAGGGGGGATGGTTCAGGAGATTAATGAGAAGACACTTTTTTACGAAAAGGGTGGTGCCAGGGTGGAATGCATTGCCTGCAGAAGTGGTATCCTGTAAAACAGTGGGCTGCTTCAAAAAGGAGTGGGACAGGGTAAGAGGAAGGGTGAGGGAAGGGAGGGACAGCTGCAATATAAGGGTGTTAGCTGCACACTCTAGCAGACTCGAAAGATCATAATACCTTTATCTGCTGGCAATTTCGTATGTTCGTATGCTTGGGTACATAGCATCCATCACTAGGTTGGTTCCTTGGGCACGCTGGCAGATGCACCTGCAGTGGGAGCTGGGTTATCAGTGGTCCCAGCAGCTAGGTCATGTGGACCAGCCAGTCTTGGTGACCTAGTCAATGTGGAACACCATCCAATGGTGGCTAGTTGTTCATCTTCTGAAGGAAGGAATCCCGTTTGTCCAACTAGAGCCAACTGTCACACTCACGATGGACGTGTCTTTAGTGTGTGTGGGGAGGTAGCACAGCTGGGGGACCACAGATCCCATGGGTTCTGGTCACCCAGGGAGTCCCATCATCACATTAACCTGCTTGAGTGGGGGAGGGGGCAGCAGACATGTGGGACCACAGATCTCATGGGTTTTGGTCACCCAGAGAGTTCCGTCACCACATTAACCTGCTCGAGTGCCATTGGCTCTCACAGAGTTTGCTCCTCTGGTCAGGGGTCAGGTCGTGCAGGTCCAGATGGACAACACCACAACCATGTTTTGCCCAAAAGGGAGGGTAGAACTCACTCCCTTCCTCTGTGTCGGGATGTCTTCCGCACCTGGACCCTGGGTACAGATCTCCTGGCGATCCATGTCATGGGAGTGAACAGTCAGCTGCCAGACATGCTCAGCTGGGTGGGAGAGACATCACATGAGTTGTCCTGCATCAGAAGTTGGTAAGACACCTGTTCTCCCAGTGGGGCACCCCTCTGCTGGATTTGCTTGCCTCCTAGAAGAACAGAAAGCTGAGGCTGTTTTGTGGCTGCCCCTCACAGTCCAGAACACTGCTAGGGGATAGCTTTGTGAGGCCCTGGACCTCGGGTCTCATTGATATCTTCCCTCCCCTTCAATCTTGATCCACACAGTGGTGGTCAAGACCCAGAATGACAAGACACAGATGAGCCTGATAGCTCCAAATTGACCCAAACAGTTCTGGTATCTGGATCTCCTCAGCCTCAGCAGTAAGTCTCCTTGGCAGTTGCCTCTTCAGCCAGACATGCTGACCAGACAACAGGGGAAGGTCCTGCACCCAGACTTTCAATCACTGCACCTCATGGCCTGCTTCCTGAGTTGCAAGAGTTTCAGGCCTTGGGGCTTTCGGAAGGTGTGCTGCACATTGTGAATGCCTCCTGGAAAGAGGTGATTCGCCAATGCTATGCCTTCAAATGGAAAAGGTGTTCCATTTGGTGCTAGGGCAAGGAACTTGATCTGCTTGCCTGTTCTGTGGCAAGTATTCTGTAGTACTTTGGGCACTCTCTCACTTGGTACTGTGAGCGACGACTCTTAAGGTGCACTTGGCAGCCACCTCTGCATAGCAGGCATGGGCTGGTATGCTGACGGTGGCCCAGGAAAAGATGATCAGGCAGTTTTCAAGGGCCTTGACCACTTGTTCCCGCTGGTGTATGAACCACCACCACCATGGGACCTACTGCTGATGCTGGCTAGGCTCAGTGGCAAGCTGATTCACCTATGCAAGGTGTAAGATGTCACACCTGTCATAGAAGACAGCTTTCTTGGTGACCATTATGTCAGCCAGAAGGATTAGTGAGCTCTAGGCGCTCAAGGTGGAGTCTCCTTATCTGGTCTTCTACATGGAAAAAGTTATCCTTTGCCCCCACCCAAATTCCCTTCAGAAGGTCGTATCGGAGTGTCACTTTGACCAGATGATTAACTTATTTGTTTATTTAAGAGTTTTACCAGGAAGGCATACTGAGCAGAGTACCGCTCGATTCCAGATGCATCCTGGGGGGAAGGGGGAGAGGATGTATACAGTATCAAATAGTTCATAGTATCTACAGTACATTACAACAACACAGGTATTATAGAGAAACACAATTACACGCATGTACAATAACATCGGTGACGGGGAAAGCAGTTGGTACACAGAGTGCGATAGTAAGTTAACTAGCTAGCAAGTCTATAGTTCTGCAACTCAACTATGTCGTATAAGTGCCTATATGAACTTGATGGTCGCACCCTTAGAATACAGGAAGAATACAATGGCAATGGGGTGCTTGTAGGCCTATGTATACCAGGGAGTACACTGAGGCCTGGGAAGGCACTTAGAGTGTCAAGTGTGAGAAGTGGGATATATGGTATCGCAGTGGGACTGTCGGCAGGAACAGGTGAGGGGGAAAAGTGCCTTGAGGAGCAGGTTGCGCTGCTGTGAATGATCTGTATGCCTAATGCCCGCCGGTAGGGAGTTCCATGGTTTAGGCATGCGATAATTGAAGGCGGCCTGTCCTTTGGCTGTGGACATGTGTGGGACATGTAGAAGCCGGGAGTCAGTGTTCCTGAGATAGTACCCTGAGGGGGGTTGAGCTTGGAAGGTGGACTCGACGTGGGGGGAGGGTCTGAGCTCAGAATTTTGCAGTTAGCCTCATACCGTGGAGCTGTCTCCAATCCTGGAGAGAAGGCAGGTCTAGAGCCAGGTAGAGGTTGCAGTGGTGCGTAGAGGGAGGGCAGTCTAGGGTGAACCGGCAGAAGTAGTGGAAGAGTGGGTCGAGTCTTGCTAGGGTGGATTTGGGGGCGGTGCTGTATACTACATCTCCATAGTCAAGTATTGGGAGGATCATTTTCTGTAGGATAGCCTTGCGGGTTTCCAAAGGGATGCAGCCCCTGTTTCGATATAAGGCATCAAGCTTGGGGTGCAGTTTCTTGTGGATTGAGTCGATGTGTCCTGAGAAGTCAAGGTGCTGGTCAAGCCAGACCCCAACTTACTAGTATACTTTACTAGTCTGACCTTGGAGGCCAATCACACCCTCCATACTCTGGACCTGTGGAGGGTGCTCTCTTGTTACAGTGAGTGCATGGCCGGAGTTCGGAGTGAGGCTCAACAGCTGTTTGTAAATTATGCTGAAGCTGCGCCTGGCAGACGGCAGCAAATCAAATGATTTGCAGGTGGATCACATCCTGCAACCTCTGCTATAGGTCAGCTGGTAGAGAGCCTCCCAAAGGTATCTCATTCTATCAGACATACCGTTGCTTCCAGAGACATCCTAATAAGGAAATCAGTAGGGCTACAACCTGAAGGAAAGCATACATCTTCATTTCTCACTACAGGATTAACCTCAAGTCACGTCAGATGCTGCTTTTGGGACCTCGGTTCTCCGTTTGCCAAACAGGTGTGCGTGCCTTGCCCCCTCCTCACGGAGAACTGCTAGGAGTCTGCCAGAGTGTTGCTAGTAAACTGCATCCACACCCCTTAGAAATGTAGGTTACTCAATTGTAACCATAGCTCTAGGGGTGGTAAACAGTTCACATCCACATAATAATCATTACATATACGTATGTACAGGAGCAGTAGTGCCTATGTATTAGGACTGAGTAAGCACTTCTTTGTAAAAACCTGATTTTTGCATCTTAATAACTCTTCCCAGTTCAACCAGTTTTGTCCAAAATTTGGTAATCATGGATTCCCTGCCAGGGTGTCTGAAGTCTGAAAATGCTGTCAGTCTGTTTTCTGGGGGGTGATGGGGGGTGGTGGGGTCACAGAAAATGCCCCTGCTAAAATTACCCAAATAAGACTTTTTTTTGCTCACCTGTATCTAAAAAAACGGTTCTATTTTGAAATCTGAGACTTACTGGTTTGGTAGAATCTAACCCAATGTACATGCTTTTTTTCACAAGTTTCTAACTTATTTAGTTTTTGAAACTGAAGCTAAAATCTGTGGGCCTATTCTAGAAGGATGGTGCAAAGGTGACTTGTGCCAAACCCCATTATGCCAAGGACCCTGCACCAGATTCTGTAACGGGCAGGGTCCCCGTGGCTAAGTCATATGATTTGAGCCAACTCAATCAGCACGCCAAAAGAAGGGCGTACCTCAACAGGTTGGCGCAATCCACACATCTCCCAAGTAAAGGGCATAAGCACTCCACCCCCCAGTCCTGCTCCCAGGATATGTCACAGAAAGTGCCCCTGCTAGGCTATTGGACCTCCCATCCTGCTCCCAACAAAAATATAGAAAGTGCCTGCAGGGGTAGCACCCCCCCTTCCGCTCAGAGTAAATGTATAGATAATACCCCATAGGGCTATTGAACCCTCCAGTCCCGCTCCCGTTGTATGTATAGAAATTGCCACGCAGGGCTAGCGGACCCTCCAAGCCCCAAACCACAAGTGTGGGCGTAATGCACAAGTGACAGGAATAAAAGAAAACAGTCCTTGTTATCCCTGGTTGTCTACTGGCCCCCCCTCCGCCCAGCAGTGCCAGACCACCCCGCTCCCCCCACCCATACCTAGCCGGCGACTGGCACTCAATGAATGAATCATCAGTTGAGGACATACTATATACAGTAGTACATGCTCATACAGGGTTCAGTCGATGGCTGGCCACGGTGGTGAGAGATGGGCTGTGTCAATCACCGGCTGAGTATGGGTCAGAGGGGGTGCTGGGTGGACTGGTACTGCCAGGTGGGGGTCCACTAGACTACCAGGGAGATCGGGGGCAATTTGTACATTATGGTACAAAATGCAGTTCCGGGGATTGGGGAATGGGATGGCAGGTGCTAGCCTCTGGGGGCAATATGTATTTGGGGATGGGGCATGGGGGTCTGCTGGCCTCCTGGGCATTAATGTGTCTGTGGGGGATGGGACATTGGGGGGGCATGATTAGCCCTGCGGGGCCTGTCAAATTGCAGACCGGGGCATGGGGGTGGGACACATGTCTCAGAAGCTTGCCTGGTGGCAGATCTGCACAACCCCCGGAGGGCGTAAGTACACTTACACCAGCTAAAAGCTGGTGTAACTGTACTTTGGCAGATGTTCTCCAGAGGTTGTTTGAGAATAGCAACCTTGGGGACTTTGTTGCCACCCTTCCAGAATAGGCCACAACTGCTGTCGTAAACCCCCTAGTGCCATGTCAGAGGGGGTTTAGGGTGCAATTGGTGGTATTTGTCCACTTTGGTGCAAGCAGCCTGCACCATGTCGCAGGCTGCTTTGCATAATACCATATGTCGCAACTGCTGGCTTAACTTGCTACTTGCACCATTTATTTTGGTGCAAGTCAAGTTACGCCAGGTGTAAGCTTTTGAGAATCGGGCCCTGTGTCATTTTCTAAACATGCTCAGTTCAAAAAATGAACATTGTATGGATAGCTGGATATTTCCAATAACTGTATTTGTCGTGTTTTTTGCTGCTGTCACTCAAAACCTGCTTTCATGAAAATCACTTTTTTGCTAATAACTTTTGTGAGTATTGCTTTCGTGAGAATTGCTTTATTGAAACATGAAAGCGAACAATTAAGTAGTGAAAAATACGAAAGTGAAAATAATGTTATTGAAAAATACATTAGTGGGGGGGGGGGGAAGCAAGTAATGAAGCAGATTCTTCTCTTGTCACAGGCCCAGAGTGCATTGCATATCTGCATTCATTGTTGCATGGAAGCATCTGGGCCCTGCAGTTCTGCAGACAGATGGACTCCTCCCATGCCACAGGGCCTGGAATGCCCTAGTTGTCTTTGTCTGTTATTGCATGGCAGAGCCTTGCACTTCCGCAGGTGCACGGGTTCTTGTTATGGGGTCCCACTCATCTGCATCTGTAGTCACATGGAAGCGCAGGTCCCATGGACAGCCCAGGATTTCTTGTCTTGGAACCCTGTGCTTCTGCATCCATAGCTATAAGCAGATAGATGGACTCTTCCCTTGGTACAGGCCCAAAAGCCATTGTGCATCTGCATCTGTAGCCGTTTTCTTTTTTGCCATTTTCTTGGCATAGTGCCCTGCTTGCACAATACCACATGGACTCTTCTCTTGGTAGAGGTCTGGAAGGCTTTGGAACTCCACAAATGAGGATATGATTCCAAAATCAGGGCCCTCAGGGGCTCTGCAAACAAGCAGACTCAATAGATGTATGGCCTTCCTCTGCTTGCTATTTCATGTGTTCGTACTCTCACAGGAAGAAAGGAAATTAATTGTGAAAACTATGTTAATGCAGACATTAGTGTTGAAGAACGTAAAGCAGACAAAGTAAGGAAATAAAAAAAAATTAGGGGTTGGAGTCTCAGGAGTCTTGGCGAATCAGTGATGTGGTTTTCCTTGGGGTTGTCAACACAAATGCCTACCCCCTCCTAGGAGCAAACAAACTTGTAGATGATCTGTTGATTCACAGAGGGCCCAAAGAAAGTTGTGACAGATTCTGCTGGCAGAATATGGCGAGTCATACTTCTGCAGCTCCAAACATCATATGCCTATGAGGCATGGGCTTGTGCTCGGGCAGGGAGCTAGGGATCTTGGGGGAGGCATTAGAGCCTCCAATCCCTAATGTTTTTCATCACATTGCTTTGTGTTCTCCTAATGTCTGCATTAACATGATATTTACAGTGTGTATTTATTTATTTTTATTTATTTATTTCAATCTTGGATTACAATACTTTTGAGCAGGAAACCACTCATTTACAAAGGTTCCACGTCAAAACCAATGAGTTGGAGTAACAGTTTAATGTGACTTGTACTGTATGTATATATATATATATATATATATATATATATATATAGATATATATGTGTGTGTATATATATAGATATATATGTATGTAAATTGCAAAATGCTACATTAATGCAGATATTAGAGTTGAAGAACGCAAAGCACACAAAGTAGGGAAATGAAAAAATTGAGTTTTGGGTCTGTGGAGCACTGGCGACTCAGGGTGGGGTCTTCATTGGGGTTTTCAACCCTAATACCCACCCCTCTCCCCAGCCTGTAGCAACCTGTGAAAGCACATGGTACAGCTCCAAGCCAGTGCCCCACAGTGACACATACTCTCTTCAAGGGTGGAGAAGTATGGCTCGCCATATGTTGCCAACACTCTTCAGAGGTAAAGTATGTCTCACCATGTGTTGCCAACAGAATCTATTGTAGCTTTCTTCACAGTCACATCTGACCTCATTTGCTCAGGGGAAGGCGTGGGCATTAGCGTTGACAATGCCAAGGAAGAACCCACCACTGATTCACCAATACACTGGAGACCCCAAACTGTAATGCTTTTCATTTCCCTGCTTTGTGTTCTTTAGTCCTAATTTCTGCATTAACACAGTTTTTTGCAATTAATTATCTTGTTTTGCTGATAGTGGAATTATATCCTCATTTGCGCAGGTCCCTGAGATGATGTACAAGTTTGTTTGCCCACAGGAGGGCGTGGGCATTAGGTTTGACAATGCCAAGGAATGCCTCACCATGAATTCACCATGACTCCCTAGACTCCAAACCCTAATGGTTTTCATTTCTTTTCTTTGTTCACTTTGAACCCCTCAACCCTAATGTTTGCATTAATGTAGTTTTTTTGCAAAGAATATATGATATACAAGTACAGTAGTGCCTGTATATTAGGGTTGAGTGAGCACTTTAATGTTAAACTCTGATTTATGCACCTTAATAACTTGGCACCCATTTATTTGATTTGTCTGAAATTTGATAGGCATAGCGTCAGTGCCAGGATCTCTGGATCCTGAAAAATGTCATGATAGTCGGCGGAGGGGTGGGATGTCAAAGACGAGTAAGTTGCCCTTTTTTTTTCCGCTCTTCTATAACTCAGAAATGGTTTGGTTTTCAAACCTGAAACTTACATATTTTATAGTTTAGGCAGAAGTACACACACTTACAGATTTTATTTATTTATTTTTTAACTAATTTTTGAATTAATTCTTAACAGCCATAGGGCATGCCCAGATCCTCCTGATGATGCACTAGGTGCGAAACCGGTTGAGGTTCGTCATGCCCAAGCTGTATGCTGTTGGTTTGGAGCACCACTAAAGCCTTTTTGCACACAATTAGTGGTGCGGTCTTCTGTTATTTTGACTTGGATTTATTGGATTATTGCACACTGCAGCAGTGGAGTGGAATTTGCTTTCTTTGGCCAGCTCTGCCTTGCCTGCCCCCTCCTTCACCTCTGGTCCCTCTGCAAAGCACTCCAGGGGAGGAGGAGGAGTGGCGCCGGCTGCTGGTTCTGCCTCATAGAAACATAGACTTTGACTGCAGATAAGGACTGCTTGGCCCACCTAGTCTGCCCATTTCCCTACCTACAGGATTAGCTGCAGATCCTAGTTAACCAACAGCCTATGTCTTCCTACCGCCCCACAAGAATTGCCTTATGTCTGTCCCATGCATTCTTGAATTCTCCCACAGTTTTAGACCCCACAACCTCCTCAGGAAGGCTGTTGCATGCGTCCACCACCCTCTCTGTGAAAAAATACTTCCTCACATTGCCCCTGAGCCGTTCCCCCCTCTATCTTCAAATTATGTCCCCTTGTTCTTGCACATCTCTTTTTCTGAAAGATGCTACCCTCTTGGACTTTGTTGATTCCACTGAGGTACTTAAAAGTTTCTATCAGGTCCCCCTCTCCCTCCTTTCTTCAAGGGTATACATATTAAGCACATTTAGTCTCTCCTCATATGGTTTCTCTTGCAGACCCTGCACCATTTTAGTTGCCCTCCTCTGGATTGCCTCCATCCTGTCTATGTCCTTGTGGAGATGGGGTCTCCAGAACTGGATGCAGTACTCCCAATGGGGTCTCACCAACTGTCTGTACAAAGGGATAACAACTTCTTGTTTTCTACAAGTGATGCCTCTCCCTATACATCTCAGTATCCCCCAGCCCTCCCTACTGCCTTCTCACATTGCTTGCCAACCTTAAGGTCATCTGATATGATTACCCCCAGGTCCCTTTCCATTTTTGTTGTTGTTACTACCCCCCCAATTGTGTAATCTTCCCCTGCATTTTTGTTTCCCAAGTGCGTTATTTTGCACTTCTTTGTATTAAATCCAAGCTGCCATACTTCTGACCATTCCTTCTCATCCTTTCCACACCTCCTTGTGTATCAACCCTGTTGCAGATCTTTGTATCATCTGCAAAGAGGCATACTTTTCCTTCTAGTCCCTCTGCAATGTCACTTATAAAGATATTAAAAAGGACTGGACCCAGTACTGAACCCTGCGGTACCCACTAGTATCCCCTCTTTCTTCAGAGTGGACTCCATTTACAATTACCTTCTGTGTCCTGTTATCCAGCCAATGTTTTACCCAGGCTACCACCCTGGGACCCATTCTTAATCTTTTTTGTGTGGGACTGTGTCAGATGCCTTGCTAAAGTCTAGGTAGGCCATGTCCACAGCCCTTCCCTGGTCTACTACTTTGGTCACCCAGTCAAAGAAATCAATTAGATTTGTCTGACATAACCTTCCTGCTGTGAACCCATGCTGCCTTGGGTCCTGTGCCTCACTGGCCTCTAGGTACTCAGCCTAACTCCTTGCCAGACCCCCCTTCCCTTATTCCAAACCAGGAGATGGTGGTCGGAGGTCGATTTTCCCTCCATCTGCCCCAGTGCAGAACCATTACCATGGATGCTTGGATCCTGCAGATCTAGGAAGGCCAAGCTCTAGAACTTCTGGAACAGCCTCCAGGTGTCCCTCCAGTTTCCACTTATTATCCTCAGGCCACACAGCGGTGCTCCGGGAAGAGGTGTTCACCTTGCTGCACAAAGTGGCCATAGAACCAGTGCCTAGGCAGCAAAGGAACGGAGGGTTCTACTCCCGGTTCTTTGTGGTTCCCAAAAGAACTGGGGACTTGAGGCCCATTCTAGACCTCAAGGAGCTGAATATTTTCCTGCAGTACAGAAAGTTACAGATTGTAACCCTACACTGCCTCCTTCCTCTGCTTAAGCAGGGTGACTGGCTATGCTCCCTCAACATGCAGGATGCCTATCTGCATATAATGGTTTGACCCCCTCAAAGACGGCACCTGCGGTTGCTCTTCCAGGGGGAGCATCACCAGTTCAGGGTGCTGCCCTTTGGCTTGTCCTCTGTGCCACAGGTATTTACCAAGTGCTTAGCAGCTGTAGCAGCATCCCTCCCAGCGTGAAGGCCCTTATGTGTTCTCTTATTTGGATGACTAGTTACTGAAAGCCCAGTCCAGGGAACTTCCGTTGCTGACTCTAGAATGCACCCTGCAGTTGTTGCAGTTCCTGGGCATCCTTGTCAGTTTGCCCAAGTCTGTACTGACCTCGTCCCAGCAGTTGCAGTACATAGGGGTGGTTCTGTACTCTACTCAGAGCAAGGCCTTCCTACCAGAAGACAGGGCGGACTGCCTCATAGCTCAGGCTGTGGCTCAGTGTGGATACATTCCAGCCAGGACATTCTTGAGGCTGCAGCCATTGTTACAGTCCCTCAACCAGGTTGCCTATAAGAATCCCACAATGGACCCTCTGGGTCTAGTGGAATCAACTTTCTGATGCTCTGGATCAGCTGATCCTTGTTTCCTCCCCAGTAAACAAAGTGCTTCAGTGGTGGATGTACCCAGTCAGTCTCTTGAAAGGGTCCCCCCTTCTTATCCCCACCCCTCATCAAATCTTCACCACGGATACTTTGAGTCTGAGTTGGGGAGTGCACCTAGACCCTTATCAGACCCAGGGAATCTGGTCTCAGTGGCAGGTAGAGCATGGGCAGCCACAGCACAAGCATTCCCACACTGCCCAGCTATTGCATCTCAGCCTTGTCACCAAGGGGCCACCGCTTGTGTGTAAGATGTATTTCAGACTCCATACCCAGCCAACCCCTATCCTGTCATGAGAGATATGTAAGAAATAACATACAACTGGGTGTGCAGTGATTTTGCAATATCTCACACAACCTAATTGAGTTGTGGAGCACGAGGCACAGCAGAGGACTTTCAGCTACCCAGATGTGAGCATCTATTGCAAAACCGACACCCTAGGGGGTGTTATTCCAGAAAAAATATGCATGCAAAGCACAAACATATTACAAATCCAGTGGAAAAAAACCATGGTGCCACATCGGCGTTTGGGCTGCAAATAAACCAAACAGGGAAAAATCACATGCAGACTTAAAATAGAACAGTTTGAACTGACATGTCAGTCGTTTGGTCTTCTTCAGGAGATACTTTATAAAGGTCTAGTGTTGAAACATTAATTCTAATTTTATTTTCTAGTGTCAGAGTGCATGAATTTTTAATTTGCCACATTTGTTTTATATCCGTCTGTCGATATGTGTATATGTAAGCATTAACATGCAGTAAGGCATGGATTTTTCTACCACCTGGGAAGTTAATTCCTAAAAACTATATACCCATTGTGGATTATTATTATTGGGCTTCTAAAATGGATACGTGAGAATTAAATTATAAAAAGAAATACAGAAACTTTGAAATCTGAGTCAGACTGATGTGACTAGGCTATTACAGCAGAGCAACAGAAAAAAAAAGACTTCCGATACCAATTTCAGTGCTTACGTAGAGATAACCGAACAGAAAGCAGAAAAGCTGGAGTACTCTCATCAACGTGGAGGTACAATAGAAAAAAAACATCAGTAAGTTGCTGGTGCTTTTATTAAGGAGGCAGTATAGCCTAGTGGTTAAGAATGCCGAGCAGCAAACCTGGAGATCTGGGTTTGAATCCCATCCTCCCCCACTTGCATACTGTGTGACCCTGAGCAAGTCACCCAACTTCCTTGTACTCCCAGGTCACACCTGGAAACAAGCTTTGGCTTAGTGTGGCTTTCTTGGTTAAACAATCCCCCCACTTCCCCTTATTTAAATTGGGAGTAACAAGAGACTTGAATACAACACACGCTCCATCCATAAAAAAATAAATAAATAAATAACACTATGGGGATGGGCTCTTCCCCATAGAAGAAGCCATCAGATATTTCCCAGTATCTTCTGGTACTTAAGTGTTATATATGCAACCAGTTAACCTCTGCCACTTTAGTAACAACCTACAAATATGTTAATAACATAGTAATGCCCCATGAACACACTATGAAGTACTTTATTAAAACCTTAACACATGAACAACATGCCTAATTGCCATATTACAAACACAGCAATAACCAATTAAAGCCTTACACAAACAAAATCAAATGAACACCATAAACAAGTGTAAAAATAACCAACTGAACAGCTGCACAGTTCCAACCTAAAACAGTCTTTTTTCTCTCAAATACACAGCACCACTTCATTACACGCACAGGTCCAGCATAAAAACACACTCTCCCATTTCTCTCAAACAGCACTGCTTTAAAACAGGGGTGTAGCCAGGAATTTTAAACTTGTACTCAAAACTGATGCACTGTTGCCCCCCCCAGTTATGTAAACATAAACCAAAATATGTGCTGCCACACCACACCAGTAATAGCCCCCCCCCTTGCCATGTCTGAGTTCAAGTAATCAGTTTCTTCCAGTAATCCTCCTCCTTTGTTTTTCTACCTGCCTGGTAAGTTGTTCTTGTTTGTGTATTTGGCTGGTGGCATCACTGCCCCAGAGCGAACAACAAAGACAGAAGGGCTCAGCGTGACACAGACACAGTGTGACTCACAATGTCCTTGCTTTCCTCTTTTTGTTGCCCCTGCCCGCTTTGTTGCCCCAGCGTGATTTTTTTTACTGTACTCTGCTGAGTACAGTGCATATGCCTGCCGACACCCCTGCTGTAAAATGCTAGCTACAGCCATGACACACCCCAAACACAAAAGACACAAACTACACAGTCACAACCCTTGACAACAGGTTTAAGACTGCAGCAGCGTGGACCATTGGCATCTGAAAAAAAAAAACTTAAAATCCTGCAAAACAAAGTAATTAAACATACTCAACAGCCACAGTCTAACCACATTCTGCATTCCCTGTTCTCAGCAACAAGTACAGCGCATGGTCTAAGAGAGTGCCCACGACTTCTCATCCTCCTTCTTATAGTGGAACTTGCAATGATCATGCACATGCTAGCTTGTACTTCTGTTTGTACATGTGGACACTTGTGCACACTCTTTTCCTGATAACACACACATCTCCCCAGCCTTGCGCATGTGTGCAATGCAAAAAATGCTCTCGAGATATTATAAAAAAACACAGGCTGCAATAAAATGTAAACCATCCTAATATTTATATACATATATATATATATATATATATATATATATATATATATATATATATATATATATATATAAAGACAAAGAACCTCTGTGTAAAACACTGAGGCAAGGGTTACCCAAGGGCATTTGGCTGGAAGCCAAGTTTCAAGAAAATACAAAACCACACATGCCCACACAATGCAAAGCATCATGGGCTGCATATGCAAATCACCACAGAATGTTATGCTGGTCCAACTTTAAGCAGAATTGCATGGTGCCGAAAGGCCTCTCACACAGTTTGCAAAGGGTGCTAACAGAAGACATAGACACGTGTTTCGTCCTACCAGGACTCATCAGTATGCCTCGTCTGTTTGACACCCCAGTGGAATGGACCCGCTACCCTAAGACAGTGTGTCCTGGATATGTTGTGGTGAACCCATTAAAATAAAAAACTATTTAAAAGACAAAGAACCTCTGTGCAAACACTGAGGCAAGGGTTACCCCAAAGGGCATTTGGCTGGGAAGCCAAGTTTCAAGAAAATACAAAATCACACATGCCCACACAATGCAAAGCATCATGGGCTGCATATGCAAATCACCACAGAATGTTATGCTGGTCCAACTTTAAGCAGAATTGCATGGTGCCGAAAGGCCTCTCACACAGTTTGCAAAGGGTGATAACAGAAGACATAGACACGTGTTTCGTCCTACCAGGACTCATCAGTCTGCTTAAAGTTGGACCAGCATAACATTCTGTGGTGATTTGTATATGCAGCCCATGATGCTTGCATTAGGTGGGTGCATGTGTGATTTTGTATATATATATATATACACACACACATATATATATATATATATATATATACACACACACACACAATAGGGTGAGAGGTAAATGAGTGAGATAAAACAGTGTATCATCCACTGCAGTGTGATATTTTTATCCTCTGCTCTACTGTGATGATATCAGCCATTTACACACACAGGTCACAAAAGGTCATCACTCTAGGCAGCTTTCCCCTTAGCATGCAGGAAACACCCGTGCTGTTACCATAGACACAAATGCAGAACTACTTCAGAGGTCTCATTGCTGCCTACAGCTAACTCAGTGAGCATTACAAAACACACCTACCACCCCCCCACCAACTTCCAGCTCATTACTGTGACTGCAGCCATAATTCTAAACAGCATAACTTCACAGAACAATCTAAACTACTGCCTGCAGCTAACTCAACTACCACTGAAACACACTCTCACTTGTTCCTCAAACTCTGATTCTCACCCATTACAATTACTGTGATACTTTGAGCTTGACTGCAGCCAGAATCCTAAAGATCACAATTTCACACAACACTCTGCACTCTGCCTGCAGCTAACTTATATTACCACTGAAAACAATATCAGATGTTCTGCCACTCTGCCTCTCAGCTCATTACAATTACTGTGATGCTCTCAGCTTCACTGCAGCCAGACTTCTAAACAATACAACCTCACAAAATTATGTTTCTCACTCCTACCTAAAACTAACTTATTTAGCATTGCTCACTCCTACCTAAAACTAACTCATTTAGCATTGCAAAACACACTCATGTGTCTCCCAGAGTTTATAACACTGCCAGCCCATTCAGAAAAGCTCACACACAGAATGAGCAAACACATAAACAGGAACAGAACACAAGATAGCAGAACAAAACTTCTAAAACTCTTGGCCCTATTGTATATATCGAATACATGATGGGCAGATCATGTGATATGGCAAATATTGTCACTCCTGCATCGTGAGCTCTGGATAGCTCACTCTGCAGGAGTGACAATATTCTATATCACACTCATGCCCATCATGTATCCCTATATATATATATATATATATATATACACACTGTATATATAAAACGTCTGATATTAAAGTCCTTTATACTAGTGAAATATTACCATCATTGGGCCAACAAGGTCATAAAGGCCATACACCCTTCAGATTCATGGCTTTATAATTTCACTACCCCTTCAGCAGTTATGTTTTCTAGCACACTTTGCTAGCTGATGTCCATTCTCCCCTGTACTGGCATTTTTAAATTTTTTCTATTTTCTCTCCATAGTGATGAGAGTACCCCAGTTTTTCTGCTTTCTGTTCAGTTATCCCTAAGTGAATGAACACCAGATAGCAAAATGCTATATCCTATACACACTTAGGTATATATTATCCTGTAGGCACGGTAGTGCCTGTATGTTAAGGTGTAGTTAGGGCTTGTGTTAAAAATGATCTGATTTTCTCAGAGCTTACATCTCAGTGGTCTGAGCCCTTAGGACTGCAAACTTTGGTGTACATTGTCAGGTCTGATGGGGTTAGTTGTTGACAACTTTGGTGAAAATCCAGTAGGTGGTTCAAAAGGTATTAATAAGTGCAAATACAAAAAAATAATTCCAATTGTTTTTTTTTAATTTTGACATCGAATTGTGAAAAAATGATTCCAATTTTTTTTTTTTAGTTTGTTTCTCCTACCTGGCTTCCGGTCGGCCTTCCTCTGCTGCGCATCCCTGTTATCCTGCCACTGTCTGGTCTGCCCTGGCTCCCGTAGGGCCATCGCCTTCTACCCCCATGGCTTGTCCCCCACAGCAGGGTGGTGGGGAGCCCCCACTCTTCTACCAGATCTGGATCCAGTTTTTGGCGATGCCCCCAAAGCTGGGCATCCCATTTGGATGGCTATCAAGCTGCCATTTTCCCTGTTCTCCCTTGTGCGAGTAGGGTGTGCAATGATGCCAATGGACGGAGAGAGCACATGTCTGCATACGCTTTAATGCACAGCATCGGCACACCGTGCCCAGCCTCCACTAGGGGCCAGAAGCATGCCGACAGCTGTAGTCCCCCCACCCCAGAGAGGGGTAGCAGTCCCTCAGATGCTCAATCCCTCTCCTTCCCTACCAACCCCTCATGCCCCCAAGTCCATTCCTGTATGTGGGTCGCCAGTGTGGAGCGAGATGTGGCGTCCAGTGCCTCAACCCTCAGCACCACTGGGCTGGCTAAAATGACCCCAGTTTAAATTATGAAACTCCCAGGTTTTTTAGATGTTATCCCAGAATAGAGCCTTATATTGGTATGAAAACAAACTCTTTTTAATTTTAAAATGTTAAAATCTTATACATGCAGAGACACTTGGGGGGGAAAAATAGCTGTAAAAACGCAAACCTTTTTGTACGAGTTAAGGTTGGGCACACACACAGAAACATAGAATTTGATGAAAGATAAGGACTGTTTGGCCCACCTAGTCTTCCCATTTTCCCTACCTACTGTAACACTGCAGACCCTACTTGATCTCCGGCTTTACCCCCCCCTCTTCCTTACCACTAAGGTTCCCTTATACCCATGCCATGCATTCTTGAATCCCATTACAGTTTTTGCCAAAACCACCTCCATTGAGAGGCTGTTCCAAGGCAGCCACCACTCTTTCTGTGAAGAAGTACTTCCTTACATTTCCCCTGAGTCTACACCCCTCCAGTTTCATAGCATGACCCTTGTTCTTGAGCATCTTTTTTTTCTGAAAAATGCTTCCCTTTTGAAACTTATTTATACCAATGAGGTATTTGAAAGTCTCTGTCACACTGTTTGGCCATCAAGCAACTTAAAGATGGCCAAACAGTGTGAGAAGGCGGTATCAAAGATTACCAGCATGCTGGAATGCATTGGGAGGGCTATCACCAGTGGAAAACAAGAGGTGAAAATGCCCCTGTATCGGTCCCTGGTGTGACCTAATCGGGAGTATTGTATGTAGTTCTTGAGACCGCACCTGAATAAGGACATAAATAGAGTGGAGACTGTTCAGAGGAGGGCTACCAAAATGGTGCATGGTCTACATCAGAAACCATATGAGGAAAGGCTAAAGGAACTCAGTTTGTACTCTGGAGCAGTGAAGAGAGAGAGGAGACATGATAGAGACCTTCAATTACCTCAAGGGCATCAACAAAATAGAGATGCAGGAGCTCTTCCAAATGAACAAACAGACCAGAACAAGAGGACATGAGATGAGACTGAGGGGTGGTACATTCTGAAGAACTGTAGGAAGTTCTTTTTCACTGAAAGGGTGGTGGACACGTGAAACCATCTGCCTCAGTCAGTAGTGGAGCCAAGTCAGACAGCGCCTTCAAATTGCCATGGGATAGATTCAAGGGAATAGTAGTTACAGGGAACAAATAAGTGGCTAAGGGGGTGGGGGGTAGTCAATAAACAGACAGACTACATGGACTGAAAGGTCCCCATCTGCAAACACTTTCTGTGTTTCTAAGTATCAAATCCCCCTCTCCCTCCTTTCCTCAAGGGTGTACATATTGAGGTTCTTTAGTCTCTCCTCATAGGGCTTTTGATGCAAACCCTGCACCATTTTAGTTGCCCTCCTTTGGGCCACCTCTACTTTGTCTATGTTCTTCCGGAGATATGGTTTCCAGAACTGGACACAGTGCTCTAGGTAAGGTCTCACCAGAGATCTGTGTAGTGGTATGATTTTGCACATATTCGCATTGAAACTTAGTTGCCACACTCTTGACCACTCCTCTAGTTTTCTTAGATCTTCTTCGGGAATATCTCTATGGAACTTAGCTGTCAGGTGCTAGGATCCCAAGGATGGCTTTTCTGCAGCAGTCTAGTAGGGGCCACCCATGCTGACATCACGCTTCAGTGTCACAGCCCTATATAAGCATGGTCAGCCCTGCTCCCTCCTCAGTTCTTTCCTGGCATTGATCATTTGTTCTCGGACTCTGTGGAAGCTTCGTCGCTCATTTGACCACCAAAACTTTACTTACCCTTTCTTTTGTTTCAGTTTTGAATCACTTTATTTTAAAATGATTTATTTTATTTTTGTATGTTGAGAACTACTCCTTCATTGGCTCTTTTCCATCGCTGCCACTGCGGAAAGATGATTTCTTCAACTGACAATCAACTTTGTGTCTGTTGTCTCTGGCCTAGTCACAATGCTCTCGCCTGCTAGCTTTGCCTAAAGTTCAATCTCACCACCCAGGGACAACGTAAGAAAGTCTTGCAGATGTTACTTATGGAACAAGACAGCCAGCAGAAAGCAGGGGTCTTTCTGGGCTCCCCCTCCCAGTCTCTGGAGTCCTCTTCAGGCTCTCAAGCTGCCAAAGTCTGGGACAAGTCCTTGAGGAAACACTCTCTTTGGGATAAGGATCGCCCTATGGACCGTTCCCCCCTTGACAGCGATTTGGTCCCTGTTGCATTCCTCATCTTCTTCGCCTGGGATCGCACCATCAAACACTTTGGCTTTGACACCTCCCTCTGTGCAGGCCTTTGCTCCACAGTTGAGAGTTCCCCCAGCCTTCCTAGGGCTGCAGAGGGGCCATCAGCCTTCGTGTCATTGGTCCACGCCCTGCCGTTGAGACCTCTTGAACTGTGATGTACACAGGCGTTGGGTCCCACCACTTCTACTATGACTAGTGGTGGTTCATTGGCACTGCACCCCCTCTGTCAATACCTGTGTCAACGATGCTTCCTTACCCTGCCGTCAACTTCAATGCAGTTCTTACTTCTATAACCTCGGCTCTCATACAACAGTTTGTTCCACGGCCTTGGCCATCATCACCCTCTCCATCGGGCGCTGCTTTGGTGTAGACACCAGTTCAACCTACCTGCTCCATGCCCTCTAAAGAGCCGTCAGCATTCCAGTTATTGGTCACTGTTGCAAAACAGGCTGACATAAAGGAGGACTATCACCCTGATCTCATCCACCCTGATAAAGAGGATGAAGATGAAGATGTTGAGGTTGATTCCTCTGACAGGTTTACTCTCTCCTCCAGGAGTGAGGACTCAGTCAAACATACCCCAAGGCCACCACCCCCAGAGGACCCCTTTTTCTTTAATGTTATGAAACGGCTTTCCTCCACCATGGGGTTCCAGATTGAGGAGGAGGAGGAGGAGGATATCACAAGGAGGAACCTGATGGATTTCTTGGAGATCCCACAATCTCCACCCAAAGTTATTCCTCCTCTACTTCTAGTACTGCATAATGCTGCCTGGCACAGGCCCAACCAGGTACCTACCATGCCCAGAAAGGCTGATAAGCTTTACCAGGCACGCCGACACAGTGGCGCTGAGGCGCTGAATGCAACACCTCATGCCATGCTGGTGACCTGGATTCAGGAACAGACTTGGGTCACCGGGGGTTAGCTGAGGGGGGGAGAGGATCGAGCATCTGAGGACAGCTCTTCTCTCCCAGGGTGGGTAGTGGGGCATGCATCGCTCGCCAGTGGCCCCTGATGGAGATTGTGGGCACTGCAGCAGCGACACTATACCAAGGGGTGGAGCGGAGGCAGACATCAACACGTTGGTTGTGCAGACATCATTGCACATCCACACTCCAGGGGCAACCTTCAGAAAAAGCCCTGCTCCCTGGATAGGTGACAGCATCTCCCATGCCCCACCACAGCACACTCAATTCCGGGCTTACCCCGCTGGCTCTCCTGATTCCCCATACTGCCTTGGTTCCAGCGTTGGTGCCCCACTGGATTAGGTAGGTAGGGGAGTGTCTGTCCCCGATTTCCCATTGGGATAGCTTCAGGTGGGTGGTATGCGGTGGTGGCGAGTGAGGATGCCTGAGAGAGTTCCAGGGCATGTGGAGATAAAGAGAGTTACAAAAAAAAAAAAAAGCTTTACCAGGCAGCTTTGGGGCTGCCTTGCTATGCAGCCTAGCTGAAAACTGATGCAGTGGTAATCAAGGCCGCTCATGACCGGTCTAAGGTGCCCAAGCACCGTAGCTCCCTACACCCCACAGGGAATCTCAGAGGATTGACCTCTGGGGCAAGAGAATTTTTGCTTCAGCCACTTTAGGCCTTAGAATTGCCAACTACTTGGCTCATATGGTCAAATATCAGAATACCCTCTGGAAGAAGGCAAGGCTGCTGCTCTGGCCCTTCCTGAGGGCACCCAAAGACAAGATCTTCTTAAGTTTTCCAGGCCTCAGAAGATGTTAGTAAACATCTCCTCAGAGTCACCTGTGATATAGCTGATACTACATCCAAGGCAGCTGTCACTGGCATTTGCCTTAGAAGGCACTCCTGGCTTACAGTCTCTGGCTTTGCTGCAGATGTCCAGCAAAAGGTACTGCATGCTCCTTTTGTGGGTCACAAACATTTTGGCCCTGATGTGCAGGATATCATTAATGACCTGCAGACCTCTGGCAGGGCTGTTAGATCTGTCCACTCCCTTTATCATACCCAGCCCAGGAACAGACCAAGGACCTCCTTTCATAAGACCAAATGCAAGGCCAGCTCTGCCTTGCTTGCCCCCTCCTCCACTACTGATCCCTCTACTAAGCACCTCAGGGGAGGAGGAGCAGCCCAGATGCCAGTTCCCCGTCAGTCTGACTCCTTGCCAGACCCCCCTCCTCTTGTTCCAAGTCAGAAGGTGGCGGTCGGATTGGTTCTCCTTTCATCTGCCCCAGTGGCGAACCATTACCACAGATGCTTGGATCCTGCAAATAATTGAACAAGGCCGTGCTGTAGAACTTCTAGAACAGCCTCCAGATGTTCCACCAGTTCCCACTTATTATCCTCCAGACCACACAGCAGTCCTGAGGGAGGAGGTGCTCACCTTGCTGCGTAAAAGGGCCATAGAACCAGTGCCCAGGCATTACAGGAACAAAGGTTCTTCTGGTTCCCAAAAGAATCAGGGACTTGAGGCCCATTCTAGACTTCAAGGAGCTGAATCTTTACATTCAATACAGAAAGTTCTGGATGGTGACTCTACGTGGCCTTCTTCTTATGTTCAAGCAGGGCAACTGGCTATGTTCCCTGGATATGCAGAGTGCCTATCTGCATATCATGGTTTGCCCCTCACAGGAGGTACCTACAGTTCCTCTTCCAGGGGTAGCATTACCAGTTCAGAGTGTTGCCTTTTGGCTTATCCTCTGCGCCATGGGTATTTATCATGTACTTAGCAGCTGTAGCAGCAGCCCTCCAACTCAAAGGCCTTTATGTGTTCCCATACTTGGACAACTGGTTGCTGAAACCCTAGTCCAAGAAACGCCTGTTGCTGACTCTAGAATGCACCCTGCAGTTGTTCTAGTCCTTGGGCATCACTGTTAATTTGCCCAAGTCCGTGCTGACCTCATCCCAGCAGTTGCAGTACATAGGGGTGGTTCCCCACTCTACTCAGGGCAAGACCTTTCTACCACAGGACAGGGCGGACTACTTTATTGCTCAAGCACAGGCAGTTGCTCAGTGCTGTTATGTCCCAGCCAAGGAGTTCTTGAGGCTGCTAGGTTTAATGGCTGTGGCAATTGTGATGGTCCGTTTGACCAGGTTTCATTACTGCAGCAATTGGCTGTGGAACATTGGCAGCACGTCAGTACATTGGCATTTGTACAGTGAACACTACCACAGTGACAGAACTCACCAGGTTGCTGTGGTGGTCTGCTCTATGCCGACATTGTGACTCCCAGTGTTTTGCTCCCACCCCAAACCAACTCAGATTCAGAGTTGGTTAATTAGAGCTGGGGGTGAGTGGTGAGCTTTCTCACTCTGCACTCGGTGGCTTCTAGAACAAAAAAAAAGCACAATGCTGAACTTATATCTAACAACTATCATGGTTTTCAAGAGAACGCTTCTCGTTTTATCACTTTGGGACCATATTCTTTACCACAGTGAACACCGCTTAGTCATGCTACTGTCACGATAGAAAGTGATTACATGACGAACATTATAAATGTGGCAGGATCAACCAGATAAGTTATTTTTATAATTTTCTGTGTGAACATGATGGTAGGATCAACCAGATAACTGTTTTGAAGGTGGGACAGGTATACAAATTTAATTTATTATGGTCGAGGCAGGCTCTGTCTGCCAGGTGTGTGTGCCCTGGGTGTGTATCAGTCAATGTGTGCCAGGATGGAATGATCTCACTGGTTGTGAGAAGATTCTGATGGTTAGAAAGTAGTGCAGGCCTGCAGTCATACTGGGAGGCGTGCATGGTCATGTAACATGTTTTATCCAATCAGGAGACCTGGTGTTCAGTGATTTTACTTACCCGTGTATATGTGTGTGTGTGTGTATATATATATATATTCATACACACACACACACACGCGTAGTCGTGCCCCTATAGTTGGGGTTGAGTAGGCACTTCAATGTTAAACTCAACATTTTGCACTTTAATAACTTTGCAACCGTTGAACGGATTTGCACGAAATTTGGTGTGCCCCTTCTTGTGGGGCAATCTCTTGATCTAGCAAGTTTTGTTTTGGTTGAATCTGTGGTCTCCGAGTTACGGAGAGGCAAAGAAACATGTTTTTACCCATTGACTTCTCTGGGATTTTTCTTTGAACTTGCCTGTAGCCCAGAGGGTTTGGTTGTTTGGCATGACATTTGCAGGGTAGAAAGGGACTAATCCACAGATATGCCTTTTGCTAGTCTGGTGTCAAAAGAATAAGTAGTTTTTAAGTTATTGCAATTTATAAATGTGAAAAAATAATTTCTGAGCATGCTCAGTAGGCACTTCAATATAGCTGTAAGAAACAAAATAGGAATCCTGCTCCATATGGAGAAATTCCTACTTTGTATGGCTGCCATCTTGTTTTCAGTTTTGCCAAAAACACATTTTTGGAACCTCCCAAAATGATATTCTTGGGAGGAACCAACACATATAGTTTGCTTATTGCAACCCCTTTGGTGCATTCTGTACTTTACGGGATGAAATGTGTTTATTTAATGATTTAAATTCTACTTCATATCCATGTAATGCGACCTAGGATCCTTGTTTGTATGCACGAGATATGACCTAGGATCCTAGGTCCTGACCCGAAAATAGGAAAAAAAATGATTAAAAAGACACTTTTGCTGCCATAGGGTGCCCAATCCCCATGTCAGCACTAGAGGCCTAACACCAGTATGGGACACTGGAGAGTCCACTCCCAGTGTCCCCAACAGAAAGAACCATGGCCGACAATGGGGTGCCCAGTCCCTGCTTGACAGTAGCCCCTTAAAAGCTCAATCTTGTCCAACAACGGGGTGCCCAATCCCCATGTCGGTGGTAGCCCTCCAACAAAGCGAGATACTGGGGAGCCCACTCCCATTCTCCCCAGTTAGAGCATGTCCCTCCATGGTCAGCAGTAGTGCCTAAAATAAAGGAAACAGTCACCCAACATATTTTAGTAAAAATCAAAAACTGAAAGAAAACAGTCCCTTGTTGTCGACCCATGTCCCCCTTCCCCAATCCAAAACCTCCCACTGCGCACCCACCTCCCCGCACACATCCTTACCCCATACTTGCCTCCAGAGGTCAAGTGCAGTCATCTTCTGTGGACAGGGACACGTCTGCACTCTTCAAAGCCGAACTGCAAACTATAAAATCAAGGTAAGCAGTATAATGGCAGTCAGTTGGGGGAGAGGGGGTTCAACTTATGTTGATATCTTTTCATTTTTTAGATTTTAGCACCAGATTTTCAACATGGGGTTTTGGGACCCCCCCCCCCCACCATGAACAATGTCACTGTCATCTCGGTACTCAGTCCCAAAAGGTGATTTCGTGGTCGCTGCGTGGAACCACCTTTTGGGACCGAGTAACAAAATGACAGTCCTAGTGTTAATGAGGGGAAGTCCCAAAAAGGTCATGTTGAAAATTTGGTGCAACAAATCAAAAAAACAGCCGTGTTACAAGCGTGCATTGCGCAGTTTCTACACACGCTCGTAACTTCAACATTTTTTAATATTTTCAGTCTAGATTTTCAACATTGCCATTTTTTCACACCTCCTCATGAACACTACAGCTGTCATTTCTCATATCCTGCTCAAAATGTCTTTTCACACCTCTGACACAGAACGGCATGGTCGCTGTGCGAAATCAACTATCGCAATGGGTTAATAAAATCACAGTGCCAGTGTTCATGAGGGGACTTCCCAAAAAGCCCATGTTGAAAATTTGGTTAAAATATTTCAAAAAATAGCCACGTTACGAGCGTGCGTTGTGCAGTTTCTACATGCACTTGTAACTTCGCCAGTTTTTCATATTTTCCCTCCTGATTTTCAACATTACCCTTTTCCACACCTCCTCATGAACACTATACAGCTGTAATTTTTCATATCCTGCCCAAAACATGATTTCACAGCTGTGGTGCAGAATGGCGCGTTCGCTGTGCGAACTTATCTTTCAGGACAGATTAACGAAATGACAGTGACATTGTTCATGCAGTGGGGTCCCCAAAATGCCATGTGGAAAATTGGGTAGAAAAATCTTAAAAATGTCCAAGTTACATGCGTCCATTGCATTGTGTTGCTCGTATCTCGAAAATGATTTGAGATACAGATTTTTCGCTCTCCACAGCTTAGTCCACCAAAGCACCCGTGGAAGTTTCGAAGTCATGATTACAACTGCAGTGGAATTTTTTCCATGGTTGCTACAGTTACTGAGATATTGCCAAAGTAGTGTTACAAAGGTTACTTTTCATGACTATAGGGCCGTGGTTTGTCTGTACTTATGTATAAGTGGGAGCGTAGGTCCCAGGGGGCCCGCGCTCCCACTTATGCATATCATTATGCAACAATGGGTAGTGTGAGGGGAGGGCAGGGCCCTGAGGGCCCGCTCTCCCACAGCCATATACCTGTTACATTACACTTTCTCAAAAAGAAGGGAAATTCATTACAAGAAATCTACGTTAATGCATCAGTTAGGGTTTTTATTAAAGAGTAAAAAGCTGGGAAATTTGACATTAGGGTTACCAAGTCTACCAGCCCCCCAACCTCCACACACCAACAGATGTCAGGGTGTGCCTTGGAGTCATTGGGCCTAACTCTTACCCTGTTCTTCTATACTGTACCATCTCATCTTGTTTACACATGGAATGGGGTGAGAATTAGGGCTGATGACTCCAAGGCACACCTTGACGCCTGTTGGTGTGTGTGGTGGGTGGGGCAGGTAGGTTGGTAACCCAACATCAAATTTCCCAGCTTTTTACACTTTAATAAAAAATCTAATTTATGCATTAGTGTTGTTGTTTTTTCCAATGAAAATATATATGTATGTGTGTGTGTATATATATATATATATATATACATATATAGGATATGCAATGGAAACAAGTGGAATACATGATTTATCTGCACAAGAGCAGTCTGACCTTGGACACCTCACTTGTTTTTGACCTTGGGTAACCTCATGAGTGGCGTAAGCCACGAGTGAGGTATCCGAAGTCAAATACTCAAGTGCAGATAAATCATATATTCCAGTGTTTTCCATTACATATCAGATTTATGCTATAGGGAGTTTTTTAATGCTTTTTTTATTTGCTTTTAGTAAAGTTTGACCTTTATTTTTTATGCAATTAGTGGGATTATTTTGTATATTCCTGCTCGAGTTTTCTATGGTCACTAGTACTGTTGCTGTGCAGCTGACATCCTGACATTAAATGTGAGGTTTTTATTGTTGTTTTTTTTTGTATGTGGGAGCATCAGAGACTTTTGAAAATACAGTGGCTCCATTTATCATTTTGAAAAAGTTAGAGAGAGACACTGTAGTGAAATTGTTTCTTTTTTGCAGGTTTTCTTTTTTTTTCCCCTTTGTTTCTGTTTCTTTGTTTTTATAGTAAATCAGTATGGTTGATCCTGCCTTATCTGGTTGTTCCTGCCTTGGCTGTCCATGGAACAGAGAAGCAAAGACACTGGAGAAGGGAGCAAGCAAGTGAGAACAGAAGAGCGGTATGGAGTGACAGAGTTGTTTTTTTTTGTGGTCAGGGTTGGTGTTTTCTTTATTTCTGTTTTTTTTTTTTTTTGGTTATGGAAAATCATTTATCTGGTTGATTGTGACTTATCTGGTTGTTCCTGCCTGACTGTCCATGGAATGAGGAAGCAAGGTGATGTGTTTGGTGAAGTGAGAGATGAGGAGACTGGAGAAGGGAGCCTGCAAGTGAGAACTTCTGAGTGATACAGAATGACAGTGTTATTGTTTTTTGTGGTCCATGGCTGGTTATGGATTTTTTTGGTGCTGCTGGAGAGAGATGTCTTTTTGGAAAATTTTGTTTTTGGCCACTGGAGACAGGAGTGGCAAGCATGTAAGTCTGGGGCTTGAGTGAGTTACCAAGTGGGTGGGAGTGTAGTGCGGTGTTTGAATTTCTCCCACTTAATAAAGACAAAGCAGTTAATTTTGCTGGTAGTGTGGAAAAAAGGAAAAGGATGTTTGCATTTGAGTGCTTCTGTTGGTGTGTGTGTGTGTATGTATCTCTCAGTCTGGTACTGTCAAGGGAGCAAGTGAAAGCAGGCAGTTGAAGGTGGGGAGAATAAAAGTAAAAGTTTGAACAAGTGCCGGCAGGAAGGGGGATGATTGATGGCAAGGTATTAAATTAATGGTGTTTGATTGATGTTAGAGTGTTAAATAAATGGTGGTTTCAGGATTTATTTAACACACTTGAAAATAAACACATTTAGAAAATGAGCTTTTTATTTCCTGGCATCTGATTGGCTGTTACCTTTGCCAAGGGAGCACATTAACTTTCAGTAGATGCCCAGGAAATAAAAAGTACCAGCCTAAGTGCCTCTTCACCCACTCAAGTATTCTTGTGCCCACCCTGCTTGCCTATTGGCCAAAAGCACCCTACTGAATTTGAAATCACCGCTATTTGTTTTCTTGCTTGGTGTGAGATACCCCACCTCCCGACATAACACTCATTCTTTAATTAAGTGACATTTTCATACACTGATAGAGGCTTGTCACATTTCCCCCACCCTGTCAGTCTTCTGTAGTTTTAAATAAAAACAGTTTTACATCAGAAAGTCGAATCCTAATGTAAGACACAGACTAGTCACAGTGAAGCAGCTTCCCCACTCACCCCCAGCCACTGAACTTCCCCGCATCACAGAAAGAATTACTGCTCTCCATATATCAGCATTACACATCACTGCTCCAACCACTTCTACACAAGAGTTCACATAATAAAAAAAAAAAAAAGAAAAGCACGTCAAATGGGAGAGAGAGAAGCACCAATCATATTATCAGGTTTTTTTTTTCTCAGTTGACAAGCAGGTGAACAGTTCACTAGTGGTGTGCCATCAGCCCTGCTGTAACACTGAAATGGCAAAAGCACTTTATCATCCCTCCTGAGTATCATACCTCCAAAATGCAAACTGTAGCCCATCCCTTCCGACTGCTGTACCTCTGAATCTTCTGGATTTCTTTTTTTTGTTTTGTTTTTGACAGTATCACTATAATGAGGTGCAAAGTACAATGCTCCATCTTGACTGACTTGCGCACTTTGAAACTGGTGCTGGAGACTTGCATCACATTTAAAACCCAATTAAAAAACAAACAAAACAAAGTTCCCTCTCTTGAAGTGTAGCTCAGCAATGCTACTTTTCACTGCTCCAACTCTGCACTCATAAAAGACAGTAAAAGAAACAGTGCTCCACTCTGTTGTGTGTGTGTGTGTGTGTGTGTGTGTGTGTGTGTGTGTGTGTGTGTGTGTGTGTGTGGGGGGGGGGTGGAGACAAAGCAGCAAGCTGGAGGAGATACTGATAGGAAAGAAACAATTCACAAAAATCACAGCAGCCCCCTTCAGTGGTGACTGTAACAATAAAGGGACTACTTTACCAAAAAATACTAATGTTTCTTCTTTTTTTATTTATGTGTCATATTGTTTTTATTTTTATATATTTTTCCAAAAATTTCACCTATAGCCCATTTTCTAAGTGCAATAATACCCTCCAGGGTGGGCAGTATGGGCGGTAAAGGAACTTCCAGGTGCTATAAGACCCTCCACCTGTGATGTTGGGCCTCATTATACCCCTGTGCAGTCAGGTATTGCCCAGTACTGCCCACCCTGTCAGGTATTATTGATTGTTTATTTAACAGTTTTTGTGCCCAGACCTATTACATAAATATATAGTACAATCTCGATTATCCAGACTGCTAGAGAGACATAAAATTAGTTCAGATAATAGGGAGTCCATAAAACTGGGATAATGGGGGTTCATTAGATTGAGATTGCACTGTAGTTATACATTAGGGGTGAGCTGATAAACCATTGTATAAATCCATGTATCTTCACAGCCATTAAATAAATGGAATTTATTTAATGGGTCGTACAAATTGTCACTGTTTGCGTGGTATAGCGTGATTGAATACCATTGAACAACATGTATTGTGCAATCACGCTATACCACGCAAATAGTTAAGTTTTGCGCACCACCCAACAACAGAAGGCCCTATTGTATAAATGGAAAACATGATAGGCAACCACTGAATACACTGTTTACCCGAACTTGTGGAAAGTGACCTCAGGAACCATTACTCATGGCTCCGCTATGCACTCGTGAGGATGCCTGAGGTCACTGTTTCAGATAAACAGTGTATTGAGTGGCCGGCCATCACATATCCATAGTTTTATATCTATCTATCTTTATATATATATATATATATATATATATATATATATATATATATATAGTGTATATATATATATATATACAGTGGCGTGAAAAGTATTTGCCCCTTCCTGATTTTCTCTATTATTGCATATTTGTCACACTGGATGTTTTCAGGTCTTTAGACAAAATGTAATATTAGATAAAGGGAACCTGAGTGAACAAATAACACTTGTTTTTTTTTATTTCACTTATTTAATGAAAAAGTTAACCAACACCAATTGGCACTGTGTGAAAAAGTAATGCCCCTTACACTTAATAACTGGTTGCCACATTTAGCTGCAATGACTGCAACCAAACACTTCCTATAATTCAATATCAGTCTTTCACATCGCTGTGGAGGAATTTTAACCCTCTTCCTCGTAGAACTGCTTTAATTCAGTAACATTTGGTAGGTTTTCGAGCATGAACTGCTCGTTTCAGGTCCTGCCACAGCATCTCTATTGGATTTAAGTCTGGACTTTGACTAGAGCCACTCTAAAACATTAATTTTACTTCTTTTTAGCCATTCTGATGTGGACTTGCTTTTGTGTTTTGGATCATTGTCTTGCTGCATGACCCAACCACGCTTCAGCTTCAGCTGACGGAAGGATGACTGGACATTCTCCTTAAGAATTTTCTGGTACAGAGCAGAATTCATGGTTCCTTTAATTATGGCAAGTCATCCAGGTCCTTAGGCAGCAAAGCATCCCTACACCATCACACTACCACCACCATGTTTGACTGTTGGTATAGTGTTCTTACTGTGGAATGCTGTGTTTGCTTTCTGCGAGACATTATGGGATCCATGTTGTCCAAAAGTTCCACTTTGGACTCATCTGTCCATAGAACATTTTCCCAAAAGGCTTGTGGATCATCCAGGTGCTTCTTGGCAAATGAGAGACGAGCATTTATGTTCTTCTTGGTTAGCAGTGGTTTCCGCCTTGCTACTCTCACATGAAGCCCATTTTGCCCAGTCTCTTTCTGATTGTGGAGTCATGAACACTGACCGTAGCTGAGGCAAGAGAAGCCTGCAGTTCTTTGGATGTTGTTTTAGGATCCTTTCAGACTTCTTGGATGATTTTACACTGTGCCCTTGGAGTAATTTTGGCAGGCCACCCACTCCTGGGAAGGGTCACTACTGTTCCAAGTGTTCTCCATTTGGAATTATGGCTCTCACTGTGGTTCGATGGAGTCCCAGAGCCTTAGAAATAGCTTTGTAACCCTTTCAGACTGATAGAGGGCAACAAAATGTTTTCTGATCTTTTCAGGAACTTCCTTTGATCAAGGCATAATGTGCTTGTTGAATCTTTGAGCTGGCAATGTGACTCTGATGGTAAGGGCCAAAATAAGTGAGGTTATATTGAGCAGGGCTGGCTGTAATCAAGCCTGGCTGTGTTCAATCAGCTGACTCTAATTATCCCTTTAATTGGGTTGATTTAACTAGGGGCAATTACTTTTCACACAGTGCCAGTTGGTGTTGGTTAACTTTTTTCATTAAATAAATGAAATAAGTAAAAAAAAAAGTGTTATTTGTCCACTCAGGTTCCCTTTATCTAATATTATATTTTGTCTAAAGACCTGAAAACATCCAGTGTTACAAATATGCAATAATAGAGAAAATCAGGAAGGGGCAAATACTTTTTCACGCCACTGTGTATATATATATATATATATATAGTCGCGCCCCTATAGTTACCACTTTAATGTTAAACCTGAAATTTTGCACTTTAATAACTTTGCAACTGTTCAGCAGATTTACACAGAATTTGGCTTGTGCTGTCCCACTGGACAGATCTCTTGATGTTTTGTGCCAGCTGGATTGGCAAATTTTGCACTGTGCATTGTGAAAACAAGGCTAAAATTTACCTTTTTGGGCTGTTTTTTTCCACATCATGCTGCGGCCAAACTGTTTGGAATTTTGGCCTGATATTTTCAGGGTAGAAGGGGCATTCTCCAAAGAACAAGACATCATTGGTGTGGTGAAAAAATATTAATCTTTTCCAAAGTTATTACATTTTGAAATGTTGGGTTCTGAGCATACTCAGTTCAGTCTTTTGGATAACTGCGTGGAATGAAAAAGGATTTTGGTTGGACAAAAAAGGATTTTGACAGCTTACAAAAAAAGGATCCTTAGAATCCTTTTTTCATGAAAAAAAAATTATTTTCATCAGACAACATCTTTTTTTTTTTGCCCAAGAAAACTGTCATAACTCTGCCCAGAGATGTCTTCTGCAGACATCCAGGTATGTACCTTGTTCATCAGGATGTTCTTTATTGTTATGTGCCTTTACTTTAGTTTTATGTTGCCTCAGAATGCTTATAGTTATGTTTTAAAATCCTTTTTCATGACTCACTTCTATTTCTTTTTTCATGAGATGTCATAATTCTTTTTCGTGATGCGAAAAGTTTTAGCACCTCATGAAAAAGTTAATATCGACAAAGGAATACCGGCAGGGTCATCTGGTCAGAAGAGTCCTAATCCTTTTTGCATCCCAAAAGGATTAGGACATCTAAAAAGAAATTTGCTGACAAAAGGATCATGACATCTCATGAAAAGGATGACTTTCTTAAATCCTTTTTCATGAGATGACAAATCCTTTTTGTCAGCAAATCCTTCTCGATAGTGACATAATCCTTTTTCATGATGCGAAAAAGGATTAGGACTTCTCCAACCAGATGGCCCTGCCAGTAATCCTTTTTCATAAAATGTCATAATCCTTTTTCGTGATGTGAAAAAGGATTTTGGCACCTCACGAAAAAGGAATTTGTCTGGCGAAAAAGAATAACTTTAGTCCATAATTTTGCTGTCTTTTGAGATTTTAACCCCAAATTTTCAACATGACCTTTTGGGGATGCCCCTTATGAACAAAACAACTGTTATTATACAACTGTTGCCCTAAAGGTGATTTTGTGGTCGGTTGGCGAACTCACCTTTCAGGTGGGATTTGCATAATGACAGTCTTGTTGTTCATGAGGTGGGTTCCCACGGTTTTAAATAACTGATTAGCTGTTTTTTCCTGGGACAAAACTAACTGTACAGAAAGTATTTATATAGGTTTTTTAGAAGTGTTATGTTTGTTATACACAATGAGGCAAGTGCAATGCATTTTTAAAATATTTTAGCATGTTTATGAGCAAAACGCCAATCAATTTTTAGAGTTAAATAAAACCCTGGTTCCCCAAAAGGCCTTGTTAAAAATTTAGGGTCAAAATTTTTAAAAATGGCAGAGTTATGACAGTTCAATGGAACTGCGCAACGCACTCTCATAACTTTGTCAATTTAAAATATTTTGACCCCAAGTTTGGAACATAGAAGTTTTATTACCCCACCAAATGTGTGCCACAATTGCCATTTTTCAAATCCTGGCTGAAATGAATTTTCACACCTGTGGTGCAGAAATGGTGTTGTAGTTGCAAAGAATTACATTTCAGTGGGGATTTAATTTTTTTTCACTACTGGGTACATCAGTTGGGATAATAACATGGCTATGATGACAATTGTATCACTCTTCACCTATAAAGGAGGGCTCTGTGCTTTCACAGGTAAGTACATATATGCATCTATTGAGGAATGGGAGGGCCCTGCATTCTCATAGCTACCTACATATATACTTCTATGGAGGAATTGGAGTGTAGGGTTCAGAGGGCCCTGCACTCTGACAAGCACATTAGGATATAATTACACTGTCTCAAAAGTAAGAAAATAAATTGCAAAAAACTTTGTTAATGCATCATTTAGAATTAAAATGACAAAAGTAGGGAAATATGGCATTAGGGTTTCCAACCCTAACACTCCACCCCCCACCCTTCACAGACAAAGAGGCATCGGGGGTGTCATTGGAGTTATCAGCCCTAATGCTTACCCCATTCTCTTATGCTGAACCCACCCAGCTTTATTTCTAATGGAATGGGGTGAGCGTTAGGATTGACAACCCCAATGCTGGCCGATGCATCTTTGTCTGTGGTGAGAATGAGGTGTTGGGTTGAAATAACCTATTCTACTTTTTATCACTAACTATAACTGATGCACTAACAAAGTTTTTGTAAGATATATATATATATATATATATATATTCATTGCAAAAACCACCGTTAATGCATCAGTTAGTGTTCTTATTACAGCAACAAAAGTATGGAAATGTGGTGTTAGGGTTCCCAACCCCACTCCCAGAATAAAATAAGGAAATTCATGTGGCATGGGCAGGTTCTGCACTCCAACAGGGAGATGAAGGTTAATTACACTGTCTCTACTCTTACAAATAGATGGGAGCTCAGGGCTCAGAGGGCTCTGTGCTCCCATAAACAGCTACGGCTGTGGTGATACTTTTACAAAAAGTAAGGAAATTCATTACAAAAAAAATCAGTTAATACATCAGTTAGAGTTCTTACTGCAGCAAAAAAAATATGGAAATGTGAGGTTCCCAATCCTAACACCCTGTCCCAGCTCCTCCAGCCAACCTTACCGTCCCATCCTCCACACACCAACAGGTGTCAGGGTGTGTCTTGGGGTCATCAACCCTAATGCTCACCCCATTTCATGTTTAGGTAAGCTGAGATGGTATTGCATAGGAGAATGGGGTGAGCATTAGGGTCGATAACCTGAAGACACATTAACCTTCATTTCCATGTTGAAGTGCAGGACCTGAAATGCCCCATGATTTTCCTTATTCTATTGTGGGAACACAGGGTCCTTTGGACCCTGCACACCCATCCCTCCATAGATACATGACCAAATAATCCCCATAGCCATCCAATTACCCCAAGACATGTAACTAGTACAGAACATTTTCAAATCCCCGTCAACACATAATTCTGTGCAACTGCGATGACATTTCATGCCACAGGTGCGAAAACACATTTTGCGCAGGATTTGAAAAATTACAGCTGTGACAAACATGATGAGATGGGGTAAAAAGAAGGCTATGTTGTAAATTTGGGGTCAAAATATTGAAAATTTCCATAGTTACAAGCGGCCATTCTGAATTTGAAATGAATGGTCATAACTTTGTCATTTTTCCATATTTTGACCCAAAATGTTCAACATAGTCTTCTTATCACCCCACCTCATAAACCCCATAGGTGAAAATGTTGTAATTTGTGTCAAAATGCCATTCTGTGCCACAGATGTGGAAACATGTTACAGGCAGGATGTGAGAAATGACAGCTGTACTGTGCATGAGGTGGTATGGAAAAATGGTTATGCTGGAAATTTGGAGTGAAAATATAAAAAATTGCCAAAGTTAGTTGGCCCAGTGGCGTGGAGGGCTTAGGCATCCATGCCTTACCTCCTGCCACATCGGCGACCTGTGTTCACGGTGTGAGTGGGCCACCGGGGATCACCCAGGGAAGGAGAGGAGCAAGCATCTGGAGGACTGCTCTCTTCTCCCAGGGAGGGGTGGGATAGAGTCTGCTGCTTCACTGACCCCTGGTGGTGTCCGGGGGCTGGCGCAATGGACTCATAACATAGAGAGCAGATGCGGGGCAGACGCCTGGCATGCCACATGTGGTAGCATGCACAGCTCATCCATTGGCTTCATTGCATACCTTCTCCCTGCACTCGTGGATGGGAAACAACCATGAAAAAAGGGAATCCTGACCAGCTAAATTATGCTGACCTCCTGCAGGTGCCACACCAAGCCAGTCAGCACCTTATGAAGCAGAGGTGAACCTGGTAGATGCCAGGGTGATGGGGTTGGGGGGTCAGTGGAAGGGGGCCGGTTGGAAGAAGAAGAAAGAAAGAAATTAACCCCCCCCCAAAAATTGCCGAAAATACAAGTGTGCATAGAAAAATTTCAATGACCACACATAATTCAGGTGGGTCTTTGGGGGTATTTTTGCACCATATTTTCAACATAGGCTTTTTGGGACCCCACCTCATGAACACTGGCATGGTCCTTTCATTACTCTGTCCCAAAAGGTGATTTTGCACAGTGACCACGAAATCACCTTACTGGTCCCGATAATGAAATGACAGTGACAGTATTCATGAGGTGGGGTTCCTAAAAGCCCATGTTGAAAATTTGGTGTAAAAAATACCAAAAAATGGCTGAGATAGCAACATAAGTTCAAAATGCCATTGACAGCTGTTATACGGCACTTACCTTAATTCTTCAGTTCGCAGTTTGGCTTTGAAGAGTACAGACATGTCCCGGTCCACAGAAGATGACAGAAGATGATCTCTGGTGGTAAGTATAGGGCAAGGGGTGGGGTGGGGTGGTGGGTTGCTTAGTGGGAGGGTCGGGATGAGGGAGGGAGGACAGGGAGATGAGCAGGGACCGTTTCCTTTTTTTCAGCAAAAAAAAGGACACATTGGGACTGTTTTCTTTTTTTCAGATATACATAAATAATCATTTTGGGACACTGGGGGTGGAGTGTCCCACAGTACTGATGGTGGTGGTGGGGGGTATAACATAACTGGGACACTGGAAGTGGGCTCCCCAGTGTCCCACTTTGTGGAGGATTCTAGTGCCGACATGGGGATTGGGCACCCTGTTGTCGGCAATGTTGGGAGACTGTTCTCTTCTTTTGGGGACACTGGGAGTGGGCTCCCCAGTGTATCACACTGTTGGAGGGGCATGTAGTGTTGACATGGGGATTGGGCACCCCGATGTCGGCAGAAACATTTAAAAAATATATATATATTCCAGGACACTGGGAGTGGGCTCCTCAGTGTCCCACACTAGCGAGGGGGGGGGAGGGACCTCTACTGTCGCCGACACAGGGATTTGGCACCCTAGTGTTAGCAGAAACTGTTTTTTTTTTTTAACATGCCTCGGCCTCCTTAGTGACAGTAAATGGATGATAGATCCTTTTATTAGGTAAAGACCAAAAGGTGTTTACCTAAACTGGGGCTGAGGAGTACGATTCTGGCCTTATTTTGGTCAAAAAATGGCCAGGAAAGATTTTTGCCATTTATGAGGGCGATGTTTATTTTTGATTTTTTTATAAAAGTAGTGCTGCAAATTTGTAGCAGTTTTCACGAAAAGTGCCGCAAATCTGCGGCAGTTTTCGCACAACAGTGCCATTAGTTGCACGAAAAGTGCCACAATTTGTGGCATTTTCACAAAGGTAGTGCCAAGTGCCGCAATTTGTGGCATTTTTGCAAAAGTAGTGTCACAAATTTGCGACACTTCCAACAGCCAAATTAAATAAATATATTCCCATGCATTATTTTTTAAAATCTAATGCCAGAATCCTGTTCCTCGGGCCCTGATTAGGTAAACGCAACTGTTGGTGACTACAAAGCGGCAGTATTTTTTGAATTACAGCTTTTTTTACCCATCGCTAACTGAAAGCAAGATGGCAACAGTACGACACTACTGAACCCATCTGCAGCAGTAAAAGTGCTTTGCGAAAGCAAAAATTGCTTTCGAGGCATGCATATATTTTTTTCCCCATAGGCTATAATGGTAAACTTCTAAGTTTTATAACGTTTGAATGGATTAACATTTTTTCACCAGACCTTCAAAAAGCACATCTGCACCCCAGACCTCATACACCCTAGCAATTTCAGACCAGAACCTCCAAGTCCTTTTGGAGATGCAGATGAGCAAAGTATTTGCACCTAAATGGTAAATTACACATTTTTTGGCACTCCATAGCTCCGCAACCACAAATCTAACTGGAACGAAACTTGCCAGATCCAGAGATCTGTGGTACTAGACTATGCGTGAAAAATTGTGGACACATCGGTCATACGGTTGCAAAGTTATTACAGTGAAAATGTTGGGTTTAACATAGAAGTGGCCGGGCAACCCTAACTATGCTGGCACTATATATCTATATATTCACACTCTGTATAGGAAATGTGCATGTTTTATATGACAAAAACTTAGAAAAAGCAGTACCATTTGGTAGTGAAAACTGTGAATAACAGTCAAAGTACTTAACATGCCTTCAGGTAGCCATCTTTCTTTTTTTCTTGCCCTTCCTTTCTTCCCCTTTTGCCCCCCTCCTCCTCCTACACCCCTCTTCCACCCTAGCCCTCCCCTCCTCACAATCTATGACAAGGCCTCCGGCTGCCTTATTCTCCTATTCCTCCTAGATTTTGCACCTCTCCTCTCTCTTACCTCCCTGTTCTAATTTCTCCTTCCACCTCCCCTCCCCTTCCCTGCCCTCTCATCATTTATATCTCTATTTCCACACATGTATTATTAATTTTCTATGTTCTGATGTAACCACTGAATGTGCTTGTACCTCCTTTTTATTGATTATAACCCCTTCCTCTGACATGGAACCTTTGTAAATGAGCAGCATCCTGCTCATAGGTATTTGTAATCCGAGATTGAATAAAAAAATAAAAATAAAGTAGTTCTGAGTAACTGTACTGTGAGGTTTGTGACTGATCTTGCATGATTTGTAAGAATAACATAAGATAGTTTAGTGTCAAAATCATTGTATTTTCTTTGCACAACTGCAAGAATTTTATCAGATACACAAACTGTCATTTTTCTTTTATGGTATAAACACAGGTTTATTGAAAGTACAGCTAGGTTTTTGCTAGATCACAATTTAAGTTTTGACATATGCCAAGAAATCTTAGTACAAATTATTGCTATGTTGCATGTTTGTAAGAATACTACAAAAAAAAAATCTTGGTTTTTTTTTAAGTAGTCAAGAAACAAGTAAGAAGGTATACAATATAGTGTGTAAGGATTATGGCACATAATGACACTTAGTAAGAATTGTGCAAGGACAATTGTTCTGCTCAGTATACATGCATGTACGAATGCATGTCTTTATGGTGCTGCTACAAATCTTTGGGTACAGTCTGAGTGGTAAGAAGCAAAAGGCATCTCACAAAAATATTTAGGTACAGCTCAGCTTATATTACATCTATTTTTTTTTAGTTTTCTCCATCCTGTCATTACTTAGGAAATTTGTAAGAAAACAGAGTCTTTATTCCTTACAGTTTATCTACCCTTGTTTGTTATTCTCAGTTTGAATTCATGTCCCTCTGTAGCTACAACATAATAATCCTTGGTAATGACTGTGATGCCACTAGTAGAGTATGTTGTTATGACTTCAAGTGTATGTTAATACTGATGTGAAGACCACTCTAAGGGCCCCATATTAAAAAGGTTTGCACCTAGCACTATCGTATTGCGCTGATGCAGTCTGAATTTTGCACTAGAATACTATATTCAGTCGTTTGCGCTATGTCTGTTAGGAGTGCTAGCCCAGACTGCAAAATTTATGTATGCTGCACTTAAAAAAGGGAGGCAGTGATGTGCATATTCAGTGCAGCGCTATTTTCAGTGGTTTATCACTGCCCCAGAAGCATTTAGTGTGACTTCGCACAGTGCAAAATAAGGACTACAAAAGGCAAGTCTTAACCCAGGGCATACCCCAGCAGCAGGGAGATGCACTGCAGCACACAGAAACCTGAAACCAAAATGGCACAAATCATGTACCTAATGCAAGCAGCTAGCATGGGCCCTGGAGACACTATGCTGCAAACAGACAGTACAATCCATGAATCACATTTGAAGTTCTCAGTGATGAACAAATCTTGGGTCAGTACCAGCTTAACAGGTCCATGCAGCTGTGTGAGCTGCAGCATGACCAGCTCTGGACAGACACCCACTACAGCTGTGCAGTGTCCATAGAGTTCAAGGTGACAGCAGCACTGTGTTTCCTGGCCACCAGAATGTTCCAGATACTGGTGGGTGACACAACTGGTATCACACAGTCTGCCACCTCCTGCCTGTTGGACCAGTTCCTAAACACCCTGCTGGTCCATGCTGGGGAGTTCATTGTATTCCCCACCACATCAGCTGAGTGAACAGCAACTATTTAGCAATTATTTCGAGTTGCAAACCTACTAGTCACACTAGGTACAACTGTCCGCACCCATGTTGCCATCTGTGCACCCTCAGGTGATGTGGGGGAGGTCTATCTGAATAGAAAGGGCTTCCACTCCATCAACTGCCAGGTGGTGTGCGATACAACAGGGTTCATCAGTGTTCTTGCATGATACCCTGGCTGTGTCTACAGTGCATTTATGTGGCACAGTTCCATCCTGTGCCAGAGGTTTCAAGGTGGGGATATGCCTACTGGGCACCTCATCGGTGAGTACATGCCCAAGGCCTACCTCCCAGCTAATAGTGATGTCACTAACTAATGCCCTTTACCTACACAGGGGACAGTGCATATCCACTGTGTCCCTGGCTCTTAACTATCCTAACACCCCACATCCATTGCAGAGGCCAGGTACAATGTGGCAGACATCACTACACATGGTGTCATTGAGTGGTTCTTTGGCATGCTCAAGGTGTGGTTTAGGTGCTTTGACCATTCCAGTGGTGGCCTACAATACATCCCTCAGAAGGCCTGTGCCATATTCCTTGCCTGTTGCATACTATACAACATGGCACTCAACCATGGGATATACTTGTTGGCCCCAGAGAGGAACGCTGCAACATACACAGAGCCAGCAGACCAGAGAATGCAGGAACAGCTCGATAGGGATGACACCAGGGTGGCCAGGGTAAGGGTTCTAGGAAGCCAAGTGGTGGCTGGGCTGGGGGGATTGGCCTCGGGAGGCACGGTGGTGGCCATGCTGGAGGTGGGTTCCTGGGGTGGCATGATGGCAGCAGTGTCAGGAGCGAGGTCCTGGACTGGCACAGTGGTGGTTGTGCCAAGGGCAGTGGCTGAGGAGGGGTGTGGCTGGGATCTTTCAGTGTGGGGGGGGCAGCAGGGAAGGTCAACCCATTCTGGTCCAAGCCAAACCCCCCTCTGTCCTCCGTGAATGTTTCATCATAGTCTTCATCCTCATCCTCCTCATTGCTGCTGGATCCCAGCCACCCTCACACAAAACAGTGTAGTTAGTGAAGTAAATATCAAAATAGAGACAGGAAAATCCCAGTCCCCACACACCCACAAAATAGAGAAGTCGATAGGGAGAAGGGAAGGGGTAAATGGAGAAAAAGGCCATCAAAAAATGCAGGGTAATGAGTACCAGTGCACATAGACTGGGTAACAAGCTCCCTGAACTAGTGGCCTTGATGGAAGAGGAAAGACTGGATATTGTGGCAGCCAAGAAACATGGTACACAGAGAACCATGACGGAGATGTCAACATATCAGGGTACACAATCTACAGGAGAGACAGGGAAGGTAGAAGAGGAGGAGGAGGAGGAGGAGTAGCTCTCTATGTAAGGGAAGGGATTAAAGCAATGGAACTAAAGGGTAAAAGGAGGAGAGGAGGCAATGTGGGTCACCCTGGAGACAGGAAATGGCACCACAGTCCGCATGGGGGTTGTATACAGACCCCCGTCTCAGGGGAGGAAATGGACAAGGAAATGGCAGAAGGCATCCTTAGGATGGCAGAAAAAGGGGAGATATTGTTGATGGGGGACCTAAATATGCCAGATGTTAACTGGAGCACCTTTGCTGCAGTGGCATCCAAGAGCAGGGTCATTCTTGATGCCCTACAGGGGGTATGCCTCAGACAGCTAGTTTTGGAAACCACTTGGGAGGGAGAAATCTTAGACCTGGTACTCTCAAATGGGGATGGAGAGAGGATCTCAGATTTAGAAGAGGGTTGCTATCTGGGAACAAGTGACCACCAAACAGTGTGGTTCACAATAAACAGCCATAGAGTCAAGCCATACAAATGTGAGGGTACTGGACTTTAGGAGGGCTGACTTTGGCAAAATGGGAGAGTGCCTCAGAAAAGCACTAGCAAATGAGCAAGAAGGAGGGGTGGAGGAACAATGGGGAACATCAAAACTGCCATCACAGATGCAACAAGCCTTTGTATGAAGCAAATAAACAAATCAAAATGAAGGGAAAAAACACTATGGTTCTTAAAAGAGGTGACAGGGAAGGTTAGAGAGAAAAGGTAACATTCAGGAAGTATAAGGAAACCCAGTAGGAGCAGGACAGAGAACTGTACCAGTTAAAGCAGAAGGAAGCGGGGAAGGCAGTCAGAATAGCAAAGGCCCAAACCAAGGAAAAGATAGCCAGCTCGGTTAAGAATGGGGATAAAACCTTTTATAGGTACATTAGGGAGCGAAGAAAGACCAAGGGAAGGATAGTGAGGCTTAATAAAGGTGTGGGTTGGTGTGCAGAGGCTGACAGTAAAATGGCAGGAATACTAAATGAATACTTCTGCTCAGTGTTCACAAAAGAAGAGAAGGGAGAGGTACCCACTCCAATCAATAGAAGCACTCTGGATGGGGGGGTGGGTCAATACCAGTCCATTCACAGAAGAAAGGGTTCTGAAAGAACTCCTGAAACTTAAGGTGGACAAAGCAATGCAACCTGACAGGTTTCACCCCAGAATTCCAAAAGAAATAAAGGGAGAACTAGTGACACCACTGACTACCCTTTTTTACAAATCATGGGAGGATGGTGTGGTACCTGAGGACTGGAGGAGGGCAGATGTGATTCCCCTTCACAAAAGTGGGAGCAAAGCAGAGGCAGGAAACTACAGACCTGTTAGTTTAACCTCAGTAATAGGGAAAATGATGGAATCACTTTTGAAAGAAAGAAAGAATTGTCGAGTATGTAGAGACCAGCAGGGCACAGGACTCAAGGCAGCATGGATTCACAGTGGGAAGGTCATGTTAGACATATCGAATATATTTCTTTGACTGGATGACCAAAGTAGTAGACCAGGGAAGGGCTGTGGACATGGCCTACTTATACTTTAGCAAGGCATTTGACTCAGTCCCCACACAAAAGATTAATAAACAAGTTAGCCAGCTGGGGAATGGGTTCCAGGGTGGTAACCTGGTCAAAAATTGGCTGCACAACAGGACACAGAGGGTAATAGTAAACGGAGTCCACTCGGAAGAAAGGGGGGGGTTTAGTGTGGTACCGCAGGGTTCAGTACTAGCACCAGTACTTTTCAATGTCTTTGTAAGTGACATTGCAGAGGGACTGGAAGGAAAAGTATGCCTCTTTGCAGATGACACAAAGATCTGAAACAGGGTTGATACATTGGGGGGGGGGATAAGAAGGGACTTAGCAAGGTTGGAGGAATGGTTAAAAGTATGGCAGCTTAAATTCGATGCAAAGAAGTGCAAAGTAATGCACCTGGGAAACAAAAACCCAAGGGAAGAGTACACAGTGGAGGGGAGGTACTAACAACAATAGAAATGGAAATGGACCTGGGGGGTAGTCATATCAGATGACCTAGAGGTAAGCAAGCAATATGAGAAGGCAGTAAGGAGGGTTTGAGGAATAATGGGATGTATAGCGAGAGACATCACCAGTAGAAAACAGGAAGTTTTATCTCTCTGTACAGACAGTTGTTGAGATCCCATCTGGAGTACTGCATGCAGTTCTGGAGACCCCGTCTCCACAAGGACATAGACAGGATGGAGGCAGTCCAGAGGAGGGCAACTAAAATGGTTCAGGGTCTGCATCAGAAGCCATACGAAGAGAGACTAAAGGAGTGTAATATGTATACCCTCGAGTAAAGGAGGGAGAGGGGGGACATGATAGAAACTTTCAAGTACCTCAAGGGAATCAACAAAGTCCAAGATGGTAGCATCTTTTAGAAAAAGAGATGTGCAAGAACAAGGGGGCACTATTTGAAGATAGAGGAGGGATGGCCCAGGGGTAACGTGAGGAAGTATTTTTTTCACGAGGAGGGTATTGGACGCATGGAGCAGCCTTCCTGAGGAGGTTGTGGGGTCAAAAACAGTGGGGGGAATTTAAGAATGCATGGGACAGACATAAGGCAATTCTGGTGGGGGTTAGGAGGAAGTAGGCTGTTGGTTAACTAGGATCTGCAGCTTATTTAATAGGTAGGGAAATGGGCAGACTGGGTGGGCCAAGCAGTTCTTATCTGCCATCAAAGTCTGTGTTTCTGTGTTTCAAAGTCTATGAGTTGGTGTTGGTCCCTGCATGTGTGGGCCTCTGGGGCAGCTGCTGGCGAGATGGGCCCAGGCCATCCTCTGGGAACCACCATGGACTAGGCTGTGTAGAGAAGAGAAGAGAAGAGAAGAGAAGAGAAGAGAAGAGAAGAGAAGACAGCAGTATTGCAGAGTAATGTACATACTTGTGTTCTGAATTTGGTATCATGCAGACCCAGTGTACTGTGTATCGCCGCACATGCAACCCATACAGTGCAGTGCCCATACACCCCCAGTGCTGTATACATCACACGCACACCTCATTACCAGTGATCACACAGTAGACAACACACATCGCACAGTAGGTGAATACCCCACAGACGGCCCCACCCTCCAGGATACCTGCCTACCACCATGTGGTCTACACCCACTGTGTAACACATCCAACAGGCAAGGTCAGGGTACTGGGGGTCCACCTGCAAAGTAGATACAATGGCCAAACTGGAAAATCAGTAGAGAAGGGGCCCAGGGTGACACATGCATGTGAATATTCCATGTAAGTGTGATACACTAGCTCTGTGTGTACCTCCTAAATATAACTGCAGTGCCAGAAATACTTTATTCAAATAGATGATAGATGCAAAGAGCTGTAGAGGGTAGAAGGTGACAAGAAACACTACAGAAGGAGGGCACATAGAAATGTCAAGGAGTCTTGGTGGGCCAGTCCAACTCTGGAAACAGGTACACCATTACACACAGGGCATGCAGCAGTGATGTCCCACATAAGTGGTGTCCAGTGGACCATGCAGGATACATTCATAGGGCTACAACAGCATGTATACGCAGACCACAGATCTGTGCAGTACATCCTGTAACTGCACATTTTGCTTGTCCAGCTGTGGCTCACATCATCCTGCCCACACACACAGAGGCATGCAAACCCCTACACCACTGCTGGATGTTCAGACACAAGCCCAGTGTGATGGGTTAATGAGGTCATTCACATATCTGTGCCACTCCATCCTGTCTCTATAACTCACCTCCCAGGATGCCAGTCACTTCTGCTTGGCACAAGGTGGTAGCCATCACCTCCTTGGTAGGAGCTAGGAGCACTGCACTGCTGGGGCCACCGCCTGTGTCCTGGGGTTTGCCCAGGCTTGGGCTGTGACCTCTGTAGTCTATCTGTTGAGGTTGATGAGTCTCTTTTTCACCTCCCTTAGTGAACATATTCTTCCGCCCACCATGTTCACAGCCTCCATGATCTCACCCTAGGCATTTTTAATCTTGGCTCTTATTCCCCTCCTCTTGCTCACAAGGTTCTCACATGCCACCTAGGCCTGGGCTAGGACCAACTCTTCCTCCTTAGAGAATTTTCATTTATGTTGCATCTCTGCATCATTTATGTTACCTACTGGAAACAGAGAGGATGAACAGCACTGAGCATTGTATACACACAACAGAGCAAAGGTTTGATGGCATGGACACCCCAGTGCCCCATGCTCGAGACACGTACGTGTTCCCGCATGACCATGCCCAACACACAGCTAGCTGCCTGCCTAACACAGCCCATGGCCATGTGCAGATACAGCAATAGTCTAGTCCTGAAACAAACATAAACACAGTGCTATTATCACCCATGTCCCTATTATAGGCCATTCCACAGTACACTTCCCTCTAGCTGTGTGCAGTACCTCTGTGGAATCTGTGTGGTGCCCATTGCTCCTTTTATATGCTTGAGGTGCAATTAGGCATGTAACTAAATACATTCCATTAGTGACATGCAGCTGAGGGAATCCACCTGCCGATGTTAGGATCTAAATTGCACTGGGGATTCTGTTGTTAAATATTAATGTAAATACTACTCCCATCGATAATGTGCTTCTGCAGTAAATACTTTTGTAAATGTGACTACCACTGCTAAGGTGTGTGTATCCTCATACTGTAAATAGTGTTGTACTTATGTGAACTTCAGCTGCTTATTTGTAACAAGTCCATGACTGCTGGCCATGAGCCCTATGTGCTCTGTACTGTCCATTGTTAATATGTATCAAGTCTTTTCTCTGCTGCTGTGCCATGTGTGTGGCTCGGGTCATGACTGAAAATGGTTCTCCGGATAAGTGCACTTACCTGGTTATCAAAGACATAAATAAATAAATAAATAAATAAAATGTGGATTTTGCGATCCGAATGTGAAACTATATCATTTGCATACACTAAATATTGCAGGTTTGCCGCAAGTGCTAATGTATTAGAGCTAGCACTGCTATAGCAGTAGCGCTAAATCCCCCATGTGACACAGACATGATGTCACCCATCATTATCAACGTCATGATGGTGCGACGGTATGCACGCTATGGCATTGCACATGTGCAGCTCGGAACAGCGCATACACACCATGTGCATGTGTAACTCAGTTCCTGCCATGTGCAGACGGACCTTCCCCCAATTGGAAACATGCCTAGCACTGAGCTATTCGTTGTTAGCACAGTTCTAACACCAAAACATGCTGTGCAAACAACAGGCCACACCCACAGATCCAGGGATTTGTCACTAGCTGGGTGTGAGGGCTGGTGCTAGGCAGGATACCACAATGTCAGACAGGAGATGGAGGGATGTTCGCCAAAGAGGCACTCACTGGTAAGCCACGGAACTGACCAACCTGGTGGACCAGGTGGTCACCAGGGAGGACAAGCTTCTGGGAGAAGGAACAGAGGCAGCAGAGAGGCCCCGGTTGAAATCTTGACCTATGGGGAGACATCTGGCACAGTGCATCCGAGTGGTCCCAACAGTAGACCAGTGACAGAACAGATTCTGTGACCTGTCCCGAGAGAGCCTTGGCACCTGCAGCAGCTCAGGTCTATGGCAGACAGTGGCACCATGATATGGCCAGGTGAGTACAACCGGTTGTATGTATGGTTGTTGTGGTGTCTTGTGTGCAATACTGTTTCCATGATACTGTACTTCTGGGTTACTGTCTCTGAGGGGATGTGCACTGTACCTGTGTGTCTGTGTTTTATCTACTCTGTCCAATAGGACCTGATCCACTGTATTTCCCTAGATAACCAGTGCAGGTTATGGAGCTACTGCCCCAGTAGATGTCCCCATTGGCTTGTACAGTACAGGACCCACTGTGGATCCCAGAGCCATGCACTTGCCATAACACCAAGGCTGTGTGCTACCACAGTGATGTGATCACTGTCAGTCTATGGGTGCTGTGTCAGGTTGGAAGAATATGTCATGTGACATGGTGTCTACTTTGTAACCAGGGTGGCTGGTTTACCAAACAGCTCTTAGCAGAGGCCACTGTCTGTTCCCTGTATACTGTCCATGTTATGTAGCATGGGTGCTGGTATGCATATCCCACATAATATTTGGTATACTCTTACATTAGAGTGGGTGTCCCACTCTAGGTCCTGCCATTGTGTTGGGCTACACCTATGGTGCAGTGTCCCCCACTACTGTTGTGCATGTATGTTTTCTGTGCCCCTGTTGTATGCTACATGGAGCTACATACATCCTACTGTATAATATGAGGTGTACATGGCATGTAGCTGACAAGCATGGGTATGTTGGACAGGGGTGGGGAGGATAGCTGGATAGGGACACTACACAGATCTTGGTTACACAGTGCTAGACCATAGCTGCAGCACTGGTATGTAGCATTACAGCAGAGCCTAGGCCATGGTGCACCTGTCTGTGTGGTGTGCCATGGCTGTGCATAACGATAAGATGTGGCCCTGCATGGTTCTGCCCATCCCCACCATGCACATGTGTCTGGTGTTGCACAGTACCAATATATAGGCATATATACTGTATAGAGTTTATGGTAGTATACCATGTGTTCTACTGCTTGGATGTTGAAACAATATCTCATTTGCCCTCCTCCATAACACCAGGCCCCAGCAGGGCCAAGCCATGGCCAGATGGCCAGAGGGGGACCACCAGGACCAGTGGCGGCAGAAGGGAATACCCAGCGGTGATGGGGCCTGGTGAGTCTAGGGAGCAGCAGGAGGGTCTGCAAAGAAGTCCATGCAAGTACCTAGCATTGTGTGTTTCACATTCTGGTTGCATACACTATGCTGCATGCTTCTGCTGTTGGAGGAGGATGTTCATGTGTGTTTTGCCAGGTTTCACACATGCCTGTGGAGGCAGTACCAGTGTGGTTGTGATTGGTGATACTCACCTGGCCCTTGGGGCATTGCCCCACCATTGACACTTTGGTGTGCCAGGGGCTGTGCAATCCACTGTTTCACTCGTCACTGTGACAGACATGCTGACCTGAGTGTGTACTGTGCCTTGGCATGCATTACACCATGTGGTGGCTTGTTCTCTGTGCCGCAGACCTGGTGCACCAGGACATTGACAGTAATGCTCACAGCCCCAGGTGGTATGTCTGTCATTGTCAGTCAGGTCTGTTGTGCAACATGGTCTGGACTAGGTATGCATATCTGTCTGGTGGAAGTAGGCACAGGCCACCATTTTACAAGTACACCCCTATGACATACCTTGTGCAGCATACAGCACCATGGCAGTCTGCTAGCATCAGTGCCATCTCCATTGATGTATGCACGGTGTGTTACACCACTGCATCTCACCAGAGATGGCCTTATGTGCATGGGGTCAATGGCAAGGGAAGTTACTGATGCATGCTGAATGTACCTTACTGTATTTGTTTGACACTGTGATGCATAGTCAGCAGTGTCTAATCAAAATGATGTCCAAAGTGTAAACATTTCACAGTACTCAGGCAGTGCCATGCATACATTACAGTGCAACTGGATCTTTACAGGGCCAGTGTGCTGCACTGGCTCTGTATGAAGGGAAACCTCTCCTTAGGATGGGACAGCATCTGCTGGGATGAAGGGTGCCTCCAGACAGCTCTGCATCTCACACCAGTGTTTTTGGAGACTGTGGTACAGTGTGTCAGTGCCACTTGCATACAACACTTCTGTATTTGCATGTTACCCTGCCTGCTGCATAGTGCTGCATGATGGTCCCATCTGTATACAGCTGTGCTATGTGTACCACACCTGTGTGTGTGCCTGGGCTTGCCCCTCCTAACACACAGAGTGACTCCTGGATGTCTGTTGTCCTACACACCTGTGTTGACCTGTGTTCTGGATGCCTGGTCAGCAAGGCATGCAGTGTGTGTGTGTGTGTGTGTGTGTGTGTGTGTGTGAGACTCCTAGCCACTTGAGCCATTACACTACCTATTGCATTATGGCTTGGTGTAGCTGTTGCATGTGCTGCTTTTCCACATCTGTTCCACAAAGAAGCAGAGATGTCAGTACAGGGTTCATGCTGGACATGGAAGGGCAGTCAGCCCTTGAGTAGATAAGCACAAGGTTCAACTAAATGCAGCACTTAAAAAGAACCAATGGACAGCTAAAATGCAGAATTGTATATTTAATACATGTTCAAACATCCACAAGGCAAGAAAGGCTCAAAATGCAGTACAATACAAGAGAGTAAATGACAGTAGATGCTGGTGCACAACCTACTCAGCTCGAGCTACTAAATCAAATGACACTGGCACTTCAGCTATCCCAGCCTTCCTCGGGGGGGGGGTGTCCAGAAGGGGTAATATGCTTCATTTGAGTAGCCAATGTGTCCATGAAGTCATCATCAGAAAAGTGCTCAAGTGCAAAATACGTGCAATTGACATAAATTCATATTTATGTAGTTTAACCTATTTATTATATAAAAAGTAAAATGTACTTCAAATCAGCGTTACTAGCCACTCTACTAGAGTCCAAAATAAAAATATATTCTACATCTAAATGGCTTCTAGTAGATTCTTAAGCAAAAAACATCCCTAACTAAGAATCAGAGGGAGAATACTGTACATCTTTCATTGCACACCTTAGAGAATATCTGAGATATCCATTTCATGTTAAATTAACTGAAAGTATTTACTGTACATTACAGACATACTCAAGATGTATTTCTGTTTACTTGTTTTTGCTAATATCTAGTTTGTGAGTCCAAATCAGTTCTATTTACACCATGTTTTTTTTTACACATAGAAGGACTCCAGAGAAACTGAGCTCCTTAAAGCCAAAATTTTTCAGTCAGTTTATACATAGAACACATAATGGATTCACAGACTAAAAATAATAAACATACAAAAAGACTACTATGCTTCATTTGACAGAGAACATCATTCGGTATCTAAACAGTTGATTACCAACTATGTAAAAAATAGCTTCTGATCACTAACACAGCAGAGACAGAGCGGTAGTCTGGATATCAACACATGATCGCCCTTTACTTGGCTCCGTATAATCAAGGGGATTCACATGGTTATAACTCCAGTTGACAGATTAGAGGATAGGAAGAGGGTGAAGACCTGTAGGGCAAGAAAATAAAACAATTATGAGCAGTGACATATCCATTAATATAATAGAAAAGGTTTTCACTCCCACTGTTCATTGAGACCTGTTGACTTAACACTTTCCAAAACATAGCTCCAATAGCTCTCCCTTCTAAGTAAGAGATTTTGTCTGTCACCTCCAAACCTAGGTGATGCAATATGTTCCAGCCCCATAAGTTTAAGATTTTCAGATCTAGATTCATGTGTATTATGAAAATGTGCCCCAACCGGTGTGTCCATCCTTTTATTTTCAATATTGCAAACATGTTCCTGGATTCTAGTTTTCAGATTGTGTGCAGTTATTCCAACATAAACCATCCCACACAGGCACCATAATGCATAAACCAAAAACGGTGTGCTACAGGTGATGCACTCTCTAATACCTACCTTTCTGTAATTAATGGGGTGAATAAAAGTTTTTCCTGGCACACAGTGTCTGCATATTTTGTATCTATGGCACTGGAACATTCCTTTAGGTCTTTCTGGTAGCCAGTTAAGGTAGCCTGGTGTATTGGTTTCATTGTAGAGTCTGCTGTGAACTAGTTTGTCCCCAAGGTTGGGGGCATGGCTGAAGCTAACCCTAGGTCTTTGTCCCACAATTTTACCCACCATGTCATCCCCCAAAAGGACTGGCCAGTTCTGAAAGATTATATGACTGATTTGTCCTGCCCAATCATTATACTCTGTGATAAATCTGACACGGTTGGAATGTGATTTCTTGTGAATTTTCCTGTTTTTGAGGAGTTGGTTCCTATCACTATATAGTGCATCCTTTTTTGATCATATGATGAGGTTTTTGTCATAACCCCTTGCCAGGAACCTAGTTTCTAGTTCTGCTTCCTGGATTTAAACACTTCAATATCACAACAGTTCCTTCTGATTCTCAGAACTGACCATATGGTACTAAGTTTTTCAGAGCTACTGGATGGACACTTCTAGCATGTAATCCTGAGTTGGTGGCCGTGGATTTTCGAAAACATTTTGTTTCACTTTTCTTGGGTCCCATCTAAGACCAATAGATTTTTATTTATTTGAATTTTGGCTACCGGGTAAGATTGATACATTAAGGAAATTAAGTACCTTCTTATTAGCCACATAAGTAAATCGTAAGTTTAAATAATTCTTAGGAAGCCAGGTCATGAATTCATTAATTTGATTCACATTGCCCCACCATACGCAAATTACATAATCTATAAAACAATGCCAAGACACTATACTTTCAAAGAAAGGATTCCTTTGGGGGTTAAGAACAAAATCTTCCTCCCATTTACCTAAAAAAGGTTTGCATATGACAGGGCCATGGAGGCCCCCATTGTAGTTCCGCAGGTCTGTGAGTATAGTTCCCCTTTAAATTCAAAGTGATTATGGGCTAATATAAATTACAATGCAATCATGATAAGTTCAGTAGGGATAGCCCCTTCAACCTCATCTTTTTCCAAAACGTATCGACATGTTTCTAGTCCCTGTTGATGTCTGATGGAGATATACAATGCCTCCACCTCAATCCCTAGTAAAATGTAGCTCTCCTCCCATACAGTGTTAGACATTTTGTGTAACAGGTCTGTCGTATCTTTAAGATACAATTTTAATGTTACCACCTGTATTTTGAGAAAGTAGTCCAGGAATGTCCCCAACTTATTGGTGACAGAATTAACCCAATACAGTCATCCTACCAGGCAGACGATATCACTTTTATGGACTTTAGGAAGTATATAGAAACCTGGTGTCACAGGAAATTAATTTCAGATGAAATTAAATTCATTTTCAGATATACTAACTTCCATTAAAGCCCTTTGCAACAGCTGATGTAACTCTTTTTTTTAATTCTGTAGAGGGTTTAATGTAGTTCTCTTTTTTGTTCAAGTGTCCTAATGTAACCCACCCCCACTGGCTCACCTGTTCAACTAGCAGGGCTGCTCCTCTCACTCATGGTGCCAACGAGAGGGATGGGGGTTGTCACTACAACAGTTCAGTTTACCAATACTTTTACTTCGGAGCCTGCCATCCTCAGACAGGCAAACCAAGTGTGGCAACTACCTGGCTCACACCTGGGGGGCCCATTTACCATGGCGATCAACCTGGGTCCCTGGGAGAAAACGTTTGCTCACAATTATGCTAGGTTTGTACTTCTGGTCAGGGGCACCCAAGTAAATCCAGACACAGTGGAAGCAATAACAGTACTGTCCAAACCAGGTTGGGATTTTAGAGTGTGGCTTTCATTCACATACACAGAGAATAATCACAAAGCGAAGATGGACCCCCACAGGGCTACTCCCACTGGTAATGCAGATTACTGAGGTACAGAGCACACACACAGTGAACCCTCAGGTTCTGAAAAATGGAAACAGTGAACACACTTTGGTTCTGAATGGAAAATGGCACACACGGCCAGATCTGGTACACTTCCCTTGACTAGGCACCCTCGGCCAGTACTAGGAGACTTTCCCGTATTTCATGAGGAATTACTGGTGGCACCCTTGACCACCAAATAGCACATATAGGCTCACAGGAAATCCAAACCCACGTCTCAGTAAACTATTTTCTTCAGGCACTGGCCAAATGCACTGAGAGAAAACACAGGTGCCCATACTGAACCTGAAGAGGTAAACATGGTTACTCCAGATGGAGAGTCTCCCACCTTTTGCTTCCAAATTTATACTCGGCCATTCATTTGGTTAATAACACTCTTCACAGAAAACTTGTAGATGCTATCTTGAAATGTCTTTCACATTTAACATACTACATTACACACCTCTGAGGTGTTCTGAAGTTAAAAGTTCTGTAATTGGCAATGTCTTTTCACTAGACCCCAACTTTAGCAGGCACTTTTAAATCAGACACAAACTAAAAGTTCTGTACTTGTCAAGTCTCTCTCTGGACCCCATAGTAGGCACACACGTTTAAACAGAAAACAGTCTTGGTGAGAGAGTCCCTTTGTCAGACAAAACTCACCACAGGAATGCAGGTGCTCCAGGGCTTTTCCACACAAAAATCTTGGGTACTCACAGAGCAGATGAATCTCAAACAGCTTCAACACAGTCCAGTCTGGACCAGGGAATTGTCCCTGAATCCTGAAATCCTCTCCCCCCATCCCTCACGTGATGGAGGTACTGGAAAACCCTCTTGGAATGGTCTCTACCACTTTACTCTCTGTCTTCTATGTTCTTCTTCTAGGGTGAGCACAAGCTACCCAAACTACAGAGGTAACTCTCTTTCAGAGCTAAAAACTGAGGAGCTGCCTACTGCAGCACTCCTCCTCGAACTCCACTCTACAGACTACTCAACTCTAACTCAACATTCTACAGCTTACTTCCCAGCTAACATTCCAATGTGGCTTATGCTGCTGCGACAGTTTTAAAGTGACATCATCAGTCCAGCTCAGCTAGGACTGAAAAACAGAGTGGGACATTGTGAAATCCATTTAACTGGCATTTCACTAGCTGCCTCTCCCTTCCTGCCACTGATTCTAAGTGGAATTCTAGTAACCCCTGGGAACAAGGGGGTTACACTAACAACCTGAATGTAGTGATCTTTGTTAAGAACCACCACATTTCCACCCTTATCTGCTGGTTTTATAACAATCTCATCACAATTTTTGAGTTCCTTGAGTGCTATGTTTTTTATTTTAGTCAATTGGAAGGCTCTGCCTGTATTTCAATGGGGAAGAAATAGCTCCTCCCCTGTCCTCTACTTAAGCCTTCAGCTTCCACTCCCTCTGCTTAGAGTGAGTCGGACTCACTCTGGTTCTGCATGGCTGGTGGGGGTGGGTCCTTCCTCTCTCCCCTTTGTGCCTCCTCTGGTGCCCCCCCCTTTCCTGGCCTTAGTTTGTTGCTTTTATCCCTCCCCCTTCCTTTGTTTGCCCCTGCTCCCCCCCCAGTTCTGTCCATACCTTTTTCTTAGTTGTCCTCTGTTCCTTTTCTTCTTTTGGGCTTTACTTCCCTTCTCACCAGCCTCCGCATATGTCCGTGCATGCCTGTACCTGGATTCCAGCTGTATCACTCCTGGACTCCACACTGGTCTAGACTGCTCGTTGCTCCATCCTACATTCTCTCAACCACTGCTTCAGATTCTGTAGCGCCCTTATACTGCCTCCCCATGGCTGGTGAGCTGCATGCTGCTTTGCTCCTCTAGTCCTCTCCTGTACCACAGATTCAGCCGGGGAGCATTTCCAGCTTCCATGCCTCTCGACTTGCAGCTGGAGCGCCACCACCATACTGTGCTTCCTCATCCCTTCACTCTGCATTTCAGTGGGGTGTGGAACCCTGGATCCTCTGTCTTCCTCGGCACCATGCACCTGCTGGTCGCGCAGTCATGCGCCACTTTTACCTTATTATCCTCAGCCCACAAGTCACCTTTGGGCTGGGGGTTCCACATTGAATCACTGTAAAATTAAACTGCCAAATCATTTTATCCTGCTGTGTTAGATACCGGGATACACTGTCACCTGATAAGTACCTCAAATGTTCACCGTATGCCTGTATAAGCAGAAAAGTTAAAATCATCCACTTTTGGCTCATTCGCTTCCACTGAACACTTTATTTTGACTGCTTTGTACAAATGTACTTGATCCTTCAACTGTTCGTGACTGTTGACTTGCTCAGATAATTCAGTACAATCTATACTATGTCTGGCATGATGGTGCATTCTACAAAAGGTCGCTCTCCAGTAGTCATGATTGTACTGCAGTCCCTGTGGGCCACTGCGCCTACAACTCCTCTACAGCCATGCTTAGTGCAGCACGGTACTACTTTCAGAAGGCCTAGGATGTCTCGCTCTACGTGATCCAAGCACCTTAACCATGCCGTTTCAGGATATGTACACCCCCTACTGACATTTACCGACTACCTCATTACCTTCTCCTTTCAGATCCGCTCCTGCAGCTTCCTTCCTCCAACTGGCCTAGCTGGAGGCTGCTATATTTCCATCCTGACTCTGCTGGTTCAGTCAGCCTATGTGGAGGCTGGCTCAACTCCCTCCCTTCTGCTCCTCTCCAGGCGGACCTACCTGGGGGTCCCGCCGGTCCAGCTAGCCTACTTGGAGGCCTAGTTCAATTCACTCACTGTACCCCTCCTCAGGCAGACCTACATGGGGGTTCTGCTGGTCTAGCTAGCCTACTTGGAGGCTTAGCCCGACTCTCTCACTCCACTCCTCCTCAGGCAGATGTACGTGGGGGTCCTGCCGCTCCAGCTTGCCCACATAGGGGCTGAGCTTGATACTCGATCACCTCACACACTGTCCTCTGTTGAACCTCCATGGGGTCCCTCTGATGTACCAACCGGGGACCTTCATATTGCCTAGATGAGTGCAACCTCTGAATCATGCAATCCTGCAGCCATGCCAGTCAACTACACGTTACCATTCTACACCTTCCTCGCTACGCCTCACTTGGATTTCAGCTTCAGCCTGCCTATATTGATGGCCTCTCGACCTTCCAATCAACTCATCCAGTCATCCTGCACAGGATCTCCAGTTTAGCCCAGCCTCCTTGGGACCTTGGGAAGCTCACGTTTCGTCCATGCTTACTACAGCAACGGCAGACCCGCGGGGGTCCATCATCTCAACCATCCATGCTCACCAGAGGGCATCTCCTCATCGCTCATGATCCTCATATTACAGGTGGACTTACTGGGGTCTTGTGCTCCTTATATTGAACCATGCACCTCTACTGCAGTGGCGGATCATGGGAGATCCTGCCATCCTTTACTCAGAAGCACAATACTGCGGCATGGTGGACCACGTGGGGTCCCACCATCTAAAACCTACACGCCCCATGAGAGGGCCCTTCTTCTTAGCTCACATACTCAAGTCACTACAGGTAGACTCATGCAGGGGTTCTCCACCTTTTACTGCAGAGCATATCATATAATGGTGATGGTGAACCCACGTGGGGTCTCGCCATCCCAAATCCATCATGCCCACAGCAGCATTTCTCCTTGCTCAAACATCTTTCCATCTTCTCTAAAGCAGACCCACGTGGAGGTCTCATCTTCCTTAAGCTGATCACCTGAGACCTACTTGATCATTTGAGCATTCGAACACTGTGTACTCTGGACCTACAGGGGGTCCATGCTCCAGCTTGCCCATCTGGGCCTACCGTACTTCATTGTTTATTACTTCTTCTACTGCAATTCATCTCTATTTTTGATCCAGTCCAACCAAGTATCTATGCCGCGAATCTCCGTGGAGTATTCCTCAATCCTTGGACATTTTAGGACAATTCTCCTTTCTGATAAAGTACTCAATTGTAACCTGTTGTTTCACTGGATGTTCCAGCTCCAGGCAAGCCACCCATTCGCATTGACTCCTACCTCATCATCATTCCCTGCTGGGCAACACTGCTGACCAATTCATCCTCTAAGATTTCTACATCCTCAAATATTTACACGTTGGCATTCGTCTTCGACCATGCTGACTATACATGTACGTTTTCCAGCTGTTTCACTCACAGCTACCTCGGTCTGGATTACGATCATCCCTCTTCCAGCCATCACACCTAGCTGGATCTCTTCATCTGCTGGAACTTTCATCTGCAGTGTTGACTTCCTGATCATCATCAACTCCGACAACAGGACTTGGAAGTCTGCCTGGGAAATCTAGCCTTCACTTGCCTTTATACTTTTACTGTACATAGACAGCTGTATTACCTGCTCATCAGACTGTACCTAGGTCTGCTCCCTGTCAAGAAAAACATTGCCGATCCTTCCTCTGCTTCCCTCCTGACAGTGTCTCCATCTTCACATGGGTCTCCACCATGATGGTCTTCTGCTCTAATCTATGGTCTCTGTGTTATCCTGGGAGATCTTTTCCAGTTCATACTTTGCCCTGCCAGGGGGGGCCTCACACTTGCTCAACACATTCCATTTTACCTCGGCCAACCTACGTGGGGTTTTGCCTTCGTATGTAACCTACACACTGGCAGACCATGACAGTTCCCACTTTGTCTCTGGATTTGCCCTGCAATAGGGCCTGGCGCTTGCTCATCCACATTCCATCTCATCTCGGCCGACCAACATGGGGGTCTCGCCGTCTGTACTGGAACCGATGCAATGGCTGACCATGTGGGGTCCACCATGTCCCCTGCATTGCTCTACATGGGAGCCTGGCTACCTGCTCATGCACTCCTACTTCACCTGAAAAATGGGGACTAGTTGCTTGATCTACACGTTCCTGCTTCACCCCCTAAAGGGGGCCTGGAGGTTTATCTCCCCTTTGCCCTGCAAAGGGCCTGGCTGCCTTCACAGTGCATCCCTGCTTCGCCCCCTAAAAAGGGGGTCCCGACTGCTGCTCAGTGCATTTCATCCCACCATGGCCGACCCATGTAAGGGTCTCGCCTTCTCTACTAGAACTGTGCAATATCAGATCATGTGGGATCCTCCATTCTCTCCTACTCCACTCCACAAAAGGGTACCTTGCCGCTTGCTCATCGTAATCCATTACATCTCTAGAACAGATTTCCTCCTTCATCGCACTCAATGATTGACCATCGACCAGTTCGACTTCCTCGCCCTACCAAGATATGATTCAGCAACCAGCCGCTAGCTGAGCTGCCTGACTATGCTTCATTCCTCGCCTTCTACACCTATAATTTTATGGACTTGGATTCACCAGCCTTTTAAGCTATTGTCCACCATGGTGGACTTTTCATTTGCCAGTACCTCGTCTTCCAGGATTACCTACTTGCAATAAAACTCAGGATATGTCTCTTTGACCAACACTGTGGATCTAGTTATAAGACAACTTATTAATACCTAACTAACTTAGGATTATTCTCCTTTTAGTATGCCCAGAGGACAGGCAGGTCAGTAGTCGTGGGTCCTCGGAGGTTTTCCACAAGGGGGTTTTTCCTCTCCTGTGTGCTACTAGCTACACTCTCCTGAGTTGGCGGAGGTAATCACATCGGTAATTATATTCTTTTTGGGCCTTCAGTCCTACACTTACTTAGCATCCCACCAAAGGTGGGATATAGAGAAAGGCCAAAAGATCAAGTTCTCACATCAACCATATCTCATCCAGCTCAAACATGCTAAGCACCAATCATATCTCTTCCAGTTCCTATGTGCTACAAGTACTGACTCAAGTACCAATCCAGCTCTAATGTATCTAAGCACCAATCATATCTTATCCAGCTCTTACGTATCACAAGCACTGAGCTATGTACCACACATTGAAATTATACCCATTAGATATACCAGTGTGTGTGATGAGATTGACTTGTTTTGTGCTGTAAATACTCTCTCAAAGACTGTGATGACATGATAATACGTATTGGGTGTAAATGTAGATTGACCCTTGAAAAGTTCTTGTTTCTACGTAAAAATGTAATTTGCTGAAATACTGTCATTAGCAGTTACCACAGCAGCTATGTCAGTAGGCTGTTCATTGTCATCAATCAATTTAGTGTTAAGTATGCATACTAAGGACTCCGTATCAATAGTATAAATGTTAAACTCGTCTCTGTGGTTGCAGGGTCCGGATCCCCTCCCAACCATTCATACTGGGTTTAGAGCAAAAGGAGGCCATAGAACCCATACTACCGCTCCCTACATTAGTGGGTCCACTTTTACCTATTCTTAACTAACCAGCCATCTACTCTTTGTTTAAAAATATCTACAGTTTTACTGTCCACTGTCTTACTAGGTAGTATATTTTAAATTCTACCTGATCTGTTCAGGAAAGAAAAATGCTCACTATTTTTTTTTTTTTGTAATTACTATTTATCCCACCTGCCGTCCCCACTGGAGTTGCACCATCGGGAGTCGCTAATCAAGCCAGTCTCTGCCAATGCCTTACCCGTTGGTCTAGGTCCCTCCATCCTGCCTTGGAAACCTGGTAGTCAGGGCGGACTGGGCAATTTTGCATGCGGCAGGGTCCTAGGTCTGCAGGCAGGCACCAGCACATTGAGACCTCGGCTCAGCGCTCCATCTTCCAGGCTCCAGTGGGGGTGTTTCCATGTTTCTATGGGACACTGTGGGCACTTACATCAAGGCGCGAGCGCCGACGTCATCAATGTCCCTTCCCTAGTCCCTGAGGCTGATTGGTTGCTGACCTATGCCCTCAACCAATCGCACCCTCGGGACTCCAGCTTGCCGTCATGCTCCCAGCCTCCGCCAGGGGTCACCGCTTGCCAGGTTGTGAAACCCTTTCTCCCCCGGGGAAGACAAGCCTGTCTCACCCTGACAAACCCCCGGCGGCCCGAGATCACTCCTGAACCCGGGTCGCTGGCATGGTGCAAGGTGTGGTGTACTATTTTTTTTATGCTGTGTCCACATTAATTTGCTTTTTATGACCGCTAAGATCAAGTGGTTTATCCTGCATTTTGATATTCATTTTCTAATTAAATCCTGATCATCATCATTTTAAGCAACATCATTAGGTCCCCCCCCCAATTATTCTCTGCTCTAATGAAAACAAGCCTGTCCTACTCAGTCTTTCATTATAACTCAATGATTTCATAGAACCTATCATCTTAATAGACCTCTGCTGGATTTTTTCCATTCTTACTATCTCCCCTTGCTTGTATGGACTCCACAGCTGGGATCCATAATCCAAATGGGGTCTAACAAATGTTTTATACAATGGTAACAAGCAACTTTTAGATTTGTTTATAAAGCTTTTAATATTTTTAATCATGCAGTTTGCTCTTGTTATAGCTTGAGTTTGATGCTGTTTGAATTCCAGCTTGTGATCTACTGTGTTACCACAATCTTTTTCATAAGTTACTGCTATTGACATTCTCCAATTCAGTGCATAGATTTGTGACATATTAGTTCTCCCTAAATGCATAGTTGTACATTTCTGTATGCTGAAAGGCATTTTATTTCTAGTTGCCTAGTCCTCAATTTCTTTACGGTCATTCACCATGTCCTGTTGTTGACTACATGTACCGACTAGTCTCTCTGATATCATCAGTGAACTTTATTACTGTATTTATGATGTTTGCCTGAAGATCATTAATGTATAAGGAAAACAAAACATGTCCCAGCACTGACCCCTCCGGCCCTCCATAGGTGTAGCACATTCACCGAATGCTCTAACCTTCTGATATCTGTTGTTCAGCCAGTTTTTAGTCCAAGTAACTCTTCTACTGTCTGTACCTAGTATACCCATTTTTTCTATCAAACTATTATGTGGGACTTTGTCGAAGGCTTTTTGAAAGTCTAAATAAATTATGTCCATAGGGATATTGCCACTAAGAGCTTCATTTACCTTTTCATAGAAACATAAATAATTTGTGGGGCACCCTCTATGTTTATTAAACCCATGCTGTTTACTGTCAACCAAGCCCATAAGAGACATGTTTTCTTCAATTTTTATTTTTATGAAACTTGCAGCAGTTTTGCCTATAATCGAGGTTAGGCTAACAGGCCTGTAATTTGATGTTTCTGTTCTATTTCCATTTTTATGTTATGGCACTATCATTGCTTGCCTCCAGTCTCTTGGTATATCCCCTGTCTCAAAGGAGATGTTAAATATCTTTTCCAGAGGGTAAGCTACAATGTCACCTAGTTCCTTGATTAACCTTGGGTTTAACTGGTCAGATCCTGAGGATTTATGTATTTTTAATTTTTTTTTTATATAAAATCCTTTACTGCTGATACACTTATTTTGAGATCTAATTGTTGACAAACATTTATTGCTGTTTCGACTTTATCTGCCCCATTACTTTCAAACACTGTCCCAAAATAATCATTGAATGATTCAGCCCTCTTCCTAGGATTATTTATTTTCCCTTGACTATTAGTGGTCCAATTAGATTTGTGTTCCCCCTTTGATTATTAATATAAGCTTAAAAGCCCTTGCTGTTATCCTTCCTGTGAGCTAAATTAAATTGTATTTTATTTTTGTTTTACATTTTTGAGTTGTTTTAACACATTCTTATAGTGTAGTATACTATCTTATGTTGCCTTAGATTTCATATTTTGGTATGTACCTTTCTTTATGTTTCTTAATTTCAGCACTCTGCTGGTGCACCATGCTGGTCTTTTACCCTCTTTGTTACATATTTTTTTACTAGATACACAAGTGTCCTCCAGATGTCTTAATTTGTTTTTAAATATTATCCACATATCATTAATGTTTCTATCATCAAATTCTTTTTCCCAGTCCCATTTCCTCAATTCCTGTTTTATTTTATGAAAATGTGCCTTGTTGTAATTTTTTATTGTAGTAGCTCCTTTGACTACACAAGCCATTTGTTTCCTTATAGCAAATTCCACTATGCTGTGGTCACTGTTACTCAAATTTTCCACAATGTTGATTTTAGAGACTATTTCTGCCCTGTTTGTAATAATAAGGTCCTACCCATTCTCTCCTCATGTTGGCTTATATAGCATTTGGCTCAGTCTTGCATGTTTAACATTTCTAGGAACTAGCTATTAATGTGGTAAAAAGATTATTTTTGTCCCCATTGTATTTCGGGATGGTTAAAGTCACTGGAGATTAATATGTCACCCTTGTGTGCCATAAAGTCTATTTCACTTTCTATTATCTCATCCAGTTCTCTGTTTGTTTTGGGGGTCCTATAATATAATCCTAGATAGAACTTTTTTCCATTATACTCCTGTACAGCTAGCCATATGGATTCCGTTTCTGACTCATTAGGCAAGTTATATAATGCTCCCTTAATATCGTTATTCATATAGATTGGTACACCTCCTCCTCTTCTGTTCTTTTTATCTTTTACAAGTAACGTGTAGTCATCTATATTCCTATTCTATTCAACTCTGTCCTCCCACCACATTTCCGTGATCATACAGATATCAATACTTTTAGCTATCAACATAGCCTCCAATTCAGATTTTTTGTTAATATTTAAACTTCTCACATTTAGAGATCAAGGGCTGGATTCACAAAGCCCATTTTACTAAGTTTTCCTCCGCAACTACTGCTGCTGACTGGAATTGCTCGCAGCTACAGTGGTTCCAATTCACAGCCGCAGCAGTTGCAGAGGGAGTTACGGCTGCTTCCAGCAGCCATAGCCCATTCCCTCAGCTGCGGCCGTCACCCTGATGACCCCAACCACAGGCCGCCGTAGATCATGGAGCTGGTCATAATCCGGCTCCACCTTTGTGAATACTCGCAGCTGCAGGTAACCTGCGGATATGCAAGTTGCCACTGACTTGTACCATGTTTTACCCGCAGCTGTGGGTATTTCTGGGCACCTGTGAATCCTGCCCCATACCTTTAAGTCTGTATATCTTAAGTTCTTCTCTTTTTGCACCTGGGGTGTTCCAGGCCCCTTTAAATCCATCAACCTTTTATGGGCTGAAACCCCTCTCCCCCTATTAATTAGTTTAAAGCTTTATCAACATGTCCTCTTAGTGTTAATCCTAGTTTCCTACTACCCCTTTTACTAAGGTGAAGACCATCCTAACAGAAGTATAATGGTTCCTCCAAGAACTCCTCCCAATGGGTAATACACCCTATTCCTCCTTCCTGAAGTGTCCATAATCATAGCCATTTATTTATATCTCTTATTTTTTTCCATATTTATTTATTTAAAAGTTTTACCAGGAAGGCATGCTGAGAAGACTGCCGCTCGATTCCAGATGCGTCATGGAGGAGGGGGAGCACAACAATGAGTACAGTCCAACAATATGAGCCATAATATACAGAATGTGCACAGAATAACAAAATACAGTATGACAGACTATGCAGTGCTGCAGCAGGTAGTAGTGCAAGGCATTTAGAATAGATGGTTAAAATACATGCATACATGCATCAAAATACAACGGTCTCAGCACATGTTCCGGGGGAACATTTGCCCAGCACAGAACAGCAATACTTGTGCACACGTAGTAAACATTTTTATTTTTAAACAGGATTTACATGTGCAGGTAGAGGAGAAATTAGCTTTGAGGAGGGTGTTGAGGTGTTGGGTGGGGAGGCATACCTGATATCCATGGGGAGGGAGTTTCACAGTGTGGGCATATGGTATTTGAAAGCTGCCTGGCCTGCGCTGGTGGACATGTGAGGGACAGATAGGAGCCTGGCATCGTTGCTCCTCAGTGTGTATGCTGGAAGAGAAGAGGCTGATAGTTCAGAGGTGAGGTAAGAGGGGAGGGACTGGGTCCAGACCTTGGCCATGATCTGGGTGCAGTGAGTCAATCTATGGTCAGGGTCTGGTAGAGGATGCAATGATGGGTGGTGGGAGGACAGTCAAGGGCAAAATGACAGAAAGAGTGGAAGAGTAGATCCAGTCTGGCTAGGGTGGACTTGGCACTGTAGACTACATCCCGTAGTTGAAAATAGGGAGGATCATTGACTGCAGCAGGATACACCCACCATTCCGGTATAGAGCACCCAATCTGGGGTGGAGCTTTTTGTGGGTGGCATCAAAATGTACAGAGAAGTAAGGTGCTGGTCGAGTCAAACCCCTAGATATCTAAAGGAGGTACAGGTCTCCAGAGAAGTCCCGTCCAGGGTGTGGAAGATGGGGGTGGAAGGCAGCCATGAGAGTCTCTGCCTAGTGCTGAAGGACATAGAGACTATCTTCTTGGCGTTGAGGGAAAGCTGATTTGTGTGAAACCAGAGCTGAACATTATTGAAGTCCTGCTGAAATCTGGTCACCACATCGGTGGTCGTGTGGCTGAAAGTATACGGCACCATGTCATCTGCATACATGTGAATGGATGTGTGAGAGCAAGCAGAGATTAGGTCATTTAGTAAGATTTAGGAAGACAGAGAACAAGAGGGGTCCAAGGATGGAGCCCTGGGGACACCAGTATTGATGGGGAGGGAGGCAGATGTGGAATTGCCAATTCATACTGATTGGGATCTACCTACCAGGTAGTAGTGGAACCAGTTGGTAGCCACACAGGAGGGTAGCCACACTGGAGAGTCCTGTGAGCATGAGTTTGGACAGGAGGAGTGAGTGAGAGAGAGAGTGTCGAATGCCTTTGCCAGGTCAACAAAAATAGCTGAGGTCTTTGTCCATACCAGTATGTATGTATGGAATCGGTGAGCCTTAACAAGAAGGTGGCAGTGGAGAGGGTCTTCCTAAAGCCAGACTGGTAGGGTGTGAAAAGGAAGAGGAGTCAAGGTACGAGGAGAGTTGTGAGAGTACTAGGTGTTCCTGAAGCTTGGCAAGTATGGGGAGGAGGGAAATAGGGTGATAGTTACCAGGGATGGAGGGGTCACCACCATTTGGGAGTGGGATGACAGTAGCATGCTTCCACTCAGATGGGATGGAGGCTAGAGAGAAGGAAAGGTTGAAAGTGTGGCCAGTGGGATGGCGATGGCAGGAGCTGACCGGTAGAGCCCAGACCAGTGGGGCATTTTCCTTTGGATGGGTTTAGAGTGAGCAGTGCAGTTAAAACTTCATTTGGGGTAACATTGGTGGAAGGAGAAGGAGGAGGCGGGTGAATGGGCTTGAGCGGGGTGTGTGGGGGGATTTAGGGGCAGGTGGGAGAGAGGACAGAAGTGACAATGTGCAGCTAGTGAAAAAGGAGTTGAAATCAGAGGCCACTACAAGGGAGTCGGTAGTAGTGGAGCCACCTATGTTTAAAGCAGGAGTAGGAGGCTGTGAGGGTGGAGAGAAGACAGATTTGACCATCTTCCAAATTTTGCAGACTGATTTAGGTTTGAGTGAGAAGTGATTTTTAAATAGTTAGTTTTAGCCTGCCAGATTAGCTGTGTCCAGGCATTACGAAGTGTGCTATACTTCAGATTATCAGTGGGTAAGCTGGAGACCTTTAAGTACTTCCAAGCCTGACTTCTGGTGCAACTCTAAACTGAATGGCAGCTTGAAATCGGAGCTCCACTTAGACCTCCCCCCAAAAAATATTAAAAAGCCGAAATTGAATGAGAGAAATAAGTAAATGGAGACATTTTTGCAGATGGCATTGAATACACAAAAGGGAAATATAAACAGATTCAAAGTATTACTGATAGAAGAAGAAAAATCGGGAGCTGAAATATCGGACTCGGAGACTTCTGAAATATCGCAGGCCCAGTTGTCGTCTTCAGGCAAGAAACCCAAATGTAGAAAACTTAAAAACAAGGACTTAATCCTTAATGACAAATTAAATAGAATAATAACCAATCTAAAGGACATCAAAAAAGATTTCCAAGACTTTCCATCAGAATATGATTTGTTAAAAATGGATGCATCGAACCTACAGAATCAGGTAGAGACTCTGGAACAAAAAGAAACAGATCAGGCCGCAGAGATTAGAAATATACAAACAACTATAACTCAAATCTTGGAGATAAGTAAGGCACTGGGGGAGAGACAAGAAGATGCTGAAAATAGAGACGCCAAAATATAAGAATATATGGAATTCCAGAAGTTAGTGAGGGCAGAGACATGAGAGGGTACATCGAAAAACTACTAAAGGACGAATTAAATCTCGAACAGGATTGTTCATTAGACATAGAGAGAACAAACAGAGCACTTGGCCCTAAACCACAAGATCCAGAACAGAGGCCTCGTTCAATAATAGTTCAATTTTTAAGTTACCAAATCAAAGAGAGGATGTTACAAAAAGCTTGGGCAAAAGGGAAAATAGAGAAAAACAGAGACTTTTTTGACAATGACTACGCAAGAATCACATTGCAAAGGAGAAGAGAATATGTACCTTTATTTCCAATTTTAAGACAGTTGCAGCTTAAATTTCAGACACTTTATCCATCCAGACTCCTAATTCAATATCCTAATGGCCAGTTGACATACGATGTGGTGGAAGATGCCATGGAAGACTTAAGAGAAAGAGGATTCGAGCTACCCACAAGGTTACCAGGAAAACCAAACAGGCCATGCTTGAGAGTGAGAGGACCAGAAAGAGAATCACAGCAAGTAGTTTTAGATGAGATAAAGAGACTACTAGGCCAATTTTGTAAACCAAAATAATATGTGTTGAGTGCCTCCCGATGAGAGGCTGGTCGGGGTGCGGAAGCGCAGCTCTGGGGTGAAGGGGACAGCCAACACTCGAGGGGGTAGGCCCTGGGCGAGGATCACAACAGAAGCCTGAGAGGGGTGATTCCGTGTTAGGTAGGGGATAGATATTCCCGTGGGAAGTAGTACACAAAACTTTCCTTAAGTGGAGAGGAAATCCTGAGAAGCGGGTTGTGAGCTTTCTAATTGATATTCTGTAACCAGAGATAGCCAAAGAGACCCAAAGTGAGAGATTACACTCGGAAAACGTACTGATGGGCCCCGAGATCCAGAATAGGGAATGCTTAATAGCTGGGAAGAGAAGATCAGGAAGCCAGTTGCATTTTCCACGGCTTGCAGATAAGCAATATAGATAGCCCTATAAAAAGAATGGTGATGTAGGGGTGGGTATACCCAAGGTGACAAACACAGGAAAGGTGTCTTAGAGAAGGCAAACTCAGAAGAGAGGACTTGGGAGACCATGACCAGCTATATAGGGGCTCATAGGGTGGAAAATTCCCAGGGAAATACCCAGACTGGGCTGTGGGGACTGCCCGAGACTCGAGTGAAGGGGTGGAAAATGGAGACTGAGGCCCTCTCAGCTTAAAGAGAGGACAATCACCTTGTAAATTTGCCAGGGGGCGTGCTCTGCTCTTGGACCGGGGGTTGGGGGGAGCTCTGCACAGAATAACTCTAAGAAAAGCAAAGATAAAAAAATATAATGTGAAAGTCCACAACGAGATAATAGAACTGAAGAAGAAGATGGAAACTGGAGACCAAGTGAACTGGACATTAAATTACAGACTTATGAACAATAAATTGTTTTATATTCCAGCATTTAAGTTGATAGAGGGGGGAGAGGAAGAGCGAAGATGCTACCAGAGCTAAGCACCTGTTTATTTCTTCTTGTTTTCTTTAAATTTTATGTTGATAACTATGGACATTATTTAGTTATTCAGTTAAAGGGACCGGTAGACCAGAAAGGGAATCCAGAAAAGACCTGAATCGATTTTCATTTAAATTTTGGGGGATATGTACAACCCCTGGGGCAAACCTACAGAGTAAGGCAACTAGCCCAAACTAGATGGAATATTCCGTCCTTGTCAGGGACAAATCTGACATTGGAAGTCACTATGTATATAGTTAATAAGCAGAGGGAAGAAGATAATCAGATAGGGAGGGGGCAGAAACAAAGGAGAAGGTACAAAACTAAAGCATAGCAAAGAGAATTGAAAAGTGGGTTGGGGAGATGCAAGTCAGAAGTAAGGAAACCCTGAAGCATAAACATATTAGAAGTCATGCAACGCAACAGATATAAGAGAATGCAGAAGGGGATACTGTCAGAATGGATAGTCAATGTCACAGATTAAGAAAACCCTAACAGTGGTGTCCCAGAATGTCAATGGACTAAGTAATCCTATAAAAAGAACTAAAATAATTTCCCACATAAAAAAATGCACCCTCAAATTAACACCTGGACTGGGTAATCATGGTTGCCATGGCCACTAATAAGCTTCTGTATGTGTGTGATCTAAAAAGCAATTTAAACTTAAGCACTCTGCAGATAAGTAACTCTTTGAAGTTAGTTAAGTTTTTGTGCATACAACCGAAAAAAGCATTGCATACATCCAGTTTAAAACAGCTGGAAGACACTGGGAAAAAAACAGGACATTGTGATTTTGTGCATACAAATGAATATTGCATACAACCGAATTGCATACAAGTGGAATGTACTGTACATATACAAGAGGACGCAGGAGAGGCACATCAATCCATATCCCACGAATGTCAACATTTCAGATAACAGATATATATCAGGATGTAGAGGGCAGGTTATCTTTAATAAAGGGAACTTGGGAGGGACAAACATACACAGTAGGAAGTCTATGTGTACCACCAGGATCAGAGAGTACAGTATACCAGGCAATCTTCGATAAAATAATAGCTTTTAAGCAAGGGAAACTAATTTTGGGGGGAGACTTAAATCTATTAATGAATCCAACAAAGGAGAGCTCAAGCCCTAACACCCACAAGGCCACAAAGGGCCAGAAACATGGCAAGAGGTTAATAAAAGACCTAGCCCTAATAGATACATGGAGGCCTTGTCACCTAGCAACATGGGGATACACACATTTTTCAGGGGCATATAACACTTACTCTAGGATTGACTACTTCTTAGTTGAAGCAGAATCACTTGATAATATATAACACCAAGATTCATCCAATCTTCCTATCAGATCATGCAATTATCACTATAGAACTAGAAGCAGAGCAGGAAACACAGATAAGATAATGGAGATTTAATAACATGCTAATAAGAGACAAATGATTTAAAGAAAAAATTCAGCAATGGATCCCTAGAATAATACAATAAAACACTATAGAAGAAATAACAGAGGGAACACTCTGGGATACATTAAAGGTAGTACTAAGGGGGGAGATTATAGCATATGCAACACATCAAAAGAAAAAGAGAGATAAAAATCAAAAAGAGTTGGAAAAGGAATTAGAAAGATTGCAACAAGATCATGCGACAGGGAAAACAGATAAGATTAAACAGACTAACCAGATTAATCAGGTAAAGGCAAAACTACAGGATATATTAAACCAAAAAACTGAACAAGCTTTGATGTTTGTAAAGCAAAAGTACTACAAGGGAGGAAGCAGAACAGCTAAATTATTAGCCTACAGATTGAGAAAACAACAGGCATTAGCAACAATCTCTAAATTAAAACACCCGACACAAGGAAATATATTAAACAAAACAAAAGACATATTAGAAGGCTTCAAAATATTTTATTCCAAACTATATCATCAACCATAGGAACCAGAAGAGGAAGAATATAAAACATTTTTACAAAAATGAAAGTACCCCCAAATTACAGAGGAACAAGGGAATTTTTGACAGGCTCAATTACATCCCAAGAAATAAATCACATAAGAGCCTGGGCCCAGATGGCTACACAGCAGAATTCCATAAAACATTTAAAAAAATGTTACTCCCGCCATTAACTAAATTATTCATAGCAATACAAAGCAATGAATCCCCCATTCCTAACAGTTGGCAATATGCTAATATTTCAACAATACTTAAACCAGAAAAAGACCCACTGAATTGTGAATCCTATAGACCAATTTTGATTATAAATCACAATTATAAACTCTTTATAGCCATTATGGCCAAAAGACTAGAAGGTATACTCCCCCATATTATAAATAAAGACCAAGCAGGTTTTATAATAAAATGCCAGACAGCTGATAATGTTAAAAGAACAATATATTTATTAGAAGAAATACAAAAGAGAAAAAAAAAACCTTTCATACTTTTGAGTATGGATGCACAAAAATCATTTGACAGAGTTTCCTGGAGATTCTTAAGATATACAATGGAAAAATTCCAATTCCCACTAGACTTCCTAAAAACCATGCAAAACATCTATACATCCCCGCAAGCTATGATAAAGGTAAATGGCTCTTTTTCAACTCGATTCCCATTAAACAGAGGAACTAGACAAGGCTGCCCCCTATCCCCCACATTATTTACTATATATGCAGAACCACTAGCACAGGCTATTAGGGAAAATGAAAGCATTACAGGGATTAAATACCTTAATACTAATCATAAAACAGCATTCTTTGCAGATGACCTACTGATTTACCTAACAGAACCAGAAACCTCAATACCAGAACTGTTTGCCCATTTGCCCTTTTAGGGGAGAGGGCGACTATCTTGGGATATAAATTAAATGCAGGAAAAATGGAAGTTTTAACTATTAATTATCAACCAAGTGAATCCATACAGGCAAGATTCCCACTGAGGTGGACAAGTAATAAATTCAGAAATCTAGGAATAATATTAACAAAAGACACCCAAGCCCTATATGAAGCTAATTATGGTCCATTAATACAATCTATCAAGGAAGATTACCTGAGGTGGGACCCTTTACCCCTCTCCCTAAATCAAAGAATAGAGGTAATTAGAATAAATATACTTCCAAGGTACTTATACCTCTTCCAGACCTTACCGATATATCCGCAACAGTCAGATTTTAAAAAACGGAATAACATGATATCTAAATTTATATGGCAGGGGAAGAAAATGAGAATAAAATATAAAATTCTCCAGTTACCAAAAAGCAAGGGAGGCCTTGCCCTCCCAAACCTAGAACAATATGCACAGGCAGCAGTAACCTCACATATATTACAATGGCTAGACGATAGGCCAGATCCACATTGGAAAGAAATAAAAAGAGGACCCCAGCCAGAAGAGATAGTGAAGTACTTATTTGGTCACACTATACCAAGAAAAATAATGCAACAAGAAATCAGATTACAACAAACCAGACAATTCTTGAAAGTATGGAGATCACTACTTAAACAAATTAATGATTCTAAAATTAATGTAATCCAAAAAATAATAGTAGATCCTAGATTTGAACCAACCAGACAGGACAATAATTTTATTAGATGGCATCAGCAAGGCCTGACCAGATTTTATCAATTATATGACTAAGGAGTATTTAGCCAGTTCAGAACATTACAAGAAAAATTCCAGTTGAGAACTCAGGACTTCTTTAGATTCCTCCTGATAAGACATTATTGTACAAGTGAATTAGCCAAGGAATGGAACCAAAGTGAGATACATTCATTCACGAGGATAATAATAAATATGATAGAGACAGCAATACCAGACCATATAATATCAAAAACTTACCAGGCTATAATAAATAATTAGAAAAAGCCCAAGGTAATTCCCAGCAATGCTGGCAGGAAGAATTTGGCATTAATATAGAAGAAGAGGGATGGGACAAGATATACTCTACAGTACATAAAATCACGAGATCACTAACCTGGAGAGAATTTGATTGGAAATGTCTGATAAGATTTTTTAGAACCCCACAGATAGTGGGAAAATACAATCTGCAACTAGGTAAGGCATGTTGGAGAGGATGCGGAGAACAAATAGCTAATCATATCCACATATTTTGGAGTTGTCCAGCACTGAACTTATGCTGGAGAAAGGTAGGAGAAGTACTGGGAAAATTGTTCCCCAGAAATAGGAACTTTAACACCAGAAATAGCACTTATATTAAAATTCACAAAGGAACTGAGAAGAGGCAATACCAAGCACTTACTAGCTACATTGCTCTTGGCAGCTAATAAGGCAATCACCAGGAAGTGGTTACAAAGTGACTCGCCTACTCTTAGGGAATGGGAGGACATAATATATCAAATATACAGAATGGAATTAATGACCGCCCAGCTCAGCTTAAAAACTCAGAAAACCATTGGTTTGTAGACCTAATGGTGGCTCTGGATTTCAGATCAGAGACCAGATTTGATTTTCATAATAGGAATAATTCCGTTGACACGACAGGGACTACCACAAGGGATAAAAGACATATGAAATAAATAAATGGCATATGGAGCATTGACATAATGAGATTAATTGTCAAAGACCAATATGTATGAAGAAACTAATGTGATGAAATGCAACATAAGAATTGTATTAAGTACTCTCACATGTACCTCTCCTGGAAAAATGGAAACAATAAAAAGATATTTAAAAAAAAAAAGTACTTCCAAGCCTGATCTCTAGCTCGGAGATGGGACATGATGTCAGTTGTAATTCATGGCAGGTGATCACCCCTCACCCGAGCCCGTCTGAGAGGGGCATAGTAGCAAGCAGCAATGATCCTGGACTTGAAATACTCAAGGATATTGTCGATGGAGGTAACCATGGGGATGCCTGACCAGTCTGTGTTAGCCAGGTCATTTAGAAGTGAGGCGAGGTCCAAGGATTTGTAAGATATGGTTTGGAGGGTTGTTTGGGGGGTGCCTTTGTCCTGAAGATTTTTCCTACTGAGTAGACCATGTAATGATCACTGAGGGAATCCAGTAATAGGCCAGAGATTAGTATCTGCTGTGGGTGGGTGGTGAGGGACCGGTCAAGGGGAGAGTGGATTTGTGATTTGGGGTTCAGACGTGTGGGCTTCGTGATTATTTGAGACAGATTAAGAGAGGCCACTTGGCTGCATAGCTTGGAGCCAGCACTGGATAGCCAGTTCAAATTGAAATCTCCAAGAATAAATAGCTTGCCCCCGATGCATGTGATTTTAGGGCACTGAGGTGTTCCAAGATGTTGGTCATGGTGGAGTCAGGTGAGCAGTAGTATTCTGCTATGAATATCGGCTTAGTGTGGGGAAGGGATAATTTCAGCAGTATAGCGACAATGGACTGTGTGGACACTAGTACCGAGACTTGATGAATTTAAGCATGGATGCGACATATATGGCTATGCCACCTCCATGTTTGTGTCAAGGACGATCGTGATGGATGGCTGTGTAGCCAGGAATAGATATTTCAGCGTCCTTTATGTGGGGTTTCAACCAGGTCTCGGAGATAATTAAAACATCAAGACGTAGGGGTAGGGCAATTGGTTGTAGCAGTGTTCGTTTGTGTAGGAGGCTGCAGATGTTTAGGTGTACCAGTTTAAGCCCATAGGTAGTTTTGTGGGGGTTTTCCACGTGTGGGGTTGGTCCAGGTTTAGCTTGATGTTCCCCAATAAGAGGAGCATGAGGTTTATCATAAGTTTGGTTACAGACTGGGCCCGAGCTTACAGAGAGATGCAGGAGACCATTTGGTATGCACAGAGGGCACCTGTGTGGAGAATTGTAGAGCTAGGAGGTCTGCATGGAAGGAGGGCAGAAGTAAGGCAGGGCCTGCAAGCTGGTTGTGAAGGTGTGCCCCACCTAGTAGTAGTCCTGTATGGGAGGTGGCATAGGGGGCTGATGGTGCAGACAGGGTAGTGGAAGTCTGCAGGCATACCTGCTATTTAGGGTATTAGGATGGGAGAAGTAACACTAATGGAGCAAGAAGGGAGATTATTGCTAAAAAAGGCAGCATGGTGTCACAGTTTAGGAATCTGAGATATAGGTTTGTGATTTTGGTAATGGCCACTAGTGTCTGTAGCAGATAAGCTGCAAGTGGAAAAGTAGGCTGATTGATTTTGTGCGTCCTGTGATAACTACTGTATATAACAATGTTCACCAAGGGTGGTGGTGGGGGTTGTTGCGGGGCTTCATTTTTCTGAACTGTGGCTCACGCCTCGATCCAAATGCCGAGTCTTGTGTATCGGACCTGATTGTGAATGGGGGGGGGAGGGGCGCTGAACTCCTTGCAGCTCAGGGGAAGGGAGAGCACCGTCAGCCTTGGCCCTCATGACCACCCTCGGGGGGAGCCGTGGATGCTGTGGAGAACAAGAGGACAGGATTAATAACAGGTAGGAAGGAGGAGGAGCTGAGCCAGATGATAGGGAATTCAGGGGAGGAAACCTGCAGCCCAAAATTGCGTAGCCAGGAAAAAAATCTCTATCGCAGATGGAGGCACTGTAGAGAATTTGCACTTGGTCACAAAGAAATCCTTTGCTTTCTCAGTTTAGCACATTTAGAATCACTATTGAGTGCATGTGCAGCTACAAAATATAGGCTAACAGTAGAAATTTACTATGGGTGCACTGCTAGATCTTGGCAGAACAGTGAATTTTTAAATGAGCACTCTGCTTAATAATAACAGTGCTGAAACACTACAGTTCAAAACAAGGTACGCTGATAGAAACTGGCTGTAACAGTAGAGCTTACAGTAATTTAGTAATCTCTTAAATATAGGCTGAAACAGCTAGTTTAGTTTAAATTCAAAAATACTCTGCCGAAATGAATTTTACTCTGCTTAGAACTGGCTGCGTGGAGAAAACTTAAAGTGCAACAGCAAATACAGGCTAAACAAAGGATTTAATTTAAAATTAAAAAATACCTTGCTGCAAGATTTTACTCTGCTTAGCTATTGGCTGGATTGGAGAAATTAAAGAGCTAGCAGTAGAATTTGATAATTGGCTAGAACCAGAGAAAATTAAAGTACTCTGCTGAAAGTTATAAAAACAACAGTTTTTTGCTAAAACAGAGAGGAAAATAAACTATCTGTATTTGTCTGACGACACAAGTCTGAATCAGTCCATTGTTAGAGTTTGAAAATTGGCAACAAAACAGTCCTTCCTCTTTTTGAATCGTGACTCATGCCACAATCCAAATGCCGAGTCTTGTGTATCGTACCTGATTGCGGGTGGGGGGGAGAGCCAAATGCCTTGCAGCTCAGGGGAGGGCACTGTCAGCCATGACCCTTGCAACCACCCACTGGGGGAGCCATGGATGCTGATTGCAGGTGAGGACAGCCAAACATCTTGCAGCTCAGGGGAAGGCACTGTCAGCCTTGGCCCTCACGACCACCCCCGAGGGGAGCCATGGATGCTTATTGCTGGTGGAGGGAGACGAATGCCTTGCAGCTCAGGGGAGGGCACCTGTCAGCCTTAGCCCTCACGATCACCCTTGAGGGGGGAGCAGTGGATGCTGATTGCATAATTAAAGTCATTTTATCTTGGGACAGGTAACATCTCAGAGAATAATACATTACAGTTGAGTTTGTTAGCCTCTTCCCCAAACCTTCTCTATTCCTTCTTTATTTCAGCTCTGCCCTGGCTCCTGATGTTATTGACCCTCATGTGCAATATCACCATGGCATCCTCATCCCTCTCCTTTACTATGTTTTGTAGCATATTTTTAACATCCTGTAACTTAGCACCCTGAAAAATAACTGGTAGTTACATGCTCTTTGTTTCCACTCGATGTTTATCTAACTGTGTATTTTACTATGGAATCACCTAACACATACAGTATACCATTTTTCATGTGTTACATGCATGTCCTCTGGAATTTTGTTCCCTGCACAGATTGCTTGAGGTAGAAGGTGTAGTATCCATGTTAGATTCACCAGTGTTTACATTCAGTTGGTCATTGTGTCTAATCTGGAGTGATGATGACATTTCTGTGTTATACAGGTGGCCCAGTCTCCCATGTGAGATTAACTCATTTGTCAGTCTTGTATTTGTGCTTTCCTCACCAGATATCCAAGCTCCCTGTGACCTATTGTTATTGTTAACAGAATGTGCATCTTTCTCTAGCTGTTGTGTACTATTTATATCATCATTCGTGGCACTTCTGTTATTGTCCCCATTGTCCATATCTAGCATCAACAGTGGTTCAGAACTTTTGTGCATTTCTAAACTAAATCCCATTGCTCTCCTTTTCCCTTTTTTATACTTCCTTTGCTGTGTCCCCCAATTTTCCTCTTCATTCTGGTCTCTAACACACTTTTCATTTTCCTTGCCCCCATCTTCTGTGCAATAAGCTACATCCTGTCTACTCATCTCATTCTCCTGCAAAAATATGTTCTGTTTTGCTGTGATAAGTTGCATTTCTGCCTCCAGTAGTTTACTTTGCAGTTCTTTAATTAGTTTGCATTCATCACAGGTGAAAACAAGAACTTAATTTACCACTTCAGTACTGATTTTCCTACATTGGATACATCTTACACCCAACAATCCCATTTCCAGTTTAACCACGTTAGTATCCATTACAGAAGACCCCCTACCTTTATATTGCTTAGTGCTTTCAACAAGGCCAGTACCCCCAGTGCAGTCTGTATTTGTATCAGAGATTCCTACCTCTTACCTCTCTTCCTCTGCTGACACTGCAGACACACTCAGACGAGTTGCATGTGTCTTAGCATGTGTCTTCACGCATGGCAACCACAAGCTCATCCCACTCGCTCAGTGCTCTAAATTTATCCTTCCATAACCTGGAAGTGTAGCCTGGTCACGTGACCATTCAGTGCCAGAGCAACTGATCTCGGTGAGTGCAAATTCAATGTCCTCTGTAAGTTCAGCATTTTTCCCCGAGAATCCCATAGTGTTAGATTGAGTGTTGTTTCTTTGAGTGGTGTTTCTATTAAAGAAGTACTTTAAATGTATTTTACAAAATAATTTGTAAAGGTCAATGATTATTTGAAAAGTGTTTAAATGTGGCGTTGGTATAAAAGACAGTCCCTTTTTCAATACAGATATTCGATTAGATGACAGTTCTTTTGCAGACAAGTTTAATATTTGTAATTCGTTGTTTTCTTTTCTTGCAAAATTCTCCTCTGTTGTCTTGTGCCTTTTTCTTCCTCTTCTTGTCTTTCTTCCTTCTTCTTGGTGCCCTCATTTGTCTTAAAAAAGGCTCCCTGTTGTTCGCTGCAGCTCCTGATGCATTACTTTGCTGACAGCTACCAGTTCTATTTCTGTTTCATAATGTAACTCTAGGTCTGCTTCTTCTGTTCCTTGATTTATCGCCCATTCTAATACTCTGTTGTTGTAGTCATCCTGATCGCACTGTAATTTATTTTGTTTTCTTTTGATCAATGCATCTTCATAGGATGCAAGTTTACATTTTAACTGAGCATCAAAGCCTTTAAATTATTTTTCTGTTCTCAAGTTAATTACAGCTTGTTTAGCTTCTTCTAATTCCTCTACTAGCTTCTCATGTTTTTCTGTGTTATCTTTGATTATGAGTTATCAAGAAGCCCTCAGAGCATTTAACAGATAATTGCTACCACTCCTCTTTAAATTTAAAAAGTTTGAATCCACTTGAGGGTATAATTGTCACTTTTCATCCCCTTGGGGCTTGCTTTCTATTTAAGTACTGTTCTAAAGTAATGATATTGTAAGATATATCCAGTTCTTTGCAAAGCAATCTCTCTAATTTAATAAACATTCTTTAATGTCACAGATACCTGTTGAGATTTGATCTTTACCTTGTTGTTTTCTCTCACTCTCTGTCTCTTACTGTTAAGGTCTAGGTCCCCTCCCAGCTGAATTCACTTCCTGAGTCAGATGCTTCCGCACTCTGCATTTCAAAACTTCAAACTTTTCTTGGGGTTGAGGAGATTCAATCCCATAATGTGATGAATATTTAGTTGAAACACAGTTCGATTCAAATAAGGAGGCAAAGAGTGGTAGTCAAGGTCAGAGGAGAGTGAGGTGACTTGTGGGATCCTGCAGGGCTCAGTTTTATGACCAGTCCTAGTTAATGTGTTCACCAGCGAAATAGGAGTAGGTATCCAGGGCAAGATAGTATTGTTTGCAGATGACACTAAGCTAAGGGGTAGAGTGGACAATAATGAAGCAGTTGAGAACCTACAAAAAGATCTGAAAAAGTTAGAAAAATGGTCTCATATTTGGCAGCTGAAATTCAACACCAAGAAGCATAAAGTGATATATATATATATATAGACAAAAATAACCCAAAGACAACCTATTGGCTCAATGGGATCAAACGCAGTGCCTTACTAGAGAAACGGGATCCAGGAGTCATCATAAGTGACACCCTAAAACAAGTCAGCCAATGCAATGGAGCATATACTGTAGTAGGGCCAACAAAATGTTGAGGTGTATAGGTAGAGGATTTGACAGTAGGCACAGAGAGGTGATACTACCACTCTATAGATCCATGGTGAGGCCCCACTTAAAGTACTCTGTACAGTTTTGGAGACCGCACCTTAAAAAGGACAGGGACAGAATGGAAACCATTTAGAGAGGGGTGACCAAAATGATACAGGGGTTCCAGGGTCTGCCGTACGAAGGGCGACTGGGGACATTAAACATGTACTCACTAGAAACAAGGAGGGAAAGGTGGGATATGATTGAAACCTTCAAGTACATGAGGGGATTAAATGCAGTGCCCTACTCTGAAATATTTACCAGAGTTCCCAGCTCAAATATGAGGGGGCATAGATGGAAACTGAGGGGTGGGAATTTCAAAAGTGATCTTAGGAAACACTATTTCTGGAAAGAATGGTTGAGCCACGCTACAGACTACCTGTACATGTGGTAGGAGCTAAGACTATCTGCAGTCAAAAGTGGTTAGGTTAAAGAGTATGCTAGAATTAAATCCGTGAGGAATAGTGTCAGTTAGGCCCCAGGATCTCCTAGGATCTCAGGATCTCATAGGGAGACTTGATGGACCTTTGGTCTCCTTTTGCTGTCACTTTTCTATGTTTCTATGTTACATTTCAAAACAGAAATAGAAGTAGCAACCCGTCAGCAAAGTAACGCATCAGGAGCTGAAGCGAGCAATTGGGAACCTTTTTTAGGCAAACGGGGGAACCAAGAAGAAGAAGGAAGACAAGAAGAGAGAGAAGAGGAGGAAAAAGGTACACTACGACAAAGGAGAATTTTTTGAGAGAAGAAAACAACGAATTACAAATATTAAACTTGTTCACAAAAAAAACTGCCATCTAATCAAATATATGTATTGAAAAAGGGACTGTCTTTTATACTAACTCTACATTTAAACCCTTTTCAAATAACCATTGACCTTTACCAATGATTTCATAAAATACATTTAAAGTACTTCTTTAACAGAAACATCACTCAATCTAACACTATGGGATTCTCGGAGGAAAATGCTGAACTTACAAAGGACATTGATTTTGCACTATCTGAGATCAATTGCTCCAGGACCGAATGGTTTTGGGGATCCAAACCCTGTAATCATGGAGACAGAGTTTAACATTGATATTATTAATATGGAGTCATTCGTACGCATACTTGACAATGAATTGATTGAGGACAATGAACAGTCTATTGACATAGCTGCTGTGGTAACAGGTAATGGTAGTATTTCAGCAAATGCCATTTTAAAGAAGAGACAAGAACATTTCAGGAGTTAATTTACATTTACGCACAGTACATATAATCCTGTCAACACTGTCTTTGTCAGAGTAGTTACAAAACAAAACAAGTCAACAATCTCATCACAAATTCTGGTACACCTAATGGGTATAATGTGACTAAAATAGAAAACATAGCACTCAAGAAACTAATGAATTGTGATAAGATTGTTATAAAACCAGCAGGTAAGGGTAGAACTGTGGTGATTCTTAACAAAGATCATTACATTCAGATTGTTATGACACTTTTGAACAAAAAAGAGTACTACTGTACACTAAACTGCTGTCTAACCCTCTACAGTGTTTAAAAAAAGACGTACATCAGCTGTTGCAAAGGGCTTTAATGGAAGGTAGTATATCTGAAAATGAATTTAATTTCATCTGGAATAAATTTCCAGTGACACTGGGTTTCTATATACTGTACTTTCTAGAGTCCACAAAAGTGTTATCGATCTGCCTGGTTGGGTGATTGTATCAGGGGTTAATTCTGTCACCGAGAAGTTGGGGAAATTCCTGGACTACTTTCGTAAAATACAGGTGGTAAGATTAAAAGTGTATCTTAAAGATATGACAGACCTGTTACACAGAATGTCTAACACTGTAAGGGAGAAGAGCTACATCTTACTAGGGACTGATGTGGAGGCATTGTATACCTCCATCAGATATCAACAGGGACTAGAAACATGTTGATACTTTTTGGAAAAAGATGAGGCTGAAGGGGCTATCCCTACTGAATTTATCATGACTGCATTAGAATTAATATTAACGCATAATCACTTTGAATTTAATGGAGAACATTACATCTTCTTCGAGGGTATCTCTTGCAGCTGGTCATACACTTGGAAAATATCTGCCAGAAGGTGCTCTTTCATAGTAGCTTTCTCCGGCAGTGTTGACTGGGGGCCGACACGATGACGTCAGTCCATCCATATGTATTAATAAGTGGTTGGCCCCCTAGCAGTCTCAGTTTTTATCCTGCCGTCTCCCAGATCGCTTCATGTTCTGCTTTCGCTGTAAGTTTGACTACACTATCTTGGATAAGGAAAGATCACTTTTTTTGTTTTTCCTTATGTCCAGTTCAGATTTCCTTTTCCACAAATGGCATTTTGGAAGACAGATCTACAGGTTCGACAATCACTCTTTCTGTGTTCGGTGTCTGGGAGCTGCACACAATGTTCGATCCTGTCCTCATTGCCAAGAATTTAACCAAGCCACCCATCATCGGTTGGAATTTATATTAACCCACAATCACTTTGAATTTAAAGGGGGACACTACTTACTGACCTGCGAAACCCCAATGGGGCCCTCCATGAGCTGCCATATGCAAACCTTTTTTTAGGTAAATGGGAGGAAGATTTTGTTCTTAACCCCCAAAAGAATCCTTTCTTTGAATGTATAGTGTCTTGGCATCATTTTATAGATGATGTAGTTTGCATATAGTAGGGCAACGTGAATCAGATTAATGAAATCATGACCTGGCTTCATAAGAATGACTTAATCTTATGATTTACTTATGTGGCTAATAAGAAGGTACTTAATTTTCTTGATTTATCAATCTAAATAACAAAATGTTTTCAAAAATCCACAGCCACTAACTCAGAATTACATGCTAGAAGTGCCCATCTAGTTGCTCTAAAAAACTCAGTACCATATGGACAGTTCTTTAGACTCAGAATGAACTGTAGTGATATTGAAGTGTTTAAAATCCAGGCAGCAAAACTAGAAACTTGATTCCTGGTGAGGGGTTATGACAAAAACCTTCTCATACGATCAAAAGAGAATGTACTATATAGTGATAGGAACCTACTCCTCAAAAATAGGGACATTCACAAGAAATCAGATTCCAGCCTTATCACAGTCATCATGGAATACAATGATTGGGCAGGACAAATTGGTCATATAATCTTTTAGAATTGGCCAATCCTTTTGGAGGATAACATGGTGGGTAAGAGTGTGGTACAAAGACCTAGGGTTAGCATCAGTCGTGCCCCCAACCTCGGGGACAAACTAGTTCACAGCAGACTCCATACTGAAACCAATACACCAGGCTACCATAATTGACTATCAGAAAGACCTAAAGGAATGTTCAAATGCCATAGATACAACATATGCAGACGCTGTGTGTCAGAAATAACATTTATTTACCACATTAATCGGAGAAAGGTAGGTATTAGAGAGTTCATCACCTGTAATGCACCGTTTTTGGTTTACACCTTATGGTGCCCATGTGGGATGGCTTATGTTGGAAAAGCTGCACACAATCTGAAAACTAGAATCGAGAAACATGTTCGTAATATTGAAAATAAAAGGTTGGACACACCGGTTGGAGCACATTTTCATAATACATATGAATCTAGATCCGAAAATCTTAAATTTAGGGGGCTGAAACATATTGCATCTCCTAGGTTTGGAGGTGACAGACAAAATCTCTTACTTAGAAGGGAGAGCTATTGGATCTATGTTTTGGAAAGTGTTAAGTCAACAGGTCTCAAAGAACAGCAGGACTTGAAACCTTTTCTATTATATTAATGGATAAGTCACCACTCATAGTTGTTTTATTTTCTGGCCCTACAGGTCTTCATCCTTTTCCTGTCCTGAGTGGACTTTACAGTGATCTGTCTAGCTTGCTGGTATCAACGAGGTCACTGTGAAGTTGTCACTGCTGTGTCGGCAACCATTATGGATGCTCACCAGTGTCCTCCCCTGAAGGCTTAGGGCCTGATCCACAAATGTTCTGCATAGTTGAAGGTACATAGGTACTTGTGCAGGAAAACTAGGAAATACATTTTTATTGAGAAAGCAAACACTTGCGTAATATATTATCCAACAGTACAACAAATACCATGCATGCGAACCTCAATTTACAACTATTGTAGAACATTAACCAATTCAGAAATGTACTATCTCAACATAAAGGGTAAGAAAGAAAAGGAAAGGAAACTACAGGGGAAAGGGAAATGGTAATTAAAGTCAGAATATAATACGCTATACACTACAAACCCTAAAATCAAACCAAAAGAAGGTTTATCCTATACCTAATAAGATTATCAAGTAACCATAATCAACATAATAAGGTAGACAGAGTAATGAACAAAAAAAAAGCTTGCAGATAATCAAGTTGTATCTAGGATCTATTAGGTAAGTCTAGGATTCTTGTAACAAGACAGAAGAAAATAAATCAGAGATGGGAGGGTTAGTATAGTGTAGAAACAGGTCCCATAGTAGTACTGGTACATTGCATGATTAGCAAGATGAGCAAGTGTTTCAGACTCTACCAATTTAGAGAGCTCTGCAAGCCATTTCTTGAAGCCGGGGGGGGGAGGGGCGTATCTGTTCTCTGTTTAAGAAGGATTTGTCTTTTAGCTTCTGGAGCTGTGGGAAGAAGCCAGTATTTCTGGTGCTGGGTAAGGAACATTTGACTAGGTGTGCCACCCAGTAAGCAGAAGAGTGGGAGGGTTGATAGCCAGGACTGAGTTCACAAATTTTTGCACTTGGAACCAGAACATTGTGAGTTTTGAGCAGGACCATAGGATATAGGTGAGTGAGCCAACTCCCTGATGGCATCGCCACAGTCTGAGAGCATAAGGCTCATTTTCTTCAGGACCTGTGGGGTACAGTACCATCTGTTGAGAATTTTCTTTTGGATTACTTGGTATCTCATGTCCCTGCAGTCAGAGTGTGTACTCTTGAGCAGTCTCTGCCAGTCCTCATTAGGAATTTGGATCAGCAAGTCCTGATCCCAACAACATTTTGCCTGCAACAGATACGGAACTGTCGAAGAGAGCAGACAGTCATATATTCTGCCTCTTAGCCTAGTGGTGTGTGAGACCCATTTAGAAATCATTATTGGGAGCAAACTGTCATAGGGCCCTGTGGAAACCCAGTGCCTGACTAATATCGCTGTTCTTAGTTGGAGATATCTCCAGAAGTCTGATCTGGTTAGGTTAAATGTCTTGGCTATAGATTCAAAGGAAGCTAAGTTGTCTGCCTGTGGCTCTATGACATGGCCCACCTTGGCTATTCTTCAGCTCTCTCATGAGAGCCAGTGAATGGGCTTCTTATTTATGGTGATGTACGGGTTTTGCCATAATGGTTCCCACCTCCCCAGGTGCCTAGCCTTCCAGTTGTGGCACCTAATGAGGCTATACCACGCTTAATTGGAAAATAATTGCATTGGAGAGGGTTTATTAAGGTTAGGGCTACCGTTCCCTTTAGAGTATCTGACCCATGGTGAGCTGGATCAGGGACCCAATCCCAAATGCAGCCGAAGAGGGCTCAAGCTCCCCTTGGGGGCAAGCCAATAAAGATTGTGTCTAATCCCAACTGCTTGGTGATAGGTCCATAGCCACAGTATTGCCCAGTCACCTTTTTCACCAGGTGCTCTGAGCTTATGTATACTAAAGCAAAGCTTTTTCCCTTCCCACAGGAAGAATGAAAAACATTTTTCAAAACGCACCAGTTTTTTCTGTGGGATTGGCACCGGGAGGCTGTTCAGGTAAAATAAAATCCTAGGGAAGGCCATCATTTTACATGCTGCGATTTTGCCTCCAGAAAGTGAGGTTAAGTTTCTTTCCTCTGTTAAATTCTGTTCTAGGTCAGAAAGAAGGGGATTCAAGTTCACATCTACCATTGTACCGATTCTAGCTGGCAGCAGAATACACTCTTCCCTCACTATAACGAACCCTAGTACTATGAATGCTAGGCTATAACAAATGCATGCATTGGATCCCATCGTGTCTGTCACTGAGTAGTTATCTTGTGCTTGTCATCGTAATTGGTTAATGACTTAATAGCAATCAGGTGTGCTGAGTTAAGATTTTTTGGCACTTTTGTCAGTTTCCAGTACTTCTAGTACTATAAGACCCCTCACCTGTATACAATCATTATCCCCTGTGTACCTGTGTACTGCAGCATCACACTCTAGAAACGCTAAAAACCATGAAATGCTCTGGACATTCTGTGGACAGCAAACTGAAGATCTTGGACAGACTGAAGGCTGGAGAGTCTAGCCAAACTATTGCAGGAGAATGGCTTTTCAAAGTCAACAATATGTACCTGGTGCAAACAAGAAGTGCCTCTTCATGACTTTGTTGTTGAGTGCACAGATATTGAGGGGCTCCAGCATACGAAGCTTTGGAAAGCTGAAGAGCTTGAAACCAATCATGCCACAGAGCTGTGTCTTACACAGCAGCATGCAAGCTGAGTTCCTATCTCTGGTTCTAGCCTCCATGAGAAAGCCTGTCAATTTTCCCATGAAATTCATGGAGATGAAAATTGCTTCAAGTCCTCCACAGGCTGGTTTTGGAGGTTTCAGCAGTGCCATGGTATCCGGTGTATTGCAATCACTGGTGAGGCTTGCTCCTGTGAAGATGCAGTGGCAGAAGCATTTCTACCTAAACTTAAACACCTGTTGTCTGTGTACTCCCCTGAACAAGTTTACAAGGGGATGAGACAGGACTTTTTTGGTGCTGTCTCCCAGATGTCACGTGGCTGCTAAGTCTGAAGTTAATGCCAGCAAAGGTTTTAAAACCAGCAAAGACAGGCTGACATTCCTCTTTTGTACCAATGCGACTGGCAAACATAAACTTCACCCACTGTGCATTGGTAAATTTAAAACCTCCCGTTGTCTGCACTATGCTAACAGGAGTGTGCTGACAGTCATTTATGAGAGCAGCAAGAACACATGGATGACGTGTGACCTTTTTCGAAAGTGTTTTTTTGATTTATTTGTGTCATCATTGAGGCAACATCTTAAGAGAATGAAGTTGCCACCAAAGGCGATCTTGCTGCTTAACCAGTGTCCTGCCCATCCTCCCGAGGCAGAGTTAAAGTCCAGAGATGGCAAAATCCACACTGTTTTCCTTTCTAAGAACACCACATCTAAGATTCAGCCACTGGATGGTGGAATAATTGCTACTTTCAAAAAACATTATCGAAAGCAACTCCTAAGTGAGATTGTCTCAGCTGGTGATGGGCTATCTGGTGCTCAAATAGGGGTGCAGGAGGTGCTAAAAAAAGAATGTCTGGGACAGCATACACTTTGCGGGTGAAGCCTGGGAGAAAGTCTCGGCTGCCACTATACGCCACTGCTGGGTCATAACACTGGGACCCTCTTTTCTCCCGAATTCAGTTGGCTAGCTACAGACATTGATGACGATATTGATGACACCCCAGCAATGGCGCAGCTGGCAACAAACCTCAACCTGATAGAAAACAAAAACGAAGCATCTGACATCATAGATGCTTGGATTACTAATGATGAGACACTACACTACCCATGGTTGACCAAATGTCCGACGCTGAGATTGTATCCTGTGTTGCAGCAGATGGTAAAATGCCTGAACCAGAAGAGTCCGAAGAGGAGGAGGATGACGAGGAAGATACCATGGAGAAGCTGACAACAGGGGAGGCAGTTCGTGGTTTGGAAACAGCTCTCACCTGATGAAAATGATACAGCTAAGGCAAATGTTATCCTGTTTTAGAGACTTGCATGCTATGAAAGCAACAACACAGCTTAAAGTCACCGATTTTTTTAAAGGATGCAGTGACTACAGTATGTTGTATTTCAGTTAATGTGTCTCCTCCACTAAGTTTTGATTAGTTACGTCAGGATGATTTTTGTTGTTGCATTTAAAGGGACACTGTCAACCTGTTTTGCATCATATTATTTCTAGTTAAAACCCTACATTTTATGATTGCTTGCCTTCTCCAAAATTCATTGATGTTGCTGTTTGTTTTGTCTGTCTGCTTGTTTAGTAGAACTGAAAGCATGCTAATGTATATTTATAAACAACTTTGTTTGATTTAAAATCCTGTAACCATTCTTGCTGAATACATCCCGAACATTCGAAACACCTCTAAACGGTGCAGTAATTTATAGTGCAATAACCTCCTAAACTCCCTCAGCATTATGAGTGGCTAGACTACTGTATGTTGGGGCTGTTCCCCAGTCCAGGAAAGATGCAGTGGGAGTTGATCAAGGAATGTAAACATATCTGTTTTGGTATGGTAACACCAGGATGGTGGGCAGTCTGTTTTTCACTTTTTAAAAGAAAAAAAGAATCAGAATCAAACTACTAGCTACATCAAGAATCTTTACAGAATGTTGGGAATCATAAAATGTATTTTTTAAACTAGGGACACTATGAGGCCTATGGGAGTTGACAGTGTCCCTTTAATGTGCTTACTTCTGTGTTTAGATTAATTAAAAGCACTGACCGTATATGCTGCATGAATTAACGTAGTACAACACAGGTGACCAGCAATATCATTTTTGATTTATGGTTAATTAAGGTTAACTTTCTCTTCTGTTTCATGATGCTTTTAATGATGATGATTTTAATTATTACATAAATAAAGAATGATGAAATAAATAAAATAAAATATTGAACTAAACAGCCGATGTGATCTGTGTTACATTTAGCAGCATTTATGAGTATGAGTACAGTCCATTTTCGTTTTTGGCATTCCTCGATATAACAAATGTTGTACTATAATGAATGCAGAGATTGGCTCCCAAAACATTCGTTATATCGAGGGAAGACTGTACTCAAGTATCTAATGTGGAGAAGCGTCCATTAAAGGCCCACATGCCTAATATTAGTATCAGTTCTTTGTGGGTTGAGCGGGAGAACTTCTGTTTTTGACCTGTTTACTTTTATCCCTGACAGATTAAAATTACCAAGGATATGGAGCATTGTGGGCAGAGACATTGCAGGCTGTGCAAGACCTAGAAGTAAGCTGTCTACAAATGCTAAGGTCTTAAAGAGTAGTGTACTGCCTAAAACTAATATTAGATTTTAAAAGCAGACAACCATTGCCTTTTATATCTGAGGTACTTTTTATTTTCCCTTTGTTTAATTAGAAGATTGTGTACCTGATGGTGGTAGGCGTGATGTGTGGAACAGCTTTTAGCCTGGCAGCTGACATATCTTGTTCTACTGCCCCGCACGACATCATCAGGATTGTGATCTCACTGATTGTGATGTCACTGCTACTTAGGAACAGCAAGTGAGTGACTGCTAGGTCATTCACCTGTAATATCACTGTCCGTGAGATCAAAATGCTGATGATGTAGTGTGGTGCAGTAGAGTTAGATATGTCAACTGCTAGGCTAAGAGCTGTTCCACACATCCAGCACAATATTATCACATACAAGGCTTTCTGGTGAGTGAAAGGAAAAAGAAAAATACTTAAGAAATAAAAAGTTACAACTGACTGCTACTTAAAATTTGTAACATTTTCCTTTCTGCCTGTATTGGATCCACTAGCTCTTTAACTTGCATGTCTGCAGAGGCTACACCTTCTGTCTCTGGTGAGTGCCTAATTTTGCATAACAGTGGTTCCATCGATATCAGGAAAAGTAATGGAGATAAGGGGCAGCCTTGGCAGGTTCCCCATTTAAGCTGAAAAGCTGGTGAAATAATGCCGCATGTCAGGAGGCAGGCAGTGGGGTTGCAGTATTCCATCGACTGAGCCAGCAAACGCCAAAATTCTCCTGAACTGTATGTAAGCATTAATACCCGACAGGGTGGGTGGTATTGGGCAATACTGGACCGCCCAGAGGTGTAATGAGACCTGATGCTGCAGGCGGAGGGCCTTATAGCCCCTGGAAGGTCCGGTATTGCCCATACCGCACACCCTGGAGGGTAATATTGCGCTAAGAAAATGGGCACAGTAAAAAAAAAAAAAATTTGAGAAAAAGATTGGTAATAAAAGCATTTGCATTATGTTTTGTGATTAAATAGTTCCTTCACCTGTTCTGCAATAGAGGACTTTTGTCCTAATGGGGATGCTGTGGTTGAGGAAAAGAAAACAAAGAGCTGGTTAAATGCTGTTGGTGCCCCCACAGCAGAGTTTAAGTTTCCCCCCAATGTCATTATGGAATAGTTTTCTTTCCATTTTCATTAACAAGACTGCGTTTTGTTCTGTTTTTTTTTTTTTTTACTGGGGATAACTGCCATCGGGGAAGAAAGCCGCGGTATGGGACAGTGCATCAGGTCTTCACTTCAGGACAAAGACATAAAGTGAGTTTGACATTTCCCTTGTATGGATGTTTAAAAACTGCTGCCTTTTGAAGTATTTCTTACTTTGTGTAGTTCAGGAGAGCACGATGGGAGCAGCATTTTGTTCGTTTTCCGTGCTGCAGATGCACATACATCTGGTAGGAAAAGAACAAATACGACTCTCTCGTGCAGGAGTTACACTATATTTCGGACGCAGTCTACTGGAACAGAAACGATCTGTCACCGGTTTCTGCTATAAAAGTACCTATTCTGAATTCTGCTAGATGTTGTCACAGTACCAGGATAAAGAAAAAAAATGTTTGTGTAACTCCAGAGTCATCTGGGACTCGGCAGGCAGCAATACAGTGGTCTGAGTAGGACGAGAGGCTGGAAAGCAGTGTGGCTGAAATGGGTAATAGCGTCAGTTGCTGTAGCCTAGAAGAGCTGCTTCAAATTAGCGTTTTTTCTTTTTTTAAATAGGCGTGAGTTGTTTTTCTGAGAAAAGTGGAGTTCAGTTGGTGACAGGGTTTCTGTCACGAAGGACTACGAGGAATGGGCTTTAACTTGGCATTTGTTTTACAAAGCAGGTGGGTTATGTTTTTGGAGAAAATGGGAGTGGAGTGCAGTTGGTGACAGGGTTTCTGTGCATGCCTCTGTGTAGGACTATTAAGAACTGCTTTTTCCTTTTTGTTACACTTCAAGAAAAACAAAGAATTCAAGGAAATATGGAGTTTAGACAGTGGGGGGACAGTTGCTCTCGCTAAGTGAGGGGAAAAAATGGCGGCGATTTGAAATGCAAATTTGGTGTCTTAGCCAGTTAGGAAACGGGGTGGGCACAAGGATACTTAGCTGGGCATGAGGCAGGATTGGGCTGGGACTTTTTATTTGGTGGGCATCTATTGTCTGATAGATGCCCACCTAAATAAGTGTCTCAGCCAATCAGAAGAGAGAATTGTCTTTGCCCATTTTCTAATGCCTATTTGAACAGCTTGCTGGAGGTGCAGCCTGCATAACAACCAGTCTTGAAAAAGAGCAAAAAAATCACTACCAGCAAGCAGCTTCTGCTGGATTTGCTGGTTATCGGGAGCCTAAGACTTTGCATCTACATCCCCAGTGGCCCCTCCATCAACCAAGGCTGTCCATTGTGTGAAAGCTCAGCAGCAGGTCCAATCAGGATGCAGAGCCAGTCTGGAGGGGTGGAGCGCGGTGCTTCAAAAGCACCTGCTGCCGCACGGTGTGAGTGGCGCAAACGCCAGTTGGTAAAAATAATTCAGCACTTCATGCTGCAGCTGGACTAAGTTATCTTATTTATATACAGCTATTTTTATGCTTTTTAGCATTTGTACTTACTCTCATTAGGGGTATGTTTATGTTTACCTTGTACCTTGCATTTTATGAAGATTATGTTGTTTGATTGATACTTTATTGGTACTTTAGTGCCTGACCATGGAGAACTTTAAAACCGCTCTAAAAAACCCACCTGTTCAACCTTGCTTTTCCAGACTATTGATTCTTGCTGTAGGATTGCTGGATTAATTTTATGCTTTTAGTATGATATTTATTGTGTTTTTACTCTGTGTGTGCTATGATCAGTGAGAACAGTGCTCTATAAATAAAGCCAAATTGAATTGAATTTATGAGGGCATAATTACATCTAGGTTTTAATACAAGTCACTGTTCACATGTTTTATTTTTAAAAGTTTGACTACTGCTTAAATAGTCATTGACTTTTCAGCACTGCTTGCTATAGGGCAGTTCACAACTACATCAGGATTTACAATTTGTAAAATGGCAGTAAGAGGAATCTGTCTGAGTTGTATTTATGTTGTGTTTTTTCTCTCGTCTGATTATATGATAGTGATAAGCACAAAACAACCCATACCACAAGGAAGGGAAAGGGAAATGTATTGCTGTATTCCTTTAGGGTGTAGTATTAATTTGAATTACACCCACTTATTGGACAATCATAAAATACTGGCATATTACACAGGCCTTCTTATTAGGAAATCAGCTTTTACTAGTTTGCTGATTAAACCCTGCCTCATTTCATGTGTTATTACTGTGTTACTGATGTTATTAAGGGATGAGAAGTTAAACCCAGAACCCCCTGCTGACACAAATGAATATTACACAGATTACTTTTGCACCCTTAGAAGGGGGATTAAAAATCATCCATTTCAGTGGAAGAAGCATTATCTCAAAAATGCATGAAATTGAGGCGTGGGTAAATTACTATAACCCAGCTATATTAACAGTTTTGGAAACTTGGCTATGGCCTTCACTACCAGATTCTGATATAATGCTACCAGGATACTGTTTGTATAGAAAGGATAGGGCCACGGGTAAAGGGGGAAGGGTAATGTTTTACATCAGGAATGCACTTACTGTTGATGTCCTCACACATACTGTACAGAATTCATATTCTTTCGTGTACCTTGGTTCAAGAATTAGATTAGGACAATATAAAAAGTTATCTATCTATTGTATCTATAACCCGTCAAAGAATAGTAAATTTGGGTTTCATGATTTTGGAGACTTTGTGTCAAAACATGGTAGAGGTGAATTAATTGTGGTAGGAGATTTTAATTTAAATTGGATTAGTAACAATAGTCTCAATTACAAGACAGTACTAATGAATTCAGGGTTGCAACAACTTATAACTACTCCCACTCGTCTTAATTTTAAATCAGACAAGCATTCTTTGCTTGACTGGTTTTTAACCAATAGAATTGAACACATTATAGCCAGTGGTCTGAATTTCAGATCCAGTTAGTGACCATCAATCAATTTATGGGATCTGGAAAGGAGGGAGAATAACTAAACACCCTTCCAGATTTATTGAAATAAGGAATTATTCAAAAATTGATGTGCATGGCTTTTTAAGCAATTTATCTGAAATTGATTGATCTTTCTTAAAAGTGATACCTGACATAGACTGTGCCTTAGATTGTTTTTTTATCAGAACCTTCATGGAAGTAGTAGATAAGCACGCCCTAGTGATCAAGAGAAGAGTTAGTGACAAGAAGACCAAATGGCTTAATAAAAATCTGCTTAACTTAATGAGGGAAAGGGATGTTGCCTGGAAAAAATACAAAAAAGTGAATTGATATCTGATTTAAATAAATATCGAAATAAGAGAAACAGGTGTACAAAGGAAGTAAAACTAGCTGAAATTCATTAATGTAAACAACAACAACAGTCTAATCTGTCAGATCAAAAATGGTTTTGGAGCTCAGTAAAATCTTTGCCCCCCATGAAGATAACCTAAGCATGTTTAAAGATGGGGAATTATTGACAGATCCAATTCTCAGAATTTAATTTACAGTTTTCAAATCTGGATACTTATTGTAAAGACTTAAAAGGTCAAAAGCAGAGTTACCAGGAGTTTGATTTGAATAGGCTGAGGTTCTCCTTAAAAGTAATGAAAAGCACTGAGGTATTAAAATTATTAACAAGTATGAAGCCTGGTAAGGCACCTGATTGTGATGATTTATTGCCCAAATTCTTGGTTCTTGCTGCCTCAAAAATAGCCTATCCCATTAGTGTAATATTCAACTCATCATTTCAAATTGATCACGTACTCAATTTATGGAAAAAGTCATTCATAATTCCAATTTTTAAATCTGGATCAAAGTCTGAATTTTGTAATTATTGCCCCATCTCAATTTTGTCTGCTTTCTTGAAACTACAAGAAAAAATTGTACACGGGAAGTTTAGTGATTATATTAAAGCATGTGATCTGATCTCCTCCAACCAACATGGTTTTAGGGGGGACACAGCACCAAGACTGCTTTGCTTAGATTAACAGACTTTGTCCATCGAGCTACTGAACTGGTAGCCTAACAGGGGGAGTGTTCATGGACCTAACCAAGGCATTCGACCTAGTAGATCATACATTACTGTTGGATTGCCTTAGGAGCTTGGGGGTGGCAGACTCCACACTGCTTTGGTTTGGGGATTATCTTGTAAACAGGATGCAGTGTGTTAAGGTAAATGGTACTTGTTCAACTTTTCGTGGGGTTCAGTGTGGGGTCCCTCAGGGCTACATACTGGGCCCTTTGCTTTTTTCCCTTTTTATTGACCCTGTAACAAAGGTTTTACAGTATAGCAATTTGATATTATACGCAGACAATGCAGTTTTATTTACTCATAATTCATCTGTTGTTGATATCAACTCACCATTGAGTGGAGAATTCAGTAAATTCCAAACCTGGTTTTTACAAGACAACCTAATGCTAAACAAAACCAAAACAAAGGCCATGTTGTTTGATTCTTAACCAAAACTAAGAAAACAATCAGGGAGTCTTTCAGTAAATATACTTTGGAGTGGATCAATCGATGTTGTTGAATCACTTAAAAAATTTAGGTATAATATTAGATCCAACATTGAAATTTAATGTCCATATGGATAAAGTCACTGCTAAGCTGCACTCCAAGATTGGGACCCTCTATCTCCTTGCTAGTTTCCTGACAAAAGAATCAGGAGAAATAATTGCACAACAGAGCCTATTTCCTGTCTTGAACTATGCTTCAATGATAACGCTGCCTTTCTGAAAGCCAGAGCTTCTCCCAGATGCTTACACATGTCCTCAGTCCCCGCTATGGAAATCCCTAAATTCTCCACTGGAATGGGTGGCAAAGCACTGTCTGTGGCTGCTGCCTCCCTCCCTTTTTCTGGAACAGGCTCCCTCCTTCACGCTGGTCCACTGATACCCACAGCTCTTTCAAACACCGACTTAAAGCCTGGTTACTGAATGAGGCTAAATGCCTGTGCTCTCCAGGGTAATCTCCAACAGCATGGTACCTTTTCCACCCATTGTAACTGCTAACTCTGCTCTTACTGTATAACTTGTTTTGCCTCATTTAGCTGTGAACTAAACTGTAAACTGTCGTGTTTTTTTCCTTTTGACTTCCTCCAACATATTGTAAACTGTACTGTATTTATTGTGTTGCTGTATTCCTGATGATCTGTATTTAACTCTGTAGTGCCATATTTGTGGCCCAGGTGGTGCCTGAAAACGGTCTCACGGATAAATAAATAAATAAATAAACAAACTGACACCTCATCTGTTTCCTTTGTTTCTAGAAATGAGACTTTACTTAATAAAATTAGAATGTTTGTACTTATGGCACTGCACAGGACACATCATTGTAATATATTAAGTAGTCTTGATTGGTTAACCGTTCAAAATAATTAGAAATTGGCTTTATCATGCTTTACATTTAACATATTGCACTTGGGTACCCCTACATTGTTATGTGTGCTTCTAGATAGTTATAACTCCTTATGGTTCTCGTTCATCTCAAAAACTTCATTTGACCCTACCCTTGGTATGCAAAAGCTTAGGGAAAAGGTCTTTTGCTTATTGTGCTGCCACAGTGTGGAACCACCTGCCTGATATTGTTAAGTGCTCATCTTCTATTAGCACTTTTTCAAAGGCTGTATGGAAACATTTTAAAAACGTGAATGTATGGACTTGTGTAAAATTATGTGATTGTTGAATTGATTGCTCTGATTGCTCTGTGTTTTATTGTTTATGTATGTTATTACTATTGACGTCAGGTCATGCCTGAAAACAGAATTTTAATATTCTGGTGTGCCAACCTGCAACTACAAAATAAATGAAAATGAAATGCAGTAAAGAGTTTGCACCCTAGCTATGAAGGTGGGGCCTATCCCTACTTCCACCATAGCTTGGTAGAGGTAAGGCTGTTCTATTGAGTCAGCTGCTTCCTCTGTGTCTACACTGGCTAACATACTTGGCATTTTCCTCCTAGCTGCTGTCCAGATGACATTTATTGCTGCCCTGATGTTGTCCATGGCCATACGCCCTTTAAGAAATCCCACTTGACAATGGCTGATGAGATGGGGGATACATTCTTTGAGTCTATTGGCCATCACCATGACCAAAATGTTGATGTCAACATTAAGTAATGAAGTTGTACAGTAGTTAGTCATCAGCTGTGGGTCCTTCTTAGATTTAGGTAACAGGGTAATAAGGGCTTCAGTCGTGGTATGGGAGAGGGCTCCTTTGGATAAGGATTCTGTGAAGGTGGCATGAAGGTTTTTTCTATATCAGGCAGCAGGAACTGATAAAACTCTGCTAGAAAGCCTCCCATCCCCGGTGTCTTTCATTGGGGTAGAGGTTAAATAACCATTCTCACTTCCTCTAACATGAGAGGTGCATCCAGTTTGCTGCATTGCTCATTCGAGATCTTGGGGATAGGCAGCCCCTCCAGGAAGATCTGTAGTGTCATCTTCCCATCACCCAGTTGGGAGGAGTTTAGGCTGGTATGATAGACAGAAAGGGCATCTGATATGTTGGTAGGCTGGGTGAGTAACTGACCCGCATTTCCACGAATGGAGGCAATGTGCTTTTTGGTCTGCTGGATTTTAATACTGTAGGCCAATAGTCGACCCGCCCATTGTCCTGATTCCCAAAACTTATGTGAAGTCCTCAGGGTTGCCTTCTGTGCAACAGAGCTTAATGTATTGATTTGCTACCTTAGCTGCAGCATTTCCCAGTACAGTTGTGGGGATTGACCGTGTAATGCAGTGTACTCTTGCTCTTTTAGTTTTAGAGCATCTTCTAAATCAGCAAGCAGTTTAGCTGTCTGCTTCTTGAGGTGAACTGCATAACTTATGATCCCCCCTCTAAGACAAGTTTTGAGCGTGTCCCACAGGGTTGGTCTCAACACTTCTGGGGAGTCATTAGTAGCAAAGAAGAGGCTAATTTCTCCCTTTACTACTGTTGAAAGTCCCGTTGTGACAATAGGAAGGTATCAAGTTGCCATCTTGTCATCTTGGCATTTTGGGGGCATTTGGTCTAACCTCCAGCACTAGGTGCACACATGCATGATTGGAGATCATAATGGGGCCTATGGCTGTGTGCTGTGCTTCATGTATGGTTTGCAGCTGGCCAACCGGTGCAGCAGCAGGGTGTCTGTCTGTGTCACCGACATCCTGGGTTCGGGAATGGACCTGTGAGTCTGAGTCCCAGAGACTGCTCTCCTTCTCTGGGTGGAGGGTAAGGATGTGTGTCCAGTGAAGTGCTATCCTCTGGTGGAGGCCGGGGGATCGGCAGCGACCACCACCTGCATATAGGGAGGCAGGACCAATGTCGGCGTTAGTGCCTTGGACATCATTACATGTTCTACCTCCCTGGAAGTTATTGGAAAAACTGTCTGCTGACTGGATGATGTCTGCAACTGGATCTCACTTCATGGATTGCGACCTCTTGCCACCTGGTACTACTGAAGTACTGCTGGGGAGCCACTAGCCCCACCCTGGGGGGTAAGCCACGGTGCCTGAAGGCTCTCGCTGTCCCCCAGTACCATAGTAGGAGTCCATCGGGAAGCCAGCAGCCCCACCCTGGGTGGTAAGACAGGGTGCTTGGAGGTGGAGGAGGCAAAGGTGTGTCCCGGGAAGCAGTGGTCAGAGACAGAGCTGTGCAGGCAGATGGAGTCAGTCAGACTCAAAAAGCATAGTAAATAAAATATAATATATATATATACTATATATATATGGTTTGCGCAGGTATTAAGAAGAAATCAATCCGGCTACTCATGCAGTGAGTGACTGAATAATATGTGAAATCTCTCCCCATGGGGTGCATGTTCCTCTAGAGGTCCAGAAGTTGGAACTCTGCTGCCATGCTATGTAAGGCTTTTCTAGCCTTGATAGAAGCAGTGATTGTGCCGCGAAGGCGGTCCTTGATGGGGTTCCAAATCTCAATGCAGTCCCCAAGGAGGACCCTGTCACCTGCTTGATACATGTTAACTATGGCCTGGGACACTTCTGGAAAAAAGGTGTCAGAGTCTGTGTTAGGCCCATAGATATTTACCAAGAGGAGCAGGGTATTATATCTAAGTACCCTAGCTAACATTCATCTGCCTTCCTTGAGTGGGCAATATTTGCAACTTGCAGTTGTAAACGTTTGTGAAAGAGAATTGCCACCTCCTAGCTTTCTTGGAAAACAAACTCCCCTCTACTCGTACCACCCATTCTCTAGAGAGCTTCTGTATTTCTGCTTCCAACAGGTGAGTCTCTTGAAGGAAGGCAATGTCTGTGTGCTCTCTTTTAAGGTGTGTAAGGACTTGTTTCCTTTTAATAGGGGAGTTTAACCATTGAACATTCCATGAGGTGAACTTATAACTGTTAGTCCCCATGGTGGCCATTAACTAAGCTGGCGTGATGTCCATGCGTACATAGGGTGAGACAGCACAGGCAGTATCCACCAGTATCGATAAAACAGTGAAATGTAACACCCTTCAGGGGGTTTACCTGCCATTTCCCGGGTTTCCTCCCGTATTGCTGGTTCCCCCCACATCTGTATGGCCCCAGTGTTTTGCCTTCTGCCCTTACAGGCATAATTCCTGGGTAGCGAGCTACCAGCAGGCTGGATCAGCCAGCACTCGTGCATGTCAAAAGGGTGCATTTAAGTTGGTGACCGCATTTGTGGTCTAAAATGGGGAGTTTGTCCATGGTCCAGGTGCCCCTTCCATGTCCTGGGGGAACGGAGACCTGAAAGAAATTGGGCAGAAGCCCGTAGCTGTAATACAGCGGAGCTGCTTGGGAGCTCATGAATATTAATGAGCAGCTCAATGTATATTAAGGAGTGCTGCCTGCTGCCTAGGGGCATGTTATTGCGATGGCAGTGACAACTAAACTGCTGGGGGCAATCTTGTGAGAGTGGGCTCGTTTGATAGAGGACAACTGGGGCTACTTTCTGGTGAAGGTATTGGAGCAAATCAGCCTGTAAGTGTCCTTAGGCTGCTTGGTAACTCCAACCCTGGCTGTGCTCCATCCACTTCCCTGGTTCCTAACCCCCTACCCCCCCCACACCGAGCTCAAATAGGGGAACCATCTACTCATGGTTTCCTGCACCTCAGCACTTATCATCCTTATACTGGGACAACCACCCAGTGTCCCACCTTAAAAGCTCATGTGTTATACCAAGAATTGTTATTACTGCTTGTATATTCTTACCTTGATGTATGTGCTTATCTGATCATCCTGTACTTGTTCGTTTGTTTCACCCTGTTCACTATGTTGTAATTGTTCTCATTCTGCTTGTAAACCTACTCTTGTAATCTCCCAGGTCGCACCTGAAAATAGGCGTTCCTTGTCTAGCATGTTTACCTGGTAAACAAAAGTTAATAAATAAATAAATGTGTTGGGCTGCAGTAGAACTGAAAAAGGGGGAGACTACACTATACTGCAATGGACTCCAGGTAAACAAATGGGAGCTGACATGTTTGTGACTTTTAACCCCAGTATTACAGCCAGTCAATGATCTAGGCACCCAAACTGGACACAGAGGGACTCCTGGGAAAATAGAAGGGACTGATTCTGGTGCCTAGCTCAAGCCCCAATAAACGAGCAGGAAATATTGATCACTGTAGATATCATTTATTGAAAGGCGTCAGTAGCCAAGCAGAACTCTAGGATTTGGGCTGATACAATGAGGACTTACTGGGATTTCTTCAGTCTGTAGTTGGGCTTTGTATGAGTCAGGACTGTGCTGAAAGAGTGGACCTTACACTTCAGGGGCTTCCTCAGGCCCCCATTTGGAGAGCGGTGGTCAGCAGAAGTGGACTGGAAAGGGGACAGTAGAAAGAACATTTGTGCTGAAGTTCTGTTTCCCCAGGTACTTGCTGCTGGACTGATTGAGAAGGGGAACGAGAGGAAAAGACTGGACTGTGCTTCCCCAGGTACAGAGAAGTTGCTTGTGGTTAAGTAGAGAGACTGAATGCTGCAGAAACCCTGTAGTGAAAAGCTGAACTTTCTGAAAGGGCTGTGCAGATTAGCAGAGTGTCACAGCCAGGACTGATGAGCTATTTTTGCCTGTGTTTGGACTGCAATTTGAAATCTGAAGGGGCAGAGCATCTCTGGTCATTGGAATGCTAGCAGAAGCTGAGTGTGTGCCTGTGTGAACGTGGTTAAAGTGTCTGAGAGCTGAGTACCAGCTGCAGCTGAAGAAAAGGTAGGCACTGTTAAATTGGAAAAGTGTGAACTGGTGTGCAGGTGGTTGTTATTCCTGAGCCCCCTCCCGCTGAATTGCACTTGTGCTATCAAATCTGAGGCTAGCACCCCTACTAATTGGCACTGGACTTAAGTGGAGAAACTGCCTAAGAACTTTTATTTGCTAAGAGCTCAGTGCAGGGACTGCAAGAGGACCCCCCACCATTAGGGAGTCCTCACCCAGAGCCAGGGAGGGAACTTACTAACCCCTTCCAAGTGGGACTCATTGTCTCAGGAGGTCATCACCACTTACTGGGGTGCTAGGGTATCTGTGATCTGTGTTTGGGAGCAGGGCTGTGGAGTCAATCTTGGGTCTGGGCCTTCTTGGGCTGATGCTGTCTTGCCACCGTGCTCTGCAATGGGCCAGAAGCAGCTGACGGTGACAAGCTGCCAGAACTACAATCAAGGTGACCAGCTGCAAGATCCCATTTTCCCTGGGTGCAGAGCTCATCTAACCATGAGTACCCAGGACTTGGTTCCTGGAATGGGAAAGGGGAATTGGTTCTGTCTTTTCAAAATCAAAGTTTCTACAGTTTCAGGGCCCCAACAGCCGGCCAACTCACAGCACCGATCAGGCCTGCACCTAGTGGGAACCCATAGGGACTGTACAGGGACACTGGTACCAGTGGGAAGGGCGTGGCCTGCAGGCCCACATGTTGAAATTGCACATCTCATTAACCTTACCTTTTGCCTTCACAGCCACCCTATGTCCAGATATCCCCTTCCCTAGTCCTTACCCCCTGAATAAAGCTGTGAATTTGTTTGTTGAAACTGATGTGGTGGTGAACTTCATTGCATGCACTTATTGCTGAAGGTGGAACAAGATATTTGGGGACACTGAGTGCAGCGTGTTGGTTAGGAAGGTGGGTAGGCACAGTATCTCAGGGGGCTGTGCCAAGCAGATATCTGGGACACTGATACTTTACTCTGGGTAGATGCATTGCGCTATTTTCTATATTTCTGGGAATGAACCCCCAATTGTCACCGTAGCAGAACCCAGGCCTCTTGCCTGGTATCAGAGACAGTTGGCAAGGGAGGAGTAGCTCATTGGCACACAGCGCCGGGGCTACATCTTGGAGACACTGCTGGGATCTCCTGTTGACCAGCCATGTTTGCACTGGAAGATCAGAGTGTCAGAGCCCCTAGGGGCCCTCGAGCGCCAAACCCACTCTGCCCCAGCCCAAGTTCAGACCTACTGAGGATAAGATGAGGCTGCTGGAATGGAGTGGGAGAATGAAAATGGATCCCCCGAAGTCTTTTCTCTTGCTGGGGGTACCCTCCCGAGATGTTGAAAAATATGTATCCACCATAAAGAGATTGGGAAAAGTCAAAATTCAGGGGAAAATGTTTGATTCTGCTAGAGATACATTGACAATGATGATAGAGAGTGCTCAAACCATAGAAGCCACTTGGATGCCTGGGGTTTTGGTTGTGGAAGGATTGGCTGAGGCTGTACTGGTGCTAACTTTCTTCAGTGTGATCTCCTGGGAGGGGGGGGTTAGAGGAGCAGGATCCATCCCAAAGGCGCCAAAGTTTGACAGACCCCAGCCTGGTTGCATGCCTGTGGCCTTCAAGTCATACCTCAAGTTAAGAATGCTCTCTGGAGTAAAACCCACCCTGAATGGTGAGGATGACTTGGAGGACTGGATGGATGATACCACCCTGTTAGTCCAAGATTAGCAGTGTTCTGAAGTTGAGAGAAGCAGAAACGATTAGTGGAAAGTTTACAGGGTCCTGCCTTGGAGAGTGTATGTTCTTTACGAGCCACAGATCCTGAAGCCCCAGCCCAGGTATATATCTCAACTTTTGAAAGTGTATTTAGAAGCCCTGAAACCTGTGAAGACCTCATCTGGAAGTTCAAAACCATTAGGCAGTGGGAGGGGGAATTGTCTGCTTTCCCGGCTGGGGTATAGAGGGCCTTGCAGAAGGTGTTCCGGGAAAGGTGGGGTAGACTTCTAAGATCTAAATTGGATCAGGTTGGAGCACGTAGTGAAGGACGCTTGTTATTCCCTATTACTAGTGTTACAGTTGCATTTAGCAGACAGGAAAAATAATCCCCCTCCCTATTGGGTTTTGGTCTGGGAGGTCTGGGAGGCTGAAGAGGAGCAGGGTCACTGGGGGGGGTGTACGGGATAGCCATGGCAGTGATGCAGGTGGAACAAGAGGTGCCCCCTGGTGAAGTATAGGAATTAAGAATGTTATTTAATTTCATTTCATTTTTATTTTATACTGAAAAGTCTGTGGGCTAAAGCCCATTTTCACAGATGTCCAGTTTCAAAACATTAAACATAAAAAGACATCTTGACAAAATACAAAACACATTTAAAAATGTACAGGCTAGCGAGGACAGTATAAAACAATTACAACATAATTAGATTCTAGGTGAAACACCTACAGACAGAATTAATAAACATGTTCCTTCTAAGTACTGTCTTAAAAATAATGATTTTTGAACAGCTTATAACATTCATGGGTAAATCATTATAACGTTTTGGTGCTACAAAGGACACAGACATTTGGGCAAAGACGGTGTGATAGAATGGAATCTGAAAAGAATTTTTAATTTGCAGACGAGTGTTGGAGATTAGAGGAATTACAGGAAACAAACTAGAAATGCTATTCTGGAGTAGCCCCAGCTTGACTTTGTGTAAGAAAATTAGGGACCTAATATTAACCTGCTCAATAAGTGATGGACATTTAAGTGAATTATATAATAAACAATGATGTGTGGATCTAGATTGGCCAATTGCAAAACATATACTGTAGCTGAATGATAGGTTGCCTGAAGTTTGGTTAATAATCTTTCTGAGGTATGTGAATAAATTAATGAACCATAATCAATAATAGAAAAAAGAAGACTGTGGGTTAACATAGTTCTGGTTTCAACCGTAAGATGTTTTCTTATTCAATAAAGGAAACCCAATCTTTTATGAAATATGCTGATTAAGTCCAGAATATGGACTTCAAATGAGAGATAAGAATCCAAAATTAGCCCCAAATATTTGAACTCCTTAACTTGCTCTATAGCTAGACCATCATTATCCAAAATGTTAAATTCAGGAGCAGGGAGTTTCTTGTGTGTGGGAAAAAATATGATTTTGGTCTTAACAGAGTTCAAAATCAATTTTATGTAAATCAAACCAGTTATTAAGAGAATACAAGGATGTAGTCACATCGACTAAGTTGGTTGTGGGTCCAGGTTCCGCTGAAGCTCCCAGGATGAGTGCTATAGTCCCTAACATAGGCCCCACCTCTTTTGGCACTGGGCCCCCTGTCCAGGCCTCCCCTCTGACATAAGAGTTAAGGCTCAAGTGGAGGAACTGGTATGGAAGGTGGCTGAGTTAGAGAGGGTAGGGGTGCTGGTTGCTGCCCAGGGAAATGAACGGGTTGTAGAATGGAATCACGCAGCTCAGAGTGCCCCAGTGGGAATGCCTGGGGTTCAGCTGGTACCACCAGACCGGCCGCGGCTCTGGGAACCAGTCATATGCTACAGGTGTGGGGGTGAGAGACATATACAGAGGGGGAGTAGGGTGCCTTTAGACCATTCGTCCAACAGAGACAGAGCACCAGCCAGCACTGGAAACAGGGAAACTATGGAGGGGCTCAGTAAAGGAGCAAACCAGGGCCCCTGGCAGGTCCAGCTCCATGGCTCACACAAGAGTCTCATCAGGCAGAGCTAGCAGAACAGTGCCACTAGATATGCGAAAGTTAGTGGGACCAACAACTGAGACTAAGATCACCGTCAACGGGGTCCTCACCCATACTGTTCTGGATAGCAGCTCCCAGGTTACCATCATCTTTAAATCTTGGTATGATCAGCATTTATCCAATGTGGAAATACAGCCACTTGAGGGACTGCACGTGCGGGGCCTCAGTGAAAAGGCATACCCCTATCTCGGCTATTTCATGGTATGGATGGCGTTCCCTGCTAAAGTGGCTGGAGTGAGTGAAGCTGTAGAGACCTTAGGTTTGATCTGCCCTGAAGCTAACATCTTTGATGGAGTGCCAGTATTGGTGGGCACAAATGCTCATATGTTTGGACATCTGGCTCAGCTATGTCATGCTTGAGCGGCTGAACAAAGAGGAGAGAAATATCTTTTACACCCCATGGTCCTGGAGGCTTATCAAAGGAAGGGGCAATCCCCTGTTGAGGAGTCGGCTGATCCAGTAGGAATAGTGTGGAGAAGGGATGGAGATGACATTGTGCTCCCGACAAACGTGGAATGCAACATTGCTGATGTAGTGAGACTGAAGAAGGATGTCCAGAACCAGATATTGATGTTGGATGCTCCAGATGAATGTGGATTACCAGTGAGACTGTTAGTCAAGCCAAGGGTACTACCAGCCAGAGTGCATGCATATGTTTAAAGGGTGAATGTGCAAGTGAAGAATGTTATGGTTAAGGAGGGGGTGGTTCAGAAAGGATGGACACTGGCTCAGATATATTGCATCAACACGGCAGTGCAAACCACTGCAGCAAGGAGAGGCACCCCAGTGGGACTTGATCCAGAGTTGTTTGACCTGAGCGACTCCCCCATCCTGGAGGAATGGAAAGAGAAAGTGAGGGAAAAGCTGGCTGCTAGGATGAATGTTTTCTCCCTGCTCCAGTGGGATGTAGGGTGTGTGAGTGGAGAGCAGCATTAGACATTACTCACTGATGACAAGCCTTTCTGAGAGAGGTCAAGGTGGCTGGCCCCAGCTGATATTGATGACATCCTGCAGCATTTGCAGGAGATGCTGGCTGCAGGGATTATTTAAGAATCAAGGAGCCCCTATGTGTTGCCCATTGTGGTGGTGAGGAAGAAGAGTGGGGCCATACAAATGTGCGTGGACTACTGCACCCTGAACAAGTGAACAGTGTCAGATCAGTACACTATGCCTAGAGTGCAGGATGCACTGGACTGTTTAAATGGAAGCCAATGGTTCCCAGTTTTGGATTTACAGACTGGCTATTACCAGATCCTGATGGACCCTCAGAACTGGGAGAAGACAGCTTTCATATGCCCCCTTGGATTTTATGAGTTTCTGAGAATGCCCCAAGGGATCTCTGGTGCCTCTGCCACCTTTCAGCACCTGATGGAAAAGGCTGTTGGGGATATGAACTTGCTGGAGTGTTTGGTCTACCTGGACAACATCATTGTGTTCGGGAAAACCCTGGAGGAACATGAGGCTCGGTTGATGAAAGTGTTAGACCACCTGGAAGAGTTTGGACTGAAGCTGTCCATCAACAAATGCCAGTTCTTCCAGACTTCTGTCAAGTATGTGGGGCACATCGTCTTGAAAAAAGGAATACAGACTGACCCCAGTAAGGTTGAGGCCCTTACCATCTGTCCTAAGCCACGCACCCTGAAGGACTTGCAGCAGTTACTGGGTTTCTACGGCTATTACAGAAGATTCGAAAAGGACTACACCCAGGTGGTGCGGCCCCTTTTGAACCTGCTACAGGGGTACCTGCCCACCAACAAAAGCAAGAAAGCTGCAGAACCCGCTGGTTATTTCCACCTATCTGGACCATTCAGCGAGAGGTGGAATGGGGACTGTGATAGAGCTTTTGAGGACATCATTTATTGTTTGGCCCATGCCCTGGTGCTGGCTTATGCTGACCTACGTAAATCCTACATCCTTCATACTGATGCCAGTTTTAGTAGATTGGGGGCTGCACTGTATCAGAAACACTCCAAAGGTTTATGTCCAGTTGCATTCATCAGTTGGAGTTTAAACCCTTCAGAGCAGAGGTATCTTGTCCATGAATTGGAGCTCCTGGCATTGAAGTTGGCCATAGTTGATCAGTTCCCTGACTATGGGGGGCCAAGATCACTATGAAGATGGATAATTATCCCCTTATTTATGTGCAGACCATGGCCAAGCTGGACACAGCTGGTCATAGGTGGCTGTCAGCCTTGTCCATCTATGACTACTGTACCGCCTGGTCCTGAACCATATAGATGCAGATGCTTTGTCCAGGCAGCCCCAAGCCTGTAATGATGAGAGCTCAAACTGGGTACACATCTCAGGGCACGCTGTGAAGGCCTTGTGTAAGAAGCATGATGTTGAAGAGATCTTTCCCACTGAAGACACCCATTGTTTGGTAGACTGGCTGGGGGCCTCAGAGGATTGTCTTCCAGTTGCCTATTGCCGGCTGGACACCCAAGATGTCAGATCCCTCCCACAGTTAACTACTCAAGACCTACAACGGGATCAAAGGGCCAGACCAGTCACCGGGCAGATCATGCAAGTGTTGAAATGGCAGGGGAGCCAGGAACAAGTGGACACCATTATTCCTCAGGCACGGCTACCGTTACATGAATGACCTAAACTATGGTTAAAGCAGGGGTTTCTGTACTGAGAGACCGAGGACCAGCAGGGGGCCCCACGAGAGCAACTTGTACTCCTGGGGAAGCATGTTAGGACTGTGCTGAAGGCCCTGCATGGTGATGTGGGGCACTTGGGAGCTGAACTCACTTTGGACCTGGTAAAGAGTCAGTTTTATTGGCCAAAGATGGGAGCAGCTGTAGACGCATATTGCAAGAGCTGCATGAAATGTGTAAAGTGGAAGGCACTCCCCCAGAGGGCTGCTCCATTAGTCAACATCAAAACTAGTGGCCCTGTGGAATTGGTATGCAAAGACTTTCTCACGCTAGAGCCTGACTCATGCAATATCTCCAACGTTTTAGTTGTTACTGGTCATTTCACCCAGTATGCTCAAGCTTACCCCACCAAGGATCAACGAGCTTCCACTGTGGCCCAAGTATTGGTGGAGAAGTTTTTTGTGCCCTATGGTGCCCACCAGAGGATCCACTCAGATCAGGGCCAGCAATTTTGAGAGCCGGCTCATCAAAGAACTGTTGTCATTGTGGAGTATCGGGAAGTCCCGGACCATGCCTTACCATCCCCAAGGTGATTTCCAACCTGAAAGATTCAACAGGACCCTTTTAGACATGCTGGGTACCTTGGATCTCTAGGAAAAGCGCACATGGGGTCAGCGGGTGAACACTCTGGTCCACGCCTACAACTGTACAAGAAATGACGCTATGGGATTCTCTCCCTACCAGCTCATATTTGGGAGGAAACCTGTTTGCCAGTGGACCTGTGTTATGGAGTCTCCTCAGATGGACTTGGAGCATGAGACTACGTGCAGTATGTGAAAACCCTGAAACAACAGCTAGATGATGCATACCAGCTCGTTTTAGAGAGATGGCCAATAAATGGAACCAGGTGAATAAGGAATGTTATGATAAAAAGTGCAAGCTCAAGACTTGGAAGCAGGAGACAGAGTGTTACTACGTTGGTTGGGCATACCAGGAAAGCATAAGACGCGGACAGATGGGGAGACACCCCATATGTCATAGCAGAAAAGCTTGCAGGCCTACCAGTGTGCAAGATTCGGCCTGAGGGAGAGACTCAAGGGCACAAGATTATTCATTGTAACCATCTGCTGCCTGTTGGTGACAAAGTAGTGAATGCAGAGGAAGTTGTGGAAGATCCCTTATCACCCCCCACCACTCAAGCTGCTGCCCACAGAAGATGGAGGTGGCGAGACAGTGATGCCATGGGGGACTGACCTGCCCAGGGTGGGGAGGTCTCAGATGAGGGCGATACCAGAGATGAGTCTGAGGGGGAGGATGATGAGACCCCATGCAGTAATTACCCTACCAGGGAGTTGGCCAGGTTATTCCAGGGATTGCCCCTAATAAGGGATACACCTAGAAAACAGAGTAGGGTCAGGAGTCTGTTCCGGCCATACCCCTCTGGGGGACCACTCCAGAATTGAATACTGGTCTGGTTGAGCCACTTGAGTGATACAGGTGCAGCTCCCCTGCAGATACACCCAGGGAATGGTTGCAGGGTGATTCTGGGGATCAGGAAGATGAGGGGAAAGATGCGTCTTTTAAAGGGCCCACATCAGAACTGAATACTGATCTGACTGTGCCCTTTGAAGGAGCCCAGGTTAGTTCCCCAGAGTTGTGCCTGATATGGGCCTGATAGAGTCATTTACCCTGTTAGATGAGGATCCAGAGAAGGGTGAGGAAGATGAGGACCCAGGGGTAGGTAGGGGTGCAGGTATCATCACTGACCCAGGGGAAGGTAGGGGTGCAGGTATTCAGGAGACTCCTCAAAGGACAGGGAGGACAATACGGCCTGTCCTTAAGTTGATGTACGATGCCCCTGGGGTTCCTATGGACTTACCTTTGTTTGTAGTACATAAGGGAATGTACATTACTTCTAGGTCCCTACAGAAGGTGGTTATGTGCCTTGCTGTTGCAAGCCCCTCTAGGTCAGAGAAACAGGTGACCAGAAGGAAAAGAGAGAAAAGAGTTTGCCAAAATGTATATACTGTTCCATGTTTGGGTGTTCTTATGGTTATTGTATGCAAGATAGGAACCAGGTGTGTAGATAGAAATGTTATTAATGTCTGATGTGTTCTTTGGGTATTTTCCCTTACACTTGCTGTTGAAGCCAAGTGTTTTAAGGGGGGAGTGTAACCCTCTCTGGGGGCTTACCTGCTGTTTCCTGGATTTCCTCCCATATTGCTGGTTTCCTCCCACATCTGTATGGCCTCAGTGTGTTGTCTTCTTCCCCTATGGGCGTAATTCCTGGGTCACGAGCTACCGGCAGGCTGGATCAGCTGACACTCATGCATGGCAAAAGGGCACCTTTTAAGTTGGTGACCGCGTTTCTGGTCTAAAGCAGGGAGTTGGTCCATGGTCCCAGTGCCCCTTCCATGTCCTGGGGGGACCGGAGACTTGAAGGGAATCGGGCAGAAGCCCATAGCTGAAACACAGTGGGGCCTCTGGGGAGCTCATGAATATTAATGAGTGGCCCCATGTATATTAAGGAGTGCTGCCTGCCGACTAGGGGCATGATATTGCGGCAGCAGCAATGACTAAACTGCTGGGGGCAATCTTAAGGAGAGGCTCGCTTTTGATAGAGGAGAACAGGGGCTATATTCTTGTGGGGTTTTGGAGCAAATCAGATAATGAGTTGGGCTGCAATAGAACTGAAAATTGGGCAGACTGCACTATACTATAATGGGCTCCAGGTATAAACAAATGGGAGCTGACATGTTTGTGACTTTTAACCCCAGTATTGCAGCCAATAAATGACCTAGGCACCCAAACTGGACACAGAGGGACTCCTGGGAAAAGGAGGGGACTAATTTTGGTGCCTAGATCATGCCCCAATAAACGAGCAGGAAATATTGATCACTATGGATATCGGTTATTGAAAGGATTTAGCAGCCAGAGTGCTGGGATTTCGGCTGAAACAGTGAGGACTTACTAGGATTTCTTCAGTCTGTAGTTGGGCTCTGTACAAGTCAGAACTGTGCTGAAAGAGTGGATGTTGCACTTCAGGGGCTTCCTCAGGCCTCTTTTGGAGAGCGGTGGTCAGCAGAAGTGGATTGGAAAAGGGAGAGCCGGAAGAACATTTGTGCTGAGATTCTGGTTCCCCAGGTAGTTGCTGCTGGACTTATCTAGAAGGGGAAAGAGACTGGACTGTGGTTCCTCAGGGAAGTTTCTTGTGGTTAAATAGAGAGACTGAATGCTGCAGAAACCCTGCACTGAAAAGCTGAACTTGCTGAAAGGGCTATGCGGATTGGCAGAGTGTCAACCCCAGGACTGATAAGCTATTTTTTGCCTGTGTTTGGGACTGCAATTTGAAATCTGAAGGGGCAGAGCATCTCTGGTCATTGGGGCGCTAGCAGAAGCTGAGTGTGTGCCTCTGTGAACTGGTTAAAGTGGCTGAGAGCTGAGTACCAGCTGCAGCCGAAGAAAAGGTAGGCACTGTTAAACTGGAAAAGCATGGACTGGTGTGCAAGGGGTTGTTATTCCTGAGACCCCCCTGCCAAATTGCACTTGTGCTATCAGATCTGATGCTAGCACCCCCTGCTAATTGGCACCGGATTTTAGTGGAGAAACCACCTAAGAACTTTTATTTGCTGAGAGCTCAGTGCAGGGACTGCAGGAGGACCCACACCATTAGGGAGTCCTCACCTAGAGTCAGGGAGAGACCTTGCTAACCCCTTCCAAGTGGGACTCACTGTCTCAGGAGGTCAACGGTACTTGCAGGGGTGCTAGGGCATCTGTGATCCATGTTTGGGAGCCGGGCTCTGGAGCGACTCCCGGGTCTGGTCCTTCTGGGGCTGGTGCTGTCCTGCCACCGTGCTCTGCAGTGGATCAGAAGCAGCTGAAGGTGACAAGCTGCCAGAACTACAGTCAAGGTGACCAGCTGCAAGATCCTCGCGCAAAGTCCATCCAGACAGAAGGATACTGGCCAGCTTGTGTTTATTGTTGCTCTAACTCAAGGAGCTCCATTTTCCCTGGGTACAGAGATTATATAACCGTGAGTACCCAGGACTTGGTTCCTGGGAAGGGAAAGGAGAATTGGTTCTGTTTTTTCAAAATCAAAGTTTCTACAATTTCAGGGCCCCAAAAGCCAGCCAACCCGTGGTAACGATCAGGCCTGAACCTAGTGGGTACCCCTAGGGACTGTACAGGTACACTGGTACCAGTGGGTAGGGCTTGACCTGCGGGCCCACATATTGAAATTGCATATCGAATTAACCTTATCTTTTGCCTTCACAGCCACCCTATGTCCAGGTATCCCCTTCCCTAGTCCTTACCACTGAATAAAGCTGTGAATTTGTTTGTTAAAACTGATGTGGTGGCGAACTTCATTGCATGCACCTATTGCTGATAACAAGGTATTTGGGGACGCAGGGTGCAGCGTGGTTGGTTGAGGAGGTGGGTAGGCACAGTATCCCAGGGGGCTGTGCCAAGCAGATATCTGGCCCACTGATATTTTACTCTGGGTGGAGGCACTGCACTATTTTCTATAGTTCTCAGAACTAACCCTCAATTGTCACCATAGCAGAACCCAGATCCCTCGCCCAGTATCAGAGACAGTTGGCGGGGGGGGGGGGGTAGCCCATTGGCATATGGTGCCTGGGCTACAGAAAGATTAAACTGCAGTAGCCATGCAGATTTAGGGGTTTTACTGCTTTTAACTATACCTGGCATGTGGTAAAGACAAGAGTGAATCCCTTCTGTAATATCAAGTAAGCCACTCCATGGTCTGCAGGAGGTCACAAAGGGGGTAAATCCAATGCATGCATGTGTTTGGCAAAGCAAAAGGGTCCCCACTATTCAGCTGATAAAATTGTTTAAGACCTAACTTACCCAAGATATCACATATCAGTTTGGAAAACACATTAGTAACCTGGCATAGGATGATACAATTTCAATGTGGAATAGATAACATCCTTTGAGCAGAAATTTTTATAAGTACATCGTACCCAAATGTGAAAGAAACTAGCAGCAGGGCCAAAAGGATAAAAGAACAACCAAGACACAAAGGAAAAAAGACAAAAAATCCCAAATGGCAACTACAAGTCTCTAGCTTAGATCAAGCTTGTAACCTCAGCAAAGCTTTCCTTTCTACCCTCTGGCTGGAGGTGAGGGTCTTGGAATCTCAGAGTGCTCTACATTGCCCTGGCCGGGGTTGATCTACATTATATCTGGTGATGGTAATCAGGGGGTGTGAGGTAGGAGGGGGGAAGAAAGCAAAAGGTGGTTAGGCAGGTGTTGCCAGGGTTATTACCCTAAGTAAAATTTTTATTGAGCCTGAGCAGAAAGGGTAAAACAGAACTGGCAGTGGCCTGGGAGGTCAGTCTCCCAGGCCATACTGGACTACTGGGTTCTGCAAACTCCATTACTACCTCTCATATTCCCTTCCACCACAAAAAGAGTGAGCCAGGGACATTAGCATGTTATACCCACTTTTTCTAACTATTCTTTGGGAGGCACATCTATCACTGACGTTTGATATTACAGCTTCATGGGTCACCCGTCTCTCTGAGCAGTATTAGACTAGTTATTATGCTGTGTTTGTAATCCATCCTTGTAGCTGTGCAATGCCTGGACAAGGGCATGGTATCTCCCTCCAGGCTAAGGCAGAATGGCAGGGCTAGTCATTTTATCTTAGGCTTATTAATTAGAAGAAGCTGGCAATACATTCCCTAAGCATCCGTAAAAGCCTCCCACCAAGTGGGATCTAGTTCACGGCAGCCTAGAAGCACATGAAATTGCAACCAGGAGACAGCTTTCCTGGGTTTCATAAAAACATACATGGGGCTGCTTAGAACCGCTACTAAAGAGCAATCCTTCACGTGAGTATGGTCTAACAACAAGTAGAAAGTGGCTGTTATGCACCCAGAGGGAGCGTGGAGACCAATGAATACATGTCAGCACCCAGGCCCAGTCAAGAAGCAGGCCCAGTATTATTGGGATACGGAGGGGCACCATTTATGGAGGTAAGGGGGTTGTGTGCTGTTAACTAATAGCAGATCCTCTGTAAAAGGATGGGGAGACAGAACCGTAATGATTGAAAGGAGATAAACCTTCCTGGTCTATATATTGATTCCGAGGGTGTGGAGGAGGCAGGGTGGTGCACTAAAATGGACTGTCAAGTCTGCATTGCCATGTGCACGCACTTGATCACGCCAATTGAACCTGCAAGACACCAAGGCAGGAAAGACCCTGAGAGGGAATGTCTGTGATGCCCTAGTCTCCATGGGGATGTGGTCAGTCCTATAATGTAACAGTGTGGACTTTGGGAGGGGGACACAACACAATTAGAGCCATCGTTCAGTGAAGGGGGGTGCCAACTAAGGGAATAAGGGGAAAACCCATTCTGGATTGAGGTGTAGATGTCCTCTCCCCACCTCAAGACCATTTCTAGAAGGATTGGGATAATACTCCCAGCAAGTTAAAAGCCAACTCTCTATCGGAGTGACTGGAAGTGAGGGAGTTGGAGTTTCACAGACATATTTTAATGCTCACTAAAGGAGAGGGATGTCATGTCATACTGGGTGAGAGGGTCCAAGGACACACTTTTGGGATCCTAATACCCATTGCCCTGCAAAACAATCTAGTTTGTTACAGAAGGCAGGAGCTGAAAGGAAAGTTGCTGAGGAGGACAGAGTTAACAGTCAGTCTAGCAGGGCAGACAGTGGATTCAGGAGACTGGGGAAGGGGTAATGTGTCAAACAGAGGTCCCTTTACTTACTGCCTTCTCAGCACATGTTAATTCCACAAGTAAAAGAACCCACTTACCAGATTTAAATGACGGTTGACTAAAGAATATTAACAGTCACTGTGCATAGCTCACCCACGTAACAAAGTGCCTGAGGGGGTTGCTGCATCAAGTCGATATCTTTTTGGCAACAACTCCCAGTGGCCTTGAACTACATCTGACTATGCCTACTGTTCTCCTTATCTAACGAGTGATACCTACTCCCCAAAATGTACCTGCTTTCTACTGTACCCTAATGTCTATGTATGTTCTCACTGTAACTAAAAATGTATTCATTATAAATTACTGTATTTTATACCTATGTATGTACATATGATGTATGTATGCATTGTAACTAATCCTGGGTCGCCCCTGAAAAAGGGACCTCCGGTCTCAATGGGTTCACCTGGTTAGCAAAATATAAATAAATAAATGAATAATGTAGTCGCTAGGGTCTGCTGCGCATGTGTTGATGAAGCGGTACTTCTCTAGAGCGGAGGGTAGACTCTCTGATGATCTTTTGCTGTCCCCCATTTAGTTGAAATTGAGTAGTTGGTGATCTGCTGCTGGTCCGGTTCTGAAGTTGGGAGTTTCAGGAGTAGCATAGTGTCCACTATGAGCTTTTGGAAGGGTGGAGTCTGAGGGTGAATCGATGGCTGAAGAATCATTAACAGAGCCCCTAGATGCTCTATTCCAGCTTCTGTGCTGTTGGTTGTTAAAGGGTCTCTTGTTAGTTGATCCAGAATGTCTCGCTGCCATTTTCCACTGTCTGCCTCTCCTTCTCTGCCGTTACTTGGGGGTGCCATACTAGTGCAGGGTGCAGGGTGCAGGGAAATAGGGTGATTCTTCCATGGCAGTGACGTTATGGGCCACAGTCGTGTCTTCTGATTGACTCAGTAAAGATTTGGCTTGAGATTCTTTGGATCCCCATGTCCTTTGTTTAAAATTGGAAGCCTCTTCGGGGTCTGTAAAGTGTGAAAAACTCCATTACATTTAGTCTTGAATTGGACTAGATAAGACATCCAATAATGCACCCCAATATTTTGCAGTTTATGTGTTGCTCCTGTGAATGCTCCCCTGTTTATTCAATAGTGCTGAATAATCTTGGAAGAGGAAGATGCGATGGCCATTACAGTATAAGGAGCTCCTTTGTCCAGCAAGTTGGAGCAAGCATTCTTTTATTGTGTAGCATAAGTGGACCAGTAAGGGTCTAGGATTCTTGCCTGTCTTGGGCTTAGGTGCTAGCAATCTGTGGGCTCTTTGTACTTCCAGAGTATAGCTGTGCAGTTGAAAGATTTCTGTCAGAAGATGTATGAAGACTATCATATTTTTCCCCTCTGCCCCTTCAGGTGCTTCATTAATCCATAGATTATTGCATCAGCCTGACACTCGAGATCATCCAGCTTATCCCAGAGGAGGGCTATTTCAAGTTTTAAATGTGTAACTCCATGTCCCGCTTGCTGTGTTGGATGTCAAGCTGTCAGAGGGTGCCATCTGCATCCAGGACTTCCAATGTGAGGCTTTTCATTCTGTCTTCCAGGGAGAATATGGTATTTTTTTTTAACCCCTGAGACCTCTTGAAGGATGCACTTGAACATGCTGTGTATCATCAGGTGAACCGTCGTCGAGCCAGCTGCTGTCCCGATTATTGTTGTGTCAGCCATCCCAGAAGAAACGTCAACATTTATTTCTGAGAGAAAAATTCTGACTAAGCTGCCAAACCTGATATATTTCGTTTCAGTAAAATGAAAATAAATGAAATCCATTGAAAACAGGACAAATGGAGTACTTTGAAAAAAAAAAGACTTTTAAAAGTTAAAGCCTGAGGTGGAGAGCCATTACTTCAAGCAGTCATCTTAACGAGCCACCAAATCGGAATTCCGGCTAGATGCATATCCTTAGATGGCACAACCTTTATATTTGAAGGGCTTTCACTGGTAGTTCAATGGTACAGCGGGCAGTATAAGCAATGCTGCCATCGAGCGTTACTTAAACTGTGCATGCCCAAGTGTCTCTCCAATGCTAATTTCATTGCTGGGCTAGTTGGCTGCATAGCTTCTTTCCTTGGGGCTCCCTCAGCTGTGCCACTTTTCTGGGGGTTGATCTCATCCCTTCTCCCTCCACTCTGGTGCTGCTTTTTTCTTTGCTGGCTTTTGTCTGTGCCCTCTCCTCGCTCACTTCTCCTTACCCTTTCTTCTGCTGGATCCCTGTTCTTCACTGCATACATATGTAACCCCTAGGTGGCACTGTTCTATGGGCTATTACCCCTGCCTGTATGGCTTTTACACAGGTTATGGGGCCTGAGTTCTCTAACAAGGTGCCTCACTCAGAGAAACGGTATTGGGGTTGGTTATCTGCACTGGTATAGCCCACTGGGAAGCTATAACCGCCCACCAACCCTCCTAGTGGCCTAGTATCTAACACAGTAGTAAATTCACAGTCAGTGAAAAATAGTAGTAATATGCTCACACCCCTCACACTTACCACTAGGGTTAGAGCTGCAGCTGTTGCCTGGGAGAACCACAGTAAAACAAGGTTAGCAATACAACAATACACTCTTAGCACTGTAACCCAACTAATAATATGCACACTAGCCAGGTTAAATGTGAAAAAAGACAACCAGGTTTATTTAGGGGCAGTGAACAAGGGAGGGGCGTGAATCTAGTCAAATGATTAGTAATCTGATTTGAATCAGGCTTTTCTGGCATGCACTTTAAGTCCCAAATATACAGTTCAACAATGCTGGGTACCCAGAATGTTATGCAGGATAGCCTGAAGCTTTGCCCAGGGGTGGCCGATATTGCAGCTGATGTTGGGGCACTTGGTGGAAAGAAAGGCAGTTAAACATGCAAGACAACCCAACTATTTGTAATCCAAACCAGTTGGCTCAGTCCTTTGAAAACTCAAGAAAAGTGAAACAATTAGATGATACCACAGATGATTTAAACCCTTGTTGCAGGGTGCTACCCTGGTTGTACTCACACTACCAGTAATTTGACGTAAGACTGGTGATATGTGGACCTTGCGGTTATGATCAATGAGCAAGGGGAAGCTGGGCTGACACGCACACCTCCCGATGGTTGCAACCTGCGTGATGTGGTGGTGCAGGGGGCCGAATCCCCAAGCCGGTCTCTTGCCAACACGATCTTTGGTGCAGAAGTAGTGGCCTAGACCAAAGTGGCAGGGCGAACAGTTCCAGCAAGGTTTGTGATATTCTGCTGGTGAAGCCTCCAGCTGGTGTAACAGATTTGATCGTGGAGAACCAAACTGCGACCCACAAAATACATTCAGCATATTTAAATCAATCACCACTTCAGTAAACAGTTTGGATTCAGTCTGGTTGCAAATTACAGCTTTAATGCACAAACCTTTAGATCCAAGTATGATCCACTCACAAGCTGGGCCGATCGAGTCAGGAGCAAGTCTTCGGTCCAAATCACAAGTCGCACTAACCTTCTTCTCTCTGCCACAGTTCCAGGCTGGGATCAGATAAGTCTAACTTCTGCAATAGGGCAGTTCAGTGCAGGAGAAAGTGGTAGGAAGGCAAGTCTAGCCTCTTCCCATTGATTCCCCTACACTCCTTCTGGGAGCAGGTGCTCGAAAACTCGAACTGTTCATACTTCAACTTCCAACTCTAACTGATCCACTGTCTCTTGGCACACAGGGCATTTCCCTTTTAAATCCAAAGGTTTGGTTGGTTAAAGGAGCTGTCAGTTACAGTAGGGCGCCCCCCCCCCAGGTCCATTTGGGTGCCAACTGGATAAAACTACAAGACTACAGAAATTCCTTCCCACAAGACCCCTGGGGACAGGATCCATTTTAGGTCCCCAGTGGTTCAATTGGTCCAGTTACTGGAAGTCCTGGACCTAACATGGTGGATTCCATCCAAATGTTGGAGCTGCAATCAAAGCAGGTTAGACAAACTTCTCTTTATTTAATATAACAGCAGATAAACAGTAAACAATCATAGTTCCTATATAGGCTTCCTCTGTGCAAGTAGTGACTGCAGAATGGAGCAAACTAGATCACTGTCTGGTCAGTCGCAAGCCCCAAATCACTTGGACCCAGCACGGACCATTCACGTTAACACATTTCAGCTATTCTCTTAAAGGGACAGGCATGGAGGCTCACTAGGGCACTCTCACACAAACAAACAGAACTACTTAAGACAGGACACCGGCCTGACAGTAGGCATTAAGGAGCCCAGGAAGACATTATAGTAAATCCCAATTTGTACGGGGGTTACATGTAGTTTGCTGCCCCTTTTCAATGCTGCTATGCTCTGGTGACTATAGTACTTGTTCTCTGGTTCTTCTTTCTCCCCATTGTCACTGCTGCAGTTGGCTGGTTCTTGGCCTCCTATTCCAGTTGTTGATCCTCTGTATCCTGGGCCTGCTTTCTGCCTCACCGGCCGAGCTCTGACTCCTCCACTCAATGCTCCTGCTGTGCAGCCTCTTCGTTCCGCCCCCCCCCTTCCCGGCTCATGCTCCCTGCTTTCTCCTTTGTCTGCCGCACCCTCATCTTCTTTCCCTTGCCTGCTAAATTACCCTCCCCATCCTGAGTCTCTGTCCTCCCTGTGCTGCTACTCTTGTCCATCCCTGCCTCCTCCTCTCTGCCTTCTTCTGTTCTGTGATCCTGCACCTCCTGGCTTGCCCTTCCCAGCCTCTGCTGAATTCTGTGTGGTTCTGGATGTCTCTCCTGGTTCCTTCCTGCTCCTCCCGGCCTTCTACCTTGCCTACACCCACCTCTTGCCTGACTGGCCCTTGACTCTTGCTCCCTGTGCTGTGCCTGGCCTTTCACTGTGTGTTGACTCCTCTGCTTCTGTTTCCCCTCCTGGCTGTTTTGTGGGCCAGCTATATTGTGTGGCCATGCTTTGTGCCTTGTGTTTATGTCCCTTCCACCTGTACTGAGCCTTAGCTTTCTGGTTTGCCCCATCTTCTGAGTCCACCAGCTAGCCCAGGCAGTGGTCTATGCCCTCTCAGGGTGCTTTTCAGGGCTCAACACTTCATGTGTGCAATCATTTCAGGACTATACCCTCCTATCATGCTACTTAACTGAGCATTCACCTTCTTTGTCATACTCTACTACATAGCTGGCAATTGCCATTCTCTACCGAGGCTTCACCCTCCTCAATCCCTCAACTCCCAGGTAAATACCCAGCTCAGCCTCCAACCCAGTCCCACTGTCCACCTGTCTGCTTCTGCTGCTCAAGAGTTTCTTCTTACTCTTGAAGGGCAAATGTGCCTGGGCCTTACCCCTCAGGGGTTCATCTTCATCATTGTCCCATCCAGTCTTGCACGTTCAAGGGCTTGGCTAATTCTGTACCATGTTCCTTGTTCTCAAGAGGAGAGTATATGGTCGACAAGCCTAAAGCATATGTCTGTAAGTCTTCCTTCTCTGGGTTCTTTTAGTAACTCTGTTGATCCTTTGGCATCAGCCTTAGCCCAGAGCACTTGTGCAGAGGTGCAGTCCTTCCATGTCAGGGTCTTTTAGTTGTACAGCCAGCCCTGTAACTCCTTTTCAAGGGTAGACATCTTAAACAGAATGAGAGACCTTCTATCCTTTAATTCAAGCTGCATGTCTGAGGTTCTTTTCTGGAAACAAGAAGTAATCCTTTGCCAGGAGGGATGGCAGCTAGACCTTTACTTCTCCAGATGTTTCCTCCACAGAGTTTTTTTTCCATCGCCTCCTTCCCAAATGTCAACATTTTGTTTTAATTATTCCACCAAGAATTGGTGTTTAATAAGGATTATACTCCAGACACTTACTGTACACCTCATTCCCCAGGCTGCGTTTCCTCGCCTTACAGGAAGTAAGTCTTGTGTCTATCATCCATTGTGCTTTTGTCTTCATCCTTAATGTACCATACTTTGGTCAATGGGGACTTTGTCCCTGAGGCATCTCCAGAGGTGGAACCCTCCTCAAAAGAGTTTCTGTGTATATATAACACCCTGAAATGGTGGTAGTCCCTCTAGCAGGGATATACAGCATATGACAATCAGCATTAAACATGCAACGTGCCTCTCCATCTATCTACCTCATACCTACCAGTCCCTTGCCCTACTTACAATCTGCCTTCCAAACTTCCTCAACAGTAACTGTCACATCCTGAACCAAATGCACATCACAGAAACAGAAGGTGGACCGTAGAATGGCACAGTCCTCAATGTCCATTCACTGGCTCATATGTCAGCACAGGACACAGACATCCTGCAGAAGGAAGCACTGTGCACACCAGCACACATTTATACCCCAGACCTCTCCTCCTTTTCCACAGGGACAAGCAAACAACACATCTGGAAGCAACCAAGGCCCCTTCCCCTTCCCCACACAGAGACAAGCACACAACACATCTCAAAGAAACCACATACACTATAATAGTAGATAAAATAGTATTTATTTGCAAGTTATTCTGTAGCTCTGACACTAATGATCCCATGGGTGTTGTCACAGTAATTGGGATGTTTCACTCCTTACCCTGGCCTGCATGACTTTCTGGGCTAACTACAGGTGGGCACTTGGGTGCTAGTTCTGGTTACCGTGATGTGTCACACCTTAGGCTGACCAGAATGACTCCTTGGGCAGGTTATCGCACCAACACCCCCCCAGTTGCTCCAGTTCCAGGCAGTCTCTCTGGCAATTGCAGCCTAGCCTACACCATACAGTGGTCACAGTAGATTAGTAGTATGCAGATGCAGTAGTGTGCTGCATACTCACCCAGGGGGGCATCACCATCTTCCAATAAACTCTGTCCTGGTCCTAGCACTCATTCCAGTAAAGGATGTTATGGAGAGGTGGGTCTCATAGGACAGGGACCTGAGTCATGACTTAGTTGTCTTTGTCCTTCCTATGTCTGGAGAGTGGGTAAGGTGGCTGTGTGTGTGTGAACCACTTACAACAGTGACATGCCCATGCTGTGTGGTCAGTGGCTGGGGACAGTACCCTGAAGGACAACTATCCTACCTTGGCACAAATCATGAAAACAAATGCCTGGTACGCACTGTGGACCATGTGGGCATCGTACAACCACTATTCCATTGTGACCTACAGTGCCATCAGTGGTCCCTATATCAGTAATACATCCTGTATTCCTCATGAACATACTGTACTCCTAGCTGAGATGGAGCTGTATTTAGAACTGGAAGACGAGAGACGCCATCAAAGGTGTCCACATGTGTACAGGTCCTGACAGGACCACTGTGTTGGGGACTAATGGGGGGGCTCACAGAGCTATGCACGGTGCTGTCTTCCACCCTGTGACTTGGCCCTCCACTTGCCAGGTGTTGCTTTCCTGTCAGGTTCTTGGGCACCTTCAGGTGACTCCCTGTCATATGGGCCTTGTGCTGTTCCCAGTGCCACAGTGTCCAGGAGGAGCAGACATGTTGCTTGGTGTGCACACTATATAAAAGATGAAGCCAGAGAGTAGTTTCCACAAAAGAAAAAGAGATACTGTGAGACCTCAGCTTATATTGCCATGTTAAAATTTAAAGTGTAGTTATCTGACCGATGAGGGTCTCCTTGTCATCAGTGGTCAGGCTAATCCTTATTCAACCAAATGATGAGACCAAAAACTCCTTTCAAATGTTAAAATGAATGAAGGCAAAGAAAGAAAATGGAATTAACTCAAATGAATTGCAGGCGTTTAAGCTGATTTTTGGGGAGAGCACTGGAGTTCACATCTAAGGAAGGACAGAGAGAGGTTAGAAAATGTACAGAGATGGACAGTGAAAATTATCCGGGGCAGCAGGATAGGTCCTATGAAAAGAGATTGGAGTCTCAGTATCTACTCTGTGGATGACAGAAGGGAGAGAGGAGATAAAATGTTGGGCGGCCGTTAGGGCCTCCTCCAATCCTCAAGATTGGCTCTCATAAAGATAATGACGCAATAAATGTAAAAAGATTACTTGCTCTCTAAAAAGCTCTTTCTGCAAGAAGTAGCTGCTAGCTTTGATTGGCAACTCATGCAGTTTCTGGGGTGACATCAAGGGGCTTCTGGGTGACCCCTCCAAATCTATTGATACATGATTATTGATGGTGTAGATTGTAACAAAACAATAACCATTGCCAGGGCTTTCAACGCCCAGTTCGCAGATCTCTCTTCCTTCCCCTCCAACATCCCTGCTGACCAGGTTCCCTTCCCCAGTCCTCACTGGTCCTCTCCCCCTGCTTCTCACCCTCCTTTCCTCATGAAAATGATTTTCAGAAGAAAGATCTTAAAACTACATTGCTTCCTGTCCCTTGGCTCCAGCTCTGGCTCAGCGGGGATTTTATCTTGAATTCTCAGGCTAGGTAGCGCTGCACTTCCCGTCCCCATTACACACATTTTTAACCTCTTCCTTAGTTCTAGGGTTGTCCTCTCCCACTGGAAGATTGCCAAAATAGTCCCTATACCAATGAAAGGGGGACCCCAAACTAATTTTGTAGTATTGCCCGATTGCCCTACTACCGCTCCTCAATGAACAACTAGGAAAGGTCGCCTCACAGCTAGTCAGCTACCTACAGTTTCACCACCTTCTTACACTTCATCAACATGGCTTCCTCAAGGAACACAGTACCACTTCAACCCTTGTTCAGGTTATACATGGCACTAAAACTGGCATGGGGGTCACTTACTGGAGCGGTCTTCATAGACCTATCCAAAGCATTCGATTTAGTTGATCATACATACCAAACACAAATTTTAACAGATTTTGGTATCTCCCATCATGCCTTTGCCTGGTTCTCCAACTTTTTGAAGATAGGAAGCAGTGTATCAAATTTGGCGAAACCTCCTCTAGCTTATTATCAATATCTCTTGGCGTCCCCCAGGGATCCACACTGGGACCACTTCTTTTCTCTGTCTTCAGAAACAACTTCCCCTCTCTCTCCACCAAATGCTATATTGTCATATATACCTTTGCTATCACTAGGGATGTAAGTTTGTCATGGCAGTCATACACGTCATTGATTCCATGATGTTTGATCTTTATTCAGGACTCCCATGACTTTCACTAGTGTCATCAGAATGTAGCAATGATGACAGTGCCACAGCATTTACTACTGTTTACTAATGATTTCATGAACAAACAATGAGTCATTAAAACCTCATCCATGACAAACTTACATCCCTAGCTATCACAGTCTACTTTAGTGCCCCAAACCCCTCACATATCAATGCCCAAATTAATATGGACTTTATCCACACATAAATCTAGCTTGTGGTCAGTGACTTAGTTTTCAACAACACAAAACTAGTGTTGCTTGGATAGTATCCTACAAATTCAGATACCATCAGATACCATCATTTTGGTTGGATACCAGATAGCCTTGGATGGTATAGACATACAACCAAGGATCCAACCTCCTAGGATCCACTGCAAGTATCTGAGTATCCGAGGATCCGACCAGGGATCTGATGTATCTGACCATAGGATCCAACTATCCGAGGTGGTAGTCGATGGAGCTGACCATCGGATCCAACTATCTAAGGTGGGATCTGATGGATCTGATCACCAGATCCATTCACTGGATTCTAGGTCGGATACCAGCACTATCCAATAGAGGATAGTCGGATCCACAAAAGCACTATCTGAGCAACACTAACCAAAACCCAACCTATATTATTTGAATCTAAAGCATGCAAAGCATCTTGCCTCTGCCCTCTGTCCATCCATTGTAATGATGGCACTCCTCTCTCCACAGTGAGCAAATTTAAGTACCTTGGCATCCCCTTTGGATTTCTCCTCTCACATCTCTGCCATTACCAAATCAACAATCTCCAGACTTGGCATGACATACTGCTTCCACCACTTCCTCACACTGAAAACATGTAGCGCTATCTCCCAGGGCAGTCTTCTCCCCTGCCTTCAGTACAGCTCACTTATCCTCACAAACAGCCCCAAAACATCATACATAAATGAGATGTTGCTTACAACAACATCTGCCGCTTTGCCTGCCCTCCACCTAACCCATTATTGTTTCCTGTACTGCACTCTGGATTGTATCTCCCCCACTGCCTCATGCTCCTATGCTCTAGGATGCTTTCTTTTCTGACTTCTCAGGTCTATCTCCCTGGCCAACCCTGCATCCCTGTTACACAGAGCTCACCTTTCTTATTCAGTTTGATCTGCAGATACCACCTCCCTGGTTGTTCCCAATCATTTGACCAAAATGAGTGACTAAGCCTTCTCATCTGCTAAATTACTGTGGACCTCCCTCCCTCCCTACCAACGTGCACAACTGTCCAATCCTGCCATCCTTCAAAGCAATTCTGAAGGTTTGTATCCTTCTATCCATGATCTGTACCTGCACTTAACCCCACCTACCACCCCTGGTTATTGAACACTCTAGCAGCCTGTGGTTAGACAGTCTTGTCTCTCCATGTTTTACTTCTCTCTCTAATTCGCTACTCTTATGTTAATCCCTTGTGAATTAACTGTTGAATCAGTGCACTTGCTGCTACACTAAATGTATTTGTTCTTGGTACCCTGCATTTTGTTGTACCTTAGGTATTGTGCTCCTCACACCAAATGTGTCATTGTATATCTTGCTTTGCTCAGTGTTGTGCATTGTTGTTTACTTCACTGTGCTTTTTACTTTGTTCAGTATTTTGTATTGTTGATCATCTTGTCTTGTACCCTTCTGGGTCTTACCTGAAAATAGGCATTTCACTGTTTAGCGTACTTACCTGGTTAGCAAAAACCAGATAAATAAAGAAATGATAGAAACATTCAAATACATACTGTACAAGGGTACAACAGAAAGAACTCTACAGAGCTGTGCACATTAGGGAACATTTCATCCATTAGGGGCACATTCTCAAGCTGAAAGGGAATTTTAAGAAGGATGTTACAGTAGGAAATTATTTTTTTGCAAAGCGAGGTGGTGTATGGGTGGAAAATTCCATTAGGCAGTGTGGTCAGTGCTGGTACTATCGCTGGGTACAGAACAAAATCAGAAGCCTTTAAAGTGGTTATTAGGAAGTAATCAATCACAGGGCTTCAGGATAGTCTTGACAGATCTGTGGTCTTTTTCTGCTTTTATTGTTCTCTGTTTCCATGTCAGTGCCTTTGTAATGGCTGCAAGGCCATACTCCATGACAGTCATACCTGACAGTCAATCAAAGCCTCCCTTCCACTGAAGCGAGACGAAGAGGTTGATGGATGGACTGAGATGAGGGTGATGTGTGCTTCGATTGTCTTGCCTAAATATTAGAAATCAGACTTTCAAAGTACATCCACTAGGTGGTAAGGCAGTTCTTTTCCTGTCTGACTACCTGTTGTTACTTTCACCAAAATGGAGAGGCAGGAGGCATGATTTAAGAAAGGAACCAGTTTATTGAACAATGGACCACAGGGAAGGAAACAGGAGGAAAGGGGTACAACAGCGTTAAGTACTACCTCTAATATTTTACTAATGCCCTGAGGCCTTATGCTAAAACTCCAATCTCCTGTGTGAGAACTATAAAAGGGAATTGGCTGTAACAGCTACGTTGTAAGAGTGTCCTATTTCTAATCCCTGTAAGCGGGTGACTCTATAGCAAAATTGGCAAACAGTATCAATTGGCTGTAACAACTATGCTATAAGAGCATCCTATCTCTAATCCCTGTTCAGAGCTTTCTAAGTCAACCCCGATGTGCACCTCTAGCTGTTAGCTGGAGTACTCCACACTATCAATCACTCTACATACTATAGGAAGAGTCTATATGCATGGCGGATGGCAGTTCGTGCTCGTTTGTTTTTTCTCTGTCATTGAGAAGAAAATGTAATCAAAGGAATTGTGACAAGAATCAACTCAACTGGCTGTCCCGTGCAACTCTGAGAACCTTTTTGGAAACTAGGGGAATGCAGAGAGGATTTTTAACAGATTATGAGTTCTCGGCCACACCCCACCACTCTAGGGTCACCGGAATACAAGCACAGGTATCACGATTTCTTTGGCTAAGAACCACTGAGGGCCACTGAAACTTAAGAGACACAAAATCCATCCACAGTCCACTTCTGGACTGCCTGGAGAGAGAAAGGTTGCAAACCACCTGGCTACAGTCCGCTTCTGGACTGCTAGATGACAGATTTGATGTAGATCACCCTACTACAGCCCACTTCTGGACTGCCGGATGAGGAAGATGAAGAAGATCACCCTGCCACACCCTGTTTCTGGACCGCCAGATGAAGAAGATGAAGAAGATAATCCTGCCACAGCCCACTTCTGGACTGACGGATGAAAAAGATGATGCAGACTCCACTGGAAACAGAAGTTCGGATAAGGAAGTCTCTGGACTTCCGAGAATGACAGTGTTCTGGTCTCCAAGGCCAGGTGAGCCAAGGGCACATATAAAACAACAAACTATGCGTTGAAGTGTGACAAAGTTTGGGGATCCAAGGCTGGATGAGCCAAGGGCACACTTAAAACAACAAACAGAGTGTCACTCAGAGAACTGGAACAGACGCTCCGGATGGTACTGTGATGCAGATGTCAAAATAAGAAAATGGACAGCAGATTCTGCACTGGGCGAAGCCGTACTTGGGGAACTGTCAGAGGAAAACAATAAACATAGCATTGCAACTTGAGACGACTGTGGCATGGTTCTTCATGAAGTTGCTTTTGGCTATTCCTGGGATGCACTGGGAGATGATTGCTGAAGAACTGATGAAGACTGATGGGGGTGCACGCTGGTGAAGTGAATCTGAAGATTGCTGAAGACTAATTCAAATACTTTCCCAGCAGCGAAATTCTGGCACAAAGCAATGCAAAGACAGTTGTGGCACTTATATTGTTTATGGAATGGATAGCAATGCAGTAAATGTCACAGTTCCTACTGTAGTGGTCCACTGCACAGTCTCAATGTCCAGACCCCAGTAAATAAACAGGCACTTTACTATTCAAGGTGAACCCTAGCTTTCAGTGGACCTAACTACCAAGGGGTCCCTCTAGCTAAATCGGGTTCTCCTGTTACTGTGGATACAATGCAGTTGGAAGTAGGCTCTTTTAAAATGCTATGAGGTCAAATGTCTGACCAGGCCCCTTTAACACTTGTGGACCTAAATGGCTAATCAAATCAAATCAAACTTTATTTAACCAGGCATCAACACCATTGAGAAATCTCATTTTCAAAGTGGTCCTGGGCAAGGAACAATACAAAACAAAGACATGATAGTACAAAAATAGTGACATCAGCAAAGTGCGGTACATAGTCGGTTGCAAGATACTTGAGTCCGTAAGGGAACTCCCACTTAGGTATTAAGGTATTATCCGAAGAATCAATAAAAAGTAAGAAAGGGGAAAGGGAAAGGTAAGGTAGAAAACTGGAAAATAGACTGGGGTCTGCAGGTGAATAAGTAAAGACAGGGAGGGGGAGTGAGAGTCGTGAGGGGGGGGGAGTGTGTTTAACGGAAGTCCCTATGGACGATGGGAGATGACATAATAACAATTAATTAGAGTAGAGACACCAATAAACTGAAAGGACAAATTACCTATAGCAGCTACAAGGGTCCCACAAATACTCGACTAGCAAAGATTTGAAGGAGAGGGGGCTCGGCAGTGAGGTAAGCTTGAGCGTGCTTTGCTATGGGTCCTGTGTCTTGTGTTGCCCGTTTAAGTGGCTGTGGGCCTATGGAGCTGCTGGGCCCCTGTGACACCTGTGCCTTTCCTCTGGCTAGGGCCCTTTAACACCTTGGGCCTTCCTTGACTGGGCCCCCTAAAATAGCTATAGGCCTACTCTACTGCTAGGTTCCTTTAACACCTGGGGCCTGAATGGCTGTTGGACCCCTAACTGGCTGCACTGTCTTGATTCTGTTGGGCCTACTTGCCCCTTTAAGTAAACATTCGGGCCTGCTTTGCCACTTTAAATGAGTGGCTAGGGCCCTTTAAATGCTATGGGCCTAAGGTGCCCCTTCAAATACTGATTTTGGCCTAACTTGCCCCTTTAAACATCATTTGGGCCTAACTTGCCCTTTAAATCTTGCTGGTCCTATCCCAGGCCTTCCCGCCACTCTTTTCCCTTTGCCCCACCTTGCTCTGCCCCCTAATGAATATTCATGAAACCCCCGTGGGCCTTTCTGCAGTAGCCCCTTCCCATGGGCGTCGCCACGCGCGGAATATTTAATTAATTAAATGCAGCCCTTTCTGGCCCACCCGTTCACAGCACTCAGCCATCTTTTTAAGTGCCTTGCATGCTTAAACAATTATTTTTATCTTGTTTTTTTTTTTTAAACTCTCTGGCAGTCAGCACCTGTGCAGTGGTGCTGCCGCCGACTCACCGCCCTGACCCAGGGAGAAGAAAGCTGCTGTGGGAGGTGGGAGGCTTGCTGGCAGAGGGAGGGACTTTCTGCAGGCAGAACTTAGGTGACTGGGGGCCTGGCGATACCCAATGCTCCCTCTGCACCGATGCTTGCACAAGATGCATGCCCTTAGGCCGCAACCAGCCGGACCCGAGCTTTACATAAAATAAAATCGAGCTGAACAGAGCCCACACCGTGCTAAGGATGGAAGGAGGGAAGTGACTGGAGCCACCGGATTTGCCGCACACTTGCAGAGCACTGTGGGGCCGACTCTGCATGGAGGGACGAGAGGTGGACCACAGTTAAGCTCTCTGGCAATGCTTCTGTCCTGTGTCCCCTATCTCACTTGCACTCTGGCCGGCTTCTTCTGTTCTTTGTCGGGGTGCCTGAGGGCACTCGCTCGACTGCTGCTGCCACCAACCCCAAACCATTAACCGCAACTATTTAAAAATGGCCATTTTTGGCTACAAGAACCCTCCCTTGTGTTTGGGACGCCAAGTCCCTAGTGACCAGGGAGGCAAGCAGGTACCCAGTGTGAGCTAGATGAAGGTGGCACACGCTCGTGTCAGTGCTGGGCAGGCTGCAGCAATAGGAAAAAAAAACATTTAAAACTGCAAGGATGCAGTTTCTTTCTTTGGCCCTTGCACCACTTAAGCCATCACCTTGCCACCTAACCATTGTAGCATCTGTACTGGGGTACTGGGGACCTCTGGGGAAACTGCTGGGGAATGCTGGTGAACCCCAACTTTAGGGTATTACACCATCACCTGTCTAACTGTACCCAGTTCTGTGTGCAGAGTCCCAACCACTGTTCTGATGATACCAAACTGAGTGCTGTGGCATCTAGCTAGATGCCCATGCCAACAAATCCTGTGTGCATGGCACCAACATCGATGCACAACTGGTGCATCTCCAGTTGGCTTGCCCTTGCTCGTTGTAACTGCGGCTGTTGTGACAGCCTAATATAATGGTAAATGCTCTTTAAGATTTGCTTCCTGCTGCTGGTAGGTGCTGGTACGATCCCAGGCAGCCCCTGAATGGGATCACTACTTTCAGTGTTTGGAATTTTTATGTAAGATGGGTCCAAACGGCAACAGATTCCTGGGTTCTAGTGGGCATATAATGCGGCTATATATTGCAGGTCTCTACTTTTGCCTTCCAGGGGTCATTCTTTCCAGTCTCTGGTATTGGATAACCGAAGGTAAAGAAAGAGACAGTGGACCAGACCCTGGCTCACTTAACCCAAATTGGAGCAATAATGCATGTACCCTCTCAGGAGAGTGGGCAAGGGTTTGTACTCAATTTAATTCCTAGTCTTGAAGTCAGAAGATTTCTGCCTGATCTTGCTTTTTTCCCAAGGTTGGTTGCCGAATGCATCACAAATATTTGTTTTGCACAGTGGAGCTGAAGCACATAATAAGTATGCATGAATTAGTGTGCTTCCTCTCTCTCTCTCTCTCTCTCTCTCTCCCCGCTCCAAAAAAAGATTCCTCCCAGTGCAGAGATGAACTGTCAGCCACAGATGCCAGACTCCCCTATGTATCAATGTTCTGCACATCTTCTACAAGGGGTAGAGTTACTAGGTTGACACTTATAGCAAGGTAATTAACATAATTGAATATTCAAATATCATACCCATTTCAGAACATGCAATTTTTTCTATATACTGTATCAGTGAATCCTGAATTATCTGTTGCTACATGACAGTGTGTTTTCTACACTTGAGGCCTCTAATTTGTGCGAGTGAGATGGATGCTTCACTTTGGGACCCTTTTCAGTGGCTTCACTATCTGTTTGCTGTCATGGCAACGTGTGACTCTGATTTCTGACCCGTTGCTGATACAGACAAATTATATCATCACTACTGCTTCTACTGGAAGCAGCAGATCATGCAGAGTCAATCAACTAGAAAGAGAGTAAGAGTCGGGAGGAAGTGGCAGAAAGACACGACAAGTATTGCTGGGCATGGTAACTGGGAGCAATTGCTGTGCAGACACAATCAGAACTGAAATAGGGTTGTGGTGCTGACAATGGGCAATAATGGGTGTACAGAGCCCAGATTGGGATATACTGGGTGTGCAGAGTCCAACTAGTCTTTTCTGGGTGTACATAGCCCAAGTTGGACTGCACTGGGGGTACAGAATCCTAACTGAGTAATTCTTGGTAAACAAAATAGCCCAAACTGGGCAATAGAGGGATACAGAAACCCAAACTGTGGAATACATGGGGTAAACTTGACTATATTGGGGCACAGAACTCATGGCAGGTAGTACTGGGTGTGCAGAATCCATAACTGGGGTGTCCTGGGTGTACAAGTTCAGTCTAGGTTGTATTGTGTGTACACAGCCCAAACAAACTACAATGAACTGGGTTTACAGAGTCCAGTTTGGGCTATATTTTGTGTGCAGAATCTAAACTTGAGTAGCGACATGAATCAAACCCCCAGTGGCAGGGTGTTTGGGAGCCTTCTGCCTTAACGTGGGGGGCGGTCCAGTGTTCAAAGGTACAGTTTGTCAAGTGGTTTGGGACCACACCTGGGTGTTTGGAGGGGGCACTTTTTTTTACAGCTACATAGCAAGAGCTTTGCTGACATATTGCAAACTGGGGAGTAGAAAATATAGGGAGTCTGGAAGGGTGTGACCAGATACCGAAATAATTATAAATGTTTGCACTGCGCAGTTGAGTTGAAGCACATAATGAGTGTGTATGAATTAATGCACCTCCCCTCTCTCCATCCCCTTGAAAAGACACATTCCTTGCCCTAACACTCCCTCCTTCTGTATGCTCCCCCCCCCCCGGTTATCAGCCCTGTCTCATACCCTTCCACCCACCATCCTTGATTTCCATAAGCAGCTCCCATGTTACCACCAGCCATGGCAGCTCCTTCACTGAGCGAAGCAGACTCTTTCTGTCACAGTGCTCAGTGGCTCAGCAAAACTTTGGAAGCAAGTTCGGAGTGAGTCGCTTAACCAGCAAAACATTGGAAGCAAATAATGCCAGCCCTCTCAACCAGCTGTCTCCCTATAACTCTCTCTCTCTCTCTCTCTCTCTCTCTATCCTCATCTGAAAAAAACACCACCCCTGCCCTAACGCTCCCTCCCTCCCTCTGTGTGCTTCCTTCCCCCACCCTCAATTACTGGCCCTGTCTCACATTCCTGGTTTCCATAAGCAGCTCCCAGTGTTGCCATCAGGCATGGCAGCACTTCTTATGATCATTGAGCTGAGCGGGCTCTTTCTGTCACAACCCTCGGTGGCTCAGCAAAACTTTGGAAGCAAATCTGGAGTGAGCCATTTAATCAGCAAAACTATGGAAGCAACCCCCTTCCCCCAAACCGGACATCTCCCTGAATCAAAAAAAGAACTGGAAGAGAAATGCTGGGCTCAGTGAGCAGTTTAATCTCCTCTATCTCATGCCCCACCCCCCCATCCTTGGTTTCTGTTACCAGCTCCCAGTGTTGCCACCCATGGCAGCTCCTTTGATGTCTGTCAAGATGAGCAGTCTCTTTCTCTTGCAGCCCTTGGTGGCTCAGACACACTTTGGTAGCAAGAAATAACTCCTCTCAACCCTCTGTCTCTGTAAAATCAACAAGCCAAAAAAAAAAGGAAGAGAAAGTATGGAGTGAGCTTTTTAACCTCTCTAAAGAACTGAAGAAATTTCGACAGCATACTGACAAGATCGATCTACTGAGCAGCAACCCCTTTGCATTCTGTGAAGCCCCTGACTCCCCCAGTAAATCCTTGTCACAGCAAATGACTGGACTAGCTACAGTATCTCCAATAGGAAAGGATAAAAAAAATTATTCGGAAGATGCTGTTTCTCTGATTTATTGTTCTATTAGTTCTCGGTGATTGATTTCTGGGCACAGTTATATTTGCCACTTAACAGCAGGCAAAAATCATTCACTTTTCCTATTAGTGCTTAGTGATGGGACTGTATGTGCTGCAATATGAGCATTGCAGCTTTGTTTTAATTTTAATAGCCAGGTTTCTGTTAATAGTGAAAGTGACCTACAGCTAACTGTTTGGAAACTGGTCTGTGGCTACTTCTGATCCCAACAGAGTGTTATATTTCAGATCCATTATATTTGCACATGTTTTATTTTGTCTTAACTGTGTGTGAAAAATAGTTCTGTTAACCACACGGAATGTTTTCTGACATAAGAGGCTTAGCTAGCCTAGGCACCCTATACAGTGAACATGATGATAAATCGGTGAGGAGAAAATAATGTATTTTAGCTTAGAATCTAATGTAACACCTGTTCTTAGCTTAGAATCCAAGATAATACCAGTTTAAAATTCATAGATATGTGTCGGCAGGAAAGGACCTATTTGGCCCATCGAGTCTGCCCATTCCCTCCTTCTTTACCTGCCCCTCCCCATAGATTCCACCCTCCTTCCCCTTGACAATCCCTTGTGTTTGTCCTAAGCCCTCTTGAATCCCTCCATTGTTCCGGACCCCCACCACCTCCTCCGGTAGACCATTCTGGGGTGCCACCACCCTCTCAGTGAAGTAATGCCACCTAGTGTTTCCCTTGAACCTAACCCCCTCTCCACCCTTGGTCCATGCCTTCTAGTTCTTGCATCTGCCTTCCCTGCGAATAAGCACCCTCCCCACTTTATTGATCCGCTTCACATATTTGAATGTTTATATCTTGTTTCCCCCCCTTTCTGGTCTTCAGTGGGTACAAATCCAACACCCTCAATCTCTCCTCATATGGCATCCCACTTATCTCATGTACATCTTAGTGGCCCTTCTCTGTACCCTTTCCAAGCCATCTATGTCCTTGCATAGGTGGTCTCCAAAACTGAACCCTGTATTCCAGGTGTGGCCTCACCATGGAACTGTAGAGTGGCATCATCACCTCCCTTCTTCTGCTAGTTATCCCCCTCCCTATACACGCCAGCATTCTGTTTGCTTTACCCACCTCCTTGCTGCATTGGGTCCCTACCTTAAGGTTGTCAGTGATTATGATTCCTAAATCCTTCTCCTGCTCAGATGCAACCATTTCCTCTACCCCCAGTGTGTATGTGGCTTGTGGATTCTTTCAGTCCATGTGCATCACTGTGCATTTTTTTGGCAATGGATTTTAGTTGCTATGTTTCTGACCACCCCTCAAGCAACCTTAGATCTTCCTTCATAGCTACACTCCCTTTGAGGTGTCTACCCTGTTGCAGATTTTCATGTCATCCGAAAAAAGGCAGACCTTCCCCTGCAGCCCCTCTGCTATGTCGCTGATGTAGACGTTAAACAGAATGGGCCCCAGCACTGACCCCTGGGGGACACCGCTTGTCACCCCTACCTCCCCAGAATGCACCCTATTGACCACCACCCCCCTCTGGATTCTCCCCGTCAGCCAGCTCTCTGCCCACCTTGTCATTTTCTATCCCACCCCCAAACTCTTCAGCTTATTAACCAATCTTCTGTGGGCACAGTGTCGAAGGCCTTCCTGAAGTCCAGATAGTCCACATCCACTGCCCCCCCAATCAACCACCCTTGTCACCTCATTGAAAAACTCAATCAGGTTCGTCTGACATGACCACCCCCAAGTAAAGCCATGCTGATGGATGTCCTGCAGCCCCTCATCCTCTAAATAACTAACCACCCTTTCTTTCACTATCTCCTCCATCACCTTCCCTACCACCGATGTGAGGCTGACCGGGTGATAATTGCCAGCCTCCTCCCTGCTGCCAGTTTTATGAAGTGGCACCATGTCAGCCCTCTTCCAATACTCTGACATCCACCCTGTATCTAAGGACCAGTTAAATAACTTCACTGGGGGGGGGGGCGCTGTGGAGCCCGAGCAAGATGGAGGTTTTTGGCTGAAGCTCTGAATTCCCTATTCTAACTTATCAAAATAAAAGTACTCTGCTGGAAAATAATTATAAAATTAAAGGTAACAACAGGCATAGGAAGAGATGGGGTACAAAGACAGGCAATCCAAAAAGAGACAAGCTACAACAGGAAGGAGCAAAAAGTAAAAGTGCTTCCACTCCTCCAGTCACTCAATCAGCACAGGGCCACATGGAATCTATATTGGATGACTCAGGTGTTGAGACACTCCAAAGTATTGGAATAAAACTCAACGGACTGATATTTTCAGTAACAACTCTTTCAGAAAAGTTTGTGACGTTTGGGGGATCCAAGTTACAACTTTAGAAACAGAGCTACCCCGATTACAAGCTGAATCTGTTGAGGCTAAGCAACAAGCTGCAGCTACTCTTGGGACTATGAGCAGCCTGATTAAAGAAAATACCCACTTGAGAACCAGAATTGAAACTTTGGAAAATCAAGCTCGCTCTTCGAACATTTAAATCATCGGTTTGCCTGAGAGATGCGAGGGTGATCACTTACCCATTTTTATAAAAGATTGGCTGGAGTCACAATTGGAGCAATTGCAGCAAGAAGGGAGCATCAATATTCAAAAGGCCTACAGAGTTGCCTATAGGGGTTGACAAGATAACTCCCAGGCTCCTAGACGGTTGTAGTGGTTTTGGACAGACCGGGATCAAAAGATCATATCCTAGCACTGGCGAGAAGACGACATATCCTGCTTCATGATGGCCAACAGATCGCTATTTTTCCTGACTTGAGTTATGCGACCCGTCAGAGGAGAAAACGGTTCGACAGAGTGAGGGCACTCTTACAAGAAGCAGACATTGTGCAAGGCATGGTTTTCACTGCAAGGCTGAGGATTTTGCATCAAGGCCGAGTTTACCTATTTACCGATCCAGCAGAAGCCCAGAAATGGGTTCAACGCCATGCAGCTTCTTCTCATCGGTGAGCGACATCATCGGATCAAGATTCTGAAGATGAAAATACTGTGGACCCCTGATTAGGCCTGTTCAGTAACTATTACACTCTTTTTCTCTTTCTTTTCCTGAACCTTTGCATAGATCTGTACTAATTAGTGGGGTAAAGAAATTTAAATTGCGATTGAACAAGTTATTGAAAAATCTTTATATATGCTGGGAGAAGAAGAGACTTTTTGAGACTCTAAACTATATTATTCCAATAACGAGTGATCCTATTGAATTACAGTTATGCAAAGTAGTTTTACACTAGTTGAAGTGTTGCCAATCCGTTTTTTGATTATTAAGATATTTTAGAACAAATGTAATCATTTACAGTAGATAAAACTCTTGTAGCCTAGATAGGTTGTGGGGATTCAAAAGCCTCAGTTACAAAGAGGAACTAGACCTCACCAGAGGTTATTAGAACCTGTAATGTGCATGGTTAAATAAATTATCCTTCTTAGGAGATAGAAATAGGGATAACTGAATGTTTAATGTTTTGGGACATTACCATGCCGCTTATGGGCTATTTAAACAGTAATATACTGGATGTTAAAGTTATTAGCTATATGTGGTAATCTCTCCATGATGTATCTAATAGATGTGGCATGAACTTATAACTTCGTGTATTAAGAGGGGTGGCAACCTCAATAGTTATGTATAACCTGTTTGATATGTACTGTGTCAGAAATTGAACTGTCTGTTCATTGAAAAAAACAATAAATATAAAGTATAAAAAAAAAATAACCTCACTAAATATGCTGCCAGTTCCTCCCTTAGCTCCTGAATCACCCTAGGGTGCAAGGCATCTGGCCCCATAACCTTGTCTACATTCAATTTACCCAATTCCTCCCTGACCCTGTCCTAACAGACTGGACTAGGATCCACCCCTATGTCCCCCCCTTCCCTTCCTCCCTAACACTGGTCCCCTTCCTTAACCCTCTATTGTGAAGATGGAGCCAAAGTATCTGTTCAGCACCTCTGGCTTCTTGAAGTTCCCTTCTACTTCTAGTCCCCCTTACCCTTTACCCTTATTATCCCCAGCCTTTCTTTCCTCTTTTCTCCTATGTACCGAAAGAAAGTCTTGCCTCCCCTTTTGGCCTGCCTAGCAGTTTTCTCCTCCATTTCTACTTTTGCCTTCCCAATCCTCTGCCCTGCCACCCTCAGTTTCTCCGTGTAAGTATCCCTGTCCTCCTTCCCCACGTCCTCTTACATTTTCTGAATGCCGTTTTCTTCTCCCCTATTAACCCCCTCACTTCCCTGTTGAACCACAGTGGCCTCCTCCTTATTCTGCTCTTCCTCACCCTCCTTATATAGCTCTCTGTGGCTTTAAGTAGTCTCCTCTTGATCTTATTCCATAGTTCCTCTTCCCCCCCCCATCCCCTCCATCCCCTTCATGTCATTCTGGAATACCTCCCTTATTTTGGGAAAATCTGCCTACCTGAAGTCCATGACCTTTGTGATGGTTTGACTCACTTCATACCCTGCTCTAACCCTGAAGCCCACTGTGTTATGGTCATGTTCCCCTAGCCTGACCCCCATCCCTACTCCCTCCATGCTATTCCCATTGGTGAGGACCACATCAAGTATGTTTTCTCCCCTAGTGGGCTCCCTGACCAGCTACTGCAGGAAGGCTTCATGGAGGGACCCTAGGATCTCCCTGCTCCTAGCCAACCTAGCTGCTGGGATATCCCAGTCGATATCTGGGAGGTTAAGGTCACCCACCAGCAGAATCTCCCCTTTCCGTGCCATCCATTGAACCACTCACTGCATCTGCATGTCCATTTCCTCGCTCTGCATTGGAGGTCTGTACACTATCCCCAGCCTTACTGATGCCACAGCCCTTCTCTCTAGTGTAACCCACATGATTTTTTACTTACCCCATCTCTTCCTGCCCTTCCATGACCTTAATGTCTTCTCTGATGTAGAGCACAACCCCTCTCCCTTCCTGCTAGTCCTATCCTTCCAGAATAAACTATATCCTGGGAACCCTATTTCCCAGGCCTGGTGCTCAGGCCACCAGGCCTCTGTTATAGCTACAATATCCTGCCCCTTCCCCCTCCATTATTCCTTCTAAGTCTACCACCTTATTCCCCAGGCTTTGTGCATTTGTGGAAAGTCCTTTCCACCATATACCTCCCCTCACCCCATCATCCGCTCCCTATCATGTCTGGTTTGTGTCCTTCTCCCTTGATTGTTGTAACTCCCTCTATCTAGGACTTCCTGAGGTTGATATCCGCTGCTTACAGCTGGTGCAGAACACGCGTCACGACTATTGTCTGGATCTTCACAGTTCGGTCATATTATGCCTGTGATGTGCGAACTGCACTGGCTGCCTGTTCAGTGGTGGATCACCTTCAGGGTAATTTTATTGACCTATAAAGCCCTAGATTGACAGGGACTGAGCTACCTGCAAGATCTCCTGCACCCCTACTGCCCTCCCTGGCCTCTCTGCTCGACCGAAGAGGGATTGCTGGAGATTCCCAGGGTTCAGCTTAAAACATCGGGAGCTAGAGCTTTTTAATTTATGGCTCCTACCCTGTGGAATTCTCTGCCTCATTGGGTTTGGGAGTGCCTGACAGTGGAGACCTTTAAGACCGCCTTGAAAACATATTTATTTCAGCTGGCATTTGGTGATGTACTATATTAATTAATTATTTTTTGCTTTATGGTTTTAATCTTTGTATGTTGAATTTTATTGTTGTTGTGGTTTTATTGTGAAGCGCTCTGATACTCGTTAAAGAGTGCTATATAAATAAAGATTACCTACTACTTACTTTTGCCGGGGAGTACTTGCTAGTCCGTTCTCTTCTCCTGTTGATCCCTTACCCATCCTAGACTTGTGCTCCCCCTTACCAGTTTAAACCCCCCAAGACCTTATCAGTCTTGAAGACCCCCCCAGTACTCTTGCCCCCTCACTCAGATGTAATCTGTCCTTCAGTGCAGATCCTCATCCTCCCATGTGTCTCTCCACCCTCTTATACATGCAAACCCTTCCTCTTCGCACCATACTTGCAGCCAGTCATTGAATTCCTTGATTCTTTACTGTCTAGCAGTGCTGGAACAAGGGACTGGCAAGACTTCTGAAAAAGCCAAGGCTTCAGCCTCTTCCAGGCATCCCAGCGCCAGTTCCTTGAACCTCCTCTTGACCTCCTCCACTTTAGTGCTTGCCATGTCATTCATTCATTCATTTTTTTGGTAACCAGGTGAGCAAACTGATCCAAAGGACCATTTTCAGTTGCGACCTGGGCCGTACAGTGGTACAGACAATAGATACAAGTTATAAAACAGTAGGTACATATAATACAGTGAGTACAGTGGTATCAGAAACCGTGATACGTAAACATCATATCTTAAAATAGGGGTTAAGGACATAAAAAATAAGCTCATGACAAATAAAGCAATACTTCTCTGCTGGCAGAGAACTAGGATATACACTTACAGCAAATCAAGACATTATTCAGCCAGTCCAAGGTTTACAATACAGTGCATAAGGGATTACAATATAGTAATGAACATTTTCACAGTGGAGTCAAAAACGTGTCAGTTGTTTATGTAGTAGCAAGTACTTGGGAAGTAAGGCAAATGGTACACTGGACCCCTGAGGCAGATTTCTGACGAGGGTGTTTCCAAGGGTGCAGGCACAGGTGGCCTGAGATATGAGTCAATCTCTTAGCTTCGACTTGAAGAACTGATGAGAGGGTAACATACGGATAGCAGGTGGTATTCTGTTCCAGAGGTAGGGAGCAGAGACAGAGAAAGCCTTGCTCCCCATGACAGTAAATACACGAGGGACTACCGTGGGGGGAGGAAGAGACCCAGAGACACTGAGTTACCACCCTGTCAGTGAGAAGCGAGGAGTATGGGGACTTATGTGAGTTCCTGAGAGAGGTGTTGACTAAGCAACCCATAGCATATTCAAAACAGCTCTGCAGAGAGAGCCAGCCTAAGAACTGATGTAGAGAGCAGTGATGAGTGGAAGAATGGACCTGAAGGACAAAGCGACAGATAGAATTGTATGTGATATTTAGATAAGAAAGAAGTGAGGAGGACATGGAGGAGAACACTCGGGAGCAATAGTCAGGTAGGGGCACTAAATGTCCCTGGGCAATTGCAAGATGATCCTCTGGGGTCAGGAGGTGGTTAACATGGTAGGCTGCATCCAGCTTCTGGTGGACTGTCTTCATAGTGTTAGAAATGTGGTCATTGTAGGTAAGGGAGAGAGGGATCAAGAGTCACTCCTAGGTGTTTGAAGGAGGATACAGTGTCAAGAGGAGGGCCTGCAGGGTTGACTGTGTAACAAGGTTTTTAATTTGGTGGCCTTTACAAGGTATGGCTTTGAGCCAATGAGCATGGCCTTTGTTTTTTTCTCATTTGCAAGAAGTTTTTTGTAGCGGAACCAATGTTGAGCTGATCCATAGTTTGTAGTGAGTGTAGAAGATATAGATTCAAGGGACTTGGTGCTATGGTAGATGACGAGGTCATCAGTGTAGAGGAGTGCATTACAGTTTATGCTTTCTACGGGAAGATCATTTATGAACAGTGAGAATAATAGTGCCCTCAGTATGGAGCCCTGGGGGACACCAGTGTGTACAGGTAATGCAGCAGAGGTGTTTTTGCCTGTCAGAACAAACTAGGACCTGTTAACGAGGTAGCTGCTAAACCAAGCGGTGGTGTCCGGGGAGAAGCCTAGGTTTAGCAGGGTGGATTGGAGAAGCTGGTGGTCAACAAGTTCAAAGGCCTTTGATAGATCCACAAACACTGCACCTGTGGCCATACTCATGTCCATGTTTCTAAGGACATGATTGGAGAAAAGGGCCAAGACCGAAGAGGCACTGTGGTGTTTGCGGAAGCCATATTGGAGGGGGCTCAGGAGGTTATACTTATTTAGATGCTTGGGTAGCTGGTGATGAATAATTTTTCTAGTCGTTAGCTTAGATGTGGGAGGAGGGAGATGGGATGGTAGTTTTCCATGGCAGCGGGATCGCCGGATTTGAAAATGGGCACCAGGTGCGCATGCTTCCATGAGTCAGGCACAGTAGATGATGAGAGGGCCAGGTTAAATATGTGGGTCAGTGGCTTTACAAGGGCAGTGGAGAAGAATTTCAGAAAGATGGGATACAGACTATCGCTACCTGGGCTACCCCCCGACGAGTAGCGTCTTTAGGAGTTTGCCAGTGACACTGTGGTCAATGGCTCTGAAATAAAAGACAGGGCTTGATGTTTGTGGGCAGTGTGGCTGGTTGTTCTGGGTAGAGGGAGGCTGTGGAGGGGAGTTTGCTGGTGTAGAAGGTAAGGTCGGTGAACATTCTATTGAAGATATCAGCGATCTTGCCTGGGTCAGTAGTGGGAGGTAAGTTCCGTTATCTGTTTTTTTTTTTTCCACTTTCTTTTTATCACACCTTACTACCCACTCCCCCCCACTCCTTCAGACTTGATCACTCCCCCCACTCCTTCAGACTTGATTACCCCCAGTGATTCTACCACAGAGTCTGCCCCTAGAGTGTCAGTCTTCCTCCTCCTTACCTTCCTCCTGCTGAAGTGCCTGCACACATTGGGGTCTGCCCATGGTAGTTAGTCTGGGATTAGGTCAGTTGTCATCTTGGGGTAGAGCAGATTTTTTTCCACATTTTCTCCCTCTTAGATCTCACTACCCCTGAGGACACTGGCACACACAGGACTGACATCCAGGCAGATGACGTGCTGATGCGCTTCATTGCCAAGTGCCCACAACGTCCTCCTCTTCCCGGTTCCAAAGAACACCTGTGCCCCGATACCCATGCTTCCACAGGCATCGTTGCGTCGGGTGCTCAAGGGACCCCAGGAACCCACCCCTGGAGGACAAGAGCATCTGTTGGGGATGCTCGATCCTCCTCCGCCCCTCTGACCCCGATGGCCGAGTACGTTCCTGAACCCGGGTCACCGGCATGGTACGAGGTGTGGCGCCCAGTGCCTCAACCCTCAGCGCCACCGGGCTGGCAATTCCCGTTATCTGTTTATTTGATTTTGGGGTGAGGAGGGTGTTAATTGAGGCCCAGAAACTGCAGGGGTTACCAAGAGACTCGTTTTGTAGGTTGGTATAGTATTTATGCTTGAGTGACTTCACAGCTTGCTTGCAGGAGTTATGAAGTCGCCTGTATGCATTCCATAATTGGGAGGATGGGGATGCTTTGAAGGCTTGCCAGGTTTTGTCCCTTACTTTCATTTGGGTTAGAAGTTCATTGGATAGCCAACGGGTGTTACCACCTTTAACTCTCCTGGTGGTGATAGGGAAGTATTTGTCCTGAAGGTGCGAAGAGCTTCCATAAAAAGCGACACCACCATGGAGACATCTTTGAGTTGGTAGAGTGAGGAGCAGTTTATGGCCCATGCATCCCTTAGCACTAAGTCTGAATCCTGGTATTTGAATTTCCTAAAAGATAGCAATTTGTGGGGAGGACGTATTGATTTGGTGGTTAGAGTGATATACGTAGGGGGGTAGTCACTGATAGAGTCAGCCATAGTGCCTGCTTGGAGGACTAGATTCGCAGTTTGTGGCAATCCAGTCAAGGGTGGAGTGGTTGGGGAGCGGGGCTTGTATCTGGTAGGGGAGGAGATGACTTGTTCAAGGTGATGCGTCCTTAGCAGGTGTGCATATTCCAGTACTGGGGATTCTGTCCAGTGGAGGTTGAAATCCCCAAGTATGATGATGTCCCTGGAGGAGGAGGAGGCAGATGCAAGGCTACCCAGGAAATTAGGTAGTTCCTGTGCACCTTCTGAAGGAGAATTGTAGCAGCAGCCTATGTACATTTTTTTTGAGGCACCCAGGACAATTTCAGCAACAAGCCATTCACTGACTGAGGAGGGGGAGGAGCAGGCAATAGTGATGGCACTAATATGGTCCTGCACGTATAGTGCAATGCTACCACCCCTCTTTCAGCCAGGCCTGTCAAGGCCCAGCAATGAGTAGCCAGGGAGTTGGTAGGTGGCATCACTGTGATATGGCTTAAGCCATGTTTCAGACTGACCCAGGACATGTGGCTTGTAGAGGGACACCCAAGCTTCAAGTTCAGAGAACTTAGCTGGGAGGCTGCACACATTTAGGTGTGCAACACTGAGGCTGCAGCATCCTGTCCAGATAGCTTTGCATGGTTAATATATACGTTTGAGGGTCCAGGGTTGGCTTTCACATCCTCTGTGAGGAGGAGATGTGAGAGGAAGTGGCAGGTAGGAGGATGCCAATGAGGGGACTGTATAGAGAGGGAGTGGAGAAACAAACCAAGTAGGTGATGATCGTGGTTAGTCAGGAGGGCCAGTATGACAGAGCCCATAGGGGAGAGCTGGTAGGCTTTGGCTTTGTGTGTGTTGGTGGCGGGGGGGGGGGCACTGAGTATAGGTGATTCAGAGAAGGATTGTAAGTAAGCCTTTGTCAGCAGTGAGGATGATGGCACAAAAGTCAGTCATTAGTAACAGGCCAGTCATAGTGCATAAAGTAATGAAAAGCACAGGGGAGAAATTTTTTTTTTAACTCTATTTTTCCTCCTTATGCCCCCAGTCTCTGACTCTTCAGGAGCACCTGAGAGTAATCCCTCTGTCAATCACCTTATCCATGAGCCTCCCTCTGCCCCATAGAGCCACGGCTATACCCCCCAGGTGGATAATAAGGTGGGGCCTGTACACCCCGAATGCTTACTTGTCTCATCGGGCAAGGTGGGTGAAGGCATATTGAGGTCACGCTCCTGGCTTCCTGTCTTCCTGGAGACGGAGGGTTGTTATCCTCTTGGTTTTTCTCCCTTCGTGTGGTGTGCACCCTTGACATCTAGGCGCAACACGTCGACGTCCACCACACGTCATGGCCAGCCTTCCCTGCAATCAGGGCTTGCCATACTCGAGGCCTCTGCCTTGGGTCATATGCCATGGGTTTTCTCGGCCCCCTCCTCCCCAGGAAGGCAAGCTGTTGTGGGACACTTGAGTCTTCTCCCCAGCCGCCTCCCAGCCGACCTGGAGTCCACTCCCGAATCCAGGTCGCTGGCGCCGCAAATGGAGATCCAACCGCTGCGCTGATGGGCCGGCTTGAGGGGAGAACATTTTTATATTTGAAATTAGTATCATCAAATAGAATAAATGTTTCCTTATAGGCCAGCAAGATGACAGCTGCAGAGAAAGTGGAATGTAGTTCTGGATCAGGTAACAAAGACACAGTGGCTACTATGAGATTAACACCGACAAGTGTTAGGCCTTTTAACTGTGTTCTGTATCTTTAAGGGAAGTTGCAATATTATTGAGAGGGGAGGATGGAGATTGCCTGTGGGTGGTGCCACTGGGGGGGAAGGAGTATTTTTAATAAAGGCTGGGGGGTGGGTGAAAAATTCCAGCTGGAGGAATAGAGGCGCGGGAGAACGGGAACAGAAATGGGATTAGTTGCAGGGCATAGCCTAGAGCTGTAACACAGTGAAACCTGGTCTAAACAGAGGAGTGTTCACAAAAAGCTGTATAATTAATTTGTGACCCAGAGTAAAATACCACGGAACTTAAAACAAAAGAGCTGCAATACTTTAAATCCTGAACCTGCAGTCTAAAAGATCCTGCACTTGAAACTACCCTTGGAATGCAAAATTGCTGTAGACAAAGCTTAGATTCACATTTAAATTAGGATTCACAGTACAATTTGGTATAACTTAGACAGTATGAGAATCAGTAAATAAAATTAGCTTTAAAGTAAAAAAAAAAACTGAACAGAGTGGTCGTAGCAGGATTGGGAGTAGCAAAGAATTTGAGAAGTGGAGCAGCCAATCAGCAGGCAGAGCCCAAATGAATGACAAGAGCCATTTTTATTAGCCACATTTAAATTTCATTAGTCAATGGCTACTTTGGCTATCCTTTATGTTCACCTAGGCACTTCTGTCTTTCAGATGCTGTCTTTTATTTCTATGGTGCATAGGTATTGATAGGTTCAAAGTCAATCTGTCCCACCTCCCCTGTCCTGCTCCTGTAACTATCTATCCTTTATGTGTGTTTCTGACCCCTTTTTTTCTTGTTCTTCTCCCTGTCTCATAACAATCTGTTCCTGGTAACATTTTCACACAGATAAACCAACTTTCTAACTTACGTGGTTTGTTCTCTGACTATTCATTACAAACCAAGCCAGACATTAATTCTATAGCCCTTAACAGGTTAGCATATAGCAGCCACTTTGGCTCAGATCAGAGTTTGTTTTCCCCTGCCCTGGTTGGCTCCTCCCCCCCAACCACCCCAGCCCTTTCAGTTGGCATTTCCTGGATTTGCCGACTCCAGCTTTGGCCATGGCTCACCCTCTGTGGTGGGTGATGGAGAACTGAGCTCAACCTGCTGAACAAGATCTGGTTGGAGCCATGCCAGTTCGCTGATGTAGTCCCTGTGTGGGGTTGGAGAATTATGTTGCCAGCCAGGGAGATTTGCTTTTTTCCTCCCTTTCTTTGTGGTGCAGAGGAGCTGAAGTGCAATGACATCAGTAGTGGTGCTGCATGTGCTTCCATACGCAGCACACCGGTTGTCTGCCACACCTCCGCACCCTACTTGCAGACCCAGTGATCTGTCCCCTAGATCTCGCTACCCAGGCAAGTTGATAAATCTCAGTCATGATTTTTGAAGATCAATCATGATGACTGATTATTGTTATGTGTGGTTCATAGCTCAGTGCTTGTGTTACGTACTGTAACTGAATAATGTAGGTTGTGCTTGGATACAGAGCCAGACCAGTAAATAGAATGATGCTTCAAAGTATTAGTTGTATGGAATGGTTAGTGCTAAGTTACGAGCAAGTCAGTGATTCTGGTGAGTAATTTGTTATGACTTAGTATTTTGGCTTTACTCTGTATCCCACCGTAGGAAGGATACTTAGTCGAGTAGCATGACCCCCCCAAAAGAAATAATGATATTGTACAATTATCTCCTCCAGCTCTGGAGAGTGTGGCCAGTAGCACGCAGGAGAGGGAAAAAACCCTTGGGGGAAACCTCTGAGGACCCATGGCTACTGACCTACCCTTCCTTCTGGGCATACTAATGGAGAATAATCCTAAATAAGATTTTACATATGAACATATGAACATATGAATGTGCCAGCAGAAACAGACCACCCGGTCTATCTAAGTCTGCTCGAGTGGGCAGCTAGCACCCCTAGTTAGCAGCTGCCCCACCCCCCCATTTGTCATCCCACTGCCACCCCCACCTCCCCCACCCTCACTCTCCCCTGTTCCCTGTCCCATGCCCTTTTGAAACTGTTCACAGATTTACATGATACCACCCATTCTGGTAGGGCATTCCATTTTGCTACCACCCTCTCCGTGAAATATTGTCTCTTCATTTCCTTCCTAAATCTTCCCCCTCTATTCTTAGTGCATGCCCCCTGGTGACCCTCTCCCTCCTTAAATTAAGACCCTATCTGCCCCATCCTTATTGATTCCCCTCAGATATTTGAATGTCTCTATCATGTTCCCCTGTCTCTTCTATCCTCCAGGGTGTACATATTCAGGTCTCTCAGCCTGCTGTCATAGTCTGTCCCTTCCATTCCACATATCATCTTTGTTGCCCTCCTCTGCACCCTCTCCAGTAGCCTGATATCACGCTTTAGGTATGGCCTCCAAAACTGCACACAATACTCTAAGTACGGCCTTACTAGCGACCTGTAGAGGGGCAAGATCACCTCTTTTCGCCTGGACGAAAAAACCCTCGCTATGCACCCAAGCATTTTGTTCACTTTTGCAGCTGCTCTCCTGCACTGGGCAGTGTTGTCCATGGTCCCTGTTATCATTACCCCTAGGTCCTTCTCCTCCTCAGTGATCCCCAGCTTTACCCCTCCCAGCCAGTATTCTCTCCTTGGGTTCTTCACCCCAAAGTGCATAACCTTACACTTCTTTGCATTGAACCCCAGCTGCCACCTCTCTGACCACTCCTTTAGCTTGCTTAGGTCCCCCTGCAGCTGCTTCCATCCCTCCTCTCCATTCACCACTACTCCGATTTTGGTGTCATCAGTGAACAGATTTATCTTGCTCACCACCTCATATGCAATGTCTGATATGAAGAGCCCAAACAATACTGGCCCCAACACAGAGCCCTGTGGCACCCCACTCATCACCGGCCTTGGAGTTGAGAGCTCCCCTCTCACCACCACCTGCTGCAGTTTCCACTCAGCCAGCTTGTAATCTAGTTCATTATTTTTGCCCCTACCCCTACACCAGTTAGCTTGCCCCCAAGCCACCCATGAGGCACAGAATCAAAGACCTTGCTGAAGTCCAAGTAAAGAACATCCACCGCATGACCCTTATCCAGCTCACCTGTCACCCAGTCATAATATTGTATCAGGTTGGTTTGACAAGACTTCCCTGAAACAAACCCATGCTGCCTCACATCCTGGAGGCCATTGTCCTCCAGGTATGACACCAGTCTTTCCTTTAGTATTGTCTCCATGAGTTTGCACACTGTGGAGGCGAGACTTACCAGGCGATAAGTACCTGGCTCATCTCTTGGTCCTCTCTTGTGTAATGGTACTACACGTGCCATCCTCCAGTCCAATGGCACACATCCCGACTCCAGTGAGGTGCTGTACAGATCCTCCAGTGGCTCTGCCAACACTTCTGCCATCTCCCTCAACACCCTGGGGTGGATACCATCTGGTCCTGGTGCCTTGTCTACCTTCAGTGCCCTCAGTCCCTCTAAGACTCTACTTGCCTCAATTCTTCCATCTGTTGCCTCCTCTCCCCCTGTCCCCACCCTCCCAGCCCATGGTTGTAGCGGTCCCCCCTTTCTTTCGTGAACACTGAGCAAAAGTATTCATTCAGTGCTTCTGCCTGCTCCTCACCCTTTTCCGTCCACTCCCACCCCTTTTTAGCCTCACTATTGTCTCCTTGCACTTCCTCTTCTCCCTGATGTATTTGAAAAGACCCCCCGTTATTTCCAGCGCTAATCTCAGCTCCCTGTGGACATTGGCTTCTCTCACTTTTCTGGTCACCTCCCTGGACCATCTTGCATACTCCTCCATGTCCACTTCCTTCCCTGTCCTTCTATACCTCTGGTGCGCATCTCGTTTTGCTCCCACCACATCCACTACCTCGCTGTTCATTTTAAGTTGATGGCTAATCCGACTCCAAGTTATAAATCCTGATCCAGGGCAGCAGGAAGGCTGAAAGAAAGTACTGATATTAGAGTGTCGATGAAGCTGGCAGGATATCTTTCTGGTGAACTCCTAGTCCAAATCCTTGTCCAGGGTAGAATCTGATAGGAGATGGAATCCAGTCAAGCATAATAATCTGAAAGGTCAAACAGCTGCATTGGTGAAGAGATCCTGAAGGTGATCCAGAAGGCGAAGGAATCTTCTATGAAGGGAAGCAGTTTCTAAATGACTAAGTCTCCATAACCCAAAATAGGCAGATGGGTGATTCATGTTCAGATTGGCAAGTTTGCACATGAAGGCCTTGGTGATGAAACACAAAGCTAGGCGCATGCTGTGCGATCAGGAGAAGGCAGAGGAGTAGGAACCGTCCGTCCAGAGTGGGTGAAGCAGGTAAAGTGAATTGGGAATAGATCATAATGAATAGGTAGACATAAGCTAGATGGACCTCCAGACCCCAGGGGTGAAGCAGGTTGAAGAATAGGTGAGACAGTCTTCGATGAACCTCTAGGCCCTGACAGGGCGAAGCAGGTTAATATGAACAGATAGTGTACATAAGTGGACCTGTACATAGGTCGGCAGTAGTAGCAGTAAATCAAACCTGCAAGAAGCAGATGCAGTAGCAGAGGAGTATTATGGAGTAGTCAAACCCAGGCTCCGATGTGAAGGTAGAGATGATTGTGTAAAACAAATCCTGATGATTAATAAGGGCAGAATGTAGGAAGAGACAAAGGCGAATGAGTTGGCAATGTGAACCACAGTTAATAAGCCAAAAGGCATTACAGTGTGTTGCGGTCTAGGCTTGAGCTATGGCATAGGAAGGCATTATAGAATAGCTCTGCTGAGGATCCCAGGAGGAAATGGAGTGGTAATAGATCCAAATGAATGGAAGCAGCAGATATGATGTGTCCAAAAGGGGTTGAATTCAAGCTGGCCCATACAAGGGTAGACTGTGCGGCTGGACCACATGTAGGTCAGCCGATGAATAGTACGGTGTAGGATATGCGGTTGACCATGTAAGTCAGCCAGTAAAGTGAGTGGAGTGTGGCAGCTACACCCCACAAAGGCTAGCATGCACGGCTGGACCACACATAGGTCAGCCGGTAAAGTGAGTAGAGTGGCAGCTAAACCCCATGAAGGTTAGCATGCATGGCAGGACCACATGTAGGTGATGCCAGTACGTGAGTAGTAATAAATCCAAATGAAGCGAAGCAATGAGGTAAGCATCCACGGACACTGATGGAGATTCCCAAACATAGTCCAACAGTAAATTCACAGGACCTGAGGTGGATATCCTGGACGATGCTGGTACGAACAGACATGGTGAGAACTGCAGCATCCAGAACTCGATTAGCATGGCTGAAGGCGTGACATCCTGGAATGTGTCCAATCTTGATAGAAAGGGAGTGAAAGGGATCTAAACCCATACGAGATGAGTATGTGCAACTGGACCACATGTAGGTCAGCCGATGGAAAGTACGAGGAGGGGGAGTAACCTTTAGCAGTTATTAGGCAGCTGTAAGGCAGCAATAAAATTGCGCCTGATATGTTGTAGTCTCATGCTTAGCTGGGCAGACAGGAGCTTGAATAGGAGAAGAGGCGGTGCCAGCATTCACTCCTAGTGTGTTCAAATTGCTGTACATTGTAGGGAGCGGTAGTCCTTTGCAGGTGGCACAAGTAAAAGATGCATGTACTGGGTCATATCTTGAAGCTAACAGTAGTAGACAGTAGAGCTATTTTTTTGTAACAAACGCTGCAGAATAACTGCATTCTTGATGCCCATGCGTCATAGACAGTGACCGCAATAAGTGATAAGGCATCCATGATATGTTACTTAGAATACAGAGATCCAAGCATTTCCCAGTCCGTAGTTCAGTGTTCTTATAAAATATGAGGTACTGCAGGAGGTTATTGAATGAGCTGCGAGCTGAAGGCAACTGAAGAAGTAGGGGTAGTGCAGGTGACTGCAGCAAATGAGAAGACAAACAAAAAAAGCAACTCAGCTGGGTAGCTGCATTTAGCTGCATACGAGGAGAATTAAGAGTTAGGAATGTGGTGGTAGCCAGGTAACAGCTGCTCAATTAGGTAGTAAAAGAGAGTACATTGAGGCAGTGAGACAGGTGCTTGTAGTACTTCACTTAAATGCAATAACTAAACAGCTTCCAAATACCAGCGGTCCTTAATGTCCAATGCAACGTTGCAGAAGCGCAGACATGTTAGTTCTGTTTCATTCAAGCTAAGACTTACAAAATAAATACAGGATTCAGTGATGAGTGCCAAATAGATCAATACAAAAATGCAAGCATACAACCATGACAGTTCAGGGTGAGACCCAAACACTGATATGCAGAAAGCACAATGGCAGTTGAGCAGCTTGAGCAGGTCATAAGCAGACGTAAAACACAAACACAAAAGCCATGCGAGTAGAGGCGGAGAGAATGGTAGGAGGTGAGGAGGAAGTCCACAAAAAGAATAAAATAAATGACAAACAACAGAGGAATGAGCCGCAGGGGGAGGGCGCAACAGAAACGGAGGAGCAGCCGAACAGCAGCCGCAGCACCAGCGAATGCGACTCGCTCTAAGTAGAGTGGAAGTAGCCTGCCTGTTTAAGAAGGATGTGGGGGAGGAGCTCTTCTTCCACATAATTACAGGCATAGCCTTTAAATTAATCATCAAATGTTACCATAAGATCATCAAAGGAGATCGTAATCTAAGATCATTATCTAGATCATGATTTAATCATCAGACATGAACTTTCAAATCACCAGCTGATGATTACTGATTATTTTTGTAAGCTTAAATCAGCATGCTGGTTGTTGATGATCTGTGGATGATCAAGTGCTGATCATTGATGATTATATTAGATCAGTGTTATAAGATTGCAAGTCACAGAAGTGATACTTAAAGTTGTATTCATTAATTATGAAAATATGAATATCACATATCAGAAAAGACAAATTATGAATTATAGTATAAATCATGTGAAGTCTAGGTTTAACACCATTTGGAAGAGTACATGCAATGTTTGGTATAGGATACATATTTGCATACTTACAGTAATTTGCATATTTCAGCAGCACAGTTTATGGAACAAAACAATGATAATTTCTATTTTTAAATTAATTTTGCATTGACAGTATCAGTTTGCAGACAATTAGGAAAGATTTTGAGCACAAACCAGGTACTTTTAGGAACTCATCACAACTGTTAAAGGAACTACTTAATGGGGATATATAAACCAATATGAGCCTGTTTAACTCCAGTTAGATGTGAGGTATCAGAGTAAATAAAATTGAAAGCAGTGGGCTCCTACGATAAAAGTAGAATAACTGATCATTCCAATAAAGATGTCCAAATGCAAGATAAATTCTAAAAGTATACAGAAAAGAAAAATAGATATTTTTAATTTATTTCTGTAATTTTGACAATAGGCAGTCATGAAAAATCATGATGGTATGAGATAATCATTAATCATAATCACCATCTCCATAACTTCATGTTTTTTGATTGGCGGCCATTTAACGTTGATGGTTAATTATTGTTAATGATGATCACAATAATGTTTTTTGAAGCTTAAACATGATCTCTGAACATAACTGAATAATAATCATTCATGATACATCATTGAAAAATCATCATCTAGTCGGTCGAACCCTCCCATAACTCAGGCTCAGGGCACAAACCCGGGTCACCAGCGTTGAGGGTGGTAGATCAGTGCTCCAAACCTCTGGAAAGGGGCACTATATACATAAAGTTTCTATCTATTGGTCTATTTATCTGTCTATCTATCTGTCTGTCTGTCTATCTTCTAGCAATGCTGCGCTGATTGACAGGCTCTTATCTTTACTTTTCAATCTGTTGCTCACTCAGGATTTCCAGAGTTTGGTGGTTTGAGACTAATATTTCTATTACCAGACTCCTATTTTTATTCAAAGTTTTAGGCCAAATACTGGCATTGATTGTGGCAGCTAAAACGCTGGTGGGTCATCATGTGAACCCATTTTTGGATGCTCTCCTGGTTAGGGCATCATGGGAATAGTCACTCAGAACCTCAATTCTTCAGATAGTTCTAGCCCTGGAGCACCTTGGCTAGATAATAAATAAGGAGAAGAGTTCATTCCAGCCATCCCAGAGCCTGAAACCACTAGAAGCATGTTTCTGGATGGATTCACAATGAGTTCTTCTTCTCCTCCCCATCTAGGGTAGAGTCTCTGACAACACGTTTGGCAGTTTAGATATAGAAGACAGGGAAAGCCTGTCAATACCTTCACATGCTGGGTCTGATGATGGCAGCATTACTTTTGGTCCTTTGGGCTCACATCTAATTGAGATCTAGCTAAGTGCATCTTCTTTCCAGTGGTTCCCAGCTTTTGAACATAATTAAATCCCAGTTTTGGTTCCCTTTGAAAGGGGGTTTCTCTCTGTTCTACATCACAGATGATTACATGGTGGATGCCAGCCTACTCAGGGTGCAGTACTGGTCCAGATCCCAGTTCACGTGTCTGTGGCTTAAAGGAGAAGATTCTCTAGATAAACATTCTAGAAATGAAGGTATTTTTTTTTCTTTTGCCCTCCTCCTCCTCCTTTTACAGGAACCTGAAACAAATCTAGTTCCAAGCTGTGAAGGTGTACTTAGACAATGCAGTGACAGACGCATACATAAACAATAAAGGAAGTACAAACAATGACAAATTGCACAAGTCAGTCCTAAGAGTGCTGCAATGGATGGAAGGGAGTCTTCTGTCTCTCTCTGCCATTTACTGTGTAGCAGGAGAGCTTAATGTACTGGAGGAGGGGCTTATTCACCTGGTTGTGTATCCTGCAGATCTGCCTCTGAACCTGGATGGTTTTCATCTTCTGTGCTGGCACTTCAGGCACTGCAGATTGATCTTTTGCTTCCATGGAGAATGCTCAGACCCTTAGCTTCTTCAGCAGCTTCAGGTGTCCACAGAGAGAGATAGGGGATGCTGGTGTCAGGATTTTTGCAATGGTACTAAATAAAGTTCTGGTATCCAGAGGTGCCATTTCCATGGCTCACAAGTTTCCTGAAAGGCCTTGGTCTTGAAGCTGATAATCCAGTCAGCTCAGAAACCATGCATGCTTCCTCATCACAGGGACCTGCTGGATCAAGGTTCCTTGTTTTTTCCTGAATCCATAGAATCTACAATTGATAGTCTGGCTCTTGAAAAAAGGAGGCTACTAAAGTTTGCTTATTTGACTAGGTGTTGGACATGATCATGTCCTCTAGGAAAATCTCTTCATCCTCTGCTTCCAGTTGGGCACAAGGCTCAGGTTTCTAGCTGAGGAAAGCCTCTGTGGCATATATTCTGAATTCCCTTCAGGCCAGATTAAATAAGGGATTTATCCTAAGCAGTCTTTTGGGGCCATGGTATCAGCTTTGGGTACTGTTTTGGGCTATGTGAATGGTTCTTCATGTGGAACACTCGCAGCAGATTTTTTCAGCAGTCAGCAGGGCCATACCCTCATTCTGCTCACCTGTGCCTCCATAGGATCTTTATTTGATTATCAGAGCTCCCTGCAAACTGCTTTTTTGGCCTTGGGGCACCATTTCCAAAGGTATTCTGTCCACCAGGGTGCTTTTTTCTGACAGCTTTCTGTTCTGCCAGTTTAGTGAGTTTCAGGTCCTCACGTATAAGGAGCTTATCTCCGTTTTCTCCATGACAGGGTCATTTTCAGAACTGTGTCCTCACTCTCAAAAGTGTCATCTGCCTTTCACATCAACCAAGAGATTTGTCTTTCATTCTTTTGCCCAAAGCTGGCGAATCCCAAAAAAAGTCATTTGCACAATCTTGAGGTGAGCAGAGAGGTCAGAATGTACCTAGCAAGGATACAGACGTCTTGCCAGTATAACAGTTTTTTCATATTCTCCTGAGCTGCAAAGGAAGGACAAACATAGATACATAGAATGTGATGGCAGATAAGGGCTGTTGGGCCCACCCAGTCTGCCCAATGGAGTTTTTATTATAATACCCTTTACCCTACCCCCCACACTTCCGTTGTGCCTATCCCAGGCTTTTTTGAATCCTTTTACTGTTTTTGTCCCCACTACCTCCACTGGAAGGCTATTCCAGGTATCCACCACCCTTGCTGTAAAAAATGTATTTCCTCACATCCCTCCTAAATTTACCCCCTCCAGCTTCATATTATGCACCCTTGTTTTAGAGCACCTTTTCCTCTGAAAGATACTCTCCTCCTGTACTTTATTAACCCTCATAAAGTATTTAAAGGTTTCTATCATATCCCCCCTCTCCCTTCTCTCCTCCAGGGTATATATATTTAGTTCCTTAAGTCTTTCCTCATAGAGCTTTTGATGCAGACCTTGCACCATTATGGTTGCCCTCCTCTGGACTGCCATCACTCTGTCTATGTCTTTTCTGAGATGTGGTCTCCCAAACTGTACACAGAACTCAAGGTGAGGTCTTACAAGCCATTTATAAAGGGGCAGAATCACCTCTCTTCCCACTGGAGATGCCCCTACCTGTGCACCCCAGCAACCCATTAGCTTTCCTAATTGCATTATCACACTGTCTGGCTACCTTTAGGTCATCCAATATGATTACCCCTAGGTCTATTTACTGCTTGGTCTTTGTCAGTATCACTCTGCCCATCTTGTACTCTGCTCCTCGGTTCCTATGGCCTAGATGACATAATGACTTGGCCTTTGTAGACAGTCTTCACCTGGCAGGTCTCTCGACGTCCTTCTCGATGGTGCAGTGGGTCTTCAGGATCACAACCTGGAATACACTAGTGGCTGGCTGTGGAGGCAAACTTCTTCTAGAAGCAAAACAGTTTCTCCAACAAATGAGACAAACACCAGGACTGCAGAAACAGGAGATTCCATTTAATGAACAGTTGATAAAAACAGGAACAGTCACTCCATGGAGCAGGGGGGTAAACAATTCATGATATTGTTACTTTATAGGTAGGCACCTGAAATTTGTTCTGTAACAGTCTCTTTTGCCAGCAGACTGCTTTATTGCATGCAGACATTCCCTCAAGCTGAAGAGGCTACATTCCTGACAGCAGCAATACGGTACACCAAACCAGGCCACACTTAGAAGTAGCTTGTACTTTGTAGCACTTCTATTTCATATCCCTTCTTTTCAATCCAATGTTTACAGAGGCACTTGCTTACTTTTCATTCTCTGATTCTCAAAACTGGCATACACTGGGGACTATGACAGCATAAGACATTTCTACTGTCCCAATCCCATTTCAAACTTGATCTTACATTACACTTTCTCCACCCTGGGGGGGGGGTTGGGGGTGGTAATCTCACAATATCTGGAGCAATTTCTCTACTTCAAGGTCTTACACAGTCAAATTGGTGTTCTTTAGCAAGAACTGAACCACCAAACACCTTCCGGACATCCAATCACTGATGCCACGCATCTTCTGTTCTCCCCCTGTAGAGTACTGACCACTCCTGGACCTACAGAAACTACACCCCCCCCCCGAGTGTCACACTCCCAGACCTACAGAGACCCAGAGGCACTTTCCGCTCATGTAGCTATTTCAATTTCTGGACTGCCTTCACCCAGGGGACTGCTGCTTGTGCCACATGGAGCACCCAGGTGGTCTGCCAACCCTGCTGGGGTCACAACCAACCATTTCCCGCATGGACCTTTCCCTTCCTCCACAGCCTGCCCAACCTAAGGGTCTCAAACACTATTGTGGCCACTGGCCAGGGGAAAAGGAGTAGTGCTGCCACCATTGCACCCACAACAGTCCAGGATGCCACCTCTGAACTGCGCCCCAGGCCCAAACTGCCAGAGCAAGCCCGCTCAACAGGACACACACTGACCCACAGGCTACACTCATCCATGGACGAGACTACTTAAACTACAGGGCCCCCATCGGTGCTTACCCTACTATGGTGCCAGAGATCACATGGCAGGCCTCCATTCTGCTTGCTTCTTGGGCTCCGGCTCCCATACTGTACCGACAGGCCCACAAAACTTGTGCTCCAATACTCCCCCTCTGAATTCACTCTCTACTGGCCCAAACCGCCGCACTTCTCATACACGGGTCTTCGAGGTAGGAGGGCCAGGGTGGCAAGCGGTCCACATTACGCCTGCTATGACCCTCCTCCAGTTGAACTTGCGGGTCTGAACCTCCGACTCTTCTCTCTTCTTATGGAAGCTCCCAAAGAATCCTCTAGAATCTAATCTCTCCCCTATTTATGCCCTCTAGGGATGGGGCTCCCTGCCTGTAGCAAGCAAGCCCAAATCCCAGACCTACAAGCACAACTAGCTCTTCCTGTCTAGCTACACCTAGCAACCAGACTAACTGCACTTAGCAACTGAAGTTAACTAGTAAGCTGTCAGAGGGTGCTTACACTTCCCCCCACTGAAAATGTTCATCTCCTTGTGAACGCCAACCTGGCCACACCACCAACCCCCTACAGGAGAGATATGAGCATCTCTCCCCCCAGCACAAGGGTCAGAGCACTAAACTGGTTACACTGCCCAAACAGTGGGAATACATGTACTTTGAACCGGACCTTAACTTAACCTACACTTTAACATCTTAACTGGGGCATATGGGGTGACCCACCTGCTGGTTCCCACGGTCGTCTGCCAGGTACTACAGCAGGGTCGTCCCTCCCCCTACTAACACTATAAATGTCTGATGCTAACTTGACTTCTAAATTAATGAAAAAGTGCTGCTGCCAGGAATAGGAACTTAAGATGCACACACCAACTACTGAAGCAACCCAAAACATTGATAACAATAACACTGTTTGTAAACTCTTTCATATTCTACAAACAAGAATATTTATACTGCTGCAGAAATACATAGCACTTGGAAACACATTTTTTTTCTCTTTTCAACAGATCTATGGCAATTAGCTAACCATTCATCTGCAGATTCACACTCAACCACACATAACTTTCAACTGACCATACTCACCCCACTCATACCAGCTGTACATACCTTCCATTCTACATTAAACGGCATTACTGTAACATCTAATCACTCAGAAATGTCCTACATAATCACTAACTGGTGCAAACAATTTTAGCAAATTAACACTACTTTTACAGAAACATTTACTGAAACTTCCCTAAATAAAATATCCCCCATATTGTTATGTAGGGTACACTTATACCCACAGGACACTAAAAGTACAAAATTAAGACAATTAAATATGCACTAAATCAACATTGCTTAAACAGGCATTCAGCTACACATTTTTTTCCTTTTAAAGGAATCCCACCCCCCAAATCCCACTGTCCACAAACTGTTCAAAAGTCTCTGCATTAACTACAACTCAGTTCATAAACGTGGGGCTCTGAATATATAGAGGTCTATCCACCCCTATACCTAAGCTCAAGGTAAAAGAGGCAAAGCCCACTGTACAATCTCTGCTCCCACAAAGTCCATCCTTGCTCCAGTCCTGGCCACTAACTGAAACAAGGCACGTGCAACTTTCACAGAAAAGGGCATGAAATTGTCCCAGTCCCACACGCCATTTTGTCTGTGCAATAAATAGTCCAGCAGATGGGGGACTTCACCAGCTTGTCCAGAACCACAATAGTTTAGTCCACCATGGTCAGAGCACCCCAGAATCACATCCTGGATGAACCCCAATGTTGTAAGCCCCCCTGTGTCTAGGGGTAGCAAGGTGGTAAATTTCCTGGGGAGAGAGGCACTGTACAACCATGAGAAAACACAGTCCAAGAAATAAGACTGGAAAAACTACCTGATTCCCTCGGGTGGAGCTGGTGATAGGTTAGCTTCATCGGGGGTACCCCGGTCTGCCAGATGCTGCAGAGATGTTACTTGCTGGGATGACGCAGACCTTCACCTGCCTGGCCTTGACAACTTCGCCCGCAGGCCTTTGTATACAGTCTTCACCTGGCAGGCCTCTCAACGTCCTGCTCGATGGTGTAGTGGGTCTTCGGGATCACAACCTGGAATACACTAGTGGCTGGCTGTGGAGGCAAACTTCTTTTAGCAGCAAAACAGTTTCTCCAACAAACAAGGCAAACACCAGGACTGCAGAAACAGGGGATCCCATTTAATGAACAGTTGCTAGAAAACAGGAACAGTCACTCCATGGAGCAGGGGTAAACAGTTCACAGTATGGTTACTTTACAGGTAGGCACCTGAAATTTGTTCTGCAACAGTCTCTTTTGCCAGCAGACTGCTTTACTGTACGCAGACATTCCCTCATGCTGAAAAGGCTACATTCCTGACAGCAGCAATACGGTAGACCGAACCAGGCCACACTTAGAAGTAGCTTGTACTTAGTAGCACTTCCATTTCATATCCCTTCTTTTCAATCCAATCTTTTCGTAGGCACTTGCTTACTTTTTATTCTCTGATTCTCAAAACTGGGCATACACTGGGGACTGTGACAGCACAAGACACTTCTACTGTCCCAATCCCATTTCAAACTTGGTCTTACTTTAGACTTTCTCCACCTGTGGGGGAGATATCTCAAAATACCTGGAGCATTTTCTCTACTTCGAGGTCTTACACAGTCAAATTGGTGTTCCTTACCAAGAACCGAACCACCGAAGACCTTCCGGACGTCTAATCACTGATGCCATGCACCTTCAGTTTCTCCCCTGTGGAGTGCTTACCACTTTTGGACCCACAGGAACTACAACCCCTCTGCAGAGTGTCACAACAGAGACTCAGAGGCACTTTCTACTCATGCAGCTATTTCAATTTCTGCCACCCCATCGGGGTCCCAATCAACCATTCCTCACATGGACCTTTCCCTGCCTCCACAGGCTGCTCAACCTGAGGGTCCCAAACACTGTAGTGGCCACCGGCCAGGGGAAAAGTGGTAGCGCTGCCACAACGTACACCCATAACAGTTCAGGCTGCCACCTGTGAACTGTGCCCCAGGCCTAAACTGCCAGAGCAGGCCCACTTAGCAGGACACACACTGACCCACAGGCTACACTCCCCCATGGGTGAGGCTACTTTAAATACAGGGCCCCCATCGGTGCTTACCCTACCGTGGTGCCAGAGATGACTTGGCGGGCCTCCATTCTGCTTGCTTCTTGGGCTTTGGCTCCCATACTGCACTGACAGGCCCACGAAACTTGTACTCCAGTTCTGCCTTTCTGAATTCACTCTCTACTGGCCCGAACTGCCGCACTTCTCATATGTAGGTCTTTGAGGGAGGAGGGCCAGGGTGGCAAGTGGCCCACCCTGGCCATGTTGCGGCTCTCTGGCTGAACTTGTGGGCTGAACCCCCAACTCCACTCTCTTCTTCTGGAAGCTCCCAAAGAATCCTCTGGAATCTAATCTCTCCCCTATTTATACCCTTTAGGGATGGGGCTCCCTGCCTGCAGCAAGCAAGCCAAAATCTCAGATGTACTGGCACCACTAGCTCTTCCTATCTAGCTACACATAGCAACCAACCTAACTGTAGTTAGCAGCAGAAGTTAACTAGTCAGCTCCTAGAGAGTGCTTACACTTACTTGTACACTTCAGCCTGGAAGATTGAGCTGCCCCAGAAAGAATGGAATGTGTGCTAATTATGGAATTTGGAATGCATGTCAAACCTTCATCTCGTGGTGATGCTGCTTTTTGTTGTTCAACGTCAGATTTATTTTTAAGGCCTATATTACAAAAGTCATGAAACCTACTAGCCTGTCTTACACTATACCTAAAATGAATAACTACCAAATAACAATAAAAGATTCGTCTCCCAGGCCAAGCTATGGTAGACTAAGACAGAAACTGCATCAAAGAAACTGACTGAATGAACAACAAACAATGCTCAAGCAAGTGAATGCCAAACAAAACTTTGATTCTTGTAGAACCTTTTCCAGGTTCTGGAAAGGGAGGTAGGGTGGGAGATTTAAGCATAGTGAGGGATTCCTTGGAAGAAACAATATTAATACAGTAAGTAATTTTTTCTTCAAACCCAGAATCCCTCACTATGCTTATTTATACAGACTACAAAGCAGTTCCCTGGTAGGCTGGGTACAGAACCTATTCAGGGAAAAGGTTCTGCAAGACAGCAATGCCAAACCTGGCATCCCTTCTGGACTGCAGGTCCTGGCAGTAATGCTTTGTAAAGGTATGTACAGATTTCCAGGAAGCTGCTTTACAAATGTTTAACAATTAAATATCCCTTGCAGCTGCCACAGATGCAGCAATACCATGAGTGGAGTGAGCCCTGAGGCCTTGTGGTGGCTGCTTTCCAACTTTATTGTAGTAAAACTTGATGCAGGAGACTGTCCAGTGGGCAGTTGTCCTCTTAGAGGCTGGTCTGCCTATGCCAACTTCACCATATGTGAGGACCAGCTGTGAGTGGGCAGATCTGAGGTCCTTAGTGTGGTCCAGATAGTAACTGAGTGCCCTCTTAATGTCCAGACTATGCAGCCTCCGCTCATCAGAACTGGACTTCACTGTCAAGAACACTGGCAGAGTGATGGATTGGTTTAAAGGAAACTCAGACACTACCTTAGGAAGGAATTTCCTTTTAGTCTGAAGAACTACCTGTCTCTGTTGAAGATAATGTAGTTAGGGTCAGTGCAGAAGGCCTGCAGCTCGTACACCCTCCTGCAGAAGTTATGGCCACTAAGAAGTCTGACTTCCAGGTGACATACTTCAGCTCTGCAGTAGCCATGGGCTCGAAGAGAGGTTCCATGAGCTTGGCTATACACAGGTTCAAATCCCGGTGAGAGGACTGGCTCCTTAACAGGGGGATACAGATGCAGCAGACCCTTAAAGAATTTTTAGAAAATGGGGTGTGAAGCCACTGTTTTCTCATTACTTGCTGATTACTTGCGTGGTTTACATTCCGGTGGGGTGTAGCCCCAATCTGTTCCTTATTTTGTTTCCTTTGCCAATCCCCTTGTGGGTTTACATCCCTGAGGGGTGCAGGCAAAATGCATCCTTTATTTTGCTCCCCTCTGCCAGTCCCCTTGCAGGGGTTTACATCCCTGGAGGGGTGCAGGCAAATCTGCTATTCAATCCGTCTCCATCATCCCCCATTATAACATTGTCCTCACTTTCTTCCCGCAAGTGTCACAAAGTGAATATTTATGTGTTGAAGTGTTTGTGGGTATGTTTATGTTTACGCATAGGAGTACTAAAAAAATGTTGTTGCTTTCATTTTTTATACACTGACTTGCTCTATGTATATTTTACTTGATTCTGTGTTTCATGTTGTATCCCCTTCCCCTTTCCCCCAGGGCACATCTGGAAATGAGCTGTTTTTTCTCAGTGTGTCTTTCCTGGTGAAACTTTTCAAAATAAATAAATAAATAATATAGGCAGAAATAGCTGGCAGGTGAAATGTATGCTAGTTATGGAACTTTATGGTACTTTAAGAGTTGAGTGCCTGAGTCCCAAAGCTTGCAAGTGAACTAAGTAGTCCAAAGGTAAGAGCAGATCTGCCTGCAAGGGACTGAGCTGCTTAGGAGTACACCACAGAGAAAACCTTTTCCATTTGAAAGCATATGTCTTTCTGGTAGCAAGCTTCCTGGAAACCCTGAGGACCTTGAGGACCTTCTCTGAAAATTGAAAAGCAGAGTACTCTCACTCTTCAAGAACCAAGCCTTGAGGTGTAGTGACTTGAGGTTCAGAAAGAATACTCTGCCCTGAGATGTGGTGAGTAGATTGTGTGTCTGTGGGATTAAATGGGCTATTTGGTAGAGAGGGCCAGAAGCAGGAAGTACCAGGGCTGTCTGGCCCAGTCTAGAGCCACTAATATCATGGTTGCAGATTGGCTTCTTAGTTTCAGGAGAACTTGAAGTAACAGGGGGAATGGAAGGTAGACATACAGGAACTTCACCGACCCGTCCAGGGTCAGGGCATCCATGGGGACTGAGCCTACTGCTGGAGGCCTGCAACAAAAAAAGGGGAACTGATAATTCTCTTTGGAAGCGAACAGGTCTATTTCTGGTGTGCCATCTCCTGAAGATTGTGGCCAGCACCTGCTTGTTCAGAGACCATTTGTGATGTCCATGACTGATTCTACTGAGGCAATCCACCAGGACATTGTCCTTCCTTGGAAGATGGAAGACTGATAGCTGCACTTTTATGGAGTAAGCCAGCTTCCAAATCTTCACAGCTTCTGTGCAGAGCTTTGAGGATCTTGTGCCTCCCTGCTTGTTGATGTGCTGCTCCCACTCCACTCTGGAGGAGGAGAGCAGGTCTTGGTAATGGTGGATGCTCCAGGGGGTCCACTCTGTCAATTCTTAAGCTGGAGCGATTCCTAAGCTGGAGCTTCTCCACTGCTCCTCTGAATACCCAATCGGGCCTCTTCTCGATGACATCCCATATCTGCTCTGACACATAAGGGTAGTCCTCCTTGGGATACTCAGCATGGATCATCCTCCGGACCTACCTCTTTGCCTGGGACCACTCTAGGATGCTACGCATGCCAGACCATGGGGCCATACCTTCCTTCAACCACACCCCAGAGTGGTATCTCACATTCAGGGGGCCATCTGGCAGCAGTCCATCCATCTTTTCTCTGAAGAGAATGCAAAGCTGAGGCAGCCTCAGGGTGTTATCAGGCAGCGTCAGGTGTGGGTGGCAGTAGGGCTGAGAGATAGCCCACTTCACGTCCTGGTCCTTAAAAGCCAAAGGTGATAGCAGCTTTCCAGGTGGAAACACCGGTGGTGGGTTTCCATAGTCAGAACCAGTAGGGCTAGCCTTTACTGTCTTGCCATCAGGTGACTCCTTTCTAGAAGCAGAAGCATCCTGGCCTGAAGAACAAAAAGCCCTGGCGGCATGGAAGCAGACTCTGACTCCCTGGGTGAGAGGAGCCAGCTGGTTTTTCAGTCCTTCCACGACCTCTCCCTCTGCCACAGGGAGGCTTAAGTGCCTTCATTGGAGAATGGCTAAGCAGATGTCTATGCCCATTCTCCGCCTGGGTGTTCTCTTCCTCAGGCCTAGCCTCAGGCAAAGATGGCTCCAAGGAAGCAGTAGCAGCTCTCAGTTCATCCCAGTTCTCTAAACTGCCTGTAGTAGAAATGGTGGTAGTGCCTGGAGATATAGACAACGCCTAAGGCCAGGAGGGCAAATACAGTGACATAGTGTAAACATATGATGCCATAGGCAGCACTCCTTGAGCACATGAGGAGCACAGAGGTAGTCGGACCACTCCTACCCCCGATAGCTGCAGATCACACACTTATCCAATGTGGCCTCCATCCTGCATTATTCCATAACCATGAAAGCAGCAATGCTGGAACAGTTGCTAATGGGTCACTTTCCTGAGGAATTTCTGCCATCTGGTCCAGTTCACAAGGCCACTTGCATATCCACGATCTCAAGAAAATGGCAGCTTCCAACTTGATCAACCACAAGCCCTCTGCCCACTTCAGCCAATCAGATATGACCACAGTGTCATTAGCATAGGATTGCCTATGCAAATGCTTTCCCACTCTGGCACCGAGAGGAGAAAATGGCACAAAACTCAGTCCAAGATGGTGCAACACAGGAGTGATGCACACAAAAAAAAGTGCCTCAGTCCATGCAGATGCTGCTGCTGTCCTCCATAAACCAAGGTACTGTCCTGCAACCCAAATTTAGATCCCGGACGAACCCCCTTGTTGTAGCCTCCCCCTACCCACTGTCTATGGGCCTGATGGGAATTGAGGGGAGGGGGGCACCACTTAACAGCAGAACACATCTAAAGGAAATAAAGTTGGCACATACCTGGGTTTAATTCATTATTTCCACAGGCAGTCGCTGAGCATGGCCTAAATAGGGTACAAGCTGCAATCAAACCTGAAGCTATAGAACAAGATGGTTAGCTGGCAGCAACATCACAGTTCATGAAAATAGCAAGAGGCTCACTCTGAAATAAAATTCAACAATAAAACAATTTAATGTAATACTGACAAACATAATTACACAGCTCCCGGGAGCTAGGTGTATGGCTTGAGCAGGGAGAAAAAGTCTTCTGTGGCACAAAGTCATGGTACCAGACTTGTGGCCATTCAGGCCGTGATGCTGAATCCTCACCAGAGCCAAGGGGCTCAGTACTGACATTCATGATAGCAGCACAAACCAGACCTTTCACAAACTTCCCAGCCTCTCCCTCATAATATATGGCCTACCACTCTTCCCTCTCGCACATCCGTTGTTGCAAAATGGGCTGCAGCACTTCCAAACACTTTCTCATCTCTACTGCTAAGTAGGACCTAAGGCAACCAGGCCCCTAGCATCCCTGCACATCCCAGGTGCAGGCAAACCTGTCAATGCACCAGATGTCACAACTTGCTCCCTGCAGGCCATCTTCATTCGGGCGGAATGCCACATGGGTAAGGTGAAGCGGGCTGCCATCACAACTTGCCTTGTGATGCAGGTTGCCACCACTGCGCCGCTCCCTCTGTTGAGACTCCATACCAGGCTGCACACTCCTGGAACTGAACTCATATCCCACCCCAGTGCAACAGTGCACAAAGGTGAGTACCTACAACTGCCCAGACCATGGCTCCCAATAACTGGACACCGTATCAAGCACACTGCAGTCCTCAAACCACCCCCTGCTCCTACCGAGCAGACTCACAATATGACGAACCACTGAGCCTGAACTGGGCTGGGGTCAGTGCTGTGGCCCTACTGGATATCCTATTCTCTCTCCCAACAGGCCAAAACCCACCCCTTAAATACAGCCCAGGACTCAGGCCCTGCCCGACCCGTGGGTGGGCCAGCCCCCTTTTCCAAAAATGGAAAACCCAGGGAGGAGAGGATTACCTTACACTTAAAACAAATGGACCATTATTTAAACTAGGTAAAACTTTTTTTTCCAAATGTTAACCTCAGAAAATAAAGCGATGTAACCACAAATCGTTTGGTTGCTAAATATTGGGAACTGAAGCACCAGCTACAGTATATATACAGTAATTTGCTCCAAATAGTAGAACAGGGTGAAAAATGAGTGAAACAACCAAGGAAATGTGGTTTATAAATGAGCTGCTTAAGTATAACACAAGTTCTTCTCCGGCTACTGGGAGCTGCAAGGGAACTGGAGAAAATTGCAAATTCCCAGTAAAATGATAATTAAACAACACTACACTACACTACGGAAAACAGTAGAGAAATGAAATAAAACAAAACTGAATACTTATAACCAGAAAATAAATGAGAAAACCAGACTCCAGCTGAGGAGAGCTCTCGGGGCAACTTGCTTTCTCAGGCGGAGAAATAAATCTGATGCTGAACAGCAGAGTGCAGCGCCTCCATGAGATGGAGGCTTGAAGTGTGTTCCAAGTTCCATAATTAGCATACATTCCACTGTCTCCGGGGCAGCTCACCTTCCTGGCTGAAGTGCATAAGTAAGCATAGCGAGGGGTTCCTGGGGTTTGAAGCATTATTTTGTACTTTTTTGTGTTTAAACCCAGTTGTCACACCATTGACCACTCTTCTAGTCTATTTAGATCTCTGCACATTCTATTCACCCCAGGTGTGTCCACTTTGTTACAGAGCTTGGTGTCATCTGCAAAGAGAGAGACCTTCCCTTCCACTATGTCACTTATAAAGATATTGAAGAAGACCAGCCCCAATGCTAATCCCTGAGGAACTCCACTGGTCACCCTCCCTTCCTTTGAGTACACTCCATTCACCACTACCCTCTGGGTCCTAGCCGCTAACCAGTTTCTTATACAGGTTACCACCTTATTATCTACCCCCAAGTTGCCTATCTTTCCCACCAGTCTCATGTTTGGAACGGTGTTGAAAGCCATGCTGAAATCCATGTAAGACATGTCTGCTGCATCTCCCTGATCTAGCTAATTGGTCACCCAGTCAAATAAGTCTGTCAGATTTGTTTGGCATGACCTTCCCCCTGTGAAACCACGCTGCTTTGGGTCCTGTAATATGTTGGATACAATATATTCCACAATCCTTTCCATCAGTAATGTTTCCATCAACATACAGACCACTGATGTCAGGCTGACAGGCCTATAATTGCTCGCCTCTTCCTTGTTACCACTTTTGTGAAGTGGGACTACATTTGTCCTTTTCTAGTCCTCTGGGACCACATCAGTCTCCAGAGATCTGTTAAAAAAGGTCTGTCAGAGGTGCAGTCAGTACCTCCCTAAGTTCCCTTAGTATCCTTGGATGTACCTCTTTTGGCCCCATAGCTTTGTCCACTTTCAGGTTGTCAAGTACTTTACAGTTTCTCCCAACTACAAACAGATTACTGTCGATTTATCTCACCTCTAAGATTCTGGTGCCTCTTTGTGGTCTGTCCCATTCTCCTTCCACTGTGAAAACTGAACAGAAATGTTTGTTAAAGATGTTTGCCTTTTCTTGATCCTCCTCCATGCAGTCCCCCCTTAACTGTCCAATCCCTCCCTTTGTCTTCCTTTTTTCATTAACATACCTAAATAATGTCTTATCCCGGTTTGATACTCCCTGTGCTATTGTTTCCTTAGTCTGCACTTTTGCTTCACTTACTGCTTTGCTAGCCTCCCTGATACACTTCCTTATCCTCATTTCTCTGGGTCATCTTGTACCTTCTGAATGTTACACTTTTAGCCTTTATCTTTTCTACTGCGTCTTTTGAGAACCATAACGGTTTCCTCTTTCTTTAACTTGCTTACTTAACATAGAGATTTGTTGTCTCACTATGCCCTCTTATAGTCTGGTCCACTTTTCTTCCACTCCCCTCAGGTCCTCACCCGGTCAGTTCAGTCGTGAGGTATTCATGCATCTTAGTAAAATCGTCCCTTCTGAAGTCCAGGACCCTTACCTTTGTATGGTTGGATTCTGCAGTTGTTCTAATGTTGAACCACACTGTACGACAATCACTGGTCCCCAGTAGTGTTGCTCAGATAGGGGTTTTGTGTATCTGACTATCCTCCATTCGATAGTGCTTGTATATGACCTAGGATCCAGCCAATGGATCCGAGGTTGAATCCTTCAGATCCAGCCTTGGATAGATGGATCTGACCATCTGATACCTAGAACTGACCATCACATCTCTGGATCCAGAAATCAGATCCATTGGATCCAACCCTCAGATCCCTGGATCCGACCATCATATCCATCAGATCCAGGTCGGATCCATCAGATCCATTGGATACTTACAGTGGATCCTAGGAGGTCGGATCCTTGGTCGAATATTTTTTTAATTTTTTTATTTGGTTGTTTAACCAGGTATAGCACAAAGCTGAAAGCTTTTCTACAGGAGCGATCTAGGAGCACAAGGAGGTTAAGTGACTTGCTCAGGGTCACACAGTATGCAAGTGGAAGCTGTTGGATTCAAACCCAGGTCTGGTCTGCTGGATGTCACCAGATTTGCAGCTCAGAGCCTTAGACTACTGCACTATACTGCATCCTCTATGCCATCCGAGGCTATCCGATGTCCGACCAAAATGATGGTATCTGATGGTATCCAACCTAGTAGGAAACTGTCCGAGCAACACTAGTCCCCAGATGGCTTCCCTTCCACCTGATTTCTGCAACACTGTCCCTGTTAGTAAGCACTAGGTGCAGTATTGCCCCATCACAAGTGGGTTCTCTGATTAGTTGCTAAAGGAAAGCACCCTGCAGGGAGTCCAGGATGTTTCTGCTTCTAGCTGATACTGTAGCAGGAAGCCTTCAGTCTGCATCCAGCATATTGACGTCTCCTACCAGTAGCACCTCCCCCTTTTCTTTTGTTTTGGTCCAGAAATCCCCCTTGCTCAGAAGCTCAGCCCATCCTGCCATGCCATCCCCACTCGGGATGTTGGCATCACAAGTGGATGCCTTGCTGCTGCACCGGCAGGCCAGACAACTCCCCCTTTTCTGCCATTTTTCCAATTTCTTCTAGCATTACCCTATGCAAGTCCTCCTCCTGTGCCGGAGGCCTGTAGATCACACCTATCTCAATAGTGGCTCATTTTTCTGACTCAGGGGTAACCTGCAGCATCTCAGCCCCTCCCTGAGTTCCCTGTATTTCCATTGCTTTTATTCGTCTGTCACATAAAGCAACACTTCCCCTCCTTTCCTTCCTACCCTGTCTCTTCTGAATAATGTGTACCTTGATATGGCCATGTCCCAGTCATGGGTTTCAGTGCACCATGACTCAGCAATGGCCATGATATCCAAGCCAGCCTATGCCATGATGGCCTCTAGGTCTGGGATCTTGTTTCCCAACTCCTAGCAGCAGCACACATGGCCTTCTTCATGTTGTTTGCTCCTTGTTTGCCGCTTTCCCCTTTTTCCTTTTGTCCCCCCTTACTCTTTCTTTTCATCTGTCTGCTTAGTTTCCCCCTCTTCATCCATTTCTGACCCCCTACTTATCTAATTTACTTTATCCAATGTGGGACTATTTTCCCCTGGAATCTCTGTATACACTCCATCCCTGCCTTTGGGGGGGGGCAGTCTCTTCATCCCCTTTTTCTTCCACCCGCCCAGCTAGTTCATAAAAAAATGTTTAAACCTTCCACGAAGAACTGCTGTCCTCTTTCCAGATGGATGCAGGCCATCACCTCTGTATTGGCTCTTATTTTTCCAGGTGGATCCCCAGCCCTCAGTGTAGCCATACCCCTCCTCTCTGCACCAGGGCTTCAACCATGAGGTGAAGGCCTTGGTGCAGAGCTCCCTGTCCTCCCACCTATCTTGGATAGGCAGCATCCCTATAAAAGATGCAGAGCATGATACCTGTTTAAGACTTTTTCCCAGCTCTCTAAACCCCCCCTGCATTGTTGTTGCCTTGTCTCTAGTCAGATCATTTGTCTCCAGGTGGACCATGATATCCAGTTCCCCTTCACTTCCTACTGCCCTAGCTATCCCCGGTATCTGCTTCCCATCTCTCCTGGCTGTGGCGCCTGGTAAGCACCTGACCTCCTGCTTCGCCTCCTTTCCTGTTCCCAACTCTATCCTCCTGACAATAGAGTCACCTACTAGTAATTGCTTCCTCCTTCTATGGAGTCCCCTTTCACCCTCCTTGGGATGTCCACCTAAGAGGGCTCCCACTTCCTCCATGGCCACTACCATGGGTGTTTCCTCTTGGCTGTCCTATTCTGCTAGAGTGGTGTATGAATTCTGTAGTGGTGCCAGTTGTTTCTGAGTAATGTTCCTGTGACCCCACGCCCAACCTTTCTGATCCCACCACCCTCTCCTTCTTTGAGCCCAACTTATTCCATGAGCTCCTCCTATCTGGTATTCTTTGAGGTAGCAGTGTTGGACTTGATATCCCATGGTTAGGGGAAAAGGTCTCCCAACTCTTAGCCAATACAGCCTCGAGACTAGTAACCTCTTGACTCAGAATCAACACAACCTAGGCCAGCCCGGTGGTGCTGAGGGTTGAGGCATTGGACACCACATCTTGCGCCATGCCAGTGACCTGGGTTCAGGAATGAGCTTGGGCCGCTGGGGTCGGCAGAGGGGTGAGAGAGGATTGAGCCACCAGAGGACTGCTTTCCTTTCTTGGGGAAGGGAAAACTGTCATCCCGCTCATTGACTGCCCTCTGATGGCGGCTGGAGGGCAGTACGGGTTGAGAGACATGTTTTGACGTAATCACATCGGTAGGATAGGGGGATGGGAGAAAAAGTGGAAACAGAGTCTGACAGGTTCCATGATGGCTCCTTTGTTCACAGGGTCAGGGGCCCGGTATCTGGATTGGGACTCACTGGGGGGGAGGGTTGGCCAGTACCCTCCTATCTGGCCCCGCCATGGTGGGCAATCCATGGGGGATTCACTGAGCTTGGCAATACGGGAGTGCAGAAAAGCTGGAGAGTGAATCTCTCCATAAGGAGGGACTGCAGCCACCTGCCAGGGCTCCCAGGAGGAAAAACAGATGACAGAAAAAAGAATCAACATGGCCTCGGGTCTAGAGACCTTGCCTGCCAGCCCGTAGAAGTACATGCAGTTGGGGCAGCATCTCAGCCTCCAGAAGGTCTTCCTGAAAACTGCTTTTCCACATCTATTGCACTGCACCACTCCCCACATTCCCTAGTTTTTACTCACGTTATACTTCCTGTCCTGCCTCCCCCAAGCCCAGTAAGGACAATCTGTCTATAGGTCAAGTAATTACCCTACACATCCACTTTTAATGGTGTACTATAACAAGCTATGTTTTTTTCTTTCTCCACTTTTTTTGTTGCATCAGTTTGTCATAATACCTTAAATACTACAACATCTACACATTCAAACACTGTAACCTGTTACAATATTATGGCTATCCCTTACTTATATACCATCAGTAAGTGCAAAAACAGGAGACAACAGGTAACTTACCTTAGCCACCAACAGGGTCCTCAACTTCCCTGCTTCTCCTGTTGATGCCTGCAGATGCCAAAAATGCCAATGTTTTACCTGTTTCACTCCTTCACATTTCCACTTATTCGATGGGACATGAATGTGTGGGACATGTGTGACAGGGAGATCCTGCCACTCTTGTGGACCAAATTTTTCTTAAATCTGTTGCAACAGTTCTTCTATTTCTTAGCCTAATCCATCCTTTACAAATTCTAGTCCATAAGGTTGGCCACTTATGGGCACCCCCTTCCCTTTCTTGATTATGCAATAGCGTCCTCTTTAATTTTTCTATTCCCTCTTAGGTCCTTGTACAGGGAGGTTATTGTTGTGACCTCCGAGCTGATGTAAAACAACAGGCTGTGTTTCTCATTGTTGGATTTAGTATGCAATGGCACTATGTCATAAAATACCTTGATGTATGTACCGTATGTGTATGAAACCTATAAATATTGAAAATACCATAGCACTAGATGTTTTTGATAAAGGTAAAAAGTACTAGGTGACTGTATTATATAAATTAAGTTACCGGGGTAGAGATATAAGAAAACCGCCTATTGTTAAATGCATGTAAATTGTAGATTGTTTGAAAGGCCCTTTTGGTACTATGAATTCCTGCTGTAAACTGAGCCAGTCTGAAATGTTTTGGTGATTTGCATATACATCCCATGATGCTTTGCATTATTGGGGTATGTGTAATGTTGTGTTTCTTTGAAACTTGGCTTTATTGCCAATGCCCTTTGGGGTAACCCTTGCTTCAGTGTGCTTAAACACTGAGGTTTTTTGTCTTTAGCTTGTTTTGGGTTTTTTATCTGATCATCCCCATCACCCAAAAATACAAGACAAACATAGGGATGAAGTGAATTAGATCAGTAGATCAGTAGGTAAGTAGGTGCTGACTAAGTGCAGAGTAAGGACAATGCATAGTCTGTTGCTGCTAACTGATGTATTGAAAAAAGGACATGCCATTGATAAAGATTATCTACTGTATTTTAAATAAACATCACACAGAGATGGTGTGTTGAACCTGAAGTTCGGTGTCTGGTCCATCTGTTATCCCACAACCCCTCTACAACACATTAGAACACTACCCTTCATCATTCCCTTAGTCCCTCCCCAGCAGCCAATGCTTCCAATTGGAGCAGAGAATCCTGTGAAAAGGCCTCTCTGATGAGGCAATACACTTGTATCTCCTCCCTCAGAGCTCAGCAGGTTCCCAGTTGGTGGAGATAGGGCAGAATTGCTGAGTCTCACAGTCAGCTGGCAGGCAGGAAGAGCCCCTGGCATCCATTTAGGCTCCCACAGCTACACAGATCCCTTGCTGCACAGAGCCTCCCTGGCTCACTATCTTCCTCCAGCAGCATCTGATAGCTAGTCCAACAGAATGAACACAGCTAGAAGTTTAAAAGCCACTCGGAATCCTGATTGGTGGAAAGAGGGCAGAGGGGCTGAGTGTCACAAATGGCTTCCTAGGCTACCTTGGCTAGGTGAGTCATAGAAACATAGAATCTGTCAGCAGATAAGGACAGTAGAGCCCACCTAGTCTGCCCGTTTCCCTACTTGATTTGGCAATCCCTACTCTTATCTGGACTGCCTTTCCCCCGCTATGCTGTACAGCAGGGTGCCTTTATACTTATCCCATGCACTTTTGAATCCCTGTACTGTTTTTGCTTCCGCCACCTCTGCTGGTAGACTGTTCCATGGATCCACCACCTTCTATGTGAAAAATACTTCCTAGCATTCCCCCTAAGCCTCCCTCCGTCCAGCCTCATGTTATGTCCCCTTGTCCTTGTGCACTTTTGTCTCTGAAATATGCTTCCCTCCTTTACCCTGTTTATTCCTCTAAGATATTTGAAAGTTTCTATCATATCATCTCTCTCCCTTCTCTCTTCCAGTGAATAGCTGTTTAGTCAGCGATTATTTAGTATAGGTGTATGTTGCTTCAAAACTGAAACCACCAGCTTTGATTAGGGCACAGTTGTCAAGGGCCATTATGTCATCCTGGTGAAAAGAGCAGAGGGCTTCTGTTCTTAATACTATACTGGGTCCTTACATGGTTACCCCTGCAAACTTTCACCAGCCACTGCAGGCTTGATATCCAAAGAAGACTTTGAGCACAAAATATTGCAGGCAGCAATTGCAAGATAAAACTCTCACTGGAAAATATGTTAGAATTGTTTGCCCCTCCCATAGACTGATGAGTACTGCTTCTTAATACCCACTGGTTATCAATTCTCAGTGACAACTGGAGTGCTACAGAAAGAAAAAAGACTATCAGCATAATCATAATTTATTTTTCTGTGAGCTTCAAAATTGTTACTGAGACTGCACTTAAAAGTTTGTTTTAACTCTCATGGAAAATATTGTTGCTGTAATTCATAAGATTGCTGTTATGGTGATACTGTTATTTGAACATTCAGATACTTTACAGGCACGTGGCAAATTTCTTCTAGTTACCTTGTGGCTTGGAACAGTTTAATCTTTCAGATGGAGAGCTATCATCAGTATGTTTAGTTACATCCTGTTTCTCCTATATTTAGGGACTCCAGTTTTCCATAATGGTTGTCAAAAGTTTCCTGGTGATTATGGAAGTTCTGAGCCAAGCAAGTCAGTTTGGTTCTTCTGTAAAGGTGCAGTGTATTTTGTTTTCCTTTGTCACATGTTAAAAGGTGCAAACATGTCATTAGTTGGGGTTATTCTTACTGTTGTATGGTGTGGCAATAAGTGTGGATTTATGACTATGTTATATAATCCTTATGCAACCAACATTCTGTGCTGATTTCACAGCTTTGAGCTGTGCCAGTGTCCCGTGAAGGGGGTGCATCTTACTCAGTTGTTATCAACTGTTATATTTGGGGGGGCTGATTAAGGGGGAATGTGAGGAAATTCTTTTTCACAGAAAGGGTGGTGGATGCATGGAATGGCTTACCACAAGAAGTGGTGGCTATGAATACAGTGCAGGGCTTCAAACTGGCATGGGATAGGCATAAGGGAGCAATACAGATGACTATGAATAGATAGGCCACTGACAGAGCAAAGGCTGATGGCACATTTATAAGGTAGAAAAAGAAATGGGCAGACTGGATGGGCCTTGCGGTCCTTATCTGCCATCAACTTCTTTGTTTCTATGTTTCTATCAAACCCAGTAACAATATTGGAGCAAGCAGAAAAAAAGTATACTGTCAAAGTTCTTCTATATTTCAGTATCTTCAACACATATAATTGTCAAGAGATTAGCCTGTTATTGGTGAAGTGATTTGAACTTGAACATGAAATATAATGACTTTGATAATTAAATATTATGAGATTTGCTTATTTTATGTGAAGGTTTCAATTTATGGGGATTTTTGCCATTGATTAACCTGCTTTATCCCTTTGTTTTATTGTAGACTTAGCTACAGCATATGTGAATACTTTGCCATGTTTCTCTCCATAATAGCACAGTATTTTAATGTTGACTAGTTTCAAAATGTGTTCTACTTTGTGGAGCAATACCAGTAGACACTAGGGACTCTATTCACAAAACCTACATACCTGTTTACATGGTGTGTAGGCTTTATGATGATTCGTCATGCAGTGGTGGTGGTGGTGGTGATGTAGAAACCTTATGTATGTATGATGGGGGTTCCGTGGCACAGCTACACCCTCGACCTGAACCAGGCTCTGGCTATGTGCATGGCCTGATGGGGAGGGTGACTGGGCATGTGCCACAGCTATGTGCCATGCACAAAGTAAGCAATAATACCCAACAGGGTGGGCAGTATTGGGGAATACTGGACTGCCCAGGGGTGTAATGAGGCCCAATGCCGCAGATGGAGGGCCTTATAGCCCCTGGAAGGTCCAGTATTCCCCAATACTACCCACCCTGGAGGGTATTATTGTGCTTAGAAAATAGGCCATGTGTGTAATTTTTATAGGATTAAAAAAACAATAAACAACTAAAGTAATTCTCTTAAAAAATCATATTTTCTATATTTTTTGGTGAAGTAGTCCCTGTACAGCTGGCAACAGAGTTCCTCTGCTAGTCATTGCTAGGGGAGCTGTGATGTATGACTGCAGTGGTGACTGACTGCTCTGTTTTTTTTTTTTTTGTTTGTTTAGTTTCCTGGTCCTCCCTGCCTGCCCTGAGGACTGGGATCAAATCAGACCTTTCCTGTAATTTTTTTGTTTTGTTTTCCTGGTCCCCGCTGCCTGCTGAAGGGATTTTGAGTGACTGCTTTTTTTTTTTCCTTAATTTTCCCGATCCTCGCTGTCTGCGCTAAGGACCGGGACTTGAGAGTTGGAGGGTGGTACGATGTAGCTGCCGAACCGGTGGAGCCGCAAAAGAGAAGAGATCAGCCAGCAGAAACATAAGGTATTTGTAAACAACTGCTAGGCTATCGAGGAGCAGGGATGCAAAATGTTGTTACCTCTCACTCCTCTACCCTTTCTGTTGGTCCATTTCCAAAGGAATTAGCTGCTTGCTATTAGTTCTCGCTCCCTCCCTGCCCGAGAGTTGCTGTCAGTCTTTCTTTTCTTTTTGCCACTGCTTAGTTTGTGATTGTGATTCCTTCTTAAAAGGAGATTACATTCATAAAGGAGTTGCTGCTGCTTGTTTTCCAGTGTAGCGGACCTAGCATTGTAGCGGGAAGGTGCAGCTGTAAGGTATGGACAAAAGAGTATTTTTCTGTTGGGGATTGTGAAAGGGGACCTGTCCTTACCTAAAAAAATGTGTGGTTTCTGCCCCTTCCTCACACACTCCTGTCAGTTTCCACTTGGTGCTCTTTGCAGCTTGAGTATCGGCGCTGCTGTAGAATGGTTTGACAGCTACAGGCGCATGCTGCTCTTTTAAAAATCCCACTCTGCTGACCACAGGTATTGTGAAGCCGATCAGACTGATGTCTTCCTTTTTCATTCTTCCATGTTTTTTTTAAATGTTTGGCTGAGAAAGAGAGAGACAGAGAGAGACATTTTTTTGGGGGGCAGTTGACCAGCTGCCAACTTGCTCGCTAAGTGAGAGAAAAAAAATGGTGGCTGGTCAATTTGAAAATTCGGGGTGCCCAATGATATGCTAAGTAATGGGACACCCCGAATTGGCACTTGTTCTTTGGTGGGCATCTACTGAAAAATTAATGCATGCCTGGCATGTCCTTTCAGCCAATCAGCATGTGTTATTTTTCAAGCCCATTTTCTAAACAAATTTTCTGCATCCAGGGCAATTGTGGAGGGGGCTCCAGCTACGTGACCTGCTGCAGCCACTTACACATCCCCTCCCACCATTCACATAGGGCTGTGGACATAGAGCCATCCCCTCAGCCTGCTGCCCCCAGTTTTCAGAGCATACTGGAAGGGGCAGGGGTATGTTCATGACCACAGACTGAACAGACCTCACTTTAAGGGATTTGCTGGTCCCTGGAAGACCAGCTGTATCTCACAATCCCTCCCAATTCACAGAGCGGGGATCCACTCACACAGTGGCTAGGCCACCTGATTGGACGTCTGTGGTCGATTGCTGTACTGGCCCTGCCATGCTCTCATGCTGCTACGAGAGGGGGGGGGGGGATACCTGTGATCTGTGGCTTGGGTGCTTACATATGGCCTGGTTTGCATGGCACTGCTGGTGCTGGGCTTTGCAGCACAGGCACACTCCTTTTGAATATACTTTGGCCATGTTTGTGAACAGTTTAGCTAAGACTATGCTGTTGTTGTGAATTAATGCTAGTTTTGACAATGTCTGCTTTAGACTGGAATTTATTTTTCCCCCCTCCCCTATATGAACACATTTGGTTCATTTACTGAAGGAGTTAGTTTCTATCAAGTTAATTAAAAACTTTAGTAGATGTTATTTTGATTTGTCACAAGCTGCCTGATATGATGTGGGAAACTTTTTTATTCAACTGAACAGAACAAAAAAGACTTTCAAAAACTAGCACTTTATTTAGATGAGTGCTCTCGGGACACACATCAAAAGAAGTTTCAGCTCACTGTGCCTTTCCCAGCCAAATAAAATTACACAAAAATTAGAATAACATTTTATCTAGATAAGTACAGTGTACATATATTTGAAGTGCAATTTAGAAGTAAGAAAGAAATAGGTGCCCTAGGTAATCTTTGAACCCAGGTCTACTTAGACTATTAATCCTCTGCACTAACCACCTGATCTGCCAGGACAGCTGACAACCATGGGAGTCTAATGGACACTCATCTTTCTCAGCTTACAGCTTAATCACATTTTGTTTAGAAGACTGCAAAGGGGTCCAGATCTCAATTAGGGCACATTTCATTGTCATGTCTAAATTGTACGTCAAATAATGTGTATGTACACCACACTCTCTCCTAAATAAAATATAACTCCGATATGTGAAGCTTCAGTTTGAGCGCCGAGGAAGATGAGTGTCTATAGGAGCCCCCAATTTCCAGTTGTCCTGGTAGCCTGATTTATTAGAGAAGGGAAGTTGTATTCTGAGCAGACTGAGGTTCAAATCCCAGCCAGGATACTTATTTCTTTTTGATTTATAATTGCATTTAAAAAAAAAAAAAGAACTGCTACTTTAAATTTCTATTATTTATTCAACCTGTAAGTACTGTAGTCATTTTTAATGAGCAGTGCCAGATTGTGGAAAAGCACAATATAAGTTTATGTAAAGTAAAGAAAGTAAAGTAACATTTATTTCTTCAGCACCTTTCAAATACCACGGTGCTGTACAGTAAAATAAACCTACAATATAAACAAATAATAATATCAATAACATTTTAAAAACATTTAGAAAAAGCCTGATAAAACAAATACATTTTGAGCTCCCATTTAAAACTCGAGACGGCCAGGCATTCCCTTAACCGATGAGGTAGAGAATTTCATAGGGTAGGGGCAGCATAAGAAAAAGCACGTGCCCCGGATGTTTTTAACTGAACCCTGGGAATCTCTAGCAATCCATCGTCGGTGGATCAGAGTGAGTGGGAGGGGCAGTAGGGTGTAAGGAGCTCTTGCAGATATCGGGGTCCCTGTTCATGTAGGGCTTTGAAGGTCAGCAGACCAATCTTGAAGGTGATGCACCACTGTACTGGCAGCCAGTGCAGTTCACACAGCACAGGCGTAATATGACTAGTCCTGGATGTATCAGTTAAAAGCCTGGCCACCATGTTCTGCACTAGCTACAAGCGATGGATGTCAACCCCCAGAAGCCCTACGTAGAGGGAATTGCAGTAATCAAGGTGGGTGGTTACGAAGGCATGGACCAGTGTAGAAAGGTTGGCTGGAGGAACCAGATGTTTCACCCGGGTGATACTCCTTGTAGGATAAAGGAGGATTTGACAACGGCAGACACCTGTGATTTCAGGGTCAAACCGCTGTCAAAAATAATGCCCAGGTTACGCACCCACTCTGAGGTCATGAGCTGGACACCATCAAGCCATAAGCCTGAAGGGTGCCTGGCCTCAAGACCCGCCTCCGGACAACCCGGGTCCACAACCAATACCTCAGTCTTAACCGGATTTAACCTCAGCCAGCTAGTGCTCATCCAGTTCTTGATCTCAGCTAGACAGTTGTTAAACACAGAGATTGCATCATCCTGTCCAGGAATAAAGGATATACAGTTGCGTATCATCTGCATAACAGTGAAAACCCAAACTGTATCACCTGATGATATCTTCTAATGGCAGCATATACACTGCAAACAACATGGATGCCAAAATGGAGCCCTGCAGCACCCCACAGGACAGGGGGAGGGCGTTCAGAGGAATAAATTCCAGTGACAACCCTTTGTGACCTGCCCATGAGGAAAGATCAAAACCAAATTAGGACTGTTGCAGACAGTCCACAGAGAAGCCGCAGGTACTCCAAAAGCACACCATAGTCTACAGTGTCAAATGCTGCTGAGAGATCAAGAAGGACTAAGATAGTATGAGCCTTTCAAACTCTCACAATTAAAAGATCATTTAAAACCCAAACAAGGGTGGTCTCGGTGCTGTGTCTTTTCCTAAACCCAGATTGGAGAGCATCATAGACATTGTGGGTTGCAAGATGGTCATCCAGCTGCAACGCAACCACCTTCTCAATAACCTTACCCACAAAGGGTAGATTAGAGATGGGTCTGTAGTTAGCTAGACAGTCTGGATCCAAGGAAAGTTTTTTAAGGAATGGTTGAATGACTGCCTCCTTAAGAGGATCAGGGAAGACCGCCTTCTCCAAGGAACTCCAGACAATTTCAACAAGGATTGGGCAGATAGCATCTATGCAGCCTACCAATAGCGGTGTAGGGCCTGGATCCAAATGACAGCTGGTTGGTCACAAAGTCTGAACAATCCTCACAATGTCCATGAATTCTGGCCGGCTAAAGTCAGACCAGGCAGAACGGGCACTTGCCACCTCCCAGCTATCTCCGCAATCCCTTGTAGAGAGAGTTGGGCCGATATCTGACCTGATGCTGGCAACCTTATCTGCAAAAAATCAAGCAACTTCGTCACACTTTATTTGTGAAAAATCTCTTCCAGACTGAAGACAGACTGGATTGCACAGTCTGTCCACAGTCTGGAAGAGCTGAGCTGGTCAATTCCACACAGCAGCAATCTCCTTGGACAGGAATTCTGCCTTCTTATGGGTGATTGCTGATTGATAGCCCTTATAATGTTCCATCAATCTAAGCCTTTCAGCATCAAGGCCGGATTTCTGCCAAGCTCTCGCTAGCCTTCGACCCACTCTTCTCAGTGCCTTCAAGGACCCATCAAACCAAGGAGTTCTTGGACGCAGAGTGAGTGGGCAAACATGAATAGGAGCTATTGAGTCCAGGGCATCTCCTACTACCTTATTATAGGCCCGTACAAGACCCCCTGGACTCATGCATTCACTCGATAAACCCAATCGGTCCAGCACGACAGAGAGGCCCTCTGGGGTAACTTCCCTTAAAGGGTGATACTGGACCATCTATGTAGGGGCAGACCTATTTGGTGGTGCTCTGAAACTGAACCTTATGGTGTGATGGTCTGACCAACCGACTGGTTCCACCCCCAGATCTGTGTTCTCTATCCCCAGGAGGAACACAAGATCCAAAGAATGACCCCCTATATGGGTAGCAGAGGTAACCACCTGTGTAAGGCCCAGCATAGTCATAAGCTGGAGGAGATTATTTCCAAATTGTGAGAGTTCATCGTCAACCCAGGCATTGAAGTTGCCCAGAATTAACCATCTGGGTGACTCCAAAGTCATGATGACAATGAAGTCCACAAACTCCTTCAGGAATTCTCCCCCATCACTGGGTGGATGGTAGATGTGGAGTATCCTGAACGCTACACCTGCTCCCAGGATACACTCAAAGGATCAAGTGCACCCCACTGGCACATCCACAAGGCCCAGTTCCATTTTAAACATAATGGCTACACCCCCGCCCCTACGATCCAGTTTTGGACGGTGTATCACCGTGAACCCAGATGGAACAGCAGATGCCAAAATAGGGCATACATTCTCATTCAGCCAGGTCTCAGTGATGCATGCCAGATCAGATGCTCCAACAAGATCAGCTATAATAGCTGTTTTGTTCCTATGTTAGTGGGAATATTGTTCAATATACGTACCTGTTTCAAGGGAGCAAATTTTGACCTGATAAAGAATTACAACAGAGATAAACTGGGTTCTGTCAATTATCAGTCTGGGGTAAATGAACTCTGGACAGATATAAAACAGGCTATCATAGAAACCACCCTAACAGGTATGAATACCATTACCAAGAAAAATAAACGGAAGGTGCAACTGTGGTTCAATACCGACATAAAGTTGGCTATCAACTCTAAATGCAAGCTTTCCTAGACTTTAAAAAGAATCCAAGTGATGATTTAGGGGAAAAATACCTGACTAGAAGCAGGGAGACAAAAAAAATGATTAGAGAAGCCTAAGCTGGCAAGGAGCTTTGCATTGCTTCTACTGTTACAACAGGAAATAAAAATTTTTTTTTGCTATATTAAAGAAAAGTATAAGAAGACAGAAGGAATAATCAGACTTAAAGATGGCAACAGAACAGTAGAGGAAGACCAGTAAAAGGCCAAGGTCCTCAACAAATTCTTCTATTCAGTTTTCACTAAAGAGAAGGATGGTCTGCTACCAGTTAGTGGCATGAATACTTCAGATAGGGGTATTCAGGTTATTGGTACACTGTCATTTACTATTAGCAGGGTCCATGAGGCACTAAGGAATTTGAAACAGAAAAAATCCCCAGGACCCGATGGCATACACCCTAGAGTCTTGAGGGAATTAGCAGATGAACTAGCAGAGCCACTTGCCACCCTCTTTAACCATTCACTCTAATGGGAGATGTGCTGGAGGACTGGAAGCTGGCAGATGTCATACCTCTGCATAAGGGAGGTGACAGAGAGGAGGCCAGCAACTACAGTCTGGTTAGTCTCATGTCGGTGGTGAGCAAATTGATGGAGTCCTTGCTTAAGCAGGACATAGTGGAATACATGGACCAATTTGGTCTGGATTACCCCAATCAACATGACTTTGTGGTGGGCAGATAGTGCCAGACCAGTATGATCTCATTCTTTGACTGGGTTACCAGAGAAGTGGAAAAGGGAGAGCTGGTTGACCGTTTGTATTTTGACTTCAGCAAGGCCTTCGATTTGGTCCCCCACCAATGCCTACTTAGTAAACTTAGTGACATGGAAGTGAGGGCCTACAACATCAAATGGGTGGCTACCTGACTGTGAGTCAGGAAGCAGAGGGTGGTTGTTAATGGGATGAGGTTGGATCCTGGGGAGATCACTAGCAAGGTCCCCAGGGCTCAGTTCTGGGCCCCCTCCTATTCAACCTGTTCATTAGCAGTATTACGATGGGAAGAAATGGTAAAATACTGCTTTTTGCAGATGACACTAAACTGGGTGGGAGGGTAGATAGCAAGATGGGGATCAGCAACCTAAAGGATGACCTATCAGGGTTAGAAAAATGGTCAGAAGACTGGCAGCTGAAATTCAATGCAAAAAGTGTAGGGTAATTCTTGTAGGTAGAAATAACTCGAAAATGGACTATTGGCTTAACGGCTTCAAACTTACAGTCTAAACTGAGGAAAGGAGCTTAGGTGTACAGATTATAGATAACCTCAAAACATCCAGGCAATGTGAATCGGCATACAGCAAGGCAAGCAAAATGTTGGGATGCATCGGCAGAAGCTTTGATAGCAGAAGCAGGGAGGTTATCTTGCCATTGTATAGGTCCTTGATGAGGCCGCACCTGGAGTATTGTGTGCAGTTTTGGAGCCCTCACCTCAAAAAGGACATTAGAAGACTTGAAATAGTGCAGAGAAGGGCTACAAAAATTATTTGTGGGTTGAAGGGGTTGTCCTATGAAGAGCGTTTAGGGAAACTCAACATGTAGTCCCTAGAGGACAGAAGGAGGAGAGGGAGCATGATAAAGACCTTCAGATACTTTAAGGGTGATCCCCTATACTCAGCTCTTCTCCAGGTCAAGCAACACCTCCATAAGAGGACATACTTGAAAACTCAAGGGAGCTAATTTTAAACTCGAGCTAAGAAAACATTTCTTTACCAAACATGTGATGGAACCGTGGAACAGATTACCAACCTCAGTGGAGGAGGTAAAAATGGTCACAGCCTTCAAGCAGGGTTGGGACAAAACATACCACCCAGAAAAGCAGAACAGTACACTGAGGGACAATTCAGTTATCAACTAGTTTGGCCCTGGTCCCCAGCAAGGGCTCTAGGTTTGTACCCTGGAGCAGACTAGATGGACCTCTGGTTTCTTTCTGCTGACAACTTTCAATGTTTCTATATACACTCTGTAGGACTAGACATTTTGCATCAACTTTACCTTATCATGTAGCAAGAGAACAAGAAATGTAGATAGTTTACCATTAATGTAGAGATTGGCAAAGTTAGCAAGTAGCAATTTGTGTGCTATGCATATCCTTCAAGAATTTTATTACAAAAAGAAAGCAAGTCATTATAAATATGTCCTTGTATCTTTCCATGGAGAAGTTTGATATGTGCACCAAGAATCTAATACATCTGATTATTTTCATACAGTTGCTCCTAATAATAAAGCTTATAAAATATGCGTGAAACTTTTCAGGCTTTTCATTGGCTATTGGATGAGTCATTAATCTCTGACAAATGACTGATCTAGCTGTTCCTGACATGTTCCACGACACGGAATATGAAATGTCCTGATGCCTCATTGCCCACACCAAAATGCTCAGTTCAAAAAACCAAAAAGTTATGTAAAGAACACGTCCCCCCAAAAGGTTGTTATTGCAATTAGACTTATAATCAGAAAACTTGCAGCTGGTCATTTCTTGGGATTACTGACCGACAGGCGGGAAGTTTAATCCTTAGGAAATAACTGACTGTTCGTTGTTATTGATTATGCAGTGTGATCAGATAAAAGTGGTATGCTAATCTGTCTGTACCAAGTACAGGGTTAGAAAATATAAGGGAATTCTATTTGATATGCATTAATGCAATTTAAGTAAGCAATAAAACACAACAGATTGTGCATTGTACTAAGATAACCACATGTTCAGGGGCATGAGGCATGAGGCTGTAGGTCAAGTGCCTTCAGCCCCTAGAACTGCAGTTATCTCAACACAGTGTACACCCCTGGAGTGCATTGTTGCCTTTATAAAATAGACTTTTGTTTTTAAAAATAGATTTCACTATTAAACAAACATTTTTACATGAAAAAATTGTAATTTATATGTTTTTTTTCCCTGAAGTAGTCCTTCCACCAACTGGGACTACATTTAATATACTATGCTGCTTTAGTCTTTTTCACCTACTTGAGATGCCATAGTTGTAGTTTTGTAGTACCCCTGCACCAGCTTACTGCTTTGCTTTATGTGTTTTGACCTAACTAATATGCCATTGTTGTAGTTTTGTAGTTTCTCTGTACCCCCCCAACAGCTGTACAATGCCCTGTATTGATAACAAAATATATGAAAGGTTTGGTTTCCATTTTGCTTTTTTTTTTGCCTTAACTGTGGGTGCATGTGATATGTGTGGCAGAGTGCAGCGAGCAAGAAGGAGAGTAAGTGCTCTGTGACAGAGAGCTTCAGATTGAAAAGGTAAAATAAGATAGCTCTGAACACCGCAATTAGCTGTCTCTCACTTTTGTTTTTACACCCAGGTAATGGGCAAATGTCTGATTGGAAGATTGGTGGCTGTGTTCAGTGAGACAAGGTAGGAAGTATTACAACAGGAAGATGAGTGTGTACCATGTAAGAGACGGCTGTACAGCACAGCGTATTTTCACTTCAAGCTATTTTCTACCAGCCGACCACTCACAACCTCATTTGCTCCTGCCCTCTTGTATTTACACACCTACATAGGTTTGTTTAAAATAGAGCAGTCAATGTTGTTTTATTTTATTGATAATTTTATATTTAATTTTATGAGTGATCCACTCGTATAAGGATGTGTCTCAGAGTGCCTGCCTACACAGACGGGACGATGGGCATTGTGATCAGAATCAGGTGACAGTTGGGAATTTTTAGATACTTTTGTAACCACCCAGTCCCCTGGGGTTACTAGAATCCTATTGTCGCAAACCCACTCAGCAGGTCAGCCCTCTACTCCCAAAGTGCCAACATCCGAGCACAGTTTTGTGAACAGTTAACAGAACAAGGTAACCCTCTTGTCTGTTTTTGTTGATTTGAATCAACCTTTGGTCTCAGGTTCTGGAGGGATTCAAACTGTGAACCTCTTGTTAGCGTACCCGATGTACAGGATCAGATAATTCTGTCTTTGGGGGGCCAGATATCTTTGCCTATGAGCACCTAACCAGGTGTACAGAAATGAACCCTTAAAAATTGTAATAAAAGACACCAGATTTAAAATGCTTACCTTTTTCCAGTTTGGTATCATCATTCAAGCTTATGTATAGTGTCTGCTTTAACCACATATACTCTACTTGTAAAGGAAAGAAATGAAAGACAGACAAAGTAAGCTCTAAAAATAGAGTTTTACTAAAATAGAAAAATATTATGTAACACATAAAATACAGAACTATTATATCACAAGACATATAAATCTCTTAAACAAAACAAGGTTTTAACAGTGCAGTTCCTACTACAGGACTTAGATTTGTCTCTCTCTCTAAATACCTGCTTAAAGTGCTCACAGATGTTTCTTTGTCAGAGTCTAGATAAAAGTGACTCTGTGAAGTAAACCATAATGTTCCTTAAAGAAAACTGTATTTGCCAACCCCTTTGTGTGAGATCACCTAGCTCCTCCTCTGACAGAATATATAAAAAAATATATCTATACAAAAACAGGATGCCTTTTCAAAGTATTAAATTCTGAAATCCTCAGCATAACTCATGTTCCTTCAAATGACTCTCTTTGATCTATGATAAGCTTCCTCTCTCACACAGCCATCAAGGAACATTTACAACTTTGCACCCATGTGTAATAACCTGGGTTTCCCTCCAAATGTCATAAAATGGATATGATCTTCCCTCTTAACAACTACAACTATAATTAACTTCACATATAGCACTGCGCCCTCTGGCATCAGGTCCACACGGCAAACTTGTAGATAGCAATCATCAGTGGGGACTGCCCCCAACATCGGGGCATAGTGATGTCAGCCCGACTATAAAAGGGGCGGTCCCACGCCTGCTCTCCAGTTCTTTTCTGCTGTTGCCTCAGTCACATTCGGCTCATGTCTGAACAGCAATCTAACATCCGCGTTATATTTGTCTAAGTTTCTTCGCCTCTTACAATAGTATTTCCACTAAATTTTATTCAATTTGATGTCTACTAGACAGAAGAAAAAGTGCTGTAAGTGCTGCGCTCAAATCCCACATGAGGACAACCATTCCTGCTGCCTCCTTTGCCTTGGTTCGAAGCACGATGTCCAGGAGTGTTCCATCTGCCAGGCCTTCAACCAGGCGACCAGAACCAAGTGCAAGAGGTCCTTCGGGGCTCATCTATTGATCCGATGCTTGGCATCTACGGAAAAGGAGCTCCAAAAACGTAGAGGAAGGTCATCGTCTCTGACCCCGAAGAAGGAAAAAAGTAAGGAAAATCATCGGGACAGGAGTCCATTGCTGCCAGAGAGGCCTGCAACTGTGAGTACTTTTTCAGGTGCCCCGTCCTCTTCTTTGGGCTGGGCCCCCTCTTCCTCTCCTGCCAAGGTGAGCGGTAGCTGGGGGTTGTCTCTTTGGAGGTGGTAATTTTGTCGACTGATCCGGCTGATAAGTCACCCCTCACCTCTGGCGAAGGGCGCATGGCCTCCATCGATCTGACCAGCGGCGGCTTTCAAGCCGTCTCTAGCCTGGCTGGATCTGTAGCTTCAGACGCCGGCTCCTCCGACACCCGCAATGATCCGTCCACTCTCCCATCGGGCTCCAGTTTGGCCCCCGATGTCAGACAGAGTGAGGGACTAGTCGACCCATCATCTCCCTGGGTCCTCCACCCTAGAGACTCGCCACCTGATCCTTTGCTGTTTGCTTTAGCAAAGTCACGTTCGGACCTGCCGTCAGGGGCCCCTCATGTTCCCCCCCTCACCAGGCCTTCCTCCATTACCGGATTTTATTCTGCTGTTGACAGGGGATCCAGGCATGGAGCCACCACCCTCCAGTACTTTGGGCGTGCTCCCAGACCTGACGCCACCCTCTGGTGCCATGGCACCTCCCCCTGCAGGGCCTTCTACTGTGTTCATAGTCCAGGAACCCTCTCTCCCATCTGCAGGCGGCCCTCCATTGGTCATTCAATATCCGATGCCAGGCCAGGTGCCTCCATCGCCAGGTCTCCCGATGACGGGTTTCCTGATGCCGGGTTATCAGACGCCGGGCTATCCGATGTCATCATTTCTGACACTGGGTTATCCTACTCCAGGACATCCCACGCTGGGTTACCCAGGGTACTCATCGTATTATCCATCCTGGCATTATCCTCAGTACCCGGAATATCCGAGTTATCAACCACCTCCTCCTCCTCCGGTACTAGATCATGAGTCCGTCCCTCTGTGGTGGAAAGAGGCTAGAGTGCAGCTTGTGTCAGAGTTAAGACAGCCGGTGAGGGAGACACCCTCCACCAGGATGACCTCTCCACCACCTCCTCGTGCTACAGCCACTACCTCTACCTCAGTAGGCATTACAGAACCAGACTTCTCTGTTCCTAGTGGCTCTGACTCCTCTGACACTGACTCCAACTCGGATGCGTCGGATCCCAGATCTCCCGTAGAGGTCCCTCCAAAAGACTCCCCAAAGTCACCTCTGGAGGATCCTTCTTTTGGAGATCTGTTGCATTCTATTCAGGCAGCTGGTGGTTGGCCATCCAAAGAAGTTGATCCACAAAGAAAACATCTTGCAGAGCACCTGGATCTGGCCACCTCGGACCCTATTCCCATTCCACCATGGATGGGACCACATGAGGACCTTGTGACCACAGTCTGGCAGCAACCGTCCTGCATTCCAGCGGTCTCACACAAAGCTGACCGCACCTATCATCCCCCGGAAGGGATATCTCATTTGAATTCCCATCCCAAGGCTGACTCTATGGTCATCACGGCCGGTCACAACTGTTCAGCCCAGCCCAAACATCTGAGTTCTTCGCCTCCCGACAAGGACTCACGTCAGCTCAACCAATATGGGTGCAAAATGTACTCTTCTTCATCTTGTGCGATACGTTCCCTTAATTAGGTCTCGCACATGGTCACCTTTCAAATAGCTTCTCTTTTGGATTTAGAAAAGGACCTCCAAGATGTTCAAGATGAAACCCTGAGGAAGAAGCTCTTGGAAAAAGTGCGGATGGGGAAATCCTCATGTTGTCATGCCCTTTAGGCTATTTACAACTCAGTGGATTCAGTGGCTAGAGTGACGGCCATGGGGATCTGTCTCCGACGCCTCTCCTGACTCCATATAGTGGGACTGGCACAAGACGTGCAGTCCTCTCTGTTGGACGCCGCTTTCAGGAGCTCCATCCTCTTTGGCGGTGATGCTAAAGACATTACCGGGCTGCAGGAGAGCGAACGCTCCTTATGAGACGTCCATTCCTTATACAAGACGGGCCAAAAAAAGCAGCCTTTTCGCTGCCAAAGAAGGTGGAACAAATCCCAGGCTAAGCATCAGGCAAAGAAGTGTGCACCTGGCTCTGGAGCTCAAACCCCACAGACCAAATTTCAAAAACAGGCCTCTGGGGCAAAAGTTCCCCTTCCCTCAGTGTCCTGACTCCTTTCTCCTCCTTCCGCTACTTCCAGTACCTCAGGAGGAACCAGTCAGAGGGAGGTTCGGCCTCCACCTGGAAGGTTGGAGGTCCATCACCGCAGAAAATTGGGTGCTTCAGCTCATCCAGCGAGGTCACTCAATAGAATTCAGTGAAATTCCAGCCCCTCAACCGCCAGGATGGTCCTTCTATCCCTGGGATCAGGTCCCCGTAGTCTCTCAGGAGATCCAGGCACTTCCTCTAAAGAAGGTCATAGAGCCCGTCCCGTTAAACCAAATAGAAAGGGGATTCTACTCCCTCTTCTTCCTGGTTCCAAAGAAAATGGGGGACCTGAGACCGATCCTGGACCTCAGCACACTAAACATCTTCATCGAGTACAAGAAGTTTCGTATGTTGACCCTTCAGGGGCTCCTCCCCCTGCTCCACCACAATTCTTGGCTGTGCTCCGTGGACATGCAGGATGCTTACCTGCATATCCCTATCCTCCGGGCCCACCGCCGCTTTCTCTGCTTTGTTTTCCTGGAGAAGCATTTCCAATTCAGAGCACTCCCATTTGGCCTGTCTTCGGCCCCCAGAGTGTTCACCAAATGCCTAGCGGTGGTGGCAGCCTTTCTGCATCGCCAGGGCATTTATGTTTTCCCATACCTGGATGACTGGCTCCTCTCAGCACCCTCTCCTATCAGCCTGAAAGAGTCTCTCTCTCTCTCTCTCTCTCTCTCTCTCTCTTTCACTCTGAGCTTGTTTGCTTTACTGGGCATCATGGTCAATTTTGCCAAGTCCCAGCTAGTACCCTCCAGAGGCTGCAGCTCATTGGAGCTGTACTAGACACAGTTCAGGGCAAGGCTTTCCTGCCATCGGATCAGGCCGAGACCCTAGCTTCTCAAGCCACTCTCGTGACACAGCCTGATGGATCCCAGCACACTCAGTGCTTCGTTTATTGGGAATGTTGGTGGCCGCCATTTCGACAGTCCCAATGGCCAGGCTTCACATGAGGGTCACCCAATGGTCTCTTCAAGTCCAATGGGACCAGAGGATGGACGACATGAACCAAAAAGTCATGATCTCCAACAGCCTTCAGAGAGATCTTCGCTGGTGGCAGGATCTCTCGAACTTATCAAAGGGAATTCCTTTAATTCCTGTAGTTCCAACTCAAATTCTCACCACGGATGCCTCAGATCTGGGCTGGGGAGCTCATCTGGGGTCTCACAAGACACAAGGGTCTTGGTCCGACCAGGAGCTGATGCTCCATATCAATGTTCTGGAGACCAGGGCGGTTCTTTACGCGCTCCAGGTATTCCAGTCGCTGTTGTTTATGGGATCTCTCTTAGTACAGATGGACAACATGTCCACTGTCTGGTACATAAACAAACAGGGAGGAACCTGGTCATACCCTCTTTGCCGAGAAGCCATGAGGGTGTGGTACTGGGCGATTCAGCACAGCCATTATATGACAGCAGTTCACGTTCCGGGTATTACCAATGTCCTGGCGGACAGTCTCAGTCGATCAGTGACCTGGGCCCATGAGTGGGAGCTAAAGTCAGAGGTAGTCAAAGATCTCTTTCTTTGATGGGGACAGCCAGAGATGGATCTGTTTGCCTCCCCATACAATGCAAAACTACCCGTCTTCTGCTCGCTCGTTCCCAGGCATGGTGCTTTTTGGTGAGATGCGCTGTCACTTTCATGGACAGGGAGGTTTCTGTACATCTTTTCTCCCTTTCCTCTCATTCAGAAGGTCCTGGTGAAATTTCAACAAGAGGGGGCCCACGCAATCCTGATTGCTCCTCTTTCACCATGCCAAATTTGATTCCCTCTTCTGCAACACTTGGCACTGGAACCTCCGGTTACTCTGCACATTTCCCACGACCTTCTGACTCAGGAGCAGGGCACTCTGGTGCATCCTAGCCTTCAGTCTCTCCACCTTCATGCGTGGCACCTGTGGACATAATTTCTTGCTATGGGGTCTCTTCACAGGTTGCGCACATTCTAGTGGAGGCCAGAAAACCCTCCACGAGATCCACTTACACTATGAAGTGGAAGAGATTCACGATATGGGCCCAAGCAAGGAGCTGGGATCCATTTTCGTGCTCGGCTTCCCAGGTTCTAGAATACCTCGCACACCTTAGCTAGTCCTCCATTAAGGTCCACCTCTCTGCGGTGTTGGCCTACCACCTCCTGGTGGAGGGCAAAACCTTGGCTCAACTGGAGGTTGTTAAAACCTTTTTGAAAGGCATCCTTCATTTGAAACCTCTGATCCGGAATCCTTGTCCTCCCTTGGACCTGAATTTCATGCTCGAGAAGCTGACCTTACCATCGTTTGAACCAGCTTCTTCTTGCAACTTACGCTTCCTTTCCTGAAAGACCTTAGTTTTAGTCGTTGTTACTTCCGCAAGAAGGGTCTCCGAATTACAGGCCTTTGTCTGTAAAGAACCTTGTTTGATTTTTCATAAGGACCGAGTAGTCCTTCGGACTAACACTTCCTTTTTGCCCAAAGTAGTTTCAGAAACCACCTTGAACCAGAGCGTTGAATTACCAGTGTACTATCCACAGTATTCCAATGGGGGGAACACCTGCTTCACACCCTTGACATGCACCGATGTGAACGTGTGGGTACAAACAACTCAAGAAGCACAGACTGGAGACAGACATCAGGTTAAACACACATTTCCTTCATGTGTGTTGTTTATTGAAGAACCAAATCAAAGTAAAAAAATAAAAATAAAACTGGTTTACATGAAAATTACAAAACAAAGCTTGGCTCACCAAGAGTGTTTCAGCTGCATCAAAATAAAACTTATTCCCATAGAGTGGAAGAAGTTGCGGTAAGGTTCCACTACATCTATGGAATTTTCCTGAAAGAGAGGTGAACTGCTCTCTCCAACCAATCTGCTCCAACTGAGTACTAGAGCTCCTTATATACCTCTATGGAGCAGGGAACATGAAGTCACATGATTGGGTTGATCCTCCCCTATTCTTATTATTAACAGTTTCTTCCTTAATACAAATTATTGGGAGATCAAACCCAAAGTATGCTTTGCATAAATACAGCATTGCATCATAAACTATTCTAATTCCCACATTTTGTAAGTTAAAAGACTAAAAACAAGGTTGCATATATAATGGCTCATTACAACAAAAGGTTCTGCCTACAAGGAGGAGTCAGTTTATTCCTTTGTCCTATAAATAGGCCTTATGTTGAGCCGCTGCTTCCCTAATAGGAACCTTTCCTTTTAAGGCTCAGTACCAAGCTTTAGGTAAGCAGCAACATGTTTTTGTATATGTTTAATTAAACACATCACTTATTCATATATCCTAAAGACCTAACAGTTTGATTTAGCTACCCTATCTGATGTGGTACATTTATTTGGGGTTGTAAAATATGCTTTCCCCAGTAGGTATCGTGAACTGCAGTGTTTTGCTCGCTTTTCAGCTGACTCTCCGATTAAACCAGCGAGTAATGCAAGGAGAGTAGCTGAAACTGCACGGCTTACTGACTACTCGAATGCTACCGCCATCATAGTCTCTTCCCACTTGTTCAGCTGAGACTAGACGTTCCAGGGCTAGCTTTCCTCATAGCAACCAGGTATTCAATTTTGGCATTGCAAGAATGTGAAGGAGGAAGAGAAGAACCTCCGTAGCTTCTTTTCTATTGCAGTTGGCAACCGAGCGCTGAAAGGCTGCCACTGCCACTTCTGAGGTGTGTTTACTTCTTTTAGCAGCAAAATACCAAACAGGGAACAAGAAAAGAAGCGCATCCTCCAAATATTTCATTTAGAAGGAAAAGATGCTTTCTGGACTTTCGCTTCTTTACTGTCAAGCACGGACTTGACACTTTCATTTCTTATAATTTCAAGAGCTATATTCAGCCTACTAATTCTACGAACTGCACCATATGTATGCTTATTTCTAAAGGGGTTGAAAGGAACTTATTTATTTCTTTTTATGGATCATTTTTAGTTTATGAAGCCCCCCATTTCTGAGGATGCTAGATCCCGAGGCAGGAAAAGAAAAACAGCGGGGAAAGAACAGTAAGGAGCTATAATAGGAGGCCACCCTATTATAGTGGGAAAAAGGGAAAGTATAATAGAAAAGAAGACTGCTGCAGCAGATAGATTTAATAAAAGTATAGGGCATAGAAAAGGGGAAATGCCTCGAGATACTGAGAGATGAAAACAAAGAAAAACAAATCATTTATAGGGGCAAAACTGCCACAACCAGATCATGAGGTACCGCATGAACAGGACTAAAGCAGTTAGGAAATTTAACCAACTGTTCATAGCCTTTGCCCCTCAGTGCCAGGGCAAGGCTATTTCCAAGTAGACCATCTCCCGATGGCTTGCTAACTGCACCCATTTTTCGTACACAAAATATGGCAAGTCCCTTCTGAGGGCAGTCAGAGACCACTCTACCCATAGTGTGGTGACCTCTACTGCCTTTTTTAGGAATGTGTCCATGGCAGAGATCTGTGCTGTGGCCACTTGGTTGTCTGTTCACACCTTCACTAAGCATTACAGTCTGGACATTGCCTCTCGGCGCAGAACTGGCTTTGGTCTTGCGGTCCTGCAAGGCCTTCTGTCGTGATTCCCTATGGTGACTTCTCCTCCTCCCGGATGCACCTATGCCTTACTTTTCTTTGGGACTGCTTGGTATTCAGTCCTATATGTGAAGACCTACTGGAGGAACCCTCTCGAAGTAAGACGTTGCAGTTATGTAAGAACTTACCGTAATAGTAGATCTTCGAGAGAGGTTCCTCAGTAGGTCTAGTTTCCCTTCCTCCTTCCCCCAGTTTTTGGATGTTTTATCCATATTTTCCATCCTATCTAGCCCTTTGGGACTAGAACGGAAGTGGGGGTCTGAGGAGCGTTCACTCTGTTTTTCTCCTTACCTATCTATAGGTCTCTGTTGGAAAAGAACTGGAGAGTGGGCGTGGGACTGCCCCTTTTATAGTCGGGCTGACGTCACTACACCCCGACATCAGGGATTGCTATCTACAAGTTTGCCATACGGACCTGACGTCAGGGGGCACAGTCCTATATGTGAAGACCTACTGCAGAAACCTCTCTCAAAGATCTGCTGTTACAGTAAGTTCTTACGTAACTGCAATTTTCTACTGCTTAATAGTGCTTTTAACCCATACTATTTGACATCTAGGGAGATTACAAACTGCAAGAGGTGGCATGTTTTTTAAATGGTCAGAGCCTGATGTATAGCCCCAGTGCTCTTACTGTTCGAACCAAGGGATGAATGCACATTTTTTTCAATAAATTTTTTTCAAATAAATTGCTATAAAGATATGTACTCCTGTGCAAGCCCCATGTAATTAGGTCTTTCAGAATGACTTCCGTCAGAAGACTGTGCAAAAAATGCTCCAACATCTTGGTTACCTCAGATCTGGGGGAGCTCTGCTCCTTATGCATGGTGGATTCCGAGCCGAGGGATTTCACCCACAATTCAGGATCCACAGATGAGGATCCTCTAAACGATAACGCCTCCACCGCTTCTCAAAGCATGGTGTTATAGTTATTCCAAAAGCTCCTGGACAGAATTGACTCCCTGGGAGCAAACAAAAGACCCAGGTCACCCAGCAGAACCCTTCACCCAAAGCACCCCAGGGGTGCCCCAAACTCAGGTGACACATCAGAGGTGTCGGGAGAGGAACACTCCGAGGAGGAGGAGGAGCAAGAGGAGGATATGGCTGCACGACTGTGCCCCTTCGATGCCATCCCCAAGCTCATAAGAGTCATCTGTGAGACACTCAGAATGGATGAACCAGTGGAACAGCCAGACAATAGACCCTCTGGTTAGGGAGAGAAAGCAATCCTCCACCTTCTTCCTAGTATGCAAAGCACTAGAGAGCATACTAGCCAAGGAATGGGAGGCACCAGATCCTATTAAGACACGGGAGAAGGGAACCTTCAAAAGAAGGTACCCACTGCCCACAGACAGGGAAAAACATTGGGCAACTGCCCCAAGAGTAGATGCGAAGGTCGCCTCACTGAGCAACAAGACCGTCCTACCTTCAGCGTCAGCCTTGGCCCTGAAGGACCCCAAGGACAGAAAGGTAGATGAAATCGTGAGGAAGGTCCATGATATGATGATCGTGAATATGAGAGCCTCCATGGCCACCACCTACTCGTGAGGGCCGTACTCAGATGGTTGGAGGTGGTCCAACATGACGTCCCCAAAACCAGTGCCCATGGAGCAACCATGGATTATGCCATTCAAGCCATGAGGTATGTAGCCTATGCCACAATTGATAGCTTTAAGATGGCATCCAGATCAGCAGCTTCCATTAATAGAGCCAGGAGACAGGTATGGCTCAAGCTATGGAATGCAGATCAAGAGTCCAAGTCAAGGGTGATGAAACTACAGTTCTCAGGAGACAAGGTGTTTGGGCCTGGCATAGAACAGTTCACGGTAAAGAAAGGGGAGAACAAGGATCAAGGAGGGCAAGCTACTCTACCATCCTTTCGAAACAACAAATTTTGACATTACTCAGGCAGAGCCAAGAGAGGTCAAGGTCACCAAGGGCAAGATAGACATGCGCTTGGGTTCAAACCAAACTTTTTCAACAACAGGCAGAACTTTCAGGGCAACAGGGACAGAGGCTCACATTACAATGGCAAACAGGGGTATAAGACAAACAAATCAAACAGGGGATTCTGCCAGTGAGTATTCGCTGGTCCAGGGCGGAAGACTACAGCAGTTCGCCACAACCTGGACCAAATCAATCAAAGACAAATGGGTCAAGGAGATCATCTCAGAGGGCTATGCCATAGAATTCAACACAGTCCCAAGGCAGGGCAAATATATAGAACCACACATTTCAAGGGACAAAGCGACCTCGCAGCAAGTACGAGCCATCCTAAACCAACTGCTACACAGCAGAGCCATAAAGCCCGTTCCAAATCAGGAGAGATACTCTGGCATCTACTCTGTGTTCTTTCTAGTCCCCAAAAAGACTAGAGACCTCTGACCTATTCTGGACCGAAAGTTTGTCAACAGATTTGCACAGTACCAGAAGTTCAAGATGGAAACCCTAAGGTCCACCATTGCGGCTATATGCAAGGGCAATGTTCTAATTTCCATAGACCTGAAGGATGCCTTCCTACATATACCTATCAGACCATCCCACCAGAGGTTCCTCCAATTCAGCATACTGGGTTACCACTTCCAGTATCAGTGCCTGCCGTTCAGGTTGGCATTGGCCCCATGATTGTTCACCAAGGTCATGGCACCCCTAGCAGCAAAACTACGCACGGAGGGCATTCACTTGATCCCATACCTAGATGACTGTTTGATACGGGCAAGAACAGTGGACCTGGACCAGTCAAGGACAGTAACCCTCAGAGCCCAGCAACTACTGACCGAACACGGGTGGCTTATCAACAAAGCAAAGAGCCGCCTAACACCTACCACGTTGATAGACCACTTGGGGGCAATGTTCAACACAGTGACAGGCACAGTAAGACCGTCACAGACATGCACCAGCATGTTGACAGCACACTGCAGAACAGTTATGCAGAAGAACTCGATGACTCTATGGCACCTTATGCAACTATTGGGTCTCATGGCAGCATGCATAAACCTACACGACTGGGCCAGGTTACACATGAGACACCTACAACGCCCACTCCTGGACGACTGGAACTATAGTCAACAGAATTACAATCAGAAAGTGACAATTTCAACATCGATAAAGAAATCATTAAGATGATGAACAGACCCACACACCTTCACACAGGGGGCACAATTGGAGAGAGCTATAACAAGAACCCTCGAAACAGACGCAGGCCTGCTAGGCTGGGGTGCTGTGCTGGACAGGCAGTCAATTCAAGGAAAGTGGACAAACCAGGAGTCAAAACTCTCAATCAATATACTAGAGACAAGAGCCATCCGGCTAGTCCTCATACACTTCAAAGCTCAACTCAAAAGACACCATGTAAAGGTGTGCACAGACAGCTGAGTAACAATGGCATACATCAACAAGCAGGTAGGAACAAGAAGCAGAGCCATGGCTCAAGAGGCAGAAATTCTACTGCTATGGGCAGAAAAATATCTGCTCAGTCTCACAGCAGTTCACCTTGCAGGCAGCCTGAACACACAGGCAGATTGGTTGAGCAGGCAAACACTGCAACAAGGAGAATGGCAACTCCATCCAGGGATCTTCAATGTGCTCCAGAGGAGATGGGGACCCTTCGACATTGACCTCATGGCCTCAGCGGCCAATGCACAACTTCCGATCTACATGTCCAGATTCAGAGACAAGAGAGCAGTAGGAGTGGATGCCATCTCAACCCCATGGAATTTCAAAAAGGCATATGTATTCCCCCCAATATCCATGCTACCAGCAGTACTACAGAAAATCCGGGACATGGGCAGCAGTGTAGTACTCATAGCCCCAGACTGGCCGAGGAGAACCTGGTACTCCCTCAGCAGGAAAATGCTGACAGACAATCCTATGGTGTTACCGCACCACCAGAACTTACTCAGACAAGGCTTGATCTGGCACGAAAACCCTCTACCACTGAAACTGATGGCTTGGCCACTCAGAGGTCTAGATTGTTAGGGCTAGGGGTATCAGGTAAGGTGGTGGACATCTTGGTACAAGCTAGAAGGGAGTGCAGCAACAGAACTTACAACAGACACTGGTGGGCCTTTGCGTCATGGTGCAAGAACCAGGACTTAAGGGCAACTCAATGTAACATTGTAAATGTTTTGGAGATTCTACAAAAGGGGTTGGAAAAGGAGTTATCAGCCGTATCTCTGTGGGTACAGACAGCTGCCATAGGGGCTATAAGGGGAGAAACCAATGGCCATCTACCCTGAGCCCACCCTTTGGTTCAATCATTCCTAAATGCTGCAAACCTTATTACACACACCCCAAGACCCATAATGGCTCTGTGGCACCTCAACTTGGTGCTCAATGCCCTCACCACCACACCATTTGAACCCATTGAATCTATTCCCTTACCTTTGCTCATGATAAAGACTGTGTTCCTAGTAGCAATCTCTTCAGCCAAGAGAACTAGTGAATTACAGGCTCTGTCTTGCAGGGAGCCATTTCTGTGTTTTTTTCTCCAGAAAGAGTTGTACTCTGACACATACCATCCTTTATTCCGAAGGTGGCTAATGCATTCCACACTTCCCAGGAGATCACAGTCCCTACCCTCAATCACCAAATAGGGGACCCACACTAGGAAACCCTACATGGCCTAGACCCAGCCCGAGCAATCTGGACCTACCTGGCCAGGACGGAGGTTTTCCTTCGGACAGACAGGCTATTCGTATTGCTCCAAGGTGATAAACAGGGTCTAGCAGCGTCCAGATGCACGATTGCTAGATGGCTTCAAGAAGCTCTAGCGAGGGCCTATAGGACCGGGGGCAATACCCCTCCAGCAAACATCAGAGCACACTCCACAAGAGCAGTAGCCACATCTTGGGTGGAACGCAATTCCGCGTCTGTCAGAGAGATTTGCCAGGCAGCGACCTGGGCATCCCTGCACACCTTCTTCAGGTACTACTGGTTGGACATCAGCCTAATGGGGAACTCAGAGTTTGGTCGCAAGGTGCTCCAGACAGCTTTGATTCAAGTTCCTCCTCCCACCCACGATAAAGTCTAATACTGCTGTACAATCACCCATGTGTTGGGACTCGGAGTGCTGTAAGAAGGTGAGATAGATAATGGCAGTTTACTCACCTGATAAAGGTGATTATTGGAGCACCTTCTTACAGCACTCCGTATCCAACCCATTGTGGAAGAACATATACATATAGTTGTTAGAAATTAAGAAAAGCATCTAGAGTGATCCAGCAAAGAATGCATGTGAAATTTTCAATCACTAATTTTATATGGTGCCGGGATGCATACCCCACACAGTCGTTAGCAATGTAACATGTTATCAGACGCATATAAATAACAGTATGTAGTAAAGAATGTCTTTTGACATAACATCAACTTGTGTTGAGCATTCTTCTACCCAACGGTCCCTCACGTGACCAGCGGAGGGTAGTGTTTTTTGGTCTTTAACATTGTACTTTCAGGAAGGAAATGAGCTCTGGAAGATATCATACTGAGGATTCTGGGAACAACAAGGAAAGGAGAGGGATCAGATTTCGAATTTTGGGATTCCTTTGTGTGTCAGCCTATGAGGAGAGCACTTATTACCCATGTGTTGGGACTCAGAGTGCTGTAAGAAGGTACTCCTATAATCACCTTTACCAGGTGAGTAAACTACCATTTGATGCTCTTGGACTTACCTGGTGAACAGAGTAAAAGCAAATAAAAAAATAAACGGTTTTGTTTGGATCAGCACATGTGTGTAGAAGTTGTAGGTATGGCTGTGTTCGTGTGGTAAAGTAGAAGAGTGAAGACACTGGTGGGGATTTTTCCCACTTGCTTGTTGTCCTGTTTGAGTCCTGTTTGCTGAGTTAATGAGTGAAAAATAAATTGTTCCCATTTTTTTTTCTTTTATTTTGTGCTGCGTATTGATTTGTGATGAGGCTCAATACCAGGATGACTATGCATTCTGCTGGATTAAAGCATGATCAGGTGGCTGGTTGTAGCTAATAAGGTTTAAAACATTTTTGTGCCCATTTTATAAAGGCAACTAACCCATTCTCTGGCGCTAATTGCAGTGCCACAATGACTGGAAATGTTTTCACTTAGTGAATACCACAGAAGACAAAACAGAAGGAAATGACTGTCATGCTATATGTCATATGTATTTATACATCTGGGCAATTATTAAGAAGTATCTGAATGGTTTATTTCATTTTATCCCCATGTTTATTGAACTATGTACATGGGTCCTCTCATTATAGCTGTGGGCCTATGGGAGTAAAACAATGTTACAGTATTTAATTTTGACAAAACAAACATTGCATTCTCACAATGCTATTTTGCAATCCTTCAGCTTGTGTGTGTGGGATGGTAGTCCCTGGTGAGTTTAGGACTAAGGACAACTTGAAAGAAAAGGAAAAAAAAATGGAGATTTGACATTTAAAAAAAAGATTTTTTCCCAGATCTCGAAGATCAACCAGTCCCTCTCTCCTGCCTTGTCTTCTCACAGGATAACAGTAAGACAGTGCTCACAAGAGCCAGTTATCAAAACAGCAATGGGAGGCAATGAAAATAACCATACCAGCAGACCTAAACAGTAATGTTATGCAATAAGAGCCTCCCCTTGTGTGTTTGCATATGTGATGCATCTGGTTCACGCTGTTAAAAGAAGGCAGATGCAGATCCACAGCTAAGTTTGTCTGTGCAGAAAATCTGTATGGCTCTGATGCAGTCATCCAGGGTGAGGGAAGGGACAAGCCATTTAATGGTCATGACCTATTTTCTCACTTTACATTTTCAGCTTGTTTACCCAGGATGTCCCAACTGATGAGACATCTCATTTTCAGTGTAGTTCTGCCTCTACTCATTTCCACTGCTGGGTGAACTAGAGCACTGAGAGGTTAGGTGAATTACTTAAGGTGACACAGTGAGGTGTATTTTATCTCTGGTGTGGCTAACCTGTGGTCTCCCTGTCCCCAAACCATTGCTCTGACCACTAGACTACATTACCTCTTCCTCTTTTAGTGCTCAACAACAAAATGGAAAAGAATTACATGTACCACTCACTTGCCATGCCTTCTCCGAGGGACTGCAGTGGTTCTATATCTGTTATTTACCATGCACTTGTCTTATTTGTATCTTGCAATTTGTCATGTATGTACTCTGTAATTATACTATTGTTCTCCCAGTCCTGCACCCCCACACCCAGTCGCACTGGAAGCGAGCCCTGGGCTCTATGTGCTCACCTGGTAAAATATGTTTAAATAAAATAAATACATGTTCAAAAGTTTGTTTACATGGATAGGCAAGTTCTGCTTTCTAAGGCTGAACACCTTGTACCCCATAGGGATGGACATTGAAGTCAGGTAGAGGGGCCCCCACATATGCTAATCTATACTACACACTGTCCATCTCTTGAAGGTAAGTGAACCTCTCAGGAAAGGACACACAGTCTACAAGCACAACAGGAAACGAAAATGAAATCCATGTACTCTAACGTTTTAGCTGATTTATAAATTTTGTTATGGCTCCATTGAGCCTAGGATACCTTGGCATTTATGAATGTGCAACAGTTTTGTGAAAACTCTGCTAGTGCACTCATAAAGAAGGAGCCAGGAGTGCCGTATCCGGTTATCAAACACTAAATAAATAGATAAGTAAATAAATGTTAGCCTGGTGTCTATAAAATATATAAGAAGGAATCATTAGTTAATAAAGTTATGTTGTTCATCAGTATGGAGGTGGAATGGTCAGATAGTCTATTGTAGGTGACTATTGCTCTCCTTCATCTGGGATATCTATCAATGCTTCCAGAGGATCACATTTTCAGAGGTATGCCTGTTGGGCATTGCACATACTATGAACTAGCCACTCTAATCTGAGGCATTCCAGGGCATCCATAAGCCACTCTCTGTAGGTTGGAGGTTGTTTGTCCAGCCGTACTCTCAGGATTTGCCATTTGGCAGTGTTGGCCACTAGGTAGATGGTGTGTTGTTTGTTCAGGAGTACTCTATCCTTCCCTACATTACCAGCTATACAGATGCCTGGTGTAAAGAGATCTTCTAGGATTAGGAGCGAGTTTAGCTTAGATCTGATTTTGCACCAAATGTCTGGATGAGTGGACAGCTCCAAAGAAGCTGGATTAGGCAGCCAGTAACATTGTCACATTTGTAGCAGAAGGCGGTTGGCACTGAACCCATTTTATGGCATTTTACAGGTGTCATGTACAAGTTGATCATTATTTTAAATTATTGGGGCTTAAGGTCAACTATTGAGGTGGCCTGTCTAGAGAACTGCCACAGTTTCGATCAAGCCCAGGACTCCATTTCCAGGTCCAGTTGTCTGCTTCACCACATTTTCATTTCTTCAGGCTGTTTATGGTGTAACCCCCTTACAAATCGGGGTTCCTGAAAGCCTTCCTGGAGCTTGCCTAAAATGCTCCCTGCATAACTGGTGTTCGGTGCAATGCCGCCTAAATATGGGTGTTATGAGTGCTCCCAAAGCCTCCAGTACTTTCTCTTTAAGAGCTGCCTGCTCGCAGGCTCCAGCGGGTTTGGTATGGGGGGAATGGCATTTCCCTGTTCGAATCCTGCCTGAGCTGAGGTGAAATCGCTCCCATTTGGCAGTCGCTATATGCGCAAGGGGAGCCCCTTTTGAAAGATGTAACTGTTTGGGCATAATTAGCTAGACTGATGGTGGAGTTACTGTTTGTCTAACCTCCTTCTTCTGCAGCTGGGACTGTGTGTGCTGTGCCCCTCCATTTTGGACCAGGACTTTCTGAAGGGTCCAATAGGGGTAGGGGGTGTCCCAAATGGAGTAACTGGTGACCAACCAGAATTAGGGCTCTCTAGGGAGCTGGCAGACCAATGAAGACACAGCTAGTAACTGTGGGAAGTGAAGGCTAGACCATGGCGCCTTTTTTGCACCACTGAGGACAAGATTAAGTGACTAGCATCTGTAGCCAGCCAATGGGATCGGGTGGCGCCCGAGCTGAGAGGATTGCCCCACACTGCCAAGGGGCAGAGACGCTGTGGCTGTGACTGAGGAAGGAGCTCTGGGCTCCTGCGCCATTGAGTTTTCACGTGGGAAGCATGTGAGAGGCCGGAGGTGGCCGTTTGAATAGCCGGCGAGCTTCGGACTAAATCCGTAGGGCAGCGGTCAGAGGAGGCTGTGTAAAGGTACAGCTACCTACTAGGCTCACCCTGTAGAGGACTGGAGAATCTGCTGAATCACGCTCGGTCTGTCAGGAAAGTGAAGCTGCAGTGAGACTCCCAAGTAGCTGTGTGTTTGGTTGGGCCATAGGAGCAGCTGCCTGGTACGGTACCCCTCTGTTGCTCTCCATATAAATGTGTGGAGAAGTATCTGAATTTCAGGCTCAGCCCTACGAGTGGTGTGAGAGCGGTTTTCTTCTGGAGTTGTGAGTACTAAAGCAGGGTAGCTCCCTGGTACATGTTTCTAGCAAGGGCAAGATCTTCAGGTCGCTTTGCTGACTGCACTAACTGAGCCTGCAGGCTCCATCTAATCTTCGTAGGAACTAAACACTCGTTTGTGTCAGGGTCCCAACCAGCTGCATCGAGGAACTAGCCTTTAAGACTTGGGTACCCATAGACAGCAACTTATAGGTTAGGCCTGTGCACAGAGCCCTAGGTAGATCCTCATATATTGTAGTGGTAAGCCAATCACCCTGATTCCCCCTGGTCCTTGTTATGTCCCCTTGAATAAATCAGATTGCTTGTTATGCAAAAGTACACTGGCTAATTTGTGTATTAATCGTGACCTACTGCACCGTGAATATTGTGTAACTGTACCTTACTTTCCAAGGGGTCCCTGGAGTGAGCTGAGTGGTTTGAGCTGGGGAGTAAGTGTTTATGGTAAGGACACTGCAACTAAACTGTGTGGGCCACTAGTGGGAAGAAAGGGGGGTTGCAGCAACCCAGGGGGCTGTGACCAAGTCAATCTTGACTGTTCTAACCCCGACCTCTGGGTGGAGGCACCCGCCAACAGATCTGGGCCTCTCACCCTGTTACAGTTAAGACAGGCAGGGGTAGTAGCCCATAGGATAGTGCCCCCAGGGGGTTACAAAGTGGAGGTACCACTGGGATTAGCGTCCCCTAGTGGCCGAGTGGGCGAAGTGCATAACTATGGATAATTTAAAGGAAAAACTGGAAGGGGGATATCATGGCTAAGATTAAGCTGGACCCTATTAAGATGATGGTACATAAGCTGATGGGGTGGGGTGAAGCAGGAGAGCTGGACTCTCAGAGAATTATGCTACTACTAGATGTACCTCTGGGGACAACGACCGCTGACATTATTTCTGCCGTGGAGTGTGTTAAGTGTTTGGGCAAGGTAGAGGTGAAGGGGCGTATGGCTGACCTACTCGACCAGACTTTGCAGGTGTTACTCTTGTGTAGCATAGCCATCGACCCTGAGAGGGTACCCCCAGTGATTTACCCGGAAGGTGCCCAACCGGGGTGGAGGGTCATTCACATTCAAAGTGGGTTGCTCACCCCCAGGGGGTCTCCCCAGACTAATAGTTTCAAAGATAAAGCTACTTAAATTGTTAGCTGTGGAAGGGAGGACTACCCAGGAGTTAATGCAGGCCTTGGACCTGTCCAGTGAACCCACCCCTCAGGCTTCCCCTGGTACTTCTCCGGAGCCCCCTAAGAGTTCTATCTTGGCTCCACTGCCCCTAGTGGTTCCCTCTATACAGCTGGATTCTTACCGTAGGCTAAAACTTTTCTCTGGCACGGTGCCCGTACCTTCAGGGGAGGATGATTTTGAGGCGTGGATGGACTACACCACCCCCCAGTCCAAGAGTGGCAATGCTCTGAGGGGGGGAAACAAAAGAGACTGATGGAGAGCCTGCGTGGTCCAGCGTTAGAAACCATTCGTTTTTTGTGGGCCACTAGCCCGGAAGCTACCACCACAGAGTATCTTTCTGCTCTAGAGGGAGTGTTTGGGAGCACCGAAACTGGGGAAGACTTATTATGGAAATTCAAGTCTACTAAGCAGTGGAGGAATGAGAAGCTTTCTGCCTTTGTCATTAGGGTAGAAAGGGCTTTACAGAAGGCCTACCGAAAAGAGGGTATCGCTGCCCCAGCCTTGAGCCTGGTCAGGTTAGGACATGTTCTAAAGTCTGCCAGATTTTCCAGTGTGATACTGTCAAAACTTAAGTTGCGTGATCGGCGAGCTGCCCCACCTGAATACTGTCAATTGTTGAGGGAGATTAGAGAAGTGGAGACTGATGAGAAGGGGTTGGAACCCTATGTAGGGGCTGTAAATCTGAGCCAAACCCCTGAGTCTAGCGAACCCAATGAGATCCACCCTTCAGGGGGGTCTGATGTATCCCCAGAGTTACAGGGAGGGGTAGGGGTGCGTGCTATTTCCTCTGATCCCGAAGTAGAAAGTGAATTGAGGGCCGAGGTCAGGAATTTACGAGAACTGGTGAGGGATTTGAAGCGATCCACTACCCACCCTGTTAGGTCTGGGGAACTTGAGTCATCTAGAAACCAATGCCCTGGCCCAGGGGAATCCCCTCATCCCCCAGAGGGCCCCCAGCAAATGAAGTATCCCCCTCCAAATAGAGACCCCCGGGATCCCAAGTTCTGTTACCATTGTGGGGAGGATGGACACTTTCAGACTGAGTGGCAGTTGCCGGAGAATTTAAGGAAGGTCAACAGCAGACTGATCACTTGGCATCGCAGGGCCCACGTCCGACCCCCCAGAAAGGGTTTTTTTGACCCGGGCCAATGCCCACGCAACTGTTAATGCTGCGCCCCCTGAGTGGTCTGATGTGGTCAGGCCCTCGATGGAGGCCCTGGTGCCGGTAAATAGGATTCCCACCTGAGCTGTATTGGATAGTGGCTGTCAGGTGACCATTATGTTTCAGAACTGGTATCAGACACATCTACCTGAGGTGCCACTACAACCCTTGGATGGTCTACATGTATGGGGGCTGAGTGATAAGGCTTATCCGTATTTGGGGTATATCTGGATCTGGTTGTCATTTCCTACTTCTGTGGCTGGAGTGGAAGAGCAGGTGGAAACTTTGGCCTTAGTCTGCCCCCCCACTGGACTGTATGATGGGGGTACCCTTGTTGATTGGGACCAATGCTCACATGTTTGGCCGATTAGCACAGTTGTGTTCTGAAAAGCAGATGTCCAGGACTGGGCGAGCTCTTAGGATACCCATTTTGATCCAGAAAGCCTACGAGACTCAGAGAAAAGCTAGTCAGGAGGAGCCTGAAGGGCCGGTGGATGTTGTCTGGAGGAAGGATCCGGAGCCGTTGCTATTAGCTCCAAATGCCCAGTGTGTCTTGCAAGGGGAGGTTAGGCTAAAAAAAAAAAAAAGATGTCAAGAATAAACTATTGATGCTGGATGCGCCTGGGGAAGGGAAGTTGCCTGGAGGACTGCTGGTTAAACCCAGTATCTTGCCTGCTAGAGCCCATGCTTATGCCAGGAGAGTAATGGTTCAAGTTCATAATGTGTCTGACAAAAAGATTTGAGTAAATAGGCGCTGCACCCTGGCTAGTGTGCATTGTGCGGACACTGCAGTGCTCCCTCATAGCAAGGGTTTGGGGAAGGATGACAGAGTCACGCCAGACTTGTTTGATTTCGGTGACTCCCCGTTGCCTGCTGAATGGAAAGTAAAGGTCAGTGAGAAGCTTGCCCAAAGAGATCAGGTTTTTTTCCCTAAAGGAATGGGATGTGGGCTGTGTGCAGGGGGCCGAGCACTACATTCGACTGCATGATGAAAGGCCTTTTCGAGAGAGGTCTCGACGTTTAGCCCCTGCTGATGTAGACGATGTGAGACGGCATCTGCAAGAGATGCTTGCTGCTGGTGTGATACAAGAATTCAGGAGCCCTTATGCTTCCCCCATTGTCGTAGTGAGGAAAAAGAATGGGGCTGTTCGGATGTGTGTGGATTACCGTGCCCTGAACTGGCGGACCGTCCCTGACCAGTATACCATGCTGCACATACAGGATGCCTTGGACTGTCTGAATGGCAGTAAGTGGTTCTCTGTGTTAGATCTCCGCAGTGGGTACTATCAGATCCCAATGGCTCCTGAGGACCTAGAGAAGACTGCATTCATTTGCCCCCTGGGTTTCTATGAGTTTATCCAGATGCCTCAAGGGATTTCAGGTGCCCCAGCTACCTTTCAGCACCTGATGGAACATGCTGTGGGGGACATGAATTTGCTCGAGTGTTTGGTTTACTTGGATGATGTCACAGTGTTTGGCAGCTCGTTGGAAGAACATGAACGTCGATTGTTCAAGGTCCTGGATCGGTTGGAGGATTTCGGTCTTAAGTTATCTATAGACAAGTGCCAATTCTTCCAAACTGCTGTGAAATATGTGGGCCACATAGTATCCACTGAAGGCATACAGACTGACCCCAGCAAGGTGGAGGCTTTGACTACTTGGCCTCAGCCAAAGAACTTAAAAGAACTGCAATGGTTCCTGGGGTTTCGTGGATATAATAGGAGGTTTATCAAAGACTATTCTTGAGTGATCTGCCCCCTTCTCAGCCTTACTCAGGGGTATCCTCCCACTCATAAAAAGGATAAGAAAGTTGTGCTCTCTGAGATGGAGAAAAAGTATTTTCAACCGAATGATGTGTTTGGAAACTGCTGGACTACTGAGTGTGAGGAAGCTTTGTATGACATTATATATCAACTTACCCATGCCCCAGTGCTGGCCTATGCTGACCCGGCCAAGCCATACGTTCTCCACACTTACGCCAGCCTACAGGGATTGGGGGCTGTCTTATATCAGGAGCACCCAAATGGGCTAAGACCTGTAGCTTTTGCCAGCAGAAGTCTGACTCCCTCAAAAAAAAACTATCCAGTGCACAAATTAGAGTTCCTGGCCCTGAAGTGGGCCATTGTTGATCAATTTCATGACTACTTGTACAGTGCCAAGATATTGGTAAAGACTGATAACAATCCTCTGACATATGTGCAGACCTCAGCAAAGTTGGATGCCACTGGCCATAGGTGGCTCTCTGCCTTGGCCACCTACGACTATGCTGTTGAGTACAGAGCAGGCCTAAACCATATAGATGCGGATGCTCTCTCTCTTGGAGGCCTGTGCCCTGAACCGACTGGGTTAGGTTGTCTGAACCTGACATAAGAGCTCTCTGCCAAAAATTTGACAAGGAAGAACCGGTGTCTCCTGATACTGTGGACTGCATGGTGGATTGCTTGGGGCCATCCAAGAACTGCATACCTGCTGCTTACTGTCATTTTTCTGCATTAGACACTAGTGCGCTGCCCCAATTCAGCAATGATAGTCTCCAATGGGTTCAATCCCGAGACCCCATGATAAAAACTGCTTTGGAGGCTCTGCAAGCAGGGAGAGACGTGTCCCAACTGCGGTCCGCTGAATTGAGAACTGCCCTGTTACACAAAGAAGGCCCAAAATTGAAATTGAACAATAGACTGTTATACAGGGAGACTGTGGACAAGGAGGGGCGAATAGACAAACAACAACTGGTGTTGCCCACTGCTTTTAGAGAACTGGTGTTGCGGTCCCTGCATGATCACATGGGGCATCTTGGCATAGACCGAACTCTTGACCTGGTACGGACCTGATTCTACTGGCCAAAAATGAGTGCAGGCATAGAGCAATATGTCAAGACCTGTGGTCGCTGTTTGCAAAGAAAAGCCCTACCTCAAAGAGCTGCCCCCATGGTCAATATCACTACCAGTGCCCCTATGGAGTTGGTCTGCATTGATTTCCTAAGCTTAGAACCTGATCTGAAAAATATCAGCAACATATTGGTAGTCACTGATCATTTTACCTGGTATGCACAGGCTTTTCCTACTAAAGATCAGAAAGCAACCACGGTGGCTAAGGTGCTTGTTGAGAACTTCTTTGTCCATTATGGGGCCCCCCAGAGCATCCATTCCGACCAGGTGGAGGGACTTTGAGAGCTGCCTGGTTAAAGAAATGCTATCCTTGTGGGGAGTACGAAAGTCAAGAACCACCCCGTATCATCCCCAAGGGGATCCTCAACCTGAAAGGTTTAACCACACTTTGCTTGATATGTTGGGCACACTGCAACCTAAAGACAAGTCTAGATGGAGTCAGCAGATTAGCACCTTGGTACATGCTTATAACTGCACCAAAAGTGATGCCACTGGATTTTCCTCATACAGACTGATGTTTGGGAGAGAGGCTAGACTGCCAGTGGATGTGTGTTTTGGGGTTTTCCCGGATGGGGTACAAGCAGCAAATCATCTACAGTATGTACAGAAGTTGAAGGCCCAATTAAACCATGCCTACCAACTGGCCCAGACCATGGCTGCTAAACGAAACCTGGCCAATAAGGAGAGGTATGATAAGAATGTGAAAGCAATGGAACTGAGAGAAGGAGATAGAGTGCTATTGAGGAATTTGGGATTGCATGGCAAGCATAAGATTGCTGACAGATGGTATCACCTCCCTCATATTGTTGTGGGAAAACTGGAAGGGTTACCTGTATATAAAGTGCGGCCTGAAAACAATTCAAAAGATGCGAAAAATATACCCAGAAATCATCTGCTGCCAATTGGACAGATTTTGATAGAAGCTGAACCTCTCAATACCCCCCGGCCTGTAACTAGAGCTGCTAGCAAGGAAAAACTAAGATCAGCGGACTCTTCAGAAATTAAACTACAGAAGCCTTCTCCACCCCCCTCTGATGAAGTTGGTTGCCAATCTGTATCTGAAGATAGTGAGAATAACATTGAGTACTACCCCTCTTATGAACTGAGCCAACTGTTTTGGGGCAATCCCCTGATTAACTCTGGGGATGAAGCGGGGCTTGCTGAACTGTCTGAGCCCCCAGCTTTGTCTCCGGAGCCAGTGCTCCCCGAGGATGAAGTGAGTAGCAGCAAAGCCAAAGAGGTGGGATCTTTGAGCCTGGCTGAACTGTCTGGCCTGGCTGAGCTATCTGACTTTTCAGAAAAAGGAAGTGATGTGGGGGAGCAAGCTAGTGATATGCCAGAGCCTGAAGAATACTTTGAATGCTCTGATAGCACCCTGGTAGTGCCAGAGATGTCCCTAGCTGAACCAAGCAGTGTGGGTCCTGATCTAGAGGGTCCTGTCCCCGAAAGTACTATGGGCCCTGGGTCCCCTTCCCCTATGGAGGTTCCCCCTACTAACCAAAATGAGGCTGAAATGGAATCGGGGATTTTGGCAGGTTTTTCCGAGACCCCTAGACGCACCGGTCGAGAAGTACTGCCTGTAGTAAGGTTGAGTTATGAGTCCCTGGGTCAGCCTGTGGACCTGCCTCTACATGTAGTCCATAAAGGGGTGTATGTGTCCCCGAGCTCCTTGCCCAAGTTAGCTTTGGGAAATAACTCTAGCCTGTTAGTGTTCCCTTCTGAGTATGGTGCTCCTGCCCCAGTTAGCCTGCAAGTAGCTGATAGGGAAGGGCCCCCTCTTTCCAGGTGTCCTGGGCAGGAAGTAATGACCTGATTTAAAAAGAAGAAGGTTGTCTATGTGTAATATTGCATAAACAATAGTAAACTGTGAATGCAGTGCCTATTTAGGTAACAAAAGGTCTAATGTGCTGTCAATTTAAACTGTTTACCTTAAAGTGATTTAAGGGTAACTACTTGGCCTGGACGCCAGGTTCTTTCCAGGCCAGGAAGGGTGTAACCTCCATACAAATGGAGGTTCCTGAAAGCCTTCCCGGAGCTTGCCTATTTTCTCACTTTACATTTTCAGCTTGTTTACCCAGGATATCCCAACTGATGAGACATCTCATTTTCAGGGTGGTTCCGCCTCTACTTATTTACTGCTGGGTGAACTAGAGCACTGAGAGGTTAGGTGAATTACTCAAGGTGACACAGTGAGGTGTATTTTATCTCTGGTGGGGTTAACCTGTGGTCTCCCAGTCCCCAAACCATTGCTCTGACCACTAGACCATATTACCTCTTCCTCTTTTTGTGCTCAACAACAAAATGGAAAAGAATTACATGTACCACTCACTTGCCATGCCTTCTCCGAGGGACTGCAGTGGTTCTATATCTGTTATTTACCATGTACTTTTCTTATTTGTATCTTGCAATTTGTCAAGTATGTACTCTGTAATTATACTATTGTTGTCCCAGTCCTGCACCCCCCCACCCAGTCGCAACTGGAAACGAGCCCTGGGCTCTATGTGCTCACCTGGTAAAATATGTTTAAATAAAATAAATATATGTTCAAGAAGTTTGTTTACATGGATAGGCAAGTTCTGCTTTCTAAGGCTGAACACCTTGTACCCCATAGGGATGGACATTGAAGTCAGGTAGAGGGGCCCCCACATATGCTAATCTATACTACACACTGTCCATCTCTTGAAGGTAAGTGAACCTCTCAGGAAAGGACACACAGTCTACAAGCACAACAGGAAACGAAAATGAAATCCATGTACTCTAATGTTTTTGATGATTTATAAATTTTGTTATGGCTCCATTGAGCCTAGGATACCTTGGCATTTATTAATGTGCAACAGTTTTGTGAAAACTCTGCTAGTGCACTCATAAAGAAGTGGCCAAGAGTGCCGTACCCGGTTATCAAACACTAAATAAATAAATAAGTAAATAAATGTTAGCCTGGTGTCTATAAAATATAAGAATCTTTAGTTAATAAAGTTATGTTGTTCATCAGTATGGAGGTGGAATGGTCAGATAGTCTATTGTAGGTGACTATTGCTCTCCTTCATCTGGGATATCTATCAATGCTTCCAGAGGATCACATTTTCAGAGGTATGCCTGTTGGGCATTGCACATACTATGAACTAGCCACTCTAATCTGAGGCATTCCAGGGCATCCATAAACCACTCTATGTAGGTTGGAGGCTGTTTGTCCAGCCGTACTTTCAGGATTTGCCATTTGGCAGTGTTGGCCACTAGGTAGATGGTGTGTTGTTTGTTCAGGAGTACTCTATCCTTCCCTACATTACCAGCTATACAGATGCCTGGTGTAAAGAGATCTTCTAGGATTAGGAGCGAGTTTAGTTTAGATCTGATTTTGCACCAAATGTCTGGATGAGTGGACAGCTCCAAAGAAGCTGGATTAGGTAGCCAGTAGCATTGTCACATTTGTAGCAGAAGGAGGTTGGCAATGAACCATTTTATGGCATTTTACAGGTGTCATGTACAAGTTGATCATTATTTTAAATTATTGGGGCTTAAGGTCCACTATTGAGGTGGCCTGTCTAGAGAACTGCCACAGTTTCGGTCAAGCCCAGGACTCCATTTCCAGGTCCAGTTGTCTGCTTCACCACATTTTCATTTCTTCAGGCTGTTTATGGGTTTGATCCACAAGCAAGTTGTACCACGGGACTGAGCTGTTATGCTTCATGTGGCTCAGAATATATTTTTCCCATTTAGAGCATTTGTCTTTAGGGGCCTTCAGTTTCCAGTGCTGAGATAAGGTGTGCTGAAGTTGTACATATCTGAAAACATCTCTGTGTGGGGGGCTGATTGTGGGCCATCTTGAGCTCACAAAAGGGGATATAGCCATTGTTGACAGGGATGTCTTCCACATGTTGGATGCCTATATCTTGCCAGCAACAGCAGGAGGAGGGAAGGAAGCAGGGGTGACTAAGGTAAGGCACCTTATGCTGAGAATGGCGGAAGGTAAAAGGTAGGTCAGAACTAGGAATAGGAGCAGCACCCTATCTAGGGTAGTAGTATAAGGAGATTTAAACAAGGCATGGGGAACACAAATAGAAACAAACTAATAAATGGGGAAAACTAGAAACACCTATCAAGAGTAAAGGTACAAAAGTATTTCCAGGAAACACAGAGAGAATAGACGTTGAGAATGCTGGGAGTGGTGTAGTGAAGTGGCTGTGGGGCCGCATTATTCAGAGGCAGAGAGAGAGAGAGGCCTTCTGGAGACTGTGGTGCTGCTCCATTTGCATGCACCTCTCTGGGATGAGGAAGAAAGTTGCTAGACTCTAGGCCAGGTTTTCTAGGATTCAGAGGACCTCTTCCCCCACCCAGGGGCCACCAAATCTGCCACCGTTACCTCACAGAATGCCAGAGAGGAGGAATGGCTGGACTGTAGTGGGCTCTGCAAGGGTGGTGGCAGTGGGACAGAGGTACATTTGTCAACTGGTACCACTATGTAATTTGTATGCCACTCTGGCAGGGTGGGACTGCAGGGACAAGGCACCTGCAACAGTGACCAGGTAGGATATGAAGATCTTCCACAGTGGAGACACCAAGGAGGGTGGTAGAGGACTCCAGAGGAGGAGGAGGAAGCAACTTCTGGTGGAGAACTCGATTGTGAGAGGAATAATTGGAAATGGGAAAGGAGGAAGAGGCAGGTTGGGTTACTATGCAGCGCCATGGCCCGGAGGGATGAGAAGTGGATCCTGAGGATCATTAGCGCAGCAAGATAGAAGGGAGAGGTGTACGTCATTGTACACCAAGGGATGGAGCTGGGATAGTACAGGGAGAGTTTAGGGAACTGGAGAGAGTCTTAGGTAGCATGCTCAGTGGCTTTTGCTGAGGTGCTGCCTGTCTATGACGGAGGAGGAGAGGGATGTTTACACCAGGAGCTTCAACTCATAGCTGAAGGAATGATGCAGAGAGTAGGGGTCCCACCTGGGAGATAAGGGTCTATTTCAGAGGTGATGGCCTGCCTCCATCCGGGAGGGGAAACACAGTTCTTAGTGTATGGTTTAAATGTTACTTTGATGAACATTTAAAGTAGCTGAGAGCGCTGGTGGAAGGAATTGGGGAGGCAGAAACTGCTCCCCCCAGATGAAGTAGAGAATAGGGAGAACCCGAGGGAAGAGGAATCACCCAGGGTGCATATTAATAAAGGAATCAGGGTGGTATAGACAAAGGGTGACAGGAACAGGAGCATTAAAAAGAGAGGTTGACAGTAGGGAGGACAGAAAGAGAAAGGGGGGGTAACAAGCAGAGTGTAAACAAAATCTGAAAGGGCATGTGTGCGAATGCTAGAAATCTAGGAAATAAGATTCCAGACCTGGAGGCCATCATGGCAGAGGACAGCCTGGATATTGTGACCATTACCGAGTCATGGTGTACTGGAAACCGTGACTAGAACATGTCCATGCCAGGTTATCTGTTCAGGAAGGACCAGGTAGGAAGGAAAGGAGGAGGTGCGGTGCTTTATGTGAGGGAAAGCATAAAAGCCACAGAGATACAGGGAATACACGGTGTGGCAGAGGTAATGTGGGTCACCTTGGAGGATGGGAATACAGGCTCTATTTGCACTGTAGTGATCTACAGATCTCCAGCACAGGGGAAGGAATTAGATAAGGTACTAGTGGAAGCCATTGGCAAGATGTCAGAGAAGAGGGGAAGTGCTGCTGGTGGGGGATTTCAACCTGCTGGATTTAGATTGGACCCTTCCAGCAGTGACTTCTTCTAGAAGCAGGGACATCCTAAACTGTCTGCAGATGGTGTTCCTCAGGCAACTAGTCAGTGAACCCATTTGTGATGGGGCAATAGAGCTGGTACTCACTAACAGGGACAGTGTTGCAGACATCTAGATGGGAGGCCACCAAGAGGCCAGTGATCACCACATGGTGTGGTTCAAAATAAGGACAGTTATGGAACTGAACTATACAAGGGTGAGGGTCCTGGACTTAAGGAGGGCAGATTTTATAAAGATGGGTGAATGCCTCAGGGATGAACTGGCAGCAGGGGATGGCCTGGGTGGGGTGCAGGAACAGTGGGCAAAGCTAAAAGGGGACATAGTAAAGGCAGCAAACCTCTATATCAAACAGATGAGCAGAAGCAAGAGGAAAAATAGACCTCTTTGGTTCTCAGAAGAGGCGGCTGAAAAGTTAAAGGCTAAAAGGGTGGCATTCAGAAGGTATAAGGAGATGCAGAGGAACTGTGATAACATGAAATCCCTAGTGTCTAGTGCCTCCCCCAACAAGGCACTGAAAACCCACCCCAAGTCCCCTCGGTGCCATGGGTGCATATGGCGACTGGCGCAGCCTTCCTCACATCTCCTCAGCCAGCCACCATATGTCCAGGCATGGAGCATGTCACTTACTGGTTGCTGTATGCAACCATGACACTGAAGGGACTGGGAAGGCGACAGGGGTGGGTTTTTGGTGCTACAGTGGGGGGGGGAGGGTGGCACTAGATGCCAGGGATTTCATGTTATCAGAGTACAGGCTGGCGACTGTGGGCGGAGGAAGACACTTGCAGCAGGAATATATTTATATGCAGTATGTGCCGGTGGTCAGAGGGGGGACCACTATCACCAGGAATATATTTATATACAGTATGGGCTGGCGATCAGCAGGGGGGACTACAACCACCAGGGATACTGTTTTGTACAGTACTGACCAGCAGTTAGAGATGGGGGGGCCCACTGGCACCAGGGATATATTTATATACATTACGGGCCAACGATCAGCGGGGAGGGGGACCACTATCACAACAGATATTGTTCTGTGCAGTACGGACTGGTGGTCAGAGGGAGGGTGGATCACTACCACCAGGGATATATTTACATACACTATGGGCTGGCAATCAAGTGACCACTAACACTAGTGATGTTTTTGTACAGTATGGGCCAGCGATCAGTGGGGAGAGGGACCACTAGCACCAGGGATGTTATTTTGTACAGTATGGGCTGGCAATCGAAGGGAGGTGGACTATTACCACCAGGGATATCCATATGTCTGGGACCAAGCAATTGGGTGGGGGTGGCACTGTGCTAACCTGTCTTGCTACCCATGCAAATGAGCCCATAATGGACATGCAAATGGACCCTTAGTGCCTTGCATGCCCAGTGGGTTCATTTGCATGGTTTCGCCAATAGCACTCTGGTGCTATCCATTCTGGTGGTGTACTTCAGGAGCCTGTCAGGGCATTGCTGAGTGGCTTAGCACTGGGCCAATATGGACCTATATTCAGTCGAATAGCACCAGTGTGCTTTTTGACTGAATGTAGCATCTTTGGGCACCTGGGCAATTGCAAGGCTCAGCACAAATTTCTGAGCTCTGCTTTATGTGAATTTGAATATCAGGCCCCTGGAGTTTCTGACCTTTGTTTGCAATACTGGTCATATCTTTCACTTGGCACTGAACAAAAATTTTGTCCTAAACATTAAGAAAATGTGTCAGCATGAAGGTCCACTCACTGGGACATGGTTTGACATCCTTGCTACAATGCACTCTATCATTCATGAACCCCTGGTTATGCAGTGGGGATCCAAACAGTTCAGCAGGGAGCTTAGGGATGAATTGGGCAGTCTTGTTTCGAACCGTGCCCTTGGGGAGACCAAACGGGAATAGTCCTCTTGATGTTCTGCTCTCTCTTCTAGCTTTTTTAATCATCTTTCTGGTTTAAACCAGTGTTGTTTCTCTCACTCTAGGGCACCTTCCAAACTGGTATTCTAATCTCTGTATTGTAGATTCTGGTAGTATTTGCAGCCACACCTACTGTAACTATATTTGCCTAACATCCACCAGGGTTCAGTTACAGAGGAACACAGGGCTGTCATCTCCTCAAAAAGCCATTGGAGCTTATATTCATGGCACCTTTTCATAGGGATGAGCCTGCCTTGTGTTTCTTTGCCAGTTGCTTTATGGATTCCGGGCTGCTGACATCCCCAGAATCATCATCCTACATCACTGAATCAAAGGTAAGCTGTTCTGCTGTGCGTGTCTGTTACAGATCGAGTTAGAATAATTTTAACAGATGGTTGGTACAATAGAGCTCTTTCAAGTGGCTTCCTCCTGCATTGTCAGCATCACATGACTCCGTGGAAGACTTATAATAGCTGGGGCCACCCACATCACCTTATGCTCTCTACCTTGACATCACCTATATAACATGGTGTGCCCTCATCCACTTCAGTTCTTTTCTACCCACTGTTGAGTACACATCAGGCCTGTGAAAACTGGTTCTTCATCACTGTTTGCTAAGCCATTAAAGTTTATTCTCTCATCAACTCTGTTTGTCCTTTCTATTGGATCTCAGTGACACCATCCCTCCTGATCACTATCAACCATTTATCTCAAGTGTTGTATGATGTTGTGGTCACCATCCCCAAATAAGGCACCACTTTTGCATTAGTGTTCTTGCAGTAATAAGCTCTCCTGAGACAGTGGCGATGACCATGGCATAAATTGCCAGTACCAGCCACAATGTTCAATGTTGTTTGATTTCTCAAGGATTCAACCAAACTACACAAAGACGCAAATGGACGTCACTACAGTCATTTCTCCTGACGCGTATAAAGATGGACTGTGCAGTTACAGGTAAAACACCTGATCCTCTTGTCACCTATAGGAAAGAATTCACTGCAGAATAAATCATACTTAGCAGTCTACACCAGCCTGCTGAATCATAGCACCATGTTTTCAGAAAGAAATATGCTGGACTGTTGGGCCTAGACTACCGCCATCATCTATGGAATTGCACCACCGTTCACCAAGACTCTGGTTGTGGTCCCTACAGTTGATGCAGGAAGACTGGACTGATGGGTGGCATCCAATTTAAACTCCTGGTTCAGCAACTGAATAACCAGAATCCAGGGAATACAGGCAAACACCATTGGGGTGCACAGCAGCCTACAAGTTCTGTGGTGTTGCAGAGCTCACCATTGCTTAAACCTTTTCCAGCAATGTTGACACTGGTGTTAATCACCACTGCTGCATCCACTGAAGTCGATACAGCAACGTCGACATTTGAGCCTAATTCTCTGAGTTGATACAGAGACTGTTGCCTCAGTTATTATCACCATCTATGGTGCTAGTACCTGACCTGCCCATGATGTCTCAGCCCCTGGCACTGGTAGAACTTGTTCAGCCTCCTGCCCCTCAAGGGGTCCTGGCTCCTAGTCAGGAATCACCTCTTCCTCCCCCCGAAGAGGAGCAGGAGGAATATAATCTTGACCTGATGGTAGGAGGACTTCTGGGGAGAGGAGAAAAAAATAAGGTTTTCCAGTCAGAGACTCATCAGAGTCAATTGTGTCCCCTTACAGTGTGAACACAGCTTATTACACTCCTAGGTCTTCTCCTTAGAACTCTTCCTTTTAAACTATGATTGAATTGATCCAGGGAGACCTTGCAGTTTGTTACAGAAGAAGATTCCTCTAGAAAGAAACTGATCTTTTTGAATGTTTCATCACCCTCTTCTTTGATGATTCCTCCAATTTTTCAGCACTAGAAGATGCCACTATGGTTGCTTGACATAGCCTTAGTACCTTGCTGGCCATAACTGGGAAGGCTGACAAGCAGTATTTGGCTCCTAGGGTATAAACACCAAGGTGCTCATCATATAGTGGGTCTAAAAGCACTAGACCCCCAGATAAGGAGTCCAGAAAACTATATAATATGGAGAAATTGACTTTCGCTTCAGCCTTACTAGGTCTTAGAATATCTATCAGGTGTACTTGGTAAAATTCCAAAACTGCCTGTAGAAGTTCATGTCCAAGATTGACGAAAGTCTGCCAGAAATTTAAGCCCCACAGTATGTTATCCAAAGCCTAGATGCTAGAAAGCATTTACTGTGTTTGACCTACAATGCCTCAGATGCTTCTGCCAGGGTAGCTACTGCTGGAATCTGCATGTGCAGACATTGCTGGCTCAGAGTTGCTGGTATTGCCCTTTATGTATAGCAGTATGTTATGAACCCCCTACTTTTTGAGGGTGATAAATGTTTTGAGCCCTCTGTGGGGGCTTCTCTTTTTATTTCCCCTTACTACCCCTGGCTGCTCCTCTTCTGACTGACACCCCAGCCGTATCACTCTGGCTCTCCCAGGACTTACCTTCAGCTGGGCCCTCTGCCACAGGGTTATGGTGGTTCCCAGTCACTGGATGCAGAACCTGTGGAGGGTCAGTTGTCACCTGCAGCCCAGGGTTTCTTTCCTCCATTTTCTCCCTTCCTAGTCCCGGAACCCCAGTTGCCAGAATGGTGCGAGATGTGGCATCCAGCGCCTCAACCCTCAGCGCCACCGGGTCTCAACCCTCAGCACCACTGGGCTTCATTGACGCTTCTTTTAATGACTTTAAGGCTACCCATCGGACTCTTATTTCAATTAAGTTCCTTGTACCCAACATCCTAGAGGCAAGGAGGGGGTGACACATTTTGCAGGCGCTCCCATTACATCTGTTCCTCTTGTGGATGAGGCCAGGATTACCACCAGCATCAGCAGTACATGGATGGCCCTGTATGAGGCCCCAAAAGGTCAGGGCAGATGTACTCAACCACAGGGCAGTGCTTCACCTCCCTCTGATTCAGTGCCTACCCCCCCCGCTCCACTTCTGGGTATTCAGGTGGGAGGTAGGATCTCGATGTTCCAGTCCATGTGGCAGAACATTACCTCAGACATGTGGATCTTTGAAATAACCCAATCGGCTATGCACAGAAGTTCATCTTTTAGTCCACAGAGACACCCCCAGGCCATGTCACTATCCAGCTGAGTGCTTGTCTCTCTTTCAGGAAGTCAAGACTGTATTGAAGAAATGGGCAATCCAGCCAGTACCTGTACCAGAATGGAATCTGAGGTTCTACTCAGAGGCATAAATAGTGTTCAATTTTGGCTGAGGCAGACTCTTAATAGGTCAGGGGTCTGGGGTCTGCCTAGGCCCCCAGAAAATTTCTATTTTTTTTGCGCATCCCAGTGCATTTGGGGGTCATGTTGATGTTTTGCATGCTTGCAATGGCATGGGGCATATATACTGTAGGTATGTATATTATTTTTATAAAAGGGCAAGAAAAAATTTAGAAATTTCATTGGCTGAGAGGAGTTACCTGACCTTGCATTCAGTTTCAATAAACACATGAGCAAGTGCTGAATCTCATTTTTCTCCCCACAAACACTTACTTAGAGCCAATTTATAAGTGTAGTAAATCCTTCCAGGGTGCGCATCATAGGATTTTAATGCACTTACAACACTCCTGTGACAGGCATTAAAAAATCTATAATGCACACCCTGTCATGGCTTATTACTTAAATAAACTGCTTATTTTTTTACTCAGCTTCAAAGTTCAACACCAAAGCCTCCTTTTCAAGAAGCTTTAAAATTAAACTGTTTACTTTCCACATGTTTTTATTCCTTGAGAAATAAATCCCGGAGCCCGCCCAGTGGCATGGAGGGCTGAGGCATTGATTGCCTTATCTCCTGCCATGTATGCGACCTGTCTTCAGGAATGACTGTGGGTTGCCAGGGGTCAGCTGGGTTGGAGGGATCGAGCGTACCAGGGACTGCTCTCCTTTCCTGAGGAGGGGTGGCCAGTCGACTCGGCCCTTGACTGCCACTGGATGGAGGCCCACTGGTAGTGTGGGCACAAGTGGCTTGAAGGGAGGTGCTGCGATCCCAGAGGGCATGCGCGCCTCCATGCACACATCCTGTCATCCTGTCACAGCAGGGGAACCAGGTAGAAAAACAGGTTGGTGTAGTCTACATGAAGCCCTGCCCGCCTACCTCTGCCATGTGTTGTTAGCTGATTGCCCTGCCCAATCTGGATGTGTATCACTGGGTGGGAGAGGATGGCCCTTCCCTTCCTGGCCCCACCATGGAGGGGGGGAATCTGTGGGGGACCTCGGCCATGGTGGTACGGTGTTGCAGGTGCTGGGTGAGAGAAAACATAGAAACAGAAACAGAAACAGAGAATTTGATGGCAGATAAGGACCGCTTGGCCGACCTAGTATGCCCATTTCCCTACTTAACAGATAAGCTGCAGATCCTAGTTAACCAACAGCCTACTTCCTCCTACCCCCCACTAGAATTGCCTTATGTCTGTCCCATGCATTCTTGAATTCCCCCACTATTTTTGACTCTACGACCTCCTCAGGAAGGCTGTTCCATGTATCCACAACCCTCTCTGTGAAGAAATACTTCCTCACATTACCTCTGAGCCGTCCCCCCTCTATCTTCAAATTGTGCCCCCTTATTTTTGCACATCTCATTTTCTGAAAGATGCTACCCTATTGGACTTTGTTGATTCCCTTGAGGTATTTGAAAGTTTCTATCATGTCCTCCCTCTCCCTCCTTTCCTCGAGGCTATACATCTTTAGTTCCTTTAGTCTTTCTTCATATGTTTTCTGATGCAGACCCTGCATCATTTTGTTTGCCCTCCTCTGGACAGCATCCACCCTGTCTACATCTCTGCGGAGATGGGGTCTCCAGAACTGTACACAGTACTCCAGATGTGGTCTTACCAACTGTCTGTACAGAGGGCCAATAACGTCCTGTTTTCTACTGGTGATGCCTCTCCCCTATGCATCCCAGTATCCCTCCAGCCCTCCTTACTGCCTTCTCACATTGCTGGCCCACCTTTAGGTCATCTGATATGACTACCCCCAGGTCCCTTTCCATTTTTATTGTTGTCAGTATCTCACCCCCCATTATGTACTCTTCCCCTGGGTTTTTGTTTCCCAGGTGCATTACTTTGCACTTCTTTGTGTAACCCCCAGGTGGCACTATCCCAAGGGCTACTACCCCTGCCTGCTTGACTACTAACAGGTTGAGGGGCCTAGGTTCTATGGCGGGTGCCTCCACCCAGAGGTCAGGGTTTGTAGTGGTTAGACTAGCTTGATCACAGCCCTCTGGGACACTGTGACCCCCCTTTGGTTCTCTCTAGTGGCTCACACAGTACACAGGAGTTACAGCCCCAATACCCCACATATACACACTATTCACTCATAAAGTACCACTTACTCTCAAGACTGATTCTGCAGCATGTCTCTGAGGACCCCCTGTAAAATAAGGTTAAACAACATACACAAACCAATACAATGCTTGGTATGTAGGTACTGACACTTCAGACAGTTTAAAGTTTAACAACATCAAATCTGGTTTATTTAGGGGGAATAAAACACGGGAGGAGATCAGGTTAATTGGCAGAATTAAATCACAGTACTGTGCACACATATAGGGTTAAAAAGTCACACTCTGGGTACCCAGGTTGGGGGCTAGCCAGGTCCGTTGCCCAGGGTTGGCTGGCAGGTGCAGATGGATAGGGGCCCTGTAGAAAAAAATATATACACAACACCCAATTGTAATCCGGAGCCGGATGACTCAGTCCATGAAGCAGTGAAACAGCAAGAATTAGATGACACACTTGTGATTGAAAACAGGCTGCAGGAGAATACCCTGATTTGAACTCACAATACCCAAGCTGAGGACTGGATGGTGTATGTTCTTCTGGATTGCCAGAACAACAGGTCATGTAGACAAAGTCCTTGTGACTGGACCCCACTGCAGTTGACAGCAAACGGATTTAGTCCGAGACAAGCTGGGGTTTGCTTCCAGCTTCAACACTCACACTTTGTACGAGGTTGGAAATAGTGATTCCTCACAAGCACTCGCACATTCATATGTAAAGGAAAGTACTATACCAGGCAGGCTGCTCCTCGATCCCGATAATTACTACAAAATACCGGGAGCATACACAGCAGCTTCAGTTCCTGACAGACCGAGCGCGATTCAGCAATTTCTCCAGTCTTCAACAGGGTGAGCCTGGTTTCCACTCTTCAAACTTCCTTCTTTCTCCTCACCAATCGGATTCAGTCTGAACTGGCACTTACAACGGCTGCAGGCCGAACCTCAGGGCCTCACATGCACTTCCCGTATGAAACTATACACCGAAGAAGCACAGAGCTCCTTCTCTCTTCACTGACACAACTGATCTGATCTTTCCAGTCACAGAGCAGGGCATTTCCTTTAGCTCCACACCATTCTGTTGGCTCGTTTGGCTGTCACTCACAATAAGGCTCCTTCTGTTGATGGAAAAGGTGCCAAGATCAAAACTACATTTCCGAGTCACTGCCCAAACAATCCCCTTGTGGCTAGCTCAAAATTAAGAATCCAAGTTCTGATTCGTCCACAGGCTCCATTTTAGGGCTCCCTTAACCCAAATGGCCCAGCACAGCAGTTTAGGTCCAAAATGGAGGGGTAACACACACAGAGTCCCAGTTGCAATAAAGGCAGGTTAGACAAACTACAATTTTGCTAATGCTTTAAATGATCACAGGCAAACAGTTACAGCTTTCAGATGGGCTCCCTTTGCACTTCCAGTGACCGCAAAATGGAGCGATTACTCCGCAGCTCGGGCGGGATTTGAGCATTAAATACACAGTACCCCCATACAAACTAATTAAATCTGCAAGCAGACAGCTCTTAAAGAGACAGTACGTGGAGGCTCAAATAGCACTCACTTGCAACCACATTTAAGCAGCTCAGATGCCGAACACCACCCAGACTTGGAGCATTCAGGCAAGCTCCTGGAAGACTTTTGGGAACCCTTATTTGCAGGGGGGTTACCTTTGCATTGACTCTAAGCTGCCATACATTTGACCATTCCTCCAACCTTGCCAAGTCCCTTTTCATCCTTTCCACCCCACCTTGTGTATCAACCCTGTTGCAGATCTTTGTGTCATCTGCAAAGAGGCATACTTTCCCTTCCAGTCCCTCTGCAATGTCATTTATAAAGACAGTAAAAAGGACCGACCCCAGTACTGAACTCTGCAGTACCCCACTAGTAACTCTCCTTTCTTCACTGTGGACTCCATTTACTATTACCCACTGTGTCCTGTTGTCCAACCAGTGTTTTACCCAGGCTACCACCCTGGGACCCACTCCCAGGCTGGCTAATTTGTTTATTAATCTTTTGTGTGGGACTTTGTCAAATGCGTTGCTAGAGTCTAGGTAGGCTATGTCTACAGCCCCTCCCTGGTCTACTGCTTTGGTCACCCAGTCAAAGGAATCAATTAGATTTGTCTGACATAACCTTCTTGTTGTGAATCCATGCTGCCTTGGGTCCTGGACCCCACTGGCCTCTAGGTACTCAACAATTCTTTCCTTCAGAAGTGATTCCATCATTTTCTCAACCACTGAGTTCAAACTAACAGGTCTGTAGTTTCCTGCCTCTGTCTTGCTCCCACTTTTGTGAAGGGGAATCACATCCACCCTCCTCCAGTCCTCAGGTGCCACACCATCCTCCCATGATTTATTAAAAAGGGTAGTCAGTGGTGTTACTAGTTCTTCCCTTAGTTCTTTTAGAATTCTGGAGTGAATCCCATCAGGCCCCATTGCTTTAGCCACCTTCAGTTTTAAGAGTTCTTTCAGAACCCTTTCTTCTGTGAAAGGACTAATATCAACCCCTCTATCCAGGTGCTTTTATTGACCGGATTAGGTATTTCCCCCTGAAAAAGGAGGCAGAGACCAGGCTGAGAGCCCACCTACACCTCCCACAGAGAAAAACCTATATGGAAAAACAATAGGTCCCTGGCTCTTCTGTCTGTTAGTAGCACATTTGTCCAAGCCCATAGTCTAAGACAGGCAACAAGCCATTAGTCCTCTTGAGGTGCAGCAGCAGTGCTTGCTTGCAGTGGCTGGCATTAACTTTTTTTTTAACTCTGTCTTTTTCCCCCCAGCGACCTAAAGTTGAACTGCATAGCCTCCCTTTTTTCACTTACCAAGTAGTGGTGTGATGCGTGTGTTTTTCACTTTTTTTCATTACATCCCAGCCCACTTTGACCCTACCATCAGACAGCAAACTCCCACCACACCTGCAGCAGTAGTACCTAAATTTCAGCATTGAACTTCCCTCCTCTCCAGTTTCCAGCTTCCAGCCCAAGGTATGCGAAAAATCATAGGCCTTAGAATCTCACAGTAGTAAAGTCATTGCATCTAGTAACTAAGTAGCACAGGCTCAGTCATTGTCATTGATATGTGCTCAGCACAACGGGTCATAACAAGGGGGTGTCAGCAGGAATCCCCATTTGGTAAATGGGGCTCTGATCCCTGGGATCCATTTCAGACTTCTTTAGTTGAGCAAGTTGGCATTCAAAATTACTGTAGCACAGTCTATTGCACCACACACACACACACACACGCATGCACGCATGCACACACACACACACACACACACACACATCACACTTAAAGTGGCCCTGCAGGATCACCAATGTCCTCTTTAAGACAGCCAGTTAATGTGATCATTCCCAAAAGGAATTAAGGCATGTTTGATTTTGTAAAATGAGGTCCTCAACCAAGTATCTGGGGGCTTCATTGCAGAGTGGTCGGAGTTTTGTGTGTCTGACATGTGCCTTAATTGTCCCTTAGTCCTTCTCAAGGTCACAAACCACTGGCAAAGGTCTTTTGGAGGGCCAGAACTCCTTTGCACCTGCAGATCATGCACACTTCACGTGCCGCAGTATTGCAAATTGTCCAGCAACCAATCACAACACAGAATCTTGGATGAGTCCTCATGTGGCAACAGCACCCCCCTGCCACTACCGTACCTCGTGGAGGGTGGGCCATAGCCCAGAGGTGATTCTTGTGTCAAGGGGTATCTGGATGGTAGCATCATTACAAGAGTCACCTGTTGCAAACAGTTCCAGTCCTGCCTGCCTCCATCTCCCATACATGACCACTAGGGCACTACCTATAAAAGTCCCTGCACTACCCAGGTGGAGCCGCTCTCCATATCTGACAGAGTAGAATAAATCTGGGTGACTGAGTGGCACCACCACTACTGCCGGGGGCCGGGGGCAGCTGGACTCCCCTCCTCCTTTCTCAACTGCTTAGACTCATCAACAACAACACTTCTCAGAGCCTCCTTTGGTCAGAAAATAGGTTTCATTCTTACTACATTATATTCAGATCCTGGCAAAGAAACTCTGGTAACTTGGTTTCAGGCATACTTCAGTTCAGTTTGAACATCGGTCCCCTCCTTTTGTTTTTCTATTTATCTTTTTCACCCTCTGTGTCTCTGACTGGTCCTCATCTCAGTGATTGCCCCCAACTCCATCACCCATCATCTCCAGGACTTACTCCATTCCTTGGTTCTTCCAGGGGTTGCCCTCCCTGGCCAGGCTGTGAGGGGTCTACCTGAGCCCCCTGCCATGTATGTTGAATTCAGGTAATGGAGAGGTGTTGAGTGGATGGTGTGGGGACTGCAAGGGATTACCAGCCATTCTGTTATGGAAAAAAAAAAATTCTGGTCCCACTTCCACGAGATGTTGGCAGCTAAGGGTGTGCATGTGCACGAAAGCTAGCATGGTTGCATGGCACCAGCCAGCATCCACCCTCCCCAGCAGAAATGTCTGCAGCAGTGGTCACCCAGGGGGCTCTTGCACACAGTCCCATCACCCACCCACCATAGAGGATGAAAGTGTCAACTGAGATGCTTGATCCAACTGTAACCCCCCTGCAAATGGGAGTTCCCAAAAGACTTCCAGGAGCTTGCTTGAATGCTCCAAGCCTGAATGGTGTTTGGCATTTAAGCCATTTATCAGTGAGTGTTTTTAGAGCCTCTGGTACTGTCTCTTTAAGAGCTGTCTGCTTGCAGACATAATTAGTTTGTATGGGGGACTGTGTGCTTCTCTGAGTACCACTCGAGCTGCTGCCAATTCACTTCATTTTTGCAGTCACTAGGAGTGCAAAGGGAACCTATCTGAAAGATGTAACTGTTTGCCAGAAATTATTTAGAGTAATAATGAAATTACAGTTTGTCTAACCTGCTTTCTTTGCAGTCAGAACTGTGTCTGCTAGTTCCCCATTCTAGTTTTGAACTGCTGAACTGGACCAATCAGTGTGGGGTAAGCTAGCTCTAAAATGGTGCCTTGGACGAATCAGAACTTGGACTCATAATCTGAGCCAGCTACAAGAGGATTGTATGGGCAGTGACTCTGGGAGATGTAGTTTAGACTTCAGTGCCTTTTGGACCAACAGCAGCAGTCTATTGTGAGTGACAGCCAATCCAGTCAAGAACTGGGAGGAACTCAAAGGAAGTGCCCGGTTTTGTCGGTTGGAGTTTCAGTTGAGCTTTGGCAGTGAAGAAGGAAGGAGCCCTGTGCTTTTCAGTGTGCAGTTTTAGTCAAAAACGTGTGTAAGGCCCAGAGTTCCAGTCTGCAGCTTGTGTAACAGCTTGTTAGGACTGAATCCGTCCTGTGAAAAGAATCAAAGGATCTCTGAAGAGTAGAAACCAGGCTCACCCTGTAGAAGACTGGAGGAATTGCTGAAAATTGCACTCGGTCTGTCAGGAACTGAATCTGCTGTGTGTTCTCCGGGTATTGTGCAGTAATTGCGATGGGATACAGATGCAGCCTGCCTGGTATAGTGCTTTCTTTTATATGGATGTGTGAAGGGTTTGTGTACCTCAAGTGAGCCCTGCTGACATTGAAGGACCCTATCTTATTTGGAGGTCGTGAGTACTAATTCAGGAGTCGCTCCCTGTTGAATTGCCACATTAAATCCAAATGGAATTACTGTACTGCTGACTGTTTAATTCTCCTTTTCTCTGTGTGAAGGGCCCCTACCAGCTGCCACGGTTTGGACTAGCCACTAGGGCTTGGGTACCCAGGGACAGTAACTGATAGGGATAGGCCTGTGCACAGAGCCATAGATAGATTATTAGAGTGATAAGCTAATTAACCTGATTTCCCCCTGTCCTTGTTATATTCCCCCTAAATAAATCAGAGCTGCTTGTTTCAGCAAAGTTATACTGCCTGAGGTATTTGTCTATGTTAAAATATTGTACTGTGATTGTTGCACTGTATCTTATTTTACAGGGGTCCCAGTGCGGAAATAGTCCTGGGGGTAAGTGTATACTGTGAAGGTAATTCTGATATATTGTGTGGGCCACTAGTGGGAAGAAAGGGGGGTTGCAGTGTCCCAGAGGGCTGTGACCAAGTAAGTTTAACTATTGCAAACCCTGACCTCTGGGTGGAGGCACCCGCCATTGGATCCAGGCCCCTCAACCTGTTAGTGGCAAATCAGGCAGGGGTAGTAGCCCCTGGGATAGCGCCATCTAGGGGTTACACAACCTTCCCCCGGCCTGCTCCAAATCCACCAGGGTCAACAGCAGTAGAGCTATCGCTAGGCCACCAGGCCGGCCACCTCCTTTCTTTTTCCTATTTATTTATAGATACAGCAGAGGGCACAGGGCACCATGCCTGAGGCATAAATGATCTTGTAAAAAAACTTTACAAGCACTGTGCACAATATCAGTAAAGTAATAAAGAATTACGCAGCTGGAACCCCAGTCACAACCCTGCCAAGGTCCCAGAAGCAATCAGTATGTACAAGTCTTAAGCCCATAAGCAGCAGGAACCCCAGTTGGCAGCATTTGAACATATTTGTAAATTAAGTATATCCTCTCACAGTGGTGAAGGAAGTGATGTTTCCACAGTACTTACCCATGGCCCATGCTACACAGTTAGCACATACAGAATTATCTATGCCTCTCCAGAAACAGGGTGAGGGATATACCCGCTTTACCTACAGTGTTGCAACACCAGGGCTTGGGCATCATAAAGCTGAGGTAATAAATGATCTTGCTGGATCTTGCCCCTTCCTTGGGTCTTGATGTCATGGCATGACTTCTCCTGTCCTCTGCATTTGATCTTATTCCTACTCCTCCTACGGAGCCAGGGAAACAACAGAAGCTGCAGGTTATTTTCCAAAATCCTGTGACTCTTGACAGGATTGCAATCAGGCAGCCCTCCTTGAAGGTGGCTAGCCAACAGGTCCTCGCTATTCCCAAAGCTCAGACCACACCCAGGATTCTAGTCTCTGGAGACCCCACTAGAGAGGACCAGTGCCACACCAGACCTGGAACCCTGCCACCATCCTGAGCCCACAAGCCCCCCACTGGCCAGTTAAATCTGGAGCAATGGCCTTGGGCTCCAAACATCATGATTATAAACTAGAACTACTTTTTGGCAGGACTGGGACCTCATTTATAGACCCCAGAAGGGTGGGCAGAAAACCCCACAAAAAATATGGAGCCAATGAGTGCAGGATGTACTTAGAACATTTACAGTCCTTTGTTGCGGGAAGTAAGTATTTACAGTTCTGAAGAAGGCTAGCAGTGTTAACTCTTTAGTACAATGTCAAGAAAATAGTAGCTACCTTAGTAACCCCTATATTTATAGAGGGTTACACATGTATTTACCATATACTTTACAGTAATAGTCACAGCCCTTCACCCACAGACACTGCATGCCTTCCTTTGTCTGAATGATTAGCTCCTGAAGGGGTTCTCTGACGACCTGATGGTTCACACATTGAACAGGACAAGGCAGTTGCTGGACTAGCTTGATGTCCTGGTAAGTGTACTAAAGTCCATTCTATTCCCTTGTCAGAGGTTACAGTACATCAGGGATGTGCTGAACACATCCTATAAGTTTAAAGGGGTGCTAGGAGGGATATAAGCGTGTCCCCTCATGCAATTTTAGGGCAAGAGAACTGCGAACTAAAGATGAAGCCTGGCAGGGTACCAGGTGAAATGTTAGTCTCGGTTTGTTAAGCTATTTTATGCTTTGAGCGACTATATTTATATTAAATCCAGTGTTTTTCAACACCTGAGTTGATCCATTATTAGTGGTATGGGTGCTGAAAAAGTTTCTTTTGATTTATCATAGTTTTATCAGCACCATACGTTTTCCTGGTGCTCCATTGTTTTTTCTTGTTTTTGTGGAACCAAAGATGAGCAGTTCTAGGTGCCCTAAGGACACAAGAGGTGACACTCCTATATCCATAAGTGGCTCTTCTAGTGGCCCTATAAAGTTATTATAGATTGTGCAACTATTTAAAAAGTAAACTTTTTTGCTGTCTATTTCTGTGGCACGAGTAGTGATCATTGAGAAGCCCATTACAGTCTAAGTGCATGAGGTACTCTTTTCAATAAGAGTACCTCACGCACAACTGAAGGAAGTGCTGTGATTTGTCAGGAAGTAGCACATTATGCTCTCACAATCTATAATAGGCAAAAGCTTTCTTTTTCTATATAAAGGTTTCTTGGCCAGTAGCTCATCTTTAAGGGGATATAGCCTCTTTGCAGGGATAAACCCTGATCAAGCTGAGGGGCTCCTGGCCATCATAAAGATGGATACCGGGTTTTCCTTTCTGTTTTTTTCATTCTCTCTCCTCCCTTGGTGGGAGCAATGCCTTTTTTGGCCTTACGAATACACAGCTTCCCTCTGAAGCAGGAGGAAGCCTCTTGGCCTAGCTGCAGGGGTTACTGTACTGGCAGAACCTGCCGCCAGCTGTCCCTGGTAAAAGATTTCTTGCTGGAGGATCGGGCAGTTGCTTTGATTACTCAGGCAGGTATGGTGTCCAGACGCAATGTAGATTCAGACAGAAACATGAGTTTTAGGCCTCATGGCAGCTTCTGTAATTATCTAAGCTTGCCTGCATATGTGGATTCCTCAATGGATCCTGAAAACTCATGGTCTCAAGCCCACCAGTCTCTGAAGTACTCAGTCAGGGTTCATGCCCCTCTATGGAGAGCACTTCAGTGGGGGCTGATCAACATCTGCTGGTAGTGGCTTCCTTCCTGAGACACTGTCTTCAGATCTCTCTAACATCTGACATATCATCCAACCTTCACTGGGGAATGAATCTTGATTCCCAACAGACTCAGAGGGTCTGGTCCACTGTGGAATGTAGCAGTGGAAAACCAGGCACTCACCTCTCCATGTGCATAAACACCTCACACTTGTGTAAAGTTCATAATCAATGCTATTCACACAAATTTGTAACAATACAGCAAAGTGCAGGTCCAGGGAGGCAAGTCGCCAACATTTTGCACTGATATTGGGCACTTTTCAAGGCTTTGGTGTTCTGCTGCTATTTTATATTCTCTACGGAAAGTACTATTGCACTTGTAGCCACTCCTTAGTGAAGCTGTTCCCCTGTGGAATGCACTCTCCATATTCATGTGATGAGGATGGTCCTGTATGGACCTCAGGTTCAGGGACAGACTTTACTGGTGCAAACAGATAACCAGTATGTCATGTACTACCTGAGCAAACAGAGGTACACGCTTCTATCCCATGTCAAGAAACTATGCAGGTGTGTGAGTGAGCAGAGGAGAGCAGCATGCATCTTGTTACAACCTACCTGGCAAGTAACAATATGTGCTGGCAGACAATCTCAACAGCTTTGTGGCACAGCCTCACAAATGGATGCTACATGGAAATGTGATAGAACTTCGGTTCAGGTGTGTGTGTGTGTGTGTGGGGGGTCTAGAGTTGGATCTTTTGCATCACCACACAACACAAAATTGCCATATTTTTGCACACTCACTCCAGAGCCTGGAGATTTCTGGTGAGATTTGTTGTCCTTCTTCTGGACAGGATGCTACTTCTATGCCTTTTCACTGATATAGTAAATTCAGTGGTTCAGTGATTCAGCAGGTCCTGGTCAAGTGCTAAATGAAACCAGCCACTATAATTCCAGCTTCCCCTCTGTGGGCCGGAGATTTCTGGATCCCTATGATGTGGAATATGGCAGTGGAATCACCATTTCATTTGCTCCTCAGCATGAGTCCTTTGTTTCAGTTCCAGGGCCGGTCAGTACATGTGGACCTCCTGTTCCTGCAGCTGCACACCTGGCTCCTTAGAACAAAGAGCTGGTATTGTTTGGCATGTCTCCTGAGGTTCTGACTATCATACTGCCTGCTAGAAAACCATCTGCCAGGCACATTTGTTCACTGAAATGGAAATGCTTTTGCATCTGGTGTCAGTCTAAATCCCTGGATCATTTCACCTGCCCTATCCATAGTGTTTTGGAGTATCTGTTCCTCCTGTCTCAGTCAGGGTTCCAATAGTTTCAATAGTCTTCAGTTGAAGTCTATCTGCTAACCATTTCTGCCTATAATGTCCACATTGGTGGGAAACCTGTGGCTCAGCTGGAGGTTTCTTGCAGGTTTTTGAGGGGGATTCTGCACACAAAACCACTAGTTTATAAGCCTGAATTGGCACTGGACCTAAACCTTGTTCTGGATTTTCTGAGCAGGGCTCAGTGCCAACCTGCCAGTTCCTACGACCTTCAGGTTTTGACCTGGAATACACTGCTTTTGGTCATGAGTGCCTAGGCTTACCAGGTGTCAAAGCTTCAGGCTCTGGTTGTTGACCCCCCCCCGACTTTTATCTAGATGGGGTGGCCCTTAGGACTCATTGTAAGGTTTTGTTTAAGGTTGTATCAGAACTCATTTTGAATCAATCCATAACCCTGCCTGTGTTTTTTCCAAACTCACAAAATCAGAGGGTTCTCCTGCACTCCTTGAATGTCCACAGGGTGCTCTGCTTTTATCAGCACTGTGTTAAGATATGCAGCAGTCCCCTTAACAGTGTACAGAATAACACAATGAGGGAGGCAGGTATGCACAAATGAATCAAAGTCTTTGCTTGTAGTCACAAATGGAATTGTCACCCAGGCCAGACTCCTAGAACTTTCTCAGAGGCAAGGCCCTTTAATACTATATTTTTCTTCCTGAACATTAGTTATGCAGTACAGTACTGGCATAAGAAGTTTGATGTGTCCAGAAAAAACTCAGAGATGCATCCATTGTACACTCCATGATGTACCCAGCTCAGATCAGAATTGTCCATGAGGGTAGGACCTGGGCCTTCCCAGATCCAGCTGAAGCTGGCAAATGGACATTGTGAACTATTGCAGGACTTCGCTATGCAGATGATGAACAGGAGGAAAATGTTTCAAACCAAGAGGGCACTTGAAAGAAATCAGTAACTTTTACCTTTTAAATAACTTTTTTGTCCCTCCAGATTACTCAACTTGCAAAATGGGACTTTATGTACATTGGCCTTAGCACATTACTTTTATATACCCAATGTTGCTAGATTCCCCATTGGATGGCTTGATAAATTATGTGTCTGTTTTCTGTATAATGTAGTTTCTCTTTTCAAAATATAGCTAATCGTTAAAAATCTTGATTATAGCTTCGGGGCACAACCAAGTGCTCGGTTATTTCACCTGCACCATTGTAAAGAAAGGTGAGAGTTTCCAATATCTTTGTATGCAATAGGAGACTGTTTTGATGAGAAATGATATTTTCCTAAATAATTTACTTGCTGTTTTTATAGTTGGGGTTTAACTTTAGAAAACTATGCATGTTGCCAACTAACCCTCTGGTAGGATGCGAACGCTGGATCTATTCTATATGGACTATAGAAACCAAAATTATTCATGAGGCTCTTGGGTTCCATTTAATCAGCAACATTATTTATCTTTTAGGGTATTCAGTTTAGAAATGTCCTCTGATGACGTATCAACATATGATGAATTCATGCATATCCTTGGAGTAAGGGGATTTGAACCCTGAAAGTTGTACTTATAAGCTTGGTCTGTTTGGCACATGTGTCAGATTCAATGAAGTTTAAAAAAATGTCTGTTGCCACTGTGGCTGATAGAGTGTGGACAGAGTTTGCAGCCTTCATAAGGGAGATCTGGGATCTGAGATGGTACAAATTGAGCTGACCCTTTACATATTTGATTTGGGACTGATGAATGAGGGAGGGATGGATTGTTACCATTCAAGTTTGTGAGTAGCTAAGGATTTTGCCACTATCCCTGGTGCACATTTATCAGTGATATGGGCCTGTATTTGGCTGCTACCATGACATGTTTACCTTCCTTCGGTAGGACTATAATTACCACTTCTAGCATTGTTGGCTGGAGAATTGATTGCAGATGTGCGACTGCATAGACCTTGTTAAGGATGGGGGACACATCACCCAATAGTTGTTAGAAATCTACCAGGACATCACTGCCTGAAGTTCAAGTTCAAGTTTATTGCAGGAAAGACTCCGTTGAGCAAGCTCATTCACAAGGAGGTCCTGAGGCACATATACGTACAGTTCGCAATTACATAGACAGGAGATATAAAATGTAGAACAACAAAGAAAAAAATATATAATACAAGAAGTATACACAATAGAAGTCCTTATGCTATATATGCAGTACATTCCAGCTTTAACCTTGCCCTAAATTATGCAACACATTTCAGCTTAATAAGTAGAGGGCCAGTTGGTACCTAGGAAGTTGACTTGGCGTTGGGGCCTAGTAGCACCTACATGTCTTTTAATTTAGAGATAGCTAGTGTTTTGTAGGAGTTAATTGATATGATGCTGGTTAGCTTCAGCATGGCTTGTAGTTGGTTCCAAATGTTTGGGACGGCATATGAGACAGCTTTTGGCCAGCTGTGGATGTGTCTAGGAACATCTAGTAAGATAAGGTAGGATTTCCTTAGGGAGTAGGCGCTATGCGAGATGTGTATGAGAGACGTTAAATAGACAGGCAGTTTGTGGAGTAGTAATTTGAGGGTCCAAATGCCAGCATGCAGGAGGCATCTGGTGGCAAGAGAGGTCCACCCAACTGCTGCATAAAGATCACAGTGGTGGGTCCTGTACGCAGAGTTAGTAATGAAGCGAAGAGCACGGTGATAGAGTATGTCCAGTTTAGATAGGCTCAAGGTTGGGGAGGAGATAAAGATAATGTCTCCGTAGTCAAGCAGGGGAAGGAATGTTGCTTGGATAAGTCTTTTGCGGGTTGCGAGAGAAAAGAGGGTCCTATTTCTAAAGAAGAAACCCAAGCGTGCTTTAAGCCTCTTTGATAGATCCTCGATGTGGTCATTGAAGGAAAGCTTGTTGTCTATCCACATACCTAGATATTTAAATTTAGGTATGACTTCCAAAGGTTCACCTAGGGAGGTAACTATGAAGTTTTTAGGTGGGGTAGGTAGTGCAACAGACAAGGCAAGTCTCGAGAAAATCATTGTCTTGGTTTTTTTGGCATTTAAGAGAAGCTTGACATTGATAAGGTTGCTTTCTAACTGGATAAAGTCAGCTTGGAGTGCTTCCCTGACTTTAGTTAAGGATGAGCCTGATGCGCACAAAACCATATCGTCCGCAAAGAAATGTATGCTAGAGTTCTTTATGTGGAAGTCAAGGTTGTTGATGTACAGGGAAAAAAGGATTGGTCCTAGGATGGAGCCTTGAGGGACTCCTCTGGCAATTGGAAGGGGGGCAGATAGTAGGCCATCAACTTTGACTTTTTGTATCCTTCCTGTGAGATAACTGTTAAACCACTGTAAGGTAAGTGGAGTGGCATCTATGTAGGCAAGACAGGTGATTAGGAGGTGATGGTCTACAGTGTTGAAGGCCTTACTGAGGTCTAGAAAGACTGCACCAGTAACCTACTTGGTGTCCATAGCATGGATCCAGTCATTAGAGACTTTAGCCAAGGCTGAGATGGTACTGTGCTTTGATCTGAAGCCAGATTGGGCCGGGTTTAGGAGTGAGTGTGCTTCGAGGTGATTTTTTAGTTGGTTGTATATAAGTTTTTCCAGCACTTTGGAGAGAATGGGCAAGATAGAGATAGGACGGTAGCTGTTTAAGTCACAAGGATCTCCTGATTTGAAGAGAGGAAGAATATGGGAAGATTTCCAGCAGGATGGAACAGTGGCTGTGGTAATAGAGAGGTTGAAGATGTGAAGAATGGGGGCTGTGAGCTGGGCTTAGCCTAACCACAAGAAAAATGATTCAAAGCCATTGTCCCCTGCACTTTTCTTGGTGTCAAGGCTAAGAATTATGTCTTCGACTTCTTTGTAGCTAAACAGGCACAACTGGAAGGGATGAGGTGGAGTAGCATGTGTAATATCTGGGCTAGTGTTGCTATTCACTCGGCTAGCGTGTGGGGAGGAGTCGAATGCCAACCCAGCAGTGGCAAAGTGAAGGTTAAGTTCTTCGAGGATTCGCAGTTTATTTTAAACCATCCTGTCCTTGGCCAGGATCTTGGTGGGAAGGGAGGAAGCAGCAGGATGGCCTTCAATGGATCTCAGTGTCTTCCAGATTTTTGGGGAGTTCCCTTTGGCCTGCTCCAGAGTGGAGATGTAGAAGTTTGCTTTAGTAGCATGTACACTTTTAACACTGGCATTTCGGGCAGTTCTAAACGCCTGCCAGTCTGCCGGGAGACTTGTGTGGAGAAATGGCAGTGGCCGACACAATCTCAGGAGTGGAGAAGGTAGCTTCTAAGGAAAGTTACTGGGCCTTAGTCAGCTAGTGCAGGGGAAGCCCGGATATGAAGGACTCCAATTGGAGGGGTTAATCAAATTCCTAGACATACGGAGTTCCTCGTATAAATCACACATGATTTGGTTCAGTGGTTAATGCAGATATTTATAACAGGGAGAACTCTATTGGTGGAGGGGTGCCAACAGGGGTATCATGCAACCAGAAAATGTGGAGGGGCACGAAATGCTAACGTCCCTAGGGAGGTCTGGGGGCATGCTCTCCTGGCAACATTTTTAAAAATTCATGCCAAATGGTACATTTTGATGACTTTTAGCAGACTATAAAGCAGCTTCATGACAGCCTACTAAAAGGCAACAGAATGCTGAGGTATACAAACATCTTTTGGCTTTTTTTTCCCCTCCTCTCCCCACTTGCTCAGTGAGTTGTTCCTTGCCTGCCTTCTTTTGGCTTTTCTTTTCTGTTTAAAGTTTATTTACTTGCCTTTCTATTCTGCCCCCCCAATACACTGAAGAACTGTTTGCAAAACAGCACAGTGCCACTGCCTTATATTTATTTAATCCCCATATTCTACCCTCTACTTGCTGGCAGCCAGCACTGCAGCCCTCAAGGCAGATCTGTGTTTTCTGACATTTTTTTAATTATTTTTTTCCCCAACAGCCCTGAAAAGGGCTATTTCTTTTCTTTAAATGTTTGCGTTTGTTTGAACAGATAGGGGGACCGCTCAGTCCCTGCCCCCCACACTCAAGGCTTGCTCTTCCACTAGCTCTGTGATGACAATGCTAACAATGCAGTCCATCCACAGAATGAAGAGTGCAAGCAAGAACATGTCAATCGTGCATGTGCAATGACAATCTACACATGAGTGGTTGACATATTTAACTGTTTCTTGGATGCCTCTTCCAGTCCGCTGCCGCTCAGGATTGCTGCAGAGTCAGGTGGCACAGTCAGTCTGTAGTCACCAGACTCACAGTGGCAGCAACAGGCAGGTCAGGCAGCGATATGCTGCTTTCTGATATCGGAGACGTCATAACATCTTATGGCTTGATGTTCCGACGTAAGGATCTTCTTCACCCTGCCTCCAACTATTCCACTGGGTCATAGTGTCCAGCAATGTATATTCAATATGGGAAAATAAACTGCCTGTCCAAAGGACAGGCACACTTTAAAAAAATGTCTGTCCTTATTGAAAACCAGCTTGAGGGGCACATATGCATTCCACCTAATCTGTACCATCGAGGGGCACAGGGGAACTAGTTCCCCCTCACTTTATTCATTGAGTTGGTCAGTCCTTCAGGTTCCATGGAGAGGTTCACAAAACAAGAAAAAAGTGTGCTCAGCAGTGACTGGCCTTGGTGCTCGGCATACAGAATTCCAATACAGACAAACAAGACAGTCCAAGCTCTCCTGGAACACCACTTAGGAAAAAGGCACCAGGACAAACTAAGGTTGCTTAACAAAACATGTTATTTTATTGTAGAAAAATGCATACAGTGCCACTACCAAGAGACCTGCTGTGTCTCTGGCTCACACCCCGTCACTTCGACCATAGTCTTCCTCAGGGGCCTGGATTTGAAAGAGAACAGTCCCACTAATATACCGCTCAATTAATTATATACCAGTTGCAACAAATAATTAACTCTAACAATTCATCACATCAAGTAATAGTGGGAGAGTTACAAAGACCATAAATAAACGCTGAAAAAGCTCATCTGGGGAACAGGTTGATCCAACTTACTGTGCATACACATAGCAGTATTGTGCCCTGGCTAACCCCTTAATTTCACATAGCAGCATTGTGCCCTGGCTAATCCCCTTAATTTCAAATACATAGGCTTAATCAGCAGAGGTTTTTATAAAGCAGAGAAGAATCTCAAGCCCTGGGTAGTAAAAAGGACCTGCCCTGAGGAAATGTTTCTTTACCCCATCCCTGGTATCCCCACCCTTTCAAGGTGCCTCTGGATGGGTTGGAAGGGATGGGGAGGAATAAGTTTGAGAGTTAAAGGACTGAAAGGGGAGGTCTTATTTATTTATTTGAGTTTTGGTGAATGGGTAAGTCCACTGAGACAATTGCAGTCCCTTTTTCAGGGTCGTCCCGGGGGTTACAACAAGCAATGCAATACAATACAGCGTGATAAAACAGTGCAAAACAAGATAGCAATGAAATAGACATACTGTACATCAAAAAATATTATGCATAAAACAAGGCAAAGCAGATGAGATATACACATTTCATAAAAGATAATTTACTAGGCATTAGACAGTTGAAGCTACAGTCTAACAACCTAAAACTATGGCGGGGTAAGGAGACAGGGTTCATGGGGATGGTGGGAGAAGGGGGAATAGAGGGAGGCATGTGAATAGATGAGATATCAACGGAAGCAGGAGCAAGATACAGAGGCTGAGAGTGAGGCATACAGAGTAGCTTGTTACTCGGGGAAAAGAGGAGCAGGACAGGACAGAGCAAGGAAAGGAGTTCCAGTCAGATACTGCCGCAAAGGAGAAAGACTTGTGGGCAATGGCAAGATGCAGTTTAGGCTTAATAAGTACGGGAGGGAGGCAGATATGAGGGCATGAGGAGTTTGTCTAAGACGTATTATCTTACTGAGGCAAGGAGGAATGAATTTGTGGACCAGCTTAAACAAGAAGCTAAGGGGAGAATACCGCAACTTAGATACGTAGGGTAGCCAGCCAAGTGAAGAGAGGACGTTACAGTGGTGCTAGCGGGCGTTAACCTCCAGTGCAAACCTTCCCACCCTAAGGTAGGCCTGGGAGAGGTGAGATAGGGTGGAGGAGTTCATTAAGAACAGTACAGGTGCCCCGTAGGTTAGGAGAGGTATTAGGGAAGATGAAGCGATCTTAAGGTAGGAGGCAGAGGAGAAGAAGAAACTAATCCGGTAGAGGAGGCCTAGTCGCTGATTCAGAGATTTTGTAATGTGGGAGACATGAGTTTTGAGAGAGAAAGAGAGAGAGAGAGAGGAGTCCAATGTGATACCTGGGTATTTAAAGGAATGGACACACTCTAGGATATCACCACTGAGAGAGGTAATATTAAGAGGTGAAAGAGTATGCAGGGAGGAGGGTAGGTGGGTAAATAGCATACCTTTAGTTGTTTTCATATTCAGAACAAGATGATTGCACCTAAACCAACCCTCAAAGGAAGAGAAGTTGGAAGCAAGTTCTCAGTTAATCAAATCAATATCAGGAGAAGAGTGATAGATGATTGCATCATCCGCATATAGGTGTACAGATGCCCCACCACAGAAGCTACATAAGTTGTTAATGAATGGTGAGAATAGCATTGGATCCAAAATGGAGATCAGAGACAGAGCCAGCCCATTTGATTCTTTGAGAATGGCAGGAAAGGTAACTTTTGACCCAGGTCAATGGACTGGAGTCATGACCAAGAACATGAAGCTGATGGAGCAGAAGACCATGATTTACCAGGCTGAATGCTTTTATAAGGTTGACAAAGATGGCACTGGTGGTAGAACCTTGGTCCATTGCCTGGAATATGTCTGTAGTTACTTTTATCAAGGCAGTAAGGGTACTGTGATTCCTTCTGACACCATGTTGATAAGGGGATAGCAGATTGTGATGTTCCAGGTAGTCCTGAAGGTGGCCATATACAATTCACTCGTGGATTTTAGCCAAAGGGCAGAGGATGAAAATGATCCAAAAGTTATCAGCAATAGTATTGGTTCTACCCTTATGCACAGGAACATCTACCACCACCTTCCATTTGTCCGGGACAGTACTGGAGAGAAATGAACAGTTGAATAGATCATGGACAGGGTGAGCAAGGGCCGGTGCACCCAGCTTAAGAAATTTAGGCTCAAAGGAGTCATGACCAGAACAGCTCTCTGCTTTTAAATTAGCAAGAAGCCTCTGGATCTCTTTGAGGGAAACCAGTTTCAAGTGAAAAGCAGGCCAAACCCCAGGGGTGCTTAAAGGGGATGAGTCAGAGGGGAAGAGGGTGAGTTGCTGAAAGACAAAGTGTATTTGTTAAAATCAGTAAAGAAATCACTGAACCCAGATGCAATGGATGAGGGGTCAACAAGGGTAGTGCTGTTGGCAGTGATAGCGCTTGGGACTTCCACAGCCTTTCCTTTCACCAGAGAATTGAGCTGTCTCCAGAATTCCTTAGGGTTGCAAAGGTGCTCAGTTTGTAGAGATTTGAAATGGTGGCATTTGGCTTTATGGAGGGAATTCTTGCATTTATTTCTGAATTGTCTTTAAACTTGCCAATCAGAGGGCAGTCCACTTTTTTTAAAGGTCCACCAGGCCTTGTCACAGTGCAACACAGGTACATTAATTTCCTTTGTAAGACAAGGAGCTTTGGCTCCCTTAGACCTACATTTTTTCAATGGGGCATGTTGACCGATAATTTTAGTGAGGGAGGTAATTGAGAAGTCCAAGGCTTGATTTATATCGGGTAGAGTCATAATAGGGTGCCAGTCCATGTTACTGATAGAGGTTAAGAACCTGCTAACATCAAACCTTGACATGTCCCGAACCAGAGGGATCTTGGGAGGGGGGTTGGGACAGTTATTCCTCCAAACACAGAAAGTTGAGGAAAGGTCACTTATACAGTCCAAGAGGACACCCTTAGTTTTAATCTTCTGAGGGCAATTAGTGACCATCCAGTCAAATAGAGTACATTTACCAGACTTGGTATTGATATGCATTGGATCCTGAATGAGTTGCACTAGTTTGGAGTCAGCAAGAGATGCACACACTTGGTCAGCATCAGGGTGAAGCCAGCCTGTATTGAAGTCGCCACAAAGTATAAGGTCATGCAAGGTAGATTAGCTAGGGAGGTTAGGAAGGATTGGAGACCTAGGGAAACCTTGTTGGGGGTAGATAAGGCACAGCCAATGGTACATTTATTGACATTTCCAAGAGTAAGGGAAAGGAATAGGGACTCCATGGGAGTCAAACCTTTGCTGGGATCAGTAAGTTCAACAATGTCCAGATCAGACTGAGAGTAAATCAGAACACCTCCACCCCTCTTTTCCACCTCATCCTTTCTGAAGCATTTGTAACCTGGAAGTGTCACCTCATGCTGCTTAATAGATGGCTTGAGCCAGGATTCAGATATGCATAATATATCAGTGGTCATCTGTAGGGTCCACACCTCAAGTTCTGTCAATTTAGGGCAGAGGCTGTGAATATTCATATGCGTCACTTTTAGGCCTTTTGGAAGGTATTGGATATTAGAGAGGGGGGTGTGGACAGAGGTAGAGCAATGGAGCCCAGGATTAAGCTCAGTGTCCCCAGAGCAGGCCAGAAGGAGGAGTACACATAAATGAACCCAAGACGAGACACAGAATGAAATAATTTCAAGGGCAGCTGTACCATTGGATATGCATAAATGTTTATGAAGCCAGTGTCCAAGAAGAGCAGTGTCAATCTTAGGAAGACAAGGGAAGTATAAGAGCGCACAAGAGGATTCAGGCCAGATGCAACATGGAGGGGGAGGATTACTGTTTTGTGGAGGGTAATGTATCGATACAGCAATGAATTGATCAGCCCAGCAACAAAGAAGAAGGCAGGCCAGCAAGATCAGCCAGCTTAGGCAACCCAAGGTGACAACTAAAAAAGGGGAAAACTTAGAAGGAATAGAAGGAGTATGTTAGGGTAAGAATGGGCCACTAGAATTACAATGGAGAGAAATTCTAGATATCCAAGGTATTAGCCGATGGGAAGGGGAGTCAGATTCTGAAAACAAAGGTATTAGCCAATAGGGCATGGGAATCAGTAAAGAGAAGTATAGGGCTGGGGTAGTGGTAGAGAAGTAAAAGCTAAAGTAAGTGCAGCAGGTAAAGTGGGTAGGTAGAGAAGCCGAACTACTGTAAGGACAGCAGGTAGAGATGAAAAACCAGGAACTGCAGTACACAGCGGCAAGGCAGAGTAGGTAAGCTGAAGCACAGATCTAGAGTGAGGGATAGCTAGTAAGGAAAAAGCAGCACTTCAAGAAATTCAGGGCTAAGTCAGACACAAATAAGGGAGAACAGAAAGATTTAGGGAGTCTGTTGCCAGTAGGGTAAAGTTCAGAAGAGGAGTATACTATCGGTAAGAGGAGTTTACTACGAGTAAGTTGACAACATCAATACAGGGCAACAACAGCCAATGGAGAGGGGATTGGGTGGGGTAAAGAGAGTATTTAATAAAGGCTGGGGTCGGGGCCGGTGGAGCGGGAAAAAAAAAATTAGCAGGCTCAAGTTCCAGGGAGTAAAAAAGCCACAAAAGAAAGAAAAAAAGCAAGGCAAGGACCACAGTCCAATCACAGGAGCAGCCGTAAGGCATCAGCCAATCAGGTGCAAGCTCAGGAATGTGTCGGCCAATTGGAGCCCCAAGATGTGGTTCCGGTCTGTGGTGGCAGGCTTACCCAGGTAAGGAGTGCTTGCAGCAGGCAGGGAAGGTTGCATGGCTGACTGTTTTTTTCAGCCACTGCCGTCGAAGTACAGCAGGCGATCCACCCAGTCAAGGGCTCCTGGGGAGGAGAGAAGAGCAGGGAGTTAGGTAAGGGTTGAATTAAGGTTAGGAATTAAGGTATTGTATTATATATGCTGTACTTAGTACTCATCAGTAAGACTTACCAGAATGGAGGGTAGTGAGTGGGGAATGAGGGTGGGAGATATACGCACATGCACTGTTATATGTGGCATATAAAAATCTCCTCCTTGCCTCGTAAGCACCGACCAGAAAGTGAGGAAAGCTGCACCAAGGATGTACCTTGCAAGGACTTACCTTCTGTGAAGATATGCTTAAAACACTCCCATCCAGCAGTGGGCCTGTTAGGAAGCTCTGCCACGTGTTGGGAGGGGGAGCAAGAACTCACCAACAAGTAGGTATTTGGGGAGAAAAACTAGCTATTCCACCAGCTGGCCCTGTCCTTACGGCAGGACCTCTGTATGAAGAGGAAAGGCTCTCCAGTATTTTACATGTGCCACTTGCAAGCCCACTCCCGCGGTTCGAGTCCGCCCCCTCCAACAAAGCAACCATTTCCACTTTAACCGCTATTCGGTCAGCCACATGCTAGAAAGTAAAAGTCTGTGGACCAATCCACATGTGACACGGTGCAAATCTAAGGCAAGAGGGCTGCAACTGTGAAATGTCCGCACACTTAACTCCAGGGAATATGTTTTATGGATGGATACAATTACAGTACCTTAATTCCTATTTGTGAATTGTGGAGGGGGAGCTAGAGGATGCCTGATTATGTCCATTTGCACCCAAATCTTTGGGGCCATTTGTTAGCTACATCCCAATCCTTATAGCCACTCACTTTCTGCAACATCACTTTGCTACCCCATTTCATTATGAATACCCACCAAGCACGCACGTAGAAAGATAGACTGTCATTCCAGAACTCAGACAGATAACCAGTGAGAAAAATAAAGAGCGGTGCCATGCTTATGCTATGGTACAAAAGTGAACAGCCCAGAGGTAGAGGAGTGCATAGGTCTTTAGCTGTCTGGAGGCCAGTAAGGAAGAAGAAGGAACTGCTCCATAGCTACACACAGCTCTCCCTCCCAAATCAATGCTACAGAACCCTCTGGCAAATGGAAACATAACCTTTAAAGAGCCACTGATGCCTCAAGGAGAACTTTGAGAAACAATATTTGGACACAAAGCAGCTTATATTTCTCATTAGCTCTGTATTTCTCATCCCTGTTATCTATTACTGAGGTCATATGCATGAAAACAGGATAGTTGTTCCTTGAGGATTCATCAGCTCCCTACTTCTTCTTCCCAACCTGATGTCATAATTCTCTGCTCGTGACATCACAGTTATTCCCATTGCAACAGACTGTGATGTCACAACAGAGCATTAATATTGCAAGTAGGGAATAAGCTACAGAGGCAGATGAATTCTAATAGATAAACACCTTGCTTTTGTGGTAATTTCTTTAGTAATAAATAATGGAGAGGAGAAATATACAGAAGGTATATGAAACAAGTTGGATTGTGTCTAAATATTATGTTTTCCAAAATTTTACCAAAAACATCAGTTGCTATTTAACAATACAGAGACCACATAACTTTGAAAACTATAACTTTTAATCTGGAGGTGTGAAAAGTTGAGCAGCAATGGAAACATAGTCCCAAACAGTTCCACAGCAGACTACAGAGGCCATAACACTTAACCAGTCCTGCCTGCAGATCCAGGAGATAGGCCACAGCCAAGATCTCAGTGTGTATCCTTGCCCCTGAATGTAGGGGTGGCTCCAGTAAGGGGCAGGAGGAACATCTTGGTCTGGCCTGGGTGGTGGTACACTGACCACTGACCGCAAGTCATGGGTGATCGAAAAAAAGAGCCCAATTCGCTACTCACAGATCCAGTCATATTCAACTCAGGCTATTCTGTGGAGATCTTTGTGACTTTAATGAAGCAGTCATTGCTGAAGCCTCTGAGTGTATAGCTTGCGGGGCGGGTGGTGTAGCAACTCCCTTTCTGCCTAGGTTGGTGCAGCAGGTTGTTGATGCTTCATTGGTTGAGGTATGGTCCAGAGGGGAGCAGAGGGGTCATTTCAATATGTAGTGGTCCTGAGGGTCTCCAAAGGCAACATCAGTCTGAAGGGCCCATAGCTGTTTGTGATCAGTAAGTTTGCTATGACAGAGGTGCTGATGGAGGTGACCGATGAGGGGGATCCACACTGATGACTTCCAGAGTGACTTTGAGACTTCAGGTCTGTCAGATGGATTTCTACCTTTTGCTGTTTTCCACTTCGACCCTTTCACTGCTGGATACACTACCCCTCATCCAGTTGAGACTGTCCCAGACTCATGGCAGCGTCAAGATAGGGCACCGAAGTGTCCATGAACTGAGGATTATTGGGTATTTGTATGGGCTCACTGAGCTGCAGCAGGAAAGATGTGGGTCAACCAAGTTTTTAAAATTAAGGCATCTACTGCCTCAGCTGATTTAAATGATGTACTGCACCCTTGATCTGGAACTAAGTTGCTCAGGATACTGCAGGGCTGCTCGAATGCCCAGTTACCCTAGTTTCAATTTCTCTGTGGCTTAGGCCCTGCATTTGTGAGTTCAGTGGAAACATTCTGAAAAAGTTGTATAGTATGTCCTTCCCACTTCAGTGTCCCCATTTCCCTGGCCAACTTCAGTACATTTTCTTTGACAGGATAGCAAAGTAGTTTCCTAAGCTTAGGTCGTGGGGCTAGTGAGTGGTGAGCATGCTCAGTATCGAGGAGAACAGTTAAGAGTGTGAAGCAAATTTGGTAGTGCATGCTGTAAAAATCCAATCATGTTTACTTCCTCCATTCCTTTGCGGATCTCCACCAAGTGCATATTGTTTTGTTGCACTCAGTTCTCCTTATTGTCTACCTTTGAGAGCAGGTACTTAATGGTTCTGTCCTGCTCTTAAAGTTTGGCCTATAGCATGTCTTCTCTCCCTTCAGTGTGTCAGATCCTCCATTTGATGGTTTCAGCTCTCACATCCAGTGCTACCAGATCTCCATTTATCTGTGCCACTGCAATTTTAAGGTCAGTGATGTCTTTCCAGATCTGCGAGAGCATGGCCTATATGGGCCATATCCGAAGGAGCAGTTGCTTGTTGCACCATTACGTTTCGAAGACAGATCCTGCACAGTTTCGAGCCTAGTCACTGCTGAGTATCTCATGCGTGGGAGTCAGTGAGCTGAGGGAAAGTGAAAGTGCCTCAAGAACTAAGATGCACCATGGTTTCAAAACTCGATGGAATCGCACAATACATGTATCTGCTGATTCTTGGAGAATGTTCTTTCACTCTGGTTTTCAAACCATTTCAGGTGTGTCATTCTTGGATACTCAGATTTATTCTGGGGTTGAACACTGACACAAATCTAAGTAGCCATCTTGTTGGTGGCTAGACATGCCCATGTTGCCTATTTGTTTTAGTAGGTGGACTCTACTAATAGGCTTTCTCTGCCTCCCCTGTGTGATTGGCCAGGGATAGATTCCATGTTCCTGTCGGTCAGTAATGCTTGAACTCTATTTATTGACAATAAAAAGTGAAATGCATGGAGGCCATTGATGATATATAGACAACACTGAGACATCTGACTTCCTATGTAAGGGCATATCTGACATGGGCAGCCCAAGCTATGACAAGTCTCCTGCAAGGTCCTGATGCCACTAGCTTACTGCCTGATGTGTGTGACTCAATGGAGGAGATTATTTCAATGATCTACTGTTTCTTGTAAATAATGAACATTTTATCATGCTTGTACTGGAGGGAAGGACAGAACACCCTTAGCAGTAAAGAACCCCAGCCTAACAGTTTGGTCAGGCTAAGAACCTCATGCAGTACCTCTTGTACCAGCACCAATAATGACTGGAGCCAAGGGCAAAGTAATAGAATGTGGAAATTAGTTGCTCATAGAGAGCAGAGATGGTTCAGGAATATTTCACCTGTTGGATCAAGGTCCTAAAAGGCCCCTCCCAAGAATATTCTCTCCATATTAGTGTGTGCTTCTCAATGAATCTGGATGGACACTTTGGTCCATACATCAGGTAGGAGTTATGCATTATTCTCACTTTCCCCTTAGATTTAAAGAGCAACCAGGTCCTCTTTGAAGCTTATCAAAAACAAATATTTGCATAAAATATAGCTTATAATTTAAATATTTCCAGTATTAGTCATCCTCTTGTTATTTATTATTAAGAGGATATTTGAATAACATTTGGGTCCTTGAGCCTTAGAGTTTATCTACTCTTGCTGTTTATTTCCCTCTTGAAGTCATAATCCTCTTTGTGACATCACAATCTTCTTCCAAGGTTACAACTGTGATGTCACAAGCAGAGAATTATGACTTCAGGTGGTGAAGGAGTAGTTAGAACAGGGAAAGACTAAGGCACACAAATCCTGTTTACATGCAAATATCCTTAGTAAGAAAGAAAGAAAGATAGCGATATTAAAATTCTATTACATATTACAAACATATGAAATTGCCAGCAGAAACAAGCCTCACGGTCTATCGAGTCTGCAGCTAGCACCTCAGTGTTAACTGAACTGTATCTAAAAAGTATGTTTTCAGAAGTTTTTCCAGCGGCGTCAGCTGCTCTTTAATAAAATCTGTAGCACGCATTTCTCAGTCTACAAATAATTAATACAATTTAGAAATGGCATGGGAGAGTCACGTAACTGAATATCTGTAACAGTTTCTGCACACCCTGGTTCTGGGCCTCTTCCTCAAGAGACTGTAAAAGAGTGTTTATATAATATGTAAGCTGCAGTCAGTCAAAATGACCTTGGGGTGTGAAGCCATAGTTTATAACCAGAACATGAAAATGAAGTCTTCATCCTTGCAAAAATAGGAGCAAAGAAACCACAGTCTTACTATAATTTATAAGTCCCACCTACCTTTGCTGGTGAGAAGTTCTGATCATAAACCACTTTAACATGTTTAGCTGGGGTTGCCAACTGTGGAAAGTATTCATCAACCAAGGATTGGTATGACAAAGCATTCCAAGTCTCAGGGAATGTTCAGATAGACTGGCAGGCATCGTAGGGCCCAGGAACAAATCAACAAATTGCTGAGACTAGTCTCGCAACCTAACGATATGCCAGTAGTTTTAAACAGGGTAAGGCTAACTATTTCATTTTCAGTTTTATTTCTTACACTGGAGAGCAAGATGAGCTGTAAAGTCCATTTTCACAAATGACCAGTTGTAGAGAGTTTAAAAATACAGTACAATACACCATGGTACAACACAGTATATGGCAGGTCACACAAAGCTACCTTCTGACAAACACAAATTATATTGCAGAAATACAGTGCAGGGAAGCATTAGACCAAAATTAGGTACAGTTACAGTGCATATTGTCCAAAGGGTGCTGGTGGAGTCTGGCATTGAGGGAGGGAGGAAGTGGTAACAGATGAGGTGATTGTGGGAGGTAGCAGGTTATAGGGCTGATGTCCCTAAAGGACAAAACTCTTTGTCCAGCTAGTGTGTTTCTAAGGGGGAGTTTGAAGGTAAATTTAGTCTGTGAACGAGTCCCAATTTTGTTGATGGAGTGGTGGAGTGGTGGAACAGTGGGTGATGCATGGGGGGACTTCACCAAGTGCCACCTTATGTAGAAACACAGCCACCCTTTGAGCAAAGCAATCATCCAGTGATAGGCATGCAGCTGCACTGTACAACTAGCAGTGCTGTTGTAGGCCATGCGCACCTTAGCAAGGGCCTGGAATGAGCAGCAGCAAACATGAGAGAGCCATAGTCAACAATAGGGAACAGAAAGCTGTGGGTAAGTAAACTCTTGGTTTCAGGGATCTGGTACCCCAGATGTTTCATGCTGATGCTCCTCAGTGTGATGAGTTGATACAACCACTGCACCACATTGATGAGACACAATCAGCATGAAACATCAGGGGTTACTCTTTCGGGCTTTGCAGATTTAGTGCTGAGACCTAACTAAATCTCAGAATGATTCAGGTGATAAAGTGTGACAACACACACACACACACACACACACACACACACACTCACACACACCCCTACCTAATGCTGTGCGTTATGAGTAAGATATGTGAATTACCATGAAAGAACTGAAAGAAACTACTATAAGTTTTAGGCAGCACTGAAAGGTACCAAAGGCCTTGGCACAAAATCTGTAAAGGTTAAAACAGCAACTCCAAATGTTTTGTGCTGATTGTGACTCATCAACGTGGTGCAGTGGTTGCCTCAACTCATCACATTGTTTTGCCACAGTCAGCATTTTTTTTTTTACAGTTTGTTGACCAGGAAAGATACACTAAACAGAAGCTTGTTTCCAGGTGCATATTGGGAACACAAAGAAGTTAAACAGCTTGCTCACAGTCACACAGGATGCAGGTGGCGGCTGTGGGATTCAAATCCAGTTCTCCAGGTTGGCAGCTCAGTGCTCTTAACCACTACACTACACTGCCTCCCTATGAAACAATACACATAAGCATGAAACATCTGAGATAGCCTGTTGATTGTGGCTCATCAGTCTGGTGCAATAGTTGTCCCAACTCACCAAAGGAAGTCAGACAGCCACAGATGCCACTTTCTAGTTATGGAAAACCAAAAGGGGTAAAAACCTCACAACCAAAGCATAGAACATAAAGCTAGACATCTAGACCTTATGAAACAACCTCTTCCCAATGGTAGGGGGCACAGTTGTTTCCAGTCAGTGCCCAGCCTTAGGATAAGGTGCCTGTGCATCAACCTATGAGGGATAGTGGTCATAGGGGAGCATAAGTAGGCCAAGTGTAAGTGGTGTGTGGGCTGTCCCGGCAGGGAGGGAACTGGTCAGAAATCTTGGAGGGAGACTGGGACAAGCAAACCCAAGCTCTAGGCTACCCTTGCTCTGACATTAGAAAGTCATAATACTAGCATTCTGACATCAGATCACTGGCATGAAAAGGAATGTTAAGCGTGTTCTGTATATATAAAAAAAATAACAGATAAGAAACCAGCAGTAACATAGAAACATAGAAGTTGACGGCAGAATAGGACCGCAAGGCCCATCCAGTCTGCCCATTTTTTCTACTTTATGGATGTACTGTAGACTTTTACTTTGTTAATGGCCTATCTATTCATACTCATTTGTATTGCTCCCTTATGCCTATTCCATGCCTGTCTGAAGCCCTGCACTGTATTCATATCCACCACTTCCTGAGGTAGGCCATTCCATGCATCCACCACCCTTTCTGTGAAAAAGAACTTCCTCACATTACCCCTTAATCAGCCTCCCTCTAATCTCATGCTGTGTCCTCTTGTCCTGCTATTTGTCTTATATTGAAACATGTTACACTCTTTCACCTTGTTAATGCCCTTAAGATGTTTGAATGTTTGCACTTGTTCCCCCTCCTGCCCTTTCCTCCTTCCCTCCTCTTCCCCCTGTCACCTTACAGGCCCAGCCTACTTCCTGTTACCCCCCCATCACCCAACCTTCTCTCTCCCCACCCTGCTGTTCCCTGGGCAACCTACCTTTTCCTTTTCCCCTAGCCCCATTTCCTACCTCCTCTGCTCCTTACCCCATTCTCCCCTCCCCCTCCCCCATCGATAAAGGCGATCAGGTCTCCTGGTTCCCTGCTTTGTGTCCAGCTCACCCTCCCCCACCCTTTACTGGGTCCCTCCACCATACCTCAACTCCTCTTTATTTTAGTATAGATGCTGACGTTGCAATAGGAGCTAATTATATTTTCTCTTTGCTTTATAATCATGAATGTGTAAATTGACCATTTGTAATCTTTATGTTCCTTACCTCCTGTGATCACTACTATTCACTATTGTATGTTCCTTGAAGACATTTAACCTTTGTAAATGAGCTCTTGCTCAAAGGCTGCAATCCAAGAAATAAATAAATAAATAAATAAAATATCACCTCTCTCCCCTCCTTTTCTCTAGGGTATACATACTGAGCTCCGTTAATCTGTCCTCATATGTTTTCTGATGCAATCCCTGCACTATTTTGGTTGCCATTCTCTGGACTGCCTCCATTTTGTTAATGTCCCTGTGCAGGTGCGACCTCCAGTACTGCACGCAGTACTCCAGAAGGGTCCTAACCAGTGTCTTGTAAAGAGGGATAATTATCTCCCTTTTACGACTTGTGATACCCCTACTAATACACCCCAAAATACATCCCAACATCCCTCTAGCCTTACCTACAGCTTTAGTGGTCTACTTGGATGATTTCAGATCATCTGTGATGATGATGCTCAGGTCTCTTTCTTCCCTAGTGATTGCCAGCAACTCACCTCTCAGCCTATAGGTGGCTTCAGGGTTTCTCTTCCCTATGTGCATGATCTTGCATTTCTCTAACTAGGTTTGTCATTCCATCTCGTGATTTTGATGACATAAACCACTTGAGCTTTGCTCTCATGGTTTATGACATCACCAGAATCCCTCAGTGGGATTACAACCTTATTACTGATGATTTCCAATCTATTATTCTGTTTGAAATGCATGGTTGATGCAAGCCCTTTTGTCTAGTTACTGGACCACTGAACAGTGAATAAGAAGATCCAATCTGAATCCCAGCACTGGCTCATTGTATAACTATCATTTGGCTTCCCTTTGCATCTGTCTACTGAGCTGTGAAACTGGGTAGAAACAGGCCCTCACTGAGATGTAATTCCCCATTGTGCTATCCTAGATAAGTAAATTGTAAAAAAAAAGACAGGGAGCCCATACACAGGAAAAAGTAGTGCAAGGTGATTGAAATGACCACTTTGCACCACTATTCTATCTTGCACCCCTTTGTGCTAAACTCAAAGGGGTCACAAGCCTTTCCTTGTGTCAACACAATGAACAATACATTGGCACAGGGAAATGGGTAGGACTGGCATGGTAGTGAAACATTGTGCTATGCACAGACAGTTCTCTGCCCCCCTCCCACTGCACAGCCAGCTTCATGCCTCAGCACTCCCAACACTAGTAGACCTGTAAAGCAGTTCTGCTGGGGTGGCACAGAGGTGTGGCAGCTGCAATGGTGATCAATGTAGGATGCAGATGAACCAATCCATCAGTGCTGTGGTAGTGCTGCCACTCATAATGCCAATGACCCAGGTTTGGGAATGAGCCTGGGTCATAGGGAACTGGCCTGGGGAGGAGGAGGAGGAGGAGGATTGAGAGTCCCAGAGGAGCTATCCTCCTCCAGGGAGGGTGGGTTGCCATCCATGCTGCAACACTGCCACCTCGGTGATCATAGGTGGCAATGCAGTTGAAGGTGTCGTTGAGGCACAAGTCAGGAAGTATAGGACGACCAGGAGCAGTTGTAAAATTCACAGGTAACCTTTTACTATTACCAATAACAGTAAAACAAAAAATAAAAATAGTTTAGTGTAACTATTTACAAAGGCAGTACAAACAGAGAAAACAAAGTCCTTCATCTGAGGGTATTTCTAATTCTAAGTTTCAGTCTCAGTCTCTCATGCTAGCAAAAGTATTGCTGCTCTTTTTATAACAAGTCTTTGCCTTGGAACTCATTAAGGAGACATCCTGTTTCCCAGAAAATGTATTGAACTTCTTGTCAGTTTCTTTGCAGAGTAGGCTTACAAATAGAACAGTGCCCCAAGCTGGCCTCCTGCTGACAGCTCTGCAAAAGAGTTTGCAAAGAAGCCTGAGAGAAGTTCAAACTGCATCTCAGGTTAACCCCCTGAATTCCAAATAGCTTTTTGCAATCATTTCAACAGTATAATTATATACATTTCAAACCAAGGGATCCCAGTTTCACACAAAGATTCACATATATTTTTATAACCTCAGATATGCAAGGGGGAAGAAAAGGCAGAAACAGCAAGTGAAGACAGAGAGATAGCAAGGACCAGAGAATCACAAGACCGTCGGAGTGATCAATTTCTTGGTCTCATGAGAACATTTGGTAACGTAACCAGACAGACAAGAGACAGGAAAGGAGAGGCTAGAACAAATCCTTGCATTTAACTCTTTCTGCATAACAAATGGGACAGGGTCTTATTCAACCCTATCACATACCCCCCTCTTTAGGAGGGAACCTGTTTTAAAAAAATTGTTTTCCTAAACTTTCTATTAATTTTCTTCTAACAATAGCTTATAACCTTTACAGTTCAGTGCAGATGCGGTATAGCAAACAGAGAAGTTTAAACTGACACATTTAGTTTTTTCAACTTTTGGAATTCTCAATTCCTGATCCACATCTTGACAGAAAATCAGCATTGACATTCTGCTTTCCAGATTTGTGCATCGCTTTAAATTTAAATGGCTGTAGTGCCATGTACCTCCTTGTGATTCTGGAATTTGTATCCTTCATTTGGTTAAGCCAATAGAGAGGGTTGTGATCTGTTCTAAGTACAAAGTCATCTCCTAACAAATAAAACTTAAGGGACTCCATGGCCAACTTTGCTGCAAGGCACTCCTTTTCAATGGTGGAGTACCACTTCTCTCTGTCATGCAACTTCCTACTGATACATAGAATGGGATGTTACATCCCATCTATATGCTGACTCGACTGCACCTAGGCCTACTTCTGATTCATCTGTTTGTATCAAAAATGGTTTCTCAAAGTCTGGTCTTCTTAAAACAGGAGCTGAATATATGCAGCTTTAATGGCCCAAAAGTTGTCATCACACTCTGGGAACCATTTCACATTATTCGGGTACCGTTTTTTCATGAGTTCAGTGAAGGTAGCTAGCTGGGAAAAGTTGGGTACAAATCTCCAATAATAACTAACCAGCCCAAAAATGACCTGACATGTTTCCTTGTTTTAGAGACAGGACTGTTAGCTACAGCTTCTGTCTTAGAAATCTCTAGCTTTACTTCTCCCCAAAACGTATCCCAAGCATCTGGTTTCCTGCATGCCCAATGCACATTTGGTAGGATTAATTGTCAGACCTGCCTTTTTGAAAGATTGGATAACTGCTCATAGGTGTTCCAGGTAACTTTTCAAGTCTGGGCTGTACACCACAACATTATCCAGGTATGCAGCACAATAACCAGTGTGAGGTGATAAAATTACATCCATGTTTTATTTTTTTTTTATTTATTGCAGATTCAAATTACATAACCTTTGAACTAAAGAGCTTGTTTACAAAGGTTCCACATCAAAAATCAAGGTGCACCAACACTTTAGAGTTACACAAGTGCAGCAGTTCCTCAGTGAATCAAAAAAGTTGTACAGACAAGTGTGGGTAATACATAGGACAAAGAGGTGCAGGTACAATAGGACACAAAGGTGCAAGTAAGCAGACAACATGGCATTATCATGTTTTATTTAAGTGCTATAGGTTGGAAGAGAAACTTATGTGAGGAATTGGAATTTGGAGGGAGGATGCGCTGCCTGTCTCAGAGGGGGAGGTTGGGTATAGCAGTCACATCCGTCAGACTGGGATAAATGGTTCCGAGGTGCCACTTTAAAAGGGGCAATTTTATTGAATTCCTGAAGGGTGTCAGGGAGTTCATTTAACTATTCAGGGCCCCTATAAGCTAAAGACCTTTGTGCTAGGGTGGTGTGTCTAAAGGGGACCTGGAGTGCATTTCTAGTTCTATATATGTCTAGTGCTTTAGTCAGTTGGAAAAGCTTCTTCTGGGGGCAGGGTTAGGTTTAATTAGTTTTTTTTGCTTTTTCTTGCCAGCAGACATATTTGATACTTGATCCTGCTGTGTAGGGGGAGCCAGCCGGTTTGAGAGTACAGGGTACATGTTTGTGTAAGTTCATCTGTTCTGAGGGCTAGCCTGCAAGCCTTGTTGTGTAGCAGCTTAATCCTTTTTAGAACTGTGTCTGTTGCAGTACTGTAACTAACCAGCCTATAGTCAATTGAGGACAGTAATGTACTATTGATGGCTAGCCGCAAGGCATTGGGTGTCATAAAGTTCCTGTGCCTGTAAAGTACACCTAGCTTAACGTTGACTGATTTGACAACATGGTCTATGTGAGGCATGAAGGAGAGGGTTTCATCTAGGTACACTCCAAGATACTTAAATAAGCTTACTTGTTCAAGTTGCACACTGTTACGACTGTGTATTGATAGTAGGCTTGCCTTTTTTTGTTTTTGCATGGTGTGTAGAGAACAGCATGCTTTTTGTTTTTTTTATAGTTTAGCAGTAACTTATTTTGTTGGAACCAGTGTTCTAACATTTGGAAGCTGTCTTGGAAGTCCTTATTTAGTTGGCTCAATTGTTTGCTCCTAGTAGAGATCTATGTACTGCTAAAATGTAGCGGGTGCACCATGTAAACCAAACAGCATGGTGGTGAACTGATAGACTCAAATAGGAATGGCAAATGCAGTTTTGTCTCTGGATTCTTTAGCTAGGGGGATTTGCCAGTAACCATTGGCGAGATCAATGGTACTGATGTACTTGGTACTTCCCAATCTGTCCACCAAATCATCTATCCTGGGCATAGGATAACCATCAGATTATTCTGACACTTGATTAAGTTTCCTAAAATCAAGGCAGATTCTTACGCCATCTTATTTTTTATTTACAATCACCATTGGTGATGACCAAACACTTTTCAACTCTTCTGTGATACCCAGATCTTACTTCGAGAGACAGATCTTGCAGCAGGTTACACCATTAGGACTGAAGCCGGCGGGCACCAGGACCCCACGGAAATGTTCTAGCTAGCAGTACGTCGGTCCCGCCCCTGACGTCAGGCATAGTACATGAGGTGGTGGTCCCCCAGAATCCCCAGTTCTTTTCCCACCTTCAACTTGCCAGCATCGGCCTCTCGGTCTCTACCTAGCACATGATGACTTAGAACTTCCAAAGTTTCTCCAAACTGATGTCCTCTCCAACTCCTTCAATCGAGGGACACCTTTCCAAGTGTGCCTGCAGAAAACAGATCCCTTTCAAGGATCCTCATTCCTCCTGTGTGTGGTGCTTAGGCCCGGATCATGACACCAAGGCCTGCATTTTCTGCCAAGGGTTCAACAGCCGCACCAGGATCCACCATTAGAAGGCACTTCAGGCTTACCTTCTGGAAGAAAGACTTAGTAGGTTGGACCAAGAACCTTCCTCCAGGGGCGAGTCTTCCTCCAAGGCCCATAAACACTGGGATAAACACCAGGAGAAAGTAAGGTCTAGATCCCCGAACTGGGCCTTGGACTCCTGTAGCTCAGGCTCCACCAGATCTGACCGCTCTCCCTCCAGGGCTCATTCTCAGTCCCCTCCGGTCACAGTCCGGGCTTCAGATGGTTCTTTGACTGTCCAGCCCATCAAGACTTCTAGGCCCTTGGCTTCCTTTACTCCCTCTTGGGCCTCCTCCAAGTCTTCAGAATGCCACAAGTCTTTCTCATCGACCCAACATCAGGACCCCAACTCCAGGTCAGTCTCCCAGCCTCCCAGAGGTCCGCATCCACCACCCAGGAAGACTAAGGACCTGACATCCCTAAAATGGACGTGGGACCTGACGTTGGCCAAGCACCTGACATTGGCAAAGCATACAAAACTGGCCAGGCATTCACCGGAGCCGCGGACACCAGCTAGGCACCAGACATCAGACGGGCATTTGGTAGACCTGAAGACATCGGCCAAGCAACCAACGTCGGCCTTGCATTCACCAGAGCTGAAGACCACCCCCCAGTCACCGGTGGACTCTGGTCACAGGAACTCAACAGAGGAGGACACGATGCTGCCTGAAGACCAGGCGGGTGACACTAAGGATGCCAGACTCCCGAGGGAACCTTCTCCCAACTTGGAGACACCCACAGACCTGACGCCCAGCCCCGGTGACAGACCACCAGTGCCAGGCTCCTTGTCAGGCATGAACCTGCAAGAAGTAAAAGACCTCTTTACTTTCTGGTGGGACACCATCCGAAAGGATGCAGTCCCTTTAAAACCTCCTCCACCTCCTCCTCCTTCTCCTCCTACTCCTTCACCTCCTACGCCCCCTTCTCCACCACAGGGGCCAGCAGGATGACCACCAACCCCTAAGGAGCAGACTCCACCTCCCAGGGGTAGATCCAAGTATCAGAGAAGGCCTCCCTCAAGATCCCCATCAGGGTCTCTCAGCCCCAAGTGACCCAGACGTCGGCGGTATACTCTGTCAGGGGAGGACTCCAGATCGGATACTTTGAATTACTCCAGATCTCCTTCTCCACTCAGCATTCCATCACCTGACCCACATGATCTACCCAGGTCTCCTCCAGATGATCCCTCTTTCTCTGAGATCATGAGGCACATCCAGGACAACATGGGATGGGACGCTGAAGACCTCAACCCCGAAAGACAGTGCCTTGCTGTTATCTTTTGCAGAAAGACCCAAAGCCTGTGGTAGAGCCACCCTTGGTGGACACCTTCATGGACCTCACCAAGGCTGTGTGAAAGCGTCCGCACTTGACTCCTGCGGTGCCAAAGAAAGCTGACCACCTGTACAAGGCCCCAAGAGAGGACCAGTACTTGGCTCAACAGCCTCTGGCAGACTCCCTGGTCATTACGGCCTCACATGACTGGTCTCAAAGACCGCAACACATGAGTCAAAGCCACCAGACCAGGAATCCAAGCAATTGGATGCCCTGGGGAGATGCATGTATGTGGCTGCTACATGCTCCATCAGGTCCCTGAACTACCTAACCCACATGGTATAGTTTCAGAATGCCCTATGGGAACAGGATCAAGACCTGGTCAATAAGCTTCTGGATAATGATCAGAAGGCAGAGCTCCTAAATCTTCTCCGCACAGGGTCTGACATGGGTATCCAAGTACTATGAGCTGCATATGATTCTGTGGACTTGTCCACTAAAGCTGCAGCTTCAGGCCTCTGTCTCCAGTGACACTCTTGGCTCCTTGTCTCCGGCTTCACCCCAGATGTACAGAAGGACATTCTTGATGTCCCCTATAACAGTGAAGTACTCTTTGGTGAACCCTCAGAGAAGGTGATCACCAAACTCCAGGACACTGGGAAGGCAGTCAGGTCTGTACAAGCTATGTACAGATCCAGGCCTGGTTCCTTTCGTAGGAACCAGAACCACTTTTGCAGCTGGCAACAAAGGCAGCACCCACGTTCCAGCCAGCAAAAAAGGGGCACATTTCAGAGGAAAGCCTAGGCTAAGTCATCCCCAGGCAGAGCCCAACGCTACGCTAAACCAGCCCAGCCTGCAGGGACCAGCGCTGCCACAGCATGACTAATTCCCGGCCCCCACCCCTCCTCTGGATCAATGGGCACAAAAGGTCGGGGGTTGCATCGCTCACCACTTTTTAGGGTGGCAGTCGATTACCATCGACCGGTGGGTTCTCTAATTGGTAAAGAAAGGTCATTTTATAGAATTTCTCGACCACCCACGAGCAAGACCTCCCCTGCTCTCCCATTACTCGGGTCAGCACGCCCTGCTCATTCAGCAGGAGGTGCTCGCGTTCCTGGGAAAAGAAGAAATAGAGCACCTACCAAGGAACCAGAGGGATGCAGGGTATTATTCTCACTTCTTTCAGGTTCACAAGAAAACAGGTGACCACCGTCCGATACTGGACCTCAGCGACCTCAACGAGTCGGTCCTGTACAAATGCTCCCGCATGGTTACACTTCCAGGTCTGATTCCCATGCTCAAGCAGGGCACCTTTCTAGCGTCCTTAGACATGCTGGATGCCTACCTGCATATGCCCATTGCTCAAGCGCACCAGAAGTTTCTGTGATTCGAGTTCCAGGGCCACCATTATCAGTTCCGAGCCCTCCCCTTCAGACTATCATTGGCACCTCGAGTACTCACGAAGTGTATGGCAGTCGTAGTGGTGACTCTGAAGAGACAAGGCCACTACGTGTTCCCCTATCTGGATGACTGGCTTCTCATGGCACCCTCTCGGAAGGCCTTGATGTCCGCCATTCATTATACTTAGTCTCTGTTCGAGACGCTGGGCATCATGATCAATCAAGAGAAGTCACGCCTGGTTCCATCACAGACTCTGCAGTTCATAGGCGCAGTTCTGGACACCGTCCAAGGGAAAGCTTTTCTTCCCCAGGACAGAGTGGAACACATTAGATCCCTCATCAGGAACATTTCGTCTAAGAGGTCCATTCCTGCCAGATTGGTCCTTTGCCTGCTCGGACACATGGCTGCGGCCATTGCAACAGTCCCACTTGCTCAACTCCACATGCGGGTCACCCAGTGGATGTTACTGGTCCAATGGGATCAAAAACAAGACCATTTGCAACTTCCAATCTGGATCACAAAGACTGTAATCTGGGATTGGCAATGGTGGCTAGATCCAAAGAATCTATCGGCAGGGGTCACCTTCATTGTGCTGTCTCCGATTGTGACACTCTCCACAGACGCCTCATGGCACAGATGGGGAGCACACCTCAATGGTGTCTGGTGTCAGGGCCTGTGGGCAGCCCAAGAAACTCATCTCTACATAAACATCCTGGAAATGAGAGCAGTTCTTTATGCCTTGCAAGCCTTCCAGTCGGAGATTCCACCGGGTATCCTTCTGTTACAAACAGACAATTCCGCAGTGATGTATTACCTCAACAAACAAGGAGGCACCCATTCCTACCCGCTTTACAGGGAGGCCATGAGGGTGTGGAATTGGGCTTTGCAACATGGCGCAAATCTCATTGCTGTTCATGTCCCAGGAGTGGACAATGTCATTGCAGATGGCCTGAGCCCCCTCTTAGGCCAGAGTTCATGAGTGGGAACTACTCCAGGAGGTAGTAGAGGATCTGTTTCACAGATGGGGTACACCAGAGTTAGACCTTTTCGTGTCCCCATCCAACACAAAACTGCCCAATTTTTGCTTGCTAGATCCAGGGCCTGGTGTTTTCTGGCGAGACGCGTTGTCCCTCTATGCCTTCCCCCCTTTCTGTTGATCCAGAGGGTTCTTCTGAAACTTCGCAGAGAGCAAGAGATGATGATACTCATCGCGCCATTCTGGCCCAGGCAGATCTGATTCCCTCTACTACATCAGCTATCCCGGGAACCTCTGGTGCCTCTGCCAATCAGCTCCCACTTGTTGTCTCAGGAGGAGGGCTCCCTTGGTCCATCCAGACCTTTGTTCGCTGAGCCTGCATGCTTGGCTCCTAGATACATAGCCATTTTGCGACATGGGGTCTTGCAAGAGGTAGCTGACGTTCTGGTGGCAGCGAGAAAACTGGCCACTCATGCTACTTGCGCCATGAAATGGCGCCGTTTTTGCCTATGGCTCAAGCGTGGGGGGTTTTGTCTCTAGACTGTCCAGAAAAGTCGGTCTTAGACTACCTCCTGTCTCTTTTTCAGACAGGCTTGGCCTACTCATCGAGCAAAGTACACCTCTGTGCCATATCAGCCTATCATTGCCCTATAGGCCAATGCACCATATCTCAGTTGGACATGGCACGAGCCTTCCTGAGAGGAATTCTCCACCTTAGACCTCCGATTAAGGATCCAATTCTGCCATGGGATCTACCCTTTGTCCTGGAGCAGCTCATGTTGCCACCCTTTGAACCAGCCACAGATTGCAAGCTACGACTTTTCACTTGGAAGATGTTTTTAGTTGCCGTTACCTCGGCCAGAAGAATTTCTGAACTCCATGCACTCATGTGCAAAGAGCCTTATTTGGTTTTTCACCAAGACAGGGTATCCCTACGGACTAATCCCAAATTTCTGCCTAAGGTGGTCTCAGCTTTCACTCTTAATCAGGACATCGATCTGCCAGTGTACTTTCCCAACTATTCAAATCGAGGAGAGGCCCTGTTGCACACTCTAGATGTGCATAGGTGTCTCCGATACTACCGGACCAGAACCAAACACCACCAAAAATTGGACCAGCTTTTTGTCTCCTTTGCTCATAGGATGTTGGGAGCTCCTATTTCCAAACAGTCACTGTCCAGGTGGCTCATTCAGTGTATCACGTTCTGTTACCAGAAGTGCAACAAACCCTTACCAGGCGCGGTTAAGGGTCATTCCACAAGGGGGGTGGCTACCTCCTTTGTGGCCCTTAAGAATGTGTCCACCTCGGCCATCTGTGCTGCAGCTACTTGGAGCTCCATGCACACTTTCATCAGGCATTATAGCCTGGATATAGCATTGAGGCGAAGAGCAGGTTTTGGTCTAGCAGTCCTTCAAGGACTTCTGTCCTAGGCTTTGGTTTCATTAAGGATTTCTACCTTCCCTCCTCCCAATGGTGTGGGATTTCCATTATTGCTTGGGAATCAGTTCTAATGACGTAACCTGCTACAAGAGCTGTTTCTTGAAGTAAGATAGTACAGTTACGTAAGAACTTACCATAACAGTAGATCTTCAAGAACAGCTCTTGCTGCAGGTTCCTTCCCATCCCACCATCCCTGCTGGAGGTAGATTCTAGTTCCAACATCCTTCTCTTAGGATCAGGTGTGTCAGCATCTCTCTTACTGCCTTTTGATGGCAGATCCTCAGTCTCCTCTTCCAATGTCATCCAGCGGCTGGGAGTCTCCAGTGAGAGAACTGGGGATTCTGGGGGACTGCCCCCTTATGTACTATGCCTGATGTTGGGGGCGGGACCGACGTCGGGGGTGGTCCCCACTGAATACTGCTAGCTAGAAAATTTCTGTGGGGTCCTAGCGCATGCCAGCTTCAGTCCTAATGGTGTAACTTGCTGCAAGAGCTGTTCTCGAAGATCTACTGTTACGGTAAGTTCTTACATAACTGTACTTTCTTTCATTTTTGTATTTCCTTAACCACATCTGCTCTTAACCACTCTGGTAATCTGTATGTCTTTTATTTGATATGGCGAGCATTCCCTGTCACTATCATGTGCTCAACACCTGTAGCTTGGCCTGGCACTGTGGTAAAAGTACTGTTAAATGCCTTTAGCATGTTATGAATTTCTGAGGTTTGCTCGGAGGTTAAGGAATTATTCATCTTCACAGCATCACCAGTTACTACAGTTTGTTCAAGTCTATCATAAGCTATATCAATATCTTCTTTATCAGTTTCTGGTAAAACTAGAAAAGCAGCCTGTGGTGATTTCTTCAACCCATTTCTTCAGGAGGTTAGCATGGTATATCCTGGTAGGATTTTTCCTATCAGGGGTCTCAGTTTCATAGTTAACTGTGCCAGTACATCTAGACACCTTATAAGGCCTTTGCCACTTCATTAACAGTTTATTTTCTGTAGTGGGTAACAATAGCAAGACCTTTTCACCTGGCTTAAAGACTTTTTCTTTTATCCCGTGGTCATAATATGCCTTCTGCTGGTTTTAGGCCACTTCCTGATTACTATGGGCAATTTCAACAAATTTTGCCAACTTCTTTCTCAGGGCACACATATAAGATGTAATGGATTTTTTCTGGCTGGGATTATCTTCCCATGTTTCTTTCATTACATCTAGTGGCCTGCTAGGTAGTCTACCATACAGCATTTCAAATGGTGATAAATCTGTTGAGACTTGTGGCACTTCTCTGTAAACAAAAAGCAGGTAAGGTAAGTGCTGGTCCTAGTCTTTCCCTTCCCATTTTACAAACCTCTTTAACATGTATTTTAGGGTTTGATTAAAACACTCAACAAGACCGTCTGTCTGAGGGTGGTAAGGGGAGATTCTTATGGCAGTGATGCCTAATAGTGAGTACAGCTCCTTCAGTAATGCAGCACCCAAATTACTACCCTGATCAGTAATAATCTCTTTAGGTATGCCCACCCTGCTGAAAATGTTGACAACCTCTGCTGCCACTTTTGGAACTGTAACAGTACGCATAGGAACTGCCTCTGGCTATCGAGTAACAAAGTCACATACTACTGAAATGAATTGAATACCTTTTTTATTTTTGTCTAAGAGGCCAACCACATCCATTGCAATTCTCTCAAAAGGCACATCTATTAAGGGTAGGGGTACCAGGGGCACCTTGTCTTTTTTAGTCACTGGGGCTGCTTTCTGACACTCAACAGAAGAACTGCAGTAGGTAATAACATCTTCATGAATTCCAGGCCAGTAAAATCTGTACAGCATAATGGCAAGGTTGCGATCCCTCCCTGAGTGAAAGCCTAAGGGTTTATCATGTGTTATCTGTAAGAATGCAGATCTATACTTTTTTTAAATTTAATGTACTTTATTAGTTTGACTTTATACAAACAAGAGTTACATCCACATACAAAACAAAATAAACACATTAGGATACAGATTGATTGGGTGTAGACAGGTACAACTAAAACATGTACAATATGACACAATACAATACAATACAATATGCAGTACATCCCAATACCCCCTCCCTCCCTCCCTTCCCTCCCACCCACTCCCTTTCCTGGAGACATAATTCAGAGTTAATGTGAGTGCCATACAAAGAGTGGGAAACACCAGTGCCATATAATATATGCTTGCACTCTTAACAACTTCTATTTCTTAGGGATCCTGAAAAAGAATACAGACTTAAGGTGCCAATTCTGATATGGGCATGTTAGGAGGAAGAATGTGCTATCCTGTTATAAAATTGCTGCTTGTAACTGTGCAGTACTGTTTATGTAGCTGAGTCTTGCAACATCTGAGTTGCACTTAATGAAACATACATTGTAATTTTTGCCATACTGTCTGCACTCTCTTTAACGTGAGCATCTGGAGCCCTAGAAAGTTATTGTAGCTAGGTAGAGGAGCTGTAGTCCTGAGAGGCTCCCTCCAGAACTGCAACTCAGCAAACTGTGTATATTTTGTGATTTGGTACTACAGTTAGGCACTCAGACCTGAGCTAAGCCACATTTAGGTGGTGATTTTAGACTTTGAAAGCACTTACAGCTTTCACCTTTTCTATTTTAAACATTACACCTCGGGACTCTGCTTGACCCCTGGGAACACTTCCGGGTCATTTGGGACTATATCTGCAAGCCCTGTGGTGAGCAACACTCCTGTTGTAAAATTGCTACCTGTAATTGTGCAATACTGTTTATGTAGCTGAGTTTTGCAACATCTGAGTTACACTGAATGAAACATACATTGTAATTTTTGCCATACTGTCTGCACTCACTTTAACAAGAGCGCCTGGAGCCCTAGCAAGTTATTGTAGCTAGGTAGAGGAGCTGTAGTCCTGAGAGGCTCCCTCCAGAACTACAACTCAGCAAACTGTGTATATTTTGTGATTTGGTACTACAGTCAGGCACTCAGACCTGAGCTAAGCCACATTTAGGTGGCGATTTTAGACTTTGAAAGCACTTACAGCTTTCACCTTTTATATTTTAAACATTCCACCTCAGGACTCTGCTTGACCTTTGGGAACACTTCCAGGTCATTTGGGGCTATATCTGCAAACCCTGCGGTGAGCAGGGCGAGTGCGTGTTGTCATGCATGAAGATGCGCGCAAAGGCACTCGCATCTGCACGTGTCTGGCGTGTTCAGCGGTTAGAAGGGTAGCAGGAGGAGTGTCCTTTGCAACAAGGTATACACTAGGATAATACAACTGTTATTGCTGTAATAATATATACTGCACGATGGAGGTTGTAATAATATCAGTTGATGGAAGACAAGGCACTTTGTGCTCATCATGTAATATGTATAATTTCGACCCAAATACCCTGAGCAGCTCAATATATATATATATATATATATATGCACAAAGTGTGTAAAAAATAAAGAATTAGAAGAGGAGATCAATTTATTTGATGGCAGATTAAGGACTCTAGAGTTAAGTCAGAGGGAAACCACAAAAAGGCTTCAGTTAACCTTTACTCCTGACCATTGTTAGGTGATACAGAGAGAGACTGTGAGAACAAATGTTGTTCCTGATGTACCGCTACAAAAAAGGCCCAGACCTGAAACTGAAAGATTAGACAATGAAGAAGAGTGGTTTACTGTTCAATACAGTAAACCTGCAAAAAAAGGCAGAAAAGCTGGATGCTTTCAAATACCCATAAGCAATAGTTTTGACCCTCTTATTGACTTGAATGCTACACCCAACACTGGTAATATGCCTATTCCTGAAAATACTGTAATAGCTGAAGGAATACATGTGGCCCATTTTCAATTAGATCATACTGGTAGTAAGCTGGGACCTACTCTTCGCCCTTCTCACAATGATAACAGCAATCAGGGACAGCATAATTTACTCAGCTTTCCCAAATCTATAGACTGTATTAATAATTAACAATATATTATGGAAGAGGGCATGGTGTCCAACTGTTCTAAAGATATCTTTGTGTTAGGCGACTCCATGGTCTCAAAACTAGATAGACAAATTTGTGACAAGAATAAAGCAACTCACACACTATCTTGTTTTCATGGTGCAAAGATACAAAATATTGCTAAAATGACCAGACACATTTTGAAAAATAGTACTGAAGACCCCATGGTCATTGTTCATGCAGGAATTAATAATATCAGATACCAAAGTGTACAGCAGACAAAGGAGGCATTCGTTGGATTAACAAACATATTATCTGACATTGGGGCCAATATTGTATTTTTAGAAATATTACCTGGACCAAGAGCTGACTATTATATGGAAGCTAAGATTAAACAAGTAAACAGTTGGTTATGGAGTTGGTGCTTGAAGCAGAATCTTAAGTGCTTGATGCACTGAGAACAGTACAATAATAATTGGCTATACTATTCTAGAGATTGCCTTCACTTAAATAAAAGGGGTTTGGAATTGCTGGGCAAAACAATCAATGCAGAGATTGACTATTTTTTAAACTTATAAAGGGGGAGAGTCACAGGAAAGTTGTGTAGCATCTCCTAACCCTCTAGCTAACCCTTCAGTCAATATTAGTCCAGATCTTAAGAAATCACTACCTACTGTCTATTTTCAAACATAATTTTAATACATATCACTCCAAACTTAAAATGTTTTCATTGAATGCTAGAAGTTTAGTTAATAAAATAAATGAACTTCATCTTGTATTAAACACCAAGAATATAGATGTGTGTGGGGTGACAGAAACATGGTTCACTGAAGAGCAGTGGGGCCAAGACATTCAAGGCTATACTTTATTTAAAAAGAATCGCACCCACTCAAGAGGAGGTGGGGTAGCAGTATATGTTAAAGATTGTATAGTTTGTCAGGAAGTGAGTATTGATATGCCCGCCCCAATGGTATCAAAATTATATGGGTTAAACTAAAATATGAGCAGAATGATACAATAGTAGGACTTTGTTATTGTCCCCCATCCATAGACTAAAATAACAATAATTCTTTTTTGGACTACTTACAAAAAATTAATCACCTAGATAATATTATACTAATGGGTGACTTTAATTTTTCAGGAATTAATTGGGACACTTTAGTGGGCTCTTGTTATCAGGAAATCAAATTCTTGGAAACAATTGTTTACTTGGGTTTGGATCAACTGGTTCATGCTCCTACAAGGAAGGACAACATCCTTGATCTAATGTCCACTAATAACAGTGACCAGGCTGAAATCCCAATTATTCTTGAACTTTTGGGAGATAGTGACCACTGCATGGTGCTCTGGAATATTAACTATTACAGAATGGCTACTAAGGGTGTAACTAAAATGAGGGATTTCACAAGAGCTAATTATGCAGCAATAAAGTCCTATCTCGCTGACTGGAATTGGCAACAGGAGCTTAGAAATCTTAAAGTAGAGCATATCTGGGGCAAAATTAAAGAAAAATAGGACTACTGTTTCAGTAATTGAGTTCCAGAGTGTATAAAATACAAAAATCATAAAAGGCTTCCTCCTTGGTTCTCATCAAGGATCAGCAGACTTGTGAGGGCAAAAAAAAAGGCCATCAATAAATATAGAAAACGGAAGTCTGATGCCAGTTGGAACAGGTTTAAACAAAAAGCCAATAAAACTAAATCAGCCATTTGAAAGGCAAAGAAAGAAATGGAATATAAACTAGCAACTGTAAATAAAGATAATAATAAACAGTTTTTCAATTATATTGGATCCTTGAAAAGTAATCCTTCCAAAGTAGGCCTGTTGCAACTTGATGATAATCTGATATCTGATGAACAGTTAATAGCTCATGAATTCAATCAGTACTTTTCCAGTATCTTTAAATCTAATGAAACTGTGAGTATCATAAAATATACCTCAGAGGAACTTGTAGTAGAATTTACAGTTCCAGAAGTCTATTCAGCCATTAATTCCTTCAAATCTTCACCTTCAGTTGGAACGGATAACATCCCCTTTGTCTTTCTTAAAGAAATTTCATATGAGATTGTAGGTGTTCTTACCCTTCTGTTTAATGAATCTATTAAAACCGGAAGACTTTAGCGGAGTGGAAATAAGCCTTGGTGATTTCCATTCATAAGGGGGGTACTAAACAAAACAAAAAGCATTACAGACCAATCAGTTTGACCTCCTGTATAGGGAAAATTATGGAAAAACTTTTAGCACATAAAATAAGCATACATATAGCAAAACAAGGATGGATTGACATAACCCAGTATGGATTTATACCAGGTAGATCATGTCATAATAATTTAATACATTTTTTTGAACCCATTAGTGCAGTATTGGATGCAGGCCTTCCAGTGAATGTAATCTTTTTGGATTACGAAAAGGCATTTGACTCAGTATCTCATAAAATCCTGATTGAATATCTTATGAATATAAGGCTACATAAGAATATTATTAGGTGGAGTTCATCGTGGTTAACCAATAGAAGACAACAAGTTAGCATCAGGGGATATAAGTCCAATTGGAGTAGGATTACTAGCGGAGTGCCTCAAGGGTCAGTTCTAGGCCCAATATTATTCAATATTCTCATTTCTAGTATGAATACAACAAATGGAGTATAGTTAAATAAATACGCGGACGATGATAAGTTAGGGTGTATACTTAATGATTCTACCACCGTTCACATGCTCCAGGTTAAATTGAATAATTTATTTATCTGGGCTAAAGAAAATAAATTAACCTTTAACATCTCTAAATGTAAAGTGATGCATTTTGGCAAAAACAATAGGCTTGTAAACTATTTTATGGATAATATTCTGTTAAGTATGGTAACCTCTGAGAAGGATCTGGGAGTCTACATTACTAACAACTTGAAATTTACTGAGCACACAAACAAAACAGTTCAAAAATGTCATAGATTAATTAATTGTATTTTGAAAAATATCAAATCTAGAGAGCCTGAAGTGTTAATACCTATTTATTGTCGTATAGTCAGATCTCATATTGACTATTGCTCATCCTTTTGTGCTCCAACACTGGTTCAGGATAAATTGGTGGTAGAAAAAGTTCAACAGAGATTTACTAGAAATGTCTCTAATCTAAAAACATTATCTTATGATACTAGATTAAAAGAGTTGAACCTTTTTTCCATTAAATATCGTTCTTTAAGAGGTGATATATGTTTAATTTATAAAGCAACAAGGGATACGGCTTTCTTTGAGTCTATATGCATGGAATTGAAACATACTGTCAATAATACTAGGTCTCATAAATTAAAGCTAAAATCTAGCATAAATAAGACAACCAGAAGAAATAATTTTTTCACACAGAGAATAGTGCCAATCTGGAACTCATTACCCCAGGATGTGGTGCATAGTACTACTCTCCAGATCTTCAAAAAGAATCTTGATGCATATAGGGGTGATTTTAAATCTGATTTCCACCGGGTAAGTGGGTGGCGAGTTCATTATGGATAGTCCCTTGAGCTCGTATTGACCTATGACCTATCAGATCTATACTTTTGTGGTATAACCAATTGTTCTATCTGTTCCTGTGTCTGAGGTTCAACCCAAACACTCTTCAGTAGCCCATTACATTTTTTGAACATTGGTTCATCCTGTTTTGGTTTCACCTCCAGCTGCTTAAAGTAACCTTGGAGAGAAACATCCTTAGCTTACTCTGAAACAAAATCACAATCAGTTGTCAGTATAGTTTCAACATTTTCATATATTAACTCATGTCCACCAGTCTTTTGTTGCCACTGCATCTTCTTTCTTTCCTGCACTTCCCAATCTTGGAGCTATGCTCAATCAAGGCTGAATCAAAAATCAGCAAAAGGAAAAGAGTCCCCACCAGCTGAGATTTTCTTTGCCTGAGGTCTTGTCATTACATCTGTTGAAACTGCAGGTTTTGCTCCCTCTGTGATTAGCTCAGCAAATCCTGGATAGTCATTTCCAATAATCACAGGTACAGGTAACTTAGGTACCACCCCCACTTTCATTTGGTCCAACACTCCATTAATATTTGGAGTCACTTGGGTGGTGGGATGGTTTCAAGTGTCCCTAAGGATGCAGATAACACCAGTACCTGGTCCTTTTTGCATAGTATTTTCCCAGCACTTCAACATGCACTAGGCTGTGTCTGCTTCCTGAATCAATAAGTCACTTCACAGTCTTATCTCTCAAGTTGGCATTTATTAAGTACTTGCCCCAATTTGCTAAAGACAAATCTGCTCCAGTGTCACTCTCCTTACTATGGCAGTTTCTTGCAATATGGCCTGGGGCTTGTTACAGTTATAACAAATAAAGTCTTTGGTGCAGATTTGTTATCTCAACCAGAGATCTTATCAGACTTGGAGTGAAAGCAGGAAAATGAGGGTCTTACCAGTGCTTGGCTGTTACCTCGCTTCTGTGGCATTTGTCTGGCCATCTGGTAGTCTTTAGCCAAAGAAACTGCCATTTCCCCATTTTCTGGTTGGTGTTCCTTTACCCAAAGCTGCAAGTCTGTAGGCAGGATGTTGATGAACTGCTCCATTGCAAGTGTGTCAGTGATCTGTGGGACTGTTTTGCCCTCTGGTTGGAGCCATTTAATAAGGAGTTCTCTGAGTCTGGTTTAGGCTTCTTGAGGATTGTCAATTGAGTAGTACTTCAGAGACTGGAATCTTTGCCTGTAGATATCTCTTGAGATGTCATATCTTTTCAGGATTTCTCTTTTCACCAGGTCCTAGTTTTCTGAATGTGCTGTTTCCATATTGCTGTAGGCAAGTTGGGCTTTACCTGTCAGGTAAGGTACCAGTCTGATTGCCCATTACTGCTTTGGCCACTGGCAGGATGTGGCAACCCTTTTAAAAGTTGTCAGGTATGCTTCAATATCATCTGAAGGATACAACTTTGTAAGTTCAATGTCTTCTATGTTGGTTGTGTTTTGTTGCTCTGCTGGACCTGTACCAGATCCTCCAGCTTTGATAGCTTGCAAGGCACCCAGCCATCATTGCTCCTGTCACTGCTTCTCTTCTCTTCTCTTCTCTTCTCTTCTCTTCTCTTCTCTTCTCTTCTCTTCTCTCTTTGTTGTACAGCTCACCATTTGAAATAGGCAGACAGGCTTTCAGGTTCTGTCCCTGCCTGTTTTTCTTTTTTCCATCACTGATGCTGGCTGTACAGTTTCAGTTTGGACTTCTGTTTCTGCTAGTTGGTTTGCCATTCTCTTGGTAATCACTCCTGGGCTTGCTGCTACAGAATCCATACCTTTCCTCTGTTCTTCCCTGGTACCAGGTCTAGTACCCATGCACAAAACTCCTAGCTTAGAGTATGCACAGTGTAAATCCCACTTAGGCTGACACTATCTGTCATCAAGGCACAGGTCAGGAAGCAAAGGAAGACCAGGAGCAGTTGTAAAATTCATAGGTAACCTTTCATTATTACCAATAAAAAATAAAAATTTTTAGTGTAACTATTTACAAAGGCAGTACAAACACAGAAACAAAGTTCTTCATCTGAGGGTATTTCTAATTCCAAGTTTCAGTTTCTGTCTCTCACTCTAGCAAACATATTGCTGCTTTTTTTCTAACAAGTCTTTGCCTAACAATTAATGTATTCATCCTGAGCTCATTAAGGAGACATCCTGTTTCTCAGAAAATGCATCAGAGTTCTTGTCAGTTTCTGTGCAAAGCAGACTTGCAAATAGAACAGTGCCACAAGCTGGCCTCCTGCTGACAGCTCTGCAAATGAGTTTGCAAAGAAGCCTGAGAAGAGCTCAAACTGCATCTCAGGTTAACCCCTAAATTCCCAATAGCTTTTTCAATCATTTCAACAGTATAATTATATACATTTCAAACCAAGGGATCCCAGTATCACTTACAGTTTCACACAAATATTCACATATATTTTTATAACCACAGATATGCAAGGTGGGAGAAAAGACAGAAACATCAAGTGAAGGCAGAGAGACAGCAAGAAGCAGAGAATTGTGGGACCATCAGAGTGATCAGTTCCTAGGTCTCATGAGAACATTTGGTTGTACAACCAGACAGGCAAGAGACAGAAAAGGAGAGGATAGAACAGATCCTTGCATTTAACTCTTTCTGCATAACAAATGGGACAGGGTCTTATTCAACCATGTCACAGAGGGTGTTGTGGAAAGGACAGATGCAGGTCCAGGACTGGCATGACAGCATACATTGCATGCATATGTGCCTTGGTCTCCCTAGCATGCCTGCATCTGAGGGGTTTGGGAGAAAATGCATGGAAAAGTTGGCCCTACTGTCTGAGGATGGTGGAACTCCAGTATACCAAATAAGACTGGATCTGGCCTATGCAGCATGTCTCCTGATGAAGACAATGCAGTTCAGGGGTGTACCCCATCTACAATGTCTCCAGAGGCACACCGAGGCAGCATAGAGGTAGGTGGCCGAAGTGGGCAGGTCTAGCAGAGCCAGGCACCTTGGGGTTTTCAAAGGGAGTTCAGATTGTAGAGTGAGAGGGCATAAACAGAGAGTAAAAAAAAAATGTAGGATGCATGGATAGGAGAGTTAACAGTTGCATGAGGGGAAAAGGGGCTGTGGGGGGACCACTGAAACCAGGGATGTATTACATAATCAGGAGTGGTCAGGATACCACTAAACCACAAGGGAGAACTGGCATGGAATGGAAAAAATAAAAAAGAGTTGGCCCACAAGTGGGCCATAAAGTATAACATCAGGTGCTGGAGGATAACTGAGGTGGTAACACCTCATGCCTTGACCTCTGGGCATGGCATTGTGCATGCAGCTAGTGTAATGTCATGCCAAGACATCCATGGTGGTTGCAGTTTTCATATTTGCAATTAGAGTTCTCATTTATGGCCAAAGGCATCTCTTGACCATCATTTAACATAGACACATAGACCCCGATGGCAAAAAGACCATAGGTCTATCCAGTCTGCCCATATTCTCTAAAATCCCTGGAACCTTCCCTAGAACCTATTGTTCTTCCAGGGTACTAACCCTCCACCACCTATCCCCGTTCCCCTCCCTGGTCTTGTTGCCCCAGTGACCACTATTCCCTTCATTCTATCCCATGTCTGCTTGAATCCCCTGACAGTGTTTGCAACCACCACCTTGGCCGGCAGACTGTTCAAAGGTTCCACCACCCTTTCTGTAAATAAGTACTTCCTCTTGTCCCTCCTGAACCTACCTCCTGTTAATTTCCACTCATGGCCACATGCCCTTGAGTTGGTATTCAGGGTAAATAATTCCCCACAGTTTACCTTGTTAAGTTCTTTAAGGAACTTCAAGGCTTCTCTCATACCTCCTCTCTCTCCCTTCTGGTTTCCAGTGAGTACATATTTAGTGCCTTGAGATGCCGCTCATAGGATCTGCCTTGCTGGCCCTGAATATTTTTTTTTTACTCTGTGTTGCACTATTTCAAACCTATCCCTGTCCTTTCTGAGGTGAAGATTCTAGAACTGGATGCAGTACTCCAGGTGAGGCCTCACCAGGGATCTGTATTGGGGAAGTATTTCCTCTTTTCTTCTGCTATCAATACCTCTCCTGATACATCCCAGGATCCTGTTAGCCCTGCTGTCTGCCTTGTTGCACTACCTTGTTTGTTTAAGAGAGTTACTGATGATTGACTCCTAGATCCCATTCCTCTTCTGTAGTGCTATGTCTCACCCCACCCATCCAGCAGTCTGTCTTGGGGTTCCTTTTCCCTAAGTGAATTACCTTGCACTTTTTGGCATTGAATTTTAACTGTTAGACCTTTGACCAGCCCTCTAGTTTTTGTAGGTCCCTCTGCATATCCCTTATTCCCTCATCACTATTCACCCTCCCACATAGTTTGTGTCATCTGCGAAGAGACACAACCTGCCTTGGATTCATTCACCAATGTCACTAATGAACATGTTGAAGACCGGGCCAAGGACTGATCCTTGTGGAATCCCACTCGTAACCTCCCTTTCCTCTGATTTAACCCCATTGACCACTCTCTAATGCTTCCCTTCTCGTACCCACCCAGTTCACTATGGTGTTAACTGCACCCAGGTCTTCCATCTTTTTGAGTAACCTTTTTTGCGGTACTGAATCAAAAGCCTTGCTAAAGTAAAAATACAGCAGATCCACAGCATGGACCTTGTCTACTTCCTTGGTCACCCAGTCAAAGAAAAAAATCAGGTTATTCTGACAAGACCTTCCTGCCATGAAACCGTATTGTTTACTATCATTTGCACTGCATCTTAGCTGCTGGGTGAGATTTCTCCCACAGTAGATGTCAGGGCTTTGTGTTTGGTACTTTTTGGGGGTGGCAGACTGGGGA